>CM057452.1:924882500-926299166 GCA_016271365.2 Neoceratodus forsteri
AGCTGTTGTCTGTGTACTGCTGTATCATGGCCATAAGGTCCCATGGTGACACCGGGTAGGGGACTGGACACAGCACCAGCATTTTGGCACCACCTGATTCATCTTGCTCCAGTGGAGTTTCTCAAACAACCCAGATGGGGTAGAAACCACATCCCCTTTTGAAGGCCAACTGGGCCACCAGACCTTTTGCTATTAGGGACCAGCTAGAAAACCTAAAGGGCCCCATAAAAGCAAACACGAAGGCCATGCAAAACAAAAGAGCCTCATATGTGGGCTAGAAGGTGTCTGGCAGTGCTGCCCACCCCTACTCAAGAGTTACCCAGCTAAGTGGGCACAACCTATCAACTGATTTTGGGGACACCAGTGCCATCCTTCCAAGATCCTGCATACCCTATAGGCATGGGTATTGTTCTCACCCCAAAGATTCAGGAAACATGCTTCCAATGCTAAGTGTCTCTTACAGCCCCAGGAGCCATAACAATCTCCTTTATATTTGCCAGAATGTATTGGCACAGTTATTCCTCTGGTATGGGCCATTACTCAGGCTATCTCAGTGTTGCTTTGAGCAATAGGAAGTTTTCAACTCCTGTTTTATAAGCCGTGATCGAGTTGGTCACAGTGAAGCTGCAGATCAGCTGCAAGGTTTCAGGGTCACTCGGTCCTATAGGAAGCAAAGGACTGGCCATGGGTGCTCTTCTGCCATGTATGCCAGCTCCCTCAACCTCCAACACTGTGAATGAGGCAATGCATCAGAAGTTCCATAATCTACCTCTTGGACATGCAACACCCTGAAAGGGATATTCAGTAGCTGGCACTCAAGCACATAAAGGTTCATGAGGTCACACATAGGGTCCTTCACTCTAAACTGACCATTGATAGTATATATCATGCCCAAGTTGTTTGATCTATAAATGACTTCCCTTTTTCAGAGTTGGTCTCAACAGACTACTAAAGCTACCGAAAAGAGAAACACATTTCAGCAGGGTAACATTTTTTGGTGAACCCCACCTGGATCCAGAGTGTGGGTCACAGGCCTGCACATCAGGGGTCAGATTTTCAAAGGGTCTGACATGCCCAGGGACTATGTAAGTCCCTGTGTGCAACTCATTGATGTGGGAAGAAAAATCTGCACCTGTGAAATGCTATTTTCAGCATTTTAAGCACCTGGGTGGCATTTTCTATTCTTCCCACAGCTGCAAAAAAAATAAATAAATAAACATCCTACACATGGTAATACCAGGTGTAACATTTTTTCTCTGCTGCTGTGCAAGAAAATATGAGCAAGTTGCCATACAGTGTGGAAATAGTAGTAAAATGGCATTCTTTTTGAAAATTGAGTACATGAGAAAAGATTTGTTGTTGCATAAGGAAACCCACCCAGAAAGGATGGTGGATGCATGGATCGGCCTACCTCAGGAAGTGGTGGATATGAATACAGTGCAGGGCTTCAAACAGGCATGGGATAGGCATAAGGGAGCAATACAGATGATTATGAACAGATAGGCCATTGACAGAGCAAAGGCCGATGGCACATTTATAAGGTAGAAAAAGAAATGGGAAGACTGGATGGGCCTTGCAGTCCTTATCTGCCATCAACTTCTATGTTTCTATGTTTCTACCACACACACAGTTTTTCCACTTTTAGTCCTGGGCTGGTGTTCTGAACCATCTCAATTTCTCTGTCACACAAGACATATTAAACAGCAGTAAATTGCAGGTATATGTGATCAATAACTCAATCACCTACATTATATGTAAAAGGAAATTGATCATTCAGAATTCTTATGTGGCCTTCTTTAGGACTGACCCAAGTGGAAACACCCATAGACCATGAATAGACCAATAGATGGGCCACTAATCCTACCCAAGGTAATTTCTTTTTGAAGCTTTGCCCAGACCACCTCTGGTCAGTCCTTTGTTGGATATGGAAGCTTATGTAAACCAGTCTGCCCTCCAGGGAGGGCCAATTCAGTGAGTTGAGTATATTACAGTGGTGTTCTAGTGGCTGAGCTCCCAGGGCAAAGTGTCCTATTCTGTGGTACAATTTTCCTAGCTTTCACATCTCTGTGTTTTGCATTGAATGCAGCACTGGGGCACCATAAAATAAGGTGGGCAGGAGCATACCCGTGGCTATCTTTAGCCTGGATGCCTGAGTGAGAAAAGGGGTTAGACGATACATGAGACCAAGCTTTTGATTTAGCACCTTGGTTAATTGTTCAACATGAACCTTGAAAGAGCAGTCTTGATCGATATAGACTCCCAGGTATTTGATGCAATCCACCACCTCAGTAGGATGGCCACTGGACAGATAAGGGGATAGTAGACCTGTTCTGTTGGGGCCCGATTTACTGGGTCCGAATAGGATGGCTTTGTTTTTTTTTTCTCATTTAGGACTAGCCTATTTGTCAGGAACCAGGTTTTCAGTAGGGAGATATCGTGGTTCAGGAGCTGGTTTAGTTGTACAGCATTTGAAGCAGATCTGTATAGTACTGGATCATCCACATAGAGGGTCACTTTAGCTCTGCTGCAGTGCTTTGGTAGGTTGTTGATAAACAGGTAGAATAGAAGGGGCCCCAGTATTGAACCTTGGGGGACACCCTTAGCAATGGAGTGCTTGCCTGACTCCACTCCCTGCCATCTGATTATCTGAGATCTGTCTTGCAAATAATCTTTAAACCACTGTGTTGAGTGGTTGTCCAGTCCGAGAGAGCTAAGCTGCTGGATGAGCAATTTATGGTCTATGAGATCAAAGGCCTTGCTAAGGTCTATGAAGACTGCACCAATAAGTTGGCCTTTGTCTTGGGCAGCAGGGATGTCAGATGTTAGACTCACCAGGGCAGTATCAGTACCATGTTGTTTTCTGAATCCATGTTGTCGTGGAGTGAGGAGACTATGTTGTTCAGCATATGCCTGGACTTGTTGGTATACAATTCTCTCAAGCATTTTATTTAGTGTGCAGAGAATAGAAATCAGTCTATACTTTTCAACTAGCTCACTGAGTCCTCCCTTAGGGATCGTGGTAACCAAAGCTGTTTTCCAAGCTGAGGGGACTTTGCCTTCCATCAGTGACCTGTTGAACAACCACATGACTGGCACTGCAATTTCTTAGTCAGTCAGTCTGAGTAACCTGGGTTCAACCTTGTCATAGCCTGGAGAACCATTTGTCTTAATGCTCCTAATGAGCTTTAGGACCTTAGTTTTTGATGTTAACCTAAGGTGAAAATTAGGTGATATGGGGAGATTCAACGAGTCATCCGAAGATGGTTGTTTTGGGCTGCAGGGATGAACCCTGTACTTGTCAAGGTCAGTGAGGAATTCATTAAAGGCATTTTCAGCATCTTGCGGGTTCGTGTGGTGGACATCTCCCACAACAATGTCACAGGCATTTTGCGTGTGGTGGCCTTTCAGGAGTGCATTTATTTGGAACCAGAATTTCTTGGGTTAGGGAGATTTTTTGTTTTTAGGTTCTTAAGGTATTGTCGCTTGGCCTGTTTTAAATCTTTTTTACATGACTTTCTGAGCATTTGGTAACAGACCCAGTCATTGGTTAAATTAGTGGACTTGTACCTGCCCCAGGACTTGTCCCTTTCCCTCATTAGTTTTTTTTAGATCACATGTCAGCCACCTAGACTGTTGTCCTTTGACTCTCATTTGTTTTAGAGGGGCATGTTTGTTGGAGGCCGAGAGGAAATTCTTGGTGAAAAAGGCCAGTGCAGAGTCCAGGCTGGGGGCAAGATTAATTTGAGCCCAGTCAATTCCCAACAGGGTATCCCGGAAGGATGTAGCATCGAAATTGGAGTAGTCACGTGCCAGAAAGGTACGGGGAGGTGGAGTTGGATAGTCATTTTTCCATATACCTAAGATGGGGGCATAGTCACTTAAGGAGTCAGCAAAAGTACTGGCCAGCTTGAATCTATTGGGGTTAGACACCAGTAGCCAATCAAGGGTGGTGTGGTTTCCGGATTTCGAATTCAGTCTTGTTGGTTCATGGATCAGTTGGGTAAGCTTGGCCTCTAGCAAGCTGGACTTAATGTCAGTCTTAGTCGAAGGGCCCCAGTGGAGATTAAAGTCACCCATGATTATTTTCTCATGGGGAGGCAGGTCAGGGATAAGCTTAGTAAGGCTCTTTAGTGCCTCCATCGCAATCTTAGGAGGGTGGTAAACACATCCTATTAGTAGTGGCTTTGTACCCCCCAGTAGTACTTTTACAAATAGTGTTTTGCAGCCCTCATCCACCTTTGCTGGAATCTCTGTTAAGGACACCGTTAGTGATTCCTTAGTATACATGATAACCCCTCCACCCTTTTTTCCTATTCTATCTTTTCGAAAGGTTTTGAATCCAGGGATCCTGCTCTCGTGTGCTAAGATCATGGGTTTGAACCATGTTTCAGAGATGGCTAATACATCGGGGGAGTGTAGGTCCACCCAGGCTTTGAGCTCTTGCAGTTTAGGTCTGAAACTATTAATATTGATATGCACCAGTTTCAGCCCTTTAGTGTTGGTCCAGCAGGGCAGAGAGGGACTTACATTTGGGATATTTGTGCAGGGCAGATCTGGGTTTGTTTCAATAACTCTTGCTAGCAGGAGCTTTAGGAGAAACCATACCTTTTGGAATGCCTTGGATGGGCGCTGTAAAGATAGGTGTTTGTTTAATTTGAGGAGTGTTGCACAGGTGTAGCAAGGGCCATTATTCCTGATACTGTTCAGAATAAGCAGGCTAGGGTAGTGGCTTAATTGAGGATAGACACAGGGATAATGAGTTAGTATGAGACCAGGTGGCAGACTATAATTCACCTCGAGTTTAACATTAGGTGGTCTGTATATAGTGTAAGAAAGATATAGCCACTCCCCAGAAGTATGCCCAGCAGCATGCTTGGTATTATAAATTAATTTCTGACTACCTAGTTTATGAAACAACTGGCAGTTTTGTGGGTCGCAGGCAATTTGGTAGGGAGAGACAGAGATACTTCCTGAGTTGCACAGTATTTGCAGTGGTGCAAAAAGGTTGGGATTAGAGAAAGCAGGTGCAGTGTTGGCTAAACGCCACTAGAGGGGTTATTGGAGTTTTGTATTGAGCATGGTAGCCAGAAGCTCCTTTTGTTATAGCAGCCACTAGTGGACAGCTGTGATAACCTGCAAATGGAAAAGTCACCTGACAGGTTAATTTCAGTCAGGTGCTTTATCCTATAAAAAGGAGTGACGACCAAGGGTGGTGGTGGGGGTGGAGGGGCAGCCAATGCATAGCATCGGTGGGGTCCTCGCTCTGCCATTTGCACTCCTCGCTTGTTCTGGTCTCCTTTACCTGTGCAGATTTTTCAGTTTGAATTCCACGCATTTTGCAGGGGGCGATCAGTGTGGGGCTTGGGAAGAGTCCGTTGGCTGTGGGGGAGGGCTGCTCGGTTGCCCTCTCGACCCAGAAGGCTCCCGGGGAGCAGGTTTGTCTTTGCAGAGAAGGATGAAAAAGGTGAGGCTTTTATACAGATCCTACTCAAAGCAGCAGACTAAAGGAGCATTGGGGTGGGGATCGCATATTCAATGCAGTTAGGGTTATTTTAGCCCAGCCCTGGTTAAACTCATTATAGGACTTTCTAAACAAAGAGGGCTCAGGTGGAGACAAAGCAGTTTTTGCAGGCACTGGGGTTTGTAAGGTGAAAAGGTGCAAAGGCAGTAGAAGTTTAGCAACTTGGGTAATCAAGAAAATTATTTTCTCTTGCACTACAAGTTTCACTGATTCAGTTTAAAATAAAGGTCACGGTCACAGAAGGCACTGGGGTTTGTGAGGTTAAAAGGTGCAAAGGCAGTAGAAGTTTAGCAACTTGGGTAATCAGGAAAAATATTTTCTCTGTCACTACAAGTTTCACTGATTCAGTTTAAAATAAAGGTCACAGAACGAGCTTACTATGGCATTTGATGTTTCACTATTAAGGTGCTGTGCTACTTCCTTACAATTCACAAGTATACAGAGAGAAAAATTTAGGGAAAAAAACAATCAGCACTTGTGTGGCGACTGAAAATAAAGTTTAAGTCTTTCTGTAAAACAGATCCTACACAAAGCAGCAGACTAAAAGAGCATTGGGGGTTGGGATCGCATATTCAATGCAGTTAAGGTTATTTTAGCCCAGCCCTGGTTAAGCTCATTATAGGACTTTCTAAACAAAGAGGGCTCAGGTGGAGACAAAGCAGTGTTTGTAGGCACTGGGGTTTGTAAGGTTAAAAGGTGCGAAGGCAGTAGAAGTAGTCTGCTGTATGCACTCCTCGCTCATCCTGGTCTCCTTTACCTGTGCAGATTTTCCGGTTTGAATTCTGCGCCTTTTGCAGGGGGCGATCAGTGTAGGGCTTGGGAAGAGTCTGTTGGCTGTGGGAAAGGGCTGCTCGGTTGCCCTCTCGACCCAGAAGGCTCCCAGGGAGCAGGTTTGTCTCTGTGCAGATTTTGTGGTTTGAATTCCACACCTTTTGCAGGGGGGATCAGCGTGGGGTTTGGGAAGAGTCCGTTGGCTGTGGGGGAGGGCTGCTCGGTTGCCCTCTCGACCCAGAAGGCTCCCGGGGAGCAGGTTTGTCTCTGTGCAGATTTTTCAGTTTGAATTCCATGCCTTTTGCAGGGGGCGATCAGCGTGGGGCTTGGGAAGAGTCTGTCGGCTATGGGAGAGGGCTGCTCAGTTGCTATCTCAACCCAGAAGGCTCCCGGGGAGCAGGTTATTATTATTAATATTATTATTATTATTAATAATTTAATCAGTTCTGACACTCGGAGTTCATTTTATTACTTATCATGCCTTAGCGTGAGTTATTTTATTTTATTACTTATCATGCCTTAGCATAATTATTCTGATGAAGAAAATCCTATGCAAACATGCCAAGGGATCTTGGGAGACTCAAGGAGTGGTCAAGAGTATGGCTGTTGGGGTTTAATCCCAAAAGTACAAAATCAAGCACCTAGGGCATAAGAACCCATGAGCTGAGTATAGGATGGAGGAAGGTTTTTAAAGTCAGAAAGCAGGAAAGGGCCTTGCGGTTATCATATCTAATGACATCAAAGTGGCAGGCAGTGTAACAAAGCAGTAGATAGGACCATTGGGATGCTGGGATGCATAGGGAGAGGTATCCAGCAGGAGGAGCTAGATGATGTTGCCACTATATCACTTGCTGGTGATATCCCACCTTGAGTATTATGTCCAGTTCTGGAGATTGTGCCTCAGAAAGGACATAGACAAGGTGGAGGCATTGCAGAGGAGGGTAACTAAAATCTAGCACCAAATGTCCTGAGAGGGAATTTAAGGTTGCATGCGATAAACATAAGGGTACCCTAGGGACAGAAGAAAATGGGTGAGCTGCAGATCAACTAGGCAAAATGGGCAGACTGGGTGGGCCACACAGTCTTTATCTGCTGTCAGCTTCTATGTTTCTATGTTTCTATGTTATTATATTGTTCTGACTGTATACACAGTATTTTGTGTTTGTTTTCAACCCCACTCTGTGGTGGCTTGACCCCAGGGCACATGCTGTGGTAAAAAAAAAATGCTGTACCCCAGCTGATGTAGAGCTCCCCCCCTGCAAAAATATATGTACAGGTGGGGGACCAGGCCTGACTGCTAGCTGTTCTGCCCCCCCCCCCCACCAATTGTGGCTGGAGCCAGCCCCACTGTGAAGCATTTTAAAGTACATTTTTTATGAAGGACACTATGCCACCCCAAAAAACATTACTGTACTGTAAAATAGAGCTCCTAATTGACCTATGGGAAGGGGGCCTTAGGCTACTGTAACTGATGCAATTAGATATAAATATGAAGTAAACTTGCAGAAGCTAAAAGAAAATCCTTACATTGAATGACAGGATCAAGGCATTCAATTTTAACCCTAAGTCCCTGTGAGATAAATCACATAATACAAGAGCTTTCTGAAAGCAAAATGCAGAGGTGAAACTGAAATGACATACAGTACCCAGCAAGTACAGACAGTTGACAGCCAGGGTATGGCAGATACCAGGTACAGTACCATACTGGAGGCATGGCAGCTCTGCAGAGAAAATGCATTAACCTGTCAGAAGCAGGCCCCAGGCTAGGAGAACAGCTTCAAATCAGCTCTCTTCAATAGAAAAACACTAAAGAAATGCATCTAATTTAACCAGAGAACACTTCTACATTGCGATCCTGATTCAGCAGTCAAAATTCCCACTCCAGACAGTTTGCAGCATTGGAGAGACCTGGACTTATGGCTGCAGTGAGGTGGTAAATATTTTTAAATTTAAACAAAGTAAAGACCAAAACCATGGAAATAATGCTGCATTTCAATCTGGGGCCACATGAGCTTCAGAACGGTGAGTTGAATTACCATCTTTAATGATTTTCCATCATAAAAAAGGATCCTTTTTTTGTGACTCGTAATATGAAAAAGAGTTGGGCCTGATGACCTCATGGCACATCCCGATGCTTGTTGGCGTGTTCAGGTTGGGTGGGGTGGGGTGGTAGGGGTGAGAAACCTAACATCGAATTTCCAAACTTTTGTCGCTGTACTGTCAACCCTAACTAATGCATTAACATAGTTATTTGCAATGAATATATATATATATAGATATATATATATAGATATATATCTATATATATCTATATATATATATCTATATATATATATAGATATATATATATACACACATATATATTTACACCACACCAGTGGTGAATAAATTGGGTAAATAAATCATGTTATTTGGGGATATTTTTTTTTCACTTAGAACACCATTTATTTCACTTAGACCATGTTATTTCCATTCTGAATCCAGAAACGGAACACAGAGACAATTGGCCAGACAGAGACCTTACAATGGAAAGAAAGGCAATTTTAAACTAAAACAAGGTAAACTACCAGTAAAAACATTACAAATGGTATGATATATATATATATATATATATATATATATATATATCAAAATACATAATGGATTACAGTAGAATAACACATTTATCTCCACACATGAGTGGTAAGACCTTTATAACTAACTCATGGCTTCGCCACTCATGAGTTAAGTGTCGTACCACTCACTAGTGGGGTTAAATGTGTTGTTCCTCTGCAGTCCATTGTGTATTCCCGAAATATAGCATACACAAGCCATAACAGTAATTTACTTACAATCAAAGGAACATATTTTAATGGAAGGTTTCAGTCCAGAGTTGTGACATAGCTCAGCTTACTTCTAATGCTCCCCAATGTCATGTTGGATTTCTTGACCTACTCTTTTCTTTATTTTATAATTGCCTTTTTTTGTGGAACCTTAAGCCTGCATGCATTTGGGAGGTCTGTAACTGCCAGTGACAACATTTGGAACAGCACCTTAGCCATGTGGTCCCCTGAGGCTGCATTTAAAGATGCCTCAGCTGCGTGGCTCCTTTGCCCACAAGGTCGCTGTTTGTATAGTATCTCTTTATTAGGCTAGGAAGGAGTTCACAGTGATTGCTTCCTCAAGCACTCTAGTCTTGACGTTGTCTGCTCTGTCTTTTAAAACTCCCTGTTTATTTTTTTATTAATTTTTTTTCAAATGGCTGTTGCTAGCTGCTCCCACAAGCCTGGCAGTTGGGAGGGATTGGCATCCACCTGCCAACTGACACATTGTGCCTTTGTCCTTCAGAGGTGTGGTCCCAGTGCATTAGGACCACCAAGCTTAGCCCCACTAGCATGCTCCAGTTGTGAGGCTCCATGTTGGACTCTTCCTGCCTCTTTTTTTTTTGGATAGCCCTCTAACCACCTGGAGAAGACAGCATCTGGCTAAATGGCTATGCAGGAAGCCCTGCCACATATGTGTTCTCCGACACCTCTAGCAAGTTCTGTACAGCAGTTAGCCCCTCCTACTCTGCTAGCACAGAGGAAGGGTGTGGCAGGCATCTATGATCGCAACATTGTGTGATCACTGGGAGCTCACAACAATGGGGACTCAGTTTAATGAGTCCCACATACTGAGTCCCCCACCCTGCTCTACTCAATTCCTGTTAAGAAGGAAAGGTACACCTGCTGCTGGCTTCCACAGGGAATGGGGAAAATCCCAGTGTCCTCACTATCCATGCCTAGACCCAATCAGAAACCCAAGTAAAAGCTTATCGCAGACTGGCAGGATATTGAGGGCAGTGTTCGGTAAGTTACTTTTCCTATTACTTTTTATTACTTTGGGAAACTTGTTCCAGGAAGCTCTGTGCAGTCACTTGCAAGGATGGTGAAGTACTGGAAAAAGTAATACACCTTACAATTACAGTTACTTTTTTCTCTTTTTATACAAAAACAATATAAAAGTAATTAAGTAACTATAACAGATTACATTTATTGGAAAGTAATAGGTTAGTTACTAGTTACTTTTAAATAAATGTAATCAGTTACAGTTACGTATTTTGTATAAAAAGGAAAAAGTAACTGTAACTGTAAGATATATTACATTTTCTAATACTTCTCCATCCTTGCTAGTAGCTGCACAGATCTTCCTGGAACAAGTTTCCAAAAGTAATAGAAAGTAATAGAAAAAGTAACTTACCCAACACTGATTGAAGGCCATGGAATCCCAACTGCTAGAAGGACAGGAAAGAGGAAGAGAGAAGTTGAGCAATCCCTCTTAAGCCCCTCTAATGCTTCCTCCCCAGCCTGGCAATTGTCTACCCCATGGGTAACTTCTGCTGGCTCTCCTCAAAAAAGCAGAGAAGGAACTCTGCCTAAAGCCCAGGGGAGGTAGGAGATGGGGCTATCAGATAAAGACCCCCTCTGACAGTCTTTTGTGATTCAGAATGATTTGATGTCCTTGCTGTAGAGCAGCAAAGCCATGTTGCAAACCATTTCAAATTAAAACTAAGTCAATGGTTTTATCCTTGGAATAAAATATAGCATTGTCCTCGTATAAGATCATTTATGACATCTTGCAGATACACAGCAGTTTATTAATGAATAAACTGAACAACAAAGGACCCAAAATTAACCCTGGCAAGATCCCAGTGTCATTTAATTCACAGAAGAAAATGCATTATCTTGCTTTATTCTATTCTATTTTCCCAGCAAATTATCAGCAAATCAATCAAGAACAGTAGGGCAGTAATGAGAGACCAAGTTGAGCCAACTTTAACAAAGCCATTTCTGATTTACTAAGTCAACACCCTTAGTTAAATCTATGAAGATACATGCAACTGAAAACCCAGAATCTAAAGAATTATGAACAGTCATTTTTTTTCTAAAGAGTTCCAGCAGAAGCAGAAATTATGAATTTTCAAAGCTCTACAGCACATTGAAGTATTACTGCTTTGAATTCATTACTTGAGATTTATAGGATTAGACATGCAAGTAACTCTTTTTTGTAAATAACATTAATGTGCCTATTTAGAACAACATTTATTTCCACCTAATATTTAAAGCTCCTTATGACATGATTTACTTAATATTTATTTTGAGAAAGTTATTTTGAATCAAAACAGTGCTTTTTCAAACTCACATGGTTTGACTTATGGGGAATTTACATTTGGAAAGAAAAATCATTTGAGATCTGCACATGATCCAGAAATGTCAACACTGACGGATAGTGAGTGCACATGCAGGCCTCTGCCAATATAATGAATCACAGTACTGTTAGTGGTGATGGGTAGGGGAGGTCTGGTTGGGACCAGGGACTACCTGCAAATTATTTCGCAAATCTACTGTTGACAAAACTGCACTGTAAGTTTCATAACTAGAATGGTCAATTAGTTGTAATGAGTATAGGGTTCCAGCTCCATCGAGTGTGCTCTATTACTATTTTCAAGAAGCAGTTGGGTGCTTCAAAACTGATGTACTAGTTTTCAAATTAGTCCAGATTAAGTGCTAACATTGCATTACATGCATCGCCAAAGAATACATTACCTGATATGATGGGTAAAAACCAGTTTAGGGATAATTTGAAGAAAAACGTGTGTTGGCTACAGATCACTACTTTCAGTCAGAAAATAATCATTTTGGTTGAAGGTCCATGACTGTAATTGGGCCAGATAATCAAAATGAAACAGGGTCATTTGATCATGTGATTTGCTCAGACTTAGGTAGAAGGGTATCAGTGGTGTAAAATAGCCACCACTTGTACACTGTGTGACCATGAGGAAGTCATTTAACTTGGAGGCAGTATAGCATTGTGGTTTAGGACACTGAGCTGCAAACCTGGAGACCTGGGTTTGAATCCCACAGCCGCCACTTGCATACTGTGTGACCCTGAGGAAGTCACTTAACTTCCTTGTGCTCCCAGGTTGCACCTGGAAACAAGCTTCAGCTTAGTGTGCCTTTCCTAGTTAAAACATTTCCACTTTTCCTTAACTTTCCTGAACCCCCAGGATGCACCTGGAAACAAGTCTCAGCTTAATATGTCTTTCCTGGCCAAAGAAAAAATAGTAAAATAAAACAGTTTAACCACTGCTAAAGGGGTTAATATACAGTGGTGCCCACTATCAGTATCAGGGTCCCTCATTACTAAAAATGTTTATTTATTTATTTAAAATTGGTGACTGAGAAAGGCACACTGAACAGAGGCTCATTTCTAGGTGTGACCCAAAAAATATCTGGATACTGCTGCTACAAAGTCATCAGTCACAACTAATTATAGAAACATGGCCCAAATATTCAAAAGGATTGCGCCATGCGCAATAGGGTTGCTCCAGCACAAGTCCAAAAATGCGCCATTCTGCGACATTCAGTGGGAGGCAGATGCGCCCCCCAAATCACACTGAACAAGAGTGCAATAATAATGAATGCGTGCGCAACTGAAGGGGAAGGAACCATGCATAAATGGCACAGTGCGATATTCAACATGTGCCATGCGCAATAGGGGAGCAAGCGGGAGTTGCGTGACAGTGGAAATGAGCCAAAATAAAAAGGAACAAGAGAGAGGCACAAGAACGCTACAGGGAAGGCACATGTTGCTGAACTATAGCCAGACACACAGGGCAGGACAGACACACAGGGCAGGACAGACACACAGGGCAGGACAGAGAAAGGGCACCCTGAACCCACAGGCACAGGGAAGGTGTGGGGAGCCACAGCCAAACCACAGTGCAGAAGGAGGAAGTGCCACACAGCACTGAGGCCACCAGAGGAAGGTGTTCCCGGCGCAGGGGAAGTAGCAGCCAGGACAGCGGGGGGAAAACAGAAACAGCTTCCGGGGGGAACACAAGCCAGGGACATGGGCAGTGCTACCATCTAGATGGAGGCAGTAATGAGGGGGGTGAGAAGGCAGGCAGCAGGGGGGCACGGCCGTGGAAGGGCCTATCGGTGGTATACCCCCAACAGGCGGTACTGAGCCTGCACTAGCTTTGAACTCTACACCGATACCGAGATCGTGGGACGGTACTGCCTGAATCGGACAATTCTGAGGTGGCTCTGTGAGCTGTGCAGAGATGTGATGCAGGCACCCACACGACAGAGCCATGCTCTGTCAGTGGAGACAAAAGTGACAGCTCACATGTGCCTGCTCACCACGGGTACCTTTCAGAGACCAACAGGGGACACCACAGGCATAACCCAGTTGGCCACATCATGCCACCTCACCCAATTCCTCAGCACACTGCTGCCACATGCTGCGGAGTCATCCATTTCCCCAGCACACCGGCGGAGCACAAAGCAAACATACAGGAGTTCCACAGGGTAGCATGTATGCCTGGCATGGGAGGGGCAATAGACTGCACCCATGTGGCCATCCACACAACACCTGGCCCTGAAGGTGCCGCATATATCAGTCAGAAGGGTTATGCAAGCATTAACTGCCAGGTGGTGTGCGACGTCAGGGGGCACATAATCAACGTCTGTGCCATGCACCCTGGGGAGCACATGATGCCTTCATCTGACACCAGTCAGCACTGTGCCACAAATTTGAGAGTGGGGACATCCCCACTGGACACTTAGTGGGTGAGTACACAAACCAAGTGGAAAAACATAGAGCTTGGGAGGGGCATGGTCAGAGGTGACATGGGTATTGGCCTAGATGGCCTAAGGCAGGGCGATGCTGATCACCAAACTAACCTCCACCCTCTACACATAGGTGATAGTGGATACCCACTCTGTCCCTGGCTGCTCACACCATATCGGTGGCCCGTGACCCCATCGCAGCAACGCTACAATGAGGCACATGCCACCACACACAATATCATTGAGCGGGTGTTCAGGATGCTGAAGGCACATTTCCGTTGCCTGGACACGTCTGGTGGTGCCCTACAGTACTGCACCTCAAAGGCCTGTGGGCTATTCCTGGCCTATTGCATCCTGCACAACATGGCCAATGACTGTGGGATAGCCATACAGGTGGAAGAGGGTGACAGCAATGGGGACGATGAGGACGCTGGTGAAGATAGTGATGGGCAGCCCCCCCCTTGTGCGACGGGACCCCCAACTGATCCGGCTGGCACAGCTGCACTGGGACACCATCACAGAGGAGCACTTCAGCCAACCCAGGTAAGTCATGGGGCCATGTGCAACCACCAGTGGCAAAGGTACAACCCACAAACATGCATGGACAAACACCAAGGGTGCATGCTGTCAAAGGAAGTGGCCGAGCATGGAACCGCACACACCACCAGGGAGGGGCAAAGTCCAACATGGCACATGGTCATATACTCACACACACACACACACACACACACACACACACACACACACACCCACAAGACATGCACAAAGGGTAGGAGGCATGCCGACCCAGACCACCACCCCTAGCCACACACACGTCCACAGACCACCACGCCCACTGCCTGTCATTGTGCGTGTGTCAGACACTGGGCACCATTGCACAGTGGTGTACAGCGCAACACAGGCATCATCTTGCACACGCCACAGTGGACAGCAGCCAGGAGGGTGTGCAGATGGAATGTGTGTGTGCGTGCAGGGCCATGTACCCCACCCGTGCATTGCATGCTGAATACACAAAGCACACAGTGCAGCATCAGACAGTAGCCATGCTGGGAGACAGGTCAGTCGTGCGCCACAGTGCCACAGCCACCACGGATGCGTGGGTGGCCCCGCCAAGACCCACCAGCAGTGACAGGCTGACCAATGGCCTCATGGGGTAGCACTGATGGACCCCAGGGGTTCCACTGTGTGAACGCAACCGTGCTCACGCAGGGGTCTGCAGCACACTGAATATGCCTGTGCCAGGTGTGCTAAGGGATGCCCACAACTGAACCCGGTGTCGACAAGGAGGGTGATGCATGACACCAGGAACGGGGGGTGGACATTGCACTGTGCAGTGTCTGTGACGCATGGACAAATAACTGTGTGCCCATTGTGGCCATGACAGCTCTGAATGCCTGTGTCTGCCTGTTAATGGCAGCGGTCACATCCTCCCCCAACTGGTCCATTCCTGCCAGGAGCAGAGCGGTGTCTCTGCTGCACCGCTCCTCTGCCTGGTGTAGAGCCACACTCTGTGCATCCACCATCGTCACAAACCACATCTGCTGATTGACTGATACTTGCAGTATGCAGATGTGCTCGTCTAAGAGGTCATCTACCTGATCGGCATGCTGTCCCTCATGGTGTTCGCGGCCCTGATGGTCACCATCCCTTGAGGGTGGGTGCTGCACACCAGGGCGAGGTCTGGGCATGTCCACATGTGGTGCACTGATGCCACCCCCTAAAACACTGTACCCCCATGGCCATTGGTCGACTGCTGATACTGCCCCTCTGGCTGCTGCTCTCCAGGGCTCAGTGGTGCCACCGCAGTGGCTGCAGCAGCCCCACTGTCCTGGACACACACCAGTGCTGCCCCACTGGTGCAGACAGGCACAGACTGGGACTGTGATGTCATGTAGGCCTCCACGGCAGCACCTCCCCACAGCCATGGCTGTGATGTCACATGCTGTGTGGCCATCCTGTGGCCCACATGTCTCACTGCCCATGACGAGAGCTCCATCATCATCAGTGATGGATCCAGCACCAGCTCGAGTCTCAGCATGCTGGCATCCATGGACACTGGCATGCTGGGACACGGGCAGGGCCTCATCTGTACTTGCTCCACCAACATCAGTCCAGACATCCAGGCAGGCCCACCATTGCCCTGACCCCTGTATGCCTGTGGAGGTGGATGGGGCCTCCTCCATCTCCATGCTACTGCCCTTAGTTGAGAAGCCCACCACTACTGACCCATGTAGACACTCAGGAGCTGTAAGGGAAAAACAGTAGCATTAATGTATGTGACCTTCCTTGTCCCCCCCATTGACAGACCAGGACCTACCATGCAGTGATGGGCTACCACCCATTTGGAATCCACCACCTGGAACACCCTAGATGGCACAACGTTGCATGCTGCCAGCAACCAGCTTTTCCTGTGGGGTCAGATGTTGCACCTCCGGCTATCCCCCACTGGTCACAGACTGTGCTGCCTGATGGCAGCCACCTTCTCTTTAATTCTCCACCTGTCCATGGCCATCTTCTTTTTGCACTCCTGCACGGAGTGCTGGTGGCTGCCATGCAGGTTGACAGCATGCGCCACCTCCTTCCATGCAGCTGCACAGGCCTGTGGTGTTCACCGGCGTCCACTGAGCAATGGCTCCTGGTCGAGGTAGACCTCAAACAGGGCATCTGTCTCTGCCTTTGTGAAGTTTGGCCTCCTCTTCCTCCCACGTCTCTGTTCCTCTTCCTCAACCTCACGATCAGTCATGATTCATCCTGTGAGAATGACAGGTGTAACCTGTGACTGTGCAGTCCCATGCATGTCCCATACATCACAGTCCACACTCCCAAACAGCATGCAACTCACTGCAATAGACTGCAGTAACTGACTATGGCCAGTGCAGCCCAATGTCGCATTTTTATAGCGCAACCCATGCAAATGAGGTAAGGTGAATTTTAAGTTGATGCAAATGCAGTGACTGCACCATTGAATGGCTGATTAGATGATTTGCATATGCTGGCTGAATATTGCGCAGTTGTGCTTTGCGCAATTGTGTTGATCGTGCTGAACCAAGGGCGCAGTTCTGTGTCATGCACAGTACACACCTAACTGCACATGTCTGGGTTGATGATGCAGGCGCCTGCCGCACTGCTGACGTGCTGTGCACGGGAGGCAATACAGGGCACAGCCACCATTTTTCCAGTAGCACTACAGCGCTGTTCACATATATAGCACTGTGGCACTGGGGTGTTGTAGGCGAACTGAGGCAACAGCGCTGTAGGCTGCTACAGGAGGTGGCACACAGGCACGCAATTGCACTACATGCATTGGGTTCCAATCGCACTGTGGCTGTCCGTGCGCCAGAGACCCTTGACCCTGTGTCCAACCTTTGCCCCCTAGGCGCCATGCATCAGGCATGGGTGCACCACTATCGCACTGTTTGGTGACAGCGTGATAGGGAATGGCAGTGCTGTACTGCACAGCATCTGCACGTGGCAGGACTGTGCTGCCTAGTGCCATTTTGAATCCACCACCTTGATGATATGGCATGGAGAAGAGCAGTCGTGTGGAGCCAGGTGGAGCTTCCAACCTGGTGGCAATCGTAGAGCCCCATACTGGGGCTTTGTATGGAGATGCACCCCTGGATAGGGTCAAGAGTGCAGTGTGGCAGGATGTGGCCGATGCCCTCGAGGAGGTCACTGGTATGGGGTACATGGCAGAGCAGTGTCGCCACCATTACTGGGACCTCAATCGCAGGGACCTGGACCTGCTTGCCTGCCTGCGGGTACATGCCAGGAGGGGCATGGTGCCACGGCCAGGTAGGTGCCACATCTATACACTATTATTGTCCATACAGGTATCATGGTTGCATGTGTCCAGCACATGGGGGGCTGTCCAGTGTTGGCCGTGGTGGTGGTGTCAGGGTGTGGGGTGGATGGGTTCAGCTGTGTGGGATTGCACACACATGGGAGCAGAGGGACTTTGCTACCGGATTGTACTGATGTTCCTCTCTCCATGTTTGCACCTTAGGGCCCAAAGAACACAGAGAGGTGAGGGAGTGGAGGCGCCACCTGGAGGAGCAGCAGGGCAGGAGGGCTGAAGGTGTTCAGCAGCGTGTGGACCAGCCTGATGATGGTGAGTGCCTTACATCCACGATTACTATTGCATACTGTATAACTGGGCGGGCAGCGGGGCATAGCCACCATCCAGTGACACCACTGCCATGCACGCAACTTGTTACAGTCAGCAGTGTCCAGTGGCACTGCATGTCTGGGAGTGTGTCAGTGGTGGACCATGTGTGCACCGGGCACATGGCTGTGGCACAGCCTTCACACCGCATAGCCAAGTCACTGTACGGCCATGGTGGTGCTGTGCAGAACATGGGCAGTGGGTGTGTGCAGTGGTCCACATGGCTGCCTGGGTAGGCAGGTCTTGTGGACACGGTCACAGTGGGTAGTCACACACCATCACAGGGGCATGGCACATGGCTGTATGCCATGCACAATGGGTGGGCTGCAGGGAGCTGGACAGTCACACTTAGTGACTCTGCTCCCTCGTCCCAGGTGGACGGTGACTCCAGGCGCTGGAGAGAGGTGTGCGGGAGCTGCTCCAGGTGGCAAGGGTGACCCTGGAGCTCTTGCAGAGAATTGACCACCACGGGGTGAGGAGGAGGAGGAGAAGATGGTGGCCATGTGGAGGAGGACCGGGATACCTGCTGAAGACCCATGCCCTACTAACACCTTTCTCCCTTGACCCACCCTCACCCCCTTCTTCCCTTCCCATATGTTCACCCCTGCCCTTACCACCCCACCTATTATATGGCCCTTCCCCTTGTAAATAGTTATAAATAGTTTTTTGTTACTTCTTTTAAATATATGCATTTTGTTATGACAACTGTGGTGGTCTCTGATTTGCAGCGGGCTACAGGTGCTCAGCTGCAGTGGTGTGCATGGCCTCAGGGTTGTGTGTGTGTGTGTGTGTGTGTGCAGAGGTGAACCGCCTATGGTGTGGGCAGGGGGATCAGTCACTGTCTGTGGTTTGTGTGTTGTACTCTGTGCACTGGATGCCTATGTGCAGTGGTCCACGGGGCCTGCACTGTGTGCATGGTACCCCTATCAGACTCTCCATGGCCTGTGCAGCTGACACCCTTGCATGTCTGTGATATGCATGGTCTGCTGGTGTGTCAGTGGTGGCTGTCCATGCTGGATAACAACTGTACCCGGCACAATGCCAGGTTGCCTTGCATCACCAGTATGGTGCACGTCTACCTCCGGTGGCACTGTGGCCTCTGCTGCTGTTGTCCTCCCTCCATGCTGTCATTTGTGTCTGTTGCAGGGGATGTGCTCCAGTGTCTGTCACCTGTGCTCCAGCGGCATGCTGGTGGCATACAACTTTATGGTGCCTGCGCAGGGTGGCTGGCACACCTGTGCAATGTAGGGGTGCTGGCTGTATGTGCACGTCAGCCATGACCACATGCCAGTGGCTTGGTTGACCCACTCCTGTGTCCCTGTGTTGGTGTGCCCTTGGGTATGGGTGGGTGTTTGTCCATGCACTGTGTTGCATCCTGTGTGGTGCATGCTTCCATGCTACACTGTGCGTGTCTGTTCTGGCTGTTGTGGCCAGTGCTGGGATGGGATGTGTCCTTGGGAGGGTGTGCAGGGTGCTGTACCACTGGTGGTGGGGTCCGGGGCATGCCCTGTCTCATGTGGGATACCTCATGTGGCAATGCATGGTCGGTCTCTCAGCTGTACCTTGGGGGGGACATGCAGGGTGGCACTGTGTATGCTGTTGTTGCATTGCTGTCTGCTGCCACCCACAGCAGGGTGCACATGGTGGTGATGCCTTGGATGGCTCCATGGTGCACAGGGTTGCATTGTCACAGTGGGGGTGGTGGCATGCATAGCGTGTCCTGCACTGTTGGGCGCTACTCCTGGGAAGGGTGTATGGTGATTGTGGTGCAGGGTGTGCTCTGCATTGGTGGGATGGTGTGCCACGGGGTGGTCGGCCCTTCTTGTGTGCTGGTCACAGCTTGCCAGGGGATTTGCTAGGGCACCATGGCCCAGCTGTGGGTTGGTTGCTGGTATCCATGGGCTGGTGGTTATTCCAACTCTCCCCCAGTTGTGCAGTGCATGGGGTGTGGGGGACGATGTCTGTTCTGCTGCGTGCTCCTCTGCCCATCTGTGGCATGGGTGGTGGGCCCCTGCATCCCTGGTTGCGCTGTTGCATTGCTGCCCTGCTGCAAGGGGCATCCCTTGTTGCACTATGACACATTAGATATGCTCAGTTTCACAACCCTGGCTGCGCTATGGCACAGGTGGTGCGATATTCAGTTGTTTGCCATAGGCGCATCTCGGCCTGCGCAGTTTGTGAATATCTTGTTTCTTGTGCCTGGGCGCAGTGGACTTGCACTTGCTTCTGCTGTTGGGCACTTTTGGGGCGCAGTTTGAATATCTGGGCCATAAAATTTAACAGCAAATAAAGATTGCTTGGCCCACCTAGTCTGCCCATTTTATATTTCCCTGCCTATAGTGTCACCACAGAGCCTACTTGATCCCCAGCTTTCCCTCACTCCTTTCCATTAAGACTCCCTTATGCCTATCCAATGTATTCTTGAATCCCACCACTTTTTTTGCCCCACCACCTCTGCTGGAAGAGTTTTTCAGGCATCCATCATTCCTTCCGTGAAGAAGTACTTCCTCACATTTCTCTTAAATGTGTCCCCTTCTACTGTAGTTTCAGTACATGTCCCTCTGTTCTTGTGCATCTTTTTCTCTGAAAAATACTCCACTCTTGTACCCAGTTTACACCTAGGAGGTATTTATAGGTCTCTATCATATCCCTCCTCCCCGTCTTCTCTTCCAGGGTGAACATAATGAGGTCCTTTACTCTCTCCTTGTAGGGCTTCTGATGCAGAACCTACACTATTTTATTTACCTGCCTCTGAGCAGCCTCCACTCTGTCTACATCCTTCCTGAGATGTGGTCTACAGAGCTAGACACTGTACTCCAGGTGGGTTCTCACCAGTGATCTACAGTATACAGTGGCAAAACAACCTACTTCTTTTTGCTGGTGATATGCCTCCCTATGCACCTCCAACATCCCAAAGGCCCTACCAGCTGCCTTATTGCACTGCCTGGCCACCTTGAGGTCTTCAGAAATGATTACTCCCAGATCCCTTTCCTGTTTTCTGACCATCAATACCTCTTTTCCCATTGTGTACTATGCCTCTGGGTTTCTGTGCTCCAAGTGCATGATTTTGCACTGTCTGCATTGAAACCCAGCTGCCATTCCCTTGACCACTCCTTGAGATTTTTCAGGTCTCTGAAAATTATTTCCACTGCCTTCCCAGGAGTGTCTAGACAACTGAAGATTTTGGTGTCATCAGCAAAGCAGCAGACCTTCCCTTCCAGCTCATTTGTAATGTCAGTTATAAAGAAATTAAAGAAAACCATTCCCAGTACTGATCACTGAGGCATCCTGTTGCTCAACTATCTTTCTCGGGAGAGTAAACTCCATTTACCACCTCCCTTTATCACCTATCTCTTAACCAATTTCTTACCCGATTTACCACCATAGGCTCCATCCTAAGGTGCCCAGTTTCCTTCTAAATCTCCTACATGGGACCATGTTGAAAGCCTTACTGAAATCAAGGTAGGCCTCATCCACTGGTCCAAGCTGATCAATTTCCCTTTGTTGCCCAGTCAAAGAAATCTATCAGATTTGTATGACATGACCTTCACCCAGTGAATCTGTGCTGCCTTGGGTCTAGTAACCCACTGGATTCAAGATACTCCTCAGTCCTTTCCTTTAGCAGTGTCTCCATTTACTTCCCCACCATTGATGTCAGGCTTACTGGCCTGTAGTTGCCAGCCTCCTCCCTGCTACCACTTTTGTGGCATAGGACTACATCTGCCCTCCTCCAGTCCTCTGGAACCACCACCCCTGTTTCCAGTTACTTGTTAAAGAAGACTGCTAAAGATGCAGTAAGTACCTCCCTAAGCTCCTTCAATACCCTTGGATGTACCGTATCTGGCCCCATAGCTTTATCCACTTTTAGATATGTGAGTCCCTTCTATATTCTATCCTGTGTAAAAGGACTAGTGTCTAACTCCCTTCCTCCAGTGCTCCTTTTGCTTTTATGTGGTGCATCCCCTTACTCTGTGAAGACTGAACAAAAGTATTTGTTCAAGATATCTGCCTTTTTCCCTCTATATAGTACCTCTTGCCCTTCTTTCCCTCACAAACCCTGCTCTAGTATCATTTTTTTTGCTTATGTTTTTGCTTACGTATCTAAAAAAAAGTCTTGTCCAGATGGCCCAGTGTCACTGAGGGTTGAGGTGCTGGACAGCACACCTCGTGCCACGCCGGTGACCCGGGTTCAGGAATGAGTTTTGGCTGCTGGGGGTCAGCGGAGGGGGGAGAGAGGATTGAGCATCTGTATGACTGCTCTCCTCTCTTGGGGGGAGGGTGACTTGTTGTCTCACTTGTTGACTGCCTGCTGGTGATGGCTGGAGGGCAGTATGAGTAGGGTGACATGCACCAATGTCACTACATCAGTGGGGAGGGACGGGAGAAAAAAGGAAAAAATTGGAGCAGGAAAAGGTCAATGATGGCTCCTGCAACTGCATGGGTTGTCTCGGGGCATCTGCACTGGGTCCCGGGGGGGTGCCAGGCCCCTCTCTCCTAGTTCCATCACTGGGGCAATCCACAGGGGACTACCCAAGCCAGCAATATGGGGTTGCGGGAAGCTGAAGACAGAGTCTCTCCATCAGAAGAGACTGTAGCCACCTGCCAGGCACTCCTGGGGATAAGAAGCTTAATGGAAAAATAAAAAAATGTCTTGTTCCTTTTTATTATCCCCCAGCTATTCTTTCCCCAGTTTGCTCCTTTGTACTCCTTACTGATTTCCCTGCTTTCCCTGCTTCTCTTTGCTTCTCCTGCTATATCTCCCTGTCCTCTTCCCTGTGCTTCTCCTTATACCTCCTGAATGTTACCCTTTTAGCCTTTACCTTTTCAGCCACTTCCTTTGAGAACAATAGTGGTCTCTTTTTCCTCTTATTTTTGCTCACTTTCTTTGCACAGAGGTTTGTTGCCTTCACTATGCCAATTTTAGCTTCACCCACTGTTCTTCCACTCCACCCAGGTCACCCCTCCCTCCTGCTAGGTTATCTCTGAGACATTCGCCCATTTTTAAAAAATCTTCTCTCCTGAAGTCCAGGACTCTTGTCCTTGTGTAGTTCACTTCTACCACTGTCCTTATGTTGAACCACAGTGTACAGTGATCACAAGTCCCCAGCAGGCCTCCCACATTGATGTCTGCAATATTGTTCCTGTTAATGAACACCAGATCCAATATTGTCCCAACAGAAGTGGCCTTCCTGACCAGTTTCATGAGAAAAGACCCCTATATGGAGTCCATGATGTCCCTACTTCTAACTGAAGCTGCAGCTGAGAGGCTCCAATCTACATTCCCAAATTGAAGTCTACCGCAAGCAGCACCTCCCCTTTTGCTGCCATTGTGGCAGTAGCTTCTACCAGTCCCTTTTATAATTTCTCTTCTTGTGTTGGAGGTCTGTAGATCATGCCAGTGCAAATAGTGGCACAATTTCCTGTCTCTATGATGGCCCACAGTACCTGCAATCCCTCCATTTCCCCCTGTATTCTGTCAAGTTCATACCCTCTCTTATGTACAGCACCAGCCCTCCTTCATTCCTAGTTGTAATGCCTGGTGTCACTTGGTAACACTGTTTTTAAATGTTAAAATACAAATCACAGTCTGCAGGGCTGTTAAAGAGTCAGGAGATGACACTGTATAGAAACATTGCTGTGCATGTGTGTGCTTCCAAAGGCTCTTTAGCCTGTGGGCTGTAGTAGTCAGCTGGCAAATTACAAGAAGATAGAGAAGTGCAATGTGATGGTCTTGACTATTATTGGCAGTCCTTCACTCAAGATACTGACTGACATGATGAAACCTGATGCTTGGTACCACTATGTACATGTACCCACATTTGGTTTAGCATAAACTAGTATACCATCTTCGCACAATATACCATCTTGGGGCAAGCATCAGGATGGGAAGACTCACTTGGTGTTTCACCTTGGCTCCAATGATCTGGAGGGGAACAGTCTGAAAGAGATACAGGAAAGGTTCAAGGAGCTTGCTAGGTTCTACTGTGGCATGGTTTTCCCTTCCATTTCCTTCTTGGAGGTATTTTCCTGTAACAAGAGCAAGTACACCTAGGAGGGAGAAGATCATGGAATTCAATCAGTGGCTGAAGGGATGGTGTGGGCAGATGGGATCTGGATTATTAGGTGCCTGGGGATCAACATGGGAGGAAGAAGGACTACATGCCCCTGAAAGGTGCACCTGAGCTTAGAAGAGACAGCTGTACTAAAGGGCAAACTGAAGGACTTTATAGTAAGGACGTTAAATTTAAACTGATTCGGGGGGGTGGTTAAAGAAAAGTCCACTCATATAGGTAGAAGAGTTGGTAGGCTATCAGCCTGCCCTCCAGAACAAAGAAGAAAAGCAGGCAACATGCAACAACAGGGAGGGGTTGGAAGGGGAGGACATAGAAGAGGGAGATACATTGTGGAGGAGATTAGTAGCAAATGCCAGGAGCTTGGGGAATAAACTAGGGAAAGTGGAGGCCACCATGGTTGAAGAGGGTCTAGACATAGTAGCAGTAAGTAAGACTTGGTAGACTGAGCATCATGCCTGGGAGACAGTCATACCCGGTTACCGACAGTTTAGGAAAGACAGGGTGGGGAAGGGGGGATAGCATTATATGTCAAAGAAGAAAATGGGGCCACAGAGGGGCTGGAAGAAGAAGTGGAGACTGAGATAATGTGGGTCAATTTAGGCAAAAGTAATGGGAAGTCATTGAGGGTGGGGGTGGTTTACAGACCTCCTATGCAGGGGGAAGAGGGGGATAAACAACTTATACAGTCAGTGACAATAATGTCACTAAAAGGGGAGATTCTGTTAGTAGGTGACTTAAACCTCCCTGACATCAACTGGGAGATCCCAACAGTGGTATCAGCTAGGATCAAGGGGATCTTAGAGGCATGACAAACAGTATTCCTGCAACAACTGGTAAGGGAGCCCACTAGGGGAGAAAACCTGTTGGACTTAGTCCTCACAAATGGGAACAGTGTGGAGGAGGTGGAGGTGGGGGAAGGATTAGGCACATGTGACCACAGGGCTGTAAGGTTCATGGTAAAAATTGGGAGGGAAGTAAACAGGACGAGAACTAGGGTAATGGACTTCAAGAAAGCAGGCTTTAACAGAATGAAGAGGATATTTGGGGAAGAAATGTCAGAGATGAGGAATATAAAGGATGTGGAGGAATTATGGGCCGCTATAAAGGGAGGGGTGCTAAAAGCCACTGAAATTTGCATCAAGAAGGTTAGGAAGAACAGAAGAAGGAGGAGACCTCTATGGTTTACAAGGAAGGTGGAGGGACGGTCAGGGAGAGGAAAAGGGCATTCAGGAGGTATAAGATGACACAAAGGGAGGAGGACATGGATGCATATGGAGAGAAGAGGAGGAAAAGGGCAGAAGATAAGGAGGGCTAAAGAGGTCACTGAGGAAAAAGTAGCAAAGAAGGCTAAGAGGGGAAATAAAACCTATTTTAGGTATGTGGGAGAAAGAAGGAAGGCACGACAGGGAATAGTGAGATTGAGGGGGGAAGGAAGAATAAAACTGGAGGGGGACTTTGAAAAAGCAGAGGTATTAAATAGCTACTTCTGTTTGATCTTCATGAAAAAGGGTGAGGGTAGAGGACCAGAGCTGGAGGTGAAGGGAGGGGAATACAGGGGAATGGATTCTAGAATGTTCATAATCGACAGAGTAAAGGAGGAACTGGGCAGGTTAAAGGTGGATAAAGCAATAGGGCCAGATGGCTTGCACCCAAGGGTACTCCGCCAGTAGAGGGAGGAGCTGGCAGCACCTTTGACAAGACTGTTTAATTTGTCCATGGATACAGAGTGGGTGCCTGGGGAATGAGGTGGTTGCACTACACAAGGGGAAAGCAAGGAGGTGGCCAAAAACTACCACCCTGTCAGTCTCAGCTCAGTGGTGGGAAAGGTAATGGAGATGTTAATAAAACAATGGGTGATAGACTACCTGGTGGCCAGTGGTATGCAGAATGAAAGGCAGCATGGCTTCATGAATAGGAAGTCATTTCAGACCAACCTGATAGAATTTTTCGATTGAGTGACACAGGTACTGGAGCAGGGAGGGGCGGTGGACGTGGCCATCTGGGCTTCAGTAAGTCCTTCGACACCATCCCACACAGAAGGCTAGTAAATAAGCTGGAGAGCTTAGGGGTGGGTCAGAAGGTTACAAGGTGGGTGGAAAGCTAGTTGATGGGAAGGAGCCAAACAGTGGTGTTAAATGGGGTACATTCCAGGGCAAAGGGAGTAATGAGTGGGGTGCCTCAGGGGTCCGTACTGAGACCCCTCCTTTTTAACATTTATATCAGTGATCTAGCAGAAGGACTAGAGGGTATGGAGTACCTATTCATGGATGATATGAAGGTCTGCAGTAGGGTGGACACCCAAAGTGGAGTGGAGGCCATGAGGCAAGACCTGGAGAAGCGCAGAGGTGGTCGGAAACCTGGCAACTAAAATTCAATGCAAAAAAGGTGTGCGGTAATGCACCTGGGGTGGAAAAACATTTGAGCAGCTCATACTTTTGGGGGGAAGGAAATCAAGGAAACAGAGCAGGAGAGGGATCTGGGGATTATTATATCGAGCAATCTTAAGGTGGAGAACCAGTGCAGCAAGGCTGCGGGAAATACAAATGATACGTTGGTCTGCATTGGAAGGGACATGACTAGGAGAAGGAGGGAGGTTCTTATGCCACTGTACAAAACACTGATGAGGCCACACCTGGAGTACATGGTACAGTTCTGGAGACCACACCTACACAGGGACATTGAAGGGATGGAGAGGGTTCAGAGAAGAGCAACCAAGATAATGCATGGGATGTGGGAAAAAACATATCAACAGAGGTGGAGAGAGCTGAATCTATACCCACTAGAGACTAAAAGGGAGATGGGGGACATGATTGAAACTTTTAGGTATTTGAAGGGGATCATTAAGGTGAAGGAGGGGAGCTTGTTTAAAAGGAAGGAGGGAGCTAGAAAAGGGGGGAATGGCCTCAGATTGGAAGGAGGGAAATACAGAGGCAATGTGAGGGGGAAGTTCTTCCCAGAGAGGGTGGTGGAGGCCTGGAACAGGCTACCATAGGAGGTGGAGGAATCCAAAATGGTGGGAGGATTCAAGAGGGCATGGGACAGATATATGGGGTTGAGAGGAGGGGGGGAGTTCAGAGCCAGTAAAAGGAGAAGGCGGGGGAAGGGGTGGATATAAAGGCAGACTAAATGGGCTGGTGTGGTCCTTTTCTGCCATCAAATTTCTGTGAATCTGTGAATAACTTGAAATCCCTGGAATAGTGGTGTTAATCTCAGTATTCTGTGACAGTAATTTACAAAATACTTCCAGGATTGTCAATGGAAATATATACATGCTGGTGTATTATTTCTAAGAGTTGATAGAAACTCCAAAAATATATTTTAGTGCCAACTAAAGCGAAGAGAGAATTTTGTTGTTTTCCATTGCAAACAAAGGGATCTTCTAGAAATGTATTTGCAATATATAAGTAAGGAAAGCAGTGTAGTGTTTAAAACACTGTATTGGGAAACAGGGGGTCACCAGTTCAGATCTTACTACAGCCACTGGTTCACTGCATGACCTAGAGGAAGTCACTTAAACTCCGGTATCCACCCTCCCAGCTATAAAATTGAGTCCAAGCAGGGCCCTACTAAAACCAAGAAGTTGCATTTCAGCTATGCTATTCTCAGTGTCTCCATCCTCCACACCCCAGCCCCGATATTTCACACCCCTGGTCACCCCTGTCCCTACCCCTTATTTTCTATGATCAGCCAAGGCAGTGAACTGGATAGTACCCATACCCAATAAAGATTTCAGCAGACTGGCTTTCTCCTTGTCAGACCAAACAGAACTGAAGAGTCTACCAGGCCCACTATCTTCAGATAACCACTAGTCTTTTCATTTCCCAAAGGTTTCTGCTTGAACAGCTCAAACATTTCATGTAGATAACCTCCAACATGAACCCACATCTTATCCCGCCTCACTATTTACTGATTTGCAGGTCCACTAATATGCAGAACTTACAAAGAGGTATCCATCAATGCCAATACCTATCAAGAATTAGTGATGGGCAAGGCCACTGTTTTTCGGTTTTTACCGGAAAATCCGGTTAAATTCCGGAATTAGGGCTGCCTGAAAACTGGTAAAAACGAAGATTTCATGGAATCTGGCATTTTCCATCAGATCAGTAAATCTATAAAAAAGTCTGTTTTTCTTTTAATTCCTTCCTGTACTATTTTCAGTTTGCTTTATTTAATGCTCTGTATATTAAGCCTTCTTTAATTCTGGTTATTTATGCACATACTAAAAGAATGATAATAGAATCCCGGTAAAATCTGGAAATTAGAGTAACAATCACCGGTGAAATTCCGGAATCTTAAGTCTTGAAAACGGAATTTAATTGTTTTAATCACCGTAAATCAGTGGCCTTGGTGATGGGTGAACCTGACCTGCGCATTTTTGCAAGACGTGTTCCACAAAAATGCAAATGTTTGTTGTATAACCCACCTCATAAATTCATAATGTTTGCACAAAAATTGTTTTTTTGTGAATTTGTCGAGTAGGTGTTTCTACCAAAACCCCATTGTTCCATAATTTCAGCACAGTTCTGCAATTGCTCAATTTGTTTCACCACTGGACTACCAGGGTCATTTAGTTTCATAAGCGGGATGCAGGCAAGAGGTTTTTAACCACTCAACTATGTGGGTTATTTGTTTTCAAAACAGGATCCAGGGAAGGCTGGGTGATATGAAATGCTTTATGTTGGGAATAAGCTATGACAGGGCACGGGTGTATGCTGAATTAATGCACACCTCAAATGCATAGTAAGGTGTGCGGCCAATTGCCAAGTTCCTTATGCAGCTGTGGAATGCATTAATTCAGCATACACCCATGTTCTGGAATGTCTAATTGCAATTACAGATAGAAACATGTTGATAAAATTAAGAAATAAAAACCAAAAAAAATTCTGTTGAATACCTAAAGAAGTTGACTCAGTTACAGTTTATCCACTTGTTAAAGTAGAGTAGTTCCTGTTGTTTTAGTACTTTCTTCATTTTAAAACTAATGAACTGTTAAACTAATGACAAGTAAACACATAAACTGTAATTTACAGAAAATGAAAGATGGATTACATTAACTCTATCCTTACTTGCTCAGGCTTTTTTCCTTGATCATTTCCCAGGTTGATTGTTAAGTCCTAGGTAGAGTCTTGTCCTGATTTTCTCTGCTGCATATCCTGGAGCAGATTAATGATAGAGTGCACATGGAAAGTTGCCCAAGGGCCCCAAGTATGAGGATCATCCACAAAATAATCATTTTTTTTCACAGGGTCAGGTTAAACAGGTGTGTTGCTGATGTGCTTTGTGGTAGGCAGGAGACCTCCAACTGGTTCAGTCGGTCTGTCTGGGGAGCTTGAGGACTGTTGAACTGATGCAGGGTCAGGCAAGGCAATTTCTAAGTTTTCCTTAATTGTGGATTTGGGCTGGCATCGTGTCATGTTACATACATGATGTGATGATCCAAAGCATAGCAACACTGACCACCACATGTCTACACTCCCAGGTGCAGTACAGGAGTGAGCAAAGCCATATAGTCTACCATTACCTGTTGGCAGTGGGAATTCTGATTTCTGAATTCACCTGTCAGTGGGTTGCTACAGCCAGTAAAACCAGTTGGACTTGTCAGTGTTACAATGGGTCTGGAGGCACAGTGGGACTCTGTGTGAGTCAGGATTTGGAGACTATGCAGAACTAAGATGACTCAAGAAGAATGGAGCTCATGATTCCCAAAAGAGTACTGACCACAGCACCACTGGAGGAATAGTCAGAGCAGCACCAGACCACCTCACAGATGACCACCATCAATCAGTTGCCACTGACTCATTTAGGAAGGCAACTTTATTTATATGGTGTCCAAACCCTGGGGCTATGGGTCCCTTACAAGAAAAGCAACAAAATATCAGCATACAATAAAATCACAAAATTAAAATAGAAATAGTAAAGGACAGCAGCAACAGACTCCAAACTCAGAGCAAATAAATGAGTTTTCAGAAGAGATTTAAAATGGTCTAGCAAAGGGGCCCCTCTGACCTCTGAGGAAGAGTATTCCAAACAATTGGGGCAGCCACATCTGCCCTATACACTGAGGACATAAGTCATTATCTTAAAACCAAGAGGAGACCCACCTTCACTGACTAAATTGAGCAGCCAGGAGTGTATGGAATAAGGAGATCTTTGAAGTAGCCCAGACCCAGACTGTACATGACCTCATATTTTAACAACCAGTCCTTGAAGTTAATGCACCACTAAACTGACAGCCAGTGCAGATTAAGGAGAATTGGCATGATATGTTCAAATCAAGATGTTCCGGCAAACAGCCGGGCTGCTGCATTCTGAACCAGCTACAAGCAATACACTAACCTCATGACTGTCCCTATGTACAGAACATTATATTAATCCAATCTAGATGGAACCAAGGCCTGCATCAATGTAACCAGACTGCTGATTCAAGAAAGGCTCGATCCAGGAGATGTTTCTGAGAAGGTAAAAGCCTCTGTGAACCACAGCTGACACCTGAGGTTAGGTCGGAGTCCACAATGACCCCTGGATTCTTAACCTTATCAACATCTCTAAGCGTGATGTCATCTATAGATGGAAGGATGGCCTAACTGCAAATATTTGCCAAACTATACCAATCTGGCTTCGCTAGTAACACCCCTATTTTCTGTGTATTAAATCTAAGTCAACTAGTTGCCATCCAGTTCTGAATTTTCCTAAGCACTTGATCAACCAAGAGACTGCAATGCCCTAATCAGGAGTACAAGACACATATACATGGGTATCATCAGCATAGCAATAAAAAGCCAAGCCATAGCATCTAATGATCTCCCCCAATGACAGCATGTCTACGGAGAACAACATAGTGGCTAAAACTGATCCCTGCTGCATTCCACAACAGAGCACAGCACCACCTGAGATGAAAAAGCCTTGTACCACCTGCTGCACCCTATTGGGTAAGTAGGACATGAACCATTGTAACACCATTCCTGCAAGTCCTGCATAGTGCCCCAACAAGCCAACAGTATCTCATAGTCCACTGTATCAAACGTCGAGGAAAGGTCAAGCAGGACAAGGATGGAAGAATACCCACTATTCCTTGCCAGGAGAAGATCATGGGGTACCTGCACTACAGCAGTCTCAGTACTATTGCAGTATGAGCAACCAGACTGCAACAGCTCATAAATGATGTGTCTCTCTAGATGTTCCTCCACCTGCGCCACAACCATCTGCTTGATCAACTTTCCAAGAAAGGTAATGTTTGAAACAGGCCTGAGAGAACACCAGGGTCCAACAATGGTTTCTTAAGGAGAGACTTCACCACTTCCCTCTTTATTGTGGAGGGAAAAAAAAACTTCCCAAAGGGAACACCTGGTGATATCAAAAACCAGACCCAGAGTCCTGCAGCACTCAAGAAGAAGCCAGGTAGGTCCAGAATTCAATGCACAGTAGGTACAGTGCAGTTCAGAGACTTCCAGGAGGGCATCATCTGCTCAAACTGGCTAAAACTCAACCTACACAGATGGAGTGCTGCTGCCTATCATTGACAGGATACTGCTGGCCAATGACAGGGTGTTTGAGGATATACCAGCCCAAACAGAGGACACCTTGTCCAGAGAAAAATTATTAAACTCATCACTTTTTTCTGTAGAAAAGATCTCTGCAGGACTGTAGAGCGATCAGATGTAATAATCTGCCCACAGTGTTGTAGAGTTTGTCCGGTCGATTCTGTCCAGCAGCAATCACCCATGATAAGTATACTGAATTTTTCAGAGTGATTGCCCATTGATACTCATTGTAATGAGCACTAAGTGGAATGTCAGTTTGTCTCCATTAGACCTGGACCTCTGCCAACAACACTCCAACCTCCACCCCTTTGTTTTCAACACCTTTGGGTCACCATTAACCCATGGCAACCCACGGTAATAAATTAAGGAGTTAACATGGAGAGGTGTTAGAGAGTCAAATGCAGCCACAAAAGCCAGATTTTGCCATCCACAGCCCTCTTGACTCCCATCACACAGGCCAGATCCTTGCTTGAGATGTCCATTACTGCCAGAAGATTCTGATGTTCCAGATTTTGAACAGGGTGAAAGCTGACCCTCTCTACCAGGGAGGTTAAACAGGGAAGCCCACAAAGGAAATGTGTGGCATGATGATCCATCCAAATGACTGGATCAACCCTGACATCGCTAATGTCAAGATCTAAAGTGAAAACCAGGTCCAAAGCATGAAGGTGCTGATGAGTACCAGTGGCAACTGCCTGTACAAAACAGATGGAATGCATCATCTGGAGGAACTGCATTCCATAAAGAGAAGCTTCATTATTGATCCAGCCATTGAAGTCACCAAGCACAAGAAGTTAAGGTGAACCCACAACCAGGTCAGCCATGAAGTTCTCTAGTTCATGCAAGAAATCATTTCCATACTAGAGCAACTGGTTTATGAGCATGATCTTGCAACCTATACCTGGCTCACCTTTCACCACCACACATTCAAATGACCTGGTCAATACAGTGGGGTACACCATCAGTCCCAGTAAAGATCTAAAGCAGATGGCTACCTCACTTCCTCTGTCTTCTGCCTGGAGTAGTGCATCCAGGAATAACCAGGCAGGATGGATGCCTCCAGCCAGGGCCAGAGTTATCCCCAAGCCAGGTCTCCTTGATACATATCATATCTGCTAAGGAATCCAAGTTGAAAGCCTCCATCACAGCTGATTTATTCCTTAGAGATCTGGTGTTGCAAAGAACTGTACTAAGGGGAGGAGCTGAGTTGATTAGTCCAACAACCACCTGCTGTCCAGAAATTACAACAGCCCAGTGAATAAGAATAAGCCAAGAGGGAACCCTCACCTGCCAAGGCCTACTCCTAGGGTGCCATTTGAAACCACATTCCTAATCCTGCCCACTCTGTCCACCCTTGGAGCCATTTTGAGATATAAGAAATGCCCCCAGAGGACCCCCACCACTCTGAAGTGATTTATTACTACCACAGGTAGGGTATAAGGAAGTTCTCCATATTGACATAACAGTTGCAGTTGCTCCAAGGAGTAGACAAAACAAAGTCTGGTGACAGCACAACACAGTCTATCAAACACAAACATAAAATAAAATATTACATGTCCTCCCAAAAAGATATCTACCCTACTCCCAGTATAAATTTCCAAGACACCAAACAAACAAACAAAACACACCCACCCACCTACCCACCTACCCAATCAAACCAATTAAAGTATATAACAGATTACTAAACCTAAACAACCATAAACTCCAATCACTCCAACTTTAAAAGAGTTAAGTCTGTCAGGAAATTAACAGAGTGCAATCACAAAAATCTTTGAAAGAACTATTTAAAAGATATGATATTGGTTCATTAAAGTCACAAACATGTAAGAGGCAGTAAAAGACTTCCATCTGCTGCAACCAGAAAATGATGGTCTGCAAAAACCAGCAGAGTACACTGTAAATGAAAAGAGAAAGACGTCTCTTTCAAAAAGGCCCCCTCTTATCAGGTAGAACGAATGTTCATGAACAAATAGAACCATTCCCCAACGGTAATATCCAAGTCAGTCTATAATATAGACTGAGATGCAGGAACTTCAGAAATAAGGTAACGTGCTCAGTACCTTTTACCAGCCAGGTTCTCACTCACCAGTTTACAAACCTAGGAAGTTGAAAAATGTGGATGCTTAGGACCACCAAAGGCCCAAAGCACACTGCACACTCTAGTAGCCCCCCAGCTTCAGTGGTCATCCTGAGGACACTCAGAAAACTATGTCCCTCAAGTTAACCATGATTCCACTGGTCTATAACCAGGACCATGCAACAGACAAAACCAAGTCTTAAAATGGCAGGTTGAAATAATTCTTCCAAAAGTCAGCAGCTGAAATCTTCAACACCATGAGTGGTCAACCCACCTCACCATCGCAACAAGCATGACCAGAAAAGCAGATTCCTACCCACATATGGAAAATCTCAAGAAGTAGTCCATAAGCCCCCAAATAAGACAATGTGCTATGTAATTAAAAGATGAAGACAGATATAATCCCAATTTGTCTGATAAAAAAATTGTCCAAACACCAGCACTGTCGATACACTTTAGCAAATGGCAATCCTCACAACAGATACCAGAGCCCCAACCATGCAGCAGTGTAGCACGCTGCAATGCTGCAAGACAAAAAAAGTACAGTAAATAAATAAGGGCTCCATTTACAGAAGACTGCAAAGAAAAAAAATGACTGACCAACAGAAACAAAAGCCAGTCTGAGTTTTGGCACCTCGTGCAGCGTATCAGTTGCTGCAATGTAATAATGGAATTGGATGTTAAACCTAAATTAAAACTGAGAAACCTAACTGCCCTACACTCACTCACTATTCAGCCCTAACTACAATAGATAAGTAAACTAACTAGGAACTAAACTAAAAGGCTAAAAATGCTGCAAACACAGCAAAATTGCAGAAAATATTAAAGAATGTTCCTGCTGATCAGGAGCATTCAGACAGTTTGCACCAGCCCAGCAATGCTCTTTTTAATTTTAGCTCCATAATCATCACGAGAGACAGTGAATGATTATGAGCATGGGGGTTGGGTGCCCATTGGATCACCTTGGCTACATCAGGAACAGCATTGCTGCTGGGAAGTAGACTAGCAAAGTTAAGTTAATCATGCATCTGACTTCTGCAGTTCTGGTGCAAGGGAGGTTCAGGCACAGGCAATATGGTCTAGTGGTTCTCTTAGAGCAGCAGTGTGTGAACCAGGAAATCACAGACTCAAGCCCCAAATTCTCACTCTGTGATGTTGGAGCAATCCATTTAACCTCCCAGGAAATGTTTCTTCTCAGAATTTTCTTTTTTTTTCATTCTCTTTATGCCCTATTCTCACACTGGAACCACTGGAATCTGAGAACCCCATTGCCACTTACCTGCCAGATGTCTTCAGAGGCCATTACTGTAGCCATGGACTCCTCCCTGATGGAGACATAGGGGTTGGCAGGGAATCCCAAACTGACAGCATTTGCTGCTTTGTGGCCTCCCTGTGACGACATCCTGATCGAGGATCGGGGGCCAGATTTACCAAGGATGATGCCCCAGTACCAGTTCCCATTTTCTCTTTCTCTTCTTTCCCCTGGTCCCAAGGTAGCATGGGTTACAACATCATGATGTTCACATGCAGAGGCATGCTGCACATTGACATCTGCAGTCTCCTCATCCTCCTGTGTTGTTCCTCTGCTACATTACCACCAGTGGTCACCAAGGTGGCAGTGTAGTGATGGGGGAAGCAGCCCACCCTAAACAGAGGAGGAGACTGTCCCCTGGGATGATGGATCCTCCACCCCACCAGCCAGTCACCAGCAATCAGAGCTCACTTCTGAACCCTGATCTCTGAGTTTGTGAGCAGTAGAGTTAGTACTGCACTGAGGGCCTGGCCCCTGCCACTCAGAATTTTCAGTTGTTTGAGTAAATAAATTGAAAAAAAAAAAAGAAAAAAAATTGTAAAATGATAAATTGCATAGATGTTTTTTTTGGGGGGAGATGGGCATACAGCCATTGGCATGACCAGGCAGCACTAGCTTGGGAACCAAGAGATCACAGGTTCAAACCCCGCTAGAGAACACTTACCAAATTCTCACTGTGTGTGACCTTGGGTGAGTCATTTAACCTCCCAGTTCTCCAGCCCACCCAGCTGCAAAAATGTGTGAAAAAGGCAGCATACGGGAAAATAAATGTTGCATCTCAGCTGGGCTATCTTGAGAAGGTAAACTGTGAAATAAAAAAGGTGCTGACATTGTGTAAATCACTGTAAATCTATCCATGCAAAACACAATTAATGATTCAATAATAGTTTAAGAAAAAAATTGCAATGATTTATCTGCTGATTCTACAGCATTTTCTACGTCTATTAAAAATTTACATTAATTAAGTCCTATATGACTGTCATTCACAAGGGTGCCATATGCACAAACATGGAACCCAAAGAAACAGAAGAGAGAACAAGAAATAAATGACTTAGCTGGGATTTGAAGATCCCGTTATTTTGTTCATGTATTGGTGCTTCTGCAAGTCCTAGGTTCCTAGTTGCCATGATGAACCAGCTGGTTGTGCAACCAGAATGGAATTTCAGGTGGCCTCAGTTTAAATTCTAAGGCACTTAATTCTTTCTCGCTTCTGTTTGTTTTGGTCTTATACGATTGTGTGTGGTTCTCAACACACATTGTTCCAAGTTTGGACTGTCTATGCTGAAACCTATAATGTGGATGTACTACAGCCCTACAACTACACACGTTCTAACATTCATTCCACACACTCAGAAACAGCATTCAAAGTACAAAACCTCAAATCCCTCCAATTGCATTTTTAAGGATAAAGTCCCCCCAACCTACTTTCTGTATACCTGTGTAGTCTTTGTGCATGCACAATGATTTCCTCTCTTGAATCTCCCTAATGTCCTCCTAATTTCAGTATGAAGGAGTTTGGCTCACTCTGTTTTTGCCCTGGGGAGAAAATCTGTCTGTCTCCATTACAAAGGTCATTACTCCATTCATGCAAAGCTGCCAAAGTCACCCCCGAATATCACATACCACCGGTGACTATGCCCAGGTTGCCTAACCAAGCTCAAGCAGCATCTGCGTAACTGTGACTGATCCCTGATTCCCCAGGCCCAGCACATAGATGATGCCCTACACTATTTCACCAATACCTTCAACAAAGCCTGTGATGCATATGTCCCCTTTCTCAAATCGACGGCCAAGAAACATACCGCACCTTGGCTCACCCCAGAGCTATTGCAGCAGCTCAAGCTATGGGACAACCTCTGTTACTGAGCCATGGCCTCAGGATTGCAAAGTGATGGACAGAATTACAGTGCCACCCGCAATAAATGTACCTGGGCAGTATACAAGGCCAATGCTGACCACTACAGAACTGCCCTGGCTACTTCCTGGGGTATTACTGGGAAATTTTGGGATAATATTAAGGACCTTAATGGGAAATCCTGATCCCCCCCACCAACACAGCTTAGCATTAATGGAGCTATCGCTACTGACCCACTCAGCATCGCTAATTGCCTTAATTCCACCTTCTCCAACCTTAGTGCAGTCCTCCCCCGCAATTTCTTTGACTCCATCCAACCCACACCCCCGATCTCCCAGAGTCCTCCTTTCTACCTTAGAACCATAGTCCCACAGGAAGCCAAAGCCTACCTGTCTAAAGCTCTCCAGGGCTCTAGCTACTGTAAAGATGATTTTGACATATGCATATTATACAACATACTTGACTCGGTTCTCTTCCCCTCTCACTGATCTTCTAAACCTGTCCCAGTGCAAGGGCCAGTTCCCATCTCTATGGAAAACAGCCACTATAATGTCAATCTTAAGAAGCGGTGATAGCTCCTCTCCAAATAACTATCACCCCATCTCTATTCTCCCCCTTCTCCAAAGCCAATGAAAAAATCATATCCAACCAGTTCATCAACTACCTCCTCTCTCACGACCTCCTATGCAGGGAGCAACATGGCTTTAGAGCTGGTCATAGCACCACAACCGCCCTTACAGAATTCTCCAGCTCACTCTACTCCATGCTTGACAAAAGTCACCTCACAGGGGCTGTGTTCATAGACCTCTCCAAGGCCTTTGATACGGTCTCCCATACCCTCCTCCTTAACACACTACAGCACACCGGTGTCTCACAAGGACCCCTCTCCTGGTTCTCATGCTGCCTTTCCTCCAGAACACAATATGTTAAAATCAGTAGCACTCTATCTACCCTGCTTTCAGTCTGCTCTGGGGTCCCCCAGGAGTCTATCTTGGGTCACCTGCACTTCAGCATATACCTCAAAGTCTTGCTCAAAGCCTGTAATGGAAATCTACTTCTTTACGCAGATGATGCAGCTCTTTACCCCTCGAATCCTGACCATCCACACTTCAGACCTCCCTTACAGACTCATTCTGATAGATCGAGCACTGGTTTGCTGATCACAGGCTGATTGTCAATATCAAAAAAAACTAAGACTATGCTCTTTGCCCACTGCCAAACTAAAGCTAAGAACTATATCATAAAAATTCAGTCCAGTACCCGCCTCCCCCTGGAACAGGTTCAGACTTATAAATTCTGGGTATCACTTTTGACATCTCCCTCTCATTTCACAAGCATGTCAAAATCCTCACCTCTGCCGCTAGCATCCGTGTGGGTCATCTCTACAGACATAGGGACTGCCTGACACCAGAAGTGCTCCACCTGGCTGTCACTTCCTCTGTCTTATCCTTGGTAGACTACGACCTTACAATTTATGCCGCCGACAACTCTACAGTGTTGTACCATATCCAAATAGCTATCAACAAGGCTTGCCGGCTCCTTTCTGGTGCTGACTGCAGGACTCACACCTGCACTTTCTATGCACACACCAATGTTCTCTCACTCGAAGAGAGACTACTATACCAGACCTGTCTCCTCACCAATAAAATCCACCTGGGTCTAATCCTATTGGAGTCATGGCCTCCCTCCAAGCAGCCACCCACTTTGCGGCTTGTGCATGCAGCCTCTAAGACAATATGGAAGATCCCCAGAGTCAGGACCACCCTAGCTCAGCGAACCTTCCCATCTACACTGCCCTGTCCTGGTACAATGCCCTCCCTCCTTCCATCACAACCTTCACCACCTTAGGCACATTTAAAATGGCTTTAAGAGCCCATATCCTATCCTCACATACCTACCAGTGTCATTGATAACCCTTATGTCTTCTCTGGTAATCAATGGACTCTCACTACTAACCTGACTAGCAGTATATTATTCTCCAGACAAAACCCCTGTGAGCTGCTCTCTGCTAGATAGAGTTCCTCTTTGTGTTGATGCCCATTTCATTAATTTGGATAGGTCAATTCTTTATGGCTACTCACTTTTCACCTATTAGCTACCAACTGTATAGGTATGTTCGCTGTTCTTTTGCTAGCCACCAATTGTAACCTGACACTAATTTTAACCTACATTGTGCTGTTTCTCTGTTTGCTTCTTGTGGTCCCTACATCTCCAACTTACCTGTCCACTGAGTACCTGCAAGTCTGCAATTTGCACAGTTCTACCCACTGAACAGCCTGGTCCTCCATTTTGCACTAATGTTTAAATATGTCTATTCACTGACTGTGTCATTCTCCACTGCTTAGCTACTGCTCGAATAGGCTTCCCACCATTATCTGTAAGTTCACAACCTCTTTTTACATACTTGTACCCTCTTGTACTTTATTGTATATTATTGTTGTCATTAACTGACGTGGATCCTTTGGAAACGAGTCCACAACTCAAAGGGTTGCAATTAAGATTTTTTCAAATACATAAATAAATAAATAAATCATTCAATTGATCAATCAATCATGGGATTTGACGATGCATACATGCACAAGCCAGCAGAAGTTATACTACCATTCAGTTCTATAACATGTCTTGTGAAGCCCTATATTCTCTGAAAGGATTTTTTTCTAACTCAGATGCACTTTAAGCTGCAGAAAACAGAAGGACATTAACTATGCCTTGCAAAGTGGTGAGCTTAAGACAAGAACATAGGGACTGCAGAGGACAGCAACAACACTGACTAATACAGTATGACTACTGCAGGCTTTAGCACCAAAACTTCATAAAATTCCAGGATGCCTTACATGAGTCAGGTCATGACCTTTGCAATGGAGTCAGGCAGGTTTTCACATCAATAAATGAAAGCAGGTATGCAAAATAAGTCTAGAAAGCAAGTAAATCAATTATCAGTGCTTTAATATGCCAAAAAGACATAGAGGACAATCAAACAAAGCCCCAGTGCTTCGAACCCCTGCAGGTTCTTCCTAAGGGGAGTGCTGAGGGGTACCCATATATCTCTTTTTAAAATGCATCCTTAAAGAGATATCAGTTTAAAAAAATGCAATTAGTGAAGCCAGCATAAAGACAGTGGATACACATTTAGATTAAAAGATAATAAATATAATCAGTATATAGGCTGGTAGATCAAGCATTATATCACATGATTTGATTAATAAATTCATAAATAATGTATAACATTTTCATGGTTATCATTTAAATACAGTCAAAGTGACTCTTGAGGTAAAGTGCAAAAACGTTTTTGGAATCCAAAGGTCAAATTCAGACTGCTACGTATTCTACCTGCAAAACACAACAAAAACTATTACTGTTACCAATTCAAATTACATTTCTTAAGGAAAGAATGCAGTATTTAACTTCAGGCAAAATCTTTGAATCATAATATGAAAAGTAAAAAACCAAAAAGAATCAAAGTGAATCAACTAGAAAAAATGTTATATATATATATATATATATGAATGAAAAGTCAAAAATGTAAGATCCAAATGAATTATAACACAGTACCAACATCAAGAGGTTCAACAAGAATTATTACAGAGGTAAGAAGTCAATATGCTTTAGAAAAAAGATGCACTCCACAAAACAGTCAGGAAATGGGAGGGCAAAGGTCATAAAAACATAGGCAATATACTGTAACTGTTACAACTGTAACAAAGTTTAAATACTGATTTACACAAAGAAAGTAATATTCCATGCATCATTCAGGTCAAAGGGATAGAGAGCTCCCAAGGAAAAGATCAATCTACTTTCTCTCTGGAGTAAAATCTGACATTGATTACTACCCCTCTTATTCACTTTGACATCAGCTGAAAAGTCTCCATATTCCTGTTATGATTCCAGCACCAGTGGCTGCCCACAGGTGTATCACAGAATATTTTTATTTATTTTTTTATTGAAAAGTTTCACCAGGTAAGGTACACTGAACAACAGGTTGCTTGTCTCCCGGTACAACCTGGGGGAAAGGGTGATGGGAGTTACATAGTAACAATAAGCACACATAAATTACACAATAGCATAGAGAACATAGGGTATGAGTGATCAACACATAGCAAGCAGAACAAGTAATTTCGGGGTTGGCATATGTTAAAATCCAGTAGCTATACCCACATGGAGTGGCAGACTCACCAGTAACATGACAGCTAGAGGGACCAATGGACTAGCCCACTTCAGGCTTAAAGTTGCACAGAGCAGACAAGTGATGGTGAGATAACAAGGTGGTAGAGAAGTGAGTCTGAGCCTAGGGCTTGGAGAGCAGGTTGAGAAAGAGAGACAGAGAGAGAGAGAGAGAGAGATTAAATGAAGCAAGCATGCAAAATAGGAGCCAGGATTGACTCTGAGACTATAAGTGCATAGATTTGGTTGGGTTAGGCAACCAGAGCATCAGGCAGGGTGTGAGACAGGAAAAGGGGGAGACTGGGGCAAGTGCAATTTACAGAAAGGAAGTTGTGTAGAGCTTGATTTAATGAGTCAGGCTATGAAGAGGATCGAATCTAAGTAGGAAGAGAATTCACAGTTGAGGGAGGTGGTAGAAGGGGGAGGCCTGTCCACTAGAGGTGGATCTCCATGGAACAGAGAGAGTTCTGTGGTCGTGGGATCTTAGAAGTCAAAAGGGGATGATTCCGAGGGGGGGTGATTAGGGAATTTAAGTAGGTAGGGAGTGAACCAAGCCAGTACTTAGAGATGAAATTTACGCAGTGATGCACTCGCCTGTTTGTCAGGAAAGGGAAGGCTAAGGCTCAGTACAAGTGACAGTGATGGATAAAGGGAGGTTTATCTAGAGCAAACTGACAGAAGGAGTTGAAGAGGGTATCCAAGTTAGCTAAGGAGGTGGCAGGAGCAGAGCAATAGACGATATCGCCATAGTCAAAAATAGGGAGGATAATTTTTTTGATCAATTCACGTCTTGCCTGGGGTGGCAGGCAGGAGCAGTTTCTGTATAAGTAACCAAGTTTGGGGGAAAACTTTTTTATAATGGCATCAATGTGGGCAGAGAAAGTGAGATGTTGATCCAACCAAACACCAAAATACCTGAACGACTGCGCGAATTATGGTTGCCCCCGCCGAGGGGTAGTGAAAGGAGGTTGGGTTTGACAGTTTCTGGCACATACCAAATGTCATGGACACAGTTTTCTTGGCATTAAGGAAGAGTTGATGAGATTGAAACCACCTCTGGACATTACTGAAATCGCTTTGGCATTGATTTAAAACTGAACAAATATGTTCCTGGATTCACTCTTCAAGTGTGCATGTTGTCATTCCTATGTACAGGGATAGGTAGAATATGAAGCAGTCTGAATTTGACTTTTGGATTCATAAAATATTTTTGCACTGTACCTCAAGAGTCACTTTGACAGTATTTAAATGATAACTATGAACACTTTATACATTATGAATTTATTAATCAAATTGTGTGATGTAATGCTTGATCTACCAGCCTATAAACTTATTATATTTATTATCCTTTCATCTAAATATGTATCTGTCATCTATATACTATCTTCATTAACTGCACTCTTTTTGTAAAAGAACTGATATCTATTTAAAGATGCACTTTAAAAAGAGATGTGTGGATACCCCACACCTCTCCCCTTAGGAAGAACCCACAGGGGCTTGAAGTGCTGTGACTGTGTCTGACTGTCCTTCACATCTTTTTGGCACATGAAAGCACTGAGCATTCATTTACTTGCTCTTATTACTTATTTTGCACACCTACTTCCATTTATTGGTTGTATTGTTTGTTCAGTGCTGCATTTAGCCCATTTGTGCCTTTTGACCCTCGTTACTTCTAAAGTTTTCACACCAGACTTAAAGAGATGCTAATGCCTAAAAGAAAACTTTGAAAAACATAATATTTAGGTACAATTCAGCTTGCATTCAAATATATTTTATAGATTTCTCCTCCATATCTTTTATTATTAAGGAACTTTGCATGAATGCATAATCTTTGTCTGTTAGAGTTCTTCTGCCTCTATAGCTTGCTCCATACTTCAAATCATAATCCTGTGTTGTGATATCACAATCTGTTGCCATGGGAGTAACTGTGATGTCCCAAGCAGTGCATTATGACTTCAGGTAGAGAGAAAGCAACAGGAATGGGTGAACTCTTCAGGAGCAAAGATCCTGTTTTCATGTAAATAGCCTCAGCAATAAATAATGGGGAGGAAAAATACAAAACTAATGTAAAATACAAACTAAACTGTGTCAAAATATTACTTTTTGTTTAAATTGTCCTGAAAGCATCCACTGCTCTTTAAGTACCTTCATTTACATTTAAACCCTGATGAAATTAGAAGAGTGCAATAGAGGCAATCATTGTGCATGCCTACAAACCACACAGGTAAACAGAATAAAAGGCTGAGGGGACTATCCCTTTAAGCTATCAAAAATCCTTCAGCTTTCAGAGCCTAGGAGGCCAACGGTCTACTGGTGATGTCCCAGGTGTAGAGATGAATAAAGCAGCTATAATTTGCTTCACAAAGCAGTTTGGGAAATGGCTACACTTTGCAAAGTGTGTCCCCATGTCAAGTGGCAATTGAGGAAGTGCCAAGTGGCCAACTTTGTCAGACTTCACTGGCATAGTTCCTGTGATGTGGACAGCCAGTTCTGAGTGCTGTATAATTTTTTTTTTTAAATAAAAATGTATTACTGATTGTCTCTGCTGAGAAATCTGGTGGTCTTGGAATGACCTCACTCACCTCTCCCCAGGTCTCTGCTAAAAGATGAAAGCCATGAGCTAATTACAGACCAGGCCTTAATTAAAGATCTCCTGTTTGTCTGAGTCAATTATAGCTGTAGTTGCTAAGAGGGAAGATCATATCCATTTTATGTTGTTTGGGGGGAAAGCCCGGTTATTACACATGGGTGTGAAGTAATAAAAGTTCATTGATGTCTGTGTGAGAGAGGAAGCTTAACATAGATCAAAGAAAGTCATTTGAAGAACATGAGTTATGCTGAGGTTGCAGAATTTAATACTTTGAAAAGACATCCTGTTTTTGTTTAGATATTTTTTTTTATATATTCTGACAGAGGAGGAGCTAGGTGACCTCACACAAAGGGATTGGCAAATACAGTTTTCTTTAAGGAATATTCTGTTTTACTTCACCGACACACTTCTGTATAAACTCTGACAAAGAAACATCTTTGAGCACATTAAGCAGGTATTTAGAGAGAGAGAGAGACACACATCTAAGTACTGTAGTAAGGATTGCACTGTTAAAATCTGTTTTAAGAGATCTGTATGTCTTGTGATATAATAGTTCTGTATTTTATTTGTTACATATTTTTAATCTATTTTAGTAAAACTCCATTTTTAGAGCTTAATTGGTCTGTCTTTGATTTCTTTCCTTTACAAGTAGAACATATTATGTTAAAGCAGATACTGTGCATAATCCTGAATGGTGATACCAAACTGGAAAAAGGTAAGCATTTTAAATCTGAGGTCTTTTATTACAGTTTTTAAGGGTTCATTTCTGTACACCTGGTTAGTTGCCCATAGGCAAATATATCTGGCCCCTCAAAGATAGAATTATCTGAGCCTGTACATTGGGTACGTTAACAAGAGCTTGAATCCCTCCAAGACTTGAGACCAAAGGTTGATTCGAATCCACAAAAACAGACAAGAGGGTTACCTCGTTCTGTTAACTGTTCATAAGACTGCGCTTGGAGGTTGGCACTTTGGGAGTAGAGGGCTGACCCACTGAGTGGGTTTGTGACAGATTAGTTGGCAGCGGTGTGGATAATTTTGGTATCACAAGCTTGTATTGTTCAGTGTATCAGCTGAGACCATAAGCTCACTTGCAAAGAAAGAAAAAGGCAGTGATTTATTTTTAAAAAGGAAACAGAGCTATATGACTTGGGCGTACAGTCAAGTTCCAACACATTTTATTTTTTGTTCTAAAGTGCAAGTCAGAGTAGCAGTAGTTATGAAATATGGCTTCCAACTACAGCAGGCACACTGTAGACTACTTAAGGCAATTGTGCGGGGACAGAGGAGTCCCATTTGTGGTGAAAGCCAGCAAGCAGAACCTCATAGATGCCCTAATGGTAGCAGATACCCAGAGCAGTGAGTCACAGACCATGACTGAAAAGGACCAAACCTCAAGTGTGGCAGGGCTAGTGGCTAGTGCAGTGTCCAGATCTGATGAGGAGAGCGACAGGGCCACTATCAGTGAAGGGGCCACAGCAGCAGGGGAAGGTCACCAGTGTCCTGGATCCAGAAGTATTCAGGCTGAAAATACAGCTGCATGGGATGGAGCTGGAGTTCCAGGAGAAGAGGGAGCGAGAATGCAGAGAGGCTGAGGGAACAGTGGGAGGCAGGCCATCAGGAGCGTGAGTGCCTGTGAGTTGCAGAAGAAAAGGCAGAACAAGAATGCCGTGAGGCAGAGTGAGAATGCCATGAGGCAGAGGAGAAGAGAGAGGAGTGCCAGAGGCAACATGAACTGGAGAAGCTATGACTCTGACCAGTGGCACCAGAGCAGGTAAGTGGCTTGGGTTTAACTGGGACTGCAGGGCTAGGTTACACAGTGAATTACAAATTAATAGCCGAGTTTAAAGAGGGGGGGGGATATGGATGCCTTTTTAAATTCTTTTGAAAAAGTTTGTATTCAGGCTAAAATTCCTAGAGAGTCCTGGAGCTTCCAGCTATCCCCACGACTTACCGGGAAAGATTGGGATGCATTGGGTCAAATGGACAATGAGGACAGTAATGATTACAGCAAGCTAAAAGCTGCACTGTTAAAAAAAGTTTGAATTAACTGCCGAATCATACAGAGCTAAATTCCATAAGCTCAGGAGAAGCCCTGATATGAGCTACGAGGAGCTAGCCATGAAGCAATGTCAGTTTTTAAAACATTAGTGGGAAGGAATTGAGGCAAACTCTGTTGATAAAATTGAAAATATGATTTTATTAGAACAGTTTTATTGAGCATGTCCAGCAGAGCTAAAAGCCTGGCTAAAGGACCGAGATCCCAAAACAGTGCAAGAGGCTGCTGAACTCTCTGACCACTATGCCAAGAGCAGACCTGCTCTGAGAGTGAATGGGGTGGCCGTGGCAGCACAGAAAGGGAAAAGTGCACCTTCAGGGCAGCTAAAACCCTCACAACATCCACCAAAACCAGTTAGCCCTGGTTTCAGAGAAAATATTTTTCTGAAAAGAGAAGTGAATGTTGGTTATGTAAAGAAACTGGGCATATTGCCAGACATTGTTCCAAAAAGGCAAGCAATAATATTCAAGGTGGTGCTAGAGAAGGAGTGTGTTGTTTATGCGTCCCTGGAAGCATGCCAGTGAACATGAGAGAACACATGCACCCAGTAATGGTTAATGGTGTACAGATGCAGGGGTTAAGCGACACAGGGGCATTCCTGACATTGGTAAAATGGGATCTGGTACAGCCTGGTCAGCTTATACCCAATAAATACCTCACTGTACAAGGGTTCGCTGTTGAAGAGAAAACATTGCCACTGGCCAGTGTTCTCCTGGACTGGGGTGAAGCAGAGGGAACTGTGCAACAGGTAGCTGTAGCTAAAACATTAGCAGTGGATGTGACCCTGGGCAACAATCTCAAACAAGGGATGGCATGTGCAGTTACCCATAGCCAAGTGACAAGGGAAAATTTTGCTCCCTGAACCCCACAGAAGCCATTGTGGAAACCACTGAGAGGTTCCCCAGCCTGTCTCTCCTGACATGGAGATTAATTAAGAGGGGGTAGAAATGTCCCCAGTAGCAAGTAACCAGACAGCTACAGAGGGTTACTCTGAAGAGGGAGGGGTGACCCATTGTCAGAGGGTTGAGATTGACAGTGATCCTGAGGGTCCTGATGCTAGTGCTAGGGACCCTAGTTTAGTGACTGAAGGGGACCTGTCTAATGCCTTGGGAAGGTGTGAGGGGTTTGCAGCTGCTCAGAGAAGTGACCCTAGTTTACAGAAGCTGAGGGCTTGGGCAAACTCTGACGGAGCACAGGGAGGTGACAGCAGACATAAGGTTTATTGGGAAAATGGACTTATATACACTCAGGCAGTACAGACAGAGGGAGGGATGCTAGGCAGGAAGCTTGTCATTCCCCAGGGGTATTGTGAGCAGTTGCTCAAGACTGCACATGATATTCCCTTGTCTGGTCATCTGGGAATTGTGTGCATGATGCAGCGGTTGGTCCAGAATTTTTACTGGCCTAACTTCACCCAGCAGGTGAAGGAGTGTTGCAGGTCTTGTCACTGGTGCCAAGAAATAGGGAAGGTGGGGCAAGAAAACCCAAGCCACCCTTATTCCATTGCCCATAGTGGAGGAGCCATTCCAAAGGGTGGGAATGGATATTGTGGGGCCTTTAAATACTCCCAGCTCCTCAGGGAAGAGATTCATCCTAACTGTGGTGGATTATGCCATCCGATACCCAGAGGCAGTTGTCCTATTCTCACTGAGGATAGACAAAGTGGCAGATGCCTTACTTGAGATTTTCTCCCATGTTGGTTTTCAGCAGGAGGTAATCACTGATCGAGGGGGTTCCTTCATGTCAGGAACTGATGAAATGTTTATGGGAGAAGTGTGGGGTGGTGCAGAGATGCACGACACCATATCACCCACAAGCCAGTGGGCTTGTGGAAAGATTCAATAGTACCCTAAAGTCAATGCTCTGGGTGTTTTTCTGAACAACATGGGAGGGACTGGGAGAAATACCTTCCCCACCTGTTGTTTGCATACAGGGAGGTGCCCCAAGGGTCAACAGGAATTTCCCTCTTCAAACTCTTATATGGACGCCAGGTCAGTGGACCCCTAGACTTGATCTGGGAGGACTGGGAAGGCAATCATACCTCCCAGGGAACTCCCATTGTGGATTACATCCTTAGGTTTAGGGAAAGGCTGAAGGAGCTTATAAGGACAGCCCAGAGCAACCTGGCAGCTGCCCAACAGAAGCAAAAAGTGTGGTACAACCACAGAGACAGAGCTTGCTCATACATGGTGGGTCAGGAAGTCATGATCCTTATTCCAGTTCGGAAAGACAAGCTGCAGACTGAGTGGGCAGGACTGTACAAAGTGGTTAGAAAGGTAGATGATGTGAACCACATTGTGGAGTTATATGATAGAAGACCAACAGAAAGGATGACCATGTCAACATGATGAAGCCATGTGCAAATAGGGCTGACATGGTGTTTGCAGTGTGTGGTCATGGCGAAGAGACGGATGAAGGAGACCCCCTTCTGGATTTGCTGGAAGAAAGTAAGCGGGAGTCCTCCATGAAGGCAGTAAAATTGTCTCCCCAGCTGGCCCTGGAGCAGATCCAGGAAGTAAGAGAGCTTTTAGCAGACTTTGACCTGTTGTTTAGCTCCAAGCCTGGACTAACCCCCTTAGTGACACACAATGTGGAGACAGGGACACAGACGCCCATACGGCGGACAGCATATCCGGTGTCAGAGGCTGTCCAAAAGGACATTAAGAGGGAAGTGGAGGAGATGCTGGATTTAGGGGTAATCCAGAGATCCCACAGTCCCTGGGCCTCACCCGTAGTCCTTGTGCCCAAGCCAGATGGTTGTACTCATTTCTGTGTGGACTATCGTGGACTGAATGCAGTCACGAAGTCAGACACCCAGCCAATGCCCCAGATGGATGAACTCCTGGACAAGTTGGGGGGGGCGACCTAACTTATGACCAATGACCTGACAAAGGGGTATTGGCAGGTAGAGTTGACAGACAGAGCTAGGGACAGGTCAGCCTTCATCACTCCGATAGGCTTATTTGAGTTTAAAGTAATGCCTTTCAGAATGAAGATCACCCCAGCCACTTTCCAAAGGTTGGTGAACCAAGTGTTAAATGGTGCTGAGGAGTACGTCATGGCATACCTGGATTACATTGCCATCTTTAGTACCAGCTGGGAGGAACCCCTAACCCACCTTAGGGAAGTGCTGGGCAGGATACAGAGGGCCGGGCTCACTGTCAAAGCTGAGAAGTGCCAGGTGGCCATGGGAGAAGTGGCATACCTCAGGCATGAGGTAGGCCAGGAAAGCTCCATCTTAACCAAATAAAGATAGAGGTAATCCAGGCGTGGCCCAGACCAGAAACACAGAAGCAGGTCAGGAGTTTTTTTAGGGACAGCAGGGTACTACAGAAAATATTTACCCAATTACAGTGCCCTGGTGGCTCCCCTATCTGACTTGACAAAGAAAAAGATGCCCAGGAAAATTACCTGGGACCCAGCCTGTGAGAAAGCCTTTACTAGATTAAAGGATGCACTGTGCAGTGCTCCTGTTTTGACAAGTCCTGACTATAGCAAAACTTTTATAGTTCAGACTGATGCCTCAGACGTGGGTATTGGGGCAGTACTGAGTCAGACATCCAACCAAGGGACAGATCACCCAGTAGTGTACCTGAGTAGGGAGCAAGCATACTGCATGGTGGAAAAAGAATGTCTTGGGGCATGGCTTGGCTCCTACCGAGATGGCTGCCTGATGTAAGCACTCTCTAACTTGGGGATATTTTTGTGCGATAGCTCTGCGTTTCATCTCAAGTTACATTATAAAGCAGTACGGTAGGCAACAGGTGATGTTCAGGTAGTCAAAACTACTATGGATTTCCTCCTTCCACTCATTTGTGTGAAGCGATAAGCTCACAGGCCACAACAATATATCGAGACGAAGCGGCCCTGGGAAGACCGCAGGTCCTAGTACACAGCAAACCCAGGACATGTTCACCACATTATTGAAGCAAACGGCTGAGGTGACACTGGCATCAAACAACACTATGGCGGATATTAACAGACTCAAAGCTCAGCTAGACCAAACCAAACCAAAAACAAAGGAGAATGTCATATCCTTGGAGGATCTTTCCTCTACAGTAAGGGAACAGGAGAGGTCAATTCTGGCATTACAGTCCAAAGTTGACGATATGGATAACCGGAGTCGGCGTAACAATTTACGCCTCTTAGGGTTCCCTGAAGCTGCAGAGCAGTGGAATCCTATTGAATTTCTATATGATACCTTTCCGGACCTCTTGAAGCATGATCTCCTTCCAGGTTTTACAATTGAGCGAGCACATAGAACCTTAGCCCCCAAGCCGAAACCGGGTGATAGGCCCAGGCCAATCATGCTGCGCATCCTAAACTTTGCTGATAAGGAATGGATTGCATCTCGGGCTCATGTGCTTGGAGCTCTTTCCTGGCAATGGCACAAAATCCTGGTGTTTCAGGATTATTCTCATGATCTGGCGGCTCATCAGAAAGAATATTCGGAAGCCCGGCGTATAATGCATGAAAGGGGAATCAAATTCTCACTCAGATACCCAGTGACTATGCACCTGGAAGAGAATGGATCATTCATTTCTTTTGCCACCCCGAACAGTCTGATGGAGTATCTAAACAAGAAAGGGTCAGTGAATTCCAATGGGGACAAGGCCCAGAGGGAGCCTGTTGTATCAGTGGAATTTCATAAAAAGATTATACCGCTAGATGGCGCTTTCACCTCAGAAATGCGGTCAAAGGCTTCCAGTTTCAGGGCCAGAGCCCACCACTTCCAGCCAGATCATAGAAGCATCAACAAAATGAGAAACACTATAAGAGAGTTCACCCTCAAAATTGAACATGAAATGCCTCGGACTTGACTTGTAACACAATGTTTACCTCTGCTGACTGTGAATCTCAGTTCCTCTCCCCTAACAGATTTGCACTGCTCGCTACGACTTCCCAGGACAAATTCCCTTCATACCCTGAGGTGGAGATGGTGCAGGAAGCCACTAAGAATGAATCCCCTACATGTGGAAGCTTTCCAGCTGTGCCTCTGCACATGGTTTCTCCTCAAGAACCACAGTTAAACAATGCTGAGGGTACTGGCTCAAAACTATGTGATCACCAGTCCCCATCTGACACCGAAATATTGCAGATACTGGAAGCACAGGATCACTCTTAGATAAGTGTCCTTAATTGTATATCTGTTTGATGGGCATGACAAAGGTTTTGGGAGGGAGCTGGACCATGTGTGGTTATTTCCCTCTCTCAAAATGGTTGCTACCTACTGGGCTAAATATCCTTTCCTTGTCCTACAAGGCGCTGCCATGTAATTTATATAAGCACTGGGTTATAAAAGTACTCGCCTTGACCTTGTCCCTGATAGTAGTGGATGTCAGGGTATCCAAGACTCTCCAAATTGCTGGGGGGATGAATTGAGAATCTCTAAATCACTCTCTCCTCTCTGGGATAGGTCCTGGAGATTACATTTTATTTTGTTAAGGGAAATCCAAAGTTGAATGACTTGGTGGGAGGGGGGATAGCAGTGTATGAATACAGGTTTTTTTTATCTAGGGTACTTTTCCTGCAAAGTTGGCAATGTGATGTAAAGCAATATGGTATGTTACGCATTCACAGTAATGCTTATAGATACAGTGGGAAACCTTATAGATACTGTAGCAGGTGGTGAAGAGGAATACCCTCCCTCATTGGAGATTGCAGAGGAATATGGGACCACAAAGGCTACCTGGTTTGTTAACTGGACTAGAATACTGCTAGGGGAACTATGTGTGGGTTTATCAATAGTATTTCACTCATAGCCACTCATAAGGATCCCCCGAGGCTGGACCGCTTGCATGGGGCGGTGTAGTCCCTAACAGTTTACATTCTCACCACCCTCAATTCAGGTGAAGTGGTATGGCCTGTGAGGAGTATGATCCCTCTGCCTGGGATACTGCTATACGCCACTATGCAAGGTAGCTCATTGTTTGTAAATAGTTTATGCCTTTCTTTTTTTATGATTTTAGTGTTATTATTCGTCATTATTCAGACTATGCATTTAATTCTTTTAAATAGATCAGAGATGCCTGTCACTAGTAAATCTTGGCTTTTGCTTGACTGTTTGCAGTATGGATCAGTAAAAATGTTCTGTTGGGTCTGTGACCTCCTCTGGTCAGTGGACTTTACCCCTACTCCTACCCCAAAATTATTTTATTATAGACTACCCAATGGGTGATATCTCCTTTATAACTTGGAATGTAAGAGGGTTAAATTCCCCTTCAAAAAGGAAGCAGGTATTTACGCACCTAAAAAGGCTTAAAACCCAAGTGGCCTTTTTGCAAGAAACAAAACTTACTGAGAAAGATTGTAAATATTTAACCAGGGATTGGGTGGGCTTAGAACTGCACTCCTGTGCTGCTACGAAAAAAAGAGGCAAGGCAATTCTGCTTCACAGGTCACTTCCATGGTCTGTGGTAAGGAGAAAGGTGGATCCCCAGAGACGGTGGGTAATAGCCTTGCTGGACACCCCCAATGGCCATCTCCTGATGGTAAATATCTGTGCCCCGAATGTGGATGACCCCTCTTTCTTTCTGGATCTGAATACTAAACCAGGCTCATTGGTAGAGACTAACATGCCTATTATTTTTGGGGGGATTTTAATCTTACCTTAGTCCCTGTATTAGACAGGAGTGATCAAGGCAGGAAAACGTATACACGAGGGGTTCAGGAGGCCCTTCACCTTAGTTCTGAGTACCAGCTAGTGGACATATGGCGCTTAGTGCATCCTGCAGTTCGGGACTACTCCTATTGCTCTGGGGTGCATTGCACATATAGCAGGTGGGACTTACGGCTTATTTTCCAAACCCTTACACATCAAGTCTTGGAATCTGCTATTCTCCCCATGGTAATTTCTGACCATGCGCAAGTACAACTGATTATATCTTGGGACCCTTCGGCTGTAAGGTTATCTACCTGGAGTCTGGATCCGCTTCTTCTACGGGACCCCAATTTTGTAAAATGGGCCAAATCAGAAACCATAAATTTTCTGCAGAAGAACCCTATAGAAGACACCTCGGCTCAAAACACCTGGGAAGCTTATAAAGCCACTATGTGGGGAAGGATTATAGGGTACGCCTCACACAGGAGGAAAACTAGAGAAGGGGAACTGACACAACTGGAAGGTGACCTGCTTACTGCTGAAAAGACTCTTAAGGCTCAATCTCACCCATCTTCTCAGTCATTGTGGGGTCGATGGGTCTTTGCTATAAGGACCAGGTTAAACAGACTTATATCCAGAAAGGCTGACTTGACGCTCATTAGGATAAAATACTCATATTGGGAGGATGGGGAAAAAAGTGGGAAGATTCTGGCATACCAACTGCGGAGACAACAAGGGAATAGGTATATAGGGGGCTGAAAGATCCAGTTTCAGGGATAGTAAAAACAAACCCTCAGGAGGTGAATGACATAATGACTGCATTTTATTCTCAATTATACATGTCAACCAGAGCTAACCTCTGTCCGGACATGACAGCATTCTTACATAGCGTGAGGCTTCCTATGTTATCCCCAGTGCAATGTGTCACTCTTGAGGAGCCCCTGATGCAAGCAGAGGTAGAGACATCCCTGATGGCTTTAAAGAAAGGGAAGGCCCCTGGAAGCGATGGATTTCCTGTGGACTTTCTGCAAATAGTGTCCCCTCTGATATCCCTCTGTTGTGCCAGGTATTTAAGGAGACCGAAGAAAAAGGTATATTGCCCTTCACCCTTAGGGAGGCAATTATTACAGTCCTTCCAAAAAAGGATAAACCTCCTGAGGAGGCTGTTAGCTATCACCCCATATCTCTGACAAACTTAGACAGCAAGATTTATGCTAGAGTGTTAGCTAATAGATTGGCCACTATCTTATCCTCCCTGATACATCCATCTCAGGTGGGTTTTGTAAAAGGCAGATATAGTGCCGACCATATCAGAACACTTATTAATCTCATTCACGTGGCTAGTCAAGATCTATCAGTGCTGGCAGCTGCTGTGGCCATTGACTTTGAAAAGGCATTTGATTCCATAGAATGGGACTATTTGCAGAAAGTTTTACAACACCTGGGTTTTGGGCCTCACTTCAGAGCTGCTGTTTCTTCCATTTATACATCTCCCCTTGCAAAAGTCCTTACCGATTCGGTATTATCTGAACCATTTCAACTACACAGAGGCACAAGACAGGGATGCCCTCTCTTCCCTCTCCTGTTTGTCCTTGCAATAGAGCCCTTGGCAGCTGCAATTAGACAGAACCCTCGTATAAAAGGTATTGGTCTGGGTCGGGCACAAATTTCTACCTTACTATATGCTGATGATTTTCTGGTAACACTGGGGGACACTAAAGAGTCCATACCCCAACTATAAGCTATCTTGGACCACTTCTCTTCCATTTCAGGATTAAAGGTTAATCAATCCAAAACAGAAGTACTCCCTCTCAATTCACAGTGTCATTCCCAACTCTTGGCTCAGTATGGTTTAAAATGGTCACAGCATACGATCAAATACCTGGGTATCAAAGTCAGGGTCAACCTAGCAAAGTGGTGGGATAACAACCTAAGCCCCTTGCTGGCTAAATGTAAGCTTGAGGTGGATCGTATAAATAGGCTTCATTTGACTATGGCAGGCAAGATAGTGGCCTTTAAGATGACCCTTGGCCCTAAATTCTTTTACTTGCAAGCACATATTCCCATATTTCTTCCAACTCATTGGCTTCAAAAAATAGATGTGATGATCGGCTCCTTCCTATGGGGCTCAGACAGACCCCGTTTTAGTAGAAACCAGGTCTGGGCCCACTGGCAGAAGGAGGGCTGAGGTCTCCCCTGGATCGAAGGGTATAAACTGGCATTTCAATGTGCACAAACATTGAATTGGTTCCATCCTTATAATATCGAATCCCCTCAGTGTCTAATGCTCGAGCAGACTCTTTGTAATAGCCCTGTAGCAGCCTCTTTCCTCTGCTCCTCTCCCCACCAGGAGTCTTTATTGCATCCCACTATTGGCTCCTCAAATAGATATTGGAGGCTTCTACACAAAAAACTAAGACTCCCGGCCCTTCCCATTTTGTATACACCTATATGGGGTAACCCCAACATCACCATCGGGGCCAACATGGTGGTCTGGCTTTCGTGGCAGGAGAAAGGGATTATATTCATTCAGGATGTCTTGGAGCCTTACTCCCTGGTAGTTGATACATACCAGAACCTGCAATCCAGATGGAATTTGGTCAAATCAGATTTTTGGAAATATCTGCAAATCTGTGACACTCTTAAACCCCTTCTATGGCAGAGTAATGCTCTTTCAGACCATAATCCTCATTTAAAAGGTTGACTCCACTTATCTAACAAAGTTGCTGCCACTATGTATGCTGCAGTGAGGGCTACATAGCCCTCCTCTAACTTAACATCCAAATCTAAATGGGAAAAGGCCCTCCATATAGAAATCTCTGAGTTGCAATGGAAACAGTGCTGGCAAGTTGGATATAAGATTCACAAAGATACCCGTAGCAGACTCATACATAATAAAATACTGCACTCCTGGTATAGGACGCCTGTAATACTAAAGAAAATGAAAATCATTGTGCATGACAGATGCTGGAGATGCCTCCAGCCTGGTGGGGATCTGTATCATATTCTTTAGCAATACCCTCGGATATACGATCTGTGGGAGAAGGTGGTTCATGAAGTTAGCCAGATCCTCCATAGCCATATCCCAGCTAATCTAACTCTTCTGTTGCTGGGCCTGAGATCTGGAGCCCCCCTCCTTAATCATCAGGAATTTAGATGGCAAATGTTGTTTAGTGTTCAAGTGAAACGGGCAGTCCTGCAAAACTGGCAAAGTTCTAACACGCCAGGTGCTAATGATATCATATCATCACTTCCCCCCCATATATGAACTCAATAGACAGCCACACATGCTTACTGAGAAGATGGGTTCCTTTCATGGCTTATTTGTCTGCCAGAGCTGGTAATGGCTGACCTGTGTCTACTTCTCTATCTGCCACCATTCAAGTTCTTAACTGAATGTCTGTATATAGCACTTATATGACCTTTCTGCTATAATGTCAATGATGTAAGTGACTAATCTCTTTAGGTTCCATCTGAAATCATAAATTATATTAGTTGTATATAGTTTACCCACAAGTTGTATTGTTTTGCTTTGTGGGTATTAGTTGTTATCAAGGAGGGTCTGTGGTTGTTTATTATGTGCTTTTCATGATATGGAATCCTTATGATTGTACCTGGGACCTTCCTCTCTAATATATACAGATTACACTTTATAGTTTCATTATTACAGTAGCAAGGCCATGCAGTAGTAGCAGCTATTATATTTATATTACTTTGTTTACTCTGTGGTGTCATTCCTCCAGATGCAGTGTGGGAAACGACCATGAGAAGGTGTAACTATCGTATTCCATGAAGCCTTGTCTTATATGTGGTGATACCTCCCTATGGCTGTGAGTGGTTGGGAATGTTAAGGTAGGTGCATTTAGTCATCTTCTTATATATCATGATGTCCATGTGTACAAGTGATATAATCCCTAAGGGGTCTTTTTTTTTCTTTTTCTTGTACGTGTATACTACTTGTATGACAGCAATATGATGGTACACTCTAGGAAGATGTTTGTGATTTAGTATGTACCTAAGTTAGACATGTGCCTGGAGGGACATGTTGATTGAATCCTGTACAATGTTAACAATGTGGTCTTGCAATTACTTCTTTTTGCTGTCTGTTAGGTGTATCACATTGTATCTGCATTATCTGTATCATACTGGAAAACAATAAAACATTTAACTGAAAAAAAGAAAAAGAATGTCTTGCCATAGTGTGGGCCCTAAAGAAGTTGGAGTCATACTTATATGGGCAGCATTTTGTGGTGCAGACTGACCACAACCCCCTGGTTTGGCTGATGCAGATGGGAAAGAACAATGGTAGATTGCTAAGATGGAGTCTTGCTTTTCAAGGGTATGATATGACAATTGTACATAGAGCTGGAGCCAGGAACCAGAACTCAGATGGCCTGTCTTGTCTCTTTGAGGAGTGAACTGATTTGGGAAGATCATCCCACACGCTGGGGATAGAGTCCCCAAATTCAGTCTAGGTGGGGAGGATTGTGATGTGGACAGCCAGTTCTGAGTGCTATATCATTTTTTTTTTAAAAATGTATTACTGATTATCTCTGCTGAGAAATCTGGTGCTCTTGGAATGACCTCACTCACCACTCCCCCCGTCTCTGCTAAAAGAAGAAAGCCATGAGCTAATTACAGACCGGGCCTTAATCAAGGATCTACTGTTTGTCTGAGTTAATTATAGCTGTAGTTGCTAAGAGGGAAGATCATATCCATTTTATGACATTTGGAGGGAATCCGAGGTTATTACACATGGGTGCGAAGTAATAAATGTTCCTTGATGTCTTTGTGAGAGAGGAAGCTTATCATAGATCAAAGAGAGTCATTTGAAGAACATGAGTTATGCTGAGGTTTCAGAATTTAATACTTTGAAAAGACATCCTGCTTTTGTTTAGATATATATGTTTTTTATATATTCTGACAGAGGAGAAGCTAGGTGACTTCACACAAAGGGTTTGGCAAATACAGTTTTCTTTAAGGAATATTCTGTTTTACTTCACAGACACACTTCTATCTAGACTCTGACAAAGAAACATCTGTCAGCACTTTAAGCAGGTATTTAGAGAGAGAGAGAGAGAGAGACAAATCTAAGTACTGTAGTAAAAATTGCACTGTTAAAACCTGTTTGTTTAAGAGACTTGTATGTCTTGTGATATAATAGTTCTGTATTTTATGTGTTACATATTTTTATCTATTTTAGTAAAACGCCATTTTTAGAGCTTACTTGGTCTGTCTTTGATTTCTTTCCTTTACAAGTAGAGTATATATGGTTAAAGCAGACACTGTGCATAAGCTTGAGTGGTGATACCAAACTGGAAAAAGGTAAGCGTTTTAAATCTGAGGTCTTTTATTACAGTTTTTAAGGGTTCATTTCTGTACACCTGGTTAGGTGCCCATAGGCAAATATATCTGGCCCCCGGAAGACAGAATTATCTGACCCTGTACATTGGGTACACTAACAAGAGGTTCACAGTTTGAATCCCTCCAAGACTTGAGACCAAAGGTTGATTCGAATCCACAAAAATTGACAAGAGGGTTACCTTGTTCTGTTAACTGTTCACAGGACTGCGCTCGGAGGTTGGCACTTTGGGGGTAGAGGGCTGACCTGCTGAGTGGGTTTGTGACAGTCCCCACTTCTCAAAGTGGCAGTTTGCGAAGTGCATGAGAAGTGGGAGCAGTGAGATCCAGTGGAGGCTATTTGCAAACAACATACCATGTGATTGCAGAAGCTGCTGTCACATGGTACAGGAGCAGCATTAGTACACAGAGCAGTTTCTGCTTCAGTGCAGTTCTGTGTTGGTTACTGTGGTAGCTAATTCTGCTCTTTGGATAGTGATTTGAGAGTGACATGTGTAGGTGTTTTATTAGATAAATACATATTATCTTGTCTACTGTTCTTTTCTCACACTGGTTGTGATTCGGTGTGGATTTCTGTGGCACTTTTCTACATGTTTGAGACTTGAAAAACTATTTTAGTCTTAATTTCATTAAAGCTATCTGCAGCAGTGCAGATCTCTGAGGGGGGGAGGAGCAAAGCAAAATGAGTGTCTCCTTTCTATATACTCCTCTCCTCTGTGTGCTTCTGTTCTGTTTTTTTCTGCTGATTTTTTAACTGTATTTATCCTAATACTTGTATTGTTTCTAAATGCAGAGTTTATTTTCTTTCTGCATATGTTATTAACTCTTTACTTTCACTTTAGTTTTTATATATATTTGCTATCTGAATTACACCAGAATGAGTGATGACAAAAGAGAATCAAAGTGCGGTGTTCATGGCAGTGGCATTAGGCCTATAAAACATTTTCATCCATCTCATCTTAGTGTAGCTTTCCTGGCCAAAGGATGTAAAAATAAATGAGGATTTTGTTTTCAGTTGGTTGGGCCGTTTGGTGAGGCCCTTTTTCTTCCCTCTCTTTCTTGCATCAATGGAAAGGAATACATTGATGTAATCAGTTGCTAAAGATGCAGTTGCAAACTGTTGACTCTGAAGTAGGAATCTTAATAGCCATGGTCCAATTGACCTGTAGAACTATTCATGAAAGTACTTCAGCCTCTTCTCATTCTACAAGACGGGTGCTGAAGATTTTGACACATGGGGGTGATTTATTGATGCGGCTTTCTTGCCACTGTGAGGTAGTCCTTATCTACAAGGAGCATCCTGTCTCCAGTTGAGCCTGGGGGAGTACTGTACAGTGTGACCTTTTGCTTTCTTTAGAGGCTAACACCAGATTGTAGAACTTGAGCTAAAGTACAGTGAGTGAGTTACTGTTCTTGTACTGAGCCCTGGTTATTTAATCTTCTGGCATGCTATCCTGGTGGCACTTCACAGTTATGTCATGGAAGTGCATTACATGCGGGTCAGTCTTGACAGCCATAGTGGCTGGTCTTGCGAAGTGTGCTCCAACAAAAGGGAAGAGCACAGGGAGTCTGGAGAAGAGGATATTTCTTTGTCAGGATGATGCTTCTGGCTGTGAATTTATTGATTAAAAACATTTAGAGTGTTTTTGGTCGTATGGTGTTACATGGGCATGGTTCTGCTTTTCCTGATTCTGCATTGTATTCTCCCAAGCTGGTCTCAATTTCAGGGATCTGTGGTAGAGACAAGCCTGCTCCCATCAAAGGTTGTCAGCCTTTAGAGTAGAGGTGAACATCTAGAGAGAACGTGATGTGTGACAAACCCGTAGAAGTTCTGTCTAGCCTTCATGTATAAAATCAGTCAAAATTGCAAATTCCTCCTTCCCTCTCCCCATCACAGCTGGCATCTGTAAATGGGAATAACCTCCCGTTTTGTTTCTGGAGCTGGTACCCCCCCCCCCCCCACAATTCTGTTGTGGAACAGCCCATTTTTTTCTTTGTTGTTTATTTTATTTTTCCCCTCCTGGATTCACCCCTCTTTGCATGGATGCTAGACTGCCCACCTACATTCCGTGCTCCCCGAGAGTGAATTTTTCATAATATGTTTTATTTTCTCCTGCGTGGCTCCCAAAACAAAAATGCCCCTCACATATGTTTCTCCTGTATAATCAGTATCACAAATCATCGTAGCAAAATAAGGAAAACAGTCCTAATTTTCTCCCATTTAGTTAAAAATGCTTTTGGTAGCGTTTGTGACTGAAGTATACCTTTCCCCTATGAGTGGCTGCTCCGCTCCACATCTGTGTAGGCTGTTTTATCAGCTGTTGACCTTGTGAATGTGAGAGAGGGAGGAAATAAACAAAACTCAGCATAGAAATGCCAGGACATGACCGGGGCTCTATTTCAGTCCTAAGGGGACTTCTCTGAATGAGCTCCTCGGTCTGTGTCCTTCGCTTACATCCCAGTTGTTGCTGCAGTAGAAAGTACAAGAGATAGCTCTCGATAATGTATTACAGCAGTCCTTCCTTCCTACAACTGCTGGCGTGGTGCAATGCGACAATTTTAGCTGAACACTGTTTACCCCAGAATGATTAGAGTAGAATAAACGTGTACTATATAATGTGGTACAGGAAACCATAAACATGGAATTAAAACTGTTGTTTGTTTTTCCTTTCTGGCAGCCCTAAAGTAAATAATTAGTAGTTAGGCATTAAATAAAAATATGCACACTAGAGTAAAGCACTGGGTGTTGTTCTGGGTAGCTAGATATTCCCAACAATAAGCAGTTATCAGAAATAAAGCAAATAGACATAAATTGAAATAAAAGATTATTCTTGCATTTTTTTTTTGTATGGCTGCTTAATTTAACTTATTTTCCTGTTGGGTCTCAGCTCCTTCATCCTCTCCACACCAGGTATACCATCCTAAGAGCCGGACAGCCTCATTTTGACCTTATTTATGGTATGCCTTGATGTGCGAGGAGCTAGAATGTGCTGGATTAATGAATAATGATACAGGTTCTTTACTAGATATACATAGAAATCCGACATTAACCAATATACAAAATCAGGAACTTGAGGGGATTTTGCAGGCTTATCAAGAGATGTTTACCAATACACCAGGGAAGACCAACTTGATACATCATCATATTGAGGTCATGCACCCAAATCCTATACGAGTGAAACCCAATAGACTCCCTGAAAAATTAAGAGGGGAAGTAATTAAAGAACTAGATAAGATGATTAAACTAAAAGTCATAGAACCATCTAACAGTGATTGGTCTTTCCCAATGGTAATAGTAAACAAAAAGGAAGGAGGAATTTGTCTTTGTTTAGATTTTCGGAAACTCAATGTCATTTCAAAATTCGATAGTTATCCCACGCCTTGTATTGACGATATAGTTGATCACCTAGGCAAAGCCCGTTTCTTAACAACACTGGATTTATCAAAGGGATACTGGCAAATACCATTAGATGAGGTTTCGAAAGAAAAAACTGCATTCAGTACCCCAAAGGTCTTTTTCACTTTACTATGATACCTTTCGGGCTACATGGTGACCCTGCCACATTTCAGAGGCTAATGGACCGAGTGCTACAACCTCATATGGAATATAGTGCTGCATACTTAGATGATGTTATTATCTATAGTACAACATGAGAGGATCATGTAATACACATAAAAGCAGTACTCCAAGCCCTGAAAAGTGCAGGTCTTACAATCAACGCAGAAAAGTGCACCATTGCCATGCAAGAAACTAAGTACCTAGGATTTGTAATATAGAATGGATGTATTAAGCCTGATATAGGTAAAATCAATGCGGTAGCCATGAGTCTGAGACCATGGACAAAGAAACAAGTAAGATCCTTCCTTGGGCTGGCCGGTTATTATAGGCGGTTTATACCTAATTTCACCTCACTATCCAGCCCTCTGACAGATCTTACTAAAAAGTGGAACCCTATCAAAGTGCAATGGACTCCTGAATATGAAACAGCTTTCTGTTCTATCAAAGCATTACTCTGTTCTGCCCCAGTATTAATAAGTCCTGACTTCTCCAAACCTTTCATAGTACAGACCAATGCCTCTGCTACAGGTATAGGGGCTGTATTGTCACAAGTACATAACAGAGGGACAGGAGCACCCTGTCCTATAGATAAGTAGGAAATTACATGTACGAGAAACAAAGCATGCCACCATTGAAAAGGAATGTCTGGCTGTCTGCTGGGCAATTGAAACATTAAAATTTTATCCGTGGGGGGCACAATTTGAATTAATTACAGATCATAACCCCCTTTGTTGGTTAATGGCTATGAAAGACAAGAATCCACGCATCATGAGGTGGTACCTCGCCTTACAGCCCTACAATTTTATAGTGAAACATAAGGCAGGGTCAGCTCATAAAAATGATGATTTCTTGTCCCGATTCAGTGCAGGAATACCTAGACCAGAATGAAGAATAAATCAGACCTCGGGGTAATAGTATTTTAATATAAAGATAATCAACTTGAGTTGATTTTGTGTAATTAATGTTTATAAACAGGCACCCTGATGTGGAGCTTTGGGAGTGGGTGGGCTAAAGCTCCGTCTTTCAGTGAAAGAGAGATCTGATATGTCTTCTGTTCCCTAGACTAAAGAGAGGAACAAAACATTCAAAGGAATGATTTTGTACAAAGAGTGGGAGGTATGTAACAAGGAATAACCTCCCATTTTGTTTCTGGAGCTGGTACCCCTCCCCCCCACAAGTCTGTTGCACAACAGCACATTTTTTTCTTTGTTGTTTATTTTATTTTTCCCCTCCTGGATTCACCCATCTTTGTGTGGATGTAGACTGCCCACCTACATTCCGTGCTCCCCGAGGGTGAATTTTTCATAATATGTTTTGTTTTCTCCTGCCTGGCTCCCGAAACAAAAATGCCCCTCACATATGTTTCCCCTTTATAATCAATATCATGAATCACAGTAGCAAAATAAGGAAAACAGTCCTAATTTTCTCCCTTTTAGTTAAAAACACTTTTGGTAGCGTTTGTCACTGAAGTATACCTTTCCCCTACGACCAGCTGCTCTGCATCTGTGTCGGCAGTTTTATCAGCTGATGACCTCGCGAACATGCGAGATGGAGGAAATAAACAAAACTGAGCATAGCAACACTAGGACATGACTGGGGCTCTATTTCAGTCCTAAGGGGACTTCTCTGAATGAGCTCCTCAGTCTGTGTCCTTCGCTTACCTCCCGGTTGTTGCTGCAGTAGAAAGTACAAGAGATAGCTCTCGATAATGTATTATAGCAGTCCTTCCTTCCTACAACTGCTGGCGTGGTGCAATGTGACAATTTTAGCAAAACACTGTTTACCCCAGAACGAGTAGAGTAGAATAAACATGTACTATATAATGTGGTACAGGAAACCATAAACATGGAATTAAAACTGTTGTTTGTTTTTCCTTTCTGACAGCCCTAAAATAAAGAATTAGTAGTTAGGCATTAAATAAAAATATGCACACTAGGGTAAAGCACTGGGTGTTGTTCTGGGTAGCTAGATATTCCCAACAATAAACAGTTATCAGAACATAAAGCGAATAGTCATACATTGAAATAAAAGATTATTCTTGCATTTTTTTGTATGGCTGCTTAATTTAACTTCTTGTCCTGTTGGGTCTCAGCTCCTTCATCCTCTCCACACCAGGTATACCATCCTAAGAGCTGGCCGGCCTCATTTTGACCTTATTTGTGGTATGCCTTGATGTGGGAGGAGCTAGAATGTGCTAGATTAATGAATAATAATATAAAATCAAATTGTGGAACAATAAGCATGTCATTTTATGGTTTATAATTAAGTATAAACTATATTGGAATAAAATAAAGTGTTATTAAAAGAAATGTTCTTTCACATATGAGTTTAGGGGAGGGGTTTCAGGTCAGATGACCCATCCTCTAGATAAAAAGAGCTCAGATATTGATTAAAGTCAGTTTTGAGTTGGTCTGTGCCTAGATCAACATCTCTCTAGCTTATACTAGAGCTACATTTGGAAACCTGTTCTGACCTTCGGAATTTTGTTTTGCTGCCTTAGTTTGCTTATTTTATTTTATTTGCTGTTATGTAAATAAATATTTGGACAAGTGAGTTCCAATTTCTTCAGCCGTGTCTTCAATCCCAACACCTTCACAGCATCCCTCAAGGCTCAATATTTTGCCCAATCCTGTTTTCTATCTTTATAAACAATCTCCCCTCTGCCTGTTCTACATCCCGCATACACATGTGCGTGGACAACACCATAATATATGCTTCCAGCCCCAATCATACCACTATACTCCCTATGCTACAACAAGATTTCCACTCAGTTCAAACATGGTTTCAGTCAAAACAACTAAAGTGCATAACTTCCAAAACTGTCTCTCTGACCTTTGGAACCACCACAAGATTGCCAAAGCAACCAATACCTCTCCAATAACATCTCTTGATGACATCTTTCTTAAGGCTGTCCCTTCGTACAAATATCTTGGAGTATGGCTGGACTCACAGCTAAATTTTTCTACCCACATCAACTACATGACCTCCATACTCTGTCCAAAGCTTGGTATCCTTTATCATAATAAAGACTCTCTACCCCTCCATGTACTCAAGGAACTTCTAACTAAAATGATCCTGCCTGTCATTGATTATGCAGATATTGTTTACTGCATCGCATCCTCTACCTTGCTCTCTCATCTCAACCCACTCTATTACACTTTCTGTCGCTTTGCCTCTAACTCTCATTACAGATCTCATCACTATTCACTGTTCTCTACTATCCTCTCTAAACCTCTCCCCACTAGCACACAGAAGTGAAATCCACTGTTTATCTTTTATTTCTAAATACTGGCTCAAGCAGCTTCCCTCATATATCTCTTCACTCCTCAAACCTACAGCAGCCTCGTCATACTCCCTACGTTCTAGGGACTCACGTTGTTTCTCTCTCCCTACTCCCTCCTCAAACATGGGCAAATCTGCCTTCCACTACTGACTCCCCTCCCTTTGGAATACACAGGCTCCTGAATTACACAACTGTACCACTCACTCATCTGTCAAAATGCAGCACTGGCTCCTACCTTACCCTACTTGCTTCCAGTAACTCCTGTTAGCTTTGTTTTGTCTATCCCTTGCTATCAAGCTGAGCTTTGTATCACTTTGTACCTTGTAAGCAGTCATCTCATTGCTCTCAAACTGAGCCAATCTGAGACACACAGTGTTCCTGTAAGAAACATTTTAGTGTGGCTGTTTTACTGTACCAGTGTTCAACAAATCTACTGTAGTATGATAATCACTGTAAATATTGTATATTTGCTGTAAATTTTGTATCACTGCTTGTATTTCATCTTGTATTTGCTTTTTTGCCTGTATAAATCTCCCATACCCCTATCCCCGGGTCACACCTGATGACAAGCCTTGGCACAGTGTGCCTTTCCAAGTCACCAAATGTTTAAATAAATAAATAAATAAAAATAAAATGTAGAAATTGATGCTATTCTGTGGGCTGGGGAGCTATGTTAGGGTTGGCATTATCAGTGTCACATTAAGATTATCATTGGCACAAGGCCACTAGTGCTGGACAGACCAGACATCCATATTCTGGAGATGAGGGCATTCTGACTCACATTGTTCAATTTTCCATAATCATTAAGGAGGTACCGGAAATCTGTGCTTGCAGAGGTTCTTCTTTCCTGAGAGGATGACCATCTTCTGCCCCAGAAGGCAGTCTGTTTACAACACTGGATGAAGAATGTAAAGGCCAACTGGCTTAGCCAGTGGGATCTGTTACCAAGGTAGTGGTTTCCAGGTAAGTTCATTATTGTAGCCCTTTAAGGGCATCCCAACGCTGGACCTCTTAGCCACCTACCAGAAAATAAAAATATGTCTCCTGATCTTGTCACAACTCTCAGATGGCATTGATGTTGGTTGTCATTGTGGATGGGAAATACACTGTTGTATACCTTTCCTCCATTCCTGTCTTGCTGTGGGGCAGCTGAGTGAACAGGGCTTAGTTTATTCCAGCAGTACCACACTGGCTGAGGAGTTCTTGGTTTTCACAGTTTGCGAAGTTGTCCATCAGTCCTCCTTTTGAAGCTGATAATGATTTCATGGATGTTGTCACTGGCCCATTACTTCATCCAGATCACAACAAATTGTCTTACACTGTGTTGCTTTTGAACAAATAACTCATTCATGTCCTTGGGTTGTTCAGGATAGGACCTAGATGTTTTGAGTGCTTCATGGAAGCAAGTCTCTCAGTAGGATTTTTGACTTAAGGGTCCTGGACTCTCTGAAAAAATAAGGGGGTCCCAAATAAAGGTTTGAGAGTTCCCCTGAATATTGTAAGAGTCCCCAAAGAAGTGTAAAATTATTTTTGCCTCCGCCCCAACAGCCAAATGACACAAAGTGTAGTAAACTAAACAAGAAATAGCTTGCAAAATGCAAGCTATTTCTTGCTTTGTTTGCAAGTGCCAGTCTATCATTGCCCGTCTTTTAATATTTGCTAAAACTACCCATCAACCTAGTCCTTTAGTAAACAGCACCCACCTACCCATCTGAGTCACATCACCCCTACTTTAATAACCCCCAACCATCTGTGTCCCACCATCCTCATCCTCTCCTTTAAGGAAAAAAACATCCAAGTCCCACCACTCCTAGCTACCCAGCTCTTACAATTGATTTTAGTGCCTATTACCTTACAATGCATATTTTTAGTGCATATCCTAATACCCCACACCATGCTACAGTCCTCAGCTTTGTTTTTACACTGCCGAACCCAAAATCTGGTCATCTCACCCCATCGTGCAAAGCAACATTGGATGAGATTACTGGCATTTGGGTCCAGCGGTGTGAAAAGAAAGCTGAGAATTAGCGCATGGCCTGGGACATTAAGCTCTGTATTACAAATTAAGTAATGGGTCTTAAAATTAATAATTAAAGGCTGATTGGGGACAATGGTGGAGAGGGAGTCCTGGTTGATAAAGTCTGATTCCTGGGGATGCAGACTGGGTATGAACATGCATCCTTCTCTGCTCATTGAACAAAAAGGATATGGGTGCCCTCATCCCTGAGAATCTGATATGGAAGGTCTCAATATTCCTGGTATGTTACTGTGTCTGGAAATGTTTTTCTTTACAAAAGATGAGAGAACCATCAGGAGAATATTTTACTGGTGACAGTTTTATCCTTTCTGTGAAGAGATTTTGTTTTGGAGCTCAGTATTGGCACTCTGAGGTTCCAGGTTGTGGCACTGGGAGCACATTGTTGGATATTTGCATGAGTTCTTTTAGCAGTCACCTGTTTATTTGACTTTCTGGGGCTGTGGCTTTACAACATTCTTCCTACACATTCAGTTCTGCATTTGAGTCAGAGCATTATGCTTTAAACCTAATTTGTGCACTCTATGACACATTGGGGGAGATTCCATTTGTAGTTCCCATAAAAACAGTAGTTTTCCTGGAAGCCATCACTTAGGCTATGAGTATCAATGCACTGGTTACATTTCTGTATATTGAACTTTTCCTGTTTTTTTCATCAAGACTTTGCTACCTTATGTCTCAGTCCAGAATTAATTTCCAAAATAAATTCTATAAATTGGATAAGGACGCCATCTGTGGATGCCACTCTTTGTCATGAGTTAGTAGGAAGGGTAATTTTTCCAGTGCATAGGGTATGTCACTCCTTACATGTGTGTAGCTCAGCAAATAGCTAATGATAGGCTGTAGCCCAGAGCTAGTACATCCATTGTGATTTCTCTAAGGAAATGCCATACTTCTCCAGTTGCCATGTAAGGTTTTTCTCTTGCATTTCCTGTACTGAATATTATTTCCCTCTCTATGTTGGAACTGCCTTGCTATGTCCTAGGCAGGAGTCCTCTGTTGGTAGATAGGACGAAACAGAGAAACAGCAATTCCACACCTGGGAAATATTTCTTTGGATGATCATCCACTAGTTCAGGGCCCTCCCTGTCTACCATGTCCAGCTTTTGTTTTCTAGTCTATTATTGAAAGAACCGGTATTTTTGTGGGTTTCCTGTTTCCTGAAAGTAGAAGACCTTGCAAACCTTTTATTGTCTACTAAACAACCATCAGAAATTAATCAGTATCACAACTTATTTTGGTTGCTCGAATGGCAAGATGTTTATTAACACAAAACTTAAACATAATATTTACATTCTTAAAAAGTCCTTCAAATTTATTTACAACTGTAAACATCCAATGTCCATCATTCAATCTTTCATTGAATTCCATTCTTTATGTCATCCATTTTTTTGTTTCCTTTCAGGGGTCCAGATGCTGACTCCAACCCCCCATACCATTACCATACTTTCTTGGGCCTTCCCAAAATCCTTGGTCTGGAGGCAATGCCTCGACCCCCCAGTACTCCAATGTTCCTCCTCCCCTACCCGTCTTTACTCATGTCTGGATGCCACGGATCATAGCCGTGTTGCCTTAACCCACTCCCCCAAGCTGACCCCCCCTTTCCCCACTATTTCCTCCCCACTTTATTCTCTTTCCCCCTTTTTCCTTCCCTTGTCAGCTGCTGTTTCAGCAGTCCACCATCCAAAACTAGAGGTACTGTCTACCTGCCCTGGACCTCTGGCCCAAAATCCCACCTGGGGAAGTAACCCCCATCACCACTGCACCCAGGTACTGCTACCCTGGCCCCTGTGACTCCTATCCGAATTAGGGTGGGTGAGTGAGCCATCGAAAATTCTAGCAGAAAGAGGGAGAATTCACTGATACAGGGCTTTAAGAACCCCCTAAGGACCCCACTGAGGACCTCACTTAGCTCCTCCCCCTGGCCAATCCTGACCCACCTGGGGTACCAGCATCATCTCCCCATGTGATGTCACCCATGACCTCATCCAGCTCCACCCCTTCCTTGCCTGATCCCTCACCCCCCATTCCTAGCTTATCCTACCCCTCTCCCCTCTACCCTCTATATCCTTGGGCTGCCATCTGACAACATAGGTTGCCTTTTAATGGTAACCTCATTTGTCAACTGACCAACCCTCAGAAATGAATCAATGTCCACACCTTATTTTGGTTGCTTGAATGGCAAGATACAGTATTTATTAACACCAAACTCAAACATAATATTTACATTCTTAAAAAGTCATTCACATTTATTTACAACTGTTAACATCCAATGTCCATCATTCAATTTTTCATTGAATTCTATTCTTTATATCTTCCTTATTTTCTTTCCTTTCAGGGGACCGAATACTGAATTCAACCCCTCATAACATTATCATTCTTTCTTGGGCCTTCCCAAATTCCTACTTCCAGAAGAGGCAATGCCCCAATCCCTAGTACTTCTATGTCCCCCTTCCCCATACTTTCTTTACTTACATCCAGATACCACTGAGCCCAACCCATGTTGCCTTCCCCCTTCCCCCAGGCTGACCCCCTTTCCCCATTCCCTCCCCCATTTATTCTTTGTCCTCCTTTCCACTAGCCCACCTCCAGCTTGCATTGGAAGGTGAGACCCCCCCGTGGGCTAGCTTCATCCTCATTTTTCCATATTCTTACCAACTCATTAAGTGGCATCATGAAAAATGCCATCTCTACTTCGGAGAGGTGGACTCCATCTGAGCAGTATATCCCTGGCCTGTCAAAAGCCATCTTATGTGCCACGTATACCCCTTCCATCTCAGAGAGCAAATCAGCACCCCTCCTGTTGAGCCACTTCCTGGCCTTCTCCCCTGCCCATACATCCCTTGCATGACTCCATTCTCTCCTAGAAATTATCTGGGACTACATGATATCTACCCATGGCCACCACTCTTTTATGGTCGCTAGATCTGCCTCCATGGCCTAGAACAATGCCCCCCATGATTTTCCCCCAAGTTGTTCCCCCTCGGATGGATAACTAGGGTATCTGGCCTGCCCATGCACACTTTATTTCCTCAATTAGCAGCTGGTCCCATTTCATGCTCCAAACCCCTTTTCAATGTAGTTGAGTCATTTCCAGACCCCTAAGAAGTTGCCTCCTTCCCGCTGTGGCTGCAACATATCTTTTGGCCCAATAAACAAACAAGTGTCTCTCTATCCAGATGCTCTTCCAGCACACTCCTGCCAAGAAACAATAAGAAAGAGGGGTCATTTTAGTTCCCAACAAATCTTTTGTAGCAAGATGTCCTCCATCTCCCTATTGACTTGATTTCTTCCTCTGATCCCCCCCCCATGGATGCCCCTGATACTTCCCGAATCCTAAAAGAGTGAGGGGCACACTCCTTGGGGTACAAATCTATGAAGAACAAACTTTTCTACTGGGCCCCTTGGTATGCTGTGACTGGCATTCCATTTCCATGTCTAAACCATGGACCCACCCCCACTGCCTGAATATTCTTATACTTTTCCATTGTGCTTACTGCACAGGCCTCATCCACTCTTTTCACACCAGATCACCACTTCTGCCCCTCAGCCCATTTGGTCCATCTAAGACTTCCTGAGCCAAATCACCAAACTGTCCCCCTGAAAAGAGACCCCCCCCCGCAGACCACCCTCCATTTCAGCTTTGTTTCTGGCAACGACCTTGCTGACCCTGAATGGCCCCTTCACCATGACTGTGAACACTGCCTGAAAAATACAGGCCTCGTTAAAGGAAACACAGACCACCCTTAAAGCCACCACCAGCATGCCCAAAATGTCCCCCGTGATTGGTTTCCTGCCATCCACCTGGGGCTCCTTCCCCTTTGCTATCCCATCAACATGCACCTGACCCTCTTGGCCTTCTTTGGCTCTAGCCACCTCCGCAATCTGCAAACCCATCCTATGGTGGAATGACCCATCCCTTTCTTCCATCTGTCCACCATATACCTCATTAGCTGTTCTTCTGATGTGGGCACACTTAACACATTCCCTGTTGCCCCCAAAACTCCTGGAAGGCTTCCCATGCTCCCTTGTAAGCCTTCAGAGTGCTGTCTGACCACGAGTTATGGTACAACATTCAGGCTTTTGCCTCCCAAACTCCCATAACTGCTTTGGTACCTGGGTTTCCACCTCTGCTGTTCTGGGGGCCAGTGCCTGGAACCTGCCCAAATGAAGATGGGAAAGACTGTCAGTGATGTCATTTCTGACCCCTTCTACATGCCTGGCTTTAAAAGTTAAGTTGAGCCACTGCTCGACCAATGCCAATTGCAGTATTACCCTAGTGACTGTGTCGGTAGATCCCCAGTGTCTATTTATGACCTCTACCACCACTTTGTTATCACACCAGAATAGCACCTTCTTATCCCTCATCCTCCCCGCCCTCACACCATCAGTACTACACAGATGGGAAAGATCTCCAGAAAGGTGATATCCTTCAATAAACCAGCAGTCCTCCATTTTTCAGGCCATGCTGCCGACATCCACTGCCCCTTGAAATAGGCCCCCAGTCCTAGGGCCCCCAATACTTCTGTGTACAGTTCTAAATCTGCGTTGTCTACCCACTCCTCTTGCCAAAAAGTCATACCATTAAAATCTGCCAAAAAGTTGCCCCAAACAGCCAGGTCCTGCTTTGTGCCCCTGTTGATGTCCACTCAATGATGTGGCAACTTAGCTGTCCCAATTGCCCTTGCCAACCTCTTAGTGAATACCCTCCATGGACCTATTGCCCTACAGATGAAATTGAGGTGCCCCGGCAGTTGCTGCACTAGTGCTAGCAGCACCCTCCTTCTCCCCATGACTTGTCCCAACAGACTTTTAAGATTAACCACCTTGTTGGCAGGCAGCCAAAAGCACTCCACTTCAGTGTCCACCTCTATCCCCAGGAACTCCAAGATCCTGGTGGGATCCTCCATCTTTCCTACAGCTAGCGGTGTGCCTATCTCCTTGCATATGCCCTGGAGCTCCATTAATATCCTCTCAGCTTCCTCCCTGCACCTGCCAATCAGTAGGAAGTCATCCAGGTAATGTTACGACTCACCTGTGGCTGTACCTGTGCCTGAATACCCACTGAACCCAAGAGTTAAAAGCCTCAAATGTGAAGCATGCTACTGAAGAGCCCATAGCCATGGCCTTGTCAAAATAACCCCCCTGCCCCTTCAAATTGGAATCCCAATAAATCCCAATCCTCTGGCCTCACAGGTGACAACTGGAAAGCAGACTCTACATCTGTCTTTGCAAGCCATGACATCTGCAAGGCCCTTATCAAGTTAACTGCTTGGCCCAATAAAGCATAGGGTACTACATGCATTTCCTCCAGAATACTGTCATTGACTGATGTACCCTCCGGGTAGGATAAGAGATGTATCAAGTGATACTCACTATCCCCAGGGGAGAGAGATCAAAAAATCCACACATGGTGGATCCCTAAACGGGCCCTCCACCCTGCCCACATCCACCACTTTCTGGATCTTTCTCTGCACCACCTCCATCTTACGCTTCATGGAGCACACATTTTTCACCCTCATCCCTTTCCTGGCCCCATGGAAAGCCAATGAGAAACCTCATCTAAACCCCTCCTGCAGCAGCAAACCTTTCTTTCTGTCATGATAGACCACCATCTAATCCTCCCCCACTCCCACATGTATGGGGGTCTCCACCAGATGAAAAACTCCATCTACCAGCACCATCCCTTGTCCTGTCAATTCCACTCATAGTTGTAGTTGTACCCGCTACTGTTCCTGGATCCCTTACCTCTCCTGCCATAACACCCATGGCCTTCCCCCCTTGTCCCCCTCAAAAGGACTGCTTGGTAAATTGTCTCCCCTTTCTCCACATTGGACCTGCATTTTGATACTGGTAGAAGAATACAATTATCAAGGTACAACAGTACATTACTACCTCCCTTGTACTACTCCACAATGTCAGTTATGAGCATTATCCTAAGTACCTGGTGTGAGGCTAGAACCCTCAGCTTCCAGTGTTCTGGCCCCAGAAGTAAAGCTGCTACCTACTGAACTACTGATCCCGTGTTGCCCTGCAAATTTCAACTTACATGTCAGAACTTGCAATTGGTCCATGTGCATGAGACCTTGTTAAATCCCCAGCACATCTTGGCCACCAAGACCCCAGAAGTCTTCTTTCCCCCTTCTGCCCCTCCCCCACTGAATTACCCCAACAATGTCCTGACCCAAAGTTCAGAGTGAGTGAAGTCCCATCTTAGGTCCCCTTTTGCCACCATTCTGCACCAGAAGACCTCATATTTTAGCCACCCATACCCCTTCTGTGCCTTATATGCATCGTTTATGATGGCCATGTAAGTCAATAAAGGTATGCCCAGCTCCGGCTGCTTTTCTAGCAAAATGGCACTAAAAATCAGGAAACCCACCTGACATGTGTTCAAGTTTTTACCGTTATACAGTATTTGGATTCCTCCTCTTTGTGACCCACTACAGCAAGAGCTGCCACCATTTCTGACTTCCCCACTGACTCCTTCTGCTCATATTTTTTGGCCATTTCCTGATACACCAGGCTGAATATGTCCACATATTCCCCCTTCCATATTTTATCCTCAATGGATGATGGAACATGATCCCCCAAGGAAAACCCAGGTGGCGTATCATATAGTTTCTTGATCCCCTTACTGGTCCCATCTTCCCCTTGTTTACCCCCTTGTCCTTCTTAAACTCCTCTAACACATTCTCCATCTTCTCCAGCCTCTTATCCCCCATATCACCTAAAAGGCCCTCTAAATAGTCCTTCAAGTTCACTTCATTTGAAGGGTTCCCCGCACCTTTACCTGCTCCCGTGTCTGGCTCCTGGGGCTTGGGAATGGGCTCTGGTAACAGTTCTAGTTCAGGCTCTGGGGCAGCCCCTCTTGGGTGCATCCCATTCCTGCCTCTGCCCCTTGGTCTGGCTGGTTCCTTCCAGTTCTTCATCTCTTCCTCTGCCTCTTCCCTTTTCTGGGCCTGGTCTATTAGTTGGGTCATTGGTTAGAGACAGTAGGGTCCAGCAGATGCCCTGGGGTGAAATGGATACAGGATTGAGGTCTTCCTAGTCTTGTGCCCATAGCCAAGCGTTCTGTTTTGGGCAGGCAGGTGGTGGGGTCATCCTAGGAGTCTCATTGCTCCCTGGCAGTGTTATGCAATTCCAGGTCTGTTAAAAATAAGACTGCGGTGGTAGCAGATCATGTTGCCACCTCAGACCTGGCTTGCTTTACTGAGACCTGGCTGGATGAAAATGCGGGACCAGTATTGGATTCTGCAGTCTCAGTCAGGTTCTCAGTGATACATCGCCGGAGAGTTGGCTGTAGGGGTGGGGGAGTTGCTGTCTGTTTTAGACAGGAACTGGAAGTCAGGGAGTTGCCAGTGGGGCTGACCAACTCTTTTGAGTGCATAGTGGGCGCGGGTGCAGGTTTCATGATCCTTCTCATTTACCATCCACCAGGTGATGGGAGCACTTTCCTAAAGGAGGTAGAGGACTTCATCACCAACCTGGTGCTGGAGGCTCCCAGATGGTTGATTCTGGGGAACTTCAATGCCTGGGTTGACGATGAACGATCACTTTTTGGTCAAAACCTCCTCCAATTGATGGATTCATTGGGCTTGACATGGGTTATTACTGCCACTACCCATGGAGGGGGGCACTCATTGGACTTGGTGTTCCACTTGAGGATGGAAATCTCTGATATGGAGGTGGATCCTACCAGTTGATCTGACCATCATGCCCTTAGGTTCAATTTAACAACACCCAAAGTAGGCCTGCCCCAAAGGAAATGGTACAGTACCATCCATTACAAGGTGTTAACTCTAAAGGCCTAATGATGGTGCTGGACCTTCCAGGTATTCTAACTCATAGCTCTGACCCAGGAGCCCTGGTTCTTGCCTATAATACGTCAGTGACTGGGGCCTTGGATGTCATTGCTCTAGATTGTGTTTGCCCCCTTATTCTTCACCTGGGTGCCCCATGGTTTGATGGTGTACTAAGGGAGTTGAAGAGGCAAGGGCAAAGGTTGGAGAGATGCTGGCAGAAAACTCACCTAGAGGAGAATAGACTTAGACTGTTAGACAACGATGAGGTCTATCAATCAGCAATTTCTCATAAGAAGGCAGAGTTCCTGTACAGAGAAATTGCTGCAGCAAAGAACTTGCCAGCCCAGCTCTTCCAGACCATAGACAGACTGTGCAATCCAGCCTGTCTGCGGTCTGGTTGAGCATTATCACAAGAAAAGTGTGAGGAGTTTGTACAGTTTTGTGCTGATAGGGTGTCCTCCATTAGGACAGAGATCAGCCACTGCCTCCTCATTGAGTCTTGCAGTGATCATCCGGGTGGGTGGTACAAGTGCCCAGTTTATCTGGTCTATCTCTGGCTAGCTGGCAGTCATGGATATGGTGAGGATCATCCAGACCCTGCGGTCTACCAGCTGCAGTTTGGATCTGGACCCAACTCGCCTTCTTGTAGGGTGTGTTGAGGTCATCGGCCTGGTCCTTGATGGAATAGTGGGGGTATTATTAGAGAGAGGGATCTTTCCAGATCCTTTAAAAGAGGCGGTGGTGTGTCCCCTCTTGAAAAAAACTCCCTTGACCCAGACTGTCCAGTTAACTATGGACCAGTCTCTAACTTGCCTTTTGTAGGTAAAGCAACAGTATTGAGAAGGTGGTCACACTGCAGCTGGAAGATCATTTGACAATCCACAGTATATTTGACCCTCTCCAGTCAGGCTTCAGGAAAAGGCATAGCTCTGAGATGGCCCTGGTACAGGTACTTAATGATCTCCTGATGGCTAGAGATTGGAGAACTCATCTCATCTTGGTTCTCCTGAATCTCTTATCAGCTTTTGACACTGTGAACCATGAGGTGTTGCTTGAGTGCCTGTGTTTTTTTCTGTGGGCTGAGGGGGAGTAGTCCTCAGTTGGTTTCATTCATTCCAAGAGGGAAGGTCCCAGAGGGTGGAGTCTGGGATGGATTCTTCGATCACTAGGGGCCTGCCCTGTGGGGTTCTGTAGGGCTTGGTGCTATCCCCCATGTTGTTCACAGTGTATATGCTGCCATTAGGAGACATTTTAAGATGGTATGGGCAGATTTTTCACTGCTATGCAGATGATTCTCAGCTGTCCTTGTCTTTTTTGCCAGACCAGGTATGTGATACTCTCTCAGTGTTTAATAACTGCTTCCAGGAGATACAGGACTGGAAGAGTACGAGCTGGCTGAGGCTGAATCCTGGAAAAACAGAGATACTGGTTGTGGACCCTGATCTGAAGATGGTCGGGAAATGGGGGGGAGGCCCTTGGGTTTATATCTTGGGGGGGCCCCGCTCAATGCCTCAGGCCAGGTGCAGAATCTGTGGGTGATATTTGATGAAGGCTTGACCTTGAAGGCTCAGATGTCAGCTGTAGTTAAGTCTTCCTTTTATCATCTAAGGAACATCTCCAGGGTGAAGCACCTGGTTCCATCTGAAGAGCTACCTATTTTGGTCATGCCTTTGTCACCACTCATCTTGATTATTGCAACACTCTTTACCTAGGGCTACCGGGGGGTAGATATCTGCCGATTGCAACTAGTGCAGAACATGATGGCAAGGCTGTTAACTAGAGCTTCCAGCTCCAGTCACCTAACACCTGTGCTGTGTGAACTGCACTAGCTTCCAGTGCAATGGTGGATCACCTTCAAGATCACATTGCTGACCTATAAAGCCTTATGTGACCAGGGACCTCAGTACCTGCAAGATCTGCTGTTACCCTACTGTCCTTTCCGTTCACTCCGATCCTCCAGTGAGGGATTGCTAGATATTCCCAGGATACATTTGAAAATGTCTAAGGTAGCTCCTTTGCCTTTATGGCTCCTACCCTGTGGAATTCTATAACATGTCAGATACATGATAGCCTGACCATAGAAGAATTTAAGAAACCCTGAAAGCACATTTGTTTGCACAAGCGTTTGTTGATTATTGCTGATTCACTGAAAACTTGATATACTATATTATAGCTGCCGCAATGTTGGTGTGAACATTTTTTAACAAAGTTTATTTTATTTTTAAGATGTTGTTTTATGTTTTGAGTTTTAAAATGTGTATGGTATTTTTTGTAAAGGCGCCCTGAGCTTTGGAAGGGTACCTTATATAAATAAACTTTGCTTTGCTTTGCTTGCTTGCTTGCTTCCTTTCTCAGCTGCTCACTGGTAGCTGGTGTCTGGGGTCTTCTGGAAGCCATTTTTGCTTCTTATTGCGGCTAAAATGGGACAATGAGACAAAATTGCCATTGTTAATGCTGTCTGTCCATGCATGTTACCATCAGTTCCTCCAAGTCCTCCCCCAGTGTCCCACCCGGCCTGCCATTCGCCCTTCCCCCCTCACTTATGGGTGCTATTTATAGGCTCTCTTCATCCCAGCAAGCCCCTGTCCTATTCTGTAGCCTCTTAATTTTCTACTTTATACTTATTATTTGTTTTTATTTTATTTTAGATATATATATATATATATATACTTATTTTTTAAACCTCTTCCTCCCCCCTCCCTGTTTTACCCTCCTTAATTCTGACAGCCCTGTGGTGCAATCGTGCTGATCCTACTGATCCAAGCTGCTGTTCCTCAGTGTGCTTTCCTAATGAACATTCAATGATTAAAATAAACCCTTGGATCCTGGCCCTGAGAAGGAGCCCCAGCATTTTGCCATTGAAATATAGTAGGGTAAACTGAACTGGGCAGCACACCTGGAGATCACATGGTCTTAAGTTCTGTCTGTACTGTGTGAGCAGCCCCCTTTGCTCTGGCTTACTTGGCGCATGGGGGCTTCTGTGTAGTCAGTGCAGCCCCCACCCGCTATGCCTTCTTTGTTCTTTTTTTTATTTTACCCCTCGAAAATCAAGGAGGTGGCATTAATGCCAATAACCTCCTCCTGCTTGCATGCCCTGCTGTTGAAAAATGTTGGCCTACACCCTGGCCACACCCACACAAGCCTCTCTTCTTAATCCCTTAACAAGGGCTGCATCCTGTCAGGAAGGCACCTACTTCCTTGTGCTGTCCCAGGGGGCCTTGTCAGCCTGAACCCTACCAAACACCTGCCCCATGCTTTACAATGTAAACACACCCTTCTCAGTGTACATCCAGCTCAGTTCTGGTTTGGTGCCTAAGCTCCACCCATTTTTTGGCATCCGGCCGCCACATGGCCAAAAATGCCAATCAGGGGGGCTCCTGGCCTCCCAAGGAAACCTGATCCTCTCCTCACCGGCTGCTGGGCTTGCTGCTCACTCCTGCTGGCCTTTGTTAGCCACACCTCTCCTGCCATGTGGCCCAAACAAACAGAATAACAAAGAAAACCATCATCCACTTGCCCAGCCCACCCTGCAGATAGGCTCCATTTCTGACCACACTCCAGCCCTCTTGTGCCCTCCAGTGCCATCTCATGATGCAATGCATGCTAACATCAGCCAAAGCAGCTGGGCCAAAAATCACCCCCTTCTGCAGCCACACGGCACAGCTACTGCCATGTGGACCATGAGAGACTAAATGGCCAATCTGCTACCAGTGTCTACCACTATGGCAGCCAGCCACACACTCCCATGATGGGCCTCCAGCTCACAGAAAACAAACTGCAAAATCCTGGAAAAATAGCCCCCTCAGGGAGCCCCTATCAAAAAATGGCTGTACATACGACTTCTTGCGTGTGCCCCAGTGAGAAGCCTCTGGATCCTTTGCCATGGATAAAAATGCAACTCCCTCACCCCTTGGCATACCTGGTGCCTCAACCATGTGCTCTCCCCATGCCGCCTGCGCTGGCTCCCCATCAGTGCATTTTGGCCAAAATGCCCCATGAGACACTCTGTTTTAACAACCCCCAGCACTGCGCATAGCAAGATAATGCAATTTCAAACCACTGCACTGACTAAGCACCCAAAAAATATGCACTCCAAGCTACAGCAACCAAACCTATTCCACCAGCCAACTTGCCTACCACACAAAGCACTGCCTTGGTAAGATTAAAACCATAGTCGCTGCAACACACTTTAAAATGCTACAAACAACCTCCCGGGGAAACCAAAAACCCCAGCCTCCAACAAAAGCTGGATCTTCTTAAACAAAATTTTGCAGAGAACTAAGCACCCAGTCAGGACTCAAATATAAAAGTCTTTATTGTCATAAAAGTGCAGAAGTGCAGCATGTGGCTCTACATCAAAATGATATGGGCTGACCCATATCATGTTGATATGGAGTCACATTTTGCATTTCTGCACTTTTATGACTATAAAGTCTTTTATATTTGAGTCCTGACTGGGTGCTTACTTCCTCTGCACAATTTTGAACTACTCTGGTATAGCACCAGTCCTTGCCTAGGTGCAATTTTTGTTTTTTGCTCATTTCCTTAACCACCATGGAAAACAGGCGAAAGTATTTGCCCTGCATCAGCGTGCCTTTCTTACCAGGCCAGGTTATCCCCCAGCCACATGCTCCCAGGCCAGGCAGTTAAACTTTGCAAGCCCCTAAAATTGTAATACTTAAACTGCTAATGAATTATTAAATCACTCTAAAGCATTGTACTACTCAAACTGCTAAAGAATTGAATCTCTGCTGCCCATACCTCTCAACTGTACCACATTATGAGGAACGTTCCTCATATTACTTCACAAAAGCTCCCTGTTCCACATTGTGAGGACTTATTCCACACTCAAAGTCAACATTTTAAATCAAAAATCCATAGTAAATGATGAAAAAAATTAATTATTCAATTAATAACGGACTTTCTGAACATAAATGCAACATTTTAAGTGTTTTGAGCTTCTTAGGTAAAGATTTTATTAAGTGTTCCACATTTTGCCCATTTGTTCCACATTTTGACAGGCAATGTTCCACATTTGGGGGACAAAAAGTTGAGAGGTATGTTGCTGCCCCTGCAGCACATTTCGGTGAAACTTAAGCTGAAATTGCTCATGTTGTCTTCACCTGCCCAACCTCAGAGTCCTGCAGGTCAGGCCATCAGAGCTACCTTACCTTACCTATGTGCAATAAGCTCCACAACTTGCCAATCAATTTGCTAGTGCCAACTCAATCGAAAATCCTAGCAGAAAGAGGGTGAATTCACTGATGCAGGGTCTTAAGAACCCCCTAAGGACCCCAATGAGGACCCCACTTAGCTCCTCTCCTTGGCCAATCCTGACCCACCAGAGGTACCTGCATCATCTCCTCTGGTGATGTCACATGTGACCTCATCAGGCTCCACCCCTTCCTAGCCTGATGCCTCCCCCTCCCATTCCTAGCTTATCCTACCACCTTCCCCTCTACCCTCCATTTCCTTGGGCTGCCATCTGACAACTCAGGTTGCCTTTTAATGGCATCCCCATTTCTGTCTCTGAACTGCTGCTATGGGTGGAGCTACTCAGGTGCCTTCTATTGGAGGGGAGTGTTTGAAGAAAGAACATTTCTAGGTATGATATTGCTTTTTTGGGCTTGTATGTTTTCCAGCACATCAAACAGACAGTGTCATATAACCAAAAACTGCAAGACTCTGTCAGCTGGTGCTTGTGTACTCTTGTCTCACGATACATTTACTTATTAACATTTGTTATGGACTTACCCAGGGCTTCTGTTAATGAGTAGGTATACACTTTAGTATGTACTAAAATAGGTGTAATGTTTCAGCTATTATGAATGACAGTACTTAACTTTTTTTTAATTTTAGTTTTCCTGTCAAGGATTTAGAGCACATCTTAGTAGCCTATTCAAGATGTCTGTATATAAAGCAGTTGATGGACCTGAACTGTCCTTTTACTATGTGACATCATAGTGCTTGCCATGGCAACAGTCTTTTAAGTCAGTAAGGGACAGTCAGATTATTTTTTAAAAGACAGAGCAAAATAAGTACTGCATTATTTGAGATGTTTAGAAACTTTGTAACTGGAGAGGGTATCAAAACCAGTAAAACATTAAACCTAAACATTATTTGTTTTGTAAATGTAAAGACTTTTGTTTTAGTAGTTGCCTTTTTTTAACCTCAAAATAAGGGTCCTGGGACCCTTGAATTTCATTTGAGATTCATGATCAGAGGTTAAGGGCATCCAAAGATGTACCACTTTTCATTCCAACTTTTTGAAACTGTGCTTTGTTGCCATAATTTCTATACAAAGGAGATACTTTATTGGTATGGAAATCCTGAAACATTTGTGTGGAACCCATTAAAAATCTACATGTACTGTTTCAAGAGTGTTAGATAATTGCAGAAGCTGTACTCATGCAAATTCTCTTTCATCAGTCCTTGACTCATGGATTTGAAAAATACCTTTTCAGCCCCTGTGAATGGGACTCTTGGTCCCCTGTTTATCTGGGATTCAAAATCTAAACTCTTTGTAAAACTTACAAACTAATAACTGAACAGAAGTGCTGGTTTCAGGCCTGCATATGAGGTACACTCTGTAGAATAATAGGACTGGCCTAGTGGCACTAGAAGAGAAAAGAACATGGGGTGATATGTTACAACTAAATAAATTATTAAATGAAAGAGAGCTAAAAGACCTACAGCTTTTGCAAGTCTCTGTGTGTTTCCTTAATTGCCTCATCAAAATCCACAGTCCCACAGAACTTAGTGTCATCTGCAAAGAGACACAGCCTGCCCCGGATCTCCTCACCAACGTAGCTGATAAACATGTTGATGAGGACCAAACCAAAGACAGATCCTAGTGGAACCCTGGTCTTGATCTTCTCTTCTGATTTAAGCCCACTGACCACTACCCTCTGCTGCCTCCCTTTTAGCCAGACACCTACCCAGCTTACTATAACCTTAGCTGCACCAAGATCCTCCGTGTTCTTCAGCAAGCATCTGTGGGGCACTGAGTTGAAAACCTTGCTGAAGCAGAAGTAGAGCAAATTTACAGTATGGCCCTATCCAGTTCCCTCATCACCCAGTCAAAGAAAACTATCAGGTTAGTCTGACAAGATCATCCCACCATGAATCCATGTTGTTTACTATCATGGAGACCACTGCTCTACAAGTAATCCACGAGATACTCTTTGACCAATGACTCCATCAGTTTTCCTACAACAGAGGTAAGACTTACAGGGCTGTAATTCCTTGTCTGTTTCTTGTGTGCCCCCCTTATGGAGTGGAACTATCTCCACCACCCTCCAATTCTTCAGAACCACCACTGTCCTTAGAGATCTGTTGAACAGACCTACCAGGGATCAGCCAATTTTGCTGTCAATCCCTGAGTATACTCAGATGTAGCCCATTTGTTCATGGCGACTTATCAATTTTTAGGGCTACCAGCCTTTTCAGGACCCTTTTGCTAGTACATGTTGGCTGCCTCATCTTGTGACCCCCCCCATGGCTGCTTTGATGCCACTCTCTAGCAAGGGCCCACTATCCTTCCTAGTGAAAACTGGGCAAAAGTAATCATCAAGGATGGCAGCCTTTTGTCCGTCCACCTGAATTAACCTATCCCCCTCAGTGAGCATCACAATTCCCTCTTCTTTCTTCCTTTTTCCACTGATATAATTATACACACTAAATGTATCTGAAACTAGACAGCAGAGCTAATGACTTGGAAAATCCACTGGCTCAGCTCCTCTTGATTATACTGGAATGATACCATTCAAAGTAAAGCAAGCAGGTCGAGTTAAAGGAAATTGTTTCTGGCTCAGTACCAAATCCACCTAATTTGGCAGCACCATTAAGGGTCTGAAATTAGCACTGGTCAAATGCAGGTAGATTTTGTATACTCAAATTTGGTGCTTATAGCACTGGACTGACCAGATCACTTATGGTTCTCAGAACTAGTGGTGCTGTCAGTGGATAAGCCAGTGTGTCTTCCTCTGATTTAGATCTGCTGCAGCAGGAGCCACTTTTGCACCCATATGACACCAGTTTCAACTTCAGACCATGGAAGCTGAGTGGGATAAATTTAGAAAATTGAATTATTCATCAAAGTCATAGAGAATCAAACAGATCTAGAGTTTATTATAGGGTCTGGAGGACCTTTGCTAGATGGAAAGCTGGGAAAAGCATGTATTCAAATTTGGACCTGTCAGTTATTTATTTCATTTAGTTTTTGTTGACCGGGTAAGATGCAGTAGACATATATTTGCCTATTTTGAGGCATGACCTGGGAGGATACAATGGTAAAGTTTTACAATGCACAAAGAAAACAATATCAAAGGCAATATAAATTGTATAATACACAATTGGGATGATACAAAATGTTAACATAAGTACTGAGATACATAATACATGAGTAGAAAAAGTACAACAGGGTAGAAAACTATTTTAGATCAATACAGTGAGCTATAAATGTTGCTAAACAACACCATGGTTTCATGATGAGGCATAGAGACAAAGAAGGACACCATGGGAGCAAGCAGAGAGGTGCAGACATGGAGTAATTAAGACTTTGAAGTTGAACAAATAAGAGTAAGAGGGATAGTACTGAGGGTAGTAGTTAGGAACAAGCACATATTGGATGTTGGAGCTGGTTATCCATTGAGAGATCCAGAGAATAAGAAAATAAAGGGACCATTTGGAAAAGGCATTAAACTACAGTGACACACATTTACCCCCCCAAAAATGCATTGAGTTCTGGTGCTGTTGGTAGTCACATTACATCTATTAAAGTTGCACGAGATCTCAACACACCACCCCATCTGCTTAGCATGTTGGTGAGCAGAATTATCAGTATTCTCTAGAAGTTGTTTCAAGATCTTTATTGTTGATCCATGTGATGATAGTACAGCATCATAATCTGCCAACTCTGTCAAAAACACGTGAGCCATGTGAAAAAGGTGCACATATTGGTACCAGTTGGCAGCACGCACACTTTAAAAGCAAGCACAGGGCAATGTACTAGGATCACCAGAGGCAGGCAAGTGAGTGGTGGCTGTGCTTTTGGTGGTAGTAGTGCTTTTGTAAAAGAAAAATACAATAGGACAGCATGGATTAAGTTTTCCATTGACTTAAATGAGTCTCTGCTAGTCTTTACCTGGAGGGTAATCCCTGGAATGCTGAGAGTGTCTAAGGAGTAGCCAGAGGTGGAGTTTGAGCTGGAGCTGCTGAGCCACAAAGGTGAAGGAGTAAAGGAGAGAAGTTGGTGGAGCGAGCTGAATGGGGAGTGAGGAGAGGAGTGAGGAGCAAGGAGTGTGGTATGGAGCAGAGTGGTTGCTGCAAGCTAGACTCATCCTGGACCTGCTCTGAGATTGTTGCAGCTGCTGAGGAACTGAGGAACTGAGTGAAGCTGAGTGAAGCCAAGAGTTTGGTTAATGGTCGGAGCCACTGTGGAAGTATTTACCAGTTTCCAAATTTGCACTATATTCACATGATAGGGAGGAAAATGAAACAAAACTACAAAGGGAATTTAAAGAAACCTAGAGAGAAGGAATTCAGAGACAATACATTGAGGTGGACAAGAAGTGAGGAACTTGATGTGGTGTAAGAAAGGAAAGAAACGGCATGGGAGAGATTCTTTTGTGCATACTGGCTGCTTTGTATTTACGGTACGTTTTGTGTTTTGCTCATTTACAAATGAAAAACCTCAAGCCTGTACAGAACCCTAGCTGTGAGGTATATTTTAAATTAGTTTTATTTATTTATTTACTTTATCTGTTGTAGAGCTTTTACAGACTTTTTTTTTATCAGCGGGGAGTGAGATTTTTTTGGTATCCTATTTGACTCATTTGCTGTGTCTCAGAGCACAATTCAAGCTAGGAAAAAGTAAAAGAAGTATTTCTTTTTAGTTATATTTTTTATTAAATCTTTTTGTGAGATTTTTGGGGGACATTAATCAGTAATGTAATTAAGGTCTCTGACCAGTTTCTTTTTGGTGGATTTCAAATTTTGCAGGCATTTGAGTCAGCTGATCAGCTGCAGAGACTTAAAATGGGCCACTCTTTGTGTATTGCCTCTTGTAAAGTTCAACTCATTCGAGTAAAGAAACTGTGTGCTAGGATTTCATTACGAATCTTTTCACCAAGCCAGTTTTTCTGGAAGTGTTCTTGAATTCTGTGTCCTGCCTTTACAAGGTAATTATGGTAGTATTGGGTATTCCTTTTTTTCTGAAGATATGAGATAGCTATAATAATGTGCTTAAAGTGTGCCTAAAAAACTGTCTGTTACATTGATTCCTTTTTTTCTAGATATTGCATTAAGGAAGAAATGCAATTGCTATAAAAGGTTCAGGGGTTTGAAAAGTGCCATGAGTCATTGAAGTAAGTCTCTAGTTTGTTTACAACACTAGTTTTATAAGACTGTCCTGTGGAGGTGGGGGGAGGGGATCTAGAACCGTTTTATAAAAGTTTTATGTAAATTTATGTAAACTGTAGCTCAAGAACATTTATATGTTTTATATTATAAACACAGTTGCATTCTGCAAATAGATTTTCCACAGAGTATAATTCCTTTAGTAATAGCTCTTTTATTATTAATTTTTTAGGAGCCACAGAACATTTTCTGTACTGACTATCTTTTAAAGTGTCCGTAACTCTCAAGAAAGATTTCAAGGATTTCAATTGAAAGCATCTACAGCTTCCCTAAAGACCAAGATGCAAGCAGGAAGTATGAGAGACTGTTTATAAAAAGGTGATATTCACCTCAAAAAGAGACTGTGATAAAAGAGTTCCAAGGGCAGATATTTATTGTTCTTGTAACTATTTAAAACTGATTTTGAATGTACAATTCGGGCATAGAATATTGTTGCATTCTGCTGATTTGTAGTTTCATCTGTAACTGATACAATCAATGGATTTATCTTCTTAGGCAGGTTGAAGTTGATATTTTTGTCTTTCCCTATTATTGAATTAACTAATCAGTGCTGCTAGACAGTTCCCCTAGCTGGCTTTATTTATTTGTTATTTATTATATGAGCTTGCTACTTACTAGCATTCATTATTAGTTATTGCAGTCTTCCACTAGTACAGGATAAAAGCAACTCATTTTACTCATAGTTCTTTCTCATATTACCAGTTTTGTTTTGTTGTTTTAGTACAATTTACACTTTCCCTCCCAGCTATTCAGTACTCAGTGTGATTTTATCCAAACTGTAATGTATTAGAAAATAATAAAAAAATAATATGAATACCTTGAGCATAAAATATGCTAAGGGAAAGATTGCTACAAATAGCAAGAAGATAACTGACTTTATCAGACCCTCTAAATGTTATAAATTAAAGGGAATAATTTCCCCTATAATATCTTCATGATAAAAGCCAACTGCAAGTACTTATGGCCAAGGAGTTGATAATTGTGTGCTGGAAAAAATATTAGATTATTAGAGTCCACTAAAAATGATGGCATGTCTCAATTTCATAATAAAATAGCACCACTCAGACTTTTGGAGGGTCACCCACTTTAGGGCTAAAATAACCACAACACTGTAAACAGAGCCCAAGGAAAATGCAGACAGTAAGATCAATGACATCCAATTCTGCCACCACACAAACACAGTTCATATCCCACTCAATGTGAATACTGCAACAAGTCTGTCATCCAAACTTGCTCTTTTCACCCTGATTTTATGTGGGAGGCTTCCCCCCCCGCAGCCCCCCTTTAATATATATAGTCACCTCCACCAGCACCATATGGGGGAGCAGCAGACCAATACAGTGAAGATCCCAAACAATGAAAGCGAGAAAACAGCAAGAACACCAGCAATTTTAGGAGCTGTGTCCTGAGTTTATTACAGAGTGACAGAAAGCATAGTACAGAACAAACAAAATGCTACAGAGTTCATCACAATGCAAAGTATATTGTGGCAGTTATGGCACACTCACAGTACTACATACTGGTACATCTCTCATGCTCATATCACTTATACACTGTTGATGGCACCCAAAACAGGGAACCCTATTTTTGGTACTCTATTGACAGTATACCACTTTTGGACCCTGATATTAGCCACATGAGAGCTCATCTTCATAAAGAGTTTCTAATCAATTTGTTACCTACTGAGCATAAGGACCAAGTAGTTGTTCCATCCTTTGCTTCTTTTAGTGACAACTCTGGTGAACATCTGTACCTTGATGGTCTATAAACAGTTTTTAACACCATATCTGTATAAGCCAAAATTGGACCCTTCTTCTAATGGTCCTTTTTTACCTCAGTAGGGGGTATATTTGGCAGAATGCATCTTGGACTTGTCCCACCAGCTTTGGATGATGATTTTGAATATAAGTTGAATAGACCTGTTTTTTCTTTTCATCCTATAACATCTGAAGATATAATGAAATGACTACAGAGATTGGACCTGGTTGCGATGCTATCCCCCCTTTTTGAAATGGCCATTGGTATACTGTCACCTCATTTAGTGTATATTTTTAATTTTTCTTTGGATAGTTCTGAATTACCATGAGATTGGAAGACAGCATTTTTCATACCAAAATGTAAAGGTGTGGACTTATCAGACCTGAGTTCCTATAGCCCAATTTCAATCCTTTCAAGTTTGTGTAAATATTTTTGAAAGACTGGTTTCCCAGCAACTGACAAAATAGTTTACAAAATACATGGTAATAACTCATTTACAATCAGGGTTTAGGAAAGGGCATACTACTACATATGCAATAGCAAGGGTGGTTGATGATATGCTGAATACCTTTGACAGGAACCAGGAAGTTCCAAATATATTCCTGGACCTGTCAAAGGCATTCAACAGTGTTCATCACATAATTTTGAAGAACTATCAAAAGTCTGTTGGTGTGGGTGTCAGTGCTTTAGTTTAGAGTGGTTCTAGTCATACTTAAACAGAAGATTACAATGTGTCAGAGTGGGTGGTGCTTGTTAAGATCTGATTGTCTTGGAGACAGGGGTTCCCCAGGGGTCAGTACTGGGCCCCATTCTGTTTTTACTTTACATGAATGACCTGCCCAAATGCTGTTCACCTGACACTTGTATGTATCTATATGCTGACGAAACAATATTATACACTAAAAAGATGATACAAACAAAGCAATGGAAATTCTGCAGCAGTGCTTTTTGAGCATTCAAATAATCTTAATAGATTTGAGGTTACTCTTAAATGAACAAAAGACTTAGTGGACGTTATTTCAGAGGAAAAACACTAAAAAGATAATGAGTAACAATATTAGTTCATCATTTGGAGTCATCCAGAGTTATGTAGAATTCTATAAATACTTATGGTTGACACTGGTTAAACATCTGACTTTTGATTTGCACATTACACATATTTCTAATAAGTTAGCAAGGTTACTGTTTTTTTTCTATAGGAACAAAGCATTATTTAATTCAAGTGTTAGGAAATTACTTAACACTTCTATGTTTCTACCAGTACTAGATTATGGAGATATTGTATAGAAGAATGCTAGGAAATCATTATTGAGTTCATTAGATACCTTACATAACAGTGCTCTGAGGTTCTTAACAAACTTGCCCCATAGAACTCATTGTTGTGCTCTATATTGAAAACCAGGTCTTTTGTCCCCTATCTGAAAGATGAGATATTCATTGAAATACATTTGTGTACACGTTTATTATACAGTCCCTTCCAGGATTTTTATTAAGTTTAATAAAAACAAACCAGAGCAAAATCATTATTTAAGATCTACATCTCAGACATCTTTATATGTCCTGAGATGTAAAACTACTTTTGGGATAGAACGCTATCAGTTTTAGTTCCCAGAACTTGGAAAAGAATATCTAAACAGTTAAAAGTGTCTGCACTACTGCCTTTAGAACATTTTTGAGCATCGCTGGCTAGCTTAAATAATAAGCATAGTAACTGCAATGGATGATTATTGTCATCATATAATACTTAACTTTTTATGAATGATTATTGTATATTTCAATATGCCAGTTTATGATGTTTATATTGTATGTCAGTATTGCATTTGTCTTATGTCATGTTAATCACTGGATGCAATTGAAAAAGAGATAACTTACCTCAATTTGTTATCCAATAAAGTTGAAAGTTGAAAGTCCATCTATTCCATTTATTTGGTCTGATCGGGAAAAAAATGTTCAAAAAGAGTCTGTGCAAAGGAAATAGTGTCTTGGTCATTATCCTAAAGATTTAGAGCCCAATATAATAGAAGATCTACTGGAAATTAAGTTAGCATTCCTTTAAGATAATTTTTATTATTTAGAATTGATTTGAAACATAAGGCAAATGTGCAATCTGGCCCTCATAAATGTATCCAAGATAGCTTTACTCTAGCAAAGTATTCCAAAAATGGATTTAATAAGGGTAACAAAAATGAGGGAACAAATAATAAATTAGAGCAAATAAAGCAAAATCAGAAAAAATACAGGAAAAGGAGATGAGAGAAACTGATAAACTGGTATCAGAGTTAAACAGTAGGGGAAACACAGTTGTACATAACCAGAATAAAAACTCAAAACAGAATGAACATGAAAAGCAAATTAAAATTGTCAGCACTCAGACTAGGGCTGTATGTTATTATTGAACAGACAGATAAAATGCATCAATTGACTACAAATAAACAAGAACTTAATATGATCAGAGGTTTTAAATGTCCAAATGTGAGAGATTGGGTAAATATCAGAGAGCATAAAATTAGAAAGAAGGATGTCAAATTTAATCAATCTGGTAAATGAAATACCGACTATATCAAACAACTTCAAACTACAAAAAGATAGACTTCTGTTTTGCTCAAAATGACTGTAAACAATCTACTAAGATCCATTTTGAAGTATGGTTTAAAGTGGGATACAATTCATCAGTATATAGATAAAAAGTTAAACCAGACAAAGGAAAGGTCTGTTTAGTTCTTACATCAGCTCACATAAGAGAAACATTTCAAGAGGACTGTTTAGTACTAGCAGAAAATGGTATATATCTGAATCACACATTATATGAGGAACATACTGTATAAATCTTACAATTATATGCAATAAACAGAGAACGGTGAAACAGAAGGATGTTCTAAAAAGAAAGCAAGAAAAACAACATTACATTGCAGAATAGTTGGACAGATTCATGGCAAAAGAGCACTCTCTAAATGGATCAGTAAACCAAGAAACTTATATAAGGGAAAGAAAAGAGCAAGGGGTAAGAATTAATAACAATTTTGTCTGGGTTTCGGATTTAGAGCACAGTACTGGTGAAGAAGAAGAGATAGAGACCCCAGGCATTGTCACAAAAAATGTATTCTAGCCTTTTAGATGATGGGCCCAATTTTCAAAAGCTTTGTGGATGCCACAAGTCCCTGGTGTGCCAAACATACGGTGCAGCGGGTTTGTGGCTTTCCATTGGTACAGAATGCAATTTTCAGTCCCCTGCCCCAAATGCCACAAAGTTAGACCATATGCCTCTGGTCTACCTTTGCACCATTTGTGGATTCTTTGTATGGGGCTTGCACCACAGCTGTGGCACAAGCTGCTGGAAGTCAGGGGAAATGGCACAACTGCCCCTGCAGTACTAAAGTTGGGCACAGGTTACGGGAAACTATCTGGTGCAGCTGCACAGAACATTGAGGTTGATGCAGGGCTTGATGCAAGCCCTGCGTAAGACTTTGAATATAAGGACCAATATCTCAGATTGACAGCCCAGGGTTTTGGATGAGACCAGTAAAGATGTCTTAGATATATGTGGGAATCTGTTTGATTATCCTCTCTCAATAGCTTCCTGGAATGTATAAGGTATTAAAAGTAAATGATCAGATAAAGACTGGATGTCTGAAATAAGGAAATATCAAGTAGTTTTATGCCAGGAAACCTGGGTAAGGGAGAATTATGATGTTAATATTAATGGATACATAAAATATGAAATCAAAGTGGTAAAGGCCTCTACTAACATGGGCTCCAATATGGGAGGGCTAATTATTCTAATCTCATTCAAACTTGATATGAAGGGAGATCCCATTATTATAGAATGGGAGCTGTTTTAATCTATTCTCATCACTTTATCTAATGATAGATATCTATATATAGCTAACCTTTATATGGAACCCAATATCACATCCAGTATGTGTATTTTTAGATTAGAGGAACTGAATAAGGAGTTAATAGAATTAAGATCTCAATACCACAATCTCTTAGTTCATTGGATGGGAAATTTTAATGCTAGAACTGGTACACTTTCTGAAAATTACAACATTTTATTACAAGAATAGACAGATACTTTACTAAATATTAATGGAAGAAAATCTATGGATGCCACTATAAATGTTAAAGGGAAATTATTACTGAACTGTTCATTAGAAAATCATTTACATATTGATAATAGTACAGTGATAGGAGACCCTCAGGATACTTACACATTTATTAGGAAATATAAATCTGTGGGTTCAGTTTTAGACTATGCCATATGTGATATTTTTGACTGGCTCATAATTATAATTTTTGAAGTCATTCCAGATTTCATCATTAACCACCTTCCAATTGTTATACACCTTGATATATTAAGAAATTTGAATACAAATAAGGTAAACTATTTGGAGGACACTCCACAATTTTATTTGTGCCATAAGACTAAGATCAAATGGAATGCTGTCTTACATTCAAGGATATAAAATCTTCAGGCCAAGAATATTATTGTACTATTAAAAATAGGATTAATGCTAGTGCAGATGTACTCTCAAACTATAATAAACTGACTAAGCTAATAGCTAATGGTTTGGGAACAAATATAGATGACCACATAGATGTTTTGCAAAAGTGAATTCTCCAAGGTTTGATAATAAGTGTAAAAGATTTAAATCAACTATCAATAGGGTAGGATGACTCGTGCTGAAGTATGAAGAACTATTGATTAATAAAACTTTAACAATTAGAAAAAGAGTATAAGTTTCTACTTAGTCAAAAAAAGAAAAAAAAAATTGAAAAGTACCTCTGGGGAGAATTGCAGATGGCTGTGGTGGACAAAGACACTAAAAGGTTTGGGTCTCTGATTGTTTACAGGAAAAATAAGATTTGCTGTAATATAGATACTACAACATCAGCAAAAACATGGGAATCATTTCATATGAATTTATATGCATTGCCCAATCAGGAACCGGTTGGAGCTCATGAACATCTGCTTCTGAACACTGACCTGTTAAGTAACAGTATGCTAGCAGAGGGATGGGAAACTGGCAATCCCAGAGAAACTAAAACTTATATTATGGCTCATAAAACAACAAGTCTCCTGGAATTGATGATTTTCTGGCTGAAATTTTTAAAGTAAATGTATCATGGTGGTTACAAAATTTTGCTGTACACTTTAATTATATTAGTATTACATGTTCCATACCAGAGGTATGGTTAACTGATGAAATTGTGCCCATTCATAAGCAGGGTCCTAGGAATGATCCTACACATTTTACACCAATTTCTCTTTTATGTGTACCAGCTAAAATACATACTAATTTCCTATTGAATAAACTAGAAGCTTGGATCAAGGATTATAGTATCCTTTAAGAAAATCAATTTACATTTAGAACCAATAGGTCCACCATTGATAACATTTTTATTATTAATCACATAATATGAAATATATTGAGGAGAAAGGGGCAGTTTATATTGTTTTTGGATCTGAAAAGTGCATTGGATAATGTTAATTGAAATACTCTTTGAAAATTACTTGCAGAATTACAGCTTCTTAAACTAATAATAAGTCTGCATACTAACACTTACACAAGTGATTGTTATGCTATAGATGGAAAATTAACCAAGATCCAGGATAACAGGGAATTTAAACAGAGATGTATTTTAGCACCTACTGTACCTTGTTTAATATGTTCATAAATAAAATGGTAATCTGTCTGAAATAGATATAGATACCACTAAAGTCATGAATATTCCAGCAAATACCTTATTATATGCCAATGATGCTGTATTGATTTCAAGATCAGCTATCAGATTACTAAATGCCTTAGATAATATATATGATTCCCTGAAGAAGAAATTAGTATACAAAAATAAGAAATTATGATTTTCAATAAACCATCTTCCATGAGATATAAATGCTCAACTAACAATTTTATTGAATGGGTGGACAGGTTCAGATATCTGTGGATGACTAACTACATCTCATGGTTGGATTCAACACAAAATATGCAAAACAAACTGCAAGGCAAATTGTTTTGGCAATAAATAGGTTTGGAAAAACCTTTGTTATTAATTCATTCATAGCAATGACAAATGTTTATAATTCGAAGGTTAATATAATTTTAGTATATGGTGCTGAAGTCTGGGGTATAGCTCCCTACGAACTATCTTGGAACTAACTCAGAATTTTTTTCTAAGATTATTATTGGGCCTGCCACAAACAGTTTCTGGTGAGCAATTAAGATGAGAAACTAATCAAACATCTATAGTTCTCAAAGCACTTATTAGGAATATAAACTATTGGTATAAGGTGATTACTAATCCCAAAAATGTACTATTATACACTTGTTGGCAGGAATTTATCCACAATAAACAAAATAATATTTCTGTACCCTCATGGTTTTCCAATTTAAATTCCATCCTTAAGAAATATGGTTTAATAGCTCTGGACAATGATTTTTCTATTCACAATGCTAGACAATATAAAGTTGAGGCATTACAAAGATTAATAGATGTTATAACAGTACAAATTACTACACAATAATATGTTTTTCTATGATTATCTATTGTGGTGTGAAAACACACTGAATAGAAAATCATTTGCCAGACTCAGATTTGCTATTCATTTTCATTGCAAATTAGTTTACATAACATGGGATGAATTTAGAAAACCAAGTAAATGCTGCTGTGACTCAAGTGTGGATATCACATCTAGACACTTGATCTTGGTCTGCATTATTTTATCATATGTAAGAATTTGAGGGCCAGATATTCAAAACTTTGCACTGGGTGCAAACCATTTGCACAGGGTTTGTACTGGGTTTGCACGTGTCCACTATATTCAAAAGGTCAAATTGTGTGGGCAAACTGCATTAGCCCTGGGCAAAAGTATAATGTTTGCAAAGGCAGAAAGAGGGGGTATGTACATGAAAACAGGTGTAATGCTATATTCAGTGCATTAGTACCACACAGAGTGTTTTTGCATGACTTAGTGTAACACTTTGCATGGTGCAAATTACTGCCCAGGAAAAGGTAGTCTTAACTCTGGGCAAACCAGCTTTGTGTGACTTTGTGGCTTTGTATGGCTTTGCATAACTTTTGCATGGCTTTGCATGACCCTAAAGAGTAAATATTAAACATAGAAAGAAACCAGACATGGAAGAAACATGCTGCACATGGATGGCACCTCCTAAATTGCCGACTTCTGCCACCAGTCCCAGCCATGCCAGGCATTAGTTGGTGATCCAGTGCCCAGTGAACACCATGGCAGTGTGTCCATACAGCACACCTGTAGACCACACTTTGGTGGACACCAACAGAATCCAGCACACACGTGCAGCACTGGGAGCATGAAGGGTGTTGAGGGGAGGGTGTACAGATGGCCAGTCTGCACTACATATTAGGTACTGCCACAAAGCTGGGACAATCCAAGCAGTGCAAATGGTCCAGTGTAGGGAATACCCCAATGCCAGTGTACCTGTTTGATGATATGTGCCCCCCAGCCACATAACACACATCTGTACAGACACCACAGCACACACAGCCAGCCATATATATGTATATGTCACTGTGAGTATCCCATGCCAGTGGTGCAGCATCTGTGAGTCACACAACAGCATAACAGTAATGTTCACTATCAGTATACACCTGCAAGATTGGCCGATCACTGTGTAAAATGCAGCAGTCATTGATGCCCTGCACACCATAGGCATTGCTGTGTCCCTCACACTACTGGCCCCCTTGTTACTGTAGTGTCTGCTGTGCACTGTAGCGAGACCTACAGTTTGACTGTTGCATGCAGTATCACCACCTGTGCCTGTGCTGTGTAATCCCTGGGGCACAATATTCAATGCGGTTCTGTACAAATGTATCCTAGAGCTACCACCATGCACTTCCAAACTGACCTACAGGTGGAGGTGAGGGCAGACCCATCCAGCCCCTGTACTTCCAGAATGGCCTACAGCTGTAGCTGTGGGACACTGCAATAGCACTGGGCAAACTGCATGCAAATTAGGAGATAATGAGATGCTAATCTGGATGTTTACCCACAAACTGCCTTAGTAAGCTCATTTGCATGTCACTTTTGAATATAGCAAATGTTTGTCCTGGGCAAACATGACAGTGCTGAGAAAATGGCTTAGCTCTGTGCAAAACCTGCGCAAATGTGTTTGCATCGCACAAACATTTTGGAAACATGGTACATTTCTGCAGAATTTCAAATGCTGTCATGCTTGCAGCTTTAGTTGTTAAAGATTTTATTATTAAATGAAGGAAAGGCACCACAAAAACAAAAGGAACATACAGGATCTAAGATCATACCACAACATTTAGTGTGACTGGATCTCTAAAGATAAATGTAAAACAAAAGTGCAAAAAAAACAGGATACTGTAGTGTTATGTGAAATATCCAGGCACATTAGTTAAACAGTAAATGTTATGACTGGTTGATACTGGATATTATTACTTATGACACAGTTGAATCCCAACAAATAACATCACATAAAACACCACAGCATATTTTTTTGATAATAATAAGTGCACAAAGAGACCCAGGGTATGTAATTGCAGATTGCGATACAGTGTGGTGCTCCTGATAATCATGTACACGCTAATAAGAACTATATACAAGAAAGGCAATCCGAACTAAGGGAAGAAGGAACAATTATATACACTACTATATCCTAAACAGAGGGGCAGAGTTATTAGAAGAGGAGGTTGGAGATCCACCTTCCGAGCCCAGTGTAGGTACTTGTAACATAGCATTCATAGAGGTATCTTGACAGTATTTCAAGCTGAGGTAGGGTTGCCAGCTTTCTACATATTGGGGGATTAGGCCTGCAGCAAAGCTAGAGAGTCTCTCCAACATAGCATCATGGCCAACAGCCAGAAGAAAATCCTGAAAGGTCGGGACATCTGGAGATCTCTATTTCATCAGGATTAATCTTTTGGCTAGATCCCCAATACCCGTGATCCATCTAGCCCCTTGGGAACGTTTCGGTGTGGACAAACTTCCACACCCCAAAAGAAGAAGAGAGGGGTCATGGGTAATCCTGGGGAATATTTGTTGACACATTTTCTGGATGGATAACCAGAAAGAATAAAGGGAGGGGCAAGACCAGAGGATGTGAAAGAGGTTAGCCCCATGGTTGCCGCATCTCCAACATTTATCAGACTGGGTAAGACCCATCTGCTTAAGTTTAGTAGGGTCTCAATACCATCTATGAAGGGTTTTGCTCATGATAAGGCAGGAGCAAACATCTCTACAGCCATTGTGGATTCTAGTTCACCCATGGGTCCATTGCCGATCCGAGATCGAGCATTGTAAATCTGATTCCTACTGTAGTTTAGCAGATTGGGTAGGGTCTTCGGTAGCATCCCTAAGGGCCATGTAAACCTTGATTGCTCTATGTTTATTGAGCATACTCCATAAGCTGATAGGATGGGGATCCTGAGGGATCTGCTTTATGAGCGGGGAGTTGGATAAGTGGGTGATGGCATCTCTAATTTGGAGATATCTCCAAAAGTGGATTATGGGAAGATGGAAATGAGTTTTCAGGCCTTTGAAGGAGTCCAGGGAATAAGACCCTGGGAGCAACAGATCCTTTATTAGGGTAATACCTTGGGACTCCCAGAATTGCCAGTAAATCATATGCTTACCTATCTGAATACCAGAATTGTTCCACAAGGGATTAAATAACCAAGGGGTCATTTTTTGGCCTAGAAAGGCAAGAGATTTCCTCAAGTATTGAACTGAAATCATTATTGCAGAAGAGGTCCCAGAGGGGGAAGACTTTTTGTCATTTAGGGCTACTGCAGGGGAGGGAGCATTCAAGCAAGAAAGCTTCCAGTGATAGCCAGGAAGGGGAGGCCAGCCCTATTTTGGAGAACCAATTGGTCATTTGATTTGAAATAAAAGCTATGTGGTATTCCTGTAATCAAGGGAGTCGCTACGCACCCCTATTCCAGTGTTGCCTTAACTTTAGTTTGCTTAATCTGGGCCGGGACTCTTCCCATAAAAAGTTACCCATAAGGTGTTCCATTTTTTGAAACAATTTCTGAGGGATAGGCACAGGTAAGTGAGCCAAAACATATAACATTTTCGGGGCTGCCATGAGCTTTATAGAGTCGATTTTCCTGGCCAGTGACAGTCTCAAGCCCTCCATCTTTCCATGTCAGATCAGAGTGAATCTAAAAGGATGGACAAATTAATAGAGAGCATTTTGTCTAAGTTCGGGTGTAGAATGATGCCCAGATATTAATACCATTAGGGGACCATTTTAGCCCAAGGTTAGTGAAGATCTCCCCTGTGGAAACCGAATTCAATGGGAGGACCTTAGTTTTGGATTGATTCAGTTTAAGACCTGATACCTGGGTAAACTCAGTGATAATGTTGAAGATATCCTTTATCACTTGAGGGGAGTATTATGTAGTGATTAGAAGGTCATCAGTGTAGAAAAAGGTTTTGTATAAGGAGTTCCTCCCTCATATTCCTGGGATCTGAGCGGATTCCCTGAGAGTGATGGCAAGGGGTTCAATAGCTAGGAGAAATAAAAGTGGGGAAAGGGGGCATCCCTGCCTAGTACCTTTGTGTAACTGAAAAGGTATAGACAAGTTTCCATTGGATAGGACAGAGATCATGGGAGAGGCGAATAGGAGATTAATCCAGGAAATAAAGTTGGGGCCCATACCCATAGTAGAGAGTGTATGGAAGAGAAAGGGCCACTCTACCGAGTTGAACGCCTTTTTGAAAACAAAGGCCAAGGCCACAGAGGGTATTTTAGAGACTCTGGTAAGATGCATCAACAAGATTAGGGTTCTGTGGTGATCGGACCCTAGATGGCCCATAACAAACCCTGCCTGTGAGGGATGGATTAAGCCCGGGAGAAGGGGTTCGAGCCTGATGGCCAGATCTTTTGCCAAGATCTTAGCATCTGCATTAATGAGTGATATAGGGTGGTAACAACTTGGGGACAGCAGGTTTTTACCCTTCTTTGGAAGAACCATTATGGTAGCTTCTCTCAAAGTGGGAGGGAGTTGTCCGGTCGAGAGGGAGTGGCGAAAAGCATAGGCTACATACCGGGCCAGGTTGATACCTGGGGATCTGTAAAAATCTATGGGCAACCCATCCTTACCAGGGGCCTTGGGGAGATTCATAGATCTAACATAGATACATAGATACATAGACAGTGTCGACAGATAAGGGCCTATGGCCCACCCAGTCTGCCCATTTGACCTTGTAAGTTCAGTTTATGTTTTCCTAGAAGTCTATTGCCCCTTACCCCTGACCTCCAGAATTCCTTTATGTCTATCCCATGCATTCTTAAATCCCATGATTGTTTCAGCCCCCACCACTTCCTCTGGTAGGGTGTTCCACTTGTCCACCACCCGTTCTGTGAAGAAATTCTTCCTCATGTTTCCTCTGAATCGTCCTCCCTCCAACTTCATCCCATGTCCTCTAGTCCTGGAACATCTTTTTGCTTAAAAATAGTGTATTTCTGCACCCTGTTCCTCCCGTGAGATACTTGTATGTCTCTATCATCCCCTCTCCCTCCTCTCCTCCAGGGAGTACATGTTCAGTTCCTTCAACCTGTCTTCATAGGACTTGTGATGCAATCCATGTACCATCTTTGCTGCCCTCCTCTGAACCTCCTCTATCCTGTCTATGTCCTTACGTAGGTATGGTCTCCAGAACTGTACACTGTACTCCAGGTGGGGCCTCACTAGTTTCTTGTATAGCGGAATTATGACCTCCCTTTTCCTGCTGGTGATGCCCCTGCCTATACATCCCTGCATCCTATTTGCTTTACCTGCTGCCTTGTCACACTGTTTCCCTACCTTGAGGTCATCAGAGATGATAACCCCAAGATCCCTTTCCTACTTGGTGCATGCTATAGCCTCACCCCCAACTGATATATTGTGCCAGAGTTTTGTGCCCCATATGCATTATCTTGCACTTCTTTGCATTGAATTTCAACTGCTAAACCCTGACCATTCTTCAAGTTTCTGCAGGTCCTTCTCATTCTGTCTACACCTCTGGTGTGTCTACTCTGTTACAGAGCTATGTGTCATCAGAACAGTGAAATTCTGCCTTCTAGGTCCTGCAATGTCACTGATGAAGATGTTGAATAGGACGGTCCCAGCACTGATCCTTTGGTACCCCACTGGTCACTCTTCCTCTGTGGAGTGACAGCCATTTACCACCATCCTCTGTGTCCTGCCACCCAGCCAGTTACCTACCCACCACACTACTGTCCTGCCCACACCCATACTCCCCAGTTTGTGTAATAGTCTTCTATGTGGCACAGTGTCAAAGGCCTTGCTGAAGTCCAGATAGGCCATGTCCACTGCCTCCCTGATCCACCTCCCTAGTCACCCAGTCAAAAATTCAATGAGGTTGGTCTGACATGATCTCCCCTGGTGAAACCATGCTGCCTTGGGTCCTGTAGTCCATTGACAATCAGATGTTCCACCAATCTCTCCTTCAGTAGTGCTTCCATGATCTTCCCACTACCGAGGTGAGGCTGACTGGTCTGTAGTTCCCTGCTTCCTCTTTGTTCCCACTTTTGTATAAGGGGACTACATCTGCTGTCCTCCAGTCTTTGGGTACCTCCCTGTTTCCAGTGATCAGCTAAACAGGATAGCCAGAGAGTTGAGCCACCACCTCTCTTAGTTCAAGGACCTGGGGTGCACCCATCTGGCCCCATTGCTTTTTCAACTCTTATTACTTCCAGTTCCTTCAGGACCCTTTCGTGTAAAGGGACTTGTGTCCATTTCTGCACCATTCTCACCCTTGTACTCCTTCAGACCCATTCCCTCCTCTTCCTCAGTAAAGACTGAGCAGAAATACCTGTTCAATATGTCAGCTTACTGTTGTCATCCTCACGTGGCCCCATCCTCCCACTTCAGTCTCACTATCCCTCCCTTTGTCTTTCTTTTTTCACTTGTGTACCTGTAAAAGGTTTGTCCTCTACCACTGATTTTGCAGTGTGTTCTTCTGTCTGAGCTTTGGCTTCCCTTACTGACCTCCTGCCCCTTTGCTTCTCCTGGTACTTCTCCCTATCCCCTTCTGCCTGTGTCTTTTTGTATTGCCTGAATGCAATCTTTTTGGCTTTCACTTTCTTTGCTACCTCTTTGGAACACCATAATGGTCTACTCTTCCTTTTCCTTTTTCTAACCTGCTTAATGCATAATTCTGTTGTTCTTGTAATCCCCATTTTAAATACTGCCCACTGTTCCTCAACCCCTGATTCCTGTCCCATTCCCCTTAATGCCTCTTTTAAGTATCTCCCCATTTTCACAAAGTCTGCCCCTTAAAATCCAGGATACATGTTTTTTGTGGATTGGTTCTGCTCTTCTGTGATTTCAAACCACAGTGACTGGTGGTCACTGTTCCCAGGTGCTCCCCACTGTTACCCCATCACACTGTCCCTGTTTGTGAGCACAAGGTCCAGTATTGCCTTCTGCTGAGTTGGTTCCATGACCAGTTGCTTGAGGAAGAAGGAGTCCAGGGATAATCTGCTCTAGTTGATGCTGCTGGGATGCTCCAGTCCACATCTGCAATATTGAAGTCTCCAACCAGTACTACCTCACCCTTGTCTGCCATCCTTTGGATGGCTAGCATCAACTCTATCTGTTTATTCCTCCTGGGCTGGTGGTCTATAGAGCACACCTGTGTGGATGTCTGTCCCCGTTTTCCTTTCCAGCTTAACCCACAGTATCTCTCCCCCATTTTGTTCCTCCTGGATCTCTGTGGCCCTTATGTCTATTTTTCACATACAGTGCCACTCGTCCTCCCTTCCTGCCTGCTCTGTCTCTTCTGAATATGTTGTAGCCAGGTATGGCCATCTCCCAGTCATGGTTATCATTACACTAGGTTTCAGTGATGGCCACAATGTCCAGGTCTGACTGCACCATGACAGTCTCCAGATCTTCCATCTTGTTTCTAAGGCTCCTGGCATTTGCACACATGGCTTTCCATGATTTGACCTCCCTAGACTGTTTTGCTGTTCTACTCCAGCCCCTTCCTTGGTTGTCCTTTATCCCTGGTTCTCCTTGCTGTCTGCCCTTCTGCTGAATTTTGCCCCTTTTATGCCTATTCACCTCTTGGGCACTAATCTCCATCTTTTGCACACTGCTTTGCAGAGATAGCCACTCCTCTGGTTCTCTGGTTCTACTGCTATCTGTGGGGGGTGAGCAAGTAGATACCCTCCTTGCTGGCCTGCCACCCCCCTTTGCTAGTTTAAATGCTTGTCAGTGTAGCATTTAAACTTATCATTGAGTGCTTGATTCCTCCAGGATGGATGCAGGCCGTCAGGCTTGAACAAACCTCCATCCTTCCAGGTGGGTCCCCAGTCACCAATGAATCCAAACCCTTCCTCACAGCACCAGTTCTTCAACCATGAGTTAAAGTTCCTGGTGCATGCACTCTATCATGCTCCTTGCCTCTGAGTAGTACTTCTGAGAAAGTGACAGAAGTAGCTACTGCTTGAGACCCTCCCAATTTCCTAAACTCTTCCTGAACTTCCTTTGGCTCCCTATTTGCCAGGTCATTAGTACCTAGGTGGATAATGACATCCAGCTCACCCTCCCATCTTGCCTTCCCAGTGATCCCCAGGATCTTCCTTCCATCCCTCCATGCCGTGGCACCAGGTAGGCACCTCACCTCCCTGTCCTCCCCCTACTGTGTTCCTAGCTGGATCCCTCTTATGATGGAGTCCCCCACCTGGATTCATTTCCTCCTCCTCTGGGGTCCACTGCTTTCCCCACTGAGGTCACCTCCTTGGCTAACCTCCACATCCTTTCCTTCCACTTCTCTGGGTACCTCTATTTGGTTGTCCTCGTTTGCCAGTGTGGCATATGAGTTCTTGAGTGGAATGGGATCTGGGATGTGCCTCTGCCTGACTGCTCTAACCCTCCCTGAGCCCACTGTCATCCAAGTGCTCCTCGTTCTCGGCATCCTTTGAGGCAGTTGCATTGGACTGGGTGGTCTCTGGATAGGGGTGATGGTACTCTGACCCAGTTTACTTCCACTCTGAGTCTGGCTACCTCATCCCACAGTCCACAGAGATGCATGCAGATAGGGCAGCACCTCAGTGTCCAGAAGGTCTGCCTGAATATGGCTGCCCCACAGCCACTGCATTGCACCACTCCTCACATTATACTGCAATTATACTGCTATTCCACTACTTGTCTGCTACTGAAGCTCTCCTAATTCCCTTTTTATTAATTTACTGTCCTAAAAATCATGCCACTGATCCTCAGATAATTTTCTTTAAAAAAAAAGAAACCAATAAATAAATAAATGAGTCATAACATTGTGCTGAGGGTGGGCTTCTTCCCCCTTATGCCCCTCCTACTTCACACCCCTTACTATACCCTGTGTTTAGCTCCTGTCAATCAGATTTAACAGGGCATATAATTAAGAGTTGGGGGAAGGGGGGAGGGAAGGGGGAATTACACCACCACTACGTTTTAAATTTTCAACAGTCCAAAAACAATTCTAAGTAAAGACAACAAAGAAAGTACAGTGTCACTAAACGCTCACAATCTAAGTTTAAAAGAAAAATAGCAATTACCAGTTACTCTAAAGCACTGAATTGAATATGTTTCCTTCTTCCCCTTCTGGCTTCTTCTGAGAAAATAAAACTCTACTTGCTACCTCAACTCTGACTAAGCCCCACCTCCAGTTATCACGTAGCTGAGGTCAGAGGCCAGACAATTAACACCCTTCACCCAACTACAGGGCAGTCAGACAAGCCAAGATAAAATTTGCAGCAATTAAAGACAGCACAGAATTACACCATCACTACGTTTTAAATTTTCAACAGTCCAAAATCAATTCTAAGTAAAGACAACAAAGAAAGTACAGTGTCACTAAAAGCCCACAATCTAAGTTTAAAAGAAAAATAGCAATTACCAGTTACTCTAAAGCACTGAATTGAATATGTCTCCTTCGTTTCCCTTCTGGCTTCTTCTGAGAAAATAAAACTTTACTTGCTACCTCAACTCTGACTAAGCCCCACCTCCAGTTATCACGTAGCTGAGGTCAGTGGCCAGACAATTAACACCCTTCACCCAACTACAGGGCAGTCAGAAAAGCCAAGATAAAATTTTCAGCAATTAAAGACAGCACAGAATTATACCACCACTACATTTTAAATTTTCAACAGCCCAAAAACAATTCTAAGTAAAGACAACAAAGAAAGTAGTGTCACTAAACGCCCACAATCTAAGTTTAAAAGAAAAATAGCAATTACCAGTTACTCTAAAGCACTGAATTGAATATGTTCCCTTCCTTCCCCTTCTGGCTTCTTCTGAGAAAATAAAACTCTACTTGCTACCTCAACTCTGACTAAGCCCCCATAATAACAGCTCCTATAATTTCTTCCTCTGAGAGTTGGACTTCCAAAGCTTGAGAGTCCTTCTCTGGGATTCGAGGGATAGGTAGTGTAGCTAAAAAGCCTTGAATTTTAGGCAAGTCAGGGGGATGATAAAGGTGCTCATAAAAGCGAGTCATAATCTCATTTATTCCTTTTTGGGAATAGCATTTTCCCCCTTGCTTATCTGCCAGAACGTGTATCATTCGGGAAACTTGTTGGTGTTTGAGGCGGTAGGTTAGGAGTTTGCTAGCTTTCTCCCCCCCCTTCCCAATAAGCATGCTTTGTTCTCCATAGGTTCAACTCTGCTTGCCAAGTAAGATGAGCATTAAGAGAGATTCTGGTACTAATCAACTGGGCAAGCAAGGTCTGGGAGGGGACTTGGGAGTTAAGCACCTTATGCTGGGATTCTAATATACTGCATACAATTGTTTCTCTAGCGCTCATTGATCAGCCTCTTGGTGATGCCTCCTTGCAGAAGTGAAGGCAATTATTCTGCCCCAAATAGTAGCCTTAAAGGCTTCCCAAAGGGTCGAATCCAAGAACTCACCATTATCATTGTGTTCCCAGTATGCCGCCACTTCAGGGCCTAACCATTTCTGAAATTCTAAGTCCTCTAACAGGAGAGGGTCTAACAGCCAGGTGGAGATTGGGGGAGACAACTGCCCCTGTCTGATCATAAGCTCTAGGGGAGCATGATCAGAAATGATGATCGGATGTATATGGGAGTGGACAACTGATTCATACAGTCGAGAGGAGATAAGCCAGAGGTCAATTCTACTAGAAGACCCATGAGATGAAGAAAAATAAGTAAAATCATGATCCCCAGGGTGTTGAGACCTTCATGCATCCAGCAATACATGCTCTCTCATGAGTCCCAGAACAGCTCGCTTGGCCTGTCTATGGGGTTCAGGGGTCTTATTACTTCCATCCTGTAAATGGTCCAATGCCAGATTAAAATCTCCCCCCAATTAATACAGGGTCTTGTTTAGGGTTAAACTCAGAAAGGTCTTGGTTCATGGTATGAAAGTATTGAGGGCAATCTTGATTGGGGGCATATAAATTAACTGGGATCAATGAACCTTCTGGGGTAGCCATCTCTGCCATGACCCTCTTTGTCATGAATGTGTCTAATCAGTTTCCAACCCAAATTTTTATGGAGCAGTATGGAGACTCCTTACTTGTGTGAATCTGCCACACTATGTATCTCTTCACTGACCCATCCTTGTCTTAATTTCTTCGCCTCCACAGAGGAGAGCTTCATTTCTTGGAGGAACGTTATGAAGGGCTCCGTTTTTTTAGATGCAAAAGCACCTTCTTCCTTTTAACTGGGGAATTAAGTCCCCCTAAAGTTCCAAGAAATTAGTTTAGATCCATTTGCTTTGGGGTGCGCCATGGCTGAATATGTGTGAAACAAAAAAAAAAACACAGCAGCGCTCCGTTTCAGCCAGCCTATGCTCTGTGACACTGGCCCTCTGAGACAGATCCACAATGTCTGATGTATTTTTCTTTGTGGTTATATCCAAATGATCCATCCAGCACAGAATCTCGGCAAACATCTGCCTGGTTTCAGAAAGATTCCCCTCTGCTCCTGCTGACATTGTGGCCAGTTCCATCTAGGCGTTTGTGAAAGCATGCAGGCCTCATGGCTGCGATACTGAAGAGGATCATAAAAAAGGGCACCGTATACAGTAGCTGGAGAGTTGATCGCTGAATCAGTAGACGGGCAAGTAATTATATTTTAATAAAATTGGAATAATCATGCCGTATGCTGGAAGGATCCAAATAATGTAGGATTTTTGTGGGGTTCTCTAGGAAGCACAGAACTTAAGTGACCATTCTACTCAGTTGCAAGCCACGCCCCCCAGTGTTTGCAGCTTTAATGAATCCACTCCTTTGCTAGCACACACATTGGCCACATAGTTCACCTTTACCTTCTTTCATGTCATTGTGCACTGGGCCGCTGTTGTGGTTTGCACTTCCTGGTTGTTATATTCAAAGCTGTCTTGTTTCCCGGGCTATGTTTGCACTGCACTGCCAGATCAGTTTGCCCAGCTTCCTTAGCATGCTATATTCATCAGGTTTAGCACCAGGGCTATCCCTGTTGAATATAGTGGGCTATTGGTTCAGGGCTAATTTAGTACGCTGGGCAGTGCTAATTTAGCCAGGGGCAAAGTTTTGAATATCTGGCACTGAGTATTTAGCCCCTTATTTGAACAAAATAAGTGGTCTAAATCCATCTATAAAGCTTGCAATGCTTTCAGCAGGGTATATTGCAGTTTTACCTTATGCACTTATCAAATTTTATCTGGAAACCTATAATATCTTGAATTTATGATTGGTGGAAAGGACTGTTGTATAGATTTGAATGTACTGTAATGTTTTTATTTGTTGCACTATTTATTAAAAAATGGTGTATTTGAATTGGAAAGCTCCACCTATGGTTTGATGGACAAGTAGCCAGCCACTCCGGGCGAGCATAGCGCGAGCCATAGTGAGTGACACAAACACCACATTTATACACAGAAAATGCTAGAGTAGTTGTAAGTAATGAGGGTAAATGTTTTCATTAAGGCACATTAAAGTACTCTTTTGTAGTGTTTTGTCTAAATATATCAGTGGTACCTTGTTATTTTAGAGGTTTTAGGCTATTAGCTGTTTGTATTATATATTGCATAGTCATTCATGAAAGACTATCATATTGAAATTTGTGTGTATTATTTAAGTTTAAAAATTGTAGTTAGGACAGTGCATTTTCATTCTAGTGTAGTGGTAATATCTGGTATTTAGGAGCGTTTACAAATAATTTTGCTGTACGGTGTAATCTCTGTGTTTGATTCTAGAAATGTTACTATTTCAGCTGGGGATTCTGTTTTTTTTGTGAGAGGTTGTATGTCTCCCCTTGCTCTTAGAAGTATCTTGAGTAATACTGATTGCCCGCAGATTTATTGGTGGGACTGGCTGCATGGGGATACATCAAGCACAGAAGGTGGGGGAACCAATTAAGTAATTATATAATTTCATCAGGGATGTTGAGTGATCACTCGGAATCTGATCTAATTAAGTGGATAATGATATTTTAAGGACTACTGGTAGGGTGGGGACAAAATAAAATTTATTTGGATCATCCCACAATTAAACACCTTAAGAAAGTAACAATGAAAGGGCAGTTATATAAATTTTGTAAAACAGTGTTGATTATTAGTTTAGTTGTAAGTGGAGATATTCATCCTAATCCAGGCCCTTACACTAATTTGGATTTTGAAAATTCTAATTCCTGTGATGTCCTGAATCCTGATTTAACTGCTAACATTTTGAAGAAAGAAGGGATGTGTGTGATTCATAATAACATCTGTAGTCTATTAGGAAAAATTGTTCACTTGAGGGAATTAACTATTAAATATAGTCCAGAATTGTTTATAGTTACAGAATCGTGGTTGAATGATAAGATTTTGGATAACATGGTGCATATGAATGGTTAGAATTTATGGAAGAAAGATCGATCAAAGGAGGGGGGTTATCATTTATGCACTTAGCTCCCTAAATGTGTCAACATTTAATTGCCAACAGGATTGGTGTGGTTCTCAAGTTCTTCCATTACTGTTTAATTTTCCCTTTAACAAGTCTTTATTATTATTGGTTATGTATCAACCTCCAAAAGCTAGTACAGAGGTGTTTCAAGCATTGTAGGACTTTTTTGGGGAATATCTGAATAGCCATGAGATTATGTTAATTGGGGATCTAAATGTAGATTGGAAAACGGTAGAGAGTAATCACAATAGTGTAGAGATGGGTACCATTTTGGGTATGACCCAGCTAATTACAGACGTAACTAGAGTTAACACTAAACATCCACTTTCTTCTACAGTCTTGAATTTATTGTTTACCATGGACCCAGATAAATTTGTGGCTAGTGGTGTCCTCCCACATTCTTTTTCGGATCACCAGATGATTTATGGTATAAGAAATCAATAGAAATCAAGGAAACCAGTGAAAACAGTTCATTATAGATCATTTAAAAATTTTGATTGCATAAATTTTATGTCAGAGTTGGAAGAGTGCAATTGGGAAAGGTTAGAATTAGTCCCCACTGCTGTTGATGCTTGGGTAATGTTCCATGAAGATTTCTTGACAATTTGCAACAGGCATGCTCCGTCTAAAACTAGGAAATTAAAGTTTAATAATGCCCTCTAGTAAAATTCGTACTTATTTAAAGTTAAGAAACAGCAAGATAGGGCATGGAAGGTAACTAAATTTACAAAAGATGATACAGATTGGGTGAAGTATAAACAACTGCAGAATCATTACAATTATGAACTTAAGAAAGTTAAATATGATTACTATAATAGGGAATTAACAACTAATGTGACTGATAATCTGAGGAAATTCTGGAAAGTTCTAAAAAAGGTGAAGGGAAAACAACAATTAGATTATCTGAAAAAATGTGAGATTGGGAAGGTGGAAATTCCATTAGGCCTACAGGTTGTGGATAGCTTTAATGACTATTTTACAATAATGGGCACACTGGCCTTATCACAAGATATAACAAGTTTCTCCTCACCAAAAATTCTTAAAAAATATATAGAAGCTGATTTTGAAAGGGGTAAGGAGTTTGATTTTGAACTAATATCATCATTAAATGTACAAAATGTATTACTCAGAATAAAAATTAAGAAAGCTGGGGGGTTAGATGAGAGTCCCAATATCTTATTGAAATATGCTGCTCCAGTTATCTCGTACCTCTTAACTAACATCTTTAACATGTCACTTACATGTGGGGAAATTCCTGAAATGTGGAAATCGGCTAGAGTAATTCCCATTTTCAAAAATGGATCTAGAGACTTATTAGAGAATTATAGGCTTATATCATTATTACCAATAGTGGCTAAAGTGTTAGAAAAGATGGTAGCTAAACAACTTCAGACATATTTAGAAAAAGGAAAGTTGATTAATAAATTCCAATCTGGTTTTAGACCTATGCATGGTACAACGTCTGCCTTGCTGAAAGTTACTGGGGGTATTGTGGGTGCTCTGGACAGGCAGATGTTGGTTGGGGAAATTTTTGTTGATTTGTCCAAGGCATTTGATACCTTGGACCATGACATCCTCCTGTCCACACTACCTGCTTTGGGTATTTCCACCAATGTGGTAAGGTGGTTTGATGCTTATCTAAATGGAAGGAAACAAATGGTATCAATATATGGATGGGGATCTGGTTTTAGGCTAATTATCTCTGGAGTGCCCCAAGGATCCATTTGGGGTCCAATATTATTTAATTTATATATTAATGATTTTGTTCTAACTAATTCTGATGTACAATGTCATCTATACACAGATGATACCATTATTTATGTGGAGGGTTCATCGATAATGCAGATAGAACTTACTCTTCAAAGTGCATTTAATGAGCTTCATTCATTTTATAGTGAATCCAAACTTGTTCTGAACTAAAAAAAATCTCAGGTTATACTGTTCTCTAAAGAGAATAGTGTAACCTATTCTGAGTTAGGTTTGAATATAGTAACCAAAGACAAAATTGTTCTTGAACAATTGCAATATTATAGATACTTAGGAATGTATCTGGATAGATCACTGGGATGGACTTCCCACATAGACCATATAATTAAGAAAGTTAGTGGACAATTGGGTGCACTATACAGAATTAGAAAGTGTATGGATGAAAGAGTGAGGAAGCACATAGCTACAATCACATTGATACCTTTTTTGGATTATAGGGATATTGTTTATATAGGGGCAACTTCAACCCAGTTAGCTAAAATGGATGTTCTTTTTAATAAAATAGCAAGGTTTATGTTGAATGTATCTAAGAGAACTCATAGAAGATAGCTATATCAGTCTTTGAATTGGATGTATTCAAAAGATATAAGGTCTTTTCTTGCTTTGATCTACATGGTTAATTCAGTTAGGGGTAAAGTACCTGAATATATTATCGATGAACTTTAGGTTAGTACAATTATAGGAGGCCTACGTTCTGCGGAGGGTATGGAATATGAATTGCCCAGAAGAAGGACAGATTTTGGTAGAGCACATTTTTTTATTTAGGTCCCAATATATTTAACTCATTGCCAACTTATCTTAGACCTCTTAGTTCTAGCTTCTATATAGGAGAAATAAAAAGATGGTTCAAAGTTGAAGCAGATAAAAGGTTTATTGTTGATCCACCATGAACATTATGTATTAAACATGATGAAGATTTGCACCTGTATACATTTGAATGAATGTGCCCTGTATGTCTTTGTAATTTATTTATATGGATGTTAAGTAGTTTTTGTAACTTAAATATCGTTGTGGTGTTAGTTTATTGTATGTATACTTATGTACGTAATCTGTGTTAAAAAATTGTTATGATGTCAACATGAATGTTTGTATTAAGGACCTAGCTGGAAATGAGCTTGTCTCAGTCAAGTTTCCTATTCGTTTGCTTGTCAATTGAATAACATATTTTACTTACTTACTACTCCCCCTCCCTGAGCTATATAAGCAGTTCCCCTCAGCCTCCTTCTGAAGCACTTTTTCTTTGCCCCGCCATCCTCTTCATCTCCTCCAGCAGCAGTGCCTCTCTCCTGGGGATTCTTCCTAAGGTACCTTAAGCCAAGGTAAGCGTCCTGTGGCACCTCTAGGGGTGGAACCCTCTAGAGGACTCCTTGCCTTTGGTACCCCTACAGGGTGGTAATTCCTCTGGAATAGAGAGTGCAAACAGCCAAAACCTAAGTAACACAGTTGCACAAGCATAACACTTACTGATTGCATAGGCCATTGAACTATAATTATCTGTAAGACGTGTATTTTTTCCTTATTATTGTATAACAAGTTTGGCTTTTACTGAGTGTACATCATTTGATTGTACACTTTTTTAATGATAAAGAAATCTGAATCTGAACCTGAATTACTTAAAAAGAAAGCACCAGGCAATGTTAGAGGATCATCAGAAGCAGGTGAATGATGACTGTGCTTTTGGTGGTAGTAGTGCTTTTGGGAAACATACAATAAGATGGGAAGCACAAAAGGAGGGAATTTGAATGTAAATGAGGAAAATGCTGTTAAAGAAGAAGTAATGAGTGTGGGGCCCAGCTATATCCTCAAAAGGCATCCCCAACAAACAGTGAGTCAGATTTCAACAATATTTAGCAAAACATCTGATAAAAAGAGTTGCATTGTGCCCCAATTAACAGACTTCCTTACAGAGCTGTGTGGAATATAAAATTCCATCCACGGAATGACCATTCCTATTCCGTAGAATTCCATAGAATTTCACAAAATTTTAAATTTCAGTTATTTCACTTTAATTTTAAAAATATGCATCCCAATAACACCAGTACCTAATGGCTTTCATGAGTATACCAAATTTCAGATTTGTACATTGAAATATGGCAGTGTTATGAGTGGCCACACATTTAATCAAAAATAAATTTTCAGTTATTTTGAGATCATTTTAACATTTCTTGTCCAAATTTCTCCATAATATCAGGATTTAGAGAAGCACCTAGAATATGAATATGCACCATATTTTAAGTTTCAAGCTTCAAAGGGAGTTGAGTTATAGGTAGCCAAATATTTTGCCAAAATTTGGATTTCTGTAATTTTAGTATAATTTTGATAGTATGTGTTAAAATGTTACAAAACTTGACAGTTATACAAGTTATCACTATATGTGTATATGCACATAGTTTCAGATTTCTAGCTTTAAATTGGACTGAGTTATAGCCTGCAAAACATGTTGCCAAAATTTAAATTGTGGTTAGTTCCCGCTAATTTTAAACCTGCATATCCAAATTTAACCAGAGTTGAAATATTTAAACTACTAAATTACTATACCACATGGTCATTTCTGAAAAAGTTCATATTTGCAGCTTTAAATGGGATTGAAGTAAAAGTAGTCAAACTTTCACAACATTTAGACATTTAATTTTGCAAGAATGTAAACTACACATTTTTGAACCCCTGAAACTTTGAAACTAGAGAATGCAATGTCATTGAATTTGGCAGATTCTTAGACCTTACAAGGAGACTGTAAGTGCCAATTTTATTAATTGCTTGCTGTGAGAAATTGTAAAATAACATATGTACTTAAAATCAAATACCATGAGGTCTTGTGAAAACTGTAGAATTTCATGAAAAATTCCATAAAACAGGAATTTTCACTCAGCCTTATCTGGGGGATTCTAATTAAAAAATAGGGGTATAAGAGGCAGGCAGTGAAGGGGGTCGCCAGGTTCTGGAGTTAGTTGCACAGTTTCACCATGTAATGGACAGCTGAGCTGGTAAGCACAACAGTGGTAGACCCCCAGGTTGGAGCAAGAAAGTACAGAGTGTCAACAATTCCAACCTGACTACAGGATATTTAAGGATCAAATACAGTAAATTTATGATCCAGGGAGCCCGGTGTACATGCAAGTCTAGAACTTTGAGGTACTCAAAAATATGTAGTGGGGGAAGACAATGTCTTGGCAGCAGGAAGAAAGAATTCTGGCTATTCCAACAGGTAGATCAATAGGAAGAGAAGTAGGTGACTCACATTTAAGGAAGTTTGTCACTGTAAAGAACACATATGATATCAGTGGGATCAGTAGTTCTACTGGGTCAATTTGGCTATGCCTATAGAGAAGATGGGGACATTCACCTAGACAGGAACAGCAGGACTGAAAAAAGCTCAGCCCAATTTATCAAATGAAATAGTAATATGTGCATTGTTAATGCTAAATTCCACAAACAAATTTTGGGTGCTTCATGTACAGTATATGCTATCATAAATATATTAGAAAATGTTACTAATAATTGTTTTTCTTCTGCAAAATTAAAACTGCTTAACCAATGTATCCAGTTTGTTAGACACCAGGAAACACTGACTATGGATATGCATGTCAAATGTTAACTCTATGCATGCAAGAGCAGAGATGTTACAAACATCAACATTTTTGATAGTTTTCATAAAGTTTTGCAAATATTTACACAGCAAAGTTATGAACCCCTGTAACTTAAATGTCTCATCTAATTCTTTCCATATTTAGATCGTTCTATAAGCATTACAAAAAGGTTATCCATACTAATTTACACGTCTAACTCCAAAGATGCCTAAGTTATATGCAGATGATTTTGTTTCATGAAATTTCCTGAACAAATAAAATGACAGATTGTGAGCACATAGAATTTTGAGATGATGCATTATATTGTCAAGAAATCTGACAGATTGATAGAACATCTATCATCAAGAAATCATACCAAATTTAAGATCATTGACCCAATAGATGGTTAAGGTATATGGAGATTAAAATTTTCACAAAATTTTGCACAAACAATACAGTTATAATATTTGAGCAGTTATAATTTTAAAACTATTAACCCAAATTTCGTGATATTTGGCATGTACTGGCCACTGACACAAAAGGTATCAGTTCTAAACATCAGAGCTCTAGCATAAATGGTGGCAGAGTTATAGTCAAATTAATAATTTTAAACTTTTCATGACATTCCGATGAACTTACATGAAATTATGTGGAATTTTGTGAAATTTCAATGAAATTCCACAGATTCAGAATTTTCCCATTCCACACAGCTTTACTCCCTTAGCCCATCTGGTGTTCCTTCTCAGCAGCACAAGCCATTCATATAGCTATTCATATCCATCAACTCCAAAGCCTAAGCAGGCATGACATTCACAGCCAGCCCTCACAAAGATTTTGAACAGAAACACAAAACATCCTCACAATCACATGGTGACTTGGGAATTGAATGCTGCAGCTGCAGAAATGATTGCAATAGACTTGTTACAATTTTCTTTCAATAGAAAATTAAGGATTCCATTTATATGCAGAGAAAGCCTACCCAAAAATGGAAAACACAATCAAGGATACACATGTCCATGTACACTGCTCTGGAGCTATGTGACACTGTAAGGAGTTCCCTGCTACATGCATTCCAGCAGTCTGCTACACAATCTACATTTAAGCATGGCCATGTGAAGCAGTGGTCCAACAGTTGCAAGTTCCTATTTATGTGTCACAGCTAACTGGGCACACTTACCAAAAGCAGTAGGGAATCCTGTTATTAAGAAATGTATACCACATAACTGCACAGATGGAAGCATTGCATCTGAAGTTTGGCATTGTGGCACACTAGCAATGAAAAGCATGGCTAAGGCACAGAGGGAGTGATTTTACTTTCATCATTGCATTACAAAATTGATGAGTGGTTACACCTGTTGTTGCTAAATGAATAAAGTGACAGTAATCTATTAGCACAAGATGAACATGGTATACTGGGTACGGGTCAGTTTAAAAGCAGCAGCATGTTGATTTCATAGTGAGTTCTTCTTTTAAGGATTTCTTAAAGTGTGTGATTTTGGAAAGTCTCATTTATACTTAAATTATATGCTTAAACTATTTGACCATGTAGCCCAATCAGGGAGAAGGAATACTGATTCCATTAACCTGTCAATACCACTTCTGCATGTGCTGAGGCAGGCTGTCTGCAATGTGCAGAAACAAGCTGAGGCCAGTGATGATACTATTGGAACTAGGTTAAGAGATCGAAAACAAGTACATTGCGGTCAAATAACCATGCTTGAAGCAGTGATTCAAAAAGAAGTTCTCCAAAAAACACTGACTGAGCACAAAGCTCAAAGCTCCTCCTCCTGATGCTGTGTGGGTGGCTGTTTGTGCTTGTCTGTGTCTGTAGGTTAGTTTTTGTTCATTTACATGTTTTTCTGCTGGGAATACCTATGCCATTCTTGCACACAACATTGGTGATTGTCTCCTGGACTGAATTTCTGCAAATCGCCATCATCAGGTATCAGCTTTTTAATTTTAAATCAACTTTCTTGAAGCCTCCCCAAGGAAGCATATGCCTTACAACTAGTCTTACAAACATGGTGATGCTGGGTCCTGCAACTGAATCAACCTTTTCAACTTTCTCATCTGACCACTCTTAAAGCAACTGCACTTGTGGACTTTAAAGAACAAAGGAATTTTTAACACATTTTGTGTCTGAATCAACATTTTTGTCTGACCTTTTCCAAAGGTAGTGTACTTGTCTCTGAGGACTTTGAAGATCAAAGGAAACATACAGACAAAAGGATTTCACACATTGCATATGCCTACTGTCTAACCTACTCCCAAGGTATTGTACTTATCTCCGAGGACTTTGAAGAACAAAGGAAACATATAGACAAAAGTTTTACACATTGCATATGCCCAGGCCACAGTTTATCACCTTTCAGGAACTTTAACATATTATGTGATCCTGGATCTCAACAGTACTATAGTACTTCTCTAAACCCTCTGGCACCAAACCCTCCCAGTCTTTTTTTCATTTTTCTCTGTACTTCACCATAGTGCTTAGCTATCCACCTTAGCCCACTAAAATCTGTATCCCACCACCCTCCTATTGCTCGCCACCCCGACGACTGCCTAGCCCACACTACCTCTCGGCTCTCTCCTGCCTTGCTAATAACATGCTTTGGCTTAGTCCCCACCACCTGTTCCTGCTCACCCTCACCCTCCTTTTCCCTTTATGCCAACTCCCCCCCTCTGCCTACCCTACCCCTCCACCTACTCTCACCTTTCTATACTACTACCCGAAACATTGTACCATGGCTTTAACTCTAGAAGTCTTAAACAAACATCACCCAATTAATACCTGGGTGCAAAGAGCCATATTTCCTAATTGGAAACTGCCACATCATTATAACTCACTAACGATCACGCTCTACTGGGACTCCAGAAGACAATCCAAGCATCTTAAAAAGTACAAGCAGAAACTCACTCCAACCTATTATGAACTATGAATGGCATCGCTGAAACTCCTGCTCCTCCTACTTTTAATATCTGGTGGGATACACCCAAACCCTGGTCCTGTTGCACTGAAGCCGACAAAAACAGAAAAAGTTGGTAGTGGTCTCTCCATTATCACTCTAAATATCTGCAGCCTCATTCCCAAATTGGCATCTCTTCAAACTCTCGCTGGACAAAAAAACCCTGATATACTAGCCATTGTGGAAACCTGGCTATCTCCCAACACCCGGATCATGCAGTCTCGCTTGAAGGCTACAATCTTTTCAGACTCAACCAGGCAAGCAAGAAAGGTGGGGGCTGTGCTATCTACATAAAGGACAACCTCTCCTGTCAACGCGGCAGCTTCACCCCCACAAATATGCAGATGCAACTCCTCCCTATCAAACTGCTTCTTGGTGCACAAAACAAAGTTCTCACAGTGGCCGCGGTCTATATCCCTCCAAAAGACCACCGTGCCAGTATTAAGTCTGTACTTGATTTTGTTAGTCTGCAGCCCTCTGAAAATGAGCTCCTCCTCTCGGGATTTCAACATAAACTGGCTCACCTCTGACACTGGCTCTTACAAAGATGACATCCTAGCAGCAAACCTGACTCAGATGGTAACCTCCCCCACCCGGAAAAATTACAAAACTGGTACAAGCACCCTTATTGACTGGGTTCTCACAAATCATCCTGACCGGATAAAAAATGTTAAAGTCCTCCCTGACTCCCTCAGTGAGCACTCCCCAGTGTCCTGTACCTGGTCTAATAAATTTCTCAAGCCACCCCCCAAAGTTATAACAAGCAGAGTATTGCCTTATGGGAATCTTATCAAGTTGAAAACCCATCTCCTACAACAGGACTGGATGCCAATCCTTGAATCAACTGATATTAATACCGCACTAGAATACTTCATTAAATCTTTCAACTCTGCATGCGACTTACACGCCCCAGTAAAAGCGTAAAATCAAAGCTATCAAATCCATGGATTACTGCCATACTACTTGCCGAGCTCAAGGTTCGGGTCCACCTCTGGGCAGTTGCCAGAGACACAGGCTCACCTCATGATACCCTAAAATACAAGCAGGCATGAAATAGATGTACCTCACAAATTAGGCAAATGAAAAGCGCCTATTTCAAAAATGCCCTTGAATCCACCTGGGGTGATGGAAGAGCTTTTTGGGACAACATCCGAAACATAATGGGTAAACAATCAAAATCGTCACCTACCATTATGAAAGTTGATGGATCCACCACTCTTGACCCAAAGTCTATTGCAGATGCGCTTAATAAGACATTCACAGACCTTAGTGGGGTCCTCCCCCCAGATTTCTTCTCGGACCTACCTGTGCCTAGCCTAGTATCACAAAACACCCCTCGTGACAAACCACAATTTTACTTCAAGAAAATCAAAGTGCACGAAGCACACAAGTACATAAGAAAGGCCTGCTCCAAATCCAGAACAAGTAGTGACACGCTAGACCTAAAAATCCTGTCTCTCACCCTGGATGAAGTAATTCACCCCCATGCAAAAATTCTTAATCTGTCACTTTGCCAAAGTCAATTTCCCAACAAATGGAAATCTACCATAGTTACGCCAGTGCACAAAGGGTGGACAAAGCCTCAACAGGAAACTATCGACCAATATCAATACTCCTTCCCCTCTCCAAAGCACTTGAACGAATAGTGGCAGACCAACTCTCTGATTACCTGGACAAATACAATCTACTCTGTAATCAACAGCATGGCTTTAGGAAAGGACATAGTACAACAACAGCCTTACTTGATTTCTCTGGAGAAGTCCACTCAGCCCTGGACAAAGGGTGCCAAACAGGTGCAGTCTTTATCAATCTTACAAAAGCTTTCGACACAGTCCATCATGGCCTACTTACCTCCCTACTTTCTAGCCTAGGCCTGGCTGAAGGTCCTTGTGCTTGGGTAAAAAGTTACCTGTCCAATCGGTCACAGGCTGTAAAAATCTCTAATGAACTCTCCGACTTCAAACCAGTTCTCTCGGGTGTACCACAGGGATCAATTCTTGGACCGCTCCTCTTTAGCCTGTTCCTTAACTCCCTCCCAGATATCTGCCAGAGAAAATAATCTTATACGCTGATGATGCTGTAATTCTCTCTTCCACAAGGATCCAAACTCCCTATGAAAAAGCCTGCAACTTGCTTCTCTAGTGTTGAAAGGTGGTTTCTGGATAGTAAACTTGTGCTAAACCACAATAAAACAAAACCATGCTCTTCTCCAATCACCAAAACAAAAATAGGCATACCCACTCACCATACAAACCTCTGCGGAATTACACTGGACCAAGTAAATACTTTCAAATACCTTGGCATCACTTTTGACCAAGGGCTCACCTTTGCAACCCACATTGACAACACTGCGAAAACAGTGAACCAACGCCTTGGAATACTATTCCGTAACCGTCAATTTCTAAATTAAGCAGCATTGAGAATAGCTATACAGAGTTCCATAATCTCAATCATTGACTATGGCCTTATTATTTATGGCTCAGCTACCTCCACTGCTCTAAGGCGTATCTCAATAACTCTAAATAAGGCCTGCCAGCTCCTCATGGGGGCTCAAAGACTGACTCACACATGTGATCTGTACTATGAATCTGGCTGGTTGAACCTATCAAATTGTCTTATTTATCTCACCTGCACAATGGCAAAAAAGTCTATCTTGGGACTGACTCCATTATGTATTCAAAACCTACTCTGACTGAATCCTGGCTCACGACCCTCCACCAGATCTGAACGCCAACCTTTCCTGGTTCCGAGACGCCGGACTGCACAGGGACAAAGATCTTTCGCATATAGGGCCCCAACATGGTTCAATGCACTTAGTCCACCTACTCTATCCTCAACCTCACTTGAAGCTTTCAAATCCATGCTCTATGCCCACCTCATCACCACTAGCAACTGTGACTGTGCTAGATAAAGACTACTACTCCTCATGTCCATCCTCACATCTGAGGCCTCTTCCTCCCTGACTAATGAACCCTCTGGTACCTCTACTACTTCCTGTCTCCAACCCAAACTCAATCCCCCCCTTTTTTCCTGTCCCCTCTCACTTACTCTCCCGCTCACCACCTTTCCCTCCTCTCTAGCCTCCTTTTGGCTAATGATCACCCTCTCCTGGAAGTTTCCTTAACCTCAAAATTGTCTACTCACTTGAACCTGTTATAGCTTGTTTTTCTATGAAACTTAAAAACGTTACTGCCTTAAACTGTTAATAGCAAATTTATGATGTAACTTTCCTGTCTGGTTTTACCTGTAATGTGTATCGTGCTTTGTTAAATGTTCTTTGTGACGTGGAACCTTTGTAAAAGAGCCCTGGCTCAAAGGTATTAATTCCTAGACTAATAAACTAAACTAAACTAGACTGGAACTACAAAGTCAATGACAGCAGTCAAGAAAGACACTGACTGCTACCATGGCTAACAAAAACAAGTAAATTGAGTTTTTTCACCTGCACCCCACATTGTAGGGGGCTTCATCCTCCACATCCCTGAAATAAAAAATTACTAACTTCACGGGGGTTGAAACTCAGGGACAGGGAGGAAGTTGGGGGGGTTGTATCTGTGAGGGTGGGGGTAACAGTGCAGGGTGAGGCGAGAACAAACAAAAAATTAAACTTTGGAGGGGGGAAGGAACAACAGACAGGAGACCAGGAACAAAACCCTGGTCTCCAGGATGCTCCTCCACCCCAGCACTCATTGCTTTAGACCCCTGCACCATGTGAGCAGCTCAGCAAAGTGACACCCAGTTTACCAATTCTCCTCTTCCTCCCATGTGATGACAGCTACCGGTATAGCATTAGCTGACTTGTGCTACACTATCCCTGTAGCTGCCATCTCAGATGCTATTTTTCAAGTGCAGATTTTGATGCGCTGTAATCCTGGCAACATATTCACTGGGTAGGGATACTGTCACTACAGCCTTCATGGATCACATGCTCTGTGTGTTTGACAGGTACTGTACATACCTCCAAAGCATATGAACATCTATTCATTTTGGTATTGTCACCATGTTGGACCCATGGAAAAATGTGGAATTACATTAGTTATCGAAGGGGGAAGTAGTAAGTGCAGTACCATAAAAGAATTCTTAACAGGCAGGTTCATGGAGTGATGGTGCTGTCCACATAATACAGCAGACTGAGTGGTTCTGATGGCAATGGCAGCAACAAGCATGATTCATTTATCACAGGCAGACATGATTCATAGGCAAATGAATCATATTCTCAGTTCAAGAGCAGCAAGCATAAGATACCTTTCAAACCTTTATGGGCTGTACTGTCACCAGTTTGTGTTGCTGAGCAATGTGATGTGGAGGAACATAATTAGGACATGTTATTAGTAAAGGTAGAGCAGATTTTATTTATTTACTTTTTGTTGACCAGCTAAGGTGCAGTGAACAAATATTTGTCTAATTTCAGCATGATCTGGGAGAGTACAAACCATTAAAACAATATAGTACAAGACATTGATTTCAATGGTAGAATAAATGACAATCTTAGAAAACAACACTGTGTGACAGTAAATTAAACATCAGAGTAAGTAATATTATATGGTACATGACACTCAATTGAGGAAGCATAGGAGAAGGGAAAATTGGCAAAAAGCTAAGAAGTGCAGATTTACTGTAGTAGGTATTCAAAGTGGCAAATGCAGTGATTCTCTTAAACTAAGGCTAAAGTTACAGATGGAGAAAACATACATGTGCAGGCCAAAACAACTCTCAGTTGAGGAGAAGCCCCTGCTATACTAGACCAGTAAGGCTAACAAGTGACCTGTACTGTCAAAAGTCTCCATAAAACACCTTAGCTGCTCACCATCAAGCATAAGTTCTGAATATGTGTTCAGTGCAGCATGGGCAATGGTGCATGATCATCAAACAAAACATAGCAATGCTTGCATTCCTAATATGAATAGCCAACACATCCTCCAAGAAGTACCTTCATTTTTAGTTTGCTACATACATCAGAGGAGGATATAACTCCAGATACATCATAGCCATCAGAGTCTGATAAAGATGTATTTGATATGGAATTCTCAATGGGAGACAATTCTGATCTTGATGATGGAGAGGGTAGATTTAATCATTTAGAGGAGTAATTATGGTTTATCAATGTGTATCAATGTAGTGAAGAAAGGAGGATAACTAGCGGGGTACCGCAGGGTTTGGTACTGGGACCAGTCCTCTTTAATATTTTTATAAGTGACATTGGAGAGCACCTGGAAGGAAAGGTATGTCTCTTTGCAGATGACACAAAGATCTGCAACAGGGTTGATACACAAGTTGGGTGGAAAGGATGAAAAGGGACATGGCAAGGTTGGAGGAATGGTCAAATATGTGGCAGCTCAGATTCAATGCAAAGAAGTGCAAGGTAATGAATCTGGGAAACAAAAACCCAGAAAAAGAGTACACAACGGGGGGTGAGTTAATAACAACAACAATTGAAAGAGACCTAGGAGTAATTATATCAGATGACCTAAAGGTGGGCAAGCAATGTAAGAAGGCAGTAAGGAGGGCTGGAGGGATACTGGGATGCATAGGGAGAGGCATCAACAGTAGAAAACAGGAAGTTGTTATCCCTCTGTACAGACAGTTGGTGAGACCCCATCTGGAGTACTGCATGCAATTCTGGAGACCCCATCTCCGCAAAGACATAGAAGAGTGGAGGCTCTTCAGAGGAGGGCAACCAAAATGGTGCAGGGTCTGCACCAGAAGACATGCGAGGAGAGACTAAAGCAGCTTAATATGTGTACCCTTGAGGGAAGGAGGGAGAGGGGGGACATGACAGAAACTTTCAAGTATCTCAAAGGAATTAACAAAGTACAAGAGGGTAGCATCTTTCCGAAGAAGAGATTTGCAAGAACAAGGGGGCACAATTTGAAGATAGAGGGGGGACAGCTCAGAGGTAATGTTAGAAAGTATTTTTTCACAGAGAGGGTTGTGGATGCATGGAACAGCCTTCCTGAAGAGGCTGTGGAGTCAGGAACAGTGGGAGAATTCAAGAATGCATGGGACAGGCATAAGGCAATTCTAGTGGGGGGTAAGGGGAAGTAAACTGTTGATTAACTTGAATCTGCAGCTTATTCATCAGGTAGGGAAATGGGCAGACTAGGTGGGCCAAACGGTCCTTATCTGCCGTCAAATTCTATGTCAAATTCTATGTGCTGAGTCGTGTACACAGCACAAGTATCTATTTTTCATATTATTTTTCTGTCACATTATTTATATCAGCTGTTCATGATATAGTTAAAATTTTGAAGTATTCTTTTTTCATTTCATTTCTTACTGTACCTTACCTACTGTCTTATACAATATCTTGATTTCACATTAAGGTCAATATAAGTAATTTGTTTTACATTTAAAATATTAAAAGGAGTACTCCATTTAACATGGTTGTTTTTATGTTTATATCTATATTGTTTCTCGTACTCCTATTATACCACCAGGTCAGAGCGATGGACACTCTCTACTGCATGCTACCTCATTTTAGTCACAAGAACACTGGTATGAAACAATGGTTCTTCGGAAAGATTTTAATACTGATGCAAACCTTTTCCACTGCATATTATACAAAGCACTTTTTAATTTTTCAAATGTAAAAGTCAGTTGCTAAAGCAAACTCTGCAGTGAGGATAGAGGATATCATACAAGACAGATTATAATGGGGCATTTGAAATTGTGAGAAAAAGTATTTTCCAAAATTGTCACAGCTAACATGAACTGCTGATTTAAGTGAGTTCCCTAATGGCACTGATCCTTTGTCTTTCAACAAAATATAATATGCTGCTTGTGCATTGTCTTACAAAGCCATGAACTTTACTCCATCTACTGTACTGTGTGGTAACTGACTGTTTTGTACTTGCTCCAATAAGGAATTTGCCACAGTATGGCTGACACCTGGACACTTCCTCAGACCAACATATAAGTGTGTTGTCTTATAAACCCATTAACTTTAATCCATTTGATACAGCATGCTGAGACTAACAATTTAACTGTTCCAGTAATGGTTTTGCAATTGACCTGCAGCTGGTACATAGGTACTTGCTCAGATCAAAATATTATTGCTGCTTGAGAACTGTCTTAGAAACCCATTGAACTTAATCCATCTGATAGACTCAGTGTCAGAGTCAGCAAACTGCCTCCATTTATGACATATGAGAACATCATTAACAATAGGCTATCATTCAAAATGATGATGTCATAATCCTGGTTATTGGTTGTTGCAAGTGACAGAATAAATACCTCCTTCAGTCCTCTTCATGCATGAAGCAAATCATTCTGATGAACAAAATAGAATGTACCAAGATGACAGCAAAACAGGTTGTGTCTCCTCAGTGATATTCCACACAGTTGTGCCTTCATGTATGGCATGACCAACATAAGCATGAAGGTAAATACTCTATTTTTTCCATTTATAAGATCATCCACCAGACTGACAACATTTACCCACCCACTCTTTTCTTTAAAGAAGTTACTTTTTCCCTTCATTCTATTGTATAGGACACCTAGAACAAAATGATTATAGTGAGAATTCAAAACATTAGCATGGACACTAGTTCATCAGGAGTACTACTGTTTGCAATGATGATGACCAAGATTCAGGAACATGCCTGGAGCATAAAAGTGACTGCCAGGAGAAGGTAGCATCAGTGTCCACTGGACTGCTCTTCTCCTCCATGGTAGGGTGGGTAATAAAGACTGTCAAGAAGCTGACTCTTAGGAGAGGCTCAGAGTTCAGTGGTGCATGCATGCAAGATTATGGATGGAGGTGTCAACAGACATTGGTGCACAGTGTGCAGGAGCAGGTACAGCTGCACATTAGACCTGATTGCACTACAACACTTCCATGCATGGCAACAAGGTAAATACCCTCTGGGACAGCACAGCATACCATCTAGTGGAGACGTGACCCACAGTGCCCAAATAATGCAGAGCATTACCCTCAAAGGAGGGGCTTTGATGTGCAGTGGCCTTATATGGGGTATATCACCACCTGTCTCACAGAGTTAAACACAAGTATCGCCAAAAATTAAAATGTTCCAAACATTTTTTCTTTTTTTTTATTTTGTCTTCACAGGTCCATGCCTTAGGTTGTGTCCCTTGCCCCTTCCTTGTGCCCTCATCCATGGCACAACCATCACTAACATGAAGGTAAATAGCCTTTTTTTATTTTGTTCCTCTCATCCTCAAGTTAAAACCCAACAACATTCAACCACCACTGGCATTTCATGAGTCAGCTGAAGGTGGAGGTTGTGCTGCACTTCACTGTCTACTTTGAGGAGGAAAGTTGAGAAGCAGGGGAGCTTTTTGCTTGTTTTTGTTAAGAAAAGTCATACCATCATTGCCTTAATTCTCTGCTCCCTTTCCAGAGCAACTTATATGCACCCCTCCAGGTATTTTTCCCCAAGTATTTTGTCCCTGCAGGAGTTGAGACCTTGTGGCAGAAGACAGTGGTAGAGAACAGTGGGTGAGGGGTTTTCTCCCCCCCCCCGGTCAGAAGAATGGGACTCTGTATTGACTGTAGGAGACAAGCCATTGTTTGAGCCAACTGAGAGGCTCTTTTAGGAAAGAAACCCCCCGACAAAAGAAAATTTGCTTCAACTGCAATTTGAAACTGTAATCTAAAACTTTGCTGAAGTGAACTCTGTTATTGCTAGTAAAATACTCTAGAGCAGTAAGCAATGTGGATTTGTTTTAAAAGGAAGATATTTTAAAAGTTAAGTGGCAAAAAAGAGTTTAAGTTAAAATGTTGAATGTTTTTGTGACATTTCTTTTAGATTGTTTTTTGTTATTTGTATTTACTATCTTGTTACACTTGTATAAACTCTGCTGGTAGAATTGGGTGACAAATTAAAGAGCAGGTGTGTTTGTAACCAGTTAATAACTATAGGATTAACATTGTAAAAAATTTTGGTGCGAATTAAGGTTGGGTGTCAATCTAATAATCAACTTGAACCAAGTAGCAACAAACCACTCAATTGTAATAGCTATAACTGAGTTCAGTTGGTCCTGCACACTACCACATTTTGTATGTGTTTTTCTAGGCACTGAACCACCCGAGTTGCAAATTGCTTAATTACTAGGATAGAATTAAGCTAATTTAGCTTGTTTACATGATTGCAAGATTGCACATATGCACGTATTCTCTTCAGTATAAATAAATCTTTGATAAACTAGACTCTTTAGCAAAAGTCCTGACTTTGCATCGAGGGTTTTCCACGAATAAGTTGAGAAGAAGAGAAGGTGTGCGAGGTTTTTATTGCAGTAGAACTACATTCATGCAGTTTGCATTTATCGTTGTTGTAAAAAAACAAAAAAAAACAAGCAACCTATTTTCTCTCAGCTTGCATGCTATAGTAAACACTGTATGTAGCTGCATGTTGCTATGTGTAGCTGCAAATAAAGGATGTTTTTAACTACTCATGGCGACTTTGTATTTTCTGGAAAGTAAGCAGCAAGCAATTTTGCATGGAAGCTGTGAAAAAAAATCCAGAAGTAGTTGGGAGAAGCACATAAACGCTAGACATGCTGTATCCAACTATTATTGGGTGGTTACTTTTTTTGTGCAGCAACAGCTGATCTCTCTTACACCAGTAAGTTTATCTCTCTAGTTTATTAACAGTCAATGATTAAAGCATTTAAGTAGTGGGAAATAAAATAAGTTAAATATTTTACACTTAAATAATTTGCAGTAAGAGCACTATTTAGTTTCTGTTTTTCCTTGTAGTGAAGACCGCTGCAACAGAATTGGGTGTAGACTGTGAAGATTTTGGACTGACAATCCCGATTTGACAAAAAATGTATATTTGGATGACTTGGGCATTCTATCAGTATAGTATCACTTTACTACAACTGTGTGGTTGGGTGAAAGTATTTGCATGCTGTAAAGGAGTTGCTCAGGCCATGGAGAAACAGAATCTTTGGGCATAAACTTTCTTCTAACAGGTTTATTGCATCTCAATCAAGTTGCCTGAGGGATTGGGGCAACCAAGTAAACTGTTTGAAGGAGTTGCCATCATTCTATGCAGATCTGGGTGAAATTGTTTTTTGTCTTGATTTGGACAATTTTAGTACTGAATATTATAAGATAATTTTTGGTATTGAATAACAAAACTATTGACAATATTATTACTAAGAGTTCATTATTTACAAGGTACAAGATATAAGATATAATAAGTTACAACAAGATATAGCATTTGCCTTGTAGCACAAATTAAGAATTAAAATTGAAGTCATAGGATTCTTTGTGTCTATATTATTCAACACTAACACTAATACCAACATATTAACTAAGATCACTGTTGAATTGTGTATAAGTGAGCATTAGTTTAATTGATATTGGGAGGTAGTTTGTTTCTTTCAATGTTTCAGCATAAATATATTGCAAATAACATACTGTACTTTTTTAATCTGAGGTTTAGGTATTATATTTTATTATACTTCATGGTTTTGTGTTTCTCATTAGAAAACAGTAAAAATGCCTGCAGTAACAAGAAGCGGGAGATGCAAAACTTGGGATAATCAAGATATGGACAAATTATGTAAAGGTAAAATACAAAAGCAAAAGGGCTTACCATTAAGACTTGGGGCACTGAAATATAATAAACAAAGGACATCCAAAGTAAAAAAAAAATAATGAGGAAATCCCTGGGGGAGTTGAACGGAGTGCAGTTAGGTGAATTGATTAATGGTAGTGACAATGTCAATGATAATGAATTACCACATACCTCTACTCCAAATGGAGACATTTTGAAATTTCTGTGAAAAACCAGAATGGATAGAATAGAAAGATTAGAAAGACCATCTGTATTTTCTTTTTCTACACCTAAACTTATTACCAGTATGTATGGGGAAGCAGTGGCATGTGAAGGTTCTAGTCCTAATATAAGAAATGGGTAAGAGTATTCAAGTGTGAATAAGGAATTTAGTCCTCATATGAATATATCTGTAACAATTAACAATCTACAGATGTTAAACAAAACAGGAATATGAGGGAATCAATTAGAGAAGACTCACAAAATACAGGTTGTTAAAAAATCCTATTATATTAAATATAGGAAAACAAAGAGAGTCTAAAGATAAGTTAAAGTCAGTTGAGGATGTGAGTTATTCATGGTCAATTAGTAGACGTAGCCCAGTTCTTTCAGATATAGAAGGTTGACTGGTGAAGTGGTAAGAACACTCAGAGACCTACTTAATGCTAATGTGTTCCTGTTTCAACAATTGATGGGAAATAAAAAAAGACCTGGCTTTCCTGAAAGGTATCAACATAGAAAACAAGGGGAGATTGGATCAATTGGTAAATAAACAGGATGGGGGGTAGGACCAGACTAAGGGACAGTCAAATTTTGATAATATATCTAAACAATTTAACTATGATCAATCAAAAATAGAGGAAGTAGGGGTTGGGGTTTTGTCATGTGAGGATTCCATGTAATGTGTACTGTTTTCAGATAAATTAGTAAGGAATGACAGTAGCTGCCTAGAGCTTAAGAATAAGTTTCCAACTGTTTGGAAAAAAGGTGAGGATCAAGAAATTAAGTCAGCTGGAAAGTAAAAAAGTAAACAGAATGTTAATGACAAGATACTAGATAGTAGGGCCCTAGAGAAGAATTCCACAACTGAAAAAATGGAGGAGGAGGAACTAATCATTATAAATGAGAAATTAGATGTACAGATAAAAGAAAAAGAAGTATTAAATGCAGATAATAAGGATATAGGCATAGAGGTTGCAAAATTAAAGAAGGGTAAGAAAGGTAGTGGCACTATGGATAGAAAAGGGTGTAAAAGGAAGTTAAGAAAGAAAAAGACCAGACATGGGAACAGAGAACAACAAGTTGGAAGAAAGAAAGGCCATGAAGTGGGAATAATGACCAGAAAAGAGTTAATATGAGTATAGAAAATAATAAGGAACAAGAAACCTAGGATACTACCCCAGAATTAATAGTGGATATGTCTAAGGAGGATAATGAAAAGGAGGAGAAAAAAGAAAATATTGGTGTTAAGGGCAATAAGGATGGGGAACATGGTGAATATCAAATACAATGTAAGTTTTTTTTTTTAACAAAAATATTAAGAACTGATTTTGTACTTCCTTTGTATGGTATGTCTTGTTTGCCAAATGAAATGGATGAGAATTTGTCTGTGATGATCAAGAACCTTCTAGCGTTAACGCTTGGAGGAAGCAGACGTGTTGGAAGGCATTACTGTAATTAGACCTATAGCCAAAACAGAATTGATATTGGCAGTAACAGACCAATTCTATATTTTAAAAGCAATTAACAAAGTTTAGAAAGAATTGTGTAAGCTTGGAATTCAGATTAGTGAAATAGTACTGATGGGTGATCTTTTCCCAGAATTTTATGCTGTAGAAAAATCATTTGAAAACAATGACATCAAGTTATCTATTTTTGGTTTAAAACAACAACATTTAGAAAAGAATAATAACTTTAGAACAAAATTGGCTACTACCCTAAATACATTGCTGAACACACATGTCTGCACTAATGAATTGATAAATGTATTCGATGGGAAACACATGGACAGATAATGCTGAAACTAAAAAATTGGAGGATGTATGAATTGTTGCAAAAACAAGGGACACTGAATGGGTTAGGTATTTATGTCCACTGTGAAACAACAACAAAGGCTTCACAATGGCATCATACTGGGTCTGAAAACAAGGTGTGGGAAGCTATTACTGAAACAGCAAATAGATATGAAGCTTTGATTGACTTGGATCATTGACAAATGATGGCTTCACAAGGAGAGACACCACTGAGAAGGAAGGAAATTAGGGAAGGTCAAAGGATCAATATAGTGTCATGGAATATATCCAGATTACAGGATAGATTGGGTGATCCTCAGATGTTAAGATATCTGAATGATTATGACTTCATATGCTTACAAGAGACATGGACAATTGGGGATGTTTACCTGGAGGGTTATACACCTTATGTAAAAAATGTGGAAAAATATAGAAAATATTGCAGAAATGTGGGTGGGGTGGCAATTTTTTCTAGATTAAAAACAAGTGTAAGAACATAGAGGATTGTGTATGAGCAAGCATACACAACAAGGCAGTTGTAATCGAGAAGTTTCCGTGGTAACCAGAGACCTCAAGAGTGTAGCTCGAGAGGTCCATTACCATGGAAACCTTAAGATCTCATAACTGCCTTGTTTGTGTATGGTTGCTCGTACACAATCTTTTATAGTGTATGGGCAACCATAAGCAGTACTCCTTGAACACAAGAACAAGTATATGGCAAAAAAAAAGGCTTACTTCTGTGTCTGCCGCCGCATGCTTGCTTCCGCGTTGCCATGGGCTGCTCAATTGCGCATGCACAAATGTGTTCGATCTTGTTGTGCTGCACCGGTGATGTACTTGGTGCAGCACAACAATATCGTGATGCACTGAGTGCAGGACAACAACGCTATTCCAGGCATGGATTTCCATGCGGAACAGCATTCCACCATACACTATAAAAGAGATTATCATTGACAGTAAAACCCTCTTAATTGTTCAAGTTTCTGAGGCAGAATTGGAGGAATTAATATTAATAAACATCTATGCCCCACCAGACAACAGTAAATATAATGACAGGGATTGGATACAAAAATTATCACTAAAATTAGATAATATTCAAATAGAATATCCAAATTGCAAAATAATAATGGTTGGCAACTTAAATGCTAGAATGGGTAATTTACAGGGTATTTCTGATGACTTGATGTATTCACTGACTCAGCTGAACATAAAGGCCCAGATATTCAAAAAAGTTGAGCCATGCGCAATAGGATTGCGCCTGCGCAAGCCCGAAACTGCGCCATTCTATGATATTCAGCAGGAGGCAGTTGTGCCCCCAAATCACGCTGAGCTACAGTGCAATACTAATGAATGTATGCACAACTGAAGGGGGAGGAACCATGCATAAATGGCACAGTTCTATATTCAACAACATACGCCATGCGCAATAGGGGAGGAAGCGGAAGTTGCGCCATAGCGGAAATGAGCCAAAATAAAAGGGAGCAAGGGAAAGGTGCAAGAATGCTACAGGGAAGGCACATGAGGGTGAAGTCTAGCAGGACAAGCTGGGCAGCAGGGACACACAGGGCAGGCCAGGAAAGGGCACCTGGAATCAACAGGCTCAGGGGAAGGTGTGGGGAGCCACAGTGCAGAAGGGGGAAGTAAACCACACAGCAGTGAGGCCAGCACAGGCTGGTGTTCCCAGTGCAGGGGAAGTAGCAGCCAGGACAGTGGGGGGGAATACAGAAACAGCTGCCGGGGTGAACACAAGCCAGGGACATGGCCAGTGGCACCATTCAGATGGAGGCAATAATGAGGGGGTGAGAAGGTGGGCAGCAGGGGGGGTGTGGCCGTGGAAGGGCCCGTTGGCAGTATGCCCCCAACAGGCAGTACCGAGCCCACACCAGCTTCGAGCTGTACACTGATACCGAGATCATGGGACAGTACCGCTTGAATCAGGCAATTCTGAGGCAGCTCTGCGAGCTGTGCAGTGATGTGATGCAGGCACCCACACGACGGAGCCATTCTCTGTCAGTGGAGACGAAAGTGACATCTTGCATGTGCTTGCTCACCACGGGTACCTTCCAGAGACCAACTGGGGACACCACAGGCATAACCCAGTTGGCCACGTCACGCCACCTCACCCAATTCCTCAGCGCACTGCTGCCACATGCTGCGGAATACATCCATTTCCCCAGCACAGCGGTGGAGTGCACAGCAAACATACAGGAGTTCCACAGGGTAGCATGTATGCCTGGCATGCTAGGGGCAATAGACTGCACCCATGTGGCCATCTGCACACCACCTGGCCCCGAGGGGGCCATATATATGAATCGCAAGGGTTATGCCAGCATCAACTGCCAGGTGGTGTACAATGCCAGGGGTGCATAATCAATGTCTGTGCCACGCACCCTGGGAGAGCACATGATGCCTTCATCTGGCACCAGTAAGCACTGTGCCATGGATTTGAGAGTGGGGATATCCTCACTGGCCACCTAGTGGGTGAGTATGCAAACCATATGGACAATCATAGGGCCTGGGGGGGGCATGGTCAGAGGTGACATGGGTAGTGGCCTACATGGTCCGGAGCAGGGTGATGCTGATCACCAAACTAACCTTCACCCTCTAAACACAGGTGACAGTGGATACCCACTCTGTCCCTGGCTGCTCACACCCTACCGGTGGCCCATGATCCCATCACAGTAACGCTACAATTAGGCACACGCCACCACACATAATGTCACCGAGCGGGTGTTCGGGGTGCTGAAGGCATGTTTCCATTGCCTGAACACCTCCGGCGGTGCCCTACAGCACAGCCCCTCAAAGGCCTGTGGGCTATTCATGGCCTGTTGCATCCTGCATAACATGGCCAACGAATGTGGGATAGCCATACAGGTTGAAGAGGGGGACAGTGATGGGGACGATGCGGACACCGGTGACAAAGGTGATGGGCAGCCCCCCCTTGGTCGACGGGACCCCTGACTGCTCTAGTTGGCACAGCTGCACCGGGACACCATAATGGAGGAGCACTTCAGCAAACCCAGGTAAGTCATGGGGCCATGTGCAACCACCAGTAGCTAAGGCACAACCCACAAAAATGCATGGACACACACCAGGAGTGCATGCCATCAAGGGAAGTGGCCGGGCATGGAACCACACACACCACCAGGGATGGGTGAGGTCTAACATGCCACACAGACACACACACACACACAATGCACCAGACATGCACAAAGGGTAGGAGGCACACTGACCCAGAATGCCACCCCTAGCCACACACATGTCCACAGACCACCAAGCCCACTGCCTGTCCTTGTGCGTGTGTCAGATGCTGAGCACCATTGCACAATGGTGTACAGTGCAATGCAGGCATCATCATCATGTGCACACAACTGCGTACAGCAGCCAGGAGGGTGTGGAGATGGACTGTGTGTCCGCGTGCAGGGCCGGGTACCCACCCATGCAATGCCCACTGAATGACACAATGAACACAGGGCAGCACCAGACAGTAGTCACGTTGGGAGACAGGTTAATCATGTGCCACAGTGCCCTGGCCACCACGGATGGATGGGCGGCCCCACCGAGACCCACCAGCACTGACAGGCTGACCACTGGCCTCATGGGGTGGCGCCGATGGCCCCCCAAGGGTTCCACTGCGTGCATGCGACTGTGCTTGTGCAGGGGTCTGCAGCACACCAAACATGCCTGCACCAGGTGTGCTTGGGATGCCCACAGCTGAACCCAGTGTTGACAAGGATGGTGCTGCACGACACCGGGAACAGGGGGTGGACAGTGCACTGTGTGGTGTCTGCGACGCATGGGCAAATAACTTTGTGCCCATTGTGGCCATGACAGCAGTGAATGCCTGTGTCTGCCTGTCAATGGCAGCGGTCACATCCTCCCGCAACTGGTCAATCCCTGCCAGGATCAGAGCGGTGTCTGTGCTGCGATGTTCCTCTGCCCAATCCAGAGCTGCAAGCAGTGCATCCACCGATGTTGCAAGCTGCATCTGCTGGTTGACTAATGCTTGCAGTACGTGGTTGTGCTCATCTAAGAGGTCATCTTCCTCCTCGGCATCCTGTCCCTCAGGGTGTGCGTGGCCCTGGTGCTCAGCACCCCTTGAGGGTGGGTGCTGCACACCAGGACCAGGTCTGGGCATGTCCACAGGCGGTGCACTGATGCCGCCCCCTGACCCTGTACCCCCAAGCCCATTGGCTGACTGCTGATGCTGCCCCTCTGGCTGCCACTCCCCAGGGCTCACTGCTGCCACTGCAGTGGCTGCAACAGTCCCTCTGGCCTGTACACACACCAGTGGTGCTCCACTGGTGCTGACAGGCACAGGCTGGGACTGTGATGACAGGCAGGCCTCCATGGCGGCACCACCCACAGCCATGGCCGCGATGTTACCTGCTGTGTGGCCATCCCATGGCACACACATGTCACCGCCCATGCCGTTAGTGACATCATCATCAGTGATGGACCCAGCACCAGCCAGAGTCACAGCATGCTGGCATCCATGGATGCTGGCATGCTGGGACATGGGCAGGGCCTCCTCCACACCTGTTCCAACAACATCAGTCTGGACAGCCAGGCGGGCCCACTGTCACACTGAGCCACGTATACCTGTGGAGGTGGATGGGCCCTCCTCCATCTCCATCTGACTGGCCTCAGTGGACAGGCCCACCACCGCTGACCCATGCAGATGCTCAGGATCTCTAAGGGAAAACAAAGTCGCATTACCGCATATGACCTACCCTGCCCCCCAATAGACAGGCCATGACCTACCATGCAGTGATGGGCTACCACCCGTCTGGAAGCCACCACCCAGAACACCCTCAATGGCACAATGCTGCATGCTTCCAGCAACCCTCTCCTCCTGTGGGATCAGGTGTAGCACCTCTGGCTGTCCCCCACCTGTCGCAGCTCATGCTGCCCTGATGGCAGCCACCTTCTCCTTTATCCTCCTTCTGTCTGTGCTCATCTTCTTCTTGCACTCCTGCATGCAGCACTGGTGGCTGCCATGCAGGTTCACTGCATGCGCCACCTCCTCCCATGCAGCAGCATGGGCCTGTGGTGTTCACTGCCATCCGCTGAGAAGCAGCTCCTGATCCAGGTAAGCCTAAAACAGGGCATCCGTCTCGGCCTTGGTGAAATTAGGCCTCCTCCTCCTCCCACCACTGTGTTCCTCCTCTCCCACAACTTGCTTGGTCATTATTTAGCCTGTGAGAATGAAAGTTGTTACCTGTGACTGTGCAGTCCCATGCATGTCCCAAAATCCACAGTCCACACTCCCAAACAGCATGCAACTCACCAATAGACTGCAGTAACCGACTATGGCCAGTGCAGCCCAATGTCGCACTTTTATAGCGCAACCCATGCAAATGAGGAGAGGCGCAACTTTAAGTGGATGCAAATTGCAGTGCTGCACCATTGAATGGCTGATTAGCTGATTTTCATATGACGGCTGAATATCGCGCTGTTGCACTTTGTGCAATTGTGTTGAATGTGCTGAGCCAAGGGTGCAGTTCTGTGACATGCACAGTACACACCTCACTGCGCATGCCCGGGTTGCTGACGCAGGCATCTGCTGTGCTGCTGATGTGCTGTGCATGGGAGGTAATGCAGGGCATGGCCATCATTGTGCCAGTGGCGCTACAGCAATGTTTACCTATATGGCGCTGTGGCACTGGGGCATCATAGGTGCACTGGGGCAACAGCACGGTAGGCCACTACTGGAGGTAGCACACAGGCACCCAATCATGCTACACTCATTGGGTTCCAATGGCACCGTGCCTGTCCATGTGCCAGAGACCCTTGACCCTGTGCCCCACCTTTTCCCCCTAGGCGCCATGCATCAGGCATGGGTGCACCACTATCACGCTGTTCGGTGACAGCGCAACAGAGAATGGCAGCACTGTACTGCGCAGCATCTGCAAGTGGTGGAGCTGTGCTGCAGAGCGCCATTTTGAGCCAACTGAGCAAGTGAGATGGTGCAGAGGAGGGCTGCCCAGTGGACCCAAATTGAACTGACCAACCTGGTGGCCATTGTTGAGCCACTTTATGGCCCACTGTTTGTGGAGGCACCCCTGGACAGGTCCAGGAGCCACGTGTGGGAGGAGGTGGCCAACGCCCTGGAGGAGGCCACAGGAAGGGGTCAGATGGTGGAGCAGTGCCGCCACAGGTATCGTGACCTGAGGAGGAGGGAACTGGACCTGCTTTCCCACCTGCGGACACATGCCAGGAGGGGCATGGTGCCACAACCAGGTAGGTGTCACATCCACACACTTTTATCTTCCATATGGGTATCACGGTTGCATGTGTCTGGAACATGGGGGAGGCACCGTCCAGTGTTGGCTGTGGTGGTGTTATCAGGGAGTGGGGTGGGTGGGTCTGACTGGGTGGGATTGCACACACATGGGGGCAGGGGGACTTTGCTACAGGATTGTATTGATGTTCCTTTCTCCATGTTTGCACCACAGGGCTGGAAGACAGGCGGCTGGCCAGGGAGCAGAGGCACCAGCAGGAGGACAGGGCCAGTAGGAGGGGTGACTGTCAACAGCGCCAGAGGGACTGGCCTGATGATGATGAGTGCCATACCTCCATGATTACTATTGCATGCTGTGTAACAGAGTGGGCAGCGGGGCATGGCCACCATCCATTGACACCACTGCCATGCATGCAACTTGTTACAGTCAGCACTGTCCAGTGGCACTGCATGTCTGGGAGTGCGTCAATGATGGTCCATGCGTGCACCAGGTACATGGCTGTGCCGCTGCCTTCGCACCACTTAGCCATGTCACTAAACAGCCATGGTGGTGCTGTGCAGGACTTGGCTGGTGGGTGTGTGCAGCAGTCCTCATGGCTGTATGCACCTGTGTGGGCAGGTCTTGTGGACGTGATCACTGTGGGTGGTCACACACCATCACAGGGGCATGTCCCACGGCCGTATGCCATGCACAGTGGGTGGGCTGTATGGGGCTGTGCATGCACACCTATTGTCTGTGCTCCCTTGTCCTAGGTGTCTGCCAGCTGCAGGATATATGGGAGGCACTGCAGGAGATACTAAATGTGGCACAGGCATCATTTGACATCCTGCAAAGGATTGACCGGCTTGGGGTCTGGAGGAGACGCAGGGGGCGGAGCTGCTGGAGTGGGGAGCAGGGCTCCCATTGAACATCCTTATGCCCCTGATTTCCCCTACCCCCCTGGACCCACCCTCACACCCCTCCTTTCCTGTCCCATTTGTTCACCCCTGCCCCTTACCCACCCCTCAACTTGTTTGTGGCCTCCCCTACACATTTGTACATAGTTTTGTAAATAGTTCTTTTTGATATATTTGATTACAGATCTTTTGATATGAATACTGTGGTGGTCTCTGATTTGCAGCGGGCTATAGGTGCTCAGCTGCAGTGGTGTGCATGGCATCAGGGGTGGTGCAGTCATGGATATGTGTGTGTGTGTCAGTGGAGAAGTGACTATGGTGTGGGAGTAGCTATCAGTCAGTGTCTGTGGTGTGTGTGTTGTGCCCTGTGCAGTGGATGACTGTGTGCAGTGGTCCATGGTGCATGCTCTGTGTCCATGGTGCACCTGTCAACCCATCCATGGCCTGTGCAGCTGACACCCTTGCATGTCTGTGACCTGCACAGTCTGCTGGCATGTCAGTGATGGCTGTCCATGCAGGGCAGCCACTGTACCTGTCACAATGCTGGGTTGCCTCCTGTCACTCATGTGGTGCATGTCTGCCTTGTGTGACACTGTGGCCTCCTTGGTTGTTGTCCCACCTCCATGCTGTGGCTTGTGTGTGTTGCAGGGGGATGTGCACCACTGTCTGTGACTTGTGCTCCAGGCAAATGATGGGGGCGTACAGGTCCACAATGCCTGTGCAGGGTTGCTGGCACTTCTGTGCCATGGAGGACTGCAGGCTGTGTGTACATGGTTTCCATGAGCCCACGCTGGAGGCTTGGTTGCCCCGCTACTGCATCCCTGTGTTGTTGTGCCCTTGGGTATGGGTGGGTGTTTGTCCATGCGCTTTGTTGCATCTGGTGTGGTGCATGCTTCCTCACACCACTGTGGATGTCTGCGCTGGCTGTAGTGGCCAGTGCTGTGTCGGGGTGTGTCCTTGGGAGGGTGTGCAGGGTGCTGTACAACTGGTGGTGGGGTCCGGGGCATGCCCTGTCACATGTGGGGGTACCTCATGTGCCAACACATGGTCAGTCTCTCAGCTGTACCTTGGGGGGGCTGTGCATGGTGGCACTGTGTATGCCATTGTTGCATCACTGTGTTCTGCCACCCACTGATGGGTGCTCATTGTGGGGCTGCCTTGCATGGTTCTGTGGTGCACAGAGTTGCATTGTCACAGTGGGGGTGGTGGCATGCATGGGGTTTCCTGCAGTGGTGGACACTGCTCCTGTGCAGGGTGTCTGGGGGTCACAGTGCAGGGTGTGCTCTGCATTGGGGTGATGGTGTGGCACAGGGTGGTAGGCCCTCCTTGAGTGATGGTCACAGCTTGCCAGGGGGTGTGATGGGGCACCATGGCCCAGCTGTGGTTGGTTGCTTGTCTCCATGGGCCATTGGTTATTCCAGCCCTTCCCCAGTTGTGCAGTGCATGGGGTGTAGGGGGATGATGTCTGTTCTGCTGTGTGTTCCTCTGCCCATCTGTGGCATGGGTGGTGGGCCCCTACATCCCTGGTTGTGCAGTTGCATTGCTGCACTGCTGCTGGTGGGATGTCCCTGGTTGCACTATGGTGCCTCTGAACTGCTCAGCTGAACATCCCTTGTTGTGCTATGGCATATCGGATCTGCTCAGCTTCCCCTCCCTAGTTGTGCTATGGTGCAGGTGGTGTGATATTCAGTCGTTGGCTGTAGGCGCATCTTGGCCAGCTCAGTTTTTGAATATCATGCCTTTTGTGCTTCGGTGCAATGGACTTTTGCTTGCTCCCGCTATTGCACACTTTTTGGGCGCAGTTTGAATATCTGGGCCACATAATTTGAAGTTTGAAAGGCAATCAAGAGATAATGTTATTAATAAGAGAGGGGCTGAGGTGCACACTTTATTAAGTGACAGAACTTTCCTGTCAGTAAATGGATGCTCAATAGGTGATATTCCAGGAAATTATACTTATGAGGGAGCAATGAGACATCATTAATTGACTACATTTGTGTAAATTTAAACATGTTATCCAATTGTGTCAATTTAAAGATAAGGTCAACTTTGGAAAGTCAGCATTCAGCACTAAATTTCTAATTGATTTTGAGGGTGGCCACTCTATAAAAGAAACAGAAAGAGATTTCTTGGAAGTGGTTAAAAAAAATTGCAAATGTTGGAAAATTATTGATAGTGGGAAATTTAAACAAATTATGATTGAAAGATGTATATTGGACAACTTACATGAAATAATTATAAAGGAGGTTTCAAAGTTAATAGTAACTACTTTTAATACTATTATGGGTAATATAAGAAACAATATTATTAGGGATCAAATCATAGTAAAAAGGGATGGACAGAAGTGGTACAGTAAAGAATGTAAAATTGCTAAGAAGAAATTTAATAGTCAGTTAAGAATCTTAAAAAAGAATCCTAACATTGCTAATAATAGAAAGATAAATCAATTAAGGAAATAGCACAATTTGGTGCTGAAGAATAGTAGATGTAAGTACCAGACTCAGTTATGGACAGAATTGGAGGAAGCTGTTAGCTCAAGAGATGACAAATCATTTTGGAATATTGTAAACAATGGCACAAAATATTATAGCGGGGGAATGAATGTCCATATTGAACCTGATGTATGGGTGAAGTATTACAAAAAATATTTTTTATGTAGAGAATTTGCAATACCAAAATAGAATGAAAGATGATGGATTATCAATCACTGTACCCAGTCCCATAATAGTTACCGAAATAGAGGAAGCACTTAGATCTTTCAAAAAACATAAGGCCCCTGGGCCCGATGGGGTTCCTATTGACATTATTAGTAGTATGGTTTCTCAATGGATACCATTCTTGGTGATTCTGTTCAACACAATATGGAAACAGAAGATAGTTCCAGAAAGTTGAAAACTTAATATCATAGTACCGTTATTTAACAAAGGTGACAAAAGTAAACCGGAATGTTACTGTCCAAATAGTCTTTTAGACTGTACAGAAACATTATTTACTAGGATAATTTATAATAGACTAAGTACATGGGTAGAAAGTAATATGGTTATAGATGTGGCTCAGGCAGGTGTCAAAACAGGGCAGTCAACAATAGACCAATGTTTAGTAATAACACATTCAATATACAAATGTAATAAAATAAAAAAAAACTGATGTTATATTGTGTCTTTATTGATCTGAAGACAGGGTTAATTGAGTCAAATTATGGGAAAGATTGGAAGGATTGGGGATTGATATGTCAATTTTAGGCATCATTAAAAATCTTTATTAAAATAATTATACCAGCATTAGATATTCCAGTAATGGAAGTTTAACAGAGTGGTTTAATACTAATGTAGGAGTGAAACAAGGTTCTACTCTTTCCCCTATGTTATTTAATTTGCATTTCCAAACTGTGTTGAACAGCATGTATAATTTAGAACATCATATGCCAAGAATTGGAACTACCCCATGTCCATATTTAGCTTTTACTGATGATGTGGTACTTATATCTACTAGTTATTTGGGCATGAATAGAATGCTCAACAAATTTGCTAATGGATGCAAAGAGGCAGATTTGGCACTAAATTATGATAAAACAAAAGTGATGGTATTTGGAGGCAGGGCTAAAGCTTTCAAATATATAGTCAATAACAAGTCATTACAAGAGGTTAATGAATTCTGTTATTTGGGATTGGTATTGGATAGAGACGGAACATGGAATAAACATCTAAGGGAAGTAGAGGCTAAAGCAAATAGGTTTTTGCCTATCTTAAATGACTTTGCACATAAGCATGCAGGCTATTCAGTGAAAGGCATATTAAAAGTCACGAATGCAAAACTCAGGAACCAGATATTATACGGGGCTGAAATTTTGGGGCAAAGTAACAATGTTAAGTTAGAAACAATTTTAAGTAAATTCTGCAAGAAGATTTTGGGTTTGCCAAATTGTATGCCGTCAACAATTATAAGATCGGAATTGGGTCAATTACCAATTGAATGTCACATTCACCAAAGGCAAGTAAATTATTGGCTAAAGGTATATAAAATGAAAAGCACTTTATTACCGCTACAATGTCTCGAGGAAGCTATTGAATATTATAAACAAAAAATTATCTGTCCTTGGATAATAATACTCTATGAAGTTATAAAACTGCTAGGTTTGTTAGATAACATATCAAATTCTTTAAGATATCTATCTAAATTGATTGAACAAATAAATAATGAAAGAATCAGGGATATATATATATATACATAAGGGATATGCAGCGGTTCAGTGTGTGATAATGCATTTATCTTGTACAGCTTCCAGTGACCTCAAGTAACCTCACGAGTGCCGAAGGCACGAGTGGGGGTTACGAGAGGTCACTGGAAACTGTACAAAATAAATGCCTTATCACACTGAACTGCTGCATATTCCATTTATGCAACAGGTTTAGATGTTGTGTGAACATTTTGATTTTGGTAGGTGTAAATAATTTGTCAAAAAGGAAAAGAAAATTGAATTTTATGCTGTTTTTGCTAATTATAAAAACAAAATGGTATCTATAAATGAAACACCACTCATTTTGTAGATATTTTTGAGCTGAACATTTTTCGTGCTCACAGTACCATGCTATCATTTTTTGTTTTAAAGTTATTTATAATTGTTTGTCAAAAAAGTGAACAAAAAATTACATTTTCTTCTGTTTTCTTGCTAACCATATACAATATACAGGGTTTATATAAATGAAACATTATTCATTTTGTAGATAATTTTGTGCTGAACAATTTTCGTGCTCACGGTACCATGTTATCTTTTTTCATTTTTAAGTTATTGACATTTAAATATGGTTAGTACTGCTTCTGAGGCCGAACATTCTAAATGAATTCTGAAGAGAACTGTGTAGATAAATGAGCTGCTGATGTAGTTACTGTGTGAATAAATGGGTGATGATGTAGTTACTATGTGGATAAATAAATTTATTACCATATGAGCGAAGATAAATGGTTTTATTCTACAGTTTTTATCCTGACCCCTGTTGCATAAATATATATATATATATATATATATATATATATATATATATATATATATACACAAAGGGATTTGGCTATGTGTAAACAATATACAATTTACAAATGGATGTAAGATAATAAAATAATATACAAATGTGAGGCCTATCTCAATCTTATAAGTAATTCTAGATGGAGAAAATTGTTTACAAGATATAGATTCAAATGTATAACAAGCAATAATAAACTGAATTTATATAGTGCAATTAAACAAAAAGAAGTTTTATGTAAATGTGGGAAGGAGACATATAATTTAAAACATCTTTTAATATTATGCCTATTGTATAATGAACCCAGGAGAAATTTGCTGGGTAATATATTGGGAAAATTAGAGTTTGAATCCGATTTAAAGGTCAGATTCCATCTGAGGTCCCAAAATGTGGAGATCCTTAATGCAGTGGTATCCCTCCTTCAGGTCATTGAAACTAAAAAACTACATTTAAGTAAATAAGGTTTAAAAATTTATGGGTAATTAGATGGCCCAAAAAACTATGGCAATTATGATTCTCTATATGAATATGCTGGAATATGGTATTTGGGTAGAGGATAGATTGAGGTATTTAAATTTGTGAAGTTATATGGAAATGTACTTATGAAAAGGGAAGCACTAGAAAGATAGTGACTGTGTTTATGTAAAGAATTATATCAAGGCAATATTATTATACAACATGACTGCACGTTGTATTAAGTTAAATGTATTGTGCAATATGGATGTGTATTGAATTTTAAATTTTCTGATTTTAAAATTGTAATGACTTAACAAGCTGATCAATAAATTTTGATGATGATGAACACCCCCGCTTAGAACAGTTACCTTTTTTTTTGTTTCCAGCTTCACGTTATATCAATAACTTAGTACAAAATGATCAATGTAAGAAAGAGAAACATGTTTCTTAGTTGTTTTGAGGAGGGAGTCAGGAACATGAAGGAAGATTTAGAGAAACTAGAAAAATAGTCTAGAGTCTGGTAGCTGGGTTTCAATACTAAAAATGCAATGTTATGCATGTTGGGAAGAAAAACCCAGTGGCTGAGTACAGATTGGCAGAGAGAGCCATTACAGTGCTGGATGAGGAAAAGGATTTGGGGTAGCAATCACAGGCAGTCTCAAGTCATCTTTGTTTTGTAGCAAAGAGATTGGAAAGGCTAACAGAATGCTGGAATGCATCAGTTGGGAGATAAGTAGCAGGAGAAAGGAGGTTACACTGCATTTATACAGGTCCCTAGTGTGACTTCACCTCAAATACTGTGTCTATCTCTGGTGTTTCATCTAAAGAAAGACATAAACAAACTGGAAGCTATGCAGAGAAGAGCCATGAAAGTGCTACAGGTGCAGAATGGTAACTGATACGAGCATAGATTGGAGCGCCTGGGCATGTACTCTCTGGAGACCAAGAGAGAAATAGGGAACTTGATAGAAACCTTCAAGTATATAAAAGGCATAAATAAGGGCTCCTAGAGAATTGTTTACACCCAGTGAGATTATGTGTACCAGGGGAAATGGTAGCAAGTTGGAGGGGTAGGTTTAAGAAGGATACTAGGAAGTAGGTTTTCATCGAAGGAATGGTAGATGGCAGGAAGAAGCTCTAGAGAAGTGTTCAATTGTAAGACTATAAGGGGCTTCAAAACATAGAAACATAGAATGTGACATCAGATGGGGTCCTCTCACTCCATCTAGTCTGCCCAGTTTCCTGCCTCCCTCCCCTATAGGTCTTATGTCCTGATGACAGTCTTTTGTCTGTTCCATGCAGTTTTGAATCCCCAACCATTTTAGCCTCCACCACATCATGAGGCAAAATGTTCTAGGGTTCCACCACCCTTTCTGTAAAAATGTACTTCCTCATGTTCCCCCTGAATCCCCTCCCCCTCCTTCAGCCTCATGTTGTGCCCACTGGTTCATGTGCAGTCTCTGGTCAGGAAGATGTCCTGCACCTATACCCTGTTTATTGCTTTGAGTTATTTGAATGTTTCTATTATCCTTCACCTTTTTCTCCTTTGCTCAAGTGAGTACAAGTTAAGTTCAGTCAGTCTCTCTTCATATGGCCTGTGGTACAGTCCCTGAATCATCTTTGTAACCCTCCTCTGCATCATCTAAAATCAATCTATATCCTTTCAGAGGTGAGACCTCCAGAACTGGACACAGTACTCTAGTTGGGTTCTCACTAGAGAATTATACAGTTGCAGTAGGTATCCCGTGAAAATCACTAGTCAACAATAGCGAATACAAAATCGCAATTAAATTACAGCGAAAACAGTATTGGTGACTGCCACACAATAGCACGGTGTCAGATTAGTGAGTCTGGCTGTACAAAAATAGTGACCATGCAAACTGCGATTGACAATCTGTGCTTCATCTCTCTCCACTTCTTCCCTCAGTCAGTGCACAGCTTGCAGCATGGCTCTAAAATCAACAATGGATCCATAAACGGTACAGCTTAGAAATACACAAAAATTATACAAACACAATTTCGTCTTTTGCAGGCAAGTCAGATAAGTGAAATAAGGGACTCTGGACCTAAAAAAAAACATGAAAATGATCCCGATATACTAGCTTTTTTCATGATTTTAACATAGAACCCAGCAGGTATCCCCTGAAAATCACAGGTCAACAATATCGAATACAAAATCACTATTGAATCACAGTGAAAACAGTATTGACGACTGCCACACAATAGCAAGGTGTCAGATTAGCGAGTCTGACTGTAAAAAAACAGCAACCATGCAAACACTGATTGACAATCTGTGCATTATCTCTCTCCACTTCTTCCCTCAGTAAGTGCACAGCTTGCAGAGTGGCTCCAAAATCAACAACGGACCCATAAATGGTGCAGCTTAGAAATACACAAAAATTATATAAACGCGATTTTGTCTTTTGCAGGCAAGTCAGATAAGTGAAATAAAGGACTTCTGACCTAACAAAACATGAAAATGACCCTGATACACTAGCTCTTTGAGTAATCACGACATTTGTCTTGGCATTGCACTGTGTCAACAGGTTAACAAACTGTGGGCCACAATTGATGGGTCCTCCTTGGTCCTCCCCCCCAAGATCAGCTGCTGCTCCTCATATGCCCCTCAACAGTGGGGGATACACACAAGCCATGATCGGTGGCTACTTCTAGTCCATGGTACAGGGGAACATACTTGTTCCTCAGAATATATCTTTAGAGGTGGACACATCTTGACAAGCCATTGTTGCTAGCGATTCCTAGCCCCACCCCCACCCCAGACAGGGGGCTTCTCCTCAAGGCAGCTGTCACTTATTCTGTAGCCTGCTGTCCAGTTTTAACAGGATCACTATTTTTACAGGATTGTTATTTTTACACTAGTGATTTTGTGCAGGTGCTATGCGTGTATTCGTGGAATTGCACTTGCTATTAAATTAATTGCGATTACATTTTCATGATTTTAACATAGAACCTTGCAGTACCACCTCTCTCTTTCTGCTCATAATGCCCCTCCTGAAGCACCCCAGCATACTGCTAGCCTTCAGTGTTGCCTTTTCACACTGTTTTGCCACCTTCAGGTCCTCCATAATGACACCCAGGTCCCTTTCTTGTTTGGTGGCTGCCAGTCCACACCCCCCCTGGTAGTACTCCCTTGTTGGGTTGTCTTTATCTATGTGCATGACTTTACATTTTTTTTGCATTGAATTTTAGTTGCCATGTTTTTGAGCATGCTTCCAACTTCTCTAGGTCCATTTCCATTTTCTTCACCCCCTCAGGGGTATCCACCTTGTTGCAAATCTTGGTGTCATCTGTGAATAGACACACCTTCCCCTTCAGCCCATCCGCAATGTCTCTAATGAAAACATTGAAGAGAAGAGATCCCAGCACCGACCCCTGGGACACTTCAATAGTTACCTCTCTCTTCAGACAAGGCTCCGTGTACCTGCACCCTCTGTGTCCTCCCATTCAGCCAGTTTCTTACCAGTTTATCACCTTCTGCTCTACTCCTATTCTTTTTAGTTTATTTATCAGCCACCTGTGGGGGACAGAGTCGAATGTTTTATTGACTTCAGGTACGCTGTATCCACCGAGTCCCACGGTCCACTTCCCTATTGACCCAGTTGAAGAAGTCAATCAGATCTGTTTGGAATGATCTACCTGCCATGAAGCCATGCTGCTTTGTGTGCTGCTGCTCATTTTTTTCCAGAAACTCTAGTATCCGTTCCTTGAGTAGCAACTCCATCAGTTTTCCCAGCACTGATGAGAGGATGACTGACTAGTAGTTTCCCACCTCATCCTTGCTTCCAGACTTATGGAGCTGGACAACTGTTGCCCTCTTTCAGTCCTCTGGAATGACCCCACTCCTCAGGGACTTACTGAATAGTTCCACCTGAGGGGCTGCCAGTTCTTGTGCTAGTTCCTTCTGTATACTTGGGTGTATCTTGTCTGTGTCTATGGCTTTATCTGTCTTTAGTTTGTTCAGTCCTTTTAGCACTTGATCTGCTGTGAAGGGGCGTGTATCTATCCCTGATTTTGTGAATTCCTTTTCATTTGAGTAGGTCCATTTTCCTCTTGTTTCTTCATAAAAAAAAAAAACAAGCAAAAATACTTATTTAGGACTTTCACCATTTCACTGTCCTCATCCATTAGTCCTCCCTCCCTTAGTGAGTCTCTCAACACCTCCCCATTTTTTCTCTTCTCCCTGATATATCTAAAAATATTTTGTCCCCCTTTTTACTTCCTGTGCTATGTGGAGTTCTGTTTTAGCTTTAGCCTTGCCAATTTCTTTACCTGCTTCCTTCAGTTTTTCTTTATTCATCTCCTGGTCCTCTTCCCTTGTGGACTCCTTGAATTTTCTGAAAGCCTGTGTTTTCTCTCTCACTTTGGTTGCCACCTCACTTGTGAACCAAAGTGATTTTCTTTTTTTTTGTTTTTTTGCCTTACTTAATCTCCTGGTGCATTCTTCTGTGACTATTTGTATTGTTTTCTTCAGGTTAGCCCATCTCTCCCCCCCCCCCACACACACACTGTTTGGCTACCTATGTTACTTTTCAGCCACACATTCATTTTTTGAAAATCTGCCTTTCTAAAATCTTCATTTTTGAGGGACTGTTGTCCTCAATTGTTTTGACTTTGAACCATATTGTGTGGTTGTCACTCAAACCTAGCTGGTGTCACAGTTGCACATCATGTACCTTATCACTGTTGCTAAGTATCAGGTTGAGGACGATGCCCCCCCATTAGTGAAGTTACTAGCTGCCTCAGGCCTGCCTCTCACAGTGCTACTAGAAAATCCCTGCTCCTAGTTGATGCTGTTGTATATGAGCCCTATTCTATATCTGGCAAATTGAAGTCCCCCACCAGTATTGTTTCACATTTGCCTGCCATTTTATGTATGGGTTCCATTGGCTGTATATCCCCATCCCCCCTGCTCTCAATCATTATCCATAGGGCATCTGACTCATCCATAGGATACCTGACTCATCTTGGGTCAAGGTGGAATAGATAAAAGGGGAAGATTCTGGGCAAGGGTGGAGAGTGGTGGGGAACTGAACCTGTAAAGGACAAGCAACCCCATATTTGGGCAGACTCAGTAGACCGAAATACCTTTTTCTGCCAGTAATTTTTTTATGTTTCTCAACCCTAATAATAGTGGTGCTACCACATCACAATATATTGAATAATGCATGAGGAAGTGTGGTTAATGAGGATTCTATGCACATATGAGGTGTGCAATGCCCCATAAACCCTGAGGGTGAAGCCTGAGGGGTTTATCTGGGCATCGCACACTGAAGGTGCACATGATATCCAAGTTTGTACACACTTCACCATGTTTTATTTTTAATTTTTATTGATATGAGGAGGATCCACAGTAAGAGTATTTCATATCTCTCCAAGAGATTGCAGCAGCGAGGGATATCAAAAGACCAAGACTCTCTCTCACTGCAGTGCTGCTGATCATGAGTGCCACAATGAGGGGGAACAAGAGAGAGAGACTGAGACAGCAGATCTGTTTCACATCTGTCCCCATTCAGAGGCATGAAACGGGAAGTGGTTGCCATTTAAAAATAAATTTTTGTCTGAGTTTTACTTAAACAATGCACCTGTTTTTCATTTTTGTTTCTTGTGAGAGAAGGCTGCCTTTTGCGCTGGTGGTTTTCTGTAAGCAGCACAAGCAAACAACCAGTGTGAGGACAGTTTCTCACACAGGTGCTCAGGTTCATTAGAGGCTATTTTTGGAACTGTGGTTTACAGAACTCCGTAATTCACATGTGTGAATTATCGAGTTTGTGAGGTTGTGCCAGCAGTTGTTAATTGGCACTAGCCAGTAACTGTAATACAGTCCATATATAATTTTAAGACAGTTGTTATTAGCATTTAAGTTAAATAGTATTTCAGTATGTATAATGTATGCTTATATTATCATGGGTTATGACACTTTGTATTTTCTACAACTTATACATGCGTGATAGGCATACTGCCATTTTTCAATGGGGACTGTTTATAGCTGGGTTTACTGCAGACCAAATGATCAACTGACATTTTTAAATTCACAAATTGTGGCATAAATTAATGTATTTCAATGACTGCAAGGCAAGATTACTGGTTGTCTTGAATGTTCCTTTGTCTTACACCCAAGAATAGTGTCCAAACTTTCAAAGCAAACAAATAATGCCTTTATGTGTCTAGCTGTTCCAGGGAAAACTATGTTTAAACAAGATTTGGCAATCTTGTGATCAGCCTGTAGAAATATTTGCATTACATCATACTAAATGTTGATTCCTTTAAAAACATTCAGGGGAAAAACATCAAAGTTGCATTTGTTTGAATGCAATCAACTCAGACCCAGCTTTCAGGTGAGACCAACCATGACTTTTCCATGCCTAGCAATTCCTGAAAATATTTCATTTGAATGCATATCAGACATCTTGTGATTGTTTCCCCCCAAAATACATTAATTACTTTATGTTCTTAGCTGACAATTAAACACCATTCATACTGAAACTGTTTGATGTGCAAAGCCAGGCTTTGCACCTTTTAAATGCAGCACAGTAAGACCAACTTATGTTTTCCTTTGGTGTTCTAGAGAAATCTTGTCTGAATGGTTGGTTTCTTGAGTGGGCCAGAAGAAGGCATGTAGTGCAGTGCAATTTTATTTATTATTAAAAGTTTGGTAACTGGAATAGGCACACTGAGCCAGGGCTCATTTTAAGGGGTGATGGTGGGGGGAGGGTGTACAACTGAGAGTGAAACAGCAATAACAAACTGACAACAACTGGTGCATGAACAAGTACAGAAAAATAAGAGTACAAGCAATGAATTTCAGAGAAAAACAAACATAATGTAAAAAGTGTACAGGTACAATCGTTATGGGGTAGCAATGCCGAGAGCTAAAGGAACATGCACCAAATGTAGGGCAAAACATTTGTATAGAACCAATGAAGCATACAGTCTAGATTACAGAATGCATTGAGTTAGAATCTATACACTGAGTAGGCAAAAATGAGCAGACAGGTAAAATAACTTAGGGGAATAGATAAGACATAAGTAGTTGTAATATGGAGAGAAGTGGAAGAAGCCTAGCTGCAGGGGCATTCTTTTGTGAAGTATGGCAGTAACAGCAGTTTGAAAGAGTGCAGGAAGGAAGAGAGATGGATGGGGAGAGGGAGGCTGTTCCAAAGTGTAGGAAGTCAGATACAGAAAGTAGGCACTACTGCTGCAGATTTACCATAAGGGATATATAAGAAATGAGTAGCAGATGAATGGAAGGAGTAGGAGGAGGTGATGTCAGGGTTAGGTAGAGAGGAGAGGTAAGTGGAAACAGTAGCAAGTCAGTATTTCGCCATGGAAGAGGAAAGAGTGAGAGAGATGACAGGCCTCAAGAAAGGGGAAAGAGATACTGGCATGCAAGAAGCAGAGATGAATGACAGAAAAAGCACAAAGGGCAAGGCAGCAGAAGGAATGAAAAAAAAGGTCCAGCCTGACAAGTGTAGTCTTTGGTGCAACACTGAAGATGTACATCTGCATTATCAAACACTGACAAGTTCATCTTAAGGATGATCCCATGGGAAACCATGGAAGGAAGGCATGATGGTCTTGGTACAGCACACCAAACTTAGGGTACAGTCTCTTGTCCATGGCATCAATACTGGTGAAAAAACTGCGATTTGTATCCAGCCACACCTCTAAGTGCTTGAAATGGGATATCTGTTTAAGCAGGTTACTATCTACAATTGAGAAGACAGGTGTATGTTAGAGTCCTGCTAATTTCTGTCTAGTGCCAAATGTAAGGGTGACAGTTTGGAGGCATTTTGTGAGAGTAGAGATGGGTGAAATCCACAACTTTTGCTCTGCAAAATATTTAGCAAAATTCATGCATTTCACAAAATATTTCACAGGTGAGAAATGAGAAATTCTGCAGCGTGAAATGCAGAATTTCTCCTGCGAAATGTGGAATTTTGCCTGTGAAATGAAGAATTTCAACATGAATGGCAAAATTTCACCACTCGTGGGTGAAATTCCACCATTTCCGAGTGAAATTCTGCATTTCTCTGGTGAAATTCCACATTTCGAAGGATAAATTCCACATTTTGCACCCGCAAAATATTTCACGAAATGCGTGAAATTTGCAAAATATTTCTCAGGCTGAAATTCCCAATTTCACTGGAACTTCACTGGCAAAAATAAATTTCACTGTACAGTATCTCTAAGTGAGAGCTGGTTTGAATGGAACCAATGCTGGACATTGTCAAGGTCACACTGGAGTGGGGACTCCAGCTCAGGGGCTGAGACACCAGAAGCAAATAGAACTGTGTTATCTGCATAAATGCGTATGGGAAGAGACACAGCTGGAGAGGTCATTTAAGACAATGGAGAAATTAACTGGGTCAAGAACGAGGCCCTGAGGGGACACAGGACATGATGGGCAGGGTGGTGGATAGGGCATCACCAACTTGAAAAGACTTTATTCAATCTGAGAGGTAGGAGAAGAACCAACTGACTGCTAGGTTGGATAGACCCACAGCACCTAACTTATCCAAGAGAAGGGGGGTTGGCAACTGTATCAAAGGCTTTTGCAAGTTCTATGAAAATGACCACAGTGAACAGGCACTGGTCCATACCTTTCAACCCAAAGTATTTGAACTGGAGGAGAAAGAGGAGATATTAGAGTGCTTCATGTAGAAGCCAGACAGAAAAGCAAGAGGAAGGAAGAGGAGTCAAGGTTAGGTGAATAGCTGGGAGAGAATACATTTTTCCGACACCTTAGTAGGGGCAGGGAGGAGTAAGATGGGCTGGTAATTACCTGGGAAAGAAGGATCACCCTCTTTGAGGAGAGGGAGTACTTTAGCCTGCTTCTAGGACTGGGGACAGATCCAAGTTGTAAAGAAATATTGAAAAGGGAGGCAAGAGGAGCAGCAATGGATGGTGCAGATAGATGGTAAAAAGGAAAACAATTCTGGATTTGAGGGTAGGGAGATGAAGGGCATTTGGGAAGAGACATGGCAGGCAAGAGGGGGAGAAGGGGGAGGAAAAAGAAGACAGAAGGCACAGGAACTGAAGGGATTGTTAAAGGTGTTAGCAACCTCATTTGGGTCACAGCTACTGTAGGAGAATTTTTTAGACTGAGGATGGAGAGGTAGACTGTGTTGGGGAGGGGCAAGCAGGGAGTGAATAACCATCCAATAAGGTTGTTCTGCAGGTTATAGTCAAAGTTATTTGTTTTGGCTTCCCATACGGCCTTCGTACGGTGTTACATAGATGTTTGAGCTCAAAAAATCCTCCGGGGAGGCAGAGGCTTTGTGGAGATGAAAGGCACAATCATGAAATTTGAGCAGGTCAATGACTTCTGCAGAGATCCTGAGAAGGTGGGACCCATGGGCAGAAGAGCTCCTGAGAGGGGCATGTATAATGTGGGAAGTGGTGCAATGCAGTGGCTGTGGGGCAGACATATTCAGGCAGACCTTCTGGATGCTGAGGTGCTGCCCTATCTGAATGCATCTCTCTGGACTGCAGGATGAGGTAGCCAGACTCAGAGTGGAAGTAAACTGGATCAGGAGTACCATCACCCCTATCCAGAGACCACCCAGTCCAACGTCGCTGTCTCAAAGGATGCCTAGAATAAGGAGCACTTGGATGACAGTGGGCTCAGGGTGGGTTAGGGCAGTCAGACAGAGAGACATCCCAGATCCTATTCCACTCAAGAACTTATATGCCACACTGCCAAATGGGGACAACCAAATAGAGGTACCCAGAGAAGTGGAAGGAAAGGATGTGGAGGTTAGCCAATGAGGTGACTTCAGTGGGGACAGCAGTGGACCCCAGAGGAGGAGGAAGCAAATCTTGGTGGGGGACTCCATTATAAGAGGGATCCAGCTAGGAACACAGGAGAGAGAGGACAGGGAGGTGAGGTGCCTACCAGGTGCCACGGCATGAAGGGATGGAAGGAAGATCCTGGGGATCCCTGGGAAGGCAAGATGGGAGGGTGAGCTGGATGTTATTGTCCTCCTAGGTACAAATGACCTGGCAAATAGGGAGCCAAAGGAAGTTCAGGAAGAGTTTAGGAAATTGGGGAGGGGTCTCAAGCAAGTAACTACTTCTGTCACCTTCTCAGAAGTACTACCTGCGAGAGGCAATGGAGAGCATAGGATACATGCACCAGGAACTTCAACTCATAGTTGAAGAATTGATGCTGTGAGGAAGGGTTTGGATTCATTGGTGACTGGGGACCCACCTGGGAGGGATGGAGGCTTGTTCAAGCCTGACGGCCTGCATCCATCCTAGAGGGGAATCCAAGCACTCAATGATAAGTTTAAATGCTACATTGACAAGCATTTAAAGAAGCCAAGGGGGGTTGCAGTCCAGCAAGGAGGGTACCTAATCGCCCACTCCCCACAGCTAGCAGTGGAACCAGTGAACCAGAGGAGTGGATATCTCTGCAAAGCAGTGTGCAAAAGATGGAGATAAGTGCCCAAGAGGTGGATAGGCAGAAAAGGGGCAAAATTCAACAGAAGGGCAGGCAGCAAGGTGAACCAGGGATTAATGACAACCAGGGAAGGGGCTGGAGTAGAACAGCTAAGCAGTCAAGGGAGGTCAAATCATGGAAAGCCATGTGTGCCAATGCCAGGAGCCTTAGCAACAAGATGGAGAATCTGGAGGCTGTCATGGTGCAGTCAGACCTGAAAATTGTGGCCATCACAGAAACCTGGTGTAATTATAGCCATGACTGGGAGATGGCCATACCTGGCTACAACTTATTCAGAAGAGACAGGGCAGGTAGGAAGGGAGGAGGAGTGGCACTGTATGTGAAAAATGACATAAGGACCACAGAGATACAGGAGGAACAAAATGGGGGGAGATACTGTGGGTTAAGTTGGAAAGGAAAATGGGGCCAGCCATCCACACAGGTGTGGTCTGTAGACCACCAGCCCAGGAGGAAGAAACAGATAGGGAGCTGATGCTAGCCATCCAAAGGATGGCAGACAAGAGTGAGCTAGTGCTGGTTGGAGACCTCAGTATTCCAGACATGGACTGGAGCACCAAAGCAGCAGCATCAACTAGGAGCATATTTATCCTGGAGTCCCTTCAGGGTGCCTTCCTCAAACAACTGGTCATGGAACAAACTCAGCAGAAGGCAATACTGGACCTAGTGCTCACAAACAGGGACAGTGTGATGGGGATAACAGTGGAGAATACCTGGGGAACAGTGACCACCAGTCATTGTTTTTTGAAATCACAGAAGGAGCAGAACCAAACCACACAAAAACACATATCCTGGATTTTAGGGGGTCAGACTTTGGGAAAATGGGGAGATGCTTGAAAGAGGCATTAAGGGGAATGGGGCAGGAATCAGGGGTTGGGGAACAGGGGGCAGTATTAAAATGGGGATTACAAGAGCAACAGAATTATGCATTAAGCGGATTAGCAAGGGGAAAAGGAAGAGGAGGCCATTATGGTTTTCCAAGGAGGTAGTGGAGAAAGTGAAAGCCAAAAAGACTGCATTCAGGCAAAACAAAAAGACACAGGCAGAAGGTGATAGGGAGAAGTACCAGGAGAAGCAAAGGGAGGCAGGGAGGTGAGTAAGGAAAGCCAGAGCTCAGACAGAGGAGCACATTACAAAATCAGTGGGTAGAGGGGTCAAAATCTTTTACAGGTACATAAGTAAAAAAAAAAAGATGAAGGGAGGGATAGTGAGACTGAAGGGGGAAGATGGGGGCCAAGTGGAGGATGACAACAGTAAAGCTGACATATTGAACAGGTATTTCTTCTCAGTCTTTACTGAGGAAGAGGAGGGTAATGGGTTTGAAGGGAGTACAAGGGGTGGGAATGGTGCAGAAATGGACACAAGTCCCTTTACACGAGAAAGGGTCCTGAAGGAACTGGAAGTAATAAGAGTTGATATAGCAATGGGGCCAGATGGGGTGCACCCCAGGGTCCTTAAAGAACCAAGAGGTGGTGGCTGAACCTCTGGCAATCTTGTTTAGCCAATCACTGGAAATAGGGGAGGTACCCAAAGACTGGAGGACAGCAGATGTAGTCCCCTTATACAAAAGTGGGAACAAAGAGGAAGCGGGGAACTACAGACAAGTCAGCCTCACCTCAGTAGTGGGGAAGATCATGGAAGCACTACTGAAGGAGAGATTGGTGGAACATCTAGTTGTCAATGGACTACAGGACCCAAGGCAGCATGGTTTCACCTAGGGGAGGTCATGTCAGACCAACCTCGTTGAATTTTTCGACTGGGTGACTAGGGAGGTGGATATGGGGAGGGCAGTGGACATGGCCTATCTGGACTTCAGCAAGGCCTTTGACACTGTGCCATATAGAAGACTATTACACAAACTGGGGAATATGGGTGTGGGCAGGACAATAGTGTGTTGAGCAGGTAACTAGCTGGGTGGCAGGACACAGAGGGTGGTGGTAAATGGCTGTCACTCCACAGAAGGAAGAGTGACCAGTGGGGTACCAAAGGGATCAGTGCTGGGACTGGTCCTATTCAACATCTTCATCAGTGACATTGCGCAGGACCTAGAAGGTATAATTTCCCTGTTTGTTGATGACACAAAGCTCTGTAACAGAGTAGACACACAGAGGGTGTAGGCAGACTGAGAAGGGACCTGCAGAAACTTGAAGAATGGTCAGGCGTTTGGCAGTTGAAATTCAATGCAAAGAAGTGCAAGATAATGCATATGGGGCACAAAAACCCTAGCACAATATATCAGTTGGGGGGTGAGGATATAGCATGTACCAAGCAGCAAAGGGATCTTGGGGTTATCATCTCTGATGATCACAACGTAGGGAAACAGTGTGACAAGGCAGCTGGTAAAGCAAATAGGATGCTGGGATGCATAGGCAGGGGCATCACTAGCAGAAAAAGGGAGGTCATAATTCCGCTATACAAGACACTAGTGAGGCCCCACCTGAAGTACAGTGTACAGTTCTGGAGACCTTACTTACATAAGGACATAGACAGGGTAGAGAAGGTTCAGAGAAGGGCAACAAAGATGGTACATGGATTGCATCACAAGTCCTATGAGGACAGGTTGAAGGAATTGAATATGTACTCCCTGGAGGAGAGGAGGGAGAGAGGGGATATGATAGAGACATACAATATCTTATAGGGAGGAACAGGGTGCAGGAATACACTATTTTTAAGAGAAAAAGATGTTCCAGGACTAGAGGACATGGGATGAAGTTGGAGGGAGGACGATTCAGAGGAAATGTGAGGAAGAATTTCTTCACAGAATGGGTGGTGTTAAGTGGAACATCCTGCCAGAGGAAGTGGTGAGGGCTGAAACAATCACGGCATTTAAGAATGCATGGGATAGACATAAAGGAATTCTGGAGATCAGGGTTAAGGGGCAACAGACTTCTAGAAAAACATAAAGTGAACTTACAAGCTCAAATGGGCAGACCGGGTGGGCCGTAGGCCCTTATCTGCCAACACTGTCTATGTATCTATGTTTTTCCCATGTTGCAATAAATTTGGAAATGAAAGCTGCCAGAGCAACATGTATATTAGTGGATAAAGTGAGTACTGACCAGTCAGTGGCCTGAAGATCATCTAGCAAGGATGAAAGGTCAACAGCCTTGAATGATCTACTACAGATCAGATGAATTTTGTTGGATTTTTCATGAGGTGAATCTTGTCGATGCAGCAAACCATATGATGGTCACTAAACTACATGATGGTAATTAAAAGCATCTGGTAGGGTTCCTGTTGGAGGAGTTATTCTTTGTTCAGAAGTTGTTGTGTCCATGCTATTTATGTCTGGTGAGTACAGGTGTTTTGTAAATGAGATCTCCAGATAGTTTTCAAAAAACGAAGGGAATTGCTGTTATCCTTTATCAAATAGGTTCTACATTAGAACTTTAAATTAAATAAAAAAATGTTTAATACATTCCATGTGTGTATGTGAGAGAGAGAGTGTGTGTGTGTGTGTGTGTGTGTGTGTACAGGATGACAAACAACACAGTTTCATTACAGGCAGGTCATGCCAGACAAATCTGATTACTTTCTTTGATTGGGTATCTAGGGAAGTCGATAGTGGCTGGCCAGTGGACCTTCTCTGTTTTGACTTCAGCAAAGCCTTTGATTCAGTATCACACAAATGCTTGCTGAATAAGCTAGAGGAACTGGGCATTGCAAGCTGCATCATTAAGTGGGTAGGAAACTGGTTGGAAGGCAGGAGGAAAAGGGTGGTGGTCAATGGGGAGATGTCAGAGGAGGAAGAAGTGACAAGTGGGGTCCACAGGGCTCGGTCTTTGGTCCAATCCTGTTTAATGTGTTCATCAGCAACACAGGAGTAGGTATCCAGGGCAAGATTGCACTGTTTGTGGAGGACACTAAATTAGGAGGAAGGGTGGACAGCCAAGAAGAAGTGAGAATCATACAACATAATTTGAAAAGGTTAGAACAATGATCTAGTATCTGGCAGCTGAAATTTAACACCAAGAAATGTAAAGTGGTGCATATTGGCAGGAATAACTCTAGAACAACCTATTGGCTAAATGGGGTCAAACTCAGTGTCTCAAATATGGAAAGGGATCTAGGAGTTACTATTGGTGACACCCTTAAACAAAACAGCCAATGCAACGCAGCATATAGTAGGGCCAACAAAATGCTGGGATGCATAGGGAGAGGATTTGACAGTAGGCACAGGGTGATACTTCCACTGCACAGATTTATGGTGAGACCCCATTTGGAATACTGCATACAGTTTTGGAGACCATAGCTTAAGAAGGATCGGGACAGGATAGAGACCATTCAAGAAGGCAATCAAAATGATACAGGGGCTTCAGGGGCTGCCATAGGAGGGGCAGCTGAAGGCATTAAACATATACTCACTTGAATCTAGGAGAGAAAGGGGATATGGTAGAAATTTAAGTACAGTACATGAGGGGTGTAAATTCAGTATCCTACATGGAACTATTCACCAAGGCTCCCAACTCAAACATGAGGGGGCATGGATGGAAACTGATGGGTGGGAGTTTCAGGAGGGATCTTAAGAAGCATTATTTCTCAGAAAGGATTGTGGAGCCATGGAACAAACTACATGCAGAGGTGATAGGAGCTAGGACAGTATCAGCATTCAGAAAGAGTTGGGATAAGGAATACAGTAGAATCAAATCAGCAAGGGAATCTTCCAGCTAGGATCCAGGATCACCTAGGATCTCGGGATCTCAAGGGTAGATTTGATGGACCTTTGGTCTCCTTCTGCTGTCACCTTTCTGTTTCTATGTCTCTACGTGTGTGTTGGGGGGGGGGGGTATGAAACAGAGCACATAATAGCTGCTAAATTTCCCTGTATGCAGAAAGTACATCATTACATCTTTGGTATAATGGTATTATCTCTTTTTTATTTGTTTTCTAAAGAAAACTAAAATTACAATCACTGTATTACACAGCACTTCATTGTCAAGATACCAGCAGACCAAGAATAAGAATGTAGATGGGAACCTACTGTAGTAGTAGTTTCTATTAATTAAGAAAAATATACATTATTCTTGAATACCAGTTTATGATTCTACATACAGTAACAGAGTATATGTAAAGTAAATGTTTTTATTAATTTTTCTATTATGGCTTTACAAAAAGTATCAACAAGGAAAACTGGTACTGTACGTAACAGAAACACATAGAATTTGTTGGCAGAAAAAGACCACTTGCCCCCCAACCTCAGTCTGCCTAAATGTTCCCTGCCTAATAAGTCTCTGCAGACCCTAACTGGTCTCTGGTAACCCTCCCTTCTCCCTGCCTGTTTTCAAATACACTCTTATGTCTATCCTAAACATTCTTGAAGCACCCCCCCCAACAATATTTTCCCCTCCACCACTTCTGCTGGCAGTCTATTCCAGGCATCCACCACCCTTTCACTGAAAAAATCTTTCCTCACATCTCTTTTTAACTCCCCTGCCTCACACCTATGCCCCCTGCTCCTGGTGCTCGTCTTATTTGAAAGACCCCCTGTCTTAACCTGTTTACGCTGGTGAGATACTTATTGTCATCATGTCACCTCTCGCTGTCCTCTTTTCCAAAGTGCATTTGTTGAGATCCCTCATTTTCTCCTACTAGGATTTCTTGGCAACTCCAGCACCATTTTAGTTGCCCTCATCTGAACTGCCTCTACCCTGCCTATGTCCTTTCTGATCTGTAGTCTTGAAAACTGGACACAGTACTCCAGGTATGGTCTCATGAGTGAGTGATGCTTGTCAGTACCACCTCCCTTCTCCTGCTTGAGATACCTCTCCCTATGCACCCCAGCATTCCAGTAGTCCTACCCACTTTTCCACTGTGCTGGTACTTTTATTTATGTATTTAAAATGTGTTAACTGGGAAAGGCATGCTGAGCCTAGGCTCATTTCCAGGTGCGACCCGGGGGAGGAAACACAAAAGGAGGTTAAGCATTAGCATAGTAAAAAACACATGCAAATAAGTACAATACAATACAATAAATACAATACAGTACAATATAATATAGTGCTCTGGTATGTACAAACAAGGCTGTGGGGATTACGGTAATGAGCAAGAGTCATACAATAGAGAGAATAGGAAGCAATAATAGAGGACAGTAAATATCCCGTAAAGTACTGTATGGTCCTCAGGGGGCTAGAACAATAGGAAGGGGGTGAGGTGGGTACTGGAGGGGTAGAAAGATGCACAGAAGGAGAGAGGGAGTAGTTGCAGGGGCAGAGGGAAGGGAATGAAGAAGGGATTTAAGGGCCAGGAAGGAGGGAACATGGCAGGTGACCCCAGGGAGTTGGTTCCAGAGGTGCGGGTGGTGGTAGGAGAAGGCCACTAGGCCTGAGCATGTGCAAGGGAAAGGAAGGGAAAACATGCGGGCATCCCTGGAGCATAGAGTATACTCAGAGGAGCTGACAGGAGAAAGGCAGGAGATGATATATGAGGAAAGAGACCCGGACCAGAATTTACCAATAAAGATGAGGTTGTGCAGCTGATTGAAGTCATCATAAACAATAATCATAAATAACCCTTATGCCTCTTTCCAGTCTAGTGACTGTCAGTATCTGCCCCCATCCGATACTCAGCACCTGGATTCCAGTGCTTTAGGTGCATGATTTTGCCAACATGAATTTTAAATATATAAGAAAACTGAAACAAGATACAGAAGTTGAAACATAGAAACATAGAAACTGATGGCAGACAAGGACCACTTGGCCCACCAAGTCTGCTCATTTTCCCTACCTACTGCAATACCACAGATACTACTTGACCTCTGACTTTTACCATCTCTTTCCTATTGCTAGGGTTTCCTTGTGCCTATCCCATAGAGTACAGCCTGGTATGGCCATGTTCCTGTCATGGTTTTCAGTACACCACTGTGCTTGGTAGCCCCCTTCTTTCCTTTTTGCCCTTTCTACTTCCCCCCCTCACTTTTTAGTGCTTCTGTTCCCATCCCCATTCATTTCTACCACCCTGCTTCTATTATTAATTTCCACCCTGGGGGATTTTATTTTTCCATTGGGTTCTCCCTACTTTCTACTTCAGCCTTTAAGGGGAGGAGTTACTTCCTCCCAGATTTCTTCTGCCACCCCCCCCCCCCAGCTAGTTTAAATGTTCATCAAAGTAGTGTAACATCTAAACTGTCCACTGAGGACTGGGGTTCCCCTCACGGATGGATGCAGTCCATCACCCCTGTAAAGTGCCATATCCCTCCAGGTGGATCCCTACTCTGTAATGTAGCCAAACATCCTCTCTGCACCATTCTTTCAACCATGAGCTGAAGGTCTTGGTGCAGAGATCCCTCTCCTTTCCCTTGTTGTAGACAGGCAGCACCTCAGCAAAAGCCATGTAGAGTGCTACCTGTGTACAACCCCTCCACAGCTCCCTAAACACCCCCTGCAATATCCTGGCTTTGTCCCTTTCCAGATCATTTTCCCCAGGTGGACAATGACATCCAGCTCAGCCTTCCATCCTACTGCCCTAGTGATCCTCTGGATATGCTTTCCATTCCTCCAGGCTGTGGTGTCACATAGGAACCTAATCTCCCTTCCCCCTTTCCTGTTCCCAGATCTATCCACCTCACAGTTGAGCCCCCACCAGAAGTTACTTACTCCTCTGGGATCCTTGTCCTTGTTTCTTGGGGTCTCCACTCTGGAGAACCCCACGTCTTCCCTGGCCACTACCATGGGTGCTTCCTCCTGGCAGTCCCAACTCACCAGAGATGTGTAGGAATTGTGTGGTGGTACCAGTTGAGGAATGTGCCGCATACCAATTATTCTGACCCTTCCAGAGCCCACCATAGTCCAGCTGTTCCTGCTCCCTGGCATCCTACAGAGCAATGGTGTCAGACTTGGTGGCCCCGTGTTATCTGGAAATACTCATGTGGATGTGGAAATACTTATCTACCCTGACAGAACAGCATCCTCCTAGTACTTAAAATGAAGGGAAACAAAGGGAGGGTGTGCACTGGGGGAGGAGGGTGCTCTCAATTGATATTACAGTCAATCCACAGTACAAGAATCGGGCACTCACCAGCCTGAAAGAATAGTAACTGCACAGCTTTCTTCATATGTTAAAACATTTATTATAAAACAATGAAAGACCCACAGTGTAAAGACTGTGCATGCCCATAGGTCTTTTATTATTTTATAATAAATGTTTTAACATATAAAGAAATCTGTGGAGTCACTATAATTTCAGGCTGGTGAGTGCCCTGTTCTTGTACTGTGGATCCTCCTTGTACTGCATTCGGTTGCCAGCATTTTTAGTATGAGCTGAATCCCAGTGTGGGACTGAAACCCATGCCTTTCTGATCCAGATGCAGATGAGCAACCCAGTAAGCAATGCTGACACCTGGATACCCAGTGTTTCTTTTAGGATGCAAAAATTCATACAAATTTATCATAAAGGCCTATACTGTCATGTCCACGGTCTCGGCAGGCAGGCTGATCCATAGGTTCAGCACCCTCTGGGTGAAAAAAATCCTCCTAGTATTGCCTCTGAATTTACTGCAGCTTAGCATCAGAGCACGTCTTTGCATGATGCTGCAGGACACCAGATCAAACATCACTATTTAATTTTGTTAATACCCATGAATATGTGAAAGAATGAGATCATGTCATCTTTCAGCCTTGTTTTCTCCAAGGCACATATATTAAGGGCCTCTGTCTCTCCTCATAGCTGTTGTTTCCCTACTGTTGATGATTTGGGTGGCCCTGACTGCCTCAATTCCCTTCCTTGTACTGAGAAGACAAAACAGCATACGGTACCCCAGGTGGGCCTGATCAAGGCATTGAAAAGTGGCAGCATTACTTCTCCTGTTCTGCCGATCACCCCCTTTTAATGTACCTCAGCATTCTATTGGCCCTCTTTACTGTTTTTGTGTACAACTTGTCCTGCTTCAGACCCATGTCTGACAGCCCTTTTCCTCCCGCAGGCACAACAAATGAACAGTGCTCACCAGTAACAAAATAATACAAATGAATTTACCGAAAGTTCAAACAAGCAGAAGTCAGAGCATAAGTCCCATTTTTCTCTGATGTCTGTGTGTTTCAACTTCCAATAAATTTATATTATTTTGCTACAGGTGAGTGCTGTTCATTCTTTGTGCCTGAATGTTTCCTGCCATTTATACAGCAGCTTCCTTTGATGTGAGTGCTCTGGTTTTGTGTACTTTCCTCCACGACTGCAGCAAGAGGAGCCCAACACATTGCATAATCCATGCAGTGGTAGCCATCCCAATATTCCACTTTACCACAGAAAGGTTGACCACATTAAGGTACTGCAGTGATGTGGTAAACTGCTCTGTGGAAAAATGGAAGATTAAGCTGGCTACCACTGTGTCTCTCTTTTCCTCCCCAAGTGGAGCACCTAGCATTTGGTTACACTGAATCTGATACCCTGAGAGTCAGACCAGTCATCCAGCTTGTTCTGGTCTTCTGAAGTTTGTCCATACCCTCAAGGGTGTCCACCACTCTGGCTAGCTTAGTGTCATTCATAAACTCCACCATCCTGTTGCAGACCCCCAATTTCATATCACTGATAAAGATGTAGAAGAGCAGTTTGCACAGTACTGATCCCCGAGGGACACCCCTGAGTACAAGGTCTGTGCAAGGTAATTAACCATCACTGCACAGAGCCCTACATGATTTGCTTCTGCATTGCATGACCATTCATGTAGTGTAATGCGTAGTAAAGTGACAGCTTTGTGAGGTAAAGACTATGAGAAGTGACACTTCTTCTGCAAGGTGCCAGTGGGTGTGATGCTTTGCCTGATGAAAACTTTGTGAAGTGGAACTTCAGCTGCAAAGTGCAACTTCACAGAGTTCTTTTATTTTCTTTTGTTTTAAAAGCAAAAACCATCCCCTCCCCAACCCTTTTGAAGCACTCCATATCACCCTCCTTGTCCTCACCAAGCCCTACCCAGTGGGAATACTTCACCCCTGCTTCTTTATACTGGTGACTGAGATACAGTTGCAGCTATAGATGCATTCAAATATTTCCAAATATTTCAGGGTATCAACACTTCCAAAAGACGAGTGCACAAGGCTGGGGTGCTGGGATACAGATCAGCAAAATCAAGTCAATAAAAATTCCGCACTCACCACCACCAAAGTACAACATTGCTCACTGGATAATAAAGTGCTGAAGTTTGTTAAAGTTTATTAAGTTTATTAACGTGCCAGTGCAAAGGCACATCTTAACATGTATCAGACATACGTCCTTTATAAAGGCATAGGTCTGAAACATGTTAAGATGTGCCGTTGCACTGGCACTTTAATAAACTTCAGTACTTTATTTATTATCCAGTGAGCAGCATTGTGCTTTAGTGGTGGTGAGTGCGGGATTTTTGTTGACTTGATATTTCAGGATATATCTTAAGAGATTCTCTCTGGTAGCCGATAGTGGTACTGCAGGCAGGCAGGCAGGAAATTTCTCCAGAGATATCACAGAAATTTCAGGAAAATATCTGACCATGTCTATGCCTGTCACTATACAGGAATGCAAAGATCAGAGCATCCAAACATTTTAGGCCTTAAGATCAACCTGAAAATTCATCCGAGTAGCATGACAGCCACTGTGTCTGGGCCCCATTCTCTACTACTAGCCACTTCAAACTGCATTGTGGGTGTCTCCTGCCATGTTGCCAAGAGCTGATGGAAATGTTTCCTGGCTTTGGCCAGGCCCCACAATGGGGGTAAGCTGTGGGCTAAGTGGTGCAGAAGAAAGTACTGGAGACATGTAGGGGTGTGGCTAGGTCCAACCATGTGGAAGACCTCACCTAGAGGGGAGAAAGGTAATCTACAAAAAAAAAAAAAGAAATATATAAAGTTAGTAAAGCTTTTGTTTGCTAGAGATGATCAAAAAACATAAAATGTGTTCGGTTTTCCTCTACAAAGGGCAATTTATGTGTCACTGCTTCTGACATGCTTAGACGAGTCAGGTGCATTACAATTGCAATTAGCAGGGCTCTGGAGCCGAGTGTGAGGCCCACATATTCAAAAGAGATGCATGCCACAAAATGGAGATGCACTACGCATCTGGAGAAATGCACAGAGGTGCGATATTTAAATGGCAGAGATGTGTCACACATGTCAGAATGCTCGATTGTGCATAGATAATGTATACAGAGCAAAAACAGGGGGTGGGTACTTGAATGTACCTCACATAGGAATAGTCAGCTAAAATGTGCAGTGCATGTGCTACACAGAAATGTGCCATGCAAAAATAGAATGAAGAAAGGACGGTCTAAATTGGCCAGCCACCCACAGGCAGGCTGCCGAACTGCAGACAGCCACCCCTAAGACAGCCCTTGGAGATGCACTAGGATGTGCTCCAGACAACCACACACAGCAGTCATACCAGGACAGCAGTACCCAAAGCCACAGTTGCTGTGACACCCCTGACACCACCCAGATGGCCAGCCCCTCACACCGCACCAGGGACATAGATGCCCAGCTGCCACATGCAGGTGGCATCAGGTGCACTCCTGGCACACCAGCAGTGCAGACAGCCACACTGCAATACATGTACCAGGGGCCATGGCTTGCACCCATGTGGCTTTCAGGGCACCACTCAGTGGTGGCATGCGACCATGGTGATGTCTGGGGCAATGGTCCCAGGTGGCCTGGTGGTACTGATGACAGCATGGCATGGTCCAGGTTCTGACCAGTGGCACACACACAATCAGTGGTACACCATAGGTGCACACTGCGCACCTGTACCAGGCTCACACCACCAGTAGCCACAGACATGACACCAATGCCACCTCTGCAGTGTGACAATGCCACACAAGCACCTTGGTGGGTTGGTGTAAAGTTCCAGAGGTGGATATTGCACAACTGTGGGCAGCACAGGGCAGGGGTGGCATCACCCCTGGTCTGGAAGTGGCATGGGCATGCCATACAGACACTGGGCCCTTCCAGTGTTGGACATGTTGCCACCATGGGCATGTACTTGGCCAGTGTCAGACTGGCCAACCAGGTCTCCCGGACAGTTCCTGGTGGGCCCCACTCACTTGGTTACCCAGTCACAATCTACACCCTGACATCCCTTGCCTTTCTCATCCCCTACCCATTAACCAGTGTCCCTTAGCTCACCAAACCCCTGACCGGGCTGCCCAGCTCTACCAGTGGCTCCTTCACTTCCATGGCACTGAAGCAGCCAACTGCTGTGAATGGACCACCTGCCTGACTTCAGGAAAGCTCTCCAAGCCCCTGAATGGGCTGCCCAGCTCTACCAGTGGCTCCTCCTCTTCCACGGTGCCCCTGGCACTGAATCAGCTGGCCATCATGAACGGACCACCCGCCTGACTTCAGAAAAGCTCACCAAGCCCATAACTGGGCTGCCCAGATCTACCAGTGGCTCCTCCACTTCCGTGGTACCCCCGGCACTGAAGCAGCCAGCTGCTATGAACGGACCACCCACCTGACTTCAAGAAGTTTCACCAAGCCCCTGACTGGGCTGTCCAGCTCTATCAGTGGCTCCTCTGCTTCCACAGTGCCCCAGGCATTGAAGCAGCTGGCCACCATGAAAGGACCACTTACCTGACTTCAGGAAAGGTACACAGAACATCCAGGCTTGAAACCCAGCTTTGCCATTGGTTGGGGCGACGCTGCACTGCTTTGCCATTAGCTCCTTCGGCAGAATTCTTTGAATTGAGTTAATGCCACTAATATTACATTTTAAACAGAGCGCTGTTCTTGTTCGACCAATTTTCTCCTCAAATTCATAGAGATTGGTGCCTGAATTGAGATTTTAATTAACAATTTTGAGTCTCAAAAGCCCTGTTTAGAGCACATATCTGATGCTTAATTTACTGAAATTACTTGCTCTTGGAAAAATGCTTTTTACCAGCCTGTAATTCAGGGTGCAGTGCTTCTCAGATCATGCTCTCGGGAAGAGTTTCAGCCCTTCCGCCCACCTCCAGACCCTCACTCTATAACATAGACCCTCCTCCCAGAAGCCCCTTCAAAACATCAGTTGGCTGTTCTTCTATTGGCCAATCTGCAGCTTCCTCCTACAGTAATCCTCACCCAATAATATGGATAGCCCTGCCCCTCCTAAACTAGAAATCCTACCGAAATCTGTGCCTTTCTCATCTAACCATATATTTTTTTTATTTTATTTATTAAACTCTAGGATATAGCTTAACCAATTGAGAAAGATCTTAGTCATTTTACCCTCAACCAATTCTTGTTGGTCCTTTCCACTTTGTTGTCAGATCTCCAGCACATCCTTGTCTGCAGCTTACACTTCTATTTACCCCTCAAGACTATCACCATTCTACAATGTCACTCCTCTACCTCACCAGAGGACTGCTCATCTGTTGGTCCCTCCTGACACATCTCCAGTTAGATGTGTCTAACACTTCATCTGCATATTCTTTACTTCATGTCACTGGTTCCACGTTACCTCTTCCCCAAAATACTTGAAACACTGCTTGAATGAGTCCCTGTACCACCTTGGTCTATTGGCCCTAGCACAACAAAATAAAACAATCTTATTTAGGCACTGCTCCAAGCATATACATAAATTATCTTTTCTGCACCCACCTTCTTCTCATTCCCATATGTGCCTCCTACTACTATCAGGGGACATTTAAATAAACCCAGGACCCTGCAGAACGCAAAGGACTAATTGCATTATAAGATCCAAGCCGAACCCTATAACCTCTTGTCCCACGTGGTCCAACACAAAAGGGCTCAAAATAGCCCATATGAATATACATAGCATTAGAGGAAAAATAACTGAACTAGAACTCTGGACTCTGCACTACAAGCCAGATGTCCTCTGTATTACAGAGTCCTGGTTAAAACCTTTCATCCTGTCACATGAGATTGCTCTCCCCGGCTACTCCTCCTACCAGAGTGACCGGTCACACAAAAAGGGAGGAGTGGTTATGATATATACCAGGACTGGGTTAATGGTCAACAAAATAACTTACTTAAAAATTAACCCGGCTGCTGAACGCCTATTCATCAAAGTTACCCTAGGCAATGTGAAAAACATGACAATAGGATGTATATATCTACCCCCTAACCAAGCAGTTCCACCTACACAGAATTTTTCTCTAGCCTTAATAACCTGCCCCATAATGAAATTATACTATGTGGAGATTTTAACCTAGATTGGGCCGGACCTAAAAGAACACAATACCAAGCTGCACTACTTGACGCAAATCTTGAGCAACTACTTGATCAACCCACTAGACTTAACATGAAGTCTGGTAGACATAGTCTATTACACTGGATAATAACCAATAAACCTGCCATTATTAAGGCCGTAGGTATCCTCCCTGATGTACTAAGCAACCATTCCCCTACTTTTCGTATTTTGAAAAACAGTGTCCTGCACCTCCCCACCAACTCTCAAAATGAGGGATCTAACTAACTTTGTCACTGAAGCATTCCTGCAAAGTCTTGACTCGGTTGACTGGTCCCCCATATCCACCCTTCAAGGCATTGACCAGGCATTTGACTATCTTATCAATACTTTTACCCCCTATCCTAGACACATATGCCTCATACAGACTCAGAAGATCCAAAGGTCTCCACTCCCCTTGGCTCACCCAGGAACTGAGGCACCTCATGTGTTCCCGTGATAAATTCTGGAAGGCCTACAAAAGATCTGGACTACAGCTGGATTGGTTAATCTACCGTCAACTACAGAACACTTGCAAGGCAAAACTCAACAAGTCCAAAAGGGAACATTTCCAATCCCTACAGGAAAAGCACCTTGCTAACCCTAAAAGCTTCTGGAAGCAAATTAAAGCACTCATTAAGAGTAAGGAGAGGATTATCCCTCAAAGTATGACCTCAAAAGACACTACCCTGACCACACTGCTGGAGATAGCCACTAATATCAACCATTTCTTTACTGATCTTGATGCTTACAAGACTGGCCTCACCGATGCCCACCTGGAACAGACTGACACTCATCCTAAAATTACCCATCCCCACTTCCATTTAAAAATAAGCCATCAGAAAGAAGTAGTCAAATTCCTGAATGGTCTCAACCCTGACAGTTCTCCTAGTTTTGACTCCCTTCCACCTAAATTTCACAAGACAGTAGCATCTGCACTAGCTTATCCTATTGCCCTACTAATTAATAGATATTTTCTCACTCAGTCTTTCCCAAACAAATGGAAAACAGCAGTTATTGTCCCGGTACACAAGAGTGGTCTGACCAACCTCATCGAAAACTACAGTCCCATATCCATCCTATACCCAATCGTTAAAATTCAAGAAATAATACTATATAACTAGCTATACTCTTAGCTTGAATTGACCAATGCCCTCACCATTCACCAACATGGTTTTAGGAAACTACATGGTACTGAATCTGCTCTCCTAAGAATCACCACTGACATATGACAAGCCATGGACCAGGGTAAAGCCACAGGGGCAGTCATCATGAACCTCATGAAGGCTTTTGACCTCAACAACCACCCTATTCTCAGCTCCAAGCTCCACCATTTTGGCCTCAATGACAGTTACCATTTCTGGGTCTCATGTTACTTAACAAATCGGTCCCAGTGCATCAAATGGGTAGGAGCAATATCATCCCTATCCCCTATCACCAACAGGGTCAATCCTTGGTCCATTTTTATTCTCAATTTTCATTAATGACATGCTGCAAAATTGTGGAGAAGCATCCGTTCAGCTCTATGCCAAAGATGCCATACTATACAGATCCTCCAGAGATGTCAATTGTATAAGCTCGGACCTGGAAAATGACTTCAAAACCATTGAAAACTGGTTTAAGGATAACCCTTTGGTCCTGAACACCATAAAAACCAAATCCATGTTGTTCCATCATATCTCCTTTGATACTTACCTGACTCCTCTGATAATCAAATCCTCCTCAGGCATACCTCTGGAAGGGGTTGCCTCTTTCAAATACCTGGAACTGACTCTGGACAAGCACTTATCCTTCAATATGCACATAACTAACATAGTTAAGACAACTAATCAAAAAATTGACCTTCTTTACTGCACCACTCCCTACCTCTCCAACCATGAGAGGAGGACCATTGCCTCAGCTACCCTAACCCCAGGCCTCTTCTATGGGGTCCCAATAATCCACTCAGCCAAGTTAACACTTCTTGACAGACTAAGAGTGACCTATCACAGAATTGCTTGTTTCACTTCTAAGGCCCCAGCTTGAGACCACCACTGTGATGTTCTTAACACCCTGGGGTGGTCATCCTTCGAAGCCAAGATGGACTTCCCAGTGGCCTGTGCCACCTTCAGACTCAACCACCTGCCCACCTCACCCAGCCTATCTAATCTTCTTACCCTGAAAACTACACACAGGACCCTTAGATCCTCCTATCTATCTATCTTAAGTCTACCTAAAATTCGATTAGCCATAGGTAGAAGATCCTTCTCCTTTGTGGCATCACAAAAATGGAACAACCTCCCACAATCACTACTCGAATGCAAGTCTCTCTATTTATTCAAACAATGGCATAAGGAATCTCTCTTCTCACCACCTATCTGTAATGGTAACTGCCATCCCCCCTATTCCCCCCTTTCCTTTCCCTCTCGGATCTCTCTCATAACCCCTCACTATTGCCGTGTCTCTCCTTATTCTCCTCTTCTCTGTGACCCCTCCTTCAATCCTATTGGACCAAGCATGAATGTTATGAATTACCTATGATTTCATATGACTGTTAGCTTTAAAAACCTTTGTCCTTGCACCTTGATCATTTATTGCAAATCACTACCTTTGTACTTACTCATTCTGTATAATTTTGTAAATACTGTACTTGCACCTTGTATTTTGTATGTTTATTGTATTCTAATGACTATTGTAAAAGTGCTATTGTGCACTTATCTGTTGCTGTTATGTATTGTTACTCTGTACCTCCCATTTACCCTCCCCCTGGTCGCCCCTGAAAAAGGGACATTCTGTCTCAGTGGGCCTACCCGGTTACCAAAATTAAAATAAATAAATAAAATATAATGGGGTATGTGAGGTACTGTAGGTAAATGTACAATGCATACAGGGCTAGTGTATCACATTCCTGCGACACGCTGATTGGAGTGTGTCACCCTGGGTTCTCCCCTATTGCTTGTCCAGGTGGGCTCCTGCAGACACTGTCCAGGTGTGCCCTCAGTACCCCAGTTGGAACCTGTACATGGCCATAGGTCAATGCAGTGTACTAAGTCTACTGCAGTACACCCACACACATATACGTTCACACCTGTCTGCTAGGCTGCAGTACCACCTTTTCACTTTTGTGGAGTGCTGGGGCTGCCCTGCAAAGCTGGATCTGTGCATGCCATTGATATGCAAATGGCCTGAATACATTCCAGTAATGAGATGCAAATGTGGGAAATGAACTTGGACTGTGCAATGGGTCCATTTGCATATCCTGGCTGAATATTGCACTTCTGCGTGCCGCACATGTGGCCACCCAGTGAGCATTTCCATATGCCCCACAATGGTCTCAGGACACCTGCATGCTATGCATTTCCCACTGCATGATCACGCATGTTCAGGATATTCCACCAGACTTGCATGCTCGCATTCTATGGTGTATCATCTGAATATACTAATGCTTTGCACCATCACAACTGAGATGAGCAGAACATGGACACGTGCAATGCAGCCTGCCACTTTTGAATATGGGGCCCTGAATGTATTGCTTTACTCACATGACCGGGGGCCAGAAGACCATCTTAGATGCCAGTACTTTAAACTACTGGCAACTGGGATATCATCCTTGATGCTGGTTTCTTTGTTCCTGGTGCCACATAGTTTCCCCCTCAGTACTTTAACAATCCCACTGAACCATGCTCTGCTATCCACCACCATCCAACCCCCACTCAGCCTTTTAAACAAAGGATATTTGAGGTTCCTAGGTGGGTGACTAGCATAGCCCTTTTTCCACCTTGGTCAGACAACACCTACTGATTTAATGTGAAATTGCTGAAGAAAAAATTAAGTCTGAGAATTCACAAACTGAGTATGTGTACAGACTTCTTCAATTTTGCTTCACTTATAACTTTTACAGTGTTTAATATTCTCTTCCCAAACTTGTATTAATCTTCAAGTTATCACCCTCCCTCTTGACAACATAAGTGGTAACTTATAAAACCTACCCAAAATGTGTTTTTGGGGAATTAAAATTTTGCACTTACAGTACACAGTCATCAGAAAGGGTGGTAATTTGAACATTGGTGAAGTTTATGGTTACCAAACAAGTCCATGTGCATGCTTAGATAAGTTTTATCCAAGCTTAAATTTCTTTTACTCACACTAGTGCCATTTTGCAACAATGTTTCTTCAAAGATTCACAAATCTGCAAGTTACCATCCTCCCTAATGACCACAAAAGTGACAATTTGTAAATGTGTTTTCGGGGTTGCACCTGGAAACACATTTCACACAGAATTTAAATTTGCCAGTTACATTCGTGTCAGTGGCTCAGTAGGTAGCACACTTACCTCTGAGGCCGGGAGATCAGAGAGCTGTGGGTTCAGTTCCCACATCTGGCACTTGGGTTAATATCCCAGTACTGACACTGTAGTGCAGCATGAGAGGAGTGCTGCACTCCTGAGGTGCCGTCTTTCGGATGAGGCGTTAAACCGAGGTCCCATCTGCCTGGATTGGTGGTAGTTCAGGTGGATGTTAAAGACATACCTCCCAACCTTTTGTCCCCCAAATGTGGAACATTGCCTCTCAAAATGTGGAACAAATGAATAAAATGTGGAACACTTAATCAAATCTCTACCTAGAAAGCTCAGAACACTGTTAAAATGTTTGCACTTATGTTCAGAAAGTCTGTTATTAATTGAATAATGTATGTTTTGCATCATTTACTATAGATTTTTGCTTTAAAATGTTAACACTGAATGTGGGACAAGTGCTCACAATGTGGAACAGGGAGCTTTTGTGAAGTAAAATGAGGAACATTCCTCATAATGTGGTACAGTTGAGAGGTATGGTTAAAGATCCCATGGCACTTATCGAAAAGAGCAGGGGTATTTCCCCGGTGTCCTGGCCAAATTTCCCTCATTCACTAAAATTACCACCAACAGCTTAATCTGGTTCAAGGTCAGTTGGCATTCATCTGTATCCCCCTCTCCCGGGTCGTGCCTGAAAATAGGCAGGATTTGTCTGGTGCACTTACCCGGTCAACAAAAACTTACTAAACTAAACATTATGTAGTTATTAGAATAGTAGCATTGTAGCTTGCCAAAAAGTGAAATGTTCATAAAAGAATATTACTAAATGGCAAAATTATGAGTAAAAGAAAATTGCGGTAGGAAAACAGAAACAGAATTAGTTTGCAGAAAAAGGCCCCTTGGCCCATGGTGTCTGCCTAATCTTACCAAACTAATGTTAAATGAAACATCCATAGATGATCCTTACTCCCCTTTCCTCCCTCCCTTTCTGATTTGGTCTTTCCCAAGCAAAAAATAATTACATCTGGTGACATGCACAGTTCAAGTTTTTTTCAGACTTAGTTATTTTATCTTAATAAGCAAATAGTGCATGTGCATGGATTTATTTATTTCCATCCTAACTTGAAGCAAGGCACAGGTCCAGAGCCACGACAATGCATCTGCTAATTTAGGTAGGGCTCTATCTGAGGAACACTACAGGTCTGAGGCTGTGCCCAAGAAAGCTACAGGTATCAGTTGTTATATAGCTTTTACAAAATGTATGGAGATTCATTGCAAAAAAAAAAAAAACTACTTGAAAACATGCAGAATGTTATGGTTTCAGCACAAAATATGAAAAGTAGGGAAATGAAAAGATATGGGAAAAGTCACCAGAGCCTTGATGAATCTGTGGTATAGGTTCCTTGGGGTTTGACCAATCATGTGATATAGTGTTGGCATTACCCTTACTTCAATACCCTCTCTGCTTATTGTTTGTGAACATTTTTATATGTGGGAAACTTGTGTGTGAAAAAATACAAATACAGAACTTACATGTTGACCAACTACACAAATACAAATGGAGGATTTGCATGCAAAGTAAGCAATAAAACATGATAGGGTGTTGGTTGTGCCACTGCAAGCACACACCTTGGGGTGTAGTAAGGAATGCAGCCGCAGGCAGAGTGGCTTCAGCCCCTGGAAATGTGGTTATGGCAGCACAACCAACATCCAAGAGTGTCTTATTGCACTTATAAAATGGGTTTTGTGTTAAAAAAGTGAGAAAAAAAAAACTAAAAAATGAAAAGGAAATCAGTGTTTTTTTGTGACATAATCCCTCTGCAGATGGGCTGTCACTACAGGGTGCTAACCTGAGTTGCACTTTGTGAGCCACTGTTGTGCGTGTGCTTTTTGAATGAACTGTTTTTGAAGTAATCTCCTCCCAGTTCTGTTTCACTTTTTCTTTAAAATGAAAAAAAAAAAAAAAACTTACAGTACATATTGTTTTACTCTGTGGACTTAAATTGGAAAAGTTTGGTTTCAGGTGTTTTAGTTCTGTGAATGAGTGGACCATGCAAGATAGTAGTGTGAATGAAAGTGAAACCAGAATTAGAGATTGCAGCATCTACTGTTGAGGCTGTACACTGACATTTTAAGTAATTGAGCAATATTGGTAGTGGGTAGTCAACAATTTTACTATGCAGGCAAGTGTGGGAGTACTTTCTATTCACAAGAAGGAGGCCAGCTGTGGATGAGGGTGGGTTGGGTTGGTCACCTTCACACCTGGGAGGACGTTAATGTTAGGAAACTTGGGTGCTGGGGAGGAAGGAGGGTGGGACTTTGGTATAGCTGCTAGGGTGGGGGGAAATGATTTTTTATAATAACAAACTGCAAGAGTGGATAGCTGCCAGCCATGAATGCAAGCAGGTTGTGCTGATCACCTATTGTAGGAGGGTTTTTTGATGGACACTGCTAAGGGGAGAGGAGCGTGTGAGTGGGATTGTTGCAGAGGGTGGGCCTTGTTTTTAAAATAATTGGGCAGGGGAGGAGGGTACAGGATGTCTTTATTTTTTAATTTTATGGTATATCCCAAATACCAATAGGCAGGAATAGTGCCATTATTCATTATTCAAATCTGAATAACGAACAGTGCATTATTCATGGTATTCTGCAAACACTATTTGTTACTCACATGCACCAAGTACCAGGACGTTTTCAAACCTGTTGGTTGTGCCATCTCAATCCCATGAGTAGGAACAAGTTTCAGTCAATCAGAATGCAGGAGTCTTTGTTCCCATTTTATAAGGAAGTATAAGAGCTTACATGCAGAAAAGCAATCATGCTGCAGTTAAGCACAACACAGGCCAGAGTGGAGCAGCACACTCATATGCCCTTACTTGAGTCTCAGATTGTAACCCACTATAGGGCATGCTGGACCACTGTAATGTCACAAAATCATGCCACTGCAACAGATTGCTTGACACATTCATTGCTGGTAGGGATGCTCATAATAGTCGGCATCCACAGCCTGAAGTGCAGTGGTCTTTACAGTAGCCACCCTTAAGCAGGAGGTGGCTTCAGTGGTGTGCCACTTGAGGAGGTTTCTTTACAGGATCAGGAGCAGCAGATATGACATGGATCTATTATGCTGGTTCGACAAAACTTTTGTCTACCAATATTACAGCAATGGATTTATTTCAACCGCAAGTTGCGGTCGGCATAAATCCCTCATGTAATCTGTCTTTTGTTTAGGAGGGCTTCATCCCCCCCCCGAATGCCCCATGCAGTGAGCTGTGCCGCCCAACCCCTACTTCAGGATTATCAACTCCGGGTCAGAGTTGATTTGGGGTAGGGTGCGATACCCGGTAAAAGCAGTGCCTGGGTCCTGCAGATACATTACATCAGCAACAGCGAATTGTCACTGTAATGTCATTCATTTTGCTATTGTCGCTGTTCGAATTGCATACCATATGACACTCCAGTGGGAGCAGCTTTGGTAATGGGTAGAATACACTACGTAGCTGGCAATGGTTGACTTTCGAATGGCAGAGTCATGAAGAGGAGACAGCAGATGCTGGCTGCATTGAGTGAGCCTGAAGAGGAGAAGCACAACCATGAACTGCGGGCAGGGAGTACTAGAAGGTGAGCTACCAGAAGCAGAGGAAGAAAATAATCAGGAAAATGAAGGAAAGTGCTGGATGGCCCAAAAACATGACAGAATATAACAGCTGGCACAAGCACAACACATAATGCAACAAGCCCTGAGGGTCTGGAGTCAGAGGTTTTTATGATCACCAGAGGTGGGGCTCTGGAGGTTCATGTGACATCCAGCCAACCTTAAGCTAAAGTTCTGGCAAGTAGATGTGTAAAGATAAACTAATGCAAGTTTACTTTGTTAGTTTTATACCTTTTCCTTTCTTTCATTTTCTTCTCTGAGACCTCTTCTACCCCTATAACTCAACCAATCCAAGATGTCAGGGATCCTGAATGTACATACTTGCCAACTTATCCTGACTCAACTTCTGTCTTCCACCCATGCCTTGCTTCCACATAAGAGAATAAAGGAAGTTTTCTAGGGGAATTCTTGAGTCTTGAGTCCAACAGGTGGAAGGGCTGCTTTTCTTGGTGCACAGGTCATGTCATCGCAGATTGGCTGTTGAAGAGCAAATAGTTTCATTTATTATACTGGCTAGCCTGCTTGTGATTTTCCTCTGTGAAATACTGTACATAGTAGATCCATAAATGTGACAGACCCTGTAGAGCACCATCTAGCTGATTAGGGAGTGGCTGGGACCAAACTCACCCATCAATTCCTCTGATGAATAAGCACCATCCATCAGTTGAGAGAGCACACACACACACACACACACACACACACACACATGATATCAGATGACAGAATTCTGTCAGTGGCAGGAATGATTCTTGGGACAAAGATTCCTGACTGTAAAACTCCCTCCAACTGGACCAACAAATAGCAGCTGTACAGTGGCAGAAGTCTTCCCACTCCTCAAAAGAGGAAGATTGTGAATTAGATATTGAAAGCTTTCTCTTCCAAGAAATGTGTGGCAACCTACATGGTAAGTACATGCACTTAAATACTTAAAAACATTAAAGGTAACAATTTCAACTTAAGCTTACTCATAGGTTATTGATAAATGTGACGATAATAATACTTTTTTAGGGAGGGAGGCTGCTGGTCTGTGGCTATGCATACACTTAAATTAAAATCCAGCACAACTCCCACTCACATGTGCTGCCAGACAAGACCTGCATGTTTAACTGTCTTTTCATATTTTTCTAGTTCTCACCTCTGTTATAAAGGGGTAGTGGGTTACATGTTTCAGATGAAACATGAGTAACAAGGTCACCCTGTTGGCCATGTATTAAATTGTTCTAAATTCTCAAATACCACCCTTCCTGGTTGAGGAAGAACAGCGACTAGTAGCACTCCTCAGACATAGCCGCCCAGTCACAGAAGACTTGGACTCACTTACAGACCCAGGTTGTTCATACAATATATTGTAGTAGTGATATGTACTATAGCTACTATAATGCGATTTTGACTTAAAAGTTATACCACTGATGTGGGGCAGTGATTTCCTTTTTTTGTTCTTAGATTAGAATGAGATAATCAACCTAAGTTTATAATACCAATGTACTATAACTGGTTCATGATGTTCAGAAAAGGGAAAGAGGAAATCATTTAACTAGGAAAGGCACACTATGCTAGAGCTTGTTTCCAGGTGTGACCTGGGAGCACATGGAAGTTTAATGCCTTGCTCAGGGTTACACAATATGCAAGTGGGGGCTGTTAGGATTCAAATCCAGGTCTCCAGGTTTGCAGCTCAGTGCCTTTAACCACTATGCTATACTGCCTCCTGGCAAGAAAAGGAAGTCAGTAATTAATTAATACATTTAGTTGTATTCAACGAACAAGGTCTGAGATTTGCAAAAGCCTGACCACCATTGCAAGGTGACTCTGTTTGCTCAGATCCAACACTATAATATTCATTTCTATCACCCTCGCTAATGCAAATTGAGGTCCTGTGGTACCATTCTCCTTTTTTTGCTCAGACTACACTCCAGCTTCCTTGTCACACATTTATAAAGTGCAATTTGAACTGATGTTCACAAGTTGCAGCTTGGGTGCAGGTTGAAAGGGAGTAGCCACACCTACCTCAGATCATTTACAAATACAATGCAACCTGCTCAACCCAAGCTAATTAAGTTAGTATGAAAACAAAGTTGCAATGGGAATCTGCCATGATACATTTGTTTTGTAGTGTCAAGTTAAATCAGTTTAGTCATATTTTAGAAAACTTCACTTCAAGCTGTACTTTACAGATCTGAGACAAGGAAGCTGGGGTGTGGTCAGAGCTTAAAAGGAGAATGAAGCCACAGGACCTCCGTTTGTATTGGTAAGGTAAATGAATATTGAACAGTGTAGGACCTGAACAAACAGGGTAACTGTGAAGTGGTGGTCAGGCTTTCTTAAATGTTAGCTGTCTTTTGTTTACTACAAAACATTGTTTAAAGTATGATAATAAAAAGTAGTTAGATAAACATAAAAAAATCTTGCACACAGATCAGTTGATGCAGTATGGGGGGGATGGGGCACACTGGACTTTGTCGATTCTGATCAGTCATTCACCAGGAGCAACCTCAAATATGACTAAACTGATTTAACAAGCCAGGACTGAGCAGCTTACATCTTCTATAGATGATGTATTTACTGATTTAGTGAACTGTATTTTAACTACTATTACTGTATTAATTTTGTTTGTCTGTATTTCTATAGTGTCTTTATTTTCTTCTGCACCCTCCCCCTTCCCTGCCCCATCACACCTGGAAACAAGTGTCAGCTCAGTGTGCCTCTTCCAGACACCCACATTCAAATAAATCAATAACAAAATCTATTCTCCAGACTCTGCAGTACTCTATACAATTTATTTGAATCTCCATGCATACAGTATATAAATCACTGAAACGGCAAAGATAATTTAATTAACACCCTAATGAATGAAGGAAATGCATACTGTATGGAGTAATGTTTATCATGCTCAAATGTAAATCCTGGGGGAGTTTTCTTGGAAAGCTGCTACAAGATTTTTAAAGCACTAATTATATTTGTAAAACATGATAAAAGCTAATACTATAAATGCTGAAGAGATTAGAGGAGAGAGAAAGCTATTCTCATCAGTAACATTGTGGAACAAGGGCTAGGAATGCACAGTAGCATTCAAGAGGTGAACTGTGTATTCTTGGACATACAGCAAACTTAATTTACTGGTTATTGCCCTGCCTTATTTATAAAGAACTAAGAGGAGAAATTGAAAAGAGTGAATTTAGGATTTAGCAAACTTGTAGCATTTAAAACACTGTGTCAGCTTACCTGTTTTCGAGGCACAAGATATTTAATTTATTAAGAACTTGTATAAGTTGTTTTTGATAACATACCCCAATGGGAAAATGTTTACAAAGGCCAGGTCTCACATTTGGGGGTCAGGACCCAGTGTTGAGCTTGATATGATTTCCTCCACCTACCCCTACACCCCACCCCACTGTGGAAAGTTTCTAAATACTTAAATGTTGTGACAGAACTATTTGAAAAGCGAAGTACATCTGTTTATATACTACAATGGAAACTCAAACAACATTTGGGGTGTTGTGATACTTTTAAAGATAGGAACCTAATGTAAAGAAACAATATGCATGATAAAATATTTTCTCTTTATAGTTTACTATTTGAAAAGTGAGCAAAAAAGTCATTACATAAAGAAAAACAAAATACAAGCACACAAAGTTTGAGCAATGCACATGATTAGGTGAGGTAGCCCGTTTTAATGGGCCAAGACAAATACTGTGTACTGTAGGTTGTAAATGAGATTGAAATCATGGGTATTGGTGACATTTTATACAGAGGGCAACACTTCACTATTAAGACACATACCATCAAGTATCTAGGGTGCTTTAAATGTGGGAGATGGCAATTTTCTGCCATAAGATAAGCAGTATGCCTTAAGATATGTAATATTTTAAAGTATAATGAATGGCAGCACATTACTTTATGATGAGCATTATCTTTTGAAGATTAATAAATGTTTTAATTTTATTAGATTTGCATGCTCTGTTTACTGCTTCACTTATCACAGAATCACAGAAAAAAATACGAATCATGAGCCTAAAGGCCATAGGGACTCGTCCATTGTTACCTAGAATAAATAAACTTCTTAGCTCCCATAAATTCATCTAGTGATTTTTTAAAACACTGTAATGAAGTACTATTAACCACATCCTGAGGTAATCTGTTCCATACATTTATTACCCTTTGATTCAGCCAATTTCCTCATTGGTTATATCTGTAGTTTTCACCTCTTAACAGAAACTGATGAATTCTATTACTACTGTTATTATTTCTTATTAATTCTACAACTTTCCACAGGTTGCTCTCTGATAATGCCTTAAATACAGTGCATAAATCGCCTGTAAGCCTACAGTACTCCATACTAAAAAGGCCCATTTGCTTTAACCTATGTTCGTAATCTAGGTGCCTTATTTTACTGATTTTTTTTATGCCCTTCTCTGGACTCTCTACAGTAATTCCTTGTCTTTCTATTTGTATGGTGCCCAAAGCTGAACTCAGTACTAATGTGGCCTTACCAGTGAGGAATACAAGGGAATTGTATCATTACCATTTCTACTGTTTATTTTCTTGAAAATAGAACTCATAATCCTTTGTGCTGTACTTGCTGCTGCATTGCACTGTGCCGAGAAACTCCGGTCATGAGTTATTAATGCACCTAAATCATTTTCGATATCAGATTTTGCAATTGGTGTTCCTGATAAGTAATAAGCTGTTCTCAAGTTTTGATGGCCTAAATGCATAATTCTACTCTTATCAAGATTGAGGGTTATGGGAATGAAAAAGTACAATAATAAGATGCACTTGTGTTGCTCTGGAATGTTACACAATGTATTAAAATATGCAATATATGGTGTTAGGGGATACTATGGTAAAGTGATGCAAAAATGGATTAGATGTTATTCTGAAAGTACACTGTTTATATTTTGAACAGAACAACTCAGTTATGGGCCTGATGAAGTGGCGACACCATAAATCTATTGCCCAGTGTGTGTTGGAATATCAGTAAAAACTATTGAAACCTAACTAATAGTGGAGTTCATCCTGCCTTTTTGACTGCTTTGAGAAAGAAAACTAACCACATTTTTTTTAATTATTATTCTTTGGTAACCAGGTAAGGACCACTAGGCACAAGTGCCTGTTTTCAGGGGTAAACTGGGAGCACTGTGGTGGTTACATAATGTAGTGTCACACAGTATGCAAGTAGAGGTCATGGGAATCAAACCCAGGTCTGCTTGATGCACCAAGCTCATTCAACAGCTCATTACTCTGACCTTTAGCCGATATTGCCAGTCTACATATAGGATATGAGTAGCATAGAAATACAAAACGTTTCATAGGATCTTCTAATAAGGCCCTTTCCACTTGAATTTATTTATTTAAAATTAGTTTACCGGGTAAACATATAGAGATCAGCACAAAAATTTGGAACAGAAATACCCATCTTCTAATATGATAATATGATACCTGCAGCAAAGAAATGTATCCCTAGCAAATGGTTACAAATGTCCCCTCTATCCAGGAAGCAACCCTTACCAAATGTGACACAATGGCAACACCATGGCACCACAATGGCAGCACAGTGGTGAGCTGCAAAGTGTGCAATGATACTACCCAGTGGTACCATGGTTGTACTATGGTAGTTTAAATTTTGATTATTTTTGTTGATATGGTAGGACAGTGGTACAATGGTATCACAATGGAATTGAAACAAACCACTGTGATACCATGAAAACCTTAATGGTAGTACAGTGGTAATCACAGTGGTATTGCAATGGCAAATGAGTGGTATTACAGTGGTATTCCGAAGAACTTTTATAAAGGAATGGTGAGGTATGGTAAACAGTGATTTATTAGATAAAAAAAAACTAAACCCATTCCGAGATTGTATGAGATTATATTTTAACAACAAATGCATACCCTGGGTGGTTTTCATTTGGTTTCTTATGAGAAAACCAAGGAATACTAAGGAACAATACGGAATGTTCACCAGTTACAGAGTATTGAGCTGGAAGAGATTTGGGTAAAACAAAACAAAACAAAAAAAACAGCTCAAGCAAAGCCTAATGAACTGGGTGGTGCAGATGAATTTTTTCTGAAATTGACTAAGAAATGCAACTAGACTTCAGACCAGTGCACAAATATGAACTGTATCAGATGAGTGTTGCCCATAAAGAACATTAGTGATATAAAAAAAAACTGTTTCATGGAATGTTGTTCAGCACTTCTCAGCTCACCGGAGCTGCACAGTTTAAATCTGTGCTATAGACTGCTGCTACCGTAGCTCCAAGGAGCTCAATTTAAATTGTTTGTGAAGGAGTGTGCCAGTCAGGGCTTCCTGACTAGTATTTGGACTGGATTGTTTTTGTTTTAAAAAAGGCAACACGTTCTCCTTGCTTTGATTGCCCTGCTTGGCTACTTAAGGGGACGTTTTTCCTGCCTGGCTGCAGATGGAGCTCATCAGAGCTCAATGAGGATGATGAGTGCTTCTCAGCTCACCAGATTTGCACAGATTAAATCCGTGCTACAGACAGCTGCTACCAGAGTGCCACAGAGCTCAATTTAAATTGCTTGTGAAGGAGTGTGTCAGTCGGGGCTTCCCGATTAGTGTTTGGACTGGATTTTATTTTTCCCACCCACCCGTCCTGTTCCCTCCTCCCCTTAAATGCACTCTAGCCTCTCCCACTTATTCCAGCTGGCTTTATGCTCTGTGTTAATTGTTGACATTAGTACCACTCCCTAGCACTGTCTGACAGCCCTACTAGATCTTATCAAGTTTTCTCTGTACTGCTCTGTGCATGCTTTAGCTGATTATTGTACCTGCCAGCTCCTACTCTCTGTTGACTCCCTCGGAGTGGTCACTATAATTTGCTTATTAATTCAACTTAATTGTTACTAACTAGATGATGCTGTACTACATAACCCTGTGCCAGACAGATCTTACTCTCTGCTAACTCCCTCATGGTGGTCAATAGAACTGTACATTAAGCTAACTAGTGAGATGGATTACTGCACTTAAGTTAAGAATTTATCTGCTGAGTACTGCATCTAAGTTAAGAATTTATCCACTGAGTACTGCATGCAAGTTAAGATTTTCTTGCCTGTGTGGAGCAGTATTATCATGTAGCTGTTAAATGCTCTCCTGTGCTAGACTCCCCCTTCCTTTGGTCTGGTCTTGCTGTGGCATGCCTCCCCCCAGTGGCAGAACACTAAGGGCTTAAAAATTGCCCACCTTAATGTCCACAGCCTTCTCGCTAACCTCTCAGACCTAATGGCCTGGATCGCCCACTATAATCTGGACATCCTGGGGATCTCCGAAACTTACCTTAAGCCAGCCTCTCTAGACTCTGTCTGCACCCTCTCTGGCTACCTCACTATCAGGAAGTATAAAGTGGGTAACAAATGAGGGTGTGGACTGCTGCTTTATGATAAACCCCACCTTAAGGTGACTGTCATGCCTCACCCCTCCTCCCCCACTTGTGAGTTCCTACAAGTCCTTCTTCTGTTGGGTAATACCAAGAAGCTCCATCTGGCCTGTGTTTATAACCCACTGAAAGGTGGTGTTCATGGCCTCTCCCATCTCCTTGACTGCCTCAGTCCTAAGATGGGAACTAGTGAACTCTTAGTGTTTGGGGATTTCTACCTAAACTGGATGGGTGGCAACACCAAACTTTATGAACCCCTTCTATCTGGTCTTGCACTAGGTCAATTTATCACCAAGCCCACCAGATCCTCTTCCTCTAGGGTAAAAGGTGCCCTTCTTGACTGGATGTTGAGTAACAGGCCCGACCATATCACCACTTCTGGTCTCTTCCCAGATTCCATCTCAGACCATTCCCCTACCTACTTTGTTTGGAAAGTCCTTACCCCTAGGGTCCCCCCAAAAGTCATTCAGATGAGGGACTATTCACAATTTAACTACAACAACTTCCTTGCTGACCTCAGCCAGTCTGACTGGTCCCTGGTCTATGCTGCCAGTGAGCCCTCTACTGCTCTTGACTGCTTCCTATCCATATTCACCCCATTACAAGACAGACATGCCCCCTCATAAAAAGAGGGGTGAGGGGCACTGTCACTAAATGGCTGCAAGGTGGATTGTTTGCCCTGATGAAGCTTAGGGATAAAAGCTAGCAAAAATTTAAGGTCTCCGGGGACTTGTCAGACTTTGAGGAATACTGGCAGCTCAGGAACTCCTGTAAGCAGGTGATCCACTTGGCAAAGAGTGAATTCTGCAAATCCTCCCTTGAAGCATCTGTCAAGAACCCTAGTAGCTTCTGGTGCACCATCAAACACACTGTAAGTGGTCCTGCCTGCCATCAGGTCTCATACATGTTAATTGGCGGAGTCAGCTGTAACAATGCCCTGACTATAGCCAATGCTTTTAATGTTCAGTTCTCTGACCTGTCTGACTACACCCCCACTTCTTTCATATCCAATGATGTGGGCCCCATTGGTAGTTCTGTGCCCAATCATCCTCCCTCTTCCTTCTACTTCAAGTCTGTCTCCTGCAATGAGACATGGAAGCTCCTAGCTGGACTCTCTCCTCACACTGGAGCTGGGCATGATAACCTTGAGCCCAAATTACTCTGCCTGGGGGCCCCCTACTTGGCACAGCCTATCTCTTACATTCTCAACTCCTCTCTCATATCTGGTTCTATCACAGATATATTGAAGGTCGCTCATGTGGTCCCAGTCCTCAAGAGCGGTGACACCAAAGTACTTGAAAACTACCGCCCCATAGCGATCTTATCTGCTATTAACAAGCTGCTCGAATAGGTAGTGGCCTCCCAGCTTGCTCTCTTCCTCCAAACCCATGGCCTCCTCTCCCCTGTGCAGCATGGGTTCCATAAAGGGCAGAGCACCTCTACTGCCCTAGCATGGGTCACCTCCAAAATCAGAACTACGACTGACCAAGGCAAACTCATGGGCCCCATCTTTATTGACCTGTCTAAGGCCTTTGATCTGGTTGACCACACACTCCTGGGCACTGACCTTTGGTCCCTTGTCCTTTCACCTGGTTTTCCAACTACCTCTCAGGCAGACAACAGTACATGAAGTTCCAGAAAGCCCTCTCCAGGCTCAGACCGGTTACATGTGGGGTGCCTCAGGGGTCTGTCCTTGGCCCCGTACTGTTCTCCCTCTTTATCAATCAGTTGCTCTCAGTACCTGTTTCTGGGCATGTCACCCTACATGCTGATGACCTTGTGCTTCTTGCTAGGTCACAGGATATCAGAGACATCAACTTTAGTCTAAACTCTGATTTCAATTGCATTCAATCCTGGCTCAAGGCCAATAAGCTTGTCATCAACCTCCAGAAAATGCAGACCATGTTATTTGGCTCCCTTGCCAAGGTCAGAGCATGCCCGGCCTATCCCATGCTCAGCTATGGGCTCACCTCCTTCGTGAATGCTCCAAAAGCCTGGCTCACAAATTGGGACACAGCGTACAACAACGTTTGTTGCTTTGCCCTGTCAGCCCCCCATCTCACCCATTACTGTCAACTCTACTCCAGGCTTCGGTGGTTCTCCCCCAGTAACCATCAATCCTTTGTTATGGGCAACTTCACAGACAACATCATCCGAACGTCCACCCCACCAACACTTGCTGAACTGCTCAAGCCTGCCCCCTCTGGCTAGCGACTGAGGTCCAGTGACTCCCAGGCTCTCAAAGTCCCCAAAACTCACTCCCTCACTGGGGATTGTGCCTTCATGGCCCTCGCCCCAGAGCCTGGAACCTACTTTGCTTCAGGCCCTCCCTCTGGGGCTACTTAAAACATGCATCCTCCTGCCTTTGCTCTTAGCTGATCCACCATGCATGGTGAGCCTGTGGACCATTGACTATGTGGGCTTGCTGCATGTGTATAGTTTATGCCTTGAAACTGTCTTGCTGCTATATGATTGCTTCTCTGACTGGCTCCTGCTGTTGCTATGCCTTAACTCTGTACTTGCATTTGTATTTGTTACTTCCTGTACCTGCCTGTACCTTGTTGATTGCTGTACCTTGTCTCTCAATTGTTATTGTCTGTACCTGCCTGTACCTTGTAATTTTCCTTGGTCACATCTGAAAATAGGCACTTGATTGTCTAGCTTGCTTACCTGGTTAACAAAAGCTGAGTAAATAAATAAATGTAATTATATTTTTCCATTAGGAGGCTGTTAGTATTTACCAGCCAGTTCCTTCCTTTTGCTCAAGGACAACTGCAGGGATTCAGATAACTCCATTTTGGGAGTATTTGACCTCTAAAAATAAGACATAAAGGTCCAAAATAAAGGGGGAAGGGAAGAAGTCACTGATTTCCAAATTTAAAACAAAAACTAAATAAAAAAGTTGACTTCCAAATTTGTAGACATGGATGTCAGAAATTATGGATTTTTCTTAAGGAAATTGTATTTTGTACCACTAATATTTATATCAACATCCATATATTGGTTCCTCCTAGAATATTAATTTCCAAAATGTGGGATCTGGGAAGTATTTTGACTTCCAAAAAAATGGAATGACTCTTTTGACTCATAGAAGTTTTAGACTTCAACTAAAAAAATGAAACTCTTGGACTCTTTCTTTAGTATATACTATTGTGTTTGTTTACATTTTGTAATGAATAGTTTGACTTGTTTCGTCAAGGCACTTTACCCTGTCATGTGTGGAATTATTTGTCTTGTCATGCTTACTCAGGTGCAGTTTCTGAATAAGTGACTGAGACCAAGGCAGGAAAGTAATGGACTTATGACACTAGCATTACAATAGAAAGGACATTCTCTGAACTAGTCACTCAGCAGGTTGATGCCATTTGGAATGTATTCCTAAGAGGGTACAGTCTGACTAAATTCTAAGGAATGACAAGACTTTATCCCAATACCACATATTTCTGCTACACATGTTAAGGCAGGTGTAACTGCCAGAAACATATGCATTATACTAAACCTTGCATTTTTAATGCTTAGACCAGAATCCTTCAAAATGGACTTTTGTATTATCATATCTCTAGGGTGAGTGCCCCTTTAGTGCTACTGTAATGAACCCAACATTCAGGGTGAAAACATCACTTAAGCTTTTCAGTTTAAGAAATGTTGGCTTTCCATGGGAAAGCCTGCTATTTGTATAAGAAACCCAAAGGACAGAGTAATGCCAGACCAAAATATTTGTTGTTCCTTGTAACTACCCTTTCCTTCTCTTTGAATTTTTTTAGACTGTCAACACACCTATCAAGATTCAGCACAGTTATTTTGTCAATGAGCTGGTGTTTAAAAGTTGTTATTCAAGCTTTTATTTACAAGAAAGTATTTATTTATTTATTTCATCTCAGATTACAAATACCTTTGAGCTAAACATATCTCATTTACAAAGGTTCCACGTCAGTAGGATTGGGGTAACAAAACAGACAAAGGGAAGTTAGATAAGCGATATACAAGCAAAATTGGTAATATTAAAACATCATATAAAACAGCGAGAGCAGAAAGAAATATTGAGTTTCTAACAAGCAGTAACAGTATAGCATACAACATAGACAAGGCAGTATTATGAACGGAACTGAAAATTGAGTATATTGTACAAGATGGGCTAACTATAAGTAATAGGTATATATAAAAATGTTGAGAGGGAGAGGAGGAGAGATGGAGACAGAGAAGAAAAAGGAGGAGAGAGGGAGACAGAGAGGTGAGAGATAGAGGGGAAGAGAGGGAAGAAGAATGAGAGGGGAGGAGAGGGTGAAAGAGTAGGATACACTACCCTAGGTTTAGTTAATTTAGGGTCCAAGGGTTTAGGAGTATAAGTATGATTGTCAGACCCTGGGTAGAAGGGAGGCAGTCAACAGAAATGACAGGGAAAGCTTTAGAACAGGGGACTTGGAGGGGATTTGATGAGCGGAGTAGCTGGACGGGGGGCAGGAAGGCAGGTAGAACCTATATATTACTGGATGCAGTCACAGTGGCTTTCAGTGGCTTTCAGTTGCAAGATGCTGCTAAAGTATATGCTTATAGAGCCCCAACTTCATAAGATTACTTAATTTAGTGCATAGACTGTTGTACCAGTGAGGTACCTGGTACAGAAAAGACCATTGACATTATGAGGTCCATCATCTGGGAACTAGAAGGTGATCTGCAGTAGACGAACGAATGTGTTGGGTCTTGGTGAATTTGTTCAGGAGGTTTTCTACCCCTGGAGGGAGGAGCCCAAGGAGAGCTTTTTTTGTAAGAAAGCATGTCTGGTATTTAATCCTGCAAGCGAGTTAAAGCCACCCAGATTGTGAGTAAAGCTCACACATGTGGGTGAGTCGAGGGGCACCCATGTAGAGTCTGCATACCTTGTTCAGTGTGATCATTAACCTCCTGAGTGAAGTGGTGGAAGCAGCACCATAGATGTCCAGGCCATAATCAATGACTGATAGGACTGAGCTATGGATTGCAAGTCTGAGGGCTTCCTGAGTTAGACACCGTCTGTGACTATAGAGGAGCCCTGTCCTTACATTGGCCATCCTGACAACATTCTCGATCTGGGGTACATATGTGAGATTATTGTCCAGGGTAACATCTAGGTATTTGAAGTTCTGGATCTGCTCAAGGGGTGTTCCTAGGCTAGTTCTGACAGTAAGGGGGTGAGACTTGTGCTTGTCATGGGGGGACGAGAACAGCAACACTTTTGTTTTCTTGTGGTTCAATATTAGTTTGTACATACTAAACCATTGATCAGTTTGTTTGAAACCCAGCTGTAGCTCACTTTCAAGAAGGTCTGGGTCAGTTTGGGATGTATATATGACCGTGTCATCAGCATATAGAAAGGACCTTAGGTGACATGCTGAGGGCAGGTTATTCAAGAAGGTTCTGAAAAGGACTGGCCCCACTGTTAAAATGTGGTCACGTGCTGGCTCCGTAAGTTTACTCATCATGGCAGACATGAGTGGGTCTTAGTTACATGCAGCAGGAGACAATTTTTCTTCTAATATTCAGAAGATTTTTTTTTATTTATTATTCTTTTTGTGCCACCTCTTTTTCCCTTTGTTCTCCAGTTCCCACTATGACCACTGGGGTTGCTACAGTCAATACATTTCTCCAGTCAGGTGAGTGAGTCAGTGACTATCTTGACAGCTGATGCCAATGCTACACTTTGGTCAGCAGTTATAAAATGGGTAAGAGAAAACAAGATACTTTATGTGACTGGACAGCTGTGATCACATGCCCATGCACAACAGTACAGGTCAGAAATACTTTCAAAACCCCATTACTCAGTTCTTAAAATACGATTCAGAGGAACCATTTTAAAAGTGTAGTAAAGCACTTCTGGATGTGCATAATCATGGGATAATGGGATAATGGTCTTCTCGGAATTGTAAGGCACTCTCCATTACCTCATGCCTCACTTCCCAATGCCATGCCATTATATCAAAATAATGCACACCATGTCATGATGTATTACTTAAAGAGGAATTTTGGCAAAAGGTTCTAAACTGCAGAATTAGAATCAGCAAATCCTCAATAAGTCTCCTATCAAAAATTAGATTTATAAGTTACTTCATTTAAATGGTAGAGGTGTTTTGTAACTCTGATTTCAGTACCTATTCAAAAATGCTGGTACCACTGAAAAGCTGATGGGGATGTCATAACCAGAACATACAGGATAGTCATCCCTGCTAGTAACTGTATATGACTTACTTCTACAAAGTTTAAGAATCTCTGGTTGTTGTAATCATTAAAAAAACTGACAGTCATGTGCAGTGCATGCATTTCCAGAATATTCAGATGTGGGGTGCTATACTTTAAAAAGAGGCAGGGATGTGTTTTTTGAATGCAGCAGTGGACATGTATTTTAAATCTCAAGGTTGTGCAAAAGTTCAGAAAGTTGCAGTTATGAGATTTTAGCATTTCAACATTTTGCAATGCTACTGGGACTCAATTTAAAAATGCAGTGGGGGACATACAATTTCAAATTGTGGCAGGATCAATTTCAGAAAGTAGGCCAACTCAATTTTGGAATGAGTTACATGCAAGCACATAATGTGGCACAAACACACAGGCTTTATTTTCAAATGTTTTACCATAGAAACAAAATGGGAGAAACATTTGAAAATAGGAGCCACAACCTCAGAATGTGAAGACAATGTATAATCTTGTAATGTGTTAGGGAAATGGAACTTCAGAATGTGGTTGGACCAAACAATTTCAATATAGGAGGAAACACATCATTTTGGAATGAGTGATAGACAAGCTTAGAATGTGGCAAGGAATCACATTCCTAGAATGTGGCAGAACACAATGTTTTTTTTAATGAGGGATAGGTAGTCACAAAATGTGGTGGTGATGTGCAATCTCACAATATGGAAGGAATGCACAATTTCAGAATGCGGTGGCAACATGTACTTTTCGAATGGGCAACTCCTGATTTCACAGGTTGCACTCAGAAAAGTTGAAGGGATACAGTCAGAAGGGATTGGCTATCACCAAACACCAAAACAAGGTACCCAACGCTCCACTGCATTACAGGGAAAATAAATTGCTAGTCCACTCTCATACACTTGAAAATGTCAAATGTTTATTTAATGCCCAAAATGTAAGAAAAATTAACAAAGACAATGTTGGACAAGCAAGCTGCAGTTAAGCACAGGGAGTATACCCCAGCACTTCACCAATATGGCTTCATCAGGGGGCATAGACTGCTTGTCAATGACACTCATAAATACAAACATGACATATCAATTTAAGGCAGCAGTGCAATAAAATTGGGCAAACAATCTATCCCTATATTTTTTCATTATAAAAGATTGCAGGTATCTTCCAGTTTTATGTAGTGGTACAATTTTCTAATTCCACCAAAATGTGAATATTTTAAGATTGTTTTAACTAAGTTTTTTCTCAAGAAAAAAGATGGCAACCATATTTTGCATAGAAATAGCATTGTAAACCTGGCAAGGGTTAGAGCAAAAAAAAGTAAAAAAAAAAGACTCATGGTGTGCAGCAGAGGAGGTACCTAGGCAAGTACATTTGACAGGAATGATAATATTTTTCTTAATCGTAGCTGAAACAAGCTTTCTTAGAAAAACATTTTTCGTTGCATTAAAAACTCCAGTCATGGAAACCCATATGCATCCTATACAAATGCACTGCTGTGTAAAAATCAGTAGATACCAGATACATTGCAAGCTATTTTAAAGGCTTACAGTTTATAGTTACATTGGAAGGAATGCCCAGTGTTAGAATCTAGTAGCCAGTTTAACTGTCTGTGATCAACCTGTCATTTTTAAAGGGTAAATTCCCATATTTTTGGTAATCTACATGAATAAAACATGGCCAAGAATTTTGCTGTGTTCTGAAAATCCATATATATAACAGAGAATTCAAAATGTAAATTAATAAACCAAATTCAGCAAGTATTTAGAAATAAGGAAGCAATAATAGACTTATGAAAAACAAGAACAGGTGAAAAAGGGGGATGTGGGAACAAAAGGGGAGGAAGGATGGGCAGGGAAGAACAGGGAGGGAGGGAGAGGGGAAGGGAGGGGATGGGAAGCTGAGAAGGGTGGAAGGAAAAGGGGAAGGTGGGGAGGGGAAAAAGGAGGGAACAGAAGGGAGGGAAAGGAGGAAGAGACATTGGGAGGAAGGGAGAAGGAAGACACGGATCAGAAGGAAGGAAGGAAAGGAGGAAGGTGGAAGGAAGGAAGAAGGGGGAAAGGGGAAGAGGGGGGAAATGACCAGTTGGTTAGTATTACTTTATCTACCCTTCGAAAAAAGGCTTCAGACCCCAATACTCATTGAGCCAGGGATTTTGGGGGAAAGGGGAAGGGGAGAAGGGGGTGAAAATGACCAGTTGGTTAGTATTACATTATTTACCCTTCAAAAAAGGCTTCAGATCCCAATATTCATTGAGCACCCTCCCCCGGTTGATTCATTTAAATTTAAAAATCCAATAACTCTCTTTTCAGTAAAATGTGTACCCTGTTACTACCTCTCACCGGCACCTTCAAGAGTTTCAGTCCCATAAATTTCATTTGTCTAGAATCACTTTCACATTTTTCCACAAAATGCCTGCCTAATGGAGTATCGCTCTTACTATTCACAGTACTTCATACATGTTCTTGAATCCTTTCCTTTAAAGCCCTTACAGTTCTGCCTACATAACATAGGTTGCATGTACACCATAATACACAAACTACAAAGTTGGCAGAACATGAGATGAATTCCCTGATTTCAAATTCCTTTGGAAAATGCCCACATTTACATTTCTTGTCCTGTACACCATACTGGCACACCCTGTAGCTTTTGCACAAGACAAAAGCCTTTTGGCTGTTGGAGCCATGGTTTTCTCTCACTCTGTGGGGTATAAAACTGTGTACAAGGCTATCTCTCAGACTGGGTGCTTTCCTGAAAACATTACCCTATGTGTTTCCCCTACCAGGTTCCCCCATTCACTATGCAAGATCTTCCAGTTCCTCCAAATTATGTTTCTGATTTGTCCAGCTAACTGATTATTCAATGGAAATGGTGACAGGTCCCACTCATCTGTATTGTCCCTCTGCATCTCTCTGCCTCTCAACAATTCATCCCTATTCTTGTTTATCTCCTCATTATATGCTTTGTTTAGTGGCTCTTCACCATATCCACTACCCAAAATCTTTTCCATTAGCTCTCTGGACTGAGCAGTATAGTAATTTAATTCAGAAAAATTCCTTCTTACCTTTAGGAACTATCTGTAGGGGATAGAGGTCTTGAGGGTAAGTGGGTGGAAACCATCATGCCTAAAGAGGCTGTTGGCAGGGGTCTCTTTCCTGTAACCTTTAGTAATAATCTTCCCCTTAAAGAGCAACTATCCAGGTGCTCTCCCTCAGAGGCATGAGGAATCCTTACCTGTCTCCTGATCATATGGTGCATATGTTTCTTTTTATATGTTCCCTGATTCAGGGAGGGAAGAGATTGTATTTTCAGCTCTGTGGAGCCAGGCTGCGCTGATCCCTTCCACTTCCTGGTTCCTTCTCAGAGATCCATCTAAATTACAAAAATGTTACTTTAAAAAACAGCCCCATTGATATCTATGGAACGTGTCCCCATGTTCTCCATATAGTGACTTCACAAAATGTGGTGGCACGGGGGCATATTGGGGGTAGATCAGTCTCTGAAAAGGTACCAGAAAGTGGAAAGGATCTGCGCTGCTCAGTTCCACTGAGTCAAAATACAATTTCTTCCTTTCCTAAATTAGGGCACATATTAAAAGACATGTATGCACCGTATGATTTATTGCAGGTAAGGGTTCCTCATGCTTCTGGGGGGAAATTTTGTAAAAGAGCAAGTTAGTTGCTCTGTAACTGTGTCCTCCTCCAAGACAAAATCCAAAAAATTAACAGCATCTATCCAGGCTGTGAATCTAAGATTCATATCATTCTGATTTATCCACTCTGTGAATGCCTCTGCTTTCTCCAGAGTACCCTCCCAAATGCAAAGGCAGTCATCTATTTATCTAAACTAATACTTTAATTTTTATGTAATAGGATTTAAGTGTTGATTATAGATGACTTTTCTTCCCCATATTCCCCACACCCCATAAGGAGGTCCATATAAGCAGGGACATAGCAGCCTCCATTGTCATCCCACAGATTTGCAAATAGTATTCATTATTAATTAAAAAAAAAATGTGACTTAATACAAACTCCAAAGATTTCTTGATGAAATCCAGGGGCATACTCCCTTTCAGGGGCTCTCATCCTAAAAATTCATGCAAGCTTTTATCCCATCTTCATGTTGAATTGAAGTTGTAAAGTGATTTGATATTTATGGTTATCCATAGCATACCCTGTTTCCACTCAATCTCCCTCAACATTTTATCAGTATCCCTGTGTCTTTCAAGTGTGATGGGAGGAGCTGGACACTTTGATTTAAGAATAAATAAAGGAAAACACATAGATGGTCCACTAGAGACCCCGTCGCCAATACTATTGCTCTACTGGGGGGGTGTTCCATCTTTTTATGGACCTTCAGGACAGCGTAGCAGGTAGGGATGATTGGTGAATCACACCAGAGGTACTTAAACTCCTGTTCAGTGATTTGAGCAACCTGTAGTCCTTTCTGCAATACTGCCCACATTTCCCTCTTATAAGATAAAATGAGGTTGTGTGTTAATTTTATGTAGCTAGTTCTATCATCCAGTAGTCACAGAAACATAAAAGTTGTTGGCAGATAAGGACTTCTTGGCCCACCTAGTTTGTCCTATATTCTTTACCTCCTGTGCCACCACAGACCCTACTTGATCTCCGGTCTTCTTCCCCTGTCTTACTTTAAAGGTCCCCTTGTGTCTATCCCACGTATGCTTGAATCCTTTTACCATTTTAGCAGCCACCACCCCTTCTGGGAGGCTGTTTCAGGTGTCTACCACCCTCTCCATGATGAAGTATTTCCTCACATCTCTTCTGAGCCCCCCACCCCACCTTCATTCCATGACCCCTTGTGCTGCAGCATATTTTCTTATGGAAAATGCTACTTTCCTGTACCTTATTAATACCTGTGAGGTACTGTATTTGAACATATCTATCATGTCTGCCCTTTCTCTCCTTTCCTCTAGACAGTCCATATTTAGTTCCTTGAGTCTTTCCTCATAGGGTTTTTGAGGCAGAAATTGCATAATTTTAGTAGCCTTCCTTTGTACTGCCTCTGTCCTATCCATGTCCTTCTGGAAGCAGGTCCTCCAGAAATAGGCACAGTACTCAAGGTGGGGTCTTACCAGTGATCTATACAGGGGTAATACTACCTCACTCTTTCTGCTGGTGATATCCCTCCCTATGCACCCGAGCATCCTGCTAGCCTTTCCCACTACCTTCTCATACTGCTTGATACCTTCAGGTCTTCAGAAATTATTATCCCTGGGTCCTTTTCCTTTTTTGTGGTTGCTAATACCTCCCCACTCATTTGGATTGTTGCCCCTATTTTTCTGTGCCTCAAGTGCATGATTTTGCACTTTTTAACATTGAAACCCAGCTGCCATTCCCTTAACCATTCCTCCAGCTTTTTCAGATCATCCCTAATCCCCTCCCCATGTCCAGTCTGTTGCAGATTCATGTGTCAACCACAAACATACTTACTTTTCCTTCCAGCCTTTCCACAAATGTTGCTAATAAAGACATTGAAGAGGACCAAGCTTAGTACTGACCCATGTAGCATCCTGCTGGTCACCTTGTCTTCTCCAGAGTGCACCCCATTTACCACCAACCTCTGACTCCTATTGCTTAGCCAAATTCTTATCCAATTTAATAGTTTCAGATGCATTCCTAGGTTGCCCAGCTTGCTCACCAGTCTTCTTTGTGGAATGGTGTTAAAGGCCTTACTGAAATCCAGGTACAGTGAAGTGTCCTAGGACCAAGTGCAGTGTCATAGTGTGGCATCCAGCTAGTCACCTTGCCTTCTCCAGAGTGGACCCCATTTACCACCAACCTCTGACTCCTATTGCTTAGCCAAATTCTTACCCAATTTACTAGTTTTAGACCCACTCCTAGGTTGCCCAGCTTGCTCACCAGTCTTCTGTGTGGAATGGTGTTAAAGGCCTTACTGAAATCCAGGTACAGTGAAGCACGCTAGGATCAAGTGCTGTGTCACAGTTTCCCTGCATGACAAAAGGGATAAACTCCCATTGAAACTGCATTATTCCCTTCAGTAATACTACTGCAGAAGTCTGTAGAGTTGGGCTTGATTCTGGTGAGCTTCACTGTAGGCCACATTTACTGCTCCTCCATGTTACACTTCTGTGGTCACCCAGTTAAAGAACTCAATCAGGTTTAACTGGCAAAACCTCCTGCCTGTGAAACTATGTTGCCTAAGATCCTGTAATCCACTGGTTTGAAGGTATTCCCCAATCCTTTCCTTCGGTAGCAATTCCATTACTTTACCCACTACTGAAGTCAGGCTGACTGGTCTGTAATTTTCTGCCTCCTACCTATTTCTACTTTTGTCTAGTGGAATCACATCTGCCCTTCCCCAGTCCCCCAGAACCTCCCCTGTTTCTAATGATAGGCTGAACTGAGCTGTCAGAGGTGCAGACAGTGCCTCCTTGAGCTCCCTCAGTATCTGAGGGTGCACCCCATTAGGTCTCATTGAATGAGATTATGAGGAGGGAAACTATTGACACAGTGAATGATGATGGTTTGATTGGATATATCTGTCAGTTTTGGAAGAGCTAATGCATGAATATGATTCTGAAAATACTTATAAGGTCACACCAGAGCAATTTGATAAGGTTAGGAGACAGTATTTCAAAACAGCAATCAGATTTTTTTACAACAGTTATTAATAGCATCATACAGACTTTTAAAGAGTAGTCACCAAACAAGTTAATGAGTTGATAATAAAACATATGAATTGTGCTAAAAATGTTATGAATCTGAATGTACAAGAGATACAACATTAAATACCCCTTTGAAAAATACTGATAATTATTAAATCAGCAAATAAGGGGGCAACACTGCCATCATGACTAGAAAACACTATGAAATTGTAATTATGAGAATACTGGATGATAGGACTAACTACATGAAATTAACACATGACCCCCTTTTATCTTATAAGAGGGAAATGTGGGCAGTTTTGCAGGAATGACCACAAGGTGGTCAAATCACCGAACAGGAGTTCAAATACATCTGGTGTGATTCCTCAATTGTTCCTACCTTTTATGTTCTCCTGAAGGTCCATATAAATTGGAAGATCCCCTGGTAGACCAATAGTATTGGGGGTGGGGTCTCTAGTGGACTATCTATGTATGTCCCTGGATTTCTTTTTAGAACAAAGCATTCAGATCTTCCAATCATACTTGAAAGACACAGAGGATACCCTTAAAAAGTTAAGGGTGATAAAAGTGAAAACAGGGTATGCTATGGAAAACCATAGATGCCGAAACACTTTACACTTTGATTCAGCATTGGCGTGGGATCAAAGCTTACATGCATTTTGTGGATAAGAGCCCCTTGAAAGGGAATATAACCCTGGATTTCATCAAGGAATCCTTGGAGTTTGTATTAAGCCACATTTTTTTATTTAACAATGAATACAACTTGCAAACCTGTGGGATAGCAATAGGGGCTGCAATGACCCCTGCTTATGCAAACCTCCATAAGAGGTAATGGGATGAAAAAGACATTTATAATCAGCTCTTAAATCTTTTTACATAAAAATTAAAACAATGGTTCAGATATATAGATGTTTGGCTTTGTATCTGGGAGGGTACTTTTGAGGAAGCACAGGGGTTAATAGAGTGGATAAATCTGAATGATATGAATCTTAGATTCATGGCCCAGATAGATGCTGCTAGTGTTAATTTCTTGGATCTTGTCTTGGAGATGGATACAGTTAAGGGAAAGATTGTTACCAAAGGTTACAGGAAAGAGACCTCTGCCAACAGCCTCCTTAGGCATAATAGTTCCCACCCTCTTGCCCTCAGGAACTCTATCCCCTTCACACAGTTCCTAAGGGTCAGAAGGAATTGTTCTGAATTAAATGATTATGATGTTCAATCCAGAGAGCTAATGGAATGGTCTTGAGGTGAGTAACAAGAATAGGGATGAATTGTTGAGAGGCAGAGAGACGCGAAGGGACAATCCAGATGAGTGGGGACCTGTCACATTTTCCATTTAATACAATCAGTTAGCTGGACAAATCAGAAATATAATTTGGAGGAACTGGCATATCTTGCATAGTGATGCAACAGTGGTGAGCGTGGTAGGGAAAATCACCCAGGGTAACATTTAGGAAAGCAGAGTCTGAGAGACAGGCTTCTAGACAGTCAGTTTTATACCCCACAGAGTGACACAAAACCATGGCCCCAACAGTCAAAAGGTTTTTTCTTGTGCGAAAGATGCAATGATTGTTTGATCGATTGAAATGTTTCACCAGAAAGGCATGCTGAGCAACAAGTTGCTCATCTCCCGGTGCAACCTGGGGGATAGAGAACAATGGGACAGAATTCAGAGAAATGTTACAGTGTTGGAATACAATTTGCTTACTTGCATACAATGACAGCAGGAAAGATTACAGGTGGATCACGTTGGCTAACAATGCAACAGTTAACTATAGTAGATATGAAGACACATATAGCAATGTGGCAACAGTTGGTGACAGTTGGTAACACTGGAACACATATAATAACTTGGCAGTGTGGTAGAACTGTGTTCTACCAGTCCGCATGCCAAGGAGGAGGGATGTCTTGTTTATTCTCTTGTTCTTCTTCCTGTATAAATCTGTTGCGCAACAGTACTCCTCCATACCTTTCCTATTTATTTCTTCAACTGGCATAGGTTGGCCACCTATGACAGTCCTTACTTTGTCTTTCTGAATCTTTTTCTATCTTTGATATTTCTTTTTCACCTTACGTCCCTCACCTTGATCTCCCATAACCTTGCTTTAAGTGAAGAAAGCAGAGAGATGGCTAACTTGCCAGACTTACTAGCTTATTATTATTATTAAATAAAGTACTGTGTGGCATTTTGAAAGTGCTAGTAAATAAAGTTCTCATGTGCAGCAATAAAGTGTCAGGTGTTTATGTGCAAATGTAAAATTCATACAAATGTTACGCATAACAAACATTATTAAAGGGGTATTGTCATAATTAATTAGAAATAGGAGATGTTGAGAAAGGGACTCCTGGCTGGCAAGTGGAAATTCAAAGAATTAATACAGTTGAGGCTTGCCGTGTCTCCCCAGTTCCCCTTATATATCTGAAAATGAAGTACTGTATAAAGTGACTGGGTGGGCAGGAGCAGCAACACCTTTTTTTCTTTCCGATCCCTTCCCTGCTGCTCTCTGTCCTATCTGTGAGCTCAAAAGTAAAGAGGAGCCACAAACAATATTAAAATATGAAGTATGTGGCTCTCTTGCCATTTGTTTTCAGAAGCCCCAAATCCAAGAAGGCCAAAAGGAAAGTTTGAGACAATGGCTTGCAAAAGCTGCCACCAGTAACACACAAATGCCTCATTTTGTTTGTCAGTGTTCAGTATGAAGCTAAAAATAAGGCAGTTTGTGAAGAAATAGTACAAGGTTTCTTTAGTATGTAAATATATAAAAAGGTACAAGAGCTATATAATTAGCTGTGCTTTGAACAGGGATAAGGAGCAAAGGCTTTTGAACATGTACTGACTGGGGGAAATTGCAGGCAGAGGATCCTGAGGTGGCCCAGTTAGAAACTTATGTTTCAGTCCAGGAGGGTGGCATGGGTACCGGTGGTATGGGGTGGAACCATTGTGGTGGTTTGAGCAAAAACAGGGTGCCCTATATCACATGAAGCCTAACCCCGTACTAAATGTGTAGATGTCAGAGTAGTGTTGCCCATGGCCTATGGAGAGGAAGTGATAGAGAAAGCTTGTTCCAGTCACTCTAGGCCATTGAGCCATGGAGAAATCTTGGCAAAAAGAACCCCATTATTCTACTGGCCAGGAATGTACCGGAAGGTGGCTGCCTATCTGAAGGCCAGTGCTTTGTGCCATCAGTAAGAGGTACCAGGAAGGAGAGTGGGAGGAGTAACCCAAAGGGTAGAAGGCCGCAAGAAATGGCACCCTTGGAAGAGGGGGAGACTCCCATGTAAGGCAGAAGGTGTAAGGTGGTAGCAGATGTCTAACCTTGGTACACCTCTGTACAAATGCACAGTTGTTTTAAGGAATGACACCCCAGGGGCTTTGAGAGGCACTGGCTGTTTGTTTTTAGCTTGAGAGGTTCTTCAGTTGCCTGGAGGTGTTTGTTGAGACTCACTTGGGATGGAACAACAAGGGCTTGGGGGTCAAAGGAATAACCTCAGGTTTTGATAATGGGAATCAAAATGAAAAGTATGCAATGACAAGAAATATTTTTGCTGTGTGAAATGGAAAATGTGCCTAAGGCCATAGGGATCAGGTATGGGGTGAAACTTATGATAAGGCCCCAGCCAAATGGGATGATACGTCTAAGTGGGGACTGAATAGATTAGAATAGTGTTCCCTCCAAAGGAAGTTTTTCTTAGGGCTGGTTTGTCCAGCCACCCAAAAAATAGCCAGTTAGAGAAAGCCAGGATGCAGCAGAAATTTGCAGCTTTTGCTTTCTCTTCCTCAGAACATATGACTATAGCTGATTGTATCTGTATATGTATGTTCTAGACAGATGCTAGTACTGTGATAGCCCCGGGGTATAGTTAGTGTGGTATTACACGAGGCCCCTGCACCCTAATTGATATCCTCATGGGTACACCGTAGACAGCTAATGTTTAGGCATAGGCTATACTAATACATAGGGCTAAGGGCATCTACCGTATAAGAGTAGATGTCAGGATATGAATACATATTATTGTAACTCACTTTGCTTGCTAATGCACACACATTATACCATGTATTTTCTGTCTATTTCTTACTTGTCAGATGCCAAGACACCTGTCCTTGAAGTAATTATAATGTGTAAGGCAACATTGCCATCTTTCAGTGATGGACACCACTTCAGCTTGTTATGTAAGACTTTGTATAAGAACGTCTTTGTTCTAAAACTGATGACTTTACAGAATTTTATAATGTTATCTTGGACCGTGGAGCCACCTCTAATTTAGCCAATAGGGCTCATCTCTGTAACTAGAAATGTTTCTATCTTTTAGTAACCATAGTAATTATCACAGGTATATAATGTTATGCACAGGCTTTACACCTCGGAGACCCGAGAGATCCCAAGAGACTACAGAGAAACCTCGAGGTGTAGGGAACGCTTAGCACTGGCTCCCGGTTCATATTGGTAAGAACTGCTTAGGGCAACTGTGATTTATCCCTTTTTGTAGTAATAAACTTGTTTATTACTCGAATGCAACTTGTCTGTGAGTATTTGCATCTCCAATATTGCCAAGAACCTGAAGGTGAGGTTTAGACCTCTTACAATTGGCGACCGTGTGCAGGCAATATTGGGTGTTGTAGGTTTCACTTGTTGCTATACATTTCCTTTCCACAGGGGACTGTAGGTGTACACTCCCATACCACCTCTCCCGTCTTTTCTACTAGTTTGTAGATACTTGCAAAGTCTAGCTGACTTTTTGGGTGTGGTCGATGCCGTCTCGACCCACTCCATAGCAGCTTTGAATTGCAAGCCTACAACTTAAACAGTAGCCCGGCTGTGTTTAAAGTACTCGTGTTGTGGAACGATATGTAACACGCAGTCTTTTTCACAGTTTGAATTTTCATTCCATCCCACACAATGGCCACCGTATCAGATATCTGCACAGAACTGAGACTCAATGTCTCTAACTTTCTTACCTCCCATGGAGGATGGGCTGACTTCACCGCAGGACGCGAGTCAATCCAAAAACCCTGTACTGGGGATTTCAACCCAGTACACAGAGACGCGACAGTCAACCAATAAGCGCTGTGCTAAAGGGTTGATGGTTGCTGCTCTCTACGCTGCTTTGGAAGCCTCCGAAGCGAGGTTTCGTACCCTTGACCTGCAGATCGCATCTCTTAAGCAGGAGATGGGTTTGCAGGAAATAGAATGTATTCGGATACAGCAGAATTTGGAATCACAACTCCAATCTCTACGTAATGAAAAGGATTCACTATTGCATCATTCCGCACAGGCTGATGAACAAGAAATGTGTACTTTAAAACAGGAGTGTGAAAGTTTAAGACAGGATAAGAGTCAGGTGGTGCAAATGAATGATTTGTTGAGTGCTGCGAATGCACAGTTGAGTGATGAAATGGGTGAACTTCAGGATGAGATCAACCAGGTACATAACGATTTAGAAACAGCTTATAGGGACAATCGCGAATTGAGCGCCGTGTACCGTGTTTTGCAGAAGCAGAAACAGGATCAGGTTGATATGGATGTTGCAAGTGTGAATCACGATGAATGTAAAGCTAAGATGGATAAACTGTGCCATCAGCGAGAAGTTTTGACTGGCCATGTTAAGGCAATGGGAGGCATAGCCCCTGCCTTTCACTCGTCATCGGAGGGGGGAACCATCTGACGACGACATCTCACAGTACAACGCCCAGTCACGCCCCTACTATGGCCCAGATTCCCCACCCAGCCATCCACAGTATGGCGGGTCCCCACCCACTACTCCTCAGGTCACACGTAGACGATGTCGTGATGCTCATCATGGGAAACGCCATCATGGCAGCGCCCATGATAGGAGGGGAGCAGGCCCAAGCCTGGTCCCGACTGCACCTCCCGGTAGCCGTTATTAGTGTGGAAGACAGGCAAGAAATTGAAACCATGATTAATAGAGCATTGGAAAATGTTCCTCTTCCTGAAAGAAGTATGAAAGCCATTAAAAGTCAGATTCGACAAATTTTTCAAGAATCTGGCACTCAGGAAGGTGTTGTTCGTACTGCGGCTAAAACTGCAGCTCGTGCAGCATTGGATGGTGCGTGAGATTCATTACTTTTGCCTGATCGACCACCAACTAATCCCCTACAAATGGCCTACTCTGTTCAGCAAATTGCTGACAGCATTGGTCGGATGAACCTGTCTGACAATCTCAGCTGCCATTTGGAAAAGGTGCACTCCAAGTGCGAGATGCTCAGCCTCGCCGCAGAATATCAGGTCCAAATACTACTCCAGACCATTGATCCTAGTTTATGGGCCAAACTCCCTGAAGTAGTTCACCAGGATGGGAACTCCACCTTTGACGAAGTCACAGCTGAGCTCATTTCTGCTCACAGCCCTGGTGTGGTTGGAGTAATGCTAGCATACCCCGTGAAGCAAAATGCTAAAGAAAGCCCAGCGACCTACCACCAGAGACTCTGGATGGCCTATCGAGCAGGGAAACATCTGGCACAAGAAGCCGCGGATGTAGATCTTATCGAATATAAGACCCTGTTCCTTAGAAACATGATCCCAGCCGTAAGAGAGAAAGTAGAGCCAACCACATACCCAAATACGGATAGGTTTGCTGATATTCTTCTGAAAACTGAGAGAGCGCATCAACTGTACATCCGTGATTTGGGTTCCGGATCCAAAAAGGTTGCGGCCGTGGAACCCGCTTCTGGGACCACGACACATTACACTGTGGAAGGGCAGGCCCAGCAACAACAGCCTAAACATCCATCGGCCCCTCCAGCTGGCATCCAGCAAAACCCTCAACAGGGCCAACAACAACAACAACAACAACAGTGGGGTGGGAACCGGAATTGGTCTAAAAACAGAAGGCACAAAGGCAAAGGGAAGCCATTACAAAGATCGGGTCCCTCGTGTAAAGAAATAGCTGAAGAAAATTGAAAATTTCGGGAGCTCCTGGGGCAAGTGCGTTCCGTAGCGGATGCTGTTCCCGCACAAACACTTGCAGCAGTACAATCGGCGACCCATGACACTGCTGGCCATGGAGACACCGGAAGTATGGGCTCTCAGATCCATACAAGCCTGAACCTGGAAGCTCCTCCCTACATTGCATCAGTGCAACACGGTGAAGTCATTCATGCAAGCCAAACCCAACCTCTGCATGCCTCCAACAATATGGATTGACAATTACAGGCCCCAGTCTGCCTTGTAAACAAGCTGGTCTTGGATACAAAAGGAAGGCCCTGCACCGAGGCCGAGGTCGGGGGCCGCCAACTAATTGTCTTGTTAGATACAGGTGCAGCTGTATCTGTGTTACATGATGACCACCCTGAAATGTCTCCATGGTCTACTGGACGGAAGACCAATATGTCAGGAGTTGATGGTGCTAGGTTACCTGCATACTGTTCTCTGCCCTTACCGGTAGAACTAGGTCATTTAAAGGCCTCACATGCTTTCCAACTAACGGTGTTGCACGATCATCCTAGTATCATCAGATTTGACTTCCTTGCACCACACGGCTGTGTGGTGGATCTAGCAAACATGTTGCTGATACAAATCCAGGGTCAATACCATACTATCTTAATTCCTGACTCACATGCTGTAGCAACGATATCCATTAACAACAAAGAGTATGACGTCATAGATTTATTCAAGAATCATGAGCTTTTCCCGAAACTTCTACCTATTCTGCAATGACATTTGGAAGTGTTTGCAGTGAACAAACATGATTGCTGCAGAATGCATACCGTTATTGAGGTGCCAGACCCAGCACATGAGAGACAAAGGCAATATCCGTTTCCCACTGAAGCCTTACCCTCACTTCGAGAAACAATCAAGTCACTCCTTAAACAAGGAGTAATCAGAACCTGTGTCTCCACTGCCAACTCTCCTGTTTGGCCTGTGAAGAAACCCACAGGTACCTGGAGACTTACTATTGACTACAGAAAAACTGAATCAGGTTACTCCCAGTTGTTCCCCAACTGTGGCGTCTGCACCAGATGTGCTTCGACTTTTAACACCAGACCAGAAATGGTTCAGTGCCCTGGATACCTCCAGTGGTTTCTGGTCATTACCATTGGCCCTCAAGAGTCAATATAAGTTTGCCTTCACCTTTGAAGGGCGACAATACACGTGGACTTGCTTGCCACTGGGATTCCATAATAGCCCATCCCTCTTCCATCTCCATATGATGGATGCCCTACAAGGTTTCTCAGCCCCCAATGTCTCTTACAGTACGTAGATGACCTGTTGTTGGCTACTGCCACACAGGAACAACATCTGGATCTCTTGGATGAATTATTGACTCTTATTCAGAGAGCAGGCTTGAAGTGTAACCCTGCAAAAGCACAACTATGTCAGAAAGAAGTACTCTTTCTGGGTTTGAAAATCACTGACCAAGGCCCGGAGCCCTACTTGGAAAAAGATTCAAGGATTACAAGACTTGCCAGTACCTACCAGTGTGGCAACTCTTCGGAGGTTTCTAGGTATGGTAAACTATTCCAGAGATTTTATTTGTGATTTTGCTCAGAAAGCTGCTCCCCTGTACGATCTACTCAAAAAGGACATTCCATGGAGTTGGGGCCCTGTCCATACCCAGGCTGTGACGTCACTGAAGCAGGCCTTGGTCTCTGCCCCAGCACTGGTAAACCCCAACCCAGCATTACCATTCCATCTAGAGTGTGCCACCTCTGACATTGCTATGTCAGCAGCGTTAGCTCAAAAGGTGCATGGCACCTTGAGACCTATTGCATTGCATCGCAGCTCTTGACCCCAGTGGAACAGAAGTATGGCCTTTGTGAAAGGAACCTTCTGGCCACTTATTGGTGGTCACACACTTCCTGTATATCATTGGGTACTTCCGCTGATTCTTAACACCAATCACACACCTACTACTTTTCTGCTCTCAGATAGAGTGAAGGATGGGTCAGTCTCCAACACCAGGCTGACACATTGGTCACTCCTCCTCCAGGATAGGGATATTCAGGTCCATCAAACCAAAGTTCCATCTCTATTAGCTCATGGCCTCCTTTTCCAGGGGGAACCCCATGACTGTGCCTTGCAGTCACCTGATCTCCCAGATCCAGGTCCATTCTTCCCTGCCACCCCTGAGATACTGGAAAATACCTCTTTGTGCCGCATTTTCACCGATGGTTCAGCATCATACTATCAGGGAGAACAGATTGCAGGGATGGGTATTATGGTGGTGTATCCTTACGGGAACACTGTCAGAATATCTAAACGCTGTAGTGTAGCTTCATCACAATACGCAGAGATGGCAGCGGTGGCCTGTGCACTAGAGTTTATTCAACATGGAACTCAGGATACCATCATTTTCACAGACTCTAATTGGGTTTGCAGTTCCCTTACAGAATTTCTCCCTTTCTGGCAGAAGAACTCCTTCCTCTCCTCTGATGGAAGCCCAGTGAAATACAAAGAATTGGTGATCTACATACATGCATTAGCACAGAAATACCCACACAAACTTTATGTGCACAAGGTTAAAGCTCACTCCCTACATGATCCCTATCATGCATTTAATGACACAGCAGACACCCTTGCTAAGGAAGGGGCCAGAGGGGGATGTCTGGATGATGGATCATCCAGAGGCCAATGCAGCTGTACAGGTTGCAGCTCTCAAAAAGAAATCTGAATCTTTTTCCCCCTTGGATCTCTCAGCAGCTCAGCATTTGGACACTGAACTCAAAGAAGTGTTCAGATTCCTGGACAAGGGTACTGAAGAAAGACTCCCTACACACAACCCATATCGCAGGCATGAAGGTAAATTGCACTTATCCCCTGATAATAAACTTATTTGGTTCCAGCCAGAGGATACTACCACCAAATTGTGGGTAGTCCCCAGACATTTGAGATCTGAATTTTTGCACCAGGTACATGACACACCCACTGGTGGACACCAGGGGATGGAAAACACCCTCCAACATCTCAAAACCACTGCTTGGTGGCCTGGGATTACCAAAGACGTTAAACAATACATTGCTAATTGCCTTGTTTGTGCACAAAACAACCCAATACCTACAAAACAAAATGCCAAACTTTTACCTCAGAGACACACTGGCCCTTGGCATGCCATTCAGATTGATTTTATTGGTCCCTTGACCAACACCAGTAGAAACAACAAGTATGCTCTTGTAGTGACCGATTTATTCTCTAAGTGGGTTGAGGCTTTCCCCACCAAGACATGCACCGCAAAGACAACTGCCAAGATCCTGGTAGAACAGATTTTCTCCAGGTGGGGCCTGCCTCTCAAGGTAGACTCCGATAAAGGAACCAGTTTTACAGGTGAGTTGATGAAAGAGTCCCTTGAACTCCTTGGAGTCCAGCAAAAGTTCCACATACCTTATCACCCTCAATCCTCAGGTCAAGTAGAAAAAGCCAACAGACGGATTAAGCAAATGCTTTCCAAATTCATTGAGGACAATCCCAAGACCTGGGATTCCCTATTGCCTTTACTCCTTATGGCAATTAGGGGTACACCCTCAGTCACCACCCAGCTTACACCTTTCGAGGTAATGACTGGAAGACAAATGAGATTACCTGAACACTTGCTCTTTGACCTGCATACCCCACTGCAGACCGTGTGTCTGTAGATCAGTATTGGAGAAACTCAGAAAAGACCTCATACACACACACTTGTATGCTGCAAACTGCATGGGCAAGGCCCAGCAACAGTCCAAGATACAATTTGACAAACACGCACAAGAAGTGGATTGGCAGGTTGGAGATCAGGTAATGGTACTTCGATTTGCACATCCCACCCACTCCTTCTCCAACAAGTGGGAAGGCCCTTACCCCATTGTCAACAAGCTCAGTCCGGCAGTCTATCAAGTTAGACTCCTCCACAACAATAAATTGACTGAGAAATGGTTACATGCAAACCAGTTGAAACTGTACAAAGGAACTTAAAAATTACTCTTCCTAACCCCACTGGGCGGAACTGTACTAATGTACTAATCTTTCATCTTCCTTTTCAGATACATTGACAAGATGGCTATCTTGTTCCTATCTCTCCTCCTTGCAGGAGTAATCCCTTTCGCCCAAGGCACAGTAACGGACCTCCTTCGACACCTTGATCCTCCAGCACCTCCTACAGAGGGAGTTTCCATCAAAATTCCAGATACTATAATTACTGTCCAGGAAGGTTCCGATGCATACCTCACTGCCTCGGTCGTTGCTCCTGACAAATCCACCCTTCAAATTGAGTGGCAAACCACATCACAAGGACAAGTTCTCCCTGTGGCCAAACTCTCTAAGGGAACTTTCCAGGGTTGGCCCAATGCTAAATTACCCCTAAATGGTTCACTGTCCTTGTTACAAACTGCATTAAGACACTCTGGTTTGTATAACATAACTGCTTTGATTGATCCTTCCTATTGTAATTCTCTTTCTCAAGATTCTGCCCGCAGATTCTGTGCTGTACACCACATGGCCTCGGCAGCCATGTATCTCTCTGTGCTGCCTCCTACTGAAAAACAGCTTTTGGAATGTCCAAAACATACCCCTGGTCCCCGTAGTGGTCTCACAGCCACTGCCCTCCCAGGTTCTTTGATTAACAATTTACAGTTTATGCATATACCTGTTTTATTTAACCTTACTTACTGGAATATGAAAGAATTTGGTATGTGTCACAATACCAATACATCTGCATTCTATAGTACTTTATTGCTTGATAGTTTAGCTGCATTTCAGATTCGCACCCAGGATCCCTTTACTGGAGTTTATTCTACCGAACACAGAGGTAATTTTAGGAGGAAACCTCCTTCTAGTACTCTTACCCAAAAACGTACTAGACGTAAAGTTGACAGTTCTGATGTTACAGGTGCCACAGGTACTGTCACAGGTCTTTTTGGTACTGCTATGTCCATTTGGAACAAAGCAGACATCGCTGCTATCAAAAGTCATTCTGCAAAATTCTCCACTGGTTTGGTTAATAATGTTTTACCACCTTTATTGCATGGTGTGGATGGTCTTAGTCAGGAAGAAAGATACACTGTATACAACATGCACGACATTGCAAAAGCATTCACTGATTCCAAAGATAAGATTAACGCACTCATACAACAGAACAATAGAGAAGCTGATAAACAATATATTGGTAGAGAAATACTTTGTTCTGCATATGGTTCATATATACTCACTACCATTAACAATCTCTTCAGAGACCTAGAAACTGGAAGAATCCCTGATATAATTCATGACAGACACATCTCTAAATGGTATTGTCCTAAATGTAAACTTCCATCTTGTATTTCCCTATGTATGCAACAGACACTGTCCATTCCTCTCTCCACAGCTCGAAATTTGGGGTTTGTGACCAGACATCCTAATACTGGTCCTTGTTTTTCTAGTAAGAAATGTTCTATAACAGATACTATGTTTGTCTCCTTTACTGTCTCCTTACCACATTTTGATCCCACTACAGCCTTGTTCGACAAGCTGGCACTGGTGCATTCTATTGGGCATTTGGATGATGACATCTACCGAGAACGCCTGGATCTACCACCTCTACTGGTCTACCACTCCTTCCTGGATGCCTGGGTGGCACCGCACATGGACTGTTGTGCAAAAAAGCAATACATCTACCTGTGCCGATGTGATGTGTTCGATGTTATACGCCCTGTTTGTGGCTACTCTCCAGACAGCATTGATTGGACTTTCACTATGGATGATGACATCACTGATAATGGCACCAACTCTTTTGAATTAACGCCATCACCAGATCAGCTCTACCAGTCCTATCGTGAGGAAGCTCATCGCCTGTCAACACGGATTTCCAAGACGACCTACACATGCCCTGTCCAGCTGCAAAAATGGAGACTGCCTACAGTACATTCACAGTATAACTCTGACGGAGAATACTGTATAGTGACAAATGTGAAATCTTATTCATATGGTTCTGTTACTTGTTCTATTGATTACCCCAACTTCTGTTTTGTTCCCCATCAAAAAACTGTTATTGGACATACTGTCATAACCCCTGTTCCCCTTATGGAAGCAGACATCATTGATGGCAATCCAGATTATTTACTCACACTTTCAGAATACCTACCCTACTTTAATGTACACATAGATCCACTTACACTTACATTGAAATCACTTTTAGATAGAAAGAACACACACCTCATCCACATCAGCAATAATATAACCAAAGCCAATGAAGCAATTCTTGACCTAATGAATGATGGAGATATGAATAACGCATTGACTAACACCTGGTTAGAAATCACTTTTAAAGGTTTTGTTATAATACAAGCATTTTTGATATTTACTTTGATTATTATGCTTTGCTGCCTACGCCATACTCTACGCCAACACCGTGAGCAGCTTGAGTTCCTTTACAAGGCTCGCGCCTCCGAGGATTGTAAAGGACCACTGCTCCTGTCCACACTTTGTATTTCCCTGTGTTGCCCTTTGAGGCAACAAGGAGAGGAATTGTTACACGAGGCCCCTGCACCCTAATTGATACCCTCAGTGGTACACTGTAGACAGCTAATGTTTAGGCATAGGCTATACTGATACATAGGGCTAAGGGCATCTACCGTATAAGAGTAGATGTCAGGATATGAATACATATTATTGTAACTCACTTTGCTTGCTAATGCACACACATTATACCATGTATTTTCTGTCTATTTCTTACTTGTCAGATGCCAAGACACCTGTCCTTGAAGTAATTATAATGTGTAAGGCAACATTGCCATCTTTCAGTGATGGACACCACTTCACCTTGTTATGTAAGACTTTGTATAAGAACGTCTTTGTTCTAAAACTGATGACTTTACAGAATTTTATAATGTTATCTTGGACCATGGAGCCACCTCTAATTTAGCCAATAGGGCTCATCTCTGTAACTAGAAATGTTTCTATCTTTTAGTAACCATAGTAATTATCACAGGTATATAATGTTATGCACAGGTTTTACACCTCGGAGACCCGAGAGATCCCAAGAGACTACAGAGAAACCTCGAGGTGTAGGGAACGCTTAGCACTGGCTCCCGGTTCATATTGGTAAGAACTGTTTAGGGCAACTGTGATTTATCCCTTTTTGTAGTAATAGACTTGTTTATTACTCGAATGCAACTTGTCTGTGAGTATTTGCATCTCCAATATTGCCAAGAACCTGAAGGTGAGGTTTAGACCTCTTACAGTGGCTAGCTATTGTAGAATAGCTGCCTAGAAGGCAATTCTATTTAAGGGACCCTGGGGTGGAGTTTCAGGTGAGGGAGGGCTGACGCTCCATACCTTTCCAGGGCTCTGGTTGGGAGTTACAACTCTATTCATTTTATACTTGACCTAATAGCCAGATAGTTTCTATATAGTGTAGTAGAAGCAATAGTATATGGCATGAAAATGTAAGCTGTCTGACCAGACATGGGTCATAGAGATTTAAATGGAATTATATGAAGATGGATGGTGGTAATGTGTTACATAGGTACATCACATGTTTACCAACCCCAGTATACAAATGCTTAGAGTCTTAATGTATGAATACTGTCCTACAGGAGGATGTTCTTATGAACTATTTAAGGGTCCCTGCAGTGGAGCTTCAGGTGAGGGAGGGCTGAAGCTCCACACCTTACAGTGTACTGGTAGGGTGCAAGCCAACAAAGAGAGGATTGTCCCCTTGTTGTAGAGGTTAGTGAGATAAAAAACATTTTTTTCTACTGTTTTTTTTTAAGCAGGGAGGAGTGTGGTAGAACTGTGTTCTACCAGTCCACATGCCAAGGAGGAGGGATGTCTTGTTTGTCCTCTTGTTCTTCCTCCTATATAAATCTGTTGCTCAACAGTGCTCCTGCATATCTTTCCTATTCATTTCTTGAACTGACATAGGTTGGTCACCTATGACAGTCCTTACTTTGTCTTTCTGAAATCTTTTTCCATCTTTGATATTTCTTTTTCACCTTACGTCCCTCACCTTGACCTCCCATAACCTTGCTTTAAGTGAAGAAAGCACAGAGATGGCTAACATGACAGATTTATTTGCTGGCAGATTAAATAAAGTACTGTATAGCATTGTGAAAGTGCTAGTAAATAAAGTGCTCATGTGCAGCAATAAAGTGTCAGGTGTTTATGTGCAAATGTAAAATTCATACAAATGTTATGCATAACAAACATTATTAAAGGGGTAGTGTCATAATTAATTAGAAATAGGAGATGTTGAGAAAGGGACTCCTCGCTGGCAAGTGGAAATTCAAAGAATTAATACAGTTGAGGCTTGCTGTGTCTCCCCTCCCCCAGTTCCCCTTATATATCTGAAAATGAAGTACTGTATAAAGTGACTGGGTGGACAGGAGCAGCAACCCCTTTTTTCTTTCTGTTCCCTTCCCTGCTGCTCTCTGTCCTATCTGTGAGCTCAAAAGTAAAGAGGAGTCACAAACAATATTAAAATATAAGGTATGTGGCTCTCTTGCCATTTGCCTTCAGAAGCCCCAAATCCAAGAAGGTCAAGAGGATAGTTTGAGATAATGGCTTGAAAAAGCAGCCGCCGGTAACACACAAATGTCTCATTTTGTTTGTCAGTGTTTAGTATGAAGCTGAAAATAAGGCAGTTTGTGAAGAAATAGTACAAGGTTTCTCTAGTATATAAATAAATAAATAAAAAGGTACAAGAGCTATATAATTAGCTGTGCTTTCAACAGGGATAAGGAGCAAAGGCTTTTGAACATGTAGCACTTAATGTAAGCATTTAAAACCTCTTTCACTGTTTTACAAAATGTCTTGCTGTAAACCATCAATTTCTCTGCGACCTTCCCATTCACCGGTGCAAGGCTTACCTGTCGTCAGGAGCTGATGGAATGATTTCCTATAGGGAAGGCAGCGTCCTCTAATGCCCTACTTTATACTACAGAGTGCTGTCTTTCTCAAGAGAATTGGCAGGGCTAAGGCTCATTAGAACCTAATTTGTTATTCATGGCTGTTTTAGTAGTCCTAGATGTCTGTTGTTACCACATTACCTGCCTGATGTTAAAATTAATACAGAATGGTTTATGCTGCTGGGTCATTCTGCCTGATGTTATAAAGTCAAGGATAGAAAGATAGAGAAACAGCTTAAGTGCCTAACCACCTGACTAATAATGTCATGAGTAGCAGGGTATATAAACTGACCACCAAGGGTGAAATTCAGATAGGTGGGCTAGTCTGTTGCTGTACTCAGAGAGAGAAGGTGTGTGTTACTACACAGTACTGAGTTTAAAGCTAAGTTAAGACTAGAGAGGAGTCTTTAGGTGTGCTGAATTAACACCGTATTTTCTTTCCTGTAAAGATTTATTTTATTATTTCAATTTTCTACAAAAATAAAATGCTAAATGCTTTTATGCATTTTTTATGCACCTAACATTTTGTCTGCCTGTTTGTGTTAAATTCCACACCCTACGACAGGCAGAAGTATGTAGTACTAGATGGTAAGGTGACACAATAGTAATTGGTAGCCATTACTGTAACATAGATATTCAAGATTTACAGTGATTGGAGTAAAGAAAGCAAGAATGGAAGGAGGGAACAAAAAATTGTGGAGGGCAGAATGGAAGAAGGGAAAGGAAATTTATGAAGAGCCGCAGGCAGAAAACAATTTTTGAGGCAAACAGAGATGACAGGGTGGACTAAAGTGCATATAAGAGAGCATAGGGATAGGTTATGAGTGTTTAATTGAGTGTAGGGGTAGGAAAGTGTTAGGCTATGATAACTCGAAGGTGGTAGGAGGAGAGGAGAGGTAGAGTGTGGCAGAGTGATGAGAGAGAAGTATTGTAGGTGGGGGTATCCAAGGGGGGAAGAGGGATTTGAAATTCACCAGTGTCCTGTTATCCCTATCTGCGGAGGGTGGTGAACAATCCTACTGGTAAGACACAGGTTATAGGCATTGGGAATGATTTATATATGATGATGTGAGAGGGGGGGTGTTAGGGGAAGGATGTTGTGGGAGGGGGTAGCAGAGGTCATCTATAGTGGGGGAGTAGTACCCCACCAGTGTGCTGGGTGACCCTGCTTGCACAAAGCAGTGATCTAGCAGTGATTGAGGGGGTTCAGTAAAAGGAGAAATAGGGGAAAGGGAGTAAAGTTGTTGCCCAAGGCAGTGATCAAGCTCACAGGAGGGAGATAGATTAAGGGTAGAGAAAGAGGGGGGAGAAACACTTTAGGAGGAGGGAGAGTAGGGTGACTAGGAGAAACATGATCAGAGGGAAGTAGGAGTGGTGGGGAGTAGGCATATGGTAATATGGGCTTAGGGGAGATGGTGAGGGAGATTGGGGAGGGTCATGGTAGGCTCAGGAAGGGGCAAGGAAGTTCTTGAGGGCAGAGTTAATGGAGTAGCAAGACGCTGAGTGGTGAATTTGAGGGGGAAGTGAATTCCAGATTTTTGGGTTGAGATAAGAATAACCTGATTGGCCAATGAGGGTGGAGTGACGTAGGACCACCAGAGTTCATGAGTTGGTAGATCTTAGGGAGTGGGAAGGAGAGGGGGTGGTTATAAAGGCAGAGGAGAGATAGGAGGGAAGTTCACCCAGCCAGCGCTTTGGAAGTGAATTTTGTGCAGTGAAAGAGATGTCAGTTTGTCGGGGAAGGGAAGGATAGGGCATGGTAGAAATCACAATGATGAGTGTGGAGGGGGGCACGGGCAAAATGGCAAAAGGAATTGAAGAGGGTATCTACTCTGGCCAGGAAAGACTTAGGGGCAGCACCATAGACTACATCAGAGTAGTCAAAGATTGGTAGGATCATCTTCTGGATAATCTCATGCCTAGCCATGGGTGGGATGCAGGCACAGTTCCTGAATAAGGCACCAAGCTTGGGATGCAATATTTTCTGAATGGCACCAATATGACAGAAGTTCAGGTGTTGGTCCAGTCAGATACCTAAATACCTGAAGGAGGATGTGTCCTTGAGTAAAGTCCCATCAAGGCTGTAGAAGGAGGGTAAAGAGGGAAACCTGGTAAGTGTCTGACTGGTGCAGAAGGTCATGAAGAATGTTTTTTTTGGCATTGAGAGATAGTTGGTGGTTTGCAAACCAACACTGAACTTTGTCGAAGTTGTGCTACAAGTTGGATGCAACCTCAGTGGGGTAGGAGCCAGATGCATACAAGATTATCATAAGCATACATGTGAATGGAGGAGAATGGAGAGCAAGTGGATGGGAGATCATTTAGAAAAATAGAGAATAGTATGGGGCCTAAAACTGATCTCCAGGAATGTCAGTTCTTATTGAGAGGGGTGGTGAAATTGTGTCAGAGATCTTGACTGATTGGGTTCTGCCAGTGAGGTATGTCTTGAACCAGTCTGTGGCTAAGGGGGATAGCCCAGCTGTTGATAGGGTGTCAAGGAGAAGGGAGTTGGAGACTGTGTCGAAGGCTTTGTCCAGATCGACAAAAATGGTTGAGGTGATTTGGCCATTGTCCATTCCTGTGAGGGTAGAATCAGTGAGCTGAAGAAGGGAGGTGGTAGTGAAGTGATTTTTCCTGAAGCCAGACTGATAAGGGGTGAAGAAGGAGGAGTCATTGAGGTAAGCTGTGAGCTGGGAGAGGGCTGGTGTTCCTGAAGTTTGGCAAGGGTAGGGAGAAGAGAGATGGGGCAGTAGTTGCCAGGGGAGGTGGGGTCTTCACCTTTGGGGAAGGGAAGAACCACTACATGTTTCCAAGGGGAAGGTACAGAGGCAGTTGAGAAAGAGAGGTTTAGGATAATAGAGAGTGAGTAGGTGATGGCTGGGGCTGAAAGGGATAGTAGTTTAGGGTCAAGACCATCTTGGGAAAAGCCTTTTGAAGGGTTGATCACTATCAGTGCATTTAGGGTGTCATTTGGGGAGACAGTAGTAAAGGAGAAGGGGTAATCGGAGAGGGATCATTCATAGGCAATAGGAAGGGGAGAGGGACGGGCATAGTTTGGGAGGGATTGGAGTAGCTGATCAGCACAAGTGTTATAATAGGAGTTGAATTCAGTAGCAACTACAACTGAATCAGCAACAAGGGTGGAGTTTGTCTTAAACACAGGGATGAGTGGACAGGATGGGGGGGTAAAGAGGGCATGGACCACTCTCCAGAACTTGGAGGAGGAATTGATGTTAGTCGCAAAGGTAGATTTGAAGTACTCTGTTTTGGATAGCCTGGTAGCCTGGGCACAAGCATTACAGAGTTTTTGGTAAATAGGAAGGTAATTTGAAAGCTGGAAGACTGTGCCATTTCCAGGCCAGATCTCTGGCTCTGTGGCAGGCTAGTAATTTAGGGGTAATCCAGGGGAGGTGATGACCTCTAACCCTTGTTTGTTTTAGGGGTGCAAAGGTATTCCAGTTTGCTAGAAAGATGTCTTTAAAATAAATTAGGGCTTTATGAACCAAGGAAGTGCTTGCTAGAGGGGACCAGTCTGACAGGCAAAGCTATGCAGGACGGGTTCCAATTCTAGGGATTTATAAGTCCATATTTGTAGGGTTTTATGTGGGGATTTAGGGCTGTGAACTTTTCTAACCAGGAAAACTGGGTTGTGTTCACTGAGAGCATCCAGAAGGATGCCAGAGGTGATGATTCTATGGGGATGTGAAGTTAGGGCCGAATTGAGTATGGAGTGGTTTTGGGTCTTGTGATTAGGGCAGGTGGGTTCTGTAATTAGTTGTGTGAGGTTGAGGGCACTGATAGCATTTCTTGTGGTAGATGTTGCTGGGGACAACCAATTTAAATTAAGGTCACCAAGGATGCAAAGCTCACTAGATTGAGGGGGAAGTAATGAATGTTAGGAGGTCAAGGGAGACAGTGGGCTTGACATTTGGATGGCAATAGATACAGGCTACAAAGATAGGGAGTGAGAAATGGAGGGATACATTGATGGCTAAGGCATCATGGGTTGCTGGGTTGGAGGAGGGGAAGACTGGGAAGTATTGGAGGGAGGCGCTGATATACATGGCCACTCCACCACCCCTGTCTGCTCTGTCTAGTCTTAGGATGGAGTAACCAGGGTGGAGACCAAGTGGTCAGGAATCATGCTCTTTAGCCATGTTTCTGTTATAATTAGAATGTTTAGTTTCAGGGCAGCAACCATGACTTGCAGAAGGTCATTTTTTTTTTTTTTTGCAAATAACTTTATTTTTGAAAAGGTACAAAAATACATAAGTAACACAAGTCAGAAACCAACACTTGTCTTAAGTGGAAAAATACATCATAATTATATAGCAGCGCAAGCAAAAATTACATAGAAACTCAAAAAGCAAAGAGAAATAGACATAAAGCAAAACAAACCCTCCTCCCCAACCACCCAACCCGCAGCAGACCTCATATCCAACCCCAAAAATAGGAGTGGCTAATAATGTACCGACCAAGAAGGCCCTACCCAAGACCTGAATAGCTATAAATATAAAACAAAGGCACAACCCTAAACCAATTCGCTAAAAAAAAAGCTATACTATAGGAAAAGGGGAAGGGAAGGAAATATCAAGAAAGGGTACTACAGAGAGATTGTTTAGATATAGAAAAGAAAGAGAGAAAAAAGGAAAGGAAATGATAAAAAAATACATCATGACCCCTTAACACAACCTGACAGATTAGGTTTACTACTATGAAGCTCTAACACAGAAGTCATCTGTAGGGAAACAAAAAGGGGAAAAACAACAGGGGCTTAAATTAGTAGCCAAATTTATCTTTAAGGCTTGAAAAAAAATCACCCCAACATTTCTGAAACTTCTCACTGGTGTGAAAAAAACAGGCTATACATCTTTCTGCATTTAAAGCAGTAAGAAGTTCTGCCCACCTTTCCTTGAATGAGGGTTCCCAATCCTCTTTCCAGTGTCTAAGTATTAACAGCTTAGTAACCATAGCAACCAAGGCTACTTGCGCTTTTTGAAAGAACGTAAGGATCAGTGAATACATACCTAACAGGCATGTATCTTCATTAAGAAATACTGCAATATTAAGGTATGGTGCCACCCATTGTTTAACTGAATTCCATAGTTTAACAATTTTAGGACATGCCCATAGTTTACGATATAGGGTAGCAACTAGAACCACAGTCCCCACATTCAGCTGAGGGTAACTTTTAACCGGAATAATTTAGCGGGCGTATAATATAAATTGTGAAGAATATTGAACTGGACACTCCTTAGACGGTCCTGTTTGATTAAAGAATAGATATCTGTCCAAATCCTTTCCCAGGTTTTAACTGGAAAATCTTTATTATGGTTATTTTTCCAGTAATAAGCTATAGGGGTAAACTTGGACATGGTATGAGTCAAGATTATTTTATATAATTTAGCTATTGCTTTATGGCCCTTAGATACTGTCCAAAGGTTATTTAATATGGTTCTGGCCCCATCTGACCATGGAGGTTTCCCCCAAAAATGATAGATACACTGACGTATTTGAAACAATCAAAACCGGTTCTTATGAGCCACTCCAAATTTTATTTGTAATGCTGAAATGGACAGAAGTGAATTACCCAAAACAAAATCCGCTAAGTATAGTTTGTTGAGAAATTTACTGGAAAAGGTTTGGATTGGTTTCTTATCTATTTTTAGATTTGGATTATTTAATAAGGGTTGCCTTAAATCTTTTAAGTTGGATTTTTGAAGCAATGAACAAAGTTGCTGTAAGGCTCTCATATCCCAACCAAGGGGAGAGTTCTTCAATTTCCTTGGAACATTGGACCATGGAGTATATAGGAAAGCTTCTAGATCGATCGTGCAATAATTTGCCTGTAGCCAATCTAAAAGCAGCCAAGGGGGGGTGCCCGGTATAGAAGCCGTAGCAGAAATCCAACGCAGAAATCTACTGGCATGGATTGCTAGATAGTAAACATAAAAATCAGGTAATTGGAGCCCCCCCAACATTTTAGAGCTAGTAAGTTTACATAAGCCCAACCTGGAGCTTTACCTTTCCAAAGAAAATCAGAGCAGAGCCTGTGAAGGGGCAAAAAGAAAGACTTTGGAAGGTAAATATTAAGGTTGCATAGAGGATAAAGAAATCTGGGCAAAATTGACATTTTGAGAATATTTGCCTGGCCCCAAAAGGATAGTGGTAGCTTATTCCACCTTACCAAATCTTCCTTAGTAGCTTTTAGCAATGGGGTTAAATTAAGATCTTTAAGATTAGCGAGTTCTTTAGATATCTTAATACCTAAATAGGTTAGATATTCGCTTTCCCACTGTAAACCCATGGTTACGATCAAATCCTTAGTTAGGAGAGGGGATAAAGAATAAACTATAGTTTTGTTCCTGTTGAGCTTATAACCTGAAAAAAAAAACTAAACTGGGAAATAATTTGGAGGGCTCGAGGGAGGGAGTGCTTACTATTCGAGATACGGATAAGTAAATCGTCAGCAAAAAGGGATAACTTACATTCAAGATGATCCAGATGGATGCCCGTTATTTCTTTATCCAATTTTAAGACTCTAGCTAAGGGTTCTATATAAAGATTAAATAAATAGGGAGAAAGAGGGCAACCCTGACGGGTGCCCCGACGTAAAGGAAAGATGTCTGAAATGAGGTTATTACATTGGAGTCTTGCTGATGGACAAGAATACAAAACTCGTATTTGGTTAATAAAGGGTTGCGGGATACCAAACTTTTGCAATGCCGCAAACATATAATACCATTCTACTCTATCAAAAGCTTTTTCTGCATCCAGGGACACCAAAGCTGCCTCCATCTCTGGGACCCTGGATGCAGATATTAGATGGAACAACTTTCTAAACTGATCTGCTGAAGTGGTCCTACGACAAACCCTGCCTGTTCGGGACTCAATAGACTTTCCCACACACTCCCCAGTCTATTAGCCAAAATTTTAGCATATATTTTAATATCCATATTTAAGAGTGAAATAGGTCTATAGTTGCTGATCATTAACGGGTCCTTCCCCAGTTTAGGTAAGAGAATTATTCTCGCCTCAAATAGCAATTGATCAAAGTCAGGGTGGGAGCTCCAGTAATTATACAGCTGAAGTAACAGAGGAATTAAGTGTACTTTAAACGTTTTATAGAATAAACCTGTAAACCCATCTGGGCCCGGTGCCTTATCTGGTTTTAAAGAATCAATAACTGCCGAGATTTCTTCTCTGGTAATTGGAGCAACTAAAAAGTTTTGGCTATCCTTAGACAAAGATGGCAGATCTGCTTTCTCTAAAAAAGCCCACATTTTCCCATCATAATCCCCAAACTTCGGGTCCGGAGAATATAATGTCTTATAATAATCTCAAAATAAAGTTAAAATCTCTGAAGAATTGGTCACCATAGCTTCTGATTGGGGATGTCTGAGAGCTGCGATCCATTTGGATGTAGATTGTTACTTTAACTGCCAAGCAAGTAATTTGCCTGCTTTGCTCCCTTGTCCAGAATATGATGCCTTTAATAGAGAAGCAGATCTCTCCACCCTCTCAAGTAAAATACTAGCATAATGCGCCCTCAAGCTAGATAGTTTCTGATCTTCTGAAGGTAAAAGCTTGTCCACCCCTTTACTTTCCAAACTTTTAATTCTCTACAAACAACTGTTCAAAAGGTTGTTTTTCTTTTTCCTTTGTAATGTAGCAATACGTATTAGCTCCCCCCCCTCCAGGTTGCTTTCAAAGCTGCCCAAACCTGGTCTACAGCAGGAATTGAATTCAAATTAGACTTAATAGAATTTTGCAAAAAATTTTGAAATGTTAAAATAATTTGGTTGTCTTTTAATAACTTATTGTTCAGAGACCATGTATGGGACCGGACAGAGATACTGGATAGTTCACATTGAATTAGGATTGGAGAGTTATCAGAAATTACTTGAGCTAATATTTTAGAGTCAACCATGCTTGACATTAGCTGATGACTGACTGAAAAATAATCGATTCGAGAATACCTTTTGTGTACTGGAGAAAAAAAAGTAAACTCTTTACTTAGCGGATTAAGCTCTATCCATGGTCCAAAGGCCCAAGGAAGAGGTAAATTCAGTTAGGGCTTTTTGCGCAGGAGAGGAACCTACTCCCATTTGGTAAGTACGGTCTAGATCACTAACTTGTACCAGGTTCCAGTCTCCTCCAATTAGAATGGGATAGTGCAGAAAAGGAGCCAGTACCATGGCTAAATGGATAAAAAAAGAAGGGGTTTCTACATTAGGGCCATAAACTGAACCCAATACTAAATCAAAATTGCTCATTTTGCCAATAACAAAAATAAACCTCCCCTCAGGGTCAGAGATGGATTCCACCAGTGTAAAGGGAATCTTTTTAGCTAAGAGCAAAGCCACCCCACATTTACTGGAGCTAAAACCGGCTCTGAAGACTTGGCCAACCCAACTCTTTTTAAAAAAATGTAATTGTTCTGGAAACATATGTGTTTCCTGCAAAAACACTATTGAAGGGTCGTATTTAGCAAGATGGTTTAAAATGATATATTTCTTATTATCTTTCCCTTCCATTATATTCCAAGAAAAAATATTTAAACAGTTAAGCATAACAAAGTCTTTGATTGTGCCATTTAATAGATGCTAAATGAAGGCCTACACTGCTGCTACCCCCCCCCGAAAAAAACAAAACAAATATCCCAATAGCTGTTTCCCGGCCCCCTAAACTTAAACTAACCCCCCAAAATTTTAACTTATCTACAAGTCTGCACTCCCAGGCCCAGGGTCTCTGCCTTATCAAATGGTCCATGGTACTCGCAAAGGAGCAAGCGCCACCCCTCCGCCTCCCCACCCCCAAACAAAAAACCAGCTAGAAAAAAAAACTGAGACGATAACCCCCATCTTCACATAGCTAAAAAGTCTTCCCGATTGATAGGATAATATAGCTATTTGTTATTTTAACTCAGGTCTATTAAACAAAACAAAGGTTCCCAAAATAGAAGGAATGAGAGAAAAGACCTAAATGTGATCAGCACACAATACCATGCTTACCCCAACTTACTCCAGTTGTGATTGAGTCATTATAAATAATCAAATAGATCCATGCCCACGGATCGTACCTAAATCGAATTAAAGTCTCGGGGGTCATAGACGTATAGTTAACCAAACTGCTGCCAAGATTATAGTAGCTAATAACCCAAGCAACAACCTAATAATCGTTTCTTTAACCTGTGGACCAATTATCTTACAGGTTATGGATCGAAATCCATCAAAAACGGTCTCAAATAAAGTCCAGTCCCAAGATCTAAAAAAGTTAGGGCATAGAACAAGAAAGATAACAAGCGAGAAAAGGATCTGTGGAACTAATCCCAGATAGTAGTCCACTGGAATTGTACCCAATGTTTTAGTGTATTGCCTGATATGTTAAAAAATAAAATATGTGTGTATTTCCTTCCACTGGGAGGCTTAACCAGAAAAACAAGCCCTTATCGAGAAAACAACTCGAGAAAAGTAAATTTGAAATAATGTTGTAGCCAGAAAATAAAGAAAAAAAACTGCTCGAGCAAGCCGCCCAAACTTCTTGTCATTTAATCAATAATATGGTGCCATCTAGTGGACAGGATCAATTATAGCAACTCTCGCCCCCTCTGTACACAACCGCTGGAAGGAGAAAAGAGATACTAACAGTATAAAATAATTAACCAAAATCACTAATGTCCCAATATAAACATTTTCTGTTATTTTGGAAAACCAAAATATTTCTTATGCAGCCCAACATTAGAAAGACGAACAGTCAAAACGCCGTAAAGTGGGTCAGAGATAGAACATCCTTCTAGAAGATTCTCTACACAGGTCTTGAATTACTTGTAACTGGGCTAGTACCCTCTCATTTAGGGAATCGATCGGGGTAGCACTTCTTCAAAACCTTGACTGCCTCCTCTACGGTGTCAGAGCGTCTTGTCCCTTCCTTTAAGGACACCTCCAGTCGAGCTGGATACAGCATTCGATGTTTTATACCTGCTGCCCACAGTTTTGAGGTGACAGGGTGATAAGAAGCTCTGAGCTGGTGGGTTTTCAGAGTCAGATCAGGGACAAGCCTCAATTTTTTACCTTCCCATGAAATAGCATATAGTTTCCTGGCTTCTCTATTAATAAACTCCTGATCCAGATAATTCAGTAGTTTGAAAATTATAGGCCTTGGTGGGTCAGATGGAGCAGGCTTTGCCCTCAAGGATCTATGAGCTCTTTCTATAATGAATTCTGGACCATTCGGGGAGGGACCCACAGGTTTTCTCAAAAATTGCTGTTGAAACTGAATTGTATTTGGACCCTCTTCCCCTTCGGGTAACCCTATCAGTAGCAGGTTGTTTCTCCTGTTCCTCCCCTCTAGATCTTTGAGACGATCCTCCACCTTAGATAAAGATTTTTTAACTTCCACCATTTCTGGTTCGATTCTGTCTTGTTTCCTTTCCACTGAAGCTATTCTTGCTTCTGCATCTGTAACCCTTCGGGCTAGCTGGGTGAGTGCTGGCTTGAAGTCAGCCACGTCCTCGATTAACTTCATCAAAGCTTCTTTAATTGTTGCTAGCTCCTAGTAGACATGGGAGGGTGACAGCTCTTCCGAAGAACCTTGGGGAGAGGAGCTACGGTGAGGGCATTTGGCTTCTGACTCCTGCACGGCCTCCTCCTGCTTCAACAGCTTAGACATGTTGCGAGCGTTTTGTTGCCACTACTGACACCACTTATGATTCTCTAGCTTCTTAATATTAGAAATAAGTAAAAAAGTTTGGTATGAATGGAGGTTATCCACGATTAGGAGGTGAAGAGAGCGGAGCTCCGACAGATGTGTCTTATCCTCTGCACAGCATCACGTGACTCAGAAGGCCAGTTTTTTGAATTAGGCTATGAATGTTTAAGTGTAATATCTTGAAACCCTTTATGAGGGCTGTTAGGGTAGGGGTATGGGCAGTGGCAGTGGGGGAGATGGCAGGGGTGAAGGAAGTAGCAAGACCTGGATTGGGGTGAATGTCCCATGAGGCAAGTAATAGTAGAGCTAGGATGAGGAAGTGTAGCTTTGTGGATTTGGAGTGATGGGGCTTGGAGGCCAAGTGAGTGAGGTAGAAGGGAGTGGTATAGTGAGGAAGCAGGAGGTGAAGAACAGCAAAGACATTTGGTAAAGTTAGTAGGGATGCATATGTAATGATGAGGGAATGAGACCAGATACATTAGGAGGGGCAGGAATAATAGCAAGATTATAATTTGGGGCTTGGAGACAGGGGGTTTGGATGGATTTGGAGTTATAGGTACCTGGTCTGGAAAAAGCAGGAAGGGTGGGTAGGGAGAGTGTAAGAAATAAAGTTAGGGGGAGGAGGTAGAAGGGAGAAGGATTTGAGTGGAGAGGAAACATCCTTAGAGTCAAGAAGCAGTGGGGGGAGGACTTTGGCAGGTACAGTAGTAGACTACAACAAGGAGGTGTAGCTGAACAGAGTTGTTTTGCTACCTGGGGGAAGGGGTACAATGCTTAAAATAAAACTCCCTCAGGTATCCAGCTGAATAGCCTGTAATAGGGAAGTAGAAAGTGAAGGATGCTTGCTTAAGTTTATACCCTCTAGAGGATGAGCTGTATAACCAGCTAATGGGGAAGCAGGTACTTAGTAAGTTTCACTCTGAGTACCATTGTGCCAATATGGTGGACCAATGGGGAGTATGTATAAGGAATGTCGGAGGAGACAGTAAACATTTAAGGTGGCCTAATGAGGGAGTGAGGGGGTGGCCAAAAAAACTGAGTATTGAAGAGCAGAGTAGATTATACAGTGGCACAATTTAATTCAATCAGGGGAAACCCTGATTTAGATACAAACACATGAGTTCAATCATTGGAAAACTCCAAATAAAAAATGCAAATAAGACAAAAAACAGTTTTAGTAAGCAGCAGCTTCAACAGCAGCTCCCAAGCACTGATATGAGAAGAGTTTGCAGAGATAATGAGCGGAGTCAGAGCATCATCATTAGAAACATTGTATGCAGTTAGTTTGGAGAACATAAGGGGAACTGGATACAGACAGACAGGGAAGTGGCCAAAACAAGACAATGAGGGAGCTGTGAGCAGAGTGCAGTTTGTGCAGCACTATGATTCAGTTTCAACAATGTACAGGAATTAGTTCAAGAATTTAACACAACATAAACAGCACTATAACAATAACTGTAGCCACTGTGTCTGCAGGGAGGGGCTAATAGTGGAGTTTATTCTAATGGAGAGGTAAAGAAATCCTGGTATTGTGGATCAAGGTATTACCCCTTAAAGTGCTTTTCTGTAGCTCTTAGGTGCTTCCCCTTTAAGAGGGAAAGTGAAGTGTAAGCAAGTAGGAGGTGGGCGGTCTTTCAGCTCTGGTAGTGTATTTAATAAAGGAAGGAGGTGGGGGGGTGGGTGGCATGAAAAATCACTAAGAAACCAGTTCAGGTAAGGCAAATGATGGAAACAGTGCAGTAAAGGATTGATCAGTTTAGCAAAAGATACAAGTCAGGCTGTGCAGCCCTGAGGACTGAGCGACTGACAAGAAAAACAAGCAAGTTGTAGATCTGCACTGTACAGCTCACAGAACTGTGCAACTGAATGAACTGTAAAGCAAAAAGTTTAGGACTTCACTACGCAGCTGCTAAAAGAAGAAAAGTAAGGTCAGTGTTTCTCTGGAGTATTATGCCCTAGTACAATGATTTCAGCACTGGCTGCAGTGTTGGGCAGGAAACCAATGTCAGTGCTCCGGGGCCATCTGGAACCATTCAGGTCCCACGGAGATGGGTGCCAGGTATTCAGTTAGAAAAGGGAGGAAAGCTCAAAAATTCCCTTTCCCTCGTCCTGAGTCAGGGACCAGCCATTACCTTGTGAGTCAAGGATTACAGTTGGCAGCAGGCACCTTCTCGTTCTGTCCTGGTCGGGTGGGTTGCTTGTGAAGGTGACCGCATCCATGGTACCAGCAATGTGTGCTAGTATGGTGTACAGGACAAGACATTTAATGTGGGCATTTTCCAAAGGAGTTTGAAATCAGAGAAGTCATCTCATGTTCTACCAACTTTGTAATTTATGTATTATGGTGTACATGCAGCCTATGTTATGTAGACTGAGGTGTAAAAACTTTAAAGGAAAGGATTCAAGAACATGTAAGAAGTATATTGTGAATGGTAAAATTGATACTCCAGGATTCCATGCCAACACATCGACAACAATGTTGTTGACATCCCCAACAGCGATGGGAACAATGCTGACTGTCTGCATTGTTCCCATCAGAACAAAGTGTTTTTTTGAGTGGGGTATTGCCCCCCTCACCCTCATGCAGGGGCTGTGCCCCCCACACACCCCCATCTCTAAATAACCAAGTTGGAGTTGTTTCAGGGTGGGGGCGTAACTCCAGGAGACACAGTGCCAGTGTAGAGTGGGACCATCACAGCAACCTGGCAACATTTTTTGCTGCAATGGTCTTCGCTGTAAAAAAGTTAATGTGCTGATGGTATATGATACTCCATTAGGCAGATATTTTGTGGAAAAACATGAAAGTGACCCTAGACAGATGAAATTTATGGGGGCTGTAGCACATGAAGTTGCTCAGGAGAGGCAATGGCAGGGTAAACATTATATTGAAAAGAAAGAGTTATTGGATTTTTACATTTAAATCTATCAACGCTGATGGGTTCAATGAGTACTGAGATCTGAAGTCTTTTCTGAATGGTAGATAAAGTCATATTAACCAACTGATCATTTCCCCCTTCTCTCTCCCTTGTCCCCTTCTTCCTTCCTCCTCCCTTTCCTTCCCCTTCCCCTTTCTCTTGCTCTTTCTCCTCCCTTCCCCTTCCCTTCCCTTCCCCTTCCCCTCCCTTGCCTCTTTCCTTTCCCTTACCACTCCCCACCTTCTTAATTCCCTCTTTCCTTCCCCCACCTCCCTTCCCTTCTCCCCTCTGCTAGTCCTTCCTTTTCTCCCTTTTTCCCTTCCTTCCCCCTTTTTTCCTATTCTTGTTTTCCATAAGTCTGTTGTTGTTTCCTTTTTTTTAAAATATTTGCTACACAGTATTTGGTTTATCAATTTACATTTTGAATTTTCTCTTATAGGTATGGATTTTCAGAACACCATTAAACTATTGACCATGTTTTATTCCTGTAGGTCACCAGAAATTGGAAATGTACCTATTAAGAATGACAGATCAATCATAAACAGTTAAACTGGCTACAAGGCTCTAACACTGGGCATTTGTTCCAATTTAACTATGGACTGTATGCTTTTAAAATAGATTGCAATGTATCTGGTATCTACTGATTTTACACACATCAGTGCACATGGGTTTTCATGACTGCTGTTTTTCAATTGATATGTTATGTCTGTAACTGTGTTTATGAGTGTGATTGAGAGGAAATCTCCAACCCCTGACAAAGTTATAATGGGAAAGTGCAGCAGTATACATCCTGTGCTTGTCTGCAGCTTGCTTGTTCAACATTATATTGGATATTTTGTCTCACTTTTTGGGCATTACATAAATATTTGAAGTTTTTAAGTGTGTGAGAGTAGACTAGCAATTTCATTTCCCGGAGTGCAATGGCAATTTGGGTTATCTTAATCTTTGAATTGAGCAGGGATGCACAATATCTAAATGTGGCACAGACACACATTTAGGACTTTGGCAGGGTGGGCAATATTGTATTATAGTGGGGATGTACACTGTCAGAATGAGACTTGACAATTTCATTCTGAAACTGGTGGTACCTGCCACATTCCAAAACTGAACACAGCCATCACATTTCAAAATTTTACATTCCTCCCACATTCCAACACAGCGTCCCTGCCACATTTTGAATTTGTCTTCATGCCACATTCTGAAATTTCACATCAACACCACATTCCAAAACTATCAGTTTTTACCATATTCTGAAATTGTCCCCCATGTTTCAAAACTGCGTATCCCAACTATATTTCAAAATTGTGCCTCAATGCAAGATTTTATCATTGTGTTTCCATAATGCATTCCAACATTGTATGACCTCACCACTTTCTGACATTGTGCATTCACTTCAAAATTGTTTTTCCCAGTCACATTCCAACATTGTTTGTCCCCACCACATTACAAATGTGCACAGCCCCTTCCCATTCCATAATTGTGTGTCTCTACCACATTCCAAAAGTGTGCAACCTTGCCAAATTCAGGCACTGTGCATTCTAGCCACATTCCCACATTGCATATCCCCATCACATTGTACAACCTTGTGTCCCAGCCCATTCTGGTATTGTGCATACCTACTAAATTTAAAAATTGTGCATCCCTCCCACATTCCAAAATTGCATGCCCCTAACACATTCTGAGACTGTGTCATTACCACATTCTAAAATTGCACATCTCTGTCACATTCTAAAAATGCACATTCCCACTACATACAAAAAATGGGTGTCCCTACATTCCAAAATTGTGTCCCAGATTCATTCTGAAATTATGCCAGCCTCCACATTCCAAAATTGTGTAACTATCACATTCTAATAGTGCTCCTCTCCATCACACTCCAAAAACATGTATCCCTGACATGTTCCAAAACTGAACATCCCTAACACATTCTGAAAATGAGCATCCCTGCTACATTTCAAATTGCAGGCTGTAGACACATTCCAAAATTGCATGTGCCTGACACTTTCTGAAAGTCTGCATCTCTGCCACACTCCAAAATGTTGCATCCCTGTCATTCTGAAATGTGTTTCCCTTTATGCTCCAAAATTAAACATCCAACCACATTCAGAAAATGTGCAGCCCTGCCGCATTATGAAATTCTATGTCCATCTCATACTGTGAAATCAGATGTTGCCACCACAATCTGAAAATGAGTATTACTAATACATTCTGAACTGAGCATCACCACCGCATGCCAAAATTATGCACCCCGGACACAGTACAAAATTGCACATCCCAGCCACAGTCTATAAATATGTGTCCCCCACATTCAGAAATTGCATATCTCTGCAACATTCTAACAATTTGAGACACTGCCTTATTATAAATTTCAGCATCCTTGCCACATTCCAAAACTGTGTATCCCAGTTGCTTTCTGAGTTTGCGTACTAGTTGCATTCCAAAATTGCAACAAAGTGGCATTCTGAAATCTTATCTCTGCAGTACTTTGAGGATATACTAAACCTTGGCATTCTTATGTCATGTTTGTTATTTATTTATTTATTAGCTTTTGTTTATCAGGTAAGCATCTAGACAAGGAATGCCTATTTTCTGGTGCGACCCGGGAGATTACAAGAGCAAAGTTTAGAAACAGTGCGAGAGTATTACAACGAGGTGAAATGCAGGCAATAAACAGAGTGAAGCAAATAAAGCAGTTACAGGATGAGCAGATTCTTGTATTCCAAAACCAATTCCCCCACCACATTCTTTAAAAGCACTTTGCATCTGCACATTCAGGAAACACATGCAACATACCCACTGAGTGTCAGCTTCCCTTTCTCAAATGTTTACTACAACCACAGTTTTGTATACTGTACCCTGGGAGAAATAAGTCATATAAGGTTGCTGGCAGGGAGAACAAAACTGTGAGTTCTGTTTATGACATCATTAGTAGCTCTTAGCTGCAAAAAAGCTTTTTTGGATAGGCAATGAAATCAGGGTTACAAAATGGCTTATAACTTTTAAATAAAGTGACCCAGAGATCTCATTTTTGTTATGAGGCTTATTAGGGAAAGGATGCTGATCCTAATGCTGAATTTATTGTTGTTAGAAATGTTGGTCTGACTCCCTCTATAAGTAAGTGTAATAGAATATATCCTTTGCATTCCCTATTACACTTGTGACACTATTCTGATTGTAATCTTCCAGGTTGTGCCTGAAAATAGGCAGCTTTTTGCCAAGTCCATTTACCTGGTAATACAAATTAACTACCTACAGTAACTAACTAACTAAATACATAAATAAATTCTAGGCAGCTTGCACTCTTTCTCCCAAAAAGCTAAACACATAAATTTTGTGATTTGTCTAGCCCCAGGTAGTCTCAGTGAAGGATCCTAGAGATCACATGTTAATAGTGATCAAAGTAGTCCTGACCAAACTTCAGTTCAGCAAAGCATAGTTGCCTTCATCAGTTAGGCCCACTGCTTTATCTCCAAATGCAGTAATTGGCAATGTCATAGGGTAAAGTAGATTGAAAGTAGGGGAAGAAAGCCTTGAGGACTGCTTTGAATGTGAACTACTGTAGTTTACTTGTGGTAGGTGCTCTTGGCATGCAACTCAGCACCTGATGTAGATTACTGTTTGTGGTGGTGTGACACAATCTGCTGTGGGTATGACTCCTGCATCCCAGTTCAAAGCTACAGTAATTGTTAGTATGCTATTCACTGCAGAGCTAAGGAACCCCTCCTAAAGCAGTTTTTGAGTTTCTTTCATGCAAATTACCCATTTCAAAATGGTCCCATATATTTTCACATTTATTATGACCCCCACCACAAATAACATAAATACAATTCCAAAGGCAATAAATTTAGGTAATTACAATTACATTCCCAATGGTTCGCCAGTATAGAGTTTCTCTTTCAATTTTTTTTTAATATTATAATTCTTTTTCAAGTTTTATATTGATTGACCTGAAGTAACAATTAAGAAAGCTGCTACTGTCTAGCAGCCTAACTTGTGATAGTCAACAGACTGCATGAAGTCAGGAGACCAACAACCATCACCCATGACAAATTTGGTGTTGGAGCCTTCGACTTCCCTTGACGACGCTTGAGTGATGTGACTAGTCATATTTAATTGATAATAACTTGGTACAAACCGTGCATCACAACTAATCATATTGAACTTGCTGATAACGATATTGTAAAAGTTTTATTGGCTCTAAAGGACTTTAGATAATGTAGTTTGTCATAGTCTTTGTGCTGCTAGTGCTGCTGGGACTTGTCAGCCAGACTGTGGTACTGCTAGTGGCAGTGGAAGTCCTAGGAGACATGACAACAGGAGGCATATGAGCGAGAATAACACTTCCTTAGAGAATGGTACACTCCAAAGCACTGCAGTGCCTCATCCAGAAAAGTACACAATAGCCAGTGTGTAAGGGAACAGCATTTATTTTTCTAGCTGGTTACTGAAAGGAATTTGTCATGCAACAAAATCCTTGTAGTAGGCCTCAGACTTTTTTTTCAAATAACATATTAAAACACAAGGCAACACTGGTAGTCATAGAAACATAGAATTTGATGGTGGATGAAGACCGCTTGGCCCACCTAGTCTGCCCATTTCTCTACCTGATGGATAAGCTGCAGATTCTAGTTAATCAACAGCTTACTTCCTCCTACCCCCCCACTAGAATTGCCTTATGCTTGTCCCATGCATTCTTGAATTCTCTTACTGTTCTTGACTCAACAACCTCCTCAGGAAGGCTGTTCCATGTATTCACAACCCTCTCTGTGAAAAAAATACTTTCTAACATTACCTCTGAGGTGTCCGCCCTCAATCTTCAAATTGTGCCCCCTTGTTCTTGCACATCTCTTCTTCTGAAAGATACTACCCTCTTGTACTTTGTTAATTCCCTTGAGATACTTAAAAGTTTCTATCATGTCCCCCCTCTCCCTCCTTTCCTCAAGGGTATGCATATTAAGCTGCTTTATTCTCTCCTTGTATGTCTTCTGGTGCAGACCCTGCATCATTTTGGTTGCCCTTCTCTGAACAGCCTCTACTCTGTCTATGTCTTTGTGGAGATGTGGTCTCCAGAATTGCATGCAGTACTCCAAATGGGGTCTCACTAACTGTCTGTACAGAGGGATGTAACAACTTTCTGTTTTCTACTGTTGATGCCTCTCCCTATGCATCCCAGTATCCCTCCAGCCCTCCTTACTGACTCTTCACATTGCTTGCTCACCTTTAGGTCATCTGATATAATACTCCTAGGCCTCTTTCAATTTTTGTTGTTGTTATTAACTCACCCCCCATTGTGTACTTTTCCCCTTGGTTTTTGTTTCCAGATGCATTACCTTGGACTTCTTTGCATTGAATCTGAGCTGCCACATATTTGACCATTCCTCCAACCTTGCCAAGTCCCTTTTCACTCTTTCCATTCCAACTTGTGTATCAACCCTGTTGCAGATCTTTGTGTCATCTGCAAAGAGACATACCTTTCCTTCCAGGTGCTCTCCAATGTCAATTACAAAGACATTAAAGAGGACTGGTCCCAGTACCGAACGCTGTGGCACCCCTCTAGTTACCCTCCTTTCTTCACTGTGGACTCTGTTTAATGTTACCCTTTGCATCCTGTTGTCCAGCCAGTTTTTTATCCCAGCAACCACCTTGGGACCCTCTCCAAGACTGGTTAACTTGTATATTAATTTTTTGTGTGAGACTGTATCAAATGCCTTGCTAAAATCTAGGTAGGCCATATCCACAGCCCCTTCCTGGTCTACTACTTTGGTCTCCCAGTCAAAGAAATCTATTAAGTTTGTCTGACATGACCTTCCTGCTGTGAAACGATGCTGCCTTGGGTCCTGTGCTCCACTGGCCTCCAGGTACTTAACAATTCTTTCCTTCAGAAGTGAATCCATCATTTTCCCTACCACTGAAGTCAAACTAACTGGTCTGTAGTTTTCCGCCTCAGCCCTAATCCCACTTTTGTGAAGTGGAATCACATTTGACTTCCTCCAGTCATCAGGTACCACCCAATCCTCCAATGATTTGTTAAAAAGAGTCATCAGTGGTGTTACTAGTTCTACCCTTAGTTCTTTTAGAATTCTTGGGTGAATCCCATCAGGCCCAATTGCTTTGTCCACCCTCAGTTTCAAGAGTTCTTTCAAAACCCTTTCTTCTGTGAATGGACTGGTATCGACCCCCCTATTCAGAGATTCTCTCTTGTTTGATTTAGGTACCTCCCTGTCCTCTTCTGTTGTGAATACTGAGCAGAAATATTCATTCAGTATCCCTGCTTTTTCACTGTCACCCTCTGCCCACATTCCCTCCCCTTTATTAAGACTCTGTATCCCTCCCTTAGTCTTTCTTCGCTCCCTAATGTACCTTTAAAAGGTTTTATCCCCCTTCTTTTTTTTTATAATTTATATTTTATCAACAAATTTTCACATTACAGGTGACAGAGAGTTGCAATATACTCTGCATATATTCAAAGTGTTACATGAGCTGTCCCCATCCCCCCTTCCCCCAACCCATACAGCAGCAGAGTCCATACTGTAATAAGATAGGAGTACTATATAGTATCACAAATCAAAGATCATTGATTACAGTAACTCATATACCTGATCTGGTCATGATTAGCATGTGAAGGGGATCCCAAGTATTCTTGTACCACTGCAGCTTATTATGGAGGCTCGCTATCGCTTTCTCTGTACATAGGTTAGCTAGAATTCCATTAGCCCATTCCTGATATGATGGGGTTACCGCATCCTTCCAATGCCGGAGTACAATTTTTTTAACAGATAATGCAATCATAGAAATGTGAAATCTCCTGATTCTCACCTTGATAGAGGATAGATCTCCCAACAATCATACATCTGGGGTGAAGCAATCTTGCAAACCTAATATAGGATCTAGGTTAGTCTGTATGGCTACCCACAAATACCTTATCTTGGGGCATGACCAAAAGATGTGAAGAAGTGTGCCATCCTCTTGACATCCTATGGTACAAGCCCCCAAACTTATAAGACCCCATTTCTTCAGCTTCACAGGGGTGTAATACATGTTATGCATAATGTGGTATTGCATAAGTCGGAGTCTATCCGTAGAAATGTATTTATGACAGAACTTCCATAAAACTGACCATTTGGGAGTATATTGGGGAAAGAAGGAAACTCAGAGCCTAGTGGGGCCTTCAGGTCTCCCATATTTCCAATAATATAAGACTCAGTATATTTTGGAAATAACGCCTGGTGACCCCAACAAGGACGAGAGATCAGATACAAATAGAAAGGCAGGTGAGCAAGGAGGAATGTTACCAAGTACTGTAGAGAGCAGATGCTTTAATTGGACCACCCTGAAGTGAAAAGCTAACGGGACGTCAAATTTACGAATTATTTTGGAAACTGAGAGCCATTCCCCTGCGTCATCCAGAAAAGTAGAGATTATCCCATCCCCAATTTGGGGCAACCATTTATGAGAAATCGTCCTTTTGTTTATTGTGAAAGACGGGGAATTCCAAATAGACTGAGACAGGTCCAGGTGTGGGGAGTACCGCAAAAATGAACAAAGCTGCACGTGAACTCTGAGGGACGTTCGAATGGTGGGACAGCTACAGGTGTCAGGAAGGGACACCATTTTAACATAGAACATAGTCGGGGGGTCTATGTTCTCAGACTGAATGAAATCTAACTCTATTTTGAGCCAAACCGGTCTTAAGTGTTTCGGACCCGGATTCACCCAGCGCATATACTTTGCAATATGACTATCCCAGTAATAAATTGCCAGATGGGGGATCCACAGTCCTCCATCCATTTTCTGAGTGGCCAGCTTATAATATGCTAACCTGGATTGTTTATTGGACCAGATAAAATTTGTGAAAATTCTGGCATTTTCTGAAACCATGATAAAGGAATGAAAGAATTAAGGAGCAGAGGAAAAAACAAGCGAGGAAAAACATTCATTTTAATTATATTAATGTGACCCCAGAGAGAAACAGGAAGTTTAGACCATCTATTGAGGTCCTGAACTATCACTTGGGAAAGGGGCTCCAAGTTTTCTTTGAACCAGGAAGAGGGATTATGCGTCAAATTAGTACCAAGATATCTGAGAACACGAGGAGACCAGTCGAGACCAAAAGGGGACACATCATTTTTGAAAACCTTATGGTTAAGCGGGAAAATGGAGGATTTATTAATATTCAGTTTATAGTTTGAGAAAGTACTGAACTTGGTGATTTCTCCTAACATGATGGGGATAGATGTTTTTGGATGAGATAAATGGAGGAGTAGATCATCAGCATAAGCTGTGATCTTCATCACATTATTACCTATCGGGATACCTCGTATCTCCGGATTATTGAGAATGTTTTGGATAAGGGGCTCTAAGTATAAATTAAATAAAAGAGGGGAGAGAGAACATCTTTGCCTGGTACCGGAAGACAAGAGAAATGGCTTGGAGAATGCCCCATTGCCAGAAACTCTGGCAGAGGGGGTTCGATATAAGGCCTGAATCCAGTCTATAAACTTGGCCAGAAAACCAAATACTTTTAGGACCTGAAACAGGAAATTCCAGTTGACATGATCAAATGCCTTCTTGGCATCCCAGGAGACCAATCCCATGGGAAAGGCAGCATCCCTGGATACCAAGACAACGTGTGACAGGGTGCATAAATGGTCAGCTGATGAATGTCCCTTCATATACCCCACCTGAGACATACTAATCAGGTCTGGAAGGACCCATGTTATTCTATCGGCTAATATCTTCAAGAGAACTTTAACATCTTGATTCAATAAAGAAATTGGCCTATAACTTTGCACTAGTTCTGGATCTTTATCGGGCTTAGGAAGGAGAACAATCAGGGCTTCAAACAGATGTGTATCTGTTCTTGCACCAGAAAGAATGTGACAGTACAACCGGTGAAGAACCGGTAATAGTTGCGATCAAAAAGTTTTATAGACTAAAGCAGAAAAAACTTCTGGTCCCGGGACCTTGTTTGAGGGCAAAGCCCCGATGACCTCTGATATTTCCTCCAGAGATATTGGGGAGGATTGGAACTTCCTCTGTGGTTCAGATAAAGAGGGTAGAGAAGGAGCCCTCAAATATGCCTCAAGCACTTCTAAGGAAGGGGGGTTATCCATGGCCCTATAAAAATGCTCATAGTATGAGGCAAACTCCTGCATAACCTCGGAAGGGGACGCCTTCAGGGATCCATCTGCCCTGGCCCTTATTGGAGGTATGAACCTAACAGATTCCTGCTGTTTTAATCTTAAGGCTAGCAAGCGACCTGCTTTTTCCCCCTGGTCGGTATAGCTTGCTTTGGTGCAGATAATAGATAACTCTGCTTTCTCCCTCAACAGATCTAAATATTTATCTTTAGCTACAAGAGCCTCCTCATATCCTCTTCTGAGGTATTAGAGGATAACCCAGTTCAAGACCTAATTAGAGATAATGAGCTAATAATTCCACCTCTCGAATTTTTTCCTCTTTGTGGCTAAGCTAATAATAATTCCTCTCATGTAAGCCTTGAAAGCGCCCCACAAAATATCAGGTGGCATGTCCTCAGAGGAGTTAGTAGAGAGAAATAAATCAATCTGTTCTTTTATTAGGTTACAAGATTTGATATTTTTCAGCAGTTGCCCATTTAATTTCCATCAGGTTTCTTTATGGGGAATGTTAAGGAAAGCCAGATTAGAAGTCACCAGAGAGTGATCTGACACTGGACCTGGCTGAATTGAGGCAGTTAAGACCCCCTGTAAGAGGACCTGAGAAATGAAAAGATAGTCTAAGCGAGACTGGGTTCTGTGCACCGGCGAATTGAAAGTATACTCTCTGTCCTTAGGGTGTAGTACACGCCACACATCGCACAGTCCGCACCGATCCAGAAAGTCCCTGAGGGCCTTCTGCCCAGGCGACAAACTCCTCGACCCACTACCAGACCAATACACTTCAGGATCAAGAACCAGATTAAAGTTCCTGCCCATAATTATACCAATGGGAAGCATGGGAAGGAGTAACATAGAAACATAGAAACAGAATTTGATGGCAGATAAGGACCGCTTGGCCCACCCAGTCTGCCCATTTCGCTACCTGATGGATAAGCTGCAGATCCTAGTTAACCAGCAGCCTACTTCATTCTGCCCCCACCCCCTAGAATTGCCTTATGACTGTCCCATGCATGCTTGAATTCCACCACTGGTTTTGACTCCACAACCTCCTCCGGAAGGCCGTTCCATGTATCCACAACTCTTTCTGTGAAAAAATACTTCCTTAAATTACCTCTGAGTCGACCCTCCTCTATCTTCAAATTGTGCCCCCTTGTTCTTGCACACCTCTTGTTTTGAAAGATGCTACCCTCTTGGACTTTGTTGATTCCATTGAGGTACTTGAAAGTTTTTATCATGTCCCCCCCCTCCTTTCCTCAAGGCTATACATATTAAGCTCCTTAAGTCTCTCTTCATATGTCTTCCAGTGCAGGACCCTGCACCATTTAGTGCCCTCCTCTGGACAGCTTCCATCCTGTCTATGTCTTTGCGGAGATTGGGTCTCCAGAACTGCCATAATACTCCAGATGGGGTCTGACCAGCTGTCTGTATAGAGGATAATAACTTCCTGTTTTCTACTGGTGATGCCTCTCCCTATGCATCCCAGTATCCCTACAGCCCTCCTTGCTGCCCTCTCACATTGCTTGCCCACCTTTAGGTCATCTGATATGACTACCCCCAGGTCCCTTTCCATTTTGGTTGTTGTTAGTATCTCACACCCCATTGTGTACTCTTCCCCTGGGTTTTTGTTTTCCAGGTGCATTACCTTGCACTTCTTAGCATTGAATCTAAGCTGCCATACATTTGACCATTCCTCTAACCTTGCCAAGTCCCTTCTCATCCTTTTCACCCCACCTTGTGCATCAACTCTGTTGTAGATCTCTGTGTCATCTGCAAAAAGACATACTTTTCCTTCCAGTCCCTCTGCAATGTCACTTATAAAGACATTGAAGAGGACTGGTACTAATACTGAACCTTGTGGTACCCCACTAGTAACCCCCCTTTCTTCAGAGTGGATTCCATTTACTATTACTCTCTGTGTCCTATTCTCTATCAAATTCTTTACCCAGGCTGTCATCTTGGGACCCACTCCCAGGCTGGCTAACTTGTATATTAATCTTTTGTGTGGGACTGTGTCAAATGCCTTGCTAAAGTCTAGGTAGGCCATGTCCACAGCCCTCCCTGATCTACTACTTTGGTCACCCAGTCGAAGAAATCTATCAGATTCATCTGGCATGACCTTCCGCTGTGAATCCATGCTGCCTTGGGTCCTGTGCCCTCTGGCCTCTAGATAATCAACAGTTTTTTCCTTCAGAAGTGATTCCATCATTTTCCCTACCACTGAGGTTAAACTAACAGGTCTGTAGTTTCCTGCTTCTGCCTTGCTCCCACTTTTGTGAAGAGGAATCACATCTGCCCTCCTCCAGTCCTCGGGTACCACCTCATCCTCCCATGATTTGTTAAAGAGGGTAGTCAGTGGTGTCACTAGTTCTACCCATAATTCTTTTAGAATTCTGGGATGAATCCCATCAGGCCCCATTGCTTTGTCCACCTTCAGTTTTAAGAGTTCTTTCAGAACCCTTTCTTCTGTAAATGGGCTGGTATCAACTTCTGTATCCAGAGTGTTTCTACTGTTTGTTTTAGGTACCTCTCCTCGTCCTTTGTAAATACTGAGCAAAAATATTTGTTTAGTATCTCTGCCTTTTCATAGTCACCCTCTGCCCACCTCCTCCCTTTATTAACCCTCACTATCCCTCCCTTGGTCTTCCTTTGCTCCTGATGTACCTATAAAAGGTTTTATCCCCTTCTTAACCGACTTGGCTATCTTCCTCAGTTTGGGCCTTTGCTGTTCTGACTGCCTTCCCAGCTTCCTTTTGCTTTAACTGATACAGTTCTCTGTCCTGCTCCTTCTGTGATTCCTTGTACTTCCTGAATGCTTTCTTTTTCTTGAACCTTCACTACCACTTCCTTTGAGAACCATAGAGGTTCTTACATTGTTTTGTTTTGTTTATTTGCTTCACACAAAGGCTTGTTACCTCTGTGATGGCAGTTTTATTATTCCCCATTGTTCTTCCACCCTCCTTCCTGCCCATTTGCTAGTGCATTCCTTAGGCACTCACCCATTTGGCAAAATCCAGCCCTCCTAAAGTCCAGTACTTTTGCCTTTGTATGACTTGACTCTATTGCTGTGTTTATTGTGAACCATATTGTTCGATGGTGCTAGTTCCCAGATGGCTACCCACTTCTACATCTGTGATCCTCTCTTCATCTCAATTTGAGAGAACCAGGTCTAAGATTGCTCCCTCTCGAGTGGGCTCCAATACTAGTTGTCTAAGGCATGCCCCCTTTAGGGCATCTAGAATAACCCCACTCTTCGAAGTGGCTGCTGCAACTGCACTCCAGTTAACATCTGGCATATTCAGATCACTCATCAGCAATATCTCCCCTTTTTCTGCCATTCTAAGTATACTTTCTATCATTTCCTTGTCCATTTCCTCCCCCTGAGAAGGGGGTCTGTATACAACCCCTGTGCGGACTGTGGTTCCATTGCCAGTCTCCAAATTTACCCACAGTGCTTCTTCTCCTCCCTGTTTTCCTTTTTGTTCTGTTGCTTTGATTCCTTCCCTTATGTAAAGAGCTACTCCTCCTCGTCTTTTACCCTCCCTGTCCCTCCTGTAGATAGTGTATCCTGGTATGTTTATGTACCAGTCATGGTTTTGTGTGTACCATGTTTCTGTGACTGCCATGATATCCAGATGTTCCTCCTCCATCAAGGCCACTAATTCAGGAAGCTTGTTACTCAGACTACGGGCATTGGTACTCATTGCTCTCCATTTTTTGATGGCTTTACCTTCTGTTGCAGAATCACCCACTGACCTTTCTACTTCGGTCTTTTTCTCATTTAGTACCCTGTTTTGTAGGGAGGGGCTGGGATTTTCCTGCTGCTTATCAGTGCCTCCCCCCTTGACTAGTTTAAAAGCTTGCCAATGAAGCATTTAAACCTATTGCTCAAAAGACTTGTTCCCTTCCTGGACAGATGCAGACCATCCTGCCAGTATAGGCTGGTGTCCCTCCAGGTGGAACCCCAGTCCCCAATGAAGCCAAACCCCTGTTCTCCACACCATTTTTTCAACCATTCATTAAACTGCATGGTGCAAAGTACCCTCGCCTCACTCATGCCATTGACAGGCAGCACCTCTGAGAAGGATACTGTGTGTGCTACTTGTCTTAGGCCCCTCCCCAATTCTACAAAGTCCTTCTGCACTGCTCTAATCTCATGTTGAGCCAAGTCATTTGTCCCTAGGTGGACAATGACATCCAGCTCAGACTCCCGTACAGCTGTTCTCGTGATCCTGAGGATGCGCTTCCTCTCCCTCCAAGCCATGGCACCAGGCAGGCACCTTACTTCAGTTTTCCCTGCTCCCCCCAGTTCTATCCCCCTAATAATTGAGTCCCCCACCAGGAGCTGCTTCCTTTCCTTGTGGTGTCCTCTGCCTCCTTCCTGTGGGCCTCCCTTGTGATAGTTGTCCTCAGCCTCCTTAGTCTCCTCTGTGGGTGCATCCATAGGGGAGCTATGCTCCCCAAGAATGGTGTATGGATTGTGGAGTGGCACAACTGACTGGGTGTGCCTCTGTTCTACCATCCTCACCCTCTCTGAGCCCACTGTAGTCCAACTAGTGTGCTTTCTTCACAACCTCTGAAGTAGTGGTGGTGGCTCTGGTGCTGTCTGGATGGGGGAGGTTTCCTTCCTACCATCCAGTGTGGCTTGGGGGAAAGTTACCTTACTACTGTCCAGTGTGGCCTGAAGACGGGCAACTTCCTCCCTCAGGGCAGAGAGTTGTCTGCAAATAGGGCAGCATCTCAGCCTCCAGAAAGACTCCTGGAAGACTGCTGCCCCACAGCCATTACATTGCACTACTTCCCACATGTTTATCTACTTTTTTCTCTTTTTTTTGTTATTTTTGTGTGTTTGTGTGTGTGTGATTGGTTTGTTATATATATATATATATATATATTATACAATGTGTATGCTTATATTGTCAGTGCAGTGTGCTAGAGAGGATATGACAGTGATATGCACCTTGCACTCTTGAGGAAATGATGTCAGAACCCCAGGTATAAAGGAACTATTTCCAGGGGTGGGTGGGGTGAGGGGTGGGAAGGGGTTGGGCCTAAACTGTGCCCTCACAAAACAATCAGCTAAGAGCTCTGACCCACCGCTGCGATGAGTGCCTTCCTGTCAGCAAGATACCCTACACAACAATTTGACAGAGAAAATACCCTGTCAATCAAACAGAGAAAAATCCAGACATCCAAGTCAGACACAGGTAAAACCTCCCCAGCCCCATAACAGCCTGGTGGTTTGTTCTCTGAAAGCAGTCAGCCCCAAAATAAGGCAGCTGTGCTTTAAACTCTTCCTGCACTGAAAATCTTAAGAATTGCAACAAAGACTGTCTTTTCCTGATAATTCTAGGTTCTTTATTTCACCTTTCAGTTAGAAGTAGCCTCCACCTGCAGAATATCTGCCCCAAACCAAAGACAATTGTAAGGTTCACCTCCTTCTGTTGTGAGCACAACTCGCTTTCTTGCCAGTCCTATTTTCAGTATTGCAGCTTCCAGCCAGACATAGTTTGACTTGAAAAATGTTAGCTGTTCTGATGAGTTTGCTATAAAACACTTGCTTATAATACAATTGTTCTCAAGTCTGTTACCAAAGCTATTGGCTGATAAGTAGCTGTGATGTAAGCACTTCCTGCTAAGGTCTGGAATTTCCTTTTAAGGCATACACAGATAAACACAAACAATAGTTTCCACCCCCTAGGGCACTTGTCTGGGTCAAATACACAACCTGTACCTGCACTTATTTCAGGATTTATGACAAATTCTTAGCCCAAGGTTTAAACTCTTCCTGCACTGAAAATCTTAAGAATTGCAACAAAGATTGTCTTTTCCTGATAATTCTAAGTTCCTTATTTCACCTTTCAGTTAGAAGTAGCCTCCACCTGCAGAATATCTGCTCCAAACCAAAGACAATTGTAAGGTTCACCTCCCTCTGTTGTGAGCACAACTCGCTTTCTTGCCAATCCTATGTTCAGTATTGCAGCTTCCAGACAGAGATAGTTTGACTTGAAAAATGTTAGCTGTTTTGATGAGTTTGCTATAAAACACTTGCTTATAATACAATTGTACTCAGGTCTGTTACCAAAGCTATTGGCTGATAAGTAGCTGTGATGTAAGCACTTCCTGCTAAAATCTGGAATTTCCTTTTAAGGCATACACAGATACACACAAAAAACAGTTTCCACCCCCTAGGGCACTTGTCTGGGTCAAATACACAACCTGTACCTGCACTTATTTAAGGATTTTTTTCCTGATAATTCTAAGTTCCTTATTTCACCTTTCAGTTAGAAGTAGCCTCCACCTGCAGAATATCTGCTCCAAACCAAAGACAATTGTAAGGTTCACCTCCCTCTGTTGTGAGCACAACTCGCTTTCTTGCCAATCCTATGTTCAGTATTGCAGCTTCCAGTGGCTGGAGAAAAAAACAGAATTCGGGAGGGGGGACTCTGTAAGAGGCCTTGGATAAGCTTCATAAAAAAGCCTGGATCATCTGCGTTTGGCCCATATATGCTGCCAAGTAAAATTAGCATAGACCAGAGATTCCCCTGGACCAGGATATATGTACCATCCTGGTCCCTGAGAACTTGTTTAGAGATAAAGGGAATGCCTCTATTGACCAGAATCATAACCCCACAACTGTTAGTGGACCCCAAGGCAGTAAATACCTGCCCAATTTGTTGCCTCCTAAGTTGCAGAGATTCACTTTCCAATAAATGAGATTCTTGCAAGAATGTGATCTGAGAAGACAATAAGCTTAAATGTTTTAACACTTGGTATTGTTTAACTCTTTTCCTTATCCCCTTCACATTCCATGTAGCCAGATTTATACTACTGGCCATCTAAGTAAAAAAAAAAAAGAGTCTCTTATGTAACATCTAAGGATTACAACAATCAGAATTAAGTGACCAGAACCCATGTTTGCTGCTGTATCTCCCTCCCAGCCCAACATCAACTTCCCTCCCACCCATCCCCAACCCCCAAATATTCCAAACCCACCCAATGAACAAATAAAATGAAAACCATGAACACAATATCATCCCCCTTCCCCACCCCACTGTCACGAGCAACGTTCAGCACAATACCGTTTTCCTTCCTTCCCCTCCAACCTCCCAAACATGTGCCCAAAAACCCTGCCCTAATATGCAAACCTTCTTATATAAACAATGATCAGTGATATCTAAATGAAGGTAGAGATAATATAAGTGATAATAGATAACTACTGCGACTCCTGATATCCAAAAAAGCAGACAGCGAGAACGAGAAAGAGAAGAGAGAGCATCCCCCACTTGGGAGCAGTCTGGGGAACCTGAATACCTGAGAAAGAAAAGGACAATATAAAATGTGATAGCAGAATACGCTATCGTAACTACTGCCACTAGCAACATTGAAAATTTTCCCAGTGACATTTGTTAGCAAAAGAACTAAATGCTCCCAAGTAGCGGATCCCCACATGTTCCTAAGCCCCCACTTTTATATTCAACCAGGGAAAATAGATTCCTGAGAAAAGTAATGGGGTTGTTCCACCAAATATACTGCAAGAGCACCCTCTGGTGGAATTATCTCAAAAATGCATGCCCAGCTAAAGCTGAAACCAGGAGGTCGCTCTCGTGACTATTGCCTTAGCAATCAAAAACACCAAGTCTGAGGGCTTTCGTTATAATAACTACATCATCGGGAGGTCACGTGATGGCAGCCTGAGAGCAGGCAGTATACTCCTGGAGCTCCGCAATCTACCTCCTCTTTTTGGCCTAATATAGCGGTATTCATATTGTTAGAGTCTTTCAAATAGAGTGGTGTGCTTGTTGCCTTCGTTCTGGAGCCGGTATTTAGTCAGCGAATGGAAATATACATGAAGAAGGCACCGCCGAGGCATTCGCCTCCGCGGACTCCAGAGAAAGAAAAGGCAGCAAAGCGGGCCAAACAGCAGGCTGCTAGCCTATCAAAACTACCCACGTCTGATGCGCCACTATCGGAATCCAAGTTTTTGGAAATCATGCAGCCTCTTCAGACGACTGTAGCATCTATTGCAGAAGATCTGCAAGACATGAAGAAAGTGGTGGATGCCCTGTCCAGAAGAGTTGGAGACACAGAAGTTAGAATTACATCGTTGGAAAGCAAGTGTGATAGGAATGAAACTGAAACTGCCGCTGTAAAACGGAGAATAAAGATACTAGAAGAGAAATTAGAGGATTTAGAAGGCCGCAGCAGAAGGAATAACCTTGTAATTATTGGGATACCAGAAAAAGAAGAAGGGAATGCAGTAATCACTTTTCTCCAGAAATTATGCCATAAGATCGCCGGAGCCTCCCGGAGGATGTAATCGAGAGAGCCCACCGAGCCTTGCGTCCACCACCTACCCAGGGCCAGCCACCTAGGCCACTAATTCTGAGGTTCTTGAATTATTTAGATAAGCAACATGTTTTTGCTAAAGCACGAGAGCTGAAAGAGCTATTGTGGGAGGGCAAGAGATTCGTATTATCCAGGATTTACCACATTCGGTGAGAGTGCGAAGGCAGGAATTGCACCCAATTGTCTCTAAGCTAGTGGCAGCATCTAAGCCATATAAGGTTAAGTATCCTGCAATATTGTTGGTTAAACACGAGGAGAAGTGGCTGTCATCTGAATCTTACTCTCAAGCAATACAAGAGTTGAAGTCCATTTTCCCGGACCTTTTTAAGTGAATGCACTTCGTGATTTCTCTCTAGATTGGAATTGTGTAACTGGCGATTTCATTGGTTTAGTTGAGAGCCCTGAGGACCTCAAGGGATAAATAATTAATAATTAACCCCATTGGTGGACATACTAAGAAGCCCTGAGTAGGGCGCCCGCAGGCTGTCTGAGGAGTTATGTCCTGCGCCCCCTGGTGGCGGTTTGCGGCTATGCATGTCGAAATCTTCATATGTTCTGTTGGTGGTTATTGGCATTTGGGTTATGGGTTTGGATGAATGATAGCTCCTTTTTATTGGTGGCCAAGTCTCCGAGCGACACTGAGCATCTCTGACTTTGCTGGTGCTTTCTTTTCGGACTGTGGACATTTCTGGCTGAAGATGTGACTTAGATTAGCCAGTCCCTCCTGAGGGCTGGTCGTCTCTCGGGAGAGCACAGTATATGGCAGGAGTCTTGCCCGACGAAAGAGCTGGATTGAGTGGAGTCCAGGGACTAACACTAACTAACGCTTGGATCCGTCAACCTTTGAGGTCCTACTGCTGAAGTCTTTGCAGTGCACGACGTGCTCTGGACTCGCCTGCAGGACTTGTACAGGATGGACTTTCCCCTTCCCCTCACCCTCGCCTTCCCCCTTTCTTCCCCCCTCCTTTGGCATCCCCCTTCTTTCCCCCTTCCCCCTTTTTTTTTTCATAAATATGCATATGAACAAAGGGTCTGACTACGAGGGTGTTAATTAATTCTGGTTCTGGTCTATCAGGACCACCTGAAGAGGGTCTGCTATGGCTGTATGCTAATTATTGGCCGGTAGATGGCGATAGGTCGTGAGGGTTAGTCTTTATACAGTTAGGGCATAAGTGCCCCATACTGAGGTTAGTTAGATATCATAGAGTAGTTGTATTATGGTGGGTTTCAATGGAGGGGGGGGGCTCCGGGGGGAGGAGTCGAGCAGATCGGGTTGTTTGGAAGTAGATCACATGGCGCGCTGTGTTTAGGAGGACAGTTCCTGGGAACTGGGGTATGTACACTGTTTTGGGGTGGGAGGGCTTTGTTGTGGTGTTTTATACAGGGGGGGATGGGTTGGGTTTTATAGGAATGGGATTGATTGGAGACACTGGGTGGGGGTTACCAAGGTTACTTTTTGATTAGCCTAACATTGATTTGTTATGTCAAGGAGCACGTAGCACTCTTATGGAATATTATGGATCAGCCTACTGAGGTATTCTGCATACATTACTTCCTTATTATATAGTTGCGGTTAATGAGTAATTTGTATAAATTTATTAGCTGGAACGTCAAAGGAGCCAAGGATAGGGTCAAGAGACAAATTATTTTAAGACACCTAAGGCAATTGGGAGCGCAAATTGTGTTCCTCCAAGAGACACACTTAAAAAGAAGTGACATTCATTACTTCAGAAGGGCGTGGGTATCACAAGTTTTTGGGGCAGGGACATCTACTAAGAGAGGGGGGGTTGCCATCCTAGTTGCTAGGAACATCCCTTTCAAATTAGTAAATGAGATTTGGGACCCTGAAGGCAGATATGTTATTGTACATGGTTTGCTTGCATCCCAACCAATTGTATTAGGTTCTATATATGGCCCTAATGGTGACTCCCCAGCTTTTTTCATGAAATTGGTGCGTCTGGTAGTATCTGATCCCAAAAAGCTTACGATTTTGGGGGGAGACTGGAACTTGGCTCTTCAGAATGATCTAGACAGATCATGTAAAGAGAAGCGTGGCTTATCCCCGGCACAAAGGGCCTTGGAGGACCTCATTGCCAAGGCCGCCTTGGTCGATGCTTGGCACATAATTAATCCTGGGTTACAACTATATACTTTCTTCTCACCAGTACATAAGACTTATTCACGAATAGATTACATTTTGGTCAGCTCATTTGCGATGCCCGGTATAATCCAGGCAGATATATTTGCCAGAGTAATATCTGATCATGCGCCGGTTAGTGTGGCATATAGACCAACTTTGGGGTGTAGACGCTACCCACAGTGGAGACTAAACTGTCAGATGTTAAAGGAAGAATCCTCCCTGAGGCGCATTGAAGAGTTCATTAAGCGCTTCTTGGATGATAACCAAGACTCAGTAGATCAAAGGGACCTAATTTGGGCTGCCTTAAAATGCTCTTTAAGGGGAGAGCTAATTAAGATTGCTTCCAGAAAGAAACGTGGGCAGAGGGAGAAACTGGACTCCCTGTTAACATCGATTAGGGACTTGGAGAATAGCTTATCCCGCTTCTCAACAGAGGCAAATTGGGTAAGGCTGCATCAATTGCAGGCTCAATACTCGGGCCTCATATTACAGCAGGCGGAGCTGGCCATTCTACTGACGAGGCTCCAATACCTGGATGTAGGGGAGAAAGCCGGGAAGTTACTTGCCATGCGAATCCATCACCTAGACTCGGCACATTACATAGCAGGCATCTGCACAGGGCAGGGTGATCAGGTCTGCACGGATCCAGGGGAAATGGTGAAGGCTTTTGGGGCTTATTTTCAGAGGTTATACACGGTAGATCCGGAATTTAAACCCTTAACCGCGGATATTACCTCGTATCTCGAGTCGGTTACGTTACCACAGTTAACTGAGGGAGACACGGTCTCCTTGTGTGCCCCAATCTCGATTCTTGAGATTCACCAAGCTATTCAACAGATGCCCTTAGACAAGTCCCCTGGTCCCGATGGGTTCCCTAGTAATTTTATAAGGCATGCTCTCATTAGTATCCCCAATCTTACTGGAAGTTTTCCAATATTGGTTCGACAACGGACTGTCTGACCCAAGTTTCCAAGAGCGGCGATTTCACTAATCTTGAAACAGGGATCCTTGAATTTGGATAGCTACTGCCCATTTCTCTCCTAAATACGGACATAAAAATTTTGGCGAAGGTCCTCTCTAACAGGTTGGCCAAAGTTATGGACAGACTGGTTAGCAGAGAACAGGTGGGTTTTATGGCGGGGAGAACGCCCCAAGATCACCTGAGGAAACTATTGCACCTCATTGCGGAGGCCAAAGAGTCCAAAATCCCAGCAGTGCTTGTTTCTCTGGATGCCGAAAAGGCATTTGACAGAGTGTCTTGGGATTACCTATTTGCTACTTTGTCGGCCTTCGGCCTACCGGAGGGCTTCCTAAGATGGGTGCAAATTTTATATTCCCTTCCCTCTGCTAGGGTTAAGTGCAATGGGATCCTGTCGCCAGTAATCAAGTTAGAGCGAGGCACGAGGAAAGGGTGTCCCTTGTCCCCATTGCTATTTAACTTGTACCTGGAGCCATTCTTGCACAGATTGGTGGATAATCCGCTCATTAAAGGTATACAGGTGGGGGAAGTCAGGTATGCATATTCGGTTTATGCTGATGACATGTTACTGCACATTGAAAATCCGGAGATTTCGCTACCGGCCATCTTAGATGAAATCGATTTTTTCTCCAAGGTATCCTACTATAAGTTGAATCGAGTAAAGACGAAGATCCTTCCGTTAAATCATAATGTCATAAAGGCAGACTTGCTGACTTTCGGTCTCTGCTGGGAAGCCAAATCATTAACATACCTGGGTATCAATATTAGCACGAACCTGAGTATGATGGTTAGGAACAACCTAGGCACTCTAGTTCAAGCCATATCGGGAGACTTGGATAGATGGCGATTACTCTCCCTGTCTTTGTGGGGTTTTGAAAATGAATATTCTGCCTAGATTATTATACCCCCTGGGGATGCTTGGGGTACATCTTCCGAGAAGGTGGTTTTCTAATCTACAGAGAATGTTCAACTCTTTTCTATGGCAGGGGAAGAGTGCCCGCAGATCTTACATCAAATTGACAACCTCAAAACTAAAGGGCGGACTAGCTGCTCCCTTTCTTTTTCTGTATTATGCGGCACAACATGCTTGTAAACTGAGTCTCTGGAGTGATTGGAGTAGGCACTCGGCTTATCTACCCTTATGGTTAGACATCGAGAGTGGTCTAGCGAAGAGAGCGAGGAGCTCTCTGCGGGCCTTGCTATTTAGTTCCCGTCGCACCCTAAACCTTTGAAGGATAACCCTATGGGATGGTCGTTAAAAGCATTTCACCAATTGCAACACTATCTCGGGTTCAAATGATATCTATCAGGCAGCCAGCCGATCTTTGAAAATCCACATATTAAGGTGGGGGTAATACAGTACCATGGCCTTCTGCCCCGGATTAGTCACTTTACTGTCTTGGACTTCTGGGTGCATGGTGAGCCACGGCCCTTTGAGCATTTGAAGAGGTCTCATGGTGTTGCGGACCAAGACTTCTTCAAGTGGCTGCAACTTAGTATGGCCCTGGCTCCGGTTTTCTCTCAGGTGCCCCCAGCTGATTATGAGGTTAAAGATATTGACGACCTTTTAGCTGCAGCTGTCCAACCGCGGGCAGTTTCCAAAGTGTACAAGTTACTTCAGGATTGGGATCATAGGCTCCCTTCAGGCGTTTGTTTTTACTGGGTAAGGGAGTTAGATATTCCGGACGCCCCTGACCTTTGGAAAAAGCTCTGGAGCACAATGTATAAATACATAAAACAAGATAGACTCAGGATGGTGCATTTTAACATAATGCACCATTTGTACTTAACTCCATCCCGTCTAGGTAGGTGTGGGGTAAGGGATACGTCTCTTTGCTGGAGATGTAAGAAGGAGGATGGCACTCTATATCACATGCTATGGTCATGCCCGGTAATACGGGGTTTTTGGGATGCCATCAATGGTCTCTTGGATCCTATTCTTGGCTTAACTAATATGTTCACCCCTGAGGCCTGTTTGCTGTGCTTCTTTCCAGTGGGCACTCCCAGGGTTAGAAAGGCCCAAATGTCACTTGTCTCAGCCGTGGCGAAATTGTTAATTTTAAGACATTGGTCGTCTGATAAACCCCCATCTTTGATGGAGTGGTACCGTGAATGTACATTAGCTCTGCAGTTGGAGAAGCACATCGCATATATGCGGCACAGGCAGGAGTCTTATGTGTTGCTCTGGAGTTCCCTAGATGCACTCCTTATGTCTTGGAAACCTGGCTCTTAGAAGGCTGTTGGGAATATAATTAGGATGCTCCCTTCTGTTTGTAACCTTGGGGGAGGGGGGAGATGGGGGGAGGGAGGATGATTCATATCTCAACGGAAAGTGCGATGTTAGTAATTGTGTGGCTTGTATGGTATTGTTTTGCACTTTCAGCTGAACACTCCATGTGCTAACTGTGTGGTTGGGATATCTGTAAAAATAATAAAGATGTTTAATTACAAAAAAATAATAACTACATCATAAGAGGTAAATTGGTGCCCTTGTGAAAAAAAAAAAAACAGGAAAATGTGATCCACATGGAGAAAGGGATCTTCCTCCCAGACAAGACACAACCCCCTAGAAACAAACTCCTGGGATATGGGGTTGCTCCAAAACACTGAGCACTAAGATGGGAAGTGAAAGAGAGCAGGAATCTAATGAGAGTAGTCCCCTCCACCGTAGCATTCAGGAACCTTCGAGACCAGACAGTTATTCATTCCTCATTTTGAATAGTAATATGAGAAAAAACTTCTCCCTTCCATCGCAGGATAGGATGAGACCAAATAAACAGATCAAGTATCCCGAAACAGATCAGGCAAAGCAGCCTTAAGTCCCATAAGAACAGCTTCAGGATTCTCATATGTTGACCAGGTACCAGCCACTAGTACCTGTAATCTAGCTGGGTAACCCATTTTAAAGCGAAGGTCTGCTGCTATGACTTTCGATACAATAGGGTGAAATGCGGTGCTCTTCGCTCTGACCGACCCCGGTAAATCTTGGGCAATTCTAAGCCTGGCATTTTCCCATTTCATTTCTTGCAGTTCTCTCACTTTTGCAAAAAAATGTTGTTGCTCCAGGTAATTTAAAAAGCGACAGATAATGGGACGAGGCGTTGCTCCTGGAGATGGCTTGGGTCACAGGGACCTATGCGCCCTTTCAGTGGTGTACTTGGCCACAAAAGGCGAGGGACAAGTGATCTTTTCCATCAGCTTCTGCACAAAAGCGAGTATATTCTGGCCTTCCTCTCCTTCTGGGAGGCCCAAGATAACTATATTATTTCTTTGGCTGCGGCACTCTAAATCTTCCAGCTTGGCTTCCAGAATAGAAATCCTTTGCCACATAGCCACGAGACTGGGATCGATTTTTTCCACTTGCTTCTCAAGAGAGGAGATTCGAGCTGCATTATCTGAAGTTTTCATCGAGACCTCTTCGAGTTTTTTAGAAAGGGATTTGATTTCAGCTGAAATTTCTTTAACTTCTTCCCGGAAGGGTTTAAACTCTTCCAAAAATCTACTCAAAGTTAGGGGTTCTTGCTCAGCGATCAGGTTTTGAAGCTCTCACTTATCCACTGCACTTGAGACCCTTGATTTTTTGGGGGCCTTCTCGGGAGTGACTGGCAGTGTGTGTTTCTGTGGAGGCTTCTTCATGTAGACCTCCATAATCGACGAGAACAAGCCAGCAGGCACACAGAGTATTAAGGAGGTGGTAATCAGCACTCTTTCTGGTTTTTAGGGAGAAATAATGGCCAAAATAGTGATATTTTGCAGTTAGGAGGCTGGAGCTATGCAGAGGAGCTTCTACCCAGTAACCTGCTTCACATGATCCCCATTTTATCCCCCTTCTTAACAGAACTGGCTATCTGTTCCTCAGTTTGTTCTTTTGCTATTCTGACTGCCTTCCCTGCCTCCTTCTGCTTTAACTAAACATAGAATTTGACGGCAGATAAGGACCGCTTGGCCCACCTAGTCTGCCCATTTCCCTACCTGATGGATAAGCTGCAGATCCTAGTTAACCAGCAGCCTACTTCTTCCTACCCCCAACCCCTAGAATTGCCTTATGACCGCCCCATGCATGCTTGAATTCCACCACTGTTTTGACTCCACAACTCCTCTGGAAGGCCGCTCCATACATCCACAACCCTCTCTGTGAAAAAATACTTCCTTAAATTACCTCTGAGCTGCCCCTTCTATCTTCAAATTGTGCCCCCTTGTTCTTGACACCTCTTTTTTGAAGATGCTACCCTCTTGGACTTTGTTGATTCCCTTGAGGTACTTGAAGTTTCTATCATGTCCCCTCTCCCTCCTTTCCTCGAGGCTATACATATTAAGCTCCTTAAGTCTCTCTTCATATGTCTTCCAGTGCAGACCCTGCACCATTTTAGTTGCCCTCCTCTGGACAGTTTCCATCCAGTCTATGTCTTTGCGGAGATTGGGTCTCCAGAACTGCACGCAGTACTCCAGATGTGGTCTCACCAGCTGTCTGTATAGAGGGATAATAACTTCTTGTTTTCTACTGGTGATGCCTCTCCCTATGCATCCTGGTATCCCCCCACCCCTCCTTGCTGCCCTCTCACATTGCTTGCCCACCTTTAGGTCATCTGATATGACCACCCCCAGGTCCCTTTCCATTTTTGTTGTTGTTAGTATCTCACACCCCATTGTGTACTCTTCCCCTGGGTTTTTGTTTCCCAGGTGCATTACCTTGCACTTCTTAGCATTGAATCTAAGCTGCCATACATTTGACCATTCCTCTAACCTTGCCAAGTCTCTTCTCATCCTTTCCACCCCACCTTGTCCATCAACTCTGTTGCAGATCTTTTGTCATCTGCAAAGAGACATACTTTTCCTTCCAGTCCCTCTGCAATGTTGCTTATAAAGACATTGAAGAGGACCGGTCCTAATACTGAACCCTCGGTGCCACTACTAACCCTTTTTCAGAGTGGACTCCATTTACTATTACTCTCTGTGTCCTATTCTTCAGCCAATTCTTTACCCAGGCTGTCATCTTGGGACCCACTCCCAGGCTGGCTAACTTGTATATTAATCTTTTGTGTGGGACTGTGTCAAATGCCTTGCTAAAGTCTAAGTAGGCCATGTCCACAGCCCCTCCCTGATCAACTACTTTGGTTACCCAGTCAAAGAAATCTATCAGATTTGTCTGGCATGACCTTCCCACTGTGAATCCATGCTGCCTTGGGTCCTGTGCCCCTCTTGCCTCTAGATACGCAACAATTCTTTCCTTCAGAAGTGATTCCATCATTTTCCCTACCACTGAGGTTAAACTAACAGGTCTGTAGTTTCCTGCTTCTGCCTTGCTCCCACTTTTGTGAAGAGGAATCACATCTGCCCTCCTCCAGTCCTCAGGTACCACCCGATCCTCCCATGATTTGTTAAAGAGGGTAGTCAGTGGTGTCACTAGTTCTACCCTTAGTTCTTTTAGAATTCTGGGATGAATCCCATCAGGCCCCATTGCTTTGTCTACCTTCAGTTTTAAGAGCTCTTTCAGAACCCTTTCTTCTGTAAATGGGCTGGTATCAACTTTTCAGGGCCTTCTCGGGAGTGACTGGCAGTGTGAGTTTCTGTGGAGGTTTCTTCATGTAGACCTTTATAATCGATGAGAACAAGCCAGCAGGCGCACAGGGTATTAAGAAGGTGGTAATCAGCACTCTTTCTGGTTTTTAGGGAGAAATAATGGCCAAAATACTGATAAAGTTATCTGAATAAAGTTATCTGTCCTGCTCCTTCTGTGTTGCCTTATACTTCCTGAATGCAGTCCTTTTCTCCTTAACCATTGCTGCCACCTCTTTTGAGAACCATAGTGGTTTTTTCCTTTGTTTTGTTTTGTTGATTTGCTTCACACAAAGGCTTGTTGCCCCTGTGATGGCTGTTTTCATTATTCCCCATTGTTCCTCCACCACTCCTTCTTGCCCGTTTGCTAGTGCCTTTCTGAGGCACTCTCTCATTTTCCCAAAGTCAGCCTTCCTAAAGGCCAATACTCTTGTTTTTGTTTGGCTTGACTCTGTGGCTATGTTTATTGTGAACCACACTGTTTGGTGGTCACTTGTTCCCAGATAGTTACCACTTCTAAATCTGAGAACCTTTCTCCTTCCCCACTTGAGAGTATCAGGTCTAAGATTGCTCCCTCCCCAGTGGGTTCCAACACTAGCTGTCTGAGGCATGCCCCCCTGTAGGGCATCAAGAATGACCCTGCTCTTGGATGTGCCTGCAGCAAAGGTGCTCCAGTTAACATCTGGCATATTCAGGTCCCCCATCAACAATATCTCCCCTTTTTCTGCCATTATAAGAATGCCTTCCATCATTTTCTTTTCTATTTCCTCTCCCTGAGATTGGGGTCTGTACACAACCCCCATGCAGATTGTAGTACCATTTTTTGTCTCCAGAGTGACCCATAGTGACTCATTATAAAACTGGACTGTTTCACACTGCATCACTGGTGCTTTGTCAGAGGTTCTGGCCTAGAGAAGGATGTGTTTTTAGCTGAGTCAACTCAGCCACTCTAACACCTAAATAAGAAGAACAAGCTTTTACAGTACACATCACTGACCCAGGACAGAAACAGTATCCAAGTACAGACCACATATTTGAATTCCATAGCACAAAACTTAGCTGTTCTACCAGTCTCTTCACCATATAAAACATGGAGTTCTACTCTGTTGCAACATTAATTAAGCAATGCTGCAGAACATTGTGCTTCTGATGGTATTGGCAGAGTTGCATGTATTTGGGAAAATTGTGGAAATATCTGGTGATGCTGCTTACATTGTCAATTATTTCTTTAAGCTGTGAAAGTTTGTCAAGCACATGACTCACCACCACATTCAATGTAAGTTCAGACAAAGATCATGGCAGAAATTGCCATCATTCATGTCAGAAATCCTCATAATTTATGACCTTCAACATGTTACTCCCACTATCCGTCATAAACATTGCCACCTTCAGATCATGAGGGTATATCCAAATGTCCATCAGTGATTACATGAACCACACAATTCTTTTACCAATCTGCTGCTACTCAATGGCTGACAGCTTAATTAAGACAGCTCCTCAATTGGTGTGCCTCTTTGAGGGTGTCTGCTTTAATATGATTCTTGCAGGAGCTATCGGTGGTGGAGAAGGGGGCAGAAATTGTAGTGCTGCTGCTTGACAATGACACAACCCAAAGGACAGTGACAATTGGGAAGCTATTGCAAGGCAAAGCAAGGCAATTTTAATCCCAAAGGTGAGGGCCAGATGCTTTCCAATACATAGAATACCATAATAATAAAACATTTTTTTAAGAGCTGCATAGAATACAGTCTTTTATCTATTGAGCTCTATGACTGAGGTTCACCATTTTTAATCTTCCACACAACAAGAATTATCATAAATGCCACTAAACTGATAGGAGTAACAATCATAGTTATCAAGGCATTTTATGGTTGATCAATGTACAGAACACCTAATTTTAAAACGCACAATCTGAGAAGAAAAGTTGGTATGCTTCAGTAATGTATTTTTCCGCAACCATGTTAGAATAGTGACACCCATAGTACTTACACTTTCTATGCAGTTCTGAAAATTACTCTACATCCTGCTAATAAGGTTTATTTCATTCATTTATTTATTTTTGTATGTATTTATTTATTTATTTACTTGGTTACTGGATAAGTACACTGATCTGAGGGACCGCTTTCAGTCACGACCCGGGCAATAAAAGATGGCAATGGTAAACAACAGTACAATCATAAGGAACAAGATAGATACAAAACACAAAAGTCAACTTATTTACATACAGGAATATTGGCATTCAGGGTACAGGTGATAAATTAAAAGTTAGGTTTACCATTCATGACTTAAGAAGGTACAACAGTCCTACCCCTTCCCCTATTCAACATACCTTCAAGAGTCACGGAGAGACAGAGTTGAGGAGAGAGAAAAAAGGAACTTAAGATAGCATGAGTACATTAAAAACTCCCACCAGAAGTCAGGTTAGTGCAGTGGTAAAGTTGCTTTGTGTGATGGGAGGCACTACCCTGTTGAGCAAAAGCAATGGGTCCCATCCATAAGCCAGGTTTTAAAGAGGGATTTGAAGACTATATGGATGTTAGATGGTTTCAGTGATACCAATGTTTCTCTACATTGCCTGATTAAACAGGTGCCAACATTCACCATAAAATAATGCACTATAAACTTCCTAGTATTCTGGATGCCAGGTACAGTGGTGCTGGCCAAGATAAAACACAAAACTGCAGCATACTGCAGCAGAGTTACAGTACTTCTGTAAACAAGTCAATATCAAAGGCACTTAATCAGTTCCATCATGCAGTGTTACAGAATAATACATTGCATCCCATTTAGCTCCACTGTATTGACTGAATTCCTCAGAGTTTATGAATTGTGAGGGGAGAATAGCTTTCAGACTCTGGCTTGCACTGCTGTTCCAGATATCACTGGTGAAATGCACATAAGGATCCCTCTGCCTTCTTTGATAGCTTCCCCATCTGCAGGCATGCCTCATACATGCTAGGCAGAACCAGAAAATATAAAGCATTATGGAATATTGTATTTCAGCTAATGTTGTGTGAAACTGCAGAAATTCGTTCCATGAAATAGTTTGTGAAATTCACGCATTTTGCATTGGAGAATGGCTGGAGATCAAGGACCATCATCTCCCTAATTAGTTGCATGATATGGACATAGCTACACTGAGTCGATGGCAGTTTTGTGTGGATATGTATAGTTGTGGCTGTCTTAATCAGATGCAGTGTCACAGTTTCCTGCATGGCAAGTGCCTTTAAATTGCATTGTTTCTTGCAAAATTCTAAATAAATCTGCAGTATAAGGCATCTGAGTCTGGCGGGTGCCACTGTTATGACTCAGGAAGTCTAATTTTTTCTTTGTAGCACCAAATTCTAATTTAGTGCTGGTGGTGCTTGTAGTGGTGCATTATAAGTTGAGCCAATAGCTAGAAACATACCGGTAGAATGTGTCAGCAGAAAATGACCAGTAAGCCCTTTTAATCTGCCCTATTTGGACTTTTAAGAAGATGCCATGTTCAAACTTTAGATGATCAGCCAGAATAGTGGTTCCCAATCTCTAAGTGGACTGACTTTGTCTGATCTTGCTGCTTCCTAACACACTAGATGTGCTTGTTGTGGGTATAATCTATGCAGCATCTGATATAATTGTTTGTGCTTTTTAAATATTTTAAACCACCTTGTGTGTTACAGTATCATGTATTGAGCCCTGCATTCTCTATTGAGCCCTGCATTCCCTAACAGGAACAGGAAAAGAAGCTGTAGTTTTAGCTGTCTGCATCACAAACTACAAGTGCTTGATTCAGAGGGGGTTTTAGTCAGAAACCTTCCCTGGAGCATTTTACTTTGGTTTTAAACCTATTTTTTACAGTAAAATATTTTTATTGAGCTATTTGCTCATTTTCTATCTGTTGGACAGCCATGACCCGTGACCAGTATTTCCAGGTCACGCATACACTAAAAAGCTCTGCCTGAAGTGAGCAGGGTGCGCTCGAGTAGGGTGAGTGCGCGTCGGCATGCACAAAGACGCATGCAAAGACACTCGTGTCTGCACGTGTTTTGCATGTTTGGAGGGTGAGGAGGACAGTAGTAAAAGGCTACATATACAAAATCCTGTATATCACAGGTAAACAAAATAAGCTGAGGTACTTAGGCTAAAATTGTGACTAAGCTGGTGTAGAACATTCATTTATAATGGATGGAATACTTACAACATATGATGGGAAGGTTATGTATATGTGTATTGTGTGTAATGTGTATAGCAAACTATTGATTTAGGGCCTAGTAAAAAACTTTAAATGTAATAAATGTATGCAAAATGAAGAAATGACTCATGAAATAAATCTGTTTAATGAGAGATTAACAGCCTTAGAGAAACGCTATGCTGATACTACTGCTCGAATAAATTGATCCAGCTCACAAAATGTATCATCTGCAATAGGTAACTGTGCTAACACTAATTCTACTGATTCTGTGGCTACTTCAGGAGGGAATCCATATGGTTTAGAATGTACACATTCCACTGATACCCCTTATAGGAAGTGTGCTAGGGAAGAGGAGGACCCCTTGCATAGTGAGGATACATGGTATTTGGTACAGAGTAAGAAAGTGGACAAAAAAGGAAGGAAGGCAGCCCAGTTTGATATACCAATTCAGAATAGTTTTGGACCCTTAATAAACTTACAAGACCATGATAGTCCTTCCATTGCATGTAATAATTCTTGTATTACATCCACAACTGTCCATGGTTATTTAACAACTGACCTGCTTGGTCATGAATACGGAAAATCTTAAAGATTTGCCAGATAGAAATGAAGTAGAGTTTGAAAATCTCATGGATATTAAAGAGGAATAAATCAGATGAAAACAGACAAGTATTCCTATTAGGAGATTTGATTATTAAGAATCTGTATAGAACTTTATGTAATCTGAACTGATACTTGGGCTGTGATATTGTAGGTTTGGGGATAGATGTTTGGCAGGGAAAATTAGAAGGTAATTTAAATGTGTTTGCCTGGTGTTTGGTAAGAGCCTCCCACCCACCCTGTTTTGTAGGCTTACTTAAATACTGAAAAGCCACTGGGGTTGGGATTGAAGGGCTGAGTATTTCTGTTTGGGACTGAAATTTTGAAGCAACAGGAGTTGGTGGGCCTGTGACATCATCACGTACCTGGAGTCTGCTTACACACTGTTAGTGGGACTGAACACATACTGGACTGTATGTGTTTGTGAGACTTAGGAACTTTGTTGGTGGGGTTGAAATTGGGTTTGTAAATAACTACAGTCAGTATAGAGAGAAACTGTACTCCAGGGAAAGGGACTGAGAAAGGGTGTGCTATTATAAACAGAGGGGATAATCAGGGTGGCCATATTCCACCATGGCAGGTATCTTCGGAAGGGTTGTAGGCTGCACAGGCTGTGGGATGGCAATAATTCTAAATTGGGCCTGGAGAGAGGGAGGCTGCCCACTCTGTAGACAGCTATCTTGTATTAGGAGTGAGGTATATTGGTTAAGGAGTAAGCTGTGGGAGCTGGGGGGTGTCCAAGGATAAGGGGTGTGGATATGGGCAGCAGAAGGGTGGGGCTGAGGGGAGGCTGGGGCAACGCTCTGAAATTACAGGACATTATGCTACAGCAAGCAGAAGGGGGGATATTAGGGACAGAGGACCCTTAGATAGGGAAGTTGATGCTAAGGGGAAAGCGTACAGGGTGAAAATTCTGAATTCAAGGAGACTGGAGGGGGAAAAGTCAGGAGGGGGCTGTTGTCTGGAAGCCTAAAACAGCAGACTGTGGGAAGGAGCTCCTAAGGTGAACAGTGCAAGAGGAAGAAGAGGGTCAGTTTAGAGATGCAGTCAGGGGAAACTCGGGTTACTTGATGGAGGCTGACATAGAGTGTCACAATAAATTTGAGATACTAAGCATCCTAGAGGGGGAGGAAGGGGTTGGTGGAAATGAGGAAACTTATACAGAGGCCGGGGGGAGGGAGTCAGATACCCATAGGGCATCACAGAACAGCTATGGAAAGGATAGACATAGTCCCAGAGGGAGAGGGGAAACATATATGTTAAGCAAATGGGGGAGATGCAACATATTCCAGACATGAGGAGGAGAGCATGATTGAGAGAAACTGGGAGACAAGGAGGTGGAGAGGAGCCCCTTCAGCAGGGAGGTCAGTACCAAGATGGGGCCCAGCTAAAGGGGACCCACAGAAGCCTCTGGAGACAGGGGTACTATTACAAGGGGGGGATGAGGGTGCGGGGAAGGGGAAACCATCAGGGCCAGGATAAATGGTTCAGATAAGAGAGGTTAAAGGGACACCTATTCAGAGGGGGTTTGAGTTAAGGGGCAAAATAGCAAGGAGGCAGAAAGGGGAGGGTGACAAGGGGGTCTCTAATAAGGCAGGAAGACTCCCATGAAATTGCGATCATGAATAAAGTGGGGAGGGGGCTGAGAGGGCATAGTGGAGGTAACCATAAGGATGATGGCGGTGTTAAGGTTCTGTTACTGGGAGACTCGATGATTAAGGGTATCCATTGGGAGGGACAGGGGATGGATGCCATAGCCAGGTGAAGGTAGTGAGTATCTCTGGGCTGACAGTGCACAGAGCAAAGTTCATGGTGTATGAAATGGTTAGGGATTGTGGAGGGAAACCGGATTCCTGGTGCATTTGGGAACTAATGATCTAGAGGAAATAGCATTATGGAAATCAAGCAAGGTTCCAAGAACTTGCCAGAGTCTGTCGGGATAATGGATGCAACATTTCCTTTTCGGAGATATTGCCAGTACCAAAGGCCTCAGTGGAGAAAAAATGAAGCTACAAGAGGTTAATGAATGGCTCAGGAAGTGGGGTGAAGAGAATGGGTTGGGGTGTTGAGAACTGGAATGGAGTTTGGGAGGATAAGGGACTATATGCCAAGGACAGGTTTCATCTTGCCCCATTAGGGAAGGAAGTCTTAAACAGGGGATGGCTGACTACATACAAGAAAGGTGGGGTTTAAACTTGTAAGGGGGAAGGGATAAGGGAGGGGCTGACTAGAAGCCCTCCCTCCAGATGAGGGTAACCTTCAAGCCCAAGGGGAGGGAAACAGACTGGAGGTGGAGGTTTCAGGAGGAGCAGGGGAGGATGGAAGTATAAGGAATCTGGGTGGGTTCGACAAAAGGATCAGGGATAAGGGTGGGGTTAGTGTTAGTAAATGCCAGGAGTTTGGGAAACAAGTTGCCAGAGTTCCAGGCCATGCTGTTCGAGGGGTGGATGGGCGCAGTCACGGAAACGTAGGCCAACAAAAACCATGACTGGGACCCAAATGTATGGGGTACACTATGCTTAGGAAGGATAGAAAGGAGGGCAGAGGGTGGAGTGGCTATGTTCATTAGAGATGACATAGAAATTGCTATGGTAGAAGAGGCAGAGGAAGCGTGGAGGCCTTATGGGTCACTCCACGATCCCCAGCAGGAGATAAGGTCAAGCTGGGTGTAGCATATAGGCCCCCGGGATGAGTGATGTTCTAGAGGATGGTTTGCTGGACAACATCATTGCCCAGTGTGGTCCAAAGGGGAAGGAGTGGTGTTGATGGGGACCTTAATATGCCAGGTACTAACTGAGGAACCATGTCCTCTAAGGTGGCCAAGGAGCAGAGGCTGCTGGATGGCTTCCAGGATGTGTTCTTAACACAGCATGTGATGGAGCCCACAAGGGAGGGGCATGTCCTGGATGTGGTTCTGGCAGATGGGGATCTGTAAGGGACATGGTTGTACAGGACCCCTGACTGGGAGTGACCACAATACTGTCTGGTTTCAAATAAGCATTGGGGAGTGGGGTGAGATCTAGGACACTGGCAGTGGACTTCAGGGGGCAGACTTTATGGGCATGGGAAATATTCTCAAGGATCACTTGAGGGATTACCTCAACAACAAGTGTGGAAGGAGATGGGAGGTCATAAACGGGGACTTCATGAGGCAGTCAGGATCTGCGCTAAGTTGAAGCAAGGAGCAAGGTCACATAAACCATGCTGGTGGTCCAGTGAGGTCCAGGTAGCAGTCAGAGAAAAGAAGGCGACATAAAAAAAATATAAAACAACAAGAGGATAGGGATAAGGAAATGTACCAGCTTGCATCTAGAAAAGTCACCGTATGGTGAGGGAGCAAAGTCCAGTAAAGAGCATCGGCTGCACAGGGATACATGGAGGGAAAAGGGGTTCTTCCGGTACATTGGGAGCGGAGAAAACTAAGGGCCATCTCAGCAGATTGAGATCAGAAGGAGGGTGGGTGGAAGAGGCGAGGGACCAGGCAGAGGTATTTAACAGTACTTTGCCTCTGTGTTCACTAGGGAGGGATGGGATATCTACAAAGCAAGGCACAAAGGGATAGAAGCGGCAGGGAGTGGGATCAGGGAGCAGCAGAAATGGAGCAAAGGGAGGAAAGGTACCCCAGGGTGTCACATCTGGATAAGGATAAAAGACCAGTAAGGTGGAGGGGACGGATGATGCCATCCCCACCAAAAGGTGTGGTTTGCCCTCAAGGCCCTAAAGAAGACAAATCTCCTGGGCCGGATGGCATTCATCCGAGTACTATGGGAATTGGGCGGACATACTGGCTGCACCTGGCGGAGCTTTTCAACAGGTCACTTGAGACAGGGAGGGTACCTAGGATTGGCGAGAGGCACATGTGGTACCAATCCATAAAGGGGGTCGAAGGAAGTACCAGGAAACTATAGACCCATCAGTTTAACCTCGGTGGTGGGAAAATTAATGAAGTATACTAAAGGAACGATTGGGGGTTTACTTGGAGGAGGTGGGAGGTCTGGATAGTCGGCAGCATGGGTTTGTGCCAGGTAGATCATGTCAAACCAACCTTGTGGAGTTCTATGAATGGGTAACATCAGAACTGGATAGGGTAAGCCTGTGGATGTATTATTCTTGGACTTCAGCAAGGCGTTTGACTCTGTCCCCACAATGGTCTGGTGGAGAAACTGATGGGGTTAGGGTAGGCCCTTTGATGGTCAGATGGATTGAAAACTGGATAGCTGGGCACTCAGAGAGTAGTGGTCTGTGGGGAGCTCTCGAACCCTACAGAGGTTGGTAGTGGGGTACCACAGGGCTCGGTCCTGGGTCCAATCCTGTTTAATGCATACATATCAGACATCAGGGATGGTATAGGGTGTGAAATGAGTCTCTTCGCGGATGACTTCAAGATGGGAGCAGTAGTTGAGGGAGAAGAGGAGGTTGGCCTGCAAGGGACCTGGACACCCTGAAAGCTGGGCTCACACATGGAAATTAATTTCAATATCACCAAGTGCAAGGTGTTGCATCTGGTCGGGGAAACCCTAAACACAGGTACACCCTGGGAGGGAGGTGCTGGAAGCCTCAACAGGGAAAAGACCAAGGGTCATGGTGGATACATGTATGAATAACACTGAGCAGTGCAGGAGAGCAGCTAGCAAGGCAAACAGGATGTTGGGATGCATCATGAGGGGATCACCTCTAGGAGCAAGGAAGTGATTCTGCCACTGTACAATGGACTGGTTAGACCACACCTTGAGTACTGTGTACAGTACTGGAGACCACACTTGAAGAGGGACATACAGCTCCTGGAGAGGGTACAGAGGGCAACAAAGATGATCGAGGGCTGGGGATTTGACTTCTGAGGGACAGACTTGAGGAGCTCTGTCTGTTTTCATTGGAGGAGAGGAGAGACAGGGGGACATGATTGAGGTCTTCAGTACCTCAAGGAATAAATAGGGTAAACACGGAGGGATCTTTAGACTAAAGCAGGGAGGCATCACCAGAGGGCATGGTTTGAAGTTGGAAGGTGGAAGGGTGAGGGGAAAAGGAGGAGGTTTTCACTGAGAGGGTGGTGGACCCTGGAATGCTCTGCCTGGTGAGCTGGTTCAGAGATCCACAGTGGAGAGCTTAAGAGAGGGTGGGACAGACACAGAAAGTGGATGTATCAGATGATGGCCTGTCCTGGGGTGGGGATGGATGATAGGGGTTTCTGGAGCACAAGGGATGGAGGTCTCGCACCCAACTAAGGATCGAGGTTCGAGCAGACTTGATAGACCATAAGGCCTAATCTGCTGGCAAATAGTATGTTAGTATGTTAGTATGTTAATCATGACAAAACAAACCAAACTGTTTCTAGTTTCAGAGGAGCCAAAATTTTAGATATTACTAAAAGGATAAGGAACATATTAAAATCGTCAGGAAAAAAACTGTGGTTATTATTCATGCCGGGTAAATAATGTGTTCAAACAGGATGTTTAGAGTATAAAAGAAGAAATTGTGGGGATGCATAACCTTTTAGCAGATCTTGATTGTCAAATACCTTCTCTGAAATTCTCCCAAGTCAAAGGGCTGCCAATTATATAAATGAAAAGATAAAATTTATAAATAACTGGCTCCAAACCTGGTGTCTTAAACAAGCTATACATTGCCTTACCCACTAGGAGGAATTTGTAGGAAATTCTAACTTAATAAGCAAGGACGGCCTACATTTAAATAGATTTGGCAAAAAATTGCTTGGTAAACAAATCAATAATTATATTTAGTTGAATTTAAACTAAATACAGGGGTGGGTGGGTTAAGTCACCCCTAGTAAGGTCCTTTTCAGGTAATAGTCCTGAGCAAACTTCAGTTTGGCAAAGCATAGGTTGGATAATTTGGCTTGCCTTCATCAATTAGGCCCACTACTTTGTCTCCAAATGAAATAATTGGCAATGGCATAGGTTAAAGTAGATTAAAAATAGGGAGAAAGCCTTGAGGTCTGCTTTGAATGTGAACTACTGTAGTTTACTTGTGGTAGGTGCTCTTGGGATGCAACTCAGCAACTGATGTGGATAACTGTTTGTGGTGTTGTGATATAATCTGCTATAGAGTGTGACTCCTGCATCTCAGTTCAAAGCTATAGTAATTGTAGTATGCTATTTCCTCAGAGCTAAGTACCCCTCCTAAAGTAGTTTTTGTTTTTCTTCCATGCAAGTTATCCCTTTCTCAATGGTCCCCTATATTTTCAACATTTATTGTAACCCCCACCACAAATAACATAAATGTAATTTCAAAGGCAATACATTTAGGTAATTACAATTACATTCCCAATGGTTCACCATGGATGTGTATAGAGTTTCTCTTTCAATTTTTTATTTATATTTTAATTCTTTTTCAAGTTTTATATTGATTGACCTGAAGTAAAACTTAAGAAAGCTGCTACTGTCAAGCAACCAAACTTGTGATAGTCAAGGCCACTGATTTACGGTGACTAAAACAATGAAATTCCATTTTCAGGACTTCAGATTCCGGAATTGCACTGGTGATTGTTACTCTAATTTCCAGATTTTACCGGGATTCTGCTATCATTCTTTTAGTATGTGCATAAAGAATCAGAATTAAAGAAAGCTTAATATACAGAGCCTTAAATAAAGCAAACTGAAACTAGTACAGGAAGGAATTATAAGAAAAATGCAAGTTTTGTAGATTTACTGATCAGATATAAAATGCCAGATTCCATGAAATCTGTGTTTTTACCGTTTTTCAGGCAGCCCTAATTCCGGAATTTTACCAGGTTTTCTGGTAAAAATGGAAAAACAGTGGCCTTGTGATAGTCAACAGACTGTATGAGGTCAGGAGACCAACAACCATCACCCACGACAAATTTGGTGTTGGGGTCATCAACATCCCTTGACAATGCTTGAGTGATGTGACTAGTCATATTTAATTGATAATAACTTGGTATGAACTGTGCATCACACCTGATCATATTGAGCTTGCTGATGATGATATTGTAAAAGTTGTATTGGCTTTAAAGGATTATAGATAGTGTAGTTTGTCATAGTCTTTCTGCTGCCAGTGCTGCTGGGACTTGTCAGCCAGACTGTGGTACTGCTAGTGGCAGTGGAAATCCTAGGAGACATGCCAACAGGAGGCATAGGAGTGAGAATAACAATTTCTTAGATAATGGTTCTCTCCAAAGCACAGCGGTGCCTCATCCAGAAAAGTACACAATAGCCAGTGTGTAATGGAACCACATTTGTTTTTCTAGCCAATTACAGAAAGGCATTTGTCATGCAACAAAATCCTTTTGGTAGGCCTCATCCTTTTTTTCTAATAACATGTTAAAACACAAGGCAACAATGGTAGTCATTATAAAACTGGACTGTTTCACACTACATCACTGGTGCTTTGTCAGAGGTTCTGGCCTAGAGAAAGATGTGTTTTTAGCTGAGTCAACTGAGCCACTCTAACACCTAAATAAGAAGAACAAGCTTTTACGGTACACACCGCTTCCCCAGGACAGTTACAGTATCCAAGTACAGACCACATAATTGAATTCCATAGCACAAAACATAGCTGTTCTACCAGTCTCTTCACCATGTGAAACATGGAGTTCTACTCTGTTGCAACATTAATTAAGCAATGCTGCAGAACATTGTGCTTCTGATGGTATTGGCAGAGCTCCATGCATTACAGAAAATTGTGGAAATATCTGGTGATGCCGCTTTACAATGTCAAGTATTTCTTTAAGCCTGTGCAGGTTTGTCAAGCACATGACTCACCACCACATTCAATGTATGTTCAGACAAAGATCATGGTAGGAACTGCTTTCAAGTCATGTCAGAAATCCTTATTTATGGCCTTCAACATGTTACTTCCACTATCCGTCATGAACATTGCCAACTTCAGATCATGTGAGTATATCCAAATGTCCATCAGTGATTACATGAACCACATAATTATTTTACCAATCTGCTGCTACTCAATGGCTGACAGCTTAATTAAGACATCTCCTCAATTGGTGTGCCTCTTTGAGGGTGTCTGCTTTAATATGATTCTTGTAGGAGCTGTTGGTGGTGGAGAAGGGGGCAAAAATTGTGGTGCTGCTGCTTGACAATGACACAACCCAAAGGACAGTGACAATTGGGAAGTTTTTGCAAGGCAAAGCAAGGCAATTTTAATCCCAAAGGTGTGGGCCAGGTGCTTTCCAATATATACAATACCATAATAACAAAACAAATTATTTAAGAACTGCATAGAGTACAGTCTTTTATCTATTGAGCTCTATGACTGAGGTTCGCCATTTTTATTCTTCCACACAACAAGAATTATCATAAATGCCACTAAACTGATAGGAGTAACAATCATAGTTATCAAGGCATTTTATGGTTGATCAATGTACAGAACACCTAATTTTAAAACGCACAATCTGAGAAGAAAAGTTGGTATGCTTCAGTAATGTATTTTTCCGCAACCATGTTAGAATAGTGACACCCATAGTACTTACACTTTCTATGCAGTTCTGAAAATTACTCTACATCCTGCTAATAAGGTTTATTTCATTTATTTATTTATTTTTGTATGTGTTTATTTATTTATTTGGTTACTGGATAAGTACACTGATCTGAGGGACGCTTTCAGTCACGACCGGACAATAAAAGATGGCAATGGTAAACAACAGTACAATCATAAGGAACAAGATAGATACAAAACACAAAAGTCAACTTATTTACATACAGGAATATTGGCATTCAGGGTACAGGTGATAAATTAAAGGTTAGGTTTACCATTCATGACTTAAGAAGGTACAACAGTCCTACCCTTCCCTATTCAACATACCTTCAAGAGTCAGGAGACAGAGTTGAGGAGAGAGAAAAGGAACTTAAGATAGCATGAGTACATTAAAACTCCCACCAGAAGTCAGGTTAGTGCAGTGGTAAAGTTGTTTGTGTGATGGGAGGCACTACCCTGTTGAGCAAAAGCAATGGGTCCCATCCATAAGCCAGGTTTTAAGAGAGGATTTGAAGACTATATGGATGTTAGATGGTTTCAGTGATACCAATGTTTCTACATTGCCTGATTAAACAGGTGCCAACATTCACCATAAAATAATGCACTATAAACTTCCTAGTATTCTGGATGCCAGGTACAGTGGTGCTGGCCAAGATAAAACACAAAACTGCAGCATACTGCAGCAGAGTTACTAGTACTTCTGTAAACAAGTCAATATCAAAGGCACTTAATCAGTTCCATCATGCAGTGTTACAGAATAATACATTGCATCCCATTTAGCTCCACTGTATTGACTGAATTCCTCAGAGTTTATGAATTGTGAGGGAGAATAGCTTTCAGACTCTGGCTTGCACTGCTGTTCCAGATATCACTGGTGAAATGCACATAGGATCCTCTGCCTTCTTTGATAGCTTCCCATCTGCAGGCATGCCTCATACATGCTAGGCAGAACCAGAAAATATAAAGCATTATGGAATATTGTATTTCAGCTAATGTTGTGTGAAACTGCAGAAATTCGTTCCATGAAATAGTTTGTGAAATTCACGCATTTTGCATTGGAGAATGGCTGGAGATCAAGGACCATCATCTCCCTAATTAGTTGCATGATATGGACATAGCTACACTGAGTCGATGGCAGTTTTGTGTGGATATGTATAGTTGTGGCTGTCTTAATCAGATGCAGTGTCACAGTTTCCTGCATGGCAAGTGCCTTTAAATTGCATTGTTTCTTGCAAAATTCTAAATAAATCTGCAGTATAAGGCATCTGAGTCTGGCGGGTGCCACTGTTATGACTCAGGAAGTCTAATTTTTCTTTGTAGCACCAAATTCTAATTTAGTGCTGGTGGTGCTTGTAGTGGTGCATTATAAGTTGAGCCAATAGCTAGAAACATACCGGTAGAATGTGTCAGCAGAAAATGACCAGTAAGCCCTTTTAATCTGCCCTATTTGGACTTTTAAGAAGATGCCATGTTCAAACTTTAGATGATCAGCCAGAATAGTGGTTCCCAATCTCTAAGTGGACTGACTTTGTCTGATCTTGCTGCTTCCTAACACACTAGATGTGCTTGTTGTGGGTATAATCTATGCAGCATCTGATATAATTGTTTGTGCTTTTTAAATATTTTAAACCACCTTGTGTGTTACAGTATCATGTATTGAGCCCTGCATTCTCTATTGAGCCCTGCATTCCCTAACAGGAACAGGAAAAGAAGCTGTAGTTTTAGCTGTCTGCATCACAAACTACAAGTGCTTGATTCAGAGGGGGTTTTAGTCAGAAACCTTCCCTGGAGCATTTTACTTTGGTTTTAAACCTATTTTTTACAGTAAAATATTTTTATTGAGCTATTTGCTCATTTTCTATCTGTTGGACAGCCATGACCCGTGACCAGTATTTCCAGGTCACGATACACTAAAAAGCTCTGCTGAAGGAGTAGGGTGCGCTGAGTAGGTGAGTGCTGGCCGGCATGCACAGACGCATGCAAAGACACTCGTGGTCTGTAATGTGTTTTGCATGTTTGGAGGGTGAGGAGGACAGTAGTAAAAGGCTACATATACAAAATCCTGTATATCACAGGTAAACAAAATAAGCTGAGGTACTTAGGCTAAAATTGTGACTAAGCTGGTGTAGAACATTCATTTATAATGGATGGAATACTTACAACATATGATGGGAAGGTTATGTATATGTGTATTGTGTGTAATGTGTATAGCAAACTATTGATTTAGGGCCTAGTAAAAAACTTTAAATGTAATAAATGTATGCAAAATGAAGAAATGACTCATGAAATAAATCTGTTTAATGAGAGATTAACAGCCTTAGAGAAACGCTATGCTGATACTACTGCCCGAATAAATTGATCCAGCTCACAAAATGTATCATCTGCAATAGGTAACTGTGCTAACACTAATTCTACTGATTCTGTGGCTACTTCAGGAGGGAATCCATATGGTTTAGAATGTACACATTCCACTGATACCTTATAGGAAGTGTGCTAGGGAAGAGGAGGACCCCTTGCATAGTGAGGATACATGGTATTTGGTACAGAGTAAGAAAGTGGACAAAAAAGGAAGGAAGGCAGCCCAGTTTGATATACCAATTCAGAATAGTTTTGGACCCTTAATAAACTTACAAGACCATGATAGTCCTTCCATTGCATGTAATAATTCTTGTATTACATCCACAACTGTCCATGGTTATTTAACAACTGACCTGCTGGTCATGAATACGGGAAAATCTTAAAGATTTGCCAGATAGAAATGAAGTAGAGTTTGAAAATCTCATGGATATTAAAGAGGAATAAATCAGATGAAAACAGACAAGTATTCCTATTAGGAGATTTGATTATTAAGAATCTGTATAGAACTTTATGTAATCTGAACTGATACTTGGGCTGTGATATTGTAGGTTTGGGGATAGATGTTTGGCAGGGAAAATTAGAAGGTAATTTAAATGTGTTTGCCTGGTGTTTGGTAAGAGCCCTCCCACCCACCCTGTTTTGTAGGTTTACTTAAATACTGAAAAGCCACTGGGGTTGGGATTGAAGGGCTGAGTATTTCTGTTTGGGACTGAAATTTTGAAGCAACAGGAGTTGGTGGGCCTGTGACATCATCACGGTACCTGGAGTCTGCTTACACACACTGTTAGTGGGACTGAACACATACTGGACTGTATGTGTTTGTGAGACTGGAACTTTGTTGGTGGGGTTGAAATTGGGTTTGTAATAACTACAGTCAGTATAAGAGAAACTGTACTCCAGGGAAAGGGACTGAGAAAGGGTGTGCTATTATAAACAGAGGGGATAATCAGGGTGGCCATATTCCACCATGGCAGGTATCTTCAGAAGGGTTGTAGGCTGCACAGGCTGTGGGATGGCAATAATTCTAAATTGGGCCTGGAGAGGGAGGCTGCCCATCTGTAGACAGCTATCTTGTATTAGGAGGAGGTATATTGGTTAAGGAGTAAGCTGTGGAGCTGGGGGTGTCCAAGGATAAGGGGTGTGGATATGGGCAGCAGAAGGGTGGGGCTGAGGGGAGGCTGGGGCAACGCTCTGAAATTACAGGACATTATGCTACAGCAAGCAGAAGGGGGATATTAGGACAGAGGACCCTTAGATAGGAAGTTGATGCTAAGGGAAAGCGTGCAGGTGAAAATTCTGAATTCAAGGAGACTGGAGGGGAAAAGTCAGGAGGGGCTGTTGTGCGGAAGCCTAAAACAGCAGACTGTGGGAAGGGAGCTCCTAAGGTGAACAGTGCAAGAGAGGAAGAAGAGGGTCAGTTTAGAGATGCAGTCAGGGGAAACTCGGGTTACTTGATGGAGGCTGACATAGAGTGTCACAATAAATTTGAGATACTAAGCATCCTAGAGGGGGAGGAAGGGGTTGGTGGAAATGAGGAAACTTATACAGAGGCCGGGGGGAGGGAGTCAGATACCCATAGGGCATCACAGAACAGCTATGGAAAGGATAGACATAGTCCCAGAGGGAGAAGGGAAACATATATGTTAAGCAAATGGGGAGATGCAACATATTCCAGACATGAGGGAGGAGAGCATGATTGAGAGAAACTGGGAGACAAGGAGGTGGAGAGGAGCCCCTTCAGCAGGGAGGTCAGTACCAAGGATGGGGCCCTAGCTAAAGGGACCCAGAAAGCCTCTGGAGACAGGGGTACTATTACAAGGGGGGGATGAGGGTGCGGGGAAGGGAAACCATCAGGGCCAGGATAAATGGTTCAGATAAGAGAGGGTTAAAGGGGACACCTATTCAGAGGGGGTTTGAGTTAAGTGGGCAAAATAGCAAGGGAGGCAGAAAGGGGAGGGTGACAAGGGGGTCTCTAATAAGGCAGGAAGACTCCCATGAAATTGTGATCATGAATAAAGTGGGGGAGGGGGCTGAGAGGGCATAGTGGAGGTAACCATAAGGATGATGGCGGTGTTAAGGTTCTGTTACTGGGAGACTCGATGATTAAGGGTATCCATTGGGAGGGACAGGGGGATGGATGCCATAGCCAGGTGAAGGTAGTGAGTATCTCTGGGCTGACAGTGCACAGAGCAAAGTTCATGGTGTATGAAATGGTTAGGGATTGTGGAGGAAACCGGATTCCTGGTGCATTTGGGAACTAATGATCTAGAGGAAAAACATTATGGAAATCCAAGCAAGGTTCCAAGAACTTGCCAGAGTCTGTCGGGATAATGGATGCAACATTTCCTTTCGGAGATATTGCCAGTACCAAAGGCCTCAGTGGAGAAAAATGAAGATCTCACAGAGGTTAATGAATGGCTCAGGAAGTGGGGTGAAGAGAATGGGTTGGGGTGTTAGGAACTGGAATGGAGTTTGGGAGGATAAGGGACTATATGCCAAGGACAGGTTTCATCTTGCCCCATTAGGGAAGGAAGTCCTTAAACAGGGGATGGCTGACTACATACAAGAAAGGTGGGTTTAAACTTGTAAGGGGGAAGGGATAAGGAGGGTGACCAGAAGCCCTCCTCAGATGAGGGGAGTAACCTTCAAGCCCAAGGGGAGGGAAACAGACTGGAGGTGGAGGTTTCAGGAGGAACAGGGGAGGATGGAAGTATAAGGAATCTGGGTGAGGTTCGACAAAAGGATCAGGGATAAGGGTGGGGTTAGTGTTAGTAAATGCCAGGAGTTTGGGAAACAAGTTGCCAGAGTTCCAGGCCATGCTGTTCGGGGGGTGGATGTGGCGCAGTCACGGAAACGTGGGCCAACAAAAACCATGACTGGGACCTAAATGTGCAGGGGCACTATGCTTAGGAAGGATAGAAAGGAGGGCAGAGGGTGGAGTGGCTATGTTCATTAGAGATGACATAGAAATTGCTATGGTAGAAGAGGCAGAGGGAAGCGTGGAGGCCTTATGGGTCACCTTACGATCCCCAGCAGGAGATAAGGTCAAGCTGGGTGTAGCATATAGGCCCCCGGGATGAGTGATGTTCTAGAGGATGGTTTGCTGGACAACATCATTGCCCAGTGTGGTCCAAAAGGGGAAGGAGTGGTGTTGATGGGGGACCTTAATATGCCAGGTACTAACTGGGGAACCATGTCCTCTAAGGTGGCCAAGGAGCAGAGGCTGCTGGATGGCTTCCAGGATGTGTTCTTAACACAGCATGTGATGGAGCCCACAAGGGAGGGGCATGTCCTGGATGTGGTTCTGGCAGATGGGGATCTGGTAAGGGACATGGTTGTACAGGACCCCTGACTGGGAGTGACCACAATACTGTCTGGTTTCAAATAAGCATTGGGGAGTGGGGTGAGATCTAGGACACTGGCAGTGGACTTCAGGGAGCAGACTTTATGGGCATGGGAAATATTCTCAAGGATCACTTGAAGGGATTACCTCAACAACAAGTGTGGAAAGGAGATGGGAGGTCATAAACGGGGACTTCATGAGGCAGTCAGGATCTGCGCTAAGTTGAACGTAAGGAGCAAGGTCACATAAACCATGCTGGTGGTCCAGTGAGGTCCAGGTAGCAGTCAGAGAAAAGAAGGCGGCTTACAAAAATATAAAACAACAAGAGGATAGGGATAAGGAAATGTACCAGCTTGCATCTAGAAAAGTCACCCTTATTATGGTGAGGAGCAAAGTCAAGTGAGTATCGGCACTGGCACAGGGATACATGGAGAAGAAGGGTTCTTCCGGTACATTGGGAGCGGAGAAAACTAAGGCCATCTCAGCAGATTGAGATCAGAAGGAGGGTGGGTGGAAGAGGCGAGGGACCAGGCAGAGGTATTTAACAGTACTTTGCCTCTGTGTTCACTAGGGAGGGATGGGATATCTACAAAGCAAGGCACAAAGGGGATAGAAGCTGAGGAGTGGGATCAGGAGCAGCAGAAATGGAGCAAAAGGAGGAAAGGTACCCCAGGGTGTCACATCTGGATAAGGATAAAAGACCAGTAAGGTGGAGGGACGGATGATGCCATCCCCACCAAAGGGTGTGGTTTGCCCTCAAGGCCCTAAAGAAAGACAAATCTCCTGGGCCGGATGGCATTCATCCGAGTACTATGGGAATTGGGCGGACATACTGGCTGCACCTGGCGGAGCTTTCAACAGGTCACTTGAGACAGGGAGGGTACCTGAGGATTGGCGAGAGCACATGTGGTACCAATCCATAAAGGGGTGGAAGGAAGTACCAGGAAACTATAGACCCATCAGTTTAACCTCGGTGGTGGGAAATTAATGAAGTATACTAAAGGAACGATTGGGGTTTACTTGGAGGAGGTGGGAGGTCTGGATAGTCGGCAGCATGGGTTTGTGCCAGGTAGATCATGTCAAACCAACCTTGTGGAGTTCTATGAATGGGTAACATCAGAACTGGATAGGATAAGCCTGTGGATGTATTATTCTTGGACTTCAGCAAGCGTTTGACTCTGTCCCCACAATGGTCTGGTGGAGAAACTGATGGGGTTAGGAGTAGGCCCTTTGATGGTCAGATGGATTGAAAACTGGATAGCTGGACCTCAGAGAGTAGTGGTCTGGGGGAGCTCTCGAACCCTACAGAGGTTGGTGTGGGGTACCACAGGGCTCGGTCCTGGGTCCAATCCTGTTTAATGCATACATATCAGACATCAGGGATGGTATAGGGTGTGAAATGAGTCTCTTCGCGGATGACTTCAAGATGGGAGCAGTAGTTGAGGGAGAAGAGGAGGTTGGCCCTGCAAGGGACCTGGACACCCTGGAAAGCTGGGCTCACACATGGAAACAATTTCAATATCACCAAGTGCAAGGTGTTGCATCTGGTCGGGGAAACCCCTAAACACAGGTACACCCTGGGAGGGAGGTGCTGGAAGCTCAACAGGGAAAAGACCAAGGGGTCATGGTGGATACATGTATGAATAACACTGAGCAGTGCAGGAGAGCAGCTATGCAAGGCAAACAGGATGTTGGGATGCATTCAAGAGGGATCACCTCTAGGAGCAAGGAAGTGATTCTGCCACTGTACAATGGACTGGTTAGACCACACTTGAGTACTGTGTACAGTACTGGAGACCACACTTGAAGAGGGACATACAGCTCCTGGAGAGGGTACAGAGGAGGGCAACAAAGATGATACGAGGGCTAGGGATTTGACTTACGAGGACAGACTTGAGGAGCTCTGTCTGTTTTCATGGAGGAGAGGAGAGACAGGGGACATGATTGAGGTCTTCAAGTACCTCAAGGAATAAATAGGGTAAACACGGAGGGATCTTTAGACTAAAGCAGGGAGGCATCACCAGAGGGCATGGTTTGAAGTTGGAAGGTGGAAGGGTGAGGGGAAAGAGAGGAGGTTTTCACTGAGAGGGTGGTGGACCCTGGAATGCTCTGCCTGGTGAGCTGGTTCAGAGATCCACAGTGGAGAGCTTTAAGAGAGGGTGGGACAGACACAGAAAGTGGATGTATCAGATGATGGCCTGTCCCGGGGGGGTGGGGATGGATGATAGGGGTTTCTGGAGCACAAGGGATGGGAGGGTCTCGGCACCCAACTAAGGATCGAGGTTCGAGCAGACTTGATAGACCATAAGGCCTAATCTGCTGGCAAATAGTATGTTAGTATGTTAGTATGTTAATCATGACAAAACAAACCAAACTGTTTCTAGTTTCAGAGGAGCCAAAATTTTAGATATTACTAAAAGGATAAGGAACATATTAAAATCGTCAGGAAAAAAAACTGTGGTTATTATTCATGCCGGGGTAAATAATGTGTTCAAACAGGATGTTTAGAGTATAAAAGAAGAAATTGTGGGGATGCATAACCTTTTAGCAGATCTTGATTGTCAAATACCTTCTCTGAAATTCTCCCAAGTCAAAGGGCTGCCAATTATATAAATGAAAAGATAAAATTTATAAATAACTGGCTCCAAACCTGGTGTCTTAAACAAGCTATACATTGCCTTACCCACTAGGAGGAATTTGTAGGAAATTCTAACTTAATAAGCAAGGAGACCTACATTTAAATAGATTTGGCAAAAATTGCTTGGTAAACAAATCAATAATTATATTTAGTTGAATTTAAACTAAATACAGGGGTGGGTGGGTTAAGTCACCCCTAGTAAGGTCCTTTTCAGGTAATAGTCCTGAGCAAACTTCAGTTTGGCAAAGCATAGGTTGGATAATTTGGCTTGCCTTCATCAATTAGGCCCACTACTTTGTCTCCAAATGAAATAATTGGCAATGGCATAGGTTAAAGTAGATTAAAAATAGGGGGAGAAAGCCTTGAGGTCTGCTTTGAATGTGAACTACTGTAGTTTACTTGTGGTAGGTGCTCTTGGGATGCAACTCAGCAACTGATGTGGATAACTGTTTGTGGTGTTGTGATATAATCTGCTATAGGTGTGACTCCTGCATCTCAGTTCAAAGCTATAGTAATTGTAGTATGCTATTTCCTCAGAGCTAAGTACCCCTCCTAAAGTAGTTTTTGTTTTTCTTCCATGCAAGTTATCCCTTTCTCAATGGTCCCCTATATTTTCAACATTTATTGTAACCCCCACCACAAATAACATAAATGTAATTTCAAAGGCAATACATTTAGGTAATTACAATTACATTCCCAATGGTTCACCATGGATGTGTATAGAGTTTCTCTTTCAATTTTTTATTTATATTTTAATTCTTTTTCAAGTTTTATATTGATTGACCTGAAGTAAAACTTAAGAAAGCTGCTACTGTCAAGCAACCAAACTTGTGATAGTCAAGGCCACTGATTTACGGTGACTAAAACAATGAAATTCCATTTTCAGGACTTCAGATTCCGGAATTGCACTGGTGATTGTTACTCTAATTTCCAGATTTTACCGGGATTCTGCTATCATTCTTTTAGTATGTGCATAAAGAATCAGAATTAAAGAAAGCTTAATATACAGAGCCTTAAATAAAGCAAACTGAAACTAGTACAGGAAGGAATTATAAGAAAAATGCAAGTTTTGTAGATTTACTGATCAGATATAAAATGCCAGATTCCATGAAATCTGTGTTTTTACCGTTTTTCAGGCAGCCCTAATTCCGGAATTTTACCAGGTTTTCTGGTAAAAATGGAAAAACAGTGGCCTTGGTGATAGTCAACAGACTGTATGAGGTCAGGAGACCAACAACCATCACCCACGACAAATTTGGTGTTGGGGTCATCAACATCCCTTGACAATGCTTGAGTGATGTGACTAGTCATATTTAATTGATAATAACTTGGTATGAACTGTGCATCACACCTGATCATATTGAGCTTGCTGATGATGATATTGTAAAAGTTGTATTGGCTTTAAAGGATTATAGATAGTGTAGTTTGTCATAGTCTTTCTGCTGCCAGTGCTGCTGGGACTTGTCAGCCAGACTGTGGTACTGCTAGTGGCAGTGGAAATCCTAGGAGACATGCCAACAGGAGGCATAGGAGTGAGAATAACAATTTCTTAGATAATGGTTCTCTCCAAAGCACAGGAGTGCCTCATCCAGAAAAGTACACAATAGCCAGTGTGTAATGGAACCATTTGTTTTCTAGCCAATTACAGAAAGGCATTTGTCATGCAACAAAATCCTTTTGGTAGGCCTCATCCTTTTTTCTAATAACATGTTAAAACACAAGGCAACAATGGTAGTCATTATAAAACTGGACTGTTTCACTACATCACTGGTGCTTTGTCAGAGGTTCTGGCCTAGAGAAAGATGTGTTTTAGCTGAGTCAACTGAGCCACTCTAACACCTAAATAAGAAGAACAAGCTTTTACGGTACACACGCTTCCCCAGGACAGTTACAGTATCCAAGTACAGACCACATAATTGAATTCCATAGCACAAAACATAGCTGTTCTACCAGTCTCTTCACCATGTGAAACATGGAGTTCTACCTGTTGCAACATTAATTAAGCAATGCTGCAGAACATTGTGCTTCTGATGGTATTGGCAGAGCTCCATGCATTACAGAAAATTGTGGAAATATCTGGTGATGCCGCTTACAATGTCAAGTATTTCTTTAAGCTGTGCAGGTTTGTCAAGCACATGACTCACCACCACATTCAATGTATGTTCAGACAAAGATCATGGTAGGAACTGCTTTCAAGTCATGTCAGAAATCCTTATTTATGGCCTTCAACATGTTACTTCCACTATCCGTCATGAACATTGCCAACTTCAGATCATGTGAGTATATCCAAATGTCCATCAGTGATTACATGAACCACATAATTATTTTACCAATCTGCTGCTACTCAATGGCTGACAGCTTAATTAAGACATCTCCTCAATTGGTGTGCCTCTTTGAGGTGTCTGCTTTAATATGATTCTTGTAGGAGCTGTTGGTGGTGGAGAAGGGGCAAAAATTGTGGTGCTGCTGCATGACACAACCCAAAGGACAGTGACAATTGGGAAGTTTTTGCAAGGCAAAGCAAGGCAATTTTAATCCCAAAGGTGTGGGCCAGGTGCTTTCCAATATATACAATACCATAATAACAAAACAAATTATTTAAGAACTGCATAGAGTACAGTCTTTTATCTATTGAGCTCTATGACTGAGGTTCGCCATTTTTATTCTTCCACACAACAAGAATTATCAAGAATGCCACTAAACTGATAGGAGTAGCAATCATAGTTATCAAGGCATTTTATGGTTGATCAATGTACAGTACATCGAATTTTGAAAAGCACAATCTAAGAAGAAAAGTCGGTATGCTTCAATAAAGTATTTTTCTACAACCATGTTAGGATATTGACACCCATAGCACTTACACTTTCAATGCAGTTCTGAAAATGACTCTACATCCTACTAATAAGGTTTATTTCATTTATTTATTTATTTTTGTATGTGTTTATTTATTTATTTGGTTACTGGATAAGTACACTGATCTGAGGGACCGCTTTCAGTCACGACCCGGGCAATAAAAGATGGCAATGGTAAACAACAGTACAATCATAAGGAACAAGATAGATACAAAACACAAAAGTCAACTTATTTACATGCAGGAATATTGGCATTCAGGGCACAGGTGATAAATTAAAAGTTAGGTTTACCATTCATGACATAAGAAGGTACAACAGTCCTACCCCTCCCCCTATTCAACACACCTTCAAGAGTCACAGAGAGAAGGAGGAGAGAGAAAAAAGAACTTAAGACTACATGAGTAGTTTAAAAACTCCCACCAGAAGTCAGGTTAGTGCAACGGTAAAGTTGTTCTGTGTGACATGAGGCACTACCCTGTTGAGGAAGAACAATGGGTTCCAGCCATAAGTCAGGTTTAATGAGGAATTTGAAGACTGTATGGGTGTTAGATGGTTTCAGTGACACCAATGTTTCTCTGCATTGTCTGATTAAAAAGGTGCCAACATTCACCATAAAATAATGCACTATAAAATTCCCAGTATTCTGGATGCCAGATACAGTGGTGCTGGCCAAGATACAACACAAAACTGCAGCATACTGCAGCAGAGTAATAGTACTTTAGTAAACAAGTCAATTTCAAAGGCACTTAATCAGTTCCATCATGCAGTGTTTCAGGATAATGCATTCCATCCCATTTAGCACCACTGAATTGATTGCATTCTTCAGAGTTTGTGAATTATGAGGGGAGAATGGCTTTGAGACTCTGGTTTGCACTACTGTTCCAGATATCACTGGAGAAATGCACATAATGGCCTTCTGCCTTCTTCAAAAGCTTCCCCATCTGCATGCATGACTCCATACCTCTCAACTGTACCACATTACGAGGAACGTTCATTTTACTTCACAAAATATCCTCGTTCCACATTGTGAGGACTTGTCCCACATTCAATGTTAACATTGTAAAGGAAAAATCTCTAGTAAATGATGCAAAAAATGTATTATTCAATTAATAACAGACTTTCTGAACACACATGCAAACAATTTAACAGTGTTCTGAGCTTCTTAGGTTAAGATTTGATTAAGTGTTTCACATTTTGTTCATTTGTTCCACATTTTGAGAGGCAATGTTCCACATTTGGGGGACAAAAGGTTGAGAGGTTTGCATGACTCATACATGCTAGGCAGAAGCAGAAAATATAACCCATTATGGAATACTGTATTTCAGCTAGTGCTGTGTGAAACTGCAGAATTTCATTCCATGAAATAGTTTGTGAAATTCATGCATTTTGCATTGGAGAATGGCTAAAGATCAAGGACCATCATCTTCCTAATTAGTTGCATGATGTGGACATAGCTAGAGTGAGTTGGTGGCAGTTTTTTGTGGATATGTACAGTGGTTGCTGTCTTAATCAGATGCAGTGTCACAGTTTCCTGCATGGCAAGTGCCTTTAAATTGCATTGTTTCTTGCAAAATTCTAAATAAATCTGCAGTATAAGTCATCTGAGCCTGGTAGGTGCCACTGTTATGACTCAGGAAGTCTAATTTTTCTTTGTAGCACCAAATTCTAGATTAGTGATGGTGGTGCTTGTAGTGGTGCTTTTTAAGTTGAGCCAATAGCTAGAAACATACCTGTAGAATGTGTCAGCAGAAAATGACCAGTAAGCCCTTTTATTCTGCCCTATTTGGACTCTTAGGAAGATGCCATGTTCAAACTTTAGATGATCAGTCAGAGCAGTGGTTCCCAATCTCTGAGTAGACTGACCTTGGTTGATCTTGCTGCTTCCTAACATACTAGATGTGCTTACTGTGTGTGTGATCTGTGCAACATCTGATATAATTGTGCTTTTTAAATATTTTAAACCACCTTGTGTGTTACCACATATTGAGCCCTGCATTCCCTAACAGGAACAGGAAGAGAAGCTGTAGTTTAGAGGTCTGCATCGTGAACTACAAGTGCTTGATTCAGAGGGGATTTTAGTCAGAAACCTTCCCTGGAGCATTTTACTTTGGTTTTAAACGTATTTTCTACAGTAAAATCTTTTTATTGTGCTACTGTATTGTTTTCTATCTGTTTGGCAGCCATGACCCGAGACCAGTACTTCCGGGTCACACATTCACTGAAAAGCTCAGCCTGCAGTGAGCAGGGTGAGCTCAAGCAGGGTGAGTGCGCGTCATCACACTTGAAGATGCATGCAAAGACATGTGCGTCTGTGCATGTTTTGTGTGTTTGGAGGGTGAGAAGGACAGTAGTAAAAGGCTACATATTCAAAACCCTGTCTATCATGTGTAAAGAAAATAAGCTGAGGTACTAAGGCTAAAATTGTGACTTAGCTGGTGTAGAATATGTATTTATAATGGATGGAATACTTACAACATTTGATGGGAAGGTTATGTATATGTGTATTTTGTGTAATATGTATAGCACACTACCGATTGTGGGCCTGGTAAAAAACATAAAATGTAGTAAATGTATGCAAAATGAAGAAATGACTCATGAAATAAATCTGTTTAATGAGAGATTAACAGCCTTAGAGAAGAGCTATGCTGATACTATTGCCCGAATAAATTGATCCAGCTTAGAAAGTGTACCATCTGCAATAGATAACTGTGCTAACACTAACTTTACTGATTCCGGTTCTACTTCAGGAAGGTAAGAAGTAAGAAAGTGCCAAAAAAGGAAGGAAGGCAGCCCAATTTGATATACCAATTCAGAACAGTTTTGACCCCTTAATAAACTTAGAAGACCATGATAGTCTCTCCGCAACTTGTAGTAATTCTTGTATTACATCCACAACTATCCATGATCATTTAACAAGCAACCTGTTAGTCATGAATACAGAAAATCTCATAGATTTGCCAAATAGAAATGAAGTATAGTTTGAAAATCTCATGGATATTAACGAGAATAAATCAGATAAAAAAAACAGACAAATATTACAATTAGGAGATTTGATTATTAAGAATCTAAATAGAACTATATGTAATCATGGCAAAACAAACTGAACTGTTTCTAGTTTCAGAGGAGCCAAAATTTTAGATGTTACTAAAAGGACAAGGAATATATTAAAATGATCAGGAAAAAAAACTCTGGTTATTATTTATGCCGGGGTAAATAATGTGTTCAAACAGGATGTTCAGGGTATAAAAGAAGAAATTGGGAGATGCATAACCTTTTAACAGATCTTGATTGTCAAGTAGCCTTCTCCAAAATTCTCCCAGTTCAAAGGGCTGCCAATTATACAAATGAAAAGATAACATTTATAAATAACTGGCTCCGTACCTGCTGTCTTAAACAAGATGTACATTGCCTTACACACTGGGAGGAATATGTAGAAAATTCCAACTTAATATGTAAGGACAGCCTACATTTAAATAAATTTGGCAACAAATTGCTTGGTAAACAAATCAATAATTATATTTATTTAAATTTAAACTAAATATGGGGGGATACGTCACTCCTAGTAAGGTCCTTTTCAGGAACAAGTACTGCTACTTTTACTCCCACAGTACTTGATACTTTAAAAAATGATTCTTTGAATCATGTGAGTAATGATCTGTACATATTGATGCTTAATGCCAAAAGTTTAAATAATAAATTAGACAAATTAAAATTTGTCCTATGAAGAGACAACATAGACATATGTGGCGTTATGGAGACTTGGTTTAATGATTCTGCCTGGGGTATTGATATCCCTGGCTTTACACTATATTTTAAGGATCATCAAAATTCCAAAGGATGTGGAGTAGCTTTATTCGTAAATAATCAGCTAAAAAGTAAGCAAATTCCAATAAATATTAATATTAAAAATGACTCTGAAATCATTCTGGTACAAATAGATACTGACAAGGTATTAACAAATGGGCCATGTTATAGATCCCCAAATTTGGATACTAACAATAACGACATATTTTTACAAACTATTGAACATCTGGAAGGTTATGAAAACTTAGTTCTAATGGGGGATTTTAATTTTCCAAATAGTTGCTGGCCTACATTTACTGGGAAAACTAACTTAGATTGTAAATTCATAGATTTAACCCTCTTGCATAACCTAGATCAGCTTGTCTTAGAACCTACTAGGAAAGAAAATACCCATGACCTTATCCTCACAAACATCACCAACATAGTGGAATTACCCAAAGTGATAGAACCTTTGGGAGATAGAGATCACAACATGGTTCTTTGGAGTATTCAAAACTACACTTTTACTAACTGTGGTGCCACCAAGATTAAAAGATTTTATAAAGACAACTACGTAGCAATAAAATATTACCTTAACAACTGGAATTGGAAGTCAGAATTACTAAATAAAAATAATTAGCAGATTTGGGCAGCTATTAAAAACAAAATTGATTATTGTATAAATATCTGGGTCCCAGAAAATAGAAAATACACCGAAAACAACAATAGAGTTCCTCCATGGCTAAACAGTAAAATTGAAAGATTAACAAGGAAAAAAAGCATACACAAAATATAAAAAAAAAAAAAACAAATGAGAAAAAACAAAAATTTACAAAGATATCCAATATCCAATCTATTTAAAAAAACAATCAGAAGTGCTAAGAAAAATTTTGAATTAAAATTAGCTACTGTAACAAAGGACAATAAAAACAATTTTATAATTATATTGGGTCAATAAGAGGTAAAGCACCTACCATTGGCCCATTAACTAAAGATAATAAATTACTTGTTAATGAATCTGAAATGGCCAAAGAATTTAATGAATACTTTCTTAACGTTTTTAAAATCAAAGATGTTCATTTAGAAAATATGGGTAATAAACAAGAAGTTCCCTTAATTATCTCTGAAGAAGTTAAAGGGGCCATTCATGCCACTAAGGCCAATTCATCAGCAGGTCTGGATGAAATTCTAACAAAATTAATTAAAGAATTGACTTCCGAACTAGTGGAGTTACTTACTTTATTGTTCAGTGTATCTCTTAGTGAAGGCTACGCTTTAAGAGAATGGGCACTAGCTACCGTAGTCCCTATACATAAAAAGGGAAATAAACAACTTGCTAGTAATTATAGACCTATCAGCTTAACCTCATGTATAGGAAAATTAATGGAGAGAATTTTAAAGAAAAAAATGCTAGACCATTTACAAAAGATAAATTTTAATGATAGAAGTCTTTGTGCAGGGTAGACCATGCCAACTGTACCTTGTAAATGTTTTTGAACCAGTAAGCTTAACACTGGATCAGGGCCTTCCAGTGGATATAATCTTTTTGGATTTTGAAAAGGCCTTTGATTCCATTCCTCATGGTATTTTGATCAATGAACTGGTTAAATACGGTTTCAATACTTATATAGTTACTTAGGTATACTCATGGCTCAATAACAGGAAACAACAAGTTTGCATTAAAAAGCACTTCTCTGAATGGGGAGAAGTAAGCAGTGGAGTCCCTCAGGTTTCTGTATTGGGCCCCTTGTTATTTAATTTACTAATCAGAAGTATGCAAACATCTAATGATGTTTGGATACACAAATACGCTAATGATAGTAAACTTGGTAGCATTGTCAATAATTCAATTTCAGTTAGTACTTTACAGGGCAATCTTGATCACCTAGTTAAGTGGTCTGTTGAAAATAAAATGACCTTTAACCCAGCAAAATGCAAGGTGACGCACTTGGGAAAAAGTAATATGCTAGCATCTTATAAAATTAATAGTCATAATTTATCACATCAGACAAAGATCTGGGAATTATAATTATACATGACTTAAAATGCATTTCACACAATAACAATATTATTAAAAAATGCCATGGTACACTGTCTTGTATTCTCAGACATATTAAGAGTAGGGAACCTGAAGTATTAATCCCTTTGTAGTCAAGCTTAGTAAGATCACAAATTAATTATTGTGCTCCTTTCTGTACTCCAACATCTGTTGGGGAAATTGCTTCATTAGAAAAGGTACAATGCAGTCATGAGCTGAAGACCCCAACCCATTGCAAATGACTAGGATTTCATCAGTATAATGACCTCAGAACTGCACATATTCAAATAAATGGTTTGTCAGGGGGTCGACGATGGACCCCTCCTCTCACCAACCCATAAAGAGATTTGCATAGGATGGGACCATTGATGTGCCTATGGCTGTACCTATGAATCTATTTTATGTATTTTATTGAAAGAATCTGAATTACAATCCTTTGAGTCAAAGACTCCTTTACAAAGGCTCCACGTCAGTACAGGAAAGCACAAACATTACATTTAATAACAGTTTATACATAGGTTACTCAGCACAGTGTATTTACATTACATATTTGTTACCATCTCTAGTGCCTAAGAGGACCCTGATTCAATAGTTGTGGGTCATATCTGATTACAGAAATTCTGAGGGCCATTAGCAGATCCCTGAGTCAGTGTGTATTTACAGCTGGATAGTGGGACCTAAGGATGTCATTGTAGGATAAGCTAGACCTTTAACCTTAACCATGCTTTCTAGTGGTATACTGATAGGGAGAGGAGTGTTGGTGGCAGCCAAAAGCATCAGAGTTAAGGAGAAGGTTCATGATACCAGATTTGATTTGTCCAAGACTTGGGGCCAGTGAGATGGAGGGTGGTAAGTTGTTGAGCCAGAGGGGAGTGCGATAATGGAAAGACCTTTGCCCTAGGGAGGTCCTGCAGTGGGGAACTAGGAGGGAGGTACTTTTAAAGCGTCTAGTGGCCCTACTGTGTGGGATTGGCTGGATGAGGAGGTGGAGGCCTATGGGTGTTAAATTCAATAGTATTTTTTTGGCTTGGAGGCAAGTGTGATATTTGAGCCTCCCTTCAAAGGACAGCCAGTCTGCAAGCTTGTAGAGTTCACATGTGTTGGTTAGGCTATCACAGCCTATAACCAGATGGTAGGCTCTGTTGAGAGCTAGGTTGATGCCATGGAGGGCTGTTTGGTCTACGGTGCCATAAATTTCAATCCCATAGTCCACCAGTGAGAGGACAGAGCAGGATACATTGACACATAGGGCCTGGTGGAGGGAGGCAGTGCTTATGTCTATAAAGAATCCCCAGTCTGTTGTTCACAGCAGAGGAAAAGTGTTGAATGTGTGTGTGGTAGGTGAGGGATGTGTCTAGGGTAACACCCAGGTATTTGAAGGTTGAGACCTGTTCGAGGAGGAGGCCTGGTGCATTGGCTATGGCTAGAGTGGCATTACTGAGAGGGCTTTGATGATGGGCAAAGATCATGGATTTTGTTTTGTTATAGTTGAGTACTAAGCGATGCTTAGTAAACCATGATTCCATTTCTCTGAAAAAACCTGTAGGGCAGTTTGGAGGGAGTAAGGATGGGTGTGTTTCCAGAAAACAACTGTGTCATCTGTATAGAGTAAGAGCAAAATAATGCACCTGGGAAACAAAAACCTAGGGGAAGATTACACAATGGGGGGGTAGTAATAACAACAAAAAAGGAAAGGGATCTGGGGTAATCATATCAGATGACCTTAAGGTTAGCAAGCAATGTGAGAAGGCAGTAGGGAGGGCTGGGGGTATACTGGGATGCATAGGGAGAGGCATCACCAGCAGAAAACAGGAAGTTGTTATCTTTCTGTACAGACAGTTGGTGAGACCCCATCTGGAGTACTGCATCCAGTTCTGGAGACCCCATCTCCACAAGGACATAGACAGGATAGAGGCAGTCCAGAGGAGGGCAACTAAAATGGTGCAGGGTCTGCAAGAGAAGCCATACGAGGAGAGACTAAAGCAGCTTAATATGTATACCCTTGAGGAAAGAAGGGAGAGGGGGGACAAGATATAAACTTTTAAGAACCTCAGTGGAATCAACAAAGTCCAAGAGGGTAGCATGTTCCAGAAAAGAGATGTGCAAGAACAAGGGGACACAATTTAAAGATGGGGGGGCGGTTCCGGGGAAATGTGAGGAAGTATTTTTTCACAGAGAGGGTAGTAGATGCATGGAACAGCCTTCCTGAGAAGGTTGTGGGGTCTAAAACTGTGGGAGAATTCAAGAATGCATGGGACAGACATAAGGCAATTCTTGTGGGGGATAGGAAGAAATAAGCTTTTGGTTAACTAGGATCTGCGGCCTATCCTGTAGGTAGAGAAATGGGCAGACTAGGTGGGCCAAGCGGTCCTTATCTTCCATCAAAGTCAAAGTCTATGTTTCCCACTGCAGGTCTGACTGAGGGAGTTTAGGAGAGAGTGAAAGGCAGTGGTCCAAGAATAGACCCTTGCGGGACACCCTTTTAGACTGTTTTGGTGGAGGAGAGGGTGGTGTTCATTTTGACAAGTTGCATCCAGCTGTAAAGATAGTCTTTGAACCAGAAGACAGCTTCAGGGGAGAAATAGTAGGTGTGAAGGGAGTGGAGAAGTAGAGCATGACTGACTGTGTCAAATGCTTTTGTCAAGTCTACGTAGATTGCACCTGCTACTGAGCCTTATTCCAGAGCCTCGTGTATGTAAATTTGAGGAGGGCAGTGGTTGTGCTGTGACCCCTCCTGAAGCCGTGTTGTTCTGGGCAGAGCAGATTATGTTTGGCTAAGTAGTCTGTGAGTTGGTCTGACACAATTTTTTCAAGAGCCTTTGGGGGGGGGAAGGATCGAGATGTGTTGGTAATTACTATGGGAAGTGGGGTCATCAGTCTTCAGGATTGGTGTTATGATTCCTTTTTTCCATAGAGTAGGGAATTGGCTGAGGCGTAGCCACCAGTTAAGTATTTTGGTAAGATGTGGCAAGGTCACATCCAGTGTTAGTTGGAGAATTTTGAGGTCGAGGGAGTCACTACTATAGCATGAGTTTGCCAAGGCTTTAGATAGGTAGCTCATAGCCTCCCTGCAGGAGGTGATACACAGCCTGAAGGGAGGAGGGACCTTAGTGCCTCAGGTGTCCAAGGGCAGCAAGGGACAGGGGCAAAGAAGTTTTGCAGGAGTATGTGACTAAGGTCTGAGAAGGTGGTGTTTAGGGTATCAGAGATGATAATGGAGTCCTGGGATACAGCCCTCTTGACTAGAAGCTGCGCAGGGGCGGGAAAGATGTTCTTTCCACTGAGCTCCTTAATATTGTTCCAGAAATTTTTCCCTGAGTCCCATGTGGTTGTGAGGATTTGCCTGTAGTAGTTTGCCTTTGCTTGCCGGATGGCCCAGGTGCACTTGTTTCTCGCTGCTCTGTAGAGTTGTCTGTCCTGGGGTGTCTGGGAGTTTAGGGCCCTATGCAAGAGGTTGTCTCTATGGTGCATCTGGTCAAGCAGGGGCTGTGAGATCCATGGGGTAACCCTGTTTTTTTGGATCTGCTTTGTGAAGGGGGCAAAGATATCACAGGCAGAGTTAAATGTGGTGATAAAGAAGATGAGGGCAGCATCTACAGTTTGGGCAGTGTAGATGGGTGACCAGTCACAAGAGGTAAGGAACATTTTGAGGCATGGGAGGGATCCTTTTTTGAGATGCCTTTGGACTGTAGTTTTAGGGATGCTGGGTGCGAGTTTATTAGACCACCTGCAGGTGACAGGGGAGTGGCCACTTAGTGCATCCGGGAGTACTTTAACCCTGGAGAGGTTGTTGGGGTGGTTAGTAAGGATGGGGGCAATAAGAGTGGAGGACCCAGTTCTGGGGTCATATCTGGTGGGGGACTGGACAACCTGGGTTAGGTCCTAAGCAAGGATGGCATCTTTGTAGATAGTAGATGTGGGGGATAGCCAGTTCACTTTGAAGTCACCCATTATAATAACTTCACTCCTGGAGGGGAGATAGGTGATGCTGGTCAGTATAGAATTAAAGGTAGCCTTTTGGTTCATGGGGGGATGTATACTGATATAATGTAAAGTATTTTACCAGGATTGCCCCGGGTGACCTTAATGGCTATTGCTTGGGCACCATGGGCTGGTGGGGAAAGGGGGACAGAGAGGGTGTGCAGAGATGTTTTGATGTAGATGGCACAACCACCTCCATGTCTGCCATGACCATAGCCTCCTCTACATAGATGACTTGGTAATTTTTCAAACTGCACGGACATCGCAACCGTTGAACAAGGCACACAAAGTAACTTCACTCAAGTTGAAGACTGGTTCACTAGCTCACACTTGTTGCCCAACTATAAAAAACAAAAAAACATGTTGTTTGCCTCCTTGCATAGCAGATTTAAAGTGGCCAAGCATGCCATTCGCAACAAACAAAACAACATCCTCAACAGGGTAAATTATTTCAAATATTTAGGTGTCACACTGGATAGCTCACAATCATACTTGCCCCACATAGACCTTATCTCAAAATCTGACAATAGAAAGCTAGGGCAGCTGCACATGGGTAAGCATTGTCTAACAAAAGAAGCACTCAAACTAGCTTTAACTAGTTCAGTTTTCTCCATTATAGATTACGGGCTCATCGTATACTAAGTGACATCTGACATGGCCCTCAAAAGAATTGCCAAGCTCAATAAAGCCTGCAGACTCTTCTTGTGTGTCCCAAGATTCACCCACACTTGTGATCTATATTTCCTCATGGGTGAGCTTGATCTGGATCATAGAATAAAATACCAACTCGGAATCCTTGCTGAAAAGTCCACCCTTGGCACAACACCCTGGGTATCCAGAATTTTTTAACACCCAGTGCACCTCCTTGGCAATCTCATGGTTCACATACCAACCTCAATAAGGTTCCAGTCTGCTGCACTTCCCTTGGCTGATGATCAAGGCCACTAATTTACGATGATTAAAACAATGAAATTTCATTTTCAAGACTTCAGATTCCAGAATTACACCAGTGATTGTTACTCTAATTTCTGGATTTTACTGGGATTCTGCTATCATTCTTTTAGTATGTGCATAAATAATCAGAATTAAAGAAGGCTTAATATGCAGAGCATTAAATAGAGCAAATTGAAAATAGTACAAGAAGGAATTAAAAGAAGAACACAAGTTTTGTAGATTTACTGATCTGATATAAAATGCCAGATTCCTTTAAATCTTTGTTTTTACCGGTCTTCAGGCAGCCCTAATTCTGGAATTTTACCAGATTTTCCGGTAAAAAATGAAAAATGGTGGCCTTGCTGATGATCCTTTGGATACTGCACCCCTCACCAGCTCAACTTCCTACCTAGTGATCACTGTGTTGAAACAAGAATTGTGCCATTTAAAACCAAGCTTTGCAACCAACTTGCTAATCAAATAATGTGTTCCTGCCCTTTATAGCATAACCTTCTGAAAGAGGACCTGCTCTGAACTCCCTCTGCACTTTATCTACTCCATTGTCTTCCATTTACACTTTAATCCCACCCCACCAGTCATCCTGCTCTACCAACTCCTATTTTCCTCTTGTCTCCACTTTCCCTACATAGCTCCACAAGCTCCTACTGTCCCGTCTCCTCTGCTTTCTTCCTCAATCATCTCACCTCCACTCCACTTTGATCCCAATTCTACTCCCCTCCTCCTCAACTCCTCCCCCTCTCCATAGCCTCTAAAGTCCTCTTCACTAATTGCAACTGACCTTACCTCCACACCTAGACAATGGGACCTGACTAAGCTGGGTCCCAACGCTTGGTCCCAGCTTCCCCTACCTCCCTCATCTTATTTTTCCCTTGAATTTCTCCGAATATCATGCAATGATTAGTGATTGCTTACCCTACTGTAAATTATTTTTACTGTCCCAGCTGATTCCACCACCTTGTCTCATGTAAATCTTCATGTTTATATACTGTAACCTAATGTACATAACCTATTTACCCTATGAATGTATGCATCCAATGTATGCTTGTTATATACTATGCATTGTTTGTCTCCATGTGGAACCTTTGTAAATGATCTCCTAGCTCAAAGGTTGTAAATCTTAGATTTGAATAAATAAATAAATTTAAAAATTATCGGAAGGAATACAGAAATTACAAAGTACTAACATAGTACCAGCAGGGGTCTTTAAAGCCCTAAAAACTCCTTTAACACCAACTAAAGGGAACTATAATATAGCAAAAAAACTAAACAATGTTTTAGAACTGGAATTATTGACAGACTGTTGGAGGCACTTAAACCCAAATAGTAAATCATACACACATGTTGACTAGAAAACACAAATCTTCACACAGATTGACTATATATTTATTTCAAATAATTTAACACAAAATCTTATAAATGCAGATATTTATTCTATTTTTCTTTCAGATCATGCCCAAAGAACAATAGACTTGATAATGGAAGAACAGGACAGAGGATTTAACAGAATATGATCTTTTAATAATTATCTGCTAAAAATGACATCTTTGTGACTAAAATTGAAAAAATAATATCAGAATTTTGAGAATTCAATTGTAATGATTCAACATCAATATTAATACAGTGGGGCACCTTTAAGGCTACAGTAAGGGGCTTTATAATTTCTTTTCAAATTAATAAAAAAAATGCCCAAAATGAATATATAAACAATAGATTAAAACAGTTAGACAAACTGATTTTACAGTACCTAACTACAATAAATATAAAAATCAATGGACCAATTTCAAAATGAAAAAAAAAAAAAACAAGAACTTTACCGATAAACAATAAGGATAGCTAGAAACTTTAAAAGAATAAGATACTTACATACAGATAAGAGTGGAAAATTATTGGCAAACTTATTAAGGACTGAAAAAACAAAAAAATATAACATTAAATATGAAAAATGCAGAAGGAAATTTTGTAAAAAAAATGAAGATATAGCCAAAGTTTTCATACAATATTATAAAACAATATTCCATAATAATGTATTTCCAAAACCAGATGAAATGCCCACCTTTCTGGACAAAGCAAAAATAGAACCAAAACCCTGTGAATATATTCCAATAACAGAGAAAGATATAATGGAGGCCATAGATACATCACCAAGGAATAAGTCACCTGGTTTAGACAGCCTCACTATGGAATTTTACAACACATTTAGAAAAATGTTAATTCCTTGGTTATTAAAACTAATAGAATACTTAATTTCTACTACTTTAGAAAACAATATCCCACAGACAATGCAAACCACAAAGAATATATTAATGTATAAAGAAGGGAAACCTAAGGACATGCCAGAAAATTATCACCCAATAGCAATATTAAATGCAGATTATAAAATAATAGCGAAAATTATAAATAATCAGATTCAAAAACACTTGGATAATTATATAAATTACAACCAATACAGTTTCATGCAGGGAAGGAATCTTTGTCAAGCAAACAAAAAAATTCAAGCTATAATACAGTACATCTAATAAATACAAGACAAGAATATAAATTAGACATTTATTATGCTGTAGTGGTAGTTGCCTCTAAAGCCTTTGACTTATTGAATAGAGATTATTTAATACAGATATTAAAAATTTGGGTTATCCCACAGGACCTGATAACTATGATCAAAAAAACTATATAAAAATACCATAGCAAAATTCCAGATTAATAAACTCTTACCGGAAGACTTTCTGATGTATAATGGGGTAAGACAAGGCTGTCCCTTATCCCTTGCCTTATTCATATTAGCATTTGAACCTTATCTTGAATTAATAAGGAAAAAACACAATATAAAATGAGTTAACTTAGAGCATGAAACAGTTAAGCATCATTGCCAATGATATTTTACCAATAATTAAAAATATTGATACATCACTAGAAACATATTTAAAAGAAGCATTTCTTTATTTAAAAAATGTCTGGCTATCAACAAAATAAGAATAAATCAGTCCTAATAAAGCTATCTAAAAATCAACCATTACAGACAAATAATTATACAAAAGATTTTTCAATACAACAAAATAGAAAATATTTGGGCATAACCTTAACAGCAGATCAGAATTCAAACATAAGGATCAACTTTAATACCACAAAAGGCAAAATAACATTACTAGATAATTGGAGGAATATATCATTGTCATTATGTGGGAGAATAGAAGCTTTTAAAATGATGGCACTGACACATTTTATGTTTGTGATACAAAACATATTAGGGAGTCAAAGGAAAGACTGGTTCTAAAATGTAAAATGGGTATTTACAAAAATTTTATGGAGAGGGGGTAAACCTCATACTGCATGGTCAGAAACATCATCACCATGAAGAATGGGCAGCATGGGATTCACAGACCACATAGTATATATATGGAAGCACAGATTCTGGCTACCTATAATCAATGGTCTTTTTTTACTAATTTGGACAATGGAATATATCAAAAACTAGTTTATCCAATAACTTTACCTAATAATATACAAAATATATTTCTGGATATTCCTTTACATAATCAAAAACAAGATATGCTAACATCACAGTTTATAACAATTAATAAATAAATTGTGAACCCTACTAGAATACAAATCCCGTGGTTATTTTTGCCAATAAGACCTACCAAAAGAATATTGGGTGATTATAAAATGGCTCTGTTCGGGACCTTAAAAAACCAAAAAAAATTTAATTGGGCTGAACTATTATTTGAAGAACAATTCCTCAATTACAAAAAAATTAAAAATAAAATTCCAGATCATAGATGGAATTTGATCTATTACTGCACATTAAGAAATAAGTTCCAAAAATTTAAAACATGTTTAAAGCCTCATATTTGGGAATTGATAATATTCAAAGACAACATTCTGAAATAATGAAAAAAGGTCAACATAAATTATTGTCAAGCTTTAATAAAATGATAACAAAAGATAAAAAATATACTCAAAAGTGAAACTCAAAAAGGATTTCTCAATTAAAGACCATTTATACAGAATTCCAATGGGAAAATATGAAAACTTATATAGAAACATAGAAACATAGAAGTTGATGGTAGGTAAGGACTGCAAGGCTCATCTAGTCTGCCGATTTATTTTTCTACCTTATGAATGTGCCATTGACCTTTGCTCTGTCAATGGTCTATCTAGTCATACTCATCTGTATTGCTCCCTTATGCCTATCCCATGCCTGTTTGAAGCCCTGCACTGTATTCATATGTACCACTTCCTGAGGTAGGCCATTCCATGCATCCACCACCCTTTCTGTGAAAAAGAACTTCCTCAGATTACCCCTTAATCTACCCCCTCTAATCTCATGCTGTGTCCTCTTGTTCTGCTGTTTTTCTTATATTGAAACATGCTAGACTCTTTCACCTTGTTAATGCCCTTAAGGTGTTTGAATGTTTTGATCATATCACCTCTCTCCCTCCTTTGCTCTAGGTTATACATATTGAGCTATGTTAATCTGTCCTCATATGTTTTCTGATGCAGTCCCTGTACCATTTTGGTTGCCCTTCTCTGGACTGCCTCAATTTGGTTAATGTTCTTGTGGAGGTGTGGCCTCCAGTACTGCATGCAGTACTCCTGATGGGGCCTAACCAGTGTCTTGTAAAGAGGGATTATTACCTCCCTCTCCCAACTTGTGCTACCCCTACTAATACACCCCAATATCACCCTAGCCTTACCTACTGCTTTAGTGGTCTGCTTGGATGATTTCAGGTCATTGGTGATGATGATGCCCAAGTATCTTTCTTCCCTTGTGACTGCCAGCAACTTCCCTCCCAGCCTACAGGTGGCTTCAGGGTTTCTCTTCACTATGTGCATGCTCTTGCACTTCTTTGCATGAAACCCCAGTTGCCACTCTTCTGACCATTTTGCTAGTTTATCCAGATCTCTTCTCATTCTGCCCACCCCATCTGGATCATCTACTCTGTTGCAGATCTTGATGTCATCTGCAAACTGACAAACCTTACCCTCCAGTCCATCTGCAATGTCACTGATGAAGATTTTGAAGAGGACTGGCCCCAGGACTGATCCCTGAGGTACCCCACTTGTGACTTGCATCTCTTCTGACTGTATACCATTTACCACCACTCTCTGTTTTCTGCCCGTAACCAGTTTGCCACCCAGTTGACCAACTTCTGATCCACACTGAGCCTACCCAGCTTACTAATCAATCTTCTATGTGGAACAGTATTGAAAGCTTTGCTGAAGTCAAAGTAGGTGACATCAACGGCTTCCCCCTTTGTTCCACCACTCTGGTTACCCAGTCAAAGAAATCTATGAGATTAGTTGGACAGGACCTTCATTTTGTAAACCCATGCTGTCTTGGATCCTGTGCTCCTATGGATTCCAGGTGCTGCACTATCCTTTCCTTAAGGAGTGCCTCCATATTCTTGCCCACTACTGGGGTAAGACTGACTGGTCTGGAGTTCCCTGTCTCTTCCCTGCTAACATTTTTATGGAGCAGGATCACATGAGCCCTTCTCCAGTCTTCTGGGACCTCTCCTGTGCTCAGAGACTCACTAAACAGTTCTGATAATGGCTTGCTTGTTCCACCATTAGCTCCTTTAGTACCCTGGGATGTATGCCATTAGGTCCCATTGCCTTGTCAACCCTGAGCTTATCGAGCTCTTGTGGGACCCTTTCTTTTGTGAAAGGACTAGTGCACACCTCCCTCCCCCCTGTTTCCATGGTGCTGAGCTGTGGACCCTGCTCTACTTTCTCTTCAGTAAATACTGAGCAGAAGTATATATTTAGGATAGATGCTTTTACATGGTCATCCTCCTCACATGCCCTTTATCCCCTTTGATCTTAGCAGTACCCCCCTTGGGACTTTCCCCTTTCACTAATGAATCTATAGAAAGTCTTGTCACCTTCTTTTACTGTTTGTGTTAGTGTTTCCTCAGTTTGGGCCTTTGCCTGCCTTACTGCCTACCGTACTTCCTTTAGGGAAGTTTGGCATGCCTCCCTATCTTCGTCCTGCTGCATTCCCTTATATTTCCTGAAGGCCAGTCTTTTGGCTCTGACCTTTTTTGCTACTGTTTTTGAGAACTAAAGCAGTTTTCTTCTTCTTTTGCACTTCCTTTTCTCTCTAACACAATGGGATGTTGCTTCAAGTATTGCATCCTTAATGCTTGCCCACTTTGCCTGTACCCCCTCACCTGTATTTCTTTTTGCCAGGGCCAGCTGAACTCTGTTGGCTGTCTTATCAAAGTCAGCTCCTCTGAAGTCCCATATTTTTGCCTTGGAATGGGATGATTTAGTTCTAGCGGTCAAATTGAACCATGCCATATGATGGTCACTGGCTCCCAGGTGACCTTCTACCTAGAGATCTGTGATCCTTTCCCTGTTAGTCAGTACTTGATCTAGAAAAGACCTGTCTCTTGTGGGTTGTTGTACCAGTTGTCATAAAATCTACATTTCAGCAAAAAGTAAATCCATTCGATTAAAGAGCCTGAACAAAGCATACAAGACTCCATAACAGATTTACAAAGTAAATGAATATTCTGAGCAATGCTGGCATGGCTGTGGAGATAAAGGTACATGTATTCACTGTTTTTGGGAATGTCCCAAAATAAGAGAATGGTGGTCAGAACTTAAAAATATTATTAAAAAACAATTAGGAATAGATCTCCCTTCTGATCCCAGTCTATTCTTGTTTAATAATTTCTCTATAAAAAAAGATGTCACAAAGTAATATTAAAATATTAGCATTATCAACTATGGCTGTGAAGCGAATGATTTTGACTAATTGGAAAACCAAATATTACTGAAATTTAATTTATGCAATTGGTGGACAATTTTGAAAGAAACTCTCTTAAATGAGAAATTAATATATGATACAGATACTATTGCTGATGATATACAGGGATCAAGATGGAGAGAAATCCAAGATAATATAGAACCTTAAATGAAACTTTGAGGGTATTGGTTAAGAGTTCCCTGATAGTAAATCTATTAATTGTATATTTTCAGAAGATTTGTTCTAATATGATGCATCAAGTACTATTTAATAAGTAACGGCATAGCCGTTGCCAGAGGGGGTCCGTATGGTTCGAAAGAACCCCCCCTTTTGAAATTCCCCCTTTTTTTCATTATTTGTAACATTTTTTCATCATTTCTATTTATTTTGTGACTGTCACAGAGTGCTTATGCACACATGATGAACCCCAGCACTTTCTCTCTGCAAGTGCCCCCCCCATCTGCTGTTAATCAGCTTCCTCAGTACCAGTAAGAGGACTTGAGCTGCTTTGTGAGTCTTTCTCAGCACTGTCCCCAATGGCTGGCCAGCCAATTGCAGCTCATGTCAGCATTGTGAATGTGACCGGAATACATCACGGTCGCTGCCCACAATTCACACTGTCAGCTAGCACTCGAGGAAGATGGAGCATGGCGGCAGGCTCTGAGACAACATCTCCAGGAGAGCAAAAAAGAAGTAGAGGACCTCAACTTATAATATTATCGGTCACCGGCAGGTAAATTTTGCTGGTCACAATTGCCAAACATGTGTCCCTAATAACTGTATATTAAGAAATAGGCTGTGCAGAACTGGACAGAGGAGCTTTTCAGGTGGGTGGGCTGAAGATTTAGAAATAAATTACTTAAATCCTCCTCTATACAAAATGCTAAGTTGTCATGTTTCATATGCCTGTTTTTAACTTTTCATAAGTTAAGCAAAAGAGGTACCACAGTGGAAAGGCAATGCAAGTGTTTGGAAGGGTCTGGCTGGATTCTACACTGCCTCCTCACTAATTGTGCTGTTCAGAGAGGTCTTCACTATGGTCCCATATTTATTGACATTCAATTCCACTTTTGTCTGTGCTATCTCTGCCAGATGCAGTTAAAACAAATACATTGTGATAAGCGTTTTCCCCAGATGATCACATGTTTGTTTGTTTGTTTGTTTGTTGTTTGTTGAATTTTGTTAACCCGGTTAGCCCATTGGGCCTAGAAGTCCCTTTTTCGGGGTGACTGGGAGGGGATACAGATGGTAAGCAACTGAAATTGAACCAGATTAAGCAGTTGGTGGTATTTTTAGTGAATGAGTGTCAGTAGAATGACATTTGTTGCTACAGTTCAGTGTTATGAACATACCCACTATACTTTTGGAAGTATGGTGGGGGTGGGGGGGGTAGGCATTTAGGAGCTGGTAACTTTGCACTGGAAATCCCCTCCACTGTCAAATTGCCTTTCCCCTCACTCCCATTGTCATGCCTACCACACTGGAGAATGGAGTGGGGGCAACAAGTGTAGTACCCAATACTGAACTAAGAATTATGTTGCAGATTTCAAGTAGGGTGCTTGGTATAGAAACCTAGACAGTGATGGCAGAAAAAGGCAGAGGTCCATCTAGTCTGCCCACATTCCCTATAATCCCTGGAACCTACTGTTCCTCCAGGGTACTAACCCTCCCCATCCTCTCTCTATTCTCCTTCTTGGTCCTGTTGCCCCCAGTAACCACTGTTCCCTTCATTATGTCTCAGTCTGCTTGAATCCTCTGACTGTTTTTGCACCCACCAGTTCAGCTAACAGACTGTTCCAAAGTTCCACCACCCTTTCTGTAAAGCAGTACTTCCTCACATCTCTCCAGAACCTACCTCCTGTTAATTTCCATTCGTGTCCATGTGACCATGAATTGGTACACAGGCTAAATAGTACCCTGCAGTTCACTTTAATTCCTTTAAAAACTTGAAGGTCCCTATCACATCTCCCCTCTCCCTTCTGATCTCTGGTGAGTACATATTTAGTGCTTTGAGGTGCTCCTCACAGGATCTGCCCTGCTGTCCCTGAATCATTTTAGTTACTCTGCGCTGCACTGTCTCCAACCAATTCTTATACTTTCTGAGGTGAGGACTCCAGAACTGGGCACAGTACTCTAGGTGAGGCCTCATCAGGGATCTGTAGAGGGAAAGTATTAACTCCTTTCTTCTGCAATCAATACCCCTACCAATACATCCCAGCATCCTGCTAGCCTTGCTATAGGCCATGTTGCACTATTGCTTAAATGGTATATTGAGTTGGGGAAGGTGGAAGTTACAGTAAGGGGTAGAGGGAGCCCAGATATGAGTTATATAGGCTTAAAATAAGCCACAAAAGTGCACCACAGAGCATACTATAGCCCATGGTTTCTGGGGAACATACTATATCTGAGACAATGCCTTAGGTATATTACATTAGCAGCATCTTGCTACCCTCTGATACTGAATACATATATGTATTCACCCTGCAGCCAGCCAGATAATAATTTTGCTTAGGGCAAGGGGTGTAGGAGGTCTCAGATATGACTTCTTTATCTTCAAAATAAGCCGTAAATTTACCACATGGCTTCTGGGGTCCTGGCGGCGATAAGACCACCAGCTTTTCTAAAAAGGTTGCAGACTGCATAAAAAGAACTCCCCTTGTGAAAATCCTGGCAACAGCTCTGAACGGTACACCTTCCACATGATGTTGGGGCAGGGGGAGGGGAAAATGTTGAACATAAATGTACATGATGTAAAAATGATATATTTATTGTATGTGTCACCATGAATAAAAATTATTTTGGCAAAAAAAAAGAAAGAGTGTTGGATGCCTGGAGCAGGCTGCCAGTGGAAGTGGTGGAGGTGAAAACAGTGGGAGGCTTCAAGCATGAACTGGAAATTGGATAGACATAGGGTAATAGTAGTAAATAGGCAGAGATGCCAGAGGGTCACCGGAGTCTGCAGAGACAGATTTGGCAAGGACCATCTTGGCAGACTGGATGGGCCAGGTGGTACTTTTCTGCCAAAATATTCTATGTTTCTAATTCCAGCAGGAGGAAGGAGGTGGTGTTGCCACCGTATTACTTACTGGTGAAACTCCACCTGGAATACTATGTCCAGTTTTGAAGGCCACACCTCAGAAAGGACAGAGATAGGGGAGGCAGTCGAGAAGAGGGCAACTAAAATGGTGCAGGGGTTGTACGAGATGAATTAAAAGGAGAGACTGAGGGATCTCATCATGTACACCTTGGAAGAGATAAGAGTGAGACAGGACATGACAGAGACCTACAAGTACCTCACAGGGTGAACATGGGGCAGAATAGGAATCTTCTTCAAATGAGAAAGAGTACTGGACCAGGGGGCATGTGATGAATCAGGGGCATTTAAGAGGCATGTGAGGAAGTCCTACTTTAGTGAAAGGGTGGTAGACATCTGCAATATTTTTTTTATTTTATTTTATTACAACTAAGATTACAAGTACCTTTGAACCAGGCTCTTTTACAAAGGTTCCGTGTCAGAATAGACTGCCAGCAGATGTGGTGAAGGTGAAAACAGTGTGGGCTTCAAACACTGGTGGGATAGGCATAGTGGAATATTAGTAAATAGGCAAGGGGGGTTTCTGGAGACCAGTTAGGGTCTGTGTAGACAGAATAGGCAGACAATGAAAATGGTCCATTTCTCTCATCAAATTCTATGTTTCTGTTTTTAGATGAACAGGCTGTTGTACAAAACTGATGGTGCACAGGTGCTCCACCAAGGCAGAATGCACTTCTGGTTGCCATGCTGCAGCCAGTCTCTTCTGAAACTGACACTACTACTAAAACACACATAAGTTAGGAGAGGTGCTGTGAGTTGCAAAAACAGGTTGAAACAAGGGACTTACTGAAAAAAAAAAGATTAATGCCCAAGAAGTAGCACACACATGACTGACTACCCTTGCACTTTGGCTTGCTCTGCATCTTTGTCAGGTGTTCAGAGGGAATTGAAGCACAAGGCTAGTTGGTCATGTGTGTTGCTTCTTGTGCATTAAACTAATTTCACAGTAAGCCCCTGATTTTGGTCTATTTTTGCAACATATCTTCTAACTTATGTGTGCCATGGAGCACAGGTGGCTGTGGTGGTGCTGATTCCACTGGCAGCTGGTATTGTGTTGTTCATGCAAGATTAAAGGTGTGGGGGGGGCTTGCCTATATAGATTGAGATGGATCTCTTTTATCTCCATGGGTAGGGAACCAAAAGTATTCAAAATAAGAACAGGACACTTGTGTGCTGGTTTGCTCTAGATGCATTCATCATCAGATGCACTGGATAATTAGGATTGGCTGGCAAAGGTGCTGCTTGCAGTGACATGGAGCCAGTTTGCTTCTGGCGAGTAATACACCATGGTTTCTTTGGATGGACTATAACACACAGCACAAGTCCATCTCTCAGGCATAGACCATGGCTCTTCCCCACCCCTATGAAACCCAGTCTCTGTCCCATCTAAACCACCACCACTTATAGAACTGGTATTTGGTAGATCTGGCATGGTGGAACCTTTTTCTGCTCTGATTCTCTCCCTTTATCCATTTCTCCACAAGTTTCTTTCCCCATGAATTCTTTACCTCATGAAGGCAGATGCTCACACCGATGCATGCCTGTTGTATCATCCACTACACACCCTTCTTCTCACCCTCACTAAGAGACCAAGTGTCTCAGTGCAACAAACTACTTCACTTAGTTTTCACTCACAAGCAATAATGATAAAACAAAATGGCAGATTTCTGTGCTCACACCAGTAATAGTCATATTTTTTTCTCAAATAAATCCCTCAGTCTCCTCTCTGCACTGTTCAATGTCCATGAAATTCATTCTATCCTGTTCCTGCTGCAGGGGGTAAACAATAAATAAATGTGAATTTCTGTGCCCTCAACACCATCAGCTCTCAGAATAAAATATTTGTTAAATAAATCATTCACCAAGCCACCCTGCAGCATTTCCCATCTGTTAAATTTACTCTTCCTTCTCCTGTAGCTGGGCCTGCAGCTGCTAGTGCAACCTTACACTGGGTCCTATTCATGAAGTGTAGCCCACTATGTGGGCGCACGTCATAAATGAGGGCGCGCAGCTGCACATCGCATAGAGCAACAGGAATACGCAGCATTCACATAGATGCCCGTAGTGTCCTCAAGAGGCAGTGGTGGAGCCAGAAGAGGCGTGCAGCAATGCACTGGGGCAGGCCTTAGGCACTACGGAGCCCAGGGAATGCCCCATGACCCCACCATATGAGATGATGCAGAACTGCAATGTGCCTATCTTATGCATACTGCAGAACAGGGATGTCAGCCAAGGAGATAGTGAGCAAATGTGGCTCAGTGCAGTTGGTGGTCCCCACTGCCCCATGGCCCCAAAACATCCCAGGGGGCGGCACAATGGTCAACGGTGGGGGTAGGTGGCAATGATCCGCAAACTTCACAGGTGCCCAGGTGGCAATACTCATCACAGGCATCCACCAGCACTTTGATGTGCTGTACAGGAGACATTCGCTGGGCACCCCCATGGAGACTAAGGACTGCATATGGCTGAACCTGCAGGTGGAAATCAATGCCGCTGGACTGGAGGCCAACACACTAGCGATAATCAAGCACAAGTGGTGGGACCTCCAGTCCCAGGTAAAGAAAAATCTCAGCTGGGCATGACAGTAACAGGGTGCCAGAGGCAGAGGCAGAGGCCCACAACCACCGGACCCAACCCTCACCACAACAGAACTGGTCACTGATACCATCAGCGACATCCTAACAGATGGCAAGTCAGACGGCCTTGACAGCATGCCAGGCAAGCATGACAGCACACACAGAGAACCAGACTGGCACAGCAGCACTGTCCACTTTCTCCCATCCTATCCACAGTGCACGAAGAGGACAGTGGTGGTGAAGGACCCTCTGGCATTGGCAGAGGTAGGATGAAGATGTCAGCAGGTGATGGTGGGTAGTGCAACACAACAGATGGGCATGTGCCATGGGGGAAGTACAGCTCAACTAACTGCTGTTCCCCCAGCACCCCACAGGACACAATGGCAGGACATGGATGGGACACATGTGGACAATACACAGCGGCTGGTACTCCCCCCCCAGCACCATGACAGAGACACACCATGGAACTGTGTACAACAGCCCCAGGAGACTAGGCGCAGCAGGGGAAAAGCCACAGAGATGCAGACCACAGATGGGGGGCAGACACTTGAGGCCCTGGAGGAGGACAGGCAACAGATGCCTGCAATGGAAGACAGCAGCTATGCTGAGGAGGGACATCAGGAGGACACCAGCATGGCTGCCATGGAGACCAGCAAACAAGAGACACCCAACCCATCACAAGAGCATGACACGGGTGCATCAGAGGGCCCCCCCATCCACAAGGCACCCATAATGGGCTGCACTAGGCTCCCTGCTGGCCAATTATTATCCTGACCTTCAGAGACTGGAGCAGGAGCACATGCAGGTGACCTGGGATTGTACGGAGGATGTGGGGTGACTCACGGAAGTGGTGGAGGGGGCAGTACAGGTGCAGGAGTGCCTGGCCAACAGCATAGCCACTGGCATCAGGGCACAAGAGAGGCTCACAGAGGGGGTCACTGCAGGGGCATGTGCACAGCAGTGTCTGGCAGAGAAGGTGACCGCAAGTGTCTGATCTCTTGAGCAGGTGGCCGATGTCTTTGTGGCCATCACCACCCAATTGTCAGCCCCACAGCAATGCCCATCTGCACACACACAGAGTGGGGCGATGGAACAGGCCATGGCAATAGCCACAGCATTTGGGGGGGGGCATGTACAGGGCAGGACTGGGCAGGCCAATTCCCTGACACTGGATAGGGCACCAGTGCCACCATGCCAGGATGCACTACCATTGCATGTTGTTTTCACCATGGCTGGCATACCCCAGCTGCAACACAGGTACAGGTCCCCACCTGACGTGGCCTAGCGTCTGGCAGGGGCTGTGGCCATGGTGGCCACAGCCAGTAGTCAGCCACCCACAGCTTCCAGGCACCACATTATCACTGGACATGCCTGTACATGGCCCACACTCCCCACCTCCCCATAGACAGCCAAGTACACCAGCAGTCTGCAACACACACAGCATGCACACTGTGCACCGCACTACACATGCAGCACCTCTCACCCTGCAACAACACAGGGGTGCAGCACAACATGCATCACTGTGGCCACCTATTGGCCCACAGGCTGAAACTTCCATGGACAATGCTGGTCCCCTTCTGCAGGCACAATGAATGCCAGTACTACACCAGGTGTGCAGGTGCCCCATGGTGTGCAGGCACTGCACATGCTGACTCAGACAGGCAATGTCATCATTGCCCACATGTGCCATACCTTAACACCCAAAGCTGCAATTGGACACATGATGGTGCACTGCCCAAGCCACCATGCATTCTGCACCATGTGGACCCCATGGCACCCTCTTTTGTCCTCCTTCAGTGGCACTGGGCCATGTGGTGGTGATGGACGTCCCTCGGTGTGTTCCGGTGGCTACACGTCAGTGGGATCTGGTACTCTGCAGTGTACACAGATATTGTGCAGCATGGCACAGGTGGTGAACACTCTGCATGCCATGCCTGGCAATAGCATCATCTTAACTCCAGTGTGATCCAGGTAGCAGAAATGCATCTTCAGCAGTCCGATGGTATGCTCAATGATGCTGAGGGCCCTCCCATGTGCCACATTGTATGCCTCCTCTATGGGGTGCTGTATGGTGTCATGAAGTAGGTCCTCAGTGGGTATCTGCTGTCACCTGTGGGGGGAGATACAGTATTAGTAGATGTGCTACTACACAGAGGCAGCAGGATGGTACACTGGACATGGTGTCCACTTTCCCAACAGCCAGGGTACCCCACTGGTTGCCAGTCCAGATGATGTCTCAGCTTACTGTGTTCGAAGATGAATGAGTCATGGCATGACCCTGGGTACTTTGTTCTGATGTTCATCAGGATGCCTATGGCATCACATAAGACCTGGCAGTTGATACTGTGATACCCCTTATGGTTCCAGTACACCTCCTCATTCGTACCAAGTGTGAGGACAGGTCTGTGCATGCAACCTATGGTGCCCAATGTATTGGGCATGCCATACCTGTTGAGGAATGACCCTGTGAAGGACCTGATGTCAGCCAGCATTGTGGGGAACCAGATGTGCCTCACGCAGTGTCACACCAGGGCATTGGTCACCTGGTGCAGTGCCTGTGAGACTGAGGATTGGCTCACACCCAACACATCACCTGTGACTCTCTGGAAGCTGCTGGCTGCATAGTACTACATGGCACAGAGCACCTTTGTCTCCGCAGACATGCTCATGGAGTGCCATGTGTGAAGCAGGATTGCATCCCCCACAAGGCCACAGATGTACCTCAGTGTGTCATGGTCAATGTGGTACCTTTGGAGGAACTCTGTATGTTGCAGTATCTGTGATCCCAGCCATTGCCTGAACACATGTGGCCGCCACCACCTCCAGTGGGCAAGGTGCTCCGCTATGGTGTCCTCCAGGAGGACCATGTGTAGCAGTGGCCCTGGACACATGTACAATTCACCTTAAACAATGACCAGTGCACATGCACAGTAGCCATGCACATCCACTCTGTGTGTGGTGCATGCCAGGTGCCTTGGCATACATGGCCATATGGGCATGCCATGGGCATGTGGTGCAGGCATGTCACCATTGGGGATACCATAAGCATTCCAGCAGCAATGGCAGCAGCAGCAGGTGTGGCAGGTGCTGGTGGTGCCAGGTGCAGCCTGCCACCATGTCTTTATGATGTGTCAACCAACACATACCAGGATAGGATCCCCATGGAGCACATCTGGGAGGTGATGGAGAGGAGGCATGTAGGCACTTCTGCTGATCTGTATACTGGTGTCATTCTGTGTGGTCCATATGTCCTGGGGCATAATGCTGACCTGTTTCCCTGTGCTTTGTTGCAGGGGACCCAGCAGAGGAGGGCCAGGCTCATCCTGGTGCTGCTAGATCTTAGCCCTCGGGGCACAGGCCAGGTTTATGCACCACAGTGGCAACTGCTGCATGATATATTGAGATACTTTGATCTCTGAGAGTCCACCAGAGACTACCTGTACTGGGATGATGCCAGCTACCTGTGGGCCATCCAAGCACCATCTTAGGTAGGTGGCGCCACAGGTCATGGTGTGTGTGTGTGTGTGTGTGTCCATCTTTGTCCTCTGTGCACTTGCTGTACTAGGGTGACTGACGGCAGTTCCCCTTTGTGTGCTCTTGTCATTACAGCAATACAGTGGACCTGTCCACAGGATAGTACTTTTGTAGAGGCCCTTTCAGACACCACTCCACTACAAGATCCCTCCACCCCCTCCTCCAGCTCAAGCATCAGTACCGCCTCTGAAGATTTAGATTAATGTGACCAGGCCTGTGACTGTTGAGGACCCTCTCCCCCAAATGCACTGTTGTACTACATTGTACTGGCTGTGCTGGCCTGGTGGTTTTGTTTCTACTTGTGTATGGCATGTGCTTCTTATGGCCAACAGTAAAGCATTGTTTCCAGATCCACTCTGTGTGTGTCCTTCTTCACCCTGGCACGGCATGCCTGGGCAAGTGTGTGTGTTTGATGTTATATAGTGTAGTAGGGCCTTGGGATTTGCATGCCACAGCCATGTTCTGGTCCATGTGCCTGTTAGATCCTGGGTGTGCAGCATACAGCCGGTGCTGAGACAGGGCTGGCAATCCTGTGGCATGCACATGGTGTCTGGAGAAGGGTCATGTGCACTGTGGTACTGTGGCTACCGCAGTCACCAGCAGCATTTAGCAGGCACATGTTGTTCAGAGGCTGACATACCATGCATCACCTCATGTGTGGGTGGCATGCCTTGCTGTTGTGGACCATGCCGTGCCCTTTCTGGGCTGCTCCTTTTGACCCTATGGTGGGGCTCCCCATGCATGGTGTTTATGTCTGCCTCCAGGATGTGTAGTCTGTATGTGGGGCAGCTACACATTGTGCCACTGTAACTTGCATTGTGCATGCACATAAGTGGTTCTTCACATACGGTCCATGCGGCCCCACCCCTACACCCCCATGTATCCCCAGAGGTGCGCTTGTTCATGCCATTGCCATATGTGCTACCCTATGCATGGTTTGTGCATTCCATACAGCAGCTGCATGCTCATCTATCCAGCTATGTGCCAGCTGTATGAGCTGTGCATAGGCCCGCACAGCAGTTGTGAATAGGGCCCACTATGCACTCTCTCCTTTGCTCTTCAGTACAATTTTGCTAGCATACCTGCCTGCCTGAAACTAGTTACCTTTTGTGAGACTTAGCATACTTGAATGATCATGCACAGTTCTCTGATCATTGGAAAAGTGTTCTAATCAAAAGTCACCTTTTTCACATAAAAAGAGTTACTTTAGTATCCAAGTCTTTCCCCTCAGACACAGAGCTAGACATGGCATTGAAATATGCACAACACAAAGAGGTCTTGATCTTTAGCATAACTGATTGTGTGCTGCAGGTCATGTGGCTTACGAACAACTTGGACAGGCTCACTGTGTACTCCCTGTAAAAAGTGCTGTGTTACAACACTGAAGTGACAAAAGAAAAACAAGTTCCTTTCAGACCTACTTTGCTATTGTCCCAAAGACTGGATTCATTCTGTTCAGCAAATGCAAATTAAGCATCAACTCATCCATACACCAAGGTGGCAGCTAAATGTATTGCAAACATGCCACTAGCTGGGTGGGAGCATTTACTGTATCTTTAAAACAATTCTTATCCCATCAAAAAATGATCAGACCTCTTCAGTTACAAGATGGGCAAAGATTTGTTGGGAGACCATGACTGATTTCCCCTAATATTTGGTTGATAATTCTCTTGACAATGGCCAAGAGAGAAGAAAAGAAAATTACCATTTTAACATTGTTCATGAATATTTTTCAGCGACTCTATAAAACTTTTGTTTACAATAATTTGATTGGTGATAGTAAACTTGGTTACTCAAGCAACATACAGTATTATTTTTTTTTTAAGTATTTCAAATCCCCAATTTATCAACAAATGGTGTGGTGTGGTGATGTAGCATTCAGACCCCAATCTGTCAGTATTTGTTTCTGCACTTCAGGCCAAAAGAAGTAAGTTGGACATTAGTTAAGAAAAGAGTCACGTCTGTTATACAGTGCTGCTTACTAGAGTCATAGTGTATCATTTGCAAACATAGCATGCAAATAGCATAGTATATTCATGGACCTGACTGATTTTGATTGCATATAAGAAGATCCCAAAAGTGCAGATACTAGTCTTGGCAAACACTGACCACTAGGCCAACTAACTGTACAAGTACTGGAATCAATATGCTTGTCTTAAATGGTCCCAGTGTAGTTAAATTCATTTGCTGTGATTTTTAGGAGACACACACACTCAGACACACCACACACACACACACACGCACATGCACACATACACACACACACACACACACACACACACACACACCACACACACGCACACACACATTCTCTTTCTCTCTCTCTCTCTCTCAAACTCACACACATCACATAATATAAAATACAGATAAACTGTGGTAGGATGCATTATTTAATTTTGACAGAAAAATCTTCGAAAAGTATAAATATTTAGCACCAAAACATGACTACAAATGCAAAGTAGATGATGCATGGTATCATTCAGGTCATTACTCACTTCTTTTCCAGGGAAATGGTAACAGAGTTAAAGCAGTTCTGTAGAGTTTCAGTGTTAGAAGGACTTCATTAGTACTGAGTGAACAGCAAGGTGCCTCTCAGCCAGCTCATAGAATTGACTCAATAACTAGTAAGTATTAACTCATCTGAAATGGAGATTAATGAAAACTATAAAGTACAATATAAACACATTCTAAGTATGGGGCTAAGGCAGCTACAGACAGTGCTGGATCACCAGATCTGTTAACAAAAATTAGTACTTTTTAATTTATCCAAAACAGTGCATAATCTCTAATCTCCCTCCTGCTGGCTGATACTGCTTACAAATCACAAGCAAGATACAATGTGTGGTTTATAAATGCTAATTGTGTTTCTATAATTAAATTACATTTTTCATATAAAAATAATATGTTGGCATGCTAATCTGTTAAGCCTTTTTTCACTGCTGCTAAATGTTTTACTGCTGCATATGGTTACTTTCATTGTGCTCTAAATAAACACACTGTACCTGTCAGTATAAGGGGAAAACTTGTTCTAATTGATTTATATCCGTTATTTTTTTAAATTAAAAATAGCCCTTTGATAATGATTTGGAACTAGAAATATTTCAGGATGACTGACTAAATGACATAAATATAATGATTTACTGTCTTAGAGATCAGTGGAGGGCAAAACTGAAAAATAATACATTAATGCAATAATGCTTGAATCGTAATCCTATTTTATATTCATGATGGTTAATTCTTCTTAACTTTTTGTGCAATGTGTATTGCTGTATACATATGGATACTTTATATTTGTCGCAATAATTTTTAATACACATGTACGTATTACATAAATATGTGCTGTCTTGCCAGCTGCTATCCCCACTGTCCACAGGCATGGCTGAAAATGGATCATTGATCCAGCCCACTTTCCTGATTAAATGACATAAATAAAATAAATTAAGAAAAAAATTAATAATTAATAATCAAACCACACCTCCACAATATGTATTATAAACATGTTCTATTAAAACAACATTCATCATTAAAATATTACCACTAAAATAAAATAATATGTTCTTTATTATGTAGCAGGCCTTTTAGTGTCTTCTTCTCTTTTTAAATTCCTTCAAACGTAGGAGATGTACAGATCACTGGTAACATCAAATATAATTTGTTTTATCTTCTCTGAATTTGTAATCCATGCAGTATTGTGCAATGCAAGGCATGAAGAAACTAATCCTGAAGTGTACAATTGCATTACTGTATGTTTTGGTACTGCTGAGTTCTTAGAGCAACAGCATTCCATGGAAAGCAGAATAATGCAGGTTTAATTACAACTCAGTTTTCTTCCTGCTAAAAACAGACAATTCAATCCCATCCAAATGAAGAAAACTCATTCTATCAAAAAACATTTATATCTGATTTTTACATTTGTTCATTAATGACTGGGGAACAAATAGAAACTAATACCTGCTGTATGGAAAGCAGAAGAAGAAAAATTCATATGTTGCCATAACCCCACATTACAGTAATTGTGAAAAAATGTATTTGATTTCTAATACATACTACTGGTGAAAATAAACCAACACATATTTTTTTTTACTAGTGATGTTTAAGTTTCTTTTTTAAGTTACATTTCTTAAAATAAAACTTAAAGAGCCATTAATAGCAAATTAAAAAAGACATGCATGGCACTAAGTTACTGCTTCAAAAAATATACTCACATTGGCTTACATGAAGAAAAGTTGTATTGCCCATAACAAGAACCCAAGTACCACAGTCCACCAGATGAACTGTTGGGCATGGGTTCTTGTTATGTGCAATAAAACTTTTTTTTACTGAAGTCAATGTGAGTATATTTCTTGAAGCAGGATATTTGTGCAGGGCTTCTCAAGATTTTTGTTTGCATTCAGTGTTAACTTGTGGCACAAGTTGTTGCCTTGAGCACATCTTTTTGATCTGTTAGCCTTGGATATCACAGAGATAACTTTAAAAACAATTTTTTGACAGAATTTAGTGTATCATTCTAGTTATCCTTGTATTATTTATTATTATGCACAGTTGCATGAATCCTTGATTCTCTGTCACATGGCCTTCTTCTGCTACAGCTGCTTTTCTACAAGTATCACATTGTTTTCTGCTTATAACATCATAATCATGTCCATAGAAAATTAATCTCACATTAAAAGCAAAGAACAATGATGTCACATGGAGACAACAGTGCAAGCAGATGAAGACTAAATGAAATATCAGTTTGCATGAAAATTTCAAAGGAAAGAAAGTAAAAAAGTCAGGACAGTCCATGGAATAGAACCTAAATTACATGAAATTGTTGCAATTCTCAAATTTATCTTGGTGGCATCCAATACTCTTTAAGGACAGAGAATTACCATTGATACTTAAAGCTACAATGACCATTTCAGTATGAACTTTTGAAAACTAAGAGGGTAACAAATATAAAATCACTGTGGGCCTTATGCACTGTTTGGCTTGGTATGCACCGGTATTGATACATAATAGCCACACAACTGTGCACCGCACATCTGGCCCCAAATGAAGACATGACTTGTGATTTATTATCCCTTACTAGTACAATGCATGGCTCTGTAGAGACGCACAAGAGAAGGGGCTGACCAGGGAGGGGCCTGGTTACCTGCAGGATCTCTTGTGTCCGTGCTGCTCTGTCTGTCCCCTCCACTCCACCAAAGAAGGGTTTTTGGAGATTCCAAGGGTGCATCTCAAAACATCGGGTGCCTGGGCCTTCTCTTTCAGCCCAAACCTGTGGAACTCCCTTCTTTGCTATATCTCAATCCTTAGAGATTTTTAAAAGGGAACTAACACATTTTTATTTAGCCAAGCTTATTTATCTGATTAGATAGCCAACTGATATTATTATTTTATATTATGTGTACAATTTTAACGTCTTATGTTATTTTAATGTAAAGTATCTTGAGTTTAAATTAAGAAAGTGCACTTAATAAATAAAAATGATGATGATGTTGATGACATACCTGGCCCAGACGTAAGGCTCCAAATTAGAAGCCTTGGCTGGTCCTGTAGTGGGTCATCTTGTCTGTGCAGGAGCAGAGGACCATAGTATACAGCACTCTGCATAAGGACTGCAATATCCCACAATCAGATATGTTTTTAAAATTACTAATCAATAACAAATGCTGCAGTCAGCATCCTCACCCCACCGGTCCATTGCACATTGTTTGTTTTATAATTATTTGCATGTTAAGCATGCTGAGCCTTGAGATAGGAAGCTATATAAATAAAATTGTCATGCCTTTTTTGGCTTGCAGAGGAGGGCTTGGTATGTTACTGTAAGGCCATTTCAGGGTTTCCTCAGTCATGGCAGGGGATGTACACTGGTCATGGCAACCCTCTGACTGGCTTACCCAAACCTTCCAACACTAGGCTAGCACAGCATAATTGCCTTAGTAGATGCCATATTCTGCCAGCCCAGCCCCTGACATTCCCCTGCCTCCAGTATTAAACAGTCATGCATACAGTATGTGTGAGTCTAGGCATGGTCGGGGCCTGAAGGATACAAAGTGGGACGGTTCTTTGTGCATCCATAGAATGCATGTACTTCTGCCCTATGCACCATGCAACAAGGCTGAATATCAATGATGCATGGACCCATATGTTATTATAGTGTATAGTGACCACTTGTTACACACAGAAATCAACTGTGGTAAAACAACATCTTGTCTGTCTTTCAGTGTGCATGAGACAGCAGTTCAAATAATGGGAAAACTGCCACACACATGTCTCAGTAAATTGTCTAACAGGATGGCAGCGGTTTTCTCAAAAGTGGCTGAGAAGCATGTAAAATTCACCTACAGCCCCAATGATTTCCAGGATCTGAGCCATACTCTTTAAGGATCAGTTAAGATTTTTCTTTTTGAAAGACAAAAAAAACCTGTTGATTCCATTGCATCTGACAACGTGATTTTATTAAGCATTTTTTCCATTTGTGTAACTGTTTCCCCCTTTGAAAACTATTGATAAAAATGCTTTAAACTTGACACTGTCTCTGAGTCAATTGAAGTTTTTTTTTTTTTTTTAAATGTTATGCTGTTTGAACAAGGGGTCACTATACACTATAAAAAATACTGGCTGAGCAACTGTGCCCAACCAGACAGAGCTGTGACCTCAGGGTTCTGATTCCATGGGACATCTTGAGCTTCACTCTCAAGGTCTCATGGAATCAGTACTTCTCAGTGGCAGCACAGGCAGGTTGCACACAGTTACTCAGCCAGTATTCTCTATATCTTTCATTGCTTCACATGCATAGCTTGCAAAAGCATGACAAGATTTTCAGGTTACTCAAAGGGGAAATGAAAACTTTGAGTAACACAAGTAAAATACTTTAGCAACACATTTTCAAAGCAACAATCATACCATTGTTGTTTTGCCTTTATATGAACTAAATATCTAAACTATTTAAAAGTGTGTTTTAATGCTTTATTTTCAAAGCATTTTTTGTATATACAGTTTCTGAATATTGATACACTGAAGGTGAAAATGGTTATTTTGATATAGTATGATCCAAACTAGTATGTACTGAAAATAATTTCCTGGCTCTAAACATTTAAATGTTAGCTCTTTCTAAATATATTACCTTTAAAGAGGATTACAGTTTGAACTGTTAGGGCTAGAAACTTATTTTTTAAATAAATGCTTGGAGTCAGGTCAGTGTAGTTACAGTACATCATGTTGGTGCAATTTGAATGTATCAGTACACAAAAATACACATGAATATAAAATTCAATGTTAATATACAGTATATGTATTTTAAAGGTACAGTTTCATTGTATCAATACAATGAATGTGAGTCACCATGGTGTAACTATATATCAAACAGACTCCAAGCTTTCATTTAAAGAGTTAGCGTACTGCTAAAATGAGTATCTGTTTTTAAAAACAGTCAACCATTACCTTTTAGATTTGAGGTTCTTTTCTCTTTTCTCTTTGGTTAATTAGAAGATTGTTTACTTGATGCTAGTAAGTGTGATGTGTGAAACAGCACCCTGCCTGGCAGCTAACATTATCTGGCTCTGTTCCACCAATTACATCATCACAGTTGTGATCTTACTCACTGTGACATCACTGCTGCTTAGGAACAGCCATTCACTAGTTGCTAGGTCAATCACCTGTAATGTCACAGTCAGTGACATCACAATGCTGATGATGTAGTGGGGGGGATAGGGACAGCAGCCAGGCTGAGAGGTATTTCACACATTCAGCACACTTTTATCACATTCTAATTCACCAAAGGAAGTGAAAAATACTTCAGAAATAAAAAGTTATAACTGACTACTTCTTAAAAATTTGTAACATTTTCCTGTCTGCTTCTTTTGGTAACACTAGCTCTTTAAAACATTACGTTTCTAATCCTAACAGTTCAAACATTAGTCCTTTTTAAAGGCAATTTCATTAAAAAGAGTTAACTTGTGGAGCCATAAAGGCTAAACACTTATTTTGTTTTAACGAAGGTTTGTAGTAGGATGATAAGTTACACTTTGTTGACACACTTGTGTTTGGTCACTGCCAGCTACCAGTGCAAACACATTCTCACTACTAAACAGATCTGTAATCTTTGGGCAGGAACAGATTTCTGCAGCAGTGATTTTATCAAGTGTCACACAACAAATATGGTGTATTTAGTTACATGTGAGTGTGGTTGCCTGCATATTTGATGCACGTAACTTCATCAGATGGAGGTAGACAGCACTTGATATAATATTTGTTACTGCATCAGAAAATACCACTGGTATTCTAGGAGAATCTCTTTGTTTTTCTATGTACTTTATTATAATATTATTAATTGCATTGTTGATTTTATCATTGAGTGCAATAAATGTGCAAATATGTGCAGTAAGAGAATTAAGTACTGAATAGTTTAAAATAAAGACTTTAATATAAACTGGCAGGTTATGTTAAATGGGGAGGTGATATAATTGTTAATAATATAAACAGTGTTTGCCATTGGTACAACAATAGTAACAAAGTATTTGTAAAATGGTACCTGGTGAGGATAAAGAGGAGAAAGTCACTCCCTTGCTTAGGAAACATTTTTAATTTTAAGATGTATTAAGCTATACATTCAAAAGATTTTCACATGCAGTTTGGTTCTCCTACAGTCTGCAAAAATGTTTTGCAGATAACTGACTCCCCGTTGTCTCTTCAAGCATCACCAATATTTACAAACTATAATAATACTTTGAGATGCTTCTAGATACTCTGGGTAAGTGGTTATCTGTAAAGAAAGTATTTTAAAATATTCAGTTGCAGCCAACCTGCTTACAGTACACAAATGCTCTGAATCATTTATCCAATGGTTAGATATATTAATGTATCTGTTGGCACTGTAGCAAGGATTAAATTACACAAGAGGCATTTTCAGTGCAGAATTATCACAGCACGTACTTTTATATCAAAATATTAATTTTCTAGTTATTGCAGTAGATATTTTATAAGAGCATGACAAAAACAAAACAATTCCTTGGCAATTTTTGTTTTGTTTTATTTTATTTTTATTACCTGGTAAATACAATAGGCATACAGCTACTTATTTTTAAGCATGACCTGGGAGAATTACAGTAGCAGTCAAATACAAAAATGTACAATTACAGCATCAATAAACAATGTGAGTACCATTCAAAAACAGTAACAGGATAATCAAATAAGTGAAATACAGCAGTTACACAGAATGGTAGCAGCAAGTACATCATTGGTAATAAGATAAAACAGCAGTAAAAATTATAACATTACACCAGTACTTGAAAGAACAATGATGAATGAAGTGAGCACATCAGGTAATAACCGAGGGCACTAGGTTATACGTTAGCATAAGCTAGCCTAATTAAATCTGCAAAAGCAATTAATCTGAGTAAATTAGCATAAATGTAGCAATTTATCAACAGGAATAACCACTTTTTACATACTTTTTGGAAGGCAATATCATTCCAGGCTTAAACTGGAGAAATGAACAGGTTCCCCAAACACACACACACACACACACACACACACACACACACACAGAAATCTGTGGATTTCATACTGTAAAGTGTAGAAATGCTCTGCGGAATCATGGGCTGAACATGAAGACTGGCATGATTCTGTTTGTCAGCAGAATTTTATCGAAATTTGTTTGTGTAACTCCTTTGACTCATACTGATCTGCATAATTATGTGCAGAAGGCAAACTTAAGGGAGAAGTTATTATGTGGAAATTCCCAATAATTCCACAGAGTAATTGATCAGGGGAAATCACTCTATGCAGTAATTCCTATCCATGGATTTTTTTCCCCACACCTCTAGTTCAAACGTAACTGCAGGCAATATTGTAGAGCATAGTGTGACACAAAACATGTTAGCTACATTACTCATTCCACATACATTACATAGAAAAATACAAGTATACATACAAGTGAACATTTAATATGGTTAGCTGTTTCCCTTGCAAACATAACTTGCAAAAATTAGTTGTTTATGTACTTGCATGCCAGTGTTGATCCTTTGCAGAGCAATGCTTCCATCTTGTGGAGAGCTCAGGAAATGTCCTTCTACTACTGAATCTGCCATACTGCATTCTCAAGGAAATTCATAACTTTGCATATCTATCTATCTATCTATCTATCTATCTATCTATCTATCTATCTATCTATCATCTTTTTTACTTTGAAAAATACTGCATTAATACACCACTCAGGGTTCAACTTAACACAACAAAAGTAGGGAAATGTGACCTTGGGGTTTCCATGCCTAACTCCCCACCTCCACCCCTTAAGCAGCAAAAGGAAAAAAAAAACATTCAGTTTTTGGGTCTTCTGAGTCATGGTGAATCAGTGGTGGAGTGTTTCTTGGTGTTTCCTCCCCTAATGCTCACCCCCTTCCCTGAGCAAACAGGGTCAGATGTGATCTCTTTTCTTCACTCAGGAAATGCAGAACCCTGCGTGAAGAAAGCTACAACAGATTTTGTTGGTAACATTTGGTGTGACATACCTCTCTATCTTTGAAGAGTATATCACTATGAGCCACTGGCCTGGAGCTGTACCTTGTGCTTTGGACAAGAGGCTACAAGCTGGGGGTGAGCATTCACCCTAACACCACATTTTCCTACTTCTCTTGCATTAAGTTAAAACTCTAACTAGTGCATTAATGCAGTTTTTTGCAAAGAAATTCCCTTCTTTTTGAGACAGTGGAATCATATCCACATTCACGCAGGTCCCAAAGGGAAGATTTGCCCTGTACCTCTGTGCAATGACGGATGTAAAAAAATTACCAAAGTTATGAATGTGCATAGAAAAATGTCACTGTACCTTCATAACTTTGCTTTTTTTTATACATTTTTACACCAAATTTTCAATATACTGTAGCCTTTTTATGACCCCACCTCATAAACCTGGAAAGAGAAAATGTTAAAATCCCAGACAATACATAATTTCATGCTACAAGTGTGAAAACACATTTCATCCAGGATTTGAAAAAAAGCTTTCAATTTCATGAGCTGGTGAGAAAAAAATGGCTATGTTGAAAACTTGAGATCAAAATATTGAATATTACCAAAGTTATGAGTCAGTGTTGAAAAATATCAATGTACACTCATAACTTAGTTTTTTTTAAATATCTCTACCCCAAATTTACAACATAGCCCTCTATGACCCCCCCCAATGAACAAGGGTGGTGAGAATTTCCAAATCCTGTTTGAAAGGTGATTTTTTTTGCAGCAACCATGAAATCACCTTTCAGGACAGATTTAAAGAATATCACCACACTGGGTCCTGAGGCTGGCCCCCAAAACACCATGTTGGAAATTGTGTGCAAAAATGCTTAAAAATGACGAAGTTTTGAATTAATTTTTAAACCCCATTGAAATATGTTAAACTGGACTTACCTTATTTTCTTATATTGAAGTTGCCGGTTGAAGCAGCAAGATATGTCTTTGATCGGAGTGGATCTACATCATGGGACATGTTCAGGTGGTTGGGTGTGTGTGCGGTGGTGGGTACATAGTGGGCAGCTCAAGATAGGGACAGTCTCATCGCCGATGGACCATTTTCCTTTTCAGGTTACACCAAAACAAAACAAACAAACAAAAAAAACAGCAAAATACGGTTTACTTTACTGTAGGGGGATCCAAGCTGACACCAGGGACTGGACATGCCAGTGTCAGGATGATTTTCAGCAGCACCAGGGGTGGCAACACTTGTGCCACCTTGCATATTATGAGAAGGGGTGGATGACCTGGGTAGAAAGGGGTCAAAAGAAGCAATACCTGGGGTGTGCACCAAAGTGCACTTATATCATTTTTAAATATATAATTAATCAAGAAATTTTGAGAAGAGGGGGTGAGTAACCTGGAGAGGAGAAGGGAAAAGAAGTGGCACTGCCGTCCTCTTTCTTTAGCTCTCAAAATGGCTTACTGTGGAACTTCCTTTTTGAACTTTTTGGAAGTATCCAACCACAACTCCAAAATAGAGCACTTCCCTGCTGATTTTTGTTATTTTCTGCTCAGTGTAGCCCCTCAATTTAACCCTTGCAGGGCTGCAGACTGAGCATCTGTCCAAGCTCAACCAAATTGATTCATTCTAGTTCTTTCAGCAGCCTAGGGGTTAACTCATTATCTAGATGCATACTGAAATTTCCCTTATTGAAGCACTGAAGCAGTCAGGTAGACTACAGTGTAAAATTACAGACAGTCCATCTCATACCTCTCAACCTCCCTCATCACAAATCAGGAACAAGGCTTAAAATGACCAGGGACAAATGACCAAAGTCAGGGACACATTTGAAAAAATAGTAATATTAGTTCCAGAAGCTGTGTACAACATGCTTCGTAGTGTGAATATCATTTTCTTAATGAGAACTAGACTGTGAAACCAATGACTGCCATTATTGTATGATTCAAATCCATACTCTTCAGTGACAGAAATGCCAAATTTAGGAGGGACAAAAGACATTTCTGAGGCAAAATCAGAGACAGTTGAGCAGTATGGGTGGATTGGGATATTGGGATCTGAGACCATTTTCTTCTGTTTTGTTTTTTTATATTTTTTTATTCAACCTTTGTATATTTGCTAGCTAGTGCTAGTGAAAGGTGGGGGCTTACAACAACTCTGTTTACCTACAGAATCGGGTTCACTGCTAACTTTTCCACTCTGATGTATTTAACGCTCATAAAAGGTACAGCTCAGACAGCACTGGATAGTAAACTAAAACTCTTTGTTTATCCACAGGTACAGGCAACGTGCAGGCTGCCCCCCCCACCCACTCACCCACTGTGATGAATTTAATGCTGATAAAAATGTGGATAAAGCCCTAAATTTATCCACAGGTACCATGTGGGGCAGGCTCAGTGCACATTTACCCACATTGTGATGAATTTAGTGCTGGTAAGAGGTGACAGACTGACTAATCCACAGGGACAGGGACAGCTACAGTGTGGGGGAAGGGGCAGTGCTTGGTTTCCACACTGTCTGCATTTAGTCCTGGTGAATGGCGAGGGGCTGCAGGAACTAGGGACTAAAGCCTTTTGTTTTTCTACAGTGACAGGTACAGTGTGTGACTGGGGAGCAGTAAGGGACTAGCATCACTGGAGTCTGAAGTCCTCTATACATCCACAGGGGCAGATGCAATGTAGAACAGACTATCCTGGTTTTCTGCACTGTGATATAGTGCTGATGAAAAGTAGCAGACTGACTGCACTAGAGGCTGAAGCCCTCTGTTTATCTACATGGGTAGGTACAGTATGGGCAGGGACGGTGCAGGGTTCTCATGCTGATGGTTTCAATGCTGGCAAAAGTTAAGGTATGGGTAACACTGGGGACTGCTCTACAGTCTTCATATCCACAGTCTCTACTGGAAGGTCATTTTAGAAGGCCACCATCTTCTGGGTCAACATATGCTTCCTAATGTTACCACTAAACTTGCCATCCATGACCTTCAGAGTATGTCCCTGTGTACTGCTGGGTAACATATCCATATGTTCAATCCTGTCAGTCCCCCTGAGAATGGGAAGACTGAGATCATGTTCCATCTCAACCTGCTGTTCTACAGGGAGAAGATGTTAACAACTACTAGTAAACATAAATGTGGATAGTATCTGTCAGATCCTTCCAGGTAGTCCTGTTTTGAAAATGTGCCTTCTCTTAAACAGTGATGTCTAAACAGAAAATCCACCAGCAAATTTGTTTTTGTTTTGAGTACTGAATACATTCTCTTTACTGCTGCAGTAAATGTAAACACTGGAGGAAATATACTGCATAGATATGCAGAATTAAACAAAATGCTACATAAATTCACTGCGGCTAAGCAAGTGGCAGAAGGGGGGTATTGTCAACAGAAAAATGGTGCTTGGTCTGCACTCAAAAAGGAGTGAGCAGGTCAGTTTTCCTATGTGGGATAGTGACCCATAGGGTGAAAAAAGTTGGGGTTATTGGAAACATGATGAATCATAATGGTCTACAGAGACCATTTTTTTTAAAGCAGCAGTTTTGTCATCAAGGAAGAAAAAAGGTGGATCAGAATTACATGCAAACATATGAAGAAGCCAGCAGAAGAAAGAAACATAGAAACATAGACTTTGATGGCAGATAAGGACCGCTTGGCCCACCTAGTCTGCCCATTTCTTTACCTAGAGGATAAGCTACAGATCCTATTTAACCAACAGCCTATTTCTTCCTACTCCCCACAAAATTTACCTTATGTCTGTCCCATGTATTCTTGAATTCTCCCACAGTTTTAGACCCCACAACCTCCTCAGAAAGGCTGTTCCATGCATCCACCACCCAAGCCATTTGGTCTATCAAGTCTGTTCCTATTGCAGGGTCCAGAGCTTGAGCTACTGTCCCTTCCATCCCTCCCACTCCTCCAATCCTCCCTACCCATGATCTTTACCTCCTCCATGCCTATCCCAGCCTCTCTTAAAGCTGCCTTCTGTCTTCAATGAGATGACATCTTCTAGTGACACATTCCAAGTGTCCACCACCCTCTCTGTGAAGATGTGCTTCCTGATCTCCTTTCTAAACCTCCCACCCCTGTGGGGTGACTGTAAGACTGTGTCCCCTCATGTTATGGTTGCCACTCAGCTTACAGCCTCTCCTTATCAACCTTATGTATACCTTTCAAGTGCTTGAAGGTCCCAATTATGTCCCCCCTCTCTCTCCTGTCTTCCAGGGAGTACATGTTCAGTGCACTCAACCTCTCTCCATGGACCAAGTGGAACTTTTTCAATGCCAAAAAAAAAAAAACACTAGCAATGCTTTCCCTGGCCTTGAATAAATTGACAGTATTATGGGGTGGTATTATACTTTGCACATTCTTGTGTTCTATGATTCTGATATGTTCACCTATTAAATTCTGAAGCTATATTGAATTTTGCAAATGCAGGCTCATAACTGTGGTAATATTAAATATTTTATCACAAAGTTTCAACATAGCCATTTCGGAACAACAGCTCATGAATGTGACAGCTGTCATTTTTCAACTCCTGCCCAAAATGTTTGTTTGCAGCCCAAAAGTTGATTTTGCAGTTCCTGCACATGATCTTTAGGCCAAGAATTGAACATTTTATCTGCCCTTTTTTATGAGGCAGGGTCATCACAAGGCTGTGTTGAAAATTTGGTGTATAAATATTAAAAAATTAAATAAATGTTCAATATTTTAACCCAGATACCTCTCCTGCAGTCCTATTTGCTCTGGCCATAACTTGTTATATGACTCCTCGCTAAGACCACTGCCTCACTGCTCCAATTGAAGCAAGCAGCATAGCTCCAGCTGTGACTTCACAATTCAAGAAATTCCTGCTCACTGACAGTTCTGTCATGAGATCTATCTCATGAAAAAACAATGTTTTTTGTATGACCTCACAAAAGAACTGTTTAAAAATCTCACCCTCTTCTTTCATGAACCAAGATTCTTCTTCCATGAATTAACATTCTTCTTTCATGACACTCACGAAAGAGGTTTGGGCTCACAAAAGAACTGTGTAAAGAAATTAAGTCACATCCTCTTCTTTTGTGAGCTGACAGTCTTCTTTCATGATTCTTTCATGATTCTTGAAAGAAGTTCAGCTCACCAAAGAACTATGAATAAAACAAAGTCCTACCCTCTTCTATCGTGAGCTAGGAGTCCTCTTTTATGAGGTGACAGTCTTCTTTTACGAGACTTATGAAAGAAGAAGTTTAGCTCACAAAAGAAGAATAGGAAATCCTTGCTAAGCCTTCCACCTAGGATTTTAGGGATGTCCCAAATCCATATTCTCTGGTCTTTTTTCAAAAAATAAACATCAGAATTTAGACACCAGGCTCTACAGTCTCAATACCATGATGTTTTTTTCCTTTTAATAATTGTGGGGTGGTAGTGAGGTGTTAGGATTGAAAACCATATTTGTACAACTAATTTCCTACATATTCTTCTTTTGACCCACTGCATGAACCAGGTAGGTGACATTTTCAAATCCCACCAGAAATGTGATTTTGTCAAGTGACTGCAAAATTACCTTTTGGGACAGATTTGAAAAAGTTCACCTGCCTTGTTCATGAGGTGGTGTCTGTAAAAGACCATGTTGCAAGTGCTAATAAATCCATCAATGAGATGTTTATTTCTCCGTGCTCGTCCAATAGATCAGAGCGCTTACATCTTAATTCACATTAAATTCCATAGAAACAAAAAAAATCACAATATAAAAACAACTACTCTAAAAATAAATATAAATATACAATACAGCTGATCCAGAGTTACTTTTCATCAGGGAATGCCTGGCCGAAGAGATAGGTTTTCAATTCTGCCTTAAAGGTATCAGTGATCTGGCACTCTCTAATCCACCAAGGTAGAATAATCCACAGGGTTGGGGCCATGAAAGAGAAAGTTTGCACCCCAGAAGTCTTTAAAGGACCCTGGGAATCTCTAGCTGTCCTGTATTAGCAGAGTGGAGTGAATGGAGGGGCAATAGGGGCACAGAAGATCTTGCAGATAGCCAGGTCCCTGCCTGTGTAGGGCCTTATAGGTCAGCAACACAACCTCAAAAGTGATTCACCAATGTACTGGCCAGTGCAGAGAGTGGAGCACAGGTGTGATATGGAAAGATCTTGGAGAACCAGTCAACAATCTGGCCGTTGCATTCTGCATTAGCTGCAGTTGGTGAATATCAACCCCCTGCAGCCCTAGGTACAAGGCATTGCAGTAATCAAGGCATGAGAGTACAAAGGCATGAACTAGCGTTGGATCATCAGCAGATGGAATCAGGCACTTGATCTGGGCGATGTTCCTCCAATGATAAAATGAGGTTTTAATGACAGCTGAGGTTTGGTGGCTAAATGTTAAGAATTAGCAAAGTTATGAGTGAATGCTGAAATATTTCAATGTTCACTCATAAATTGGCCTTTTTAATATTCTTTTACATTGCATTTTCAACAGAGGCTTCTTATGAATTCTCCTCATGAACCCTGTATGTGAAAATATTCATGTTCCACCTGAAAGGTGTTTTCATGCAGTGACAGAAAAATCACATTTCAGGATGGATTTGAAAAATTCTATCTACCTTGTTAATGATATGAGTCCCCAAAAAGGTCATGTTGAAAATTTGGTGTATAAATATTATAAAATGAGAAAGTTGTGAGTAAAAGTTCAAAACCAATGGAAGTACATTAAACCGGACTTACCACATTTTCTCTCAATGCAGTCACTGTTTCCAGAAGCAAGACATATTTTTAATTGGAGAATGGATCTACACCATGGGACCTGTTCAGGTGGGTGAGGGTGTGGCGGGGATGGGGGGCTGAGTGCTTAGTGGAGGGTCAGGGTGGAAAGTGTGGGGCTGTGAATAGGAAATCAATGAATGACCATTTTCTTTTTTACAGGCATCTAGCTTTAGAATAAAAAAAATCAACAACGGATGGTTTTCATATTTCACAGGGAAGCCAACATTTGAGATTTGGCATGCCAGTGTCAGGATACTATTCAGCGGCATTTGGGATGGGTACCCCAGTGCTACCACCTATATAAGAGGGTGGCTGTGGGAGGTTACAACAAAGCAGTACTTGTGAGAGTACCCTGGTCCACTTACATAATAACATAAGAATATGATGGCAGATGGGGACCTTGTGATCAATCTAGTCTGCCAGTGATTCCAACTCCCAGCCTATAGGTTGCTTGTTTTGCTTTTACTGTAGTGTCTGTCCCATGCATGTTTAAATTCATTTACTGTCTTTGCTGAAACCACCTCTGGAGGAAGGCTGTTCCATGGGTCTTGCAACCTCCCTGTGAAAAAGTACTTTTTGACATTATTTCTTAGCCTTCCCCCTCTCAGGAGTAGGTTGTGCCCTCTAGTACATGCCTCTTTGTTGGTCTGGAAGAGGTTGTCTGCCTGAACTGTGTTTAGACCTTTGATGAATTTGAATGTTTCTATCATGTTCCTCCCATCCCTTCTCTGTTCCAGGGTGTACAAGTTCAAGTCCCTGAGTCTAGATTCATATGGCTTGTGATGGAGGCCCTGCACTCTCTTAGAGGCCCTTCTCTGAATAATCTCCAAGCACTCCTTGTCCTTCTTTAAGTAGGGCCTCCAGAACTGGACACAGTATTCCAGGTGTGGCCTCACCAAGGATCTATAGAGTGTGATTATTACTTCTTGTTTCCTGCTCTTAATTCCTCTGCCTATGCATCTGAGGATACTGCTTGCCTTTCGTGCTGCTTTTTAGCATTGTTTTCCTACTTTAAGGTCATCTAATATGATTACTCCTAAGTCCCTTTCAGTTTTGGTCACCTCTAGGGTATGCCCATCTAGGATATACTGTATTGCTGGGTTCTGTTTACCCAAATGCATCACTTTGCATTATTTAGCATTGAGTCTAAGCTGCCAGTCTTTGGACCACTGTTCAAGTCTTTTAAGATTTTCTAATCATACTAGAGGTTCCCTCTAGAGTATCCGCCTTATTACAGAGTTTTGTATCATCTGTGAATAGGCAGATTTTACATTCTAGACCATCAGCAATGTTGGTGATGAATATGTTAAAGAGGATTAGACCCATCACCGACCCAAGGCACTCTCCTTGTCACATAACTTTCTTTGAACATGACGCCATTTACAGTGACCTTCTGAGTCCTATCTTGCAGCAAGTGTGCAATCCAGATTGCTATTTTATGATTGACACCTGTGTGTTCAAGTTTTTTGATTGACCTCCTATGTTGGATGGTGTTAAAGGCTTTGCTGAAGTCCAGGTATACCACATCCACCAGCCCACCCTTGTACACTGTCCTGGTCACCAAATTGAAGAACTGAATCAAGTCCTCACCTGATTCTTCCTTCTGGCAGGGTTCTTAGCATCCTGGAGAGGTCAAGAATTAGGCGAAATTTCTTCAATCCCTCACCACACCCCTCCTATTTCTCCCTACCCAATGTGACCTTGCCTAGTCCTGCCCCCTGGCAGGGTTCTCAGCAGCCTGGAAGGGAACAGCACTGGGTTAGCCTCTTCCTTTCCTCCCCCATCCCCTCTATCCTTCATTGTTCTCACCTGACTCTGACCTCTGGCAGGGTTCTCAGCATCCTGGAGTGGCCTAGTTTCAGGACAGTCTCTTCTTTCTCTTCTCCTTCCCTCACCCATTCCCACTAGTCTGTTTACCGAACTTGCCCTTGCCTAATTCTGCCCTCTGGCAGGGTTCTCCACATCCCAGAAAGGCCTAGAATTAGGCAAATCTCTTCCTTCCTTCCTCCCACTCATATCCCATCCACCTAATCTACACCCACCTACCGATCTACAATTTCCCCAGCCCTTCCCCTGACCATCACCATCATTTCCCCATTTCAAAGTTATCACCTCACTCTGTCACTGGCAAGGTTCTCTGTTTACCGGAGGGGCAAGCTCTAGGCATGACTCATCCTCCCCTACTTAATCCCTTCCCCTTCATCTTTCATGCCCCTCCTCTCTACCCCTCCGCACTTAAGAAAGGATTTAGCTCACCTGAGCTAACTGAATTTGCACTTTTTTTGCTCTGCCTGAGCTGCCTGCAGCTTGTACTACCCCTTTGTTAACTTCCCCCACAACTGTTTATTCACTTGTCCAGGCAATGCCCCCGCATCTTTTAGCCTCTCTTCCCCACAGCGACCTTACCCTACCCACCCAACATCCCTCTAGGTTCCCCCCTCACCACTGCACCACATTCAGTTAATAATTTGCTTTCTTCTGCCTCTCAGATTGTATCCCACTGCAAGGAGGTGGCTACATGGCTGCATTAAATTTATGTACTATGATCCTCAGGTATGCACATTGTACATGTGTGTATATTACACAGGCATGTGTTTACTTAACTGTATGTCATGTTATAAATGTAATTGTAAGCTTACAGGTATTTGCTCAGTCAAGTCAAATGCAAACAGCATGTTATTTCAACCTCAAATTGTACCCCCACAGGTCACACCAGGAGATGAGCAACTAGTTGTTCAGTGTGCCTTCCTGAAGAAACATTTCCATAAATAAAATAAATAAAAGTTAGTCTGGCATGATTTGCCTGTGATGGACCTGTGTTGTTTGGGGTTGAGTTTTCCTGCCCTCTTTAGGAAGTTTGCTATCAGGTCTTTAAGGAATGTCTCCACGACTTTACTCACTACTGAGATCAAGCTGACTGGGCAGTAGCTACCTGCCTCCTCCCTGCTGCCACTCTTGTGCAAGGGCACCACTGTTGCCTTCTTCCAATCTTGTGGCACCCTACTGCTTTCTAGAGATTCATTATATAATTCTGCTAATGGTGTGGCTAATTCCTTTTGAAGCTCTCTCAGTATTCTTGGGTGAATTCCATCTGGTCCCAAAGCTTTGTCTGTCTTCAGTTTCTCCAGTTCTTTCAGCAACCTTTCCCTTGTAAAGGGACTTGTGTCTGCGCATTTAGTGTTGGCCCACTGCCATCTGGCTCATTTGTGAAGATTGAACAAAAGAATCCATTGAGTGCTTCAGCTTTGTGCTCATCTTTTTCCACTTTCTGACCCTTGCTTGTTGCTACTCTGTCTATCCCTCCTTTGTTCTTCCTTTTTTCACTGATATATCTGAAAAGGGTTTTGTCCCCCCTCCTTGACTCCTAGTGCTATTCTTTCCTCCATTTGAACTTTTGACAGTCTGATAGCTTTTCCAGCCTCCTTAAGCTTTTCCATGTAGAGCTCCTTATCAACTTCCTCTGTGTCCCCTTGAACCACCTAAAGGCTTTTTTCTTTTCCCAAATCTTTAGCACTTCCTCTCTAGCAAACCAGAGAGGGTTACTCTTCCTTTTTGATTTAGCTATTAGCCAAGTACAATCCACAGTTACCGTGTTCAGTGAATCTGTTATGGACTTCCAGTGAGCTTCTACAACCCCTGTGGTGCTGTTTCCTAACAATGCCTTAATACTGGATCTCATTTTATGGAAATCTGCTTTTTTGAAGTCAATCACTTTTTGTCTATTGTGGCCTGAAACCTCTATATTATTAATTTGTAGCCAGACAGACCAGTGATCACTAGTTCCCAGATTGATGCTGACATGGATGTTGGATATTCTGTGACTGTTAGCGAGAACCAGATCCAGTGCTGCTTTATCCCTGGTGGGTGAGTCCACTAGTTGGTTAATCCCTGCTTCCTTTAGAGTGATAAGAAATTCTCTGCTCTTTTCTGTGGAAACTATTCAAGTAGACCAATCTATATCTGGTAGATTGGAGTCCCCAACCAGAAGCAGTTCCCCTTTGTCAGCCATTGTGTGAATGGTCTCAAGGAGAACTTGATTTATATTAAGTATAAGAAACACTGGGAAGGGGGCAGGTGATATGGAGGGGAAGGGGTTGGCAAACTGTACAGAGGTGGGCACCCCAATCCACTTTTATTATATACAAGGGATTTGTGAAGAATGATGCATGACTTGCTGAGCTGGGTGGAGGAGGGAATAAAAATAATGAAGAAATGAACATCAAGAGAGCATGAGGGAAATAGATTGAGAGCGTCGGCTCACAGTTGGCACACACACCAGCAACATGTCTCCATCTGCAGCTGCAGATGTCAAGAATGTCCCACTGTTCTTATTCAGAGCACATGGCTGAACAGTTCTTCTTGCTAAGCTGAGCACCCTGGATTTTGGGGTGCCCAGAAAATCTATTTCTGGCAATTTTTTTAGACAAACTCGAGAATCTAGCTAATCAGGTCTACTTTACCTAGGTTCAGATGTTTGTTTTTGAAAATACATAATTGTAGTATATTTTCAGTGTTATTTAGTGTAAAGCCATCAGAATCAATATTTTTTCTCACGATTGATAAAATCATGAAAGATAAACCCTCATAATCAATGTTTTTTTATTGTTCGTATCAGACGGTTATCCAAAAACCCTACTGAGCATGCTCAGAAAAAAACTGAAATTCCTTATATCTCTAAAACCGTTTGATATCTTTTCACCAAATCTTCAAAAGGCACTACCTACACACAGGCCATGTCTCTCTTCAAAGCTTTGTGAAAAAAAATTATGTGTCAACTAGGCCGTACATGAGAGAAAAAAAGCTTTGCGAAGTATAGGAAAAAAAACACCCTTTTTCAAAAAATCGATGTTCCATATTTCGGAAACTGCACCAGATGCCATTATAAACTTTTCACATCTTTAGACTCTGCCAGCCAGACTGTACATGCAAAATTTTGGGCTATTCTGTTGAATGTTATTAAGGTGCAAAATTTGGGTTTAACATTGAGCACTGATAGAGGCAGTATAGCACAGTGGTTTAAGGCTTTAAGCTGCAAACCTGGAGGTTTGGGATTGAATCCCACATCTCCCACTTGCATATTGTGTGACCTTGAGCAAGTCACTTAACTTCCTTGTGCTCTCAGATCACACCTGTAAACAAGCTTTCGGCTTAGTGTGTCTCTCCTGGTAAAAAAAAGGCTCCTCTCAACCCTAACTATGCTGGTGCTACTGCACCCCTATAGTATTGCAAAAACCAAAAATGTTGACACATCCATTAGAGTTAAAGCATGAAGTACATAAAGAAGGGAAATGAAAAATGAGGGTAAAAAATCAATAACATCTTTTCAAAATTGTGGTGTGGTGTTCATCAGAGTTTTAAAGAATATGCAATGCAGTGTTGTTGTCACCCACATATCCTCATTCTCTATTCAAGCATTCTTGTGTCTTACTTTTTTTAACAAGGCACTGATGATATTATGGGAATGCCAGCACTATGTTGCATGCTCGCTCAAGCCCCAAGCAATACCATACCACAGAGTCTATAAGGTTCCAGGAAGTTTTTATTGTAATTTTTTCACCTAATTTGCACCCTTTGTGCATCAACCCTAATAGATATATTACAATAGTTATTTGCAATGTATGTCATTACATTTTGAAAAAAATATATACTGTAACAACTGACACTTTTAGCCTTTGCCTTTCTTAAATCCAATGATGAACAATGTATAGTGATTCTCAGCATGATGTACCTGTAGCTTGCTTCAAGAGTGGCTCTGGAAGTCTCCTGAGAAGAAACTGCATAGTGATGCACTGCACAGTCCTGAAGCTTGTTTTCTTATGTTCACCATTTCAGACCTGTAGCTTGCTTTATAGGTGTCGCTGATGGCCAAACGTGAAGCAGCTGTATAGTGAGCAGGATCAAAACAGTTTCATTGGGGTGCAGTAAATGGGGAGGGTGCTGATTATGGCTTCAAGGATAGGGAAAGGCTTATTGGACCATAGGGTGGACAAGGCTCCAGGCAACCTGCACCTGAGGGTACATAGAGAACTTACTTAAGAGTTGTCAGGACTATTGTCTGAGCTATTTAGTGGCTCAGTGAAGATAGTGCCAGGGATTGAAGAACTACAGATATAGTACTACTCCACGGGGGTGGAGCATAGGTAGAGCTGGGCAGCTTCAGACTTGGAAACCTTGCCTCCATCATGGGCAAACTGACAGAGACCATTGTAAAGAAAAGCCTAGTGGCCTACTTTGAGGATAATGGGCTGCAGGATAGCAAGCAGCATGGGATTGTGTTGTGAAGACTATGTCAGATGAGCCTGATCATTTTTTTTCAACTACTGTAGATCACTAGAACAATAGAAAGAGGCCAGGCAGTAGATTTGCTCTACTTTAACTTCAGTAAAGCCTTTGATTTTGAGCTGCACAGTAGGCTTCTAAAAAATCTGGAGCACTTTGAAGTAGGATTAGTCAAGTGGGAGGAAAATTGGTTAGGGAATAGGGCAGCAGAAGGTGATGGCTAACAGGATCAAATCTGGGGGCAAGGGGGTCACAAGTGGGGTGCTGCAGGAATCAGTCTTGGGACCTGTCCTATTTATTATATTCATTAGTGACACTGGGGAAGAAATCTGACATGTGACAGGGTGTACAGTAAGGAAGAGGTGAGGGAGCTTCAAAGGAATCTAGAAAGGCTTGAGAAGGGGTGAAAGGTCTGGCAGTTGAGATTCTATGCCAGGAAGCGTAGTTTGATGCACTTAGAGAAATATACCCATGCACGGAATACAGGATGGGATCATTAAGCTAATCACTTCAGCAGTGGAGAGGGATATGGGAATCCTCATCACTGACTCTTTCAGGCAAACCAACCAATGCAATAAGGTCTATAGCAAGAATCTAGGATTTTGGCATCTATAGTGAGGGGTTTTGACAGTGGGGGGGTGATACTGCCCCAATGCAGATCAATGGTGAGGCCTCACCTAGAGTACTATGCCTAGTTTTCGAGTCCTCACCTGAGAAAGGATGTAGGTAGGCTGTAGTCAGTGCAATAAAGGGTCACAAAAATGATTCAAGGCTAGCAGGGCAGATATTAAAAGGCACGTCTGAAGGCCCTGGACTCGCACTGTCTGGAGAACAGATGGTAGAGGAGGAGACATGATGATAGAGACCTGTAAGTTCCTAAGGGGTAGTCATGGGGTAAATTGCGAGGACCTGTTTGCTAGAAATAGAGATGTAGTCACAAGGTGGGGGCATGATGGGCATGATTGGAGATTGGTGGGAGGTAAAATCAAGAAGGATGTGAGGACCTTTTTCTTCATGAAAAGGGTGCTGCAGACTTGGAACAAATTGCCAGTGGAGGTTGTAGGGGCAGGGACCACTAACGGTATCAAACATGGGTGGGGCAAGCCCAGGGTACTCATAGCCACACGTATGGGAAACAATAAGGGGGAGGCACTGGAAGAGGGGATGGGGAGAATTACTCACTATAGCACCAGTCCACTGGGCAAGGTAACATCAGTGCTAAGACTTGATGGGAAATTGGTCTCCTTCTCTCATCAGATTTGTTTATTTGTTTATGTGATACCCACTATGTCAGAACCATAGCTTGCTTCATGAAGCTCACTGTTCTAGACTTGTAGCTTGTTTTGTATTTGTTCAGAGAGCCACTCATGAAGCAGCTGCATAGTGATAGGGGCCAGCCTGGGAGGATATAGAGACATAGAAACATAGAATTTGATGGCAGATAAGGACCGCTTGGCCCACCCAGTCTGCCCATTTCCCTACCTACTGGATAAGCTGCAGATCCTAGTTAACCAGCAGCCTACTTCTTCCTACCCCCACCCCCTACAATGGCCTTGTGACTGTCCCATGCATGCTTGAATTCCACCACTGTTTTTGACTCCACAACCTCCTCCGGAAGGCCGTTCCATGCATCCACAACCCTCTCTGTGAAAAAATACTTCCTTAAATTACCTCTGAGACACCCCCTCTATCTTCAAATTGTGCCCCCTTGTTCTTGCATACCTCTTTTTTTGAAAGATGCTACCCTCTTGGACTTTGTTGATTCCCTTGAGGTACTTGAAAGTTTCTATCATGTCCCCCCTCTCCCTCCTTTCCTCGAGGCTATACATATTAAGCACCTTTATAGGCCTTTATAGGGGAGACATCCTGCACCCTTCAAGAAAGGGGACAGTATTTCTTTGCTGGAGATTTAAATGTTACTTGGATGAGCATTTAAACTGGGTGGAGGATGTAAAACCAAGAAAGGGAACATTTGCTCCCAAGATGATGAAGCAGCAAGGAGGGATGGCCACAGGGGAGAAGGCTCCTCCAGGACAGGGGTGTAAGAAGACAGGAGGGGGACAAGGCAGAGGACAACAGGGATATAAATTAAGAAAACAAGAAGGGATGAGTAAAGAAGACAATGTAACAGAGAAGATAACAAGAGACGGGGGTCAGGGGTTGTTGCTTTAGAGAACAGCACAGGTGGGGGTGGAAGCAGGCAGGAGGGAGAAAGGTGTGGAGAGCCATATGAACCAATGCAAGGAGTCCAAAAAACAAAATTCTATACCTGGACCCCATAATGGCTGAGGCTAGCCTGTATTTGGTGCTCATAATGGTGTCATGGTGCACTAACATCCATGACTGGGATATGGCCATACCAGACTACTCTCTGTTCTGGAAACACAGGGAAGGGAGGAGGGGAGGAGGGATTTTACTATATGTAAGGGAGGAAATCAAGGCTATCGGATCAGAGGGGCACTTGGAGGAGAAGGGAGGGCTGGAGATGCTGTGGGCCATCTTGGAGACAGGCTTTTGGGCCACTTTCCATGCAGGGGTGGTATATAGACTTCCAACACAGGGAAAGGAGTTAGATAAGGCACTTGGGGAGGCCAGCACCAGGATAGCAAGTAAGGAGGAAGTGCTGCTAGTTGGTGGCTTCTGCCTGCCAGATATGGATTGGAACATTCCAACTACGGCATTTCCATCTGTAGTTTCAGCAAGGTGTAGGGCTCTTACTGACGCCCTACAAGGGCCTTTTCTTAGGCAGTTAGTCAAGGAGCTCACTGGGGACAAGGCAGTGCTTGACCTGATTCTTACAAACAGGGATGGCATCGTGGACATCACAGTGGGCAGTCCCCTATGTACCAATGATCACTGTACAGTGTGTTTTAATGTTAAGATGGGAGCAGAGGCAAACCACATGAGGATAAGGGTCCTGGACTTCAGGAGGGCAGATTTTAAAGAAATGGGAGACTGCCTCTCCAACTGCCTTTTTGAGAGGGATTTCCAGGGTGAGGAGAAGAAACAGTGGGGAAAAATAAGGCAAGTCATAAATATGGTAGTCATCCTCTGTGTGAAGTGGGTAAAAGTGGAAGGAAAAAGAGACCATTATGGTACAGTAGAGAGGTGGCCACAGAGGTGAAGGAAAAAAGGATGGCATTCAGGAGGTATAAGGAAATGCAGAGGGAAGAAGACAGATAGGTTAACCAAGTAAAACAGAAGGAAGCAGGTAAGGTAGTGAGGGGAACAAAGGTGCAGACAGAGGAAAAGATACACAGAGAGGTAGCTAATGTGGATAAGACTTTCTTCAGGTATATAAGTTAGAAAGGGAAAGTAAGGAGAGGGATAGTGAGGATAAGGAGATTGGCAGGAGGAGACTGAAAAGAAGAGGAGCAAGAAAAAGCATATATCCTGAACAGGTACTTCTGCTCAGTCTTAACAGTGGAGGGATAGCAGCAGAAACAAAGTGAGGATGGTAGACACAAGTTCATTTTAGAGGAAAGCATCTTGAAGTGACTTGCAGCTCTGAAAGTGGACAAGGCTATGGAACTGGATAGGATACACCCGAGGATACTAAAGGAACTTGGGGAACTGCTGGCTGCCCTACTGATGGCCTTATTCAACAGTTCACTCGAATCAGGCTGTCAACCTCTCCTCAGTGGTGGGGAAACTAATGCAAACACTGTTAAAGTGCCAGCGCATGACAATGGTGAAAATGTTAACCTTCTGTATACATTTTCATTCTAATCTTTGATTGACCATTAACTTCTGACTTGTATGATGCCCGTTTCTCCCTATTTTAAGTCTGCTTTACCGCTTTTTTTAAAAAGGTTGGACTAATAAAAAAGGCAGCACTTTTAATGTAGCATGGACCAAGTTTTTTTCAGTATTCTCTGTTGTTTTTGAACTCCCATTGTTTAAAATCACTTTTCTCTCCCAAGGACTGGCCTGATTGGCTGGACAGACTGCCCACCACTCCTCTCCTTCAGCTGGCTGCTGAAGTCCCTAAGCAGGACTGCCCTGACCGGGCCAAGTCACAGATCCATTGTGGCTTTCAACTGGACAGACCACCCACTGCTCCTCTCCTTCAGCTGGCTGCTGAAGTCCCTAAGCAGGACTGCCCTGATTGGGCCAAGCTGTGGATCCATTGTGACTTTTATCTGGACAGACCACATGCCGCTCCTCTCCTTCAGCCAGCTGCCGAAGTCCCTAAGCAGGTGAGCTGCCTTATGAGCCCTGGGGCCACATCTCAGGTGCTGGACAGGCTGGTGCTCTTGGTGCTGGCTCCTGATTGGCTGCTGCTGCAATGGATCTGCTTTTCATTGGAGTGCCTTCTCCCCAGAACTCTTTTGCTGGCTTGCACTGAGTTTTTCCTGATTTTCTGCTGCTCCTTCTACTCTGAATTTTCAACTAAACTGATTATTTTTTGGAATTATTGTCTGGGAGAGTTCTGAACTGTATGGGAAATGTGCAGGAATAGTATTTGAACAGTTGTTTTTAGTGGTTTACCTGCCTGCTCTAACCTCTCCCTGCTCTATCTGCTGACTTATTTGCTAATTTTAGTCTTTCCCTACTCTGACTGCAAACTTAACTTTTTTTTAACTGCTGGTCCCTGAGTTCACTGGCGCCAATCAAGCTACCCCCCCATCAAGTTGTTGTCTGCCACCCCCCCATTCAACTTGCCATTCACTCTTTTGTTTCTCTTCCCGGCCCCTGATTTAGCTCTGCTACTCCCCCTAGACCGCTGCCTTAAATCCTGACCTTTTCCCCTCTTTCTCCCGCTCTCCCCAGGACTATCCTGATTGGGCCAAGCTGCAAATCCATTACAGCTTGTGGCTGGACTGACAGCCCGCCACTCCTCTCCTTCAGCAGGCTGCCAAAGTCCCTAAGTAGGTGAACTGCTGTATGAGTCCCGGGGCTACATCTCAGGTGTTGGATTGGCTGGTGCTCTTGGCACCAGCTCCCTATTGGCTACTGCTGCCATGGTTCAGCTTTTCATTGGAGCGCCTTCTCTGCAGCTCTTTTGCTGGCTCAGACTGAGTTTTTCTTGAATTTCTGCTAATCCTTCTGCTCTGATTTTCTCCCGCTCACCCACAGATGCCCCCGGGATTCTTTAAATATTCCTGTTTCCCCAACCCCTATTGGTACTGCTCCTCTATTGGAAAAACTTGCTCTGTAGCTCTTTAAAGAGATAAGCCTCATCCTCTGCCACATAGCTTGACCCTGAAAGGAGATATATTTCTTGGTCTCACAGCCTTTCTTGAATTACAGTCATAATCTTTTTCTCTGTTTCCCCACATTAAGCCATGTCCCCCTACTTGGGTAACCTGTAGCACCTCATTGGTTGGGACAAATTGCAACCGCTAAGTAGATTAAATTACAGCTCTCCCTATTTTTCACCCCTACTTATAAAATGTCCACTCTATACCAACAAAATGTTCCTTCTCCTCACCAAAGGATTTATTGTTAGTTGTTACTTCTTGGCCTATCTTCACATCAGTGTCTGGCACAATCAATGCCTCAAAGTTACCTTTCTCTAATGACATCAACCTATTTTACCACTTTATTTATCCATGCAGTAGCATGTGTGAGACCCCACCTCACCCTGGTCTCCTGGCTCTAGCCCAATGATGTATATCTATCGCCCTTAAACACCTGTTCAGGATCCGGAGGGAATCCCCACCTCACCCTGTTCTCCTGACCCAAGCACAACAGCATAAAATTATCCTTCTCAAGCTTCAATGTAAGAAAAAACACACTCAACCTTTCCTCCGCCCACTCTCGATTTGCACTTGAATGTACCTCATCCTATTATCAGGTGACATTGAACTAAACCGAGGACCTGCTACAAAAGTAAAGGCTGAACACAATAACAGGCCATTGTCTAACCCTTTAACCTGCTGCCCATCATGGGCTGACACTAAAGGGCTCAAAATAGCCCATATGAACATACAGAGTATTAGGGGGAAGATGGCTTAATTGGAAACTTGGGCACAGGGACTACAGACCAGATGTCCTATGCATAACGGAGACCTGGTTAAAGCCTTCCATCCTCTCTCACAAAATTACTCTTCCTGGCTTCTCCTTCTACCGGTGTGATTGGCTGCGAAAAAGGGGAGGGGGGTACTGATCTACACCAAGGCAGAGTTGTCTGTGAGTGAGCTGTCAGGCTTAGAAGTTAACTCTGACGCTGAGCACCTATTTATCAGTTACATTTGGTTAAGTCAAACATAATCATCAGATGTGTATATCTACCCCCTAAACTTGCATCCTCCTCCTATGATGAACTGTTAGCCAATCTTGATACCCTCCCCCATAACGATGTCATGCTTTGTGAAGACTTCAACCTTGATTGGATAGGACCCAATAAAAACCAATACCAAGCAGCTCTCTTAGATGCTAAATTAGAGCAATTAATTGACCAACCCACTAGGCTTAACATGTGGTCAGATAATCACACCTTGCTGGACTGGATGCTTACTAACAACACATCCTCTATCAGGGCCACCAGAATCCTCCCAGACACACTAAGTGATCATCCCCCTACTTTCTATGTTTGGAAGAATAACTTTCCATGCCCCCACCGATAATACTCAAAACCAGAGACCTAAGAAACTGTAATACTGATGTTTTTTTTTTTTTGCAAATTTTGCATTCATCGACTGGACCCCCATCACCTCTCTCCATGACATAAATCAGGCATTAGAGTATCTGGCCAACACATTCACCTCAATTCTAGACTCTCATTCCCCTAATAAGCTAAAGAAAGCAAAAGAGATCCACTCTCCTTGGCTCTCCCAGGAGTTAAGGCAACTAATGCACTCCCATGACAAGACCTGGAATGTTTTTAAAAGATCAGGGCTACATTCAAACTGGATATCCTATTGCCAACTGTGGAACACCTGCAAATCTAAAACTAACAGATCCAAGTTGGTATACCTGCAATCCCTGCAGGAAACAAACCTTGCTAACTGTAAGTGCTTTTGGAACCAAATTAACATTTTACTTAAGGGAAATGAATGTAATATCCCTCTAAATATGATTTCAAAAGGCTCTACCCTAACTGCACCCTTGGAGATGGCTGAAGGAATGAATCTCTTCTTCACAGACCTCAAAACTTACAAAGCAGGCCTACCTGTCCTTCACCCGAACCAATACACCCCTCACCTAGGCGCACCGATATGTGTCTGCTGTACTCCACCACCAACTTGCTCAACCTTGAAGAAAGACTCCACTTCCAAACCTGCCTTCTTATAAAAAAGACCCTGCTAGGGTTCTCCCCCCCTGGGGTTGCCACCTCCCTGCAGCATGCCTCCCCCTCAGTCTCCACCCGCAGCATTGTCAAAACCTCCCTTATTGTCCCCAGGGTAAGGACCTCCATGACACAGAGATCCTTTTGCTATCAGGCTCCCTCCTGGTTCAGTTCCCTCCCAGCCAATACTGCCGACTCCACTAAGCTTGGTCCTTTCAAGGTCTCCCTCAGAAGCCATCTGACAAGCACTCGCTGCTGCAACTGCACATAATCCCCCACCTGCCCCTTACCTTCACCCCTAAGCTGGGTCTGCCCTGTCTACTTTTGCTGTATATACATGGGGTCTCATGCAACATCTGCTGAATAATGTAATAAAATATCTCTGGTTGCTACCTGACTTGGTACTCGTGTACCTATGTTATGCCTACTGTGATCTACCTATTACCAAGCGTGTACCACCAGTGAATGCCTGTAACACTGGTTGCTTTTTAATCTATGTGTTATGTACTGTACTGTTTGCTGTGATGTATTGCTTTCTTGACGAGGTGCCTTTGTAAATGAGTCTATGACTCAAAGGTCTGTAAACCGATGATCTAATAAATAAATAAAATAAATAAATAAATAAAAATAGAAAATAAATAAACACCTGGCAACCCCACATCCCCACTTCCATTTAAAGATTACCTCATGGAAAGAGGTCCTTAAACTCTTAAAAGGCCTCAACCTTGGGAATTCACTGGGATTTGACTCCCTGCCACTGAAATTCCTTAAGATAGGAGCAAGTGCTCTTGCTCACCTGATCATGCTGTTAATCAATAGGTCCTTCCTAATGTGTACCATCCCTGACAAATGGAAATCAGTGATCACCATCCCAGTACACAAAAGTGGCCTGATTAACCTTGTCAGGAACTACAGGCCTATATTCATCTTATGCCCATTTGCAAAGATTCAAGAAAGAATACTGTATAATCAGTTGTACTCCTATTTAGAACAGGCCAAAGCCCTTATCATCCATCAACACAGATTTCGGAAATCTCATGGTACTGAGTCTGCTCTCTTGTGGGTCACCACTGATATCTATCAGGCCATGGACCAGAGAAGTGCCACTGGGGCAGTCTTCATAGATCTTATGAAGACATTCTACCTAGTAAACAATCCTCTACTTATATGCAAACTCCACTGCCTTGGCCTCTACCACAATTCTCTCTCTCTTGGATCTCTAGCTACTTATCTAACCAGTCACAGTGCATAAAATGGTCCAGAGCCCTATCATCCCTATCTCCCATTACTGCTGGGGTCCCCAGGGGTCAATCCTTGGGCCACTTCTATTTTCTGTATTTATCAATGAATTACTACTGAACTATGGAGGGGCACTGGTTCAGCTCTATGCTGATGATGCAATACTCTATAGATCCTCCAGAGATATCACTACAGTACAAGTCATATTAAACTGTTTCTCCAATGAGTTATTTTAGCATTTTTGACTGAAATGCATAAGCGTTGCTGGATCCAGCACAAAGACCTGCACAAACTGTTTCTTAAGAGTTAAAATACAGTTTTTCATTGCGTTGTGACTGGACTGCAGATACATTCCAAACGAGCTGCAAAAACATTTTACAAACATTGCTCTTGAGCTGGTTAAGCACTGAAAAACAATGCAATATGAGTTGCCAATGCACTGCCAACTGTAAAAAACAATGCTAAACCAACTAATTGATGGAGCAGTTTAATGTGACTTGTGCTATAGTATCAGCTCCAACCTGGAAAATGACTTCCATGTGCAAGAAACCTGGTTCAAGAAAAACCTTCTGGTCTAACTACTAAGAAAACTAAGTCCATGTTGTTCCACAACACCTCCTTTAATACAACCTCCCAGCCACCTTATCATGCCTCTAGAAGGGGTATGTTCTTTCAAATATCTGGGTCTGACACTTCATGAACATCTATCGTTTGACACACTTCCCCCTACCTCACACCTACTACAAGGAAGGCTGTTGCCTCAGCTACCCTTCTCCCCAGCCTCTTCTATGGGGCCTTAATACTTCACTCTACTATAACATCAAATCTGGCCAAACTTAAAATGGCCTATCACAGAATTGCACATTTTGCTGCTAAGGCACCAGCTCGGGCCCACCATTGCGAAGGGCTCGATACCTTATGCTGGCCATCTTTTGATGCTAAAATGGATTTCCCTGTGCTCTGCACCATTTTCAAATTTATTAATCTCCCTTCCCCACCTATCCTGTCCAAGCTGATCTCTCTGAAAGCCTCCCCAAGGACCCTTAGACCCTCCCACCTCCTAATCCTAACCCTCCCTAAAACCCATTTAACAATTGGCAGAAGAGCTTTCTCCACTGCTGCACCTCAGAAATGGAATAACATCCCTCATATTCTGCCGTCATGTACGTCACTTCCCCACTTTAAAAGACTCTTCAAAGAAATCTTCTTCCCACCCCAATATGTAATGGTAACTGCAACTGATACCCCTTGGCAATTAACTGCAACTAATCCCCTCTTGACAGTCTAGATCTCCTCTATCCCCTTGCCCCCTCTCTCTCACCAACCCTCATCTCCCCTAACCCTTGTTCCTCTCCACCCTCCTGGCTCCTTCAATCTTCCAATTCCAATTGTCAGTACAAATGTAACCTTATGTTAGAACAATGACTGTATTAACTTACAATTTGTTTTATGGCTCGTCTCGCCTCACACTTGTACCCCATACTTACACTGATTAATGTATAACCTACTGTAAGATATTTTACTTGACTGTGACTATGATTGTGTATTTTAGTGTTTAATGTTGTATCTCTTGTTACGCTTGGAAGGTATCTGTTCCCTGGATCATCCCTGAAAAAGAGACCTATCTGTCTCAGTGGGCCTACCTGGTCATCAAAATTCTAATAAACAAATAAATAAATTGAGACTAAAATTAACTAGCATGCAGTAGACACTGCTTCCTAATCTTATAGGACAACAGATGTACAAAAAATGTTGAGAATACTAATGTAAACTTGGTTCAAGCCATATTAAAAGGAGTGCTTCGATTATTTTTTTAAATGTAAATAAAGCACTAAAGCAGGCTAATGGAGAATGAAGGGTATTATACAAATCAGGAAATATGGGGCAATATAAAACAAAATAAAAAAGCATAGGCCAAAATTATCACCACTATCATGCATTGCTGCTTTAAATGAAAGGTTGGTAGAGTATCTTGAATCCTGTGGACTGTAAGACTAAAGACAGCATGAATTTGGCTGGCCCGCCGGCGCAGCAACAGGGCGTCTACTTGCAGTGCCGACATCCCAGGTTCAGTGACGGACTCAGGAGTCAGAGGGCCAGTCTGGAGGAGAAGGATCGAATGTCCTAGGGACTACTCTCCTTCTCCCGGGGGGAGGTGGGGAAAGAGTGTCTAGCACTTTACAGATACCTAGTGGATACTGGGGGCACTGCTGTGGCCAGCAATGTTCTCTGAGGGGGATAGATACTGGACATCACTGCACATCCCCCGCCCCCATGGATCCAGCCCTTGCAAAAAAAAGCTGTCTCTCAGACAAGACACCCTGTTCTGCTGCCATCTCCACTGCCTCCGATGTCCACTGGGGGGTCCTGCTCCCATGGCCCCGACCTGGGTGGTAAGCCGAGGCTTGCCTACAATGTCCATTGGGGGGGAGCCCACCTGGTGGGGGGAGCCCTCCCAGCAACCCCAGCCAAGGGGGGAAGCCTGGGCATGGGGGGATGGCAGGCAGGGCATGGCTGACCTCCGAATGGAGGATCAAGGGGCCTGGGCACAAAAAATACCAAATTAATAAATAATAAAGGCAGCATGGATTCATGGGGAGGGGGTGGTCATGCTAGAGAAATCTGATTGATTTCTTCCACTGGGTGACCAGGAAAATAGATCGGGGAGGGTAGTAGACATGGCCTATCAGGACTATACCAAGGCCTTGAACACTGTGCTGCAGGTTGACAGATAGATGATAGAGGGCGGTGCTTAGTGGTACTCACTCTAATGATGGAAGACTGACCAGCAGGGTGCTGCAAAGCTCAGTATTGGGATGGGTCCTCTTCAGTATTTTCATAAGTGACATTGCAGAAGAACTGGAAGGGAAGGTATGCATTTTTGCAGATGACACTGAAATCTATAGGGTGGACAATCAAGAGCTGGTGGAAAGAATGTGTAAGGATCTTTGGAAACTCATGTTGTGGTCAAGATCATGGCATTCGGGGTTCAATGACAAAAACTGCAAAAATCATGCACCTAGGGCATAGGAACCCAGGACATGAGTATAGGATGGGGGTTACTGACAGTCATTAATCAGTAAATGTGCCTGAGGGTTATCATTTCTGATTATCTCAAAATGACAAGATAGTGCAATAAAACAGTGGGTAGGGCTAGTGGAATGCATAGGGAGAAATATCTCCAGCAGAAGGAGGGAGGTGGTGCTGCCACTGCTTCACTCATTGGTGAGATCCCACCTTGAGTACTGTGTACAGTTCTAGACGCCATACCTCAGAAAGGACCAGGGGCATAGACACAGATATGCCAGTACACTGCATAGAAACATAGAAACATAGAAGTTGACAGCAGATAAGGACTGCAAGGCCCATCCAGTCAGCCCATTTCTTTTTCTACCTTATGAATGTGCCATTGGCCTTTGCTCTGTCAATGACCTATCTATTTATACTCATCTGTATTGCTCCCTTATGCCTATCCCATGTCTGTTTGAAGCCCTGCACTGTATTCATGTCCACCACTTCCAGAGGTAGGCCATTCCATGCATCCACCACCCTTTCTGTGAAAAAGAACTTCTTCACATTACACCTTAATCGGCCTCCCTCTAATCTCATGCTGTGTCCACTTGTCCTGCTGTTTTTCTTATATTGAAGCATGCTAGACACTTTCACCTTGTTAATGCCCCTAAGGTGTTTGAAAGTTTCTATCATATCACCTTTCTCCCTCCTTGCTCTAGGGTATACATATTGAGGTCAATTAATCTGTCTTCATATGTTTTCTGATGCAGTCCCTGCTCCATTTTGTTTGCCCTTCTCTGGACTGCCTCAATCTGGTTAATGTCCTTGTGAAAGTGTGGCCTCCAGTACTGCACACAGTACTCCACATGGAGCCTAACCAGTGTCTTGTAAAGAGGGATTATTACCTCCCTCTTCAGACTTGTGATACCCCTACTAATACACCCTAACATCCCTCTAGCCTTACCTACTGCTTTAGTGGTCTGCTTGGATGATTTCAGGTCATCGGTGATGATGACGCCCAAGTATCTTTCTTCCCTTGTGACTGCCAGCAACTCCCCTCCCAGCCTATAGGTGGCTTCAGGGTTTCTCTTCCCTATGTGCATGATCTTGCACTTCTTTGAGTTAAACCCCAGTTGTCACTCTTCTGACCATTTTGCTAGTTTATCCAGATCTCTTCTCATTCTGCCCACCCCTTCTGGATCATCTACTCTGTTGCAGATCTTGGTGTCATCTGCAAACAGACAAACCTTACCCTCCAGTCCATCTGCAATGTCACTGATGAAGATATTGAAGAGGACTGGCCCCAGGACTGATCCATGAGGTACCCCACTTGTGACTTGCATCTCTTCTGACTGTATACCCTTTACCACCACTCTCTGTATTCTGCCCGTCAACCAGTTTTGCCACCCAGTTGACCAACGTCTGACCCACTCCAAGCCTACCCAGCTTATTAATCAATCCTCTATGTGAAACAGTATTGAAAGCTCTGCTGAAGTCGAGGTAGGCAACATCAACTGCTCCCCTTGGTCCACCACTCTAGTTACCCAGTCAAAGAAATCTATAAGATTAGTTTGACAGGACTTTCCTTTTGTAAACCTATGCTGTCTTGGATCCTGTGCTCCTATGGATTCCAGGTGTTGCATTATCCTTTCCTTAAGGAGTGTCTCCATAATCTTGCCCACTACTGAGGTAAGACTGACTGGTCTGTAATTCCCTGCCTCCTCCCTGCTACCACTGTTGTGGAGCTGGATCACATGAACACTTCTCCAGTCTTCTGGGACCTCTCCTGTGCTCAGAGACTCATTAAACAGTTCTGATAATGGCTCTGCTAGTTCCACCCTTAGCTCCTTTAATATCCTGGGATGTATGCCATCAGGTCCCATTGCCTTATCCACCCTGAGCTTATCAAGCTCTTGTGGGACCCTTTTTTTGTGAAGGGACTAGTGCACACCTCCCTCCCCCCTGTTTCCATGGTGCTGAGCTGTGGACCCTGCCCTACCTGCTCTTCTGTAAATACTGAGCAGAAGTATCTATTTAGGATAGATGCTTTTACATGGTCCTCCTCCTCACATGTCCAGTTATCCCCTTTGATCTTAGCAATACCCCCTCTGGACTTTCTCCTTTCACTAATGTATCTATAGAAAGTCTTGTAATCTTGTCATCTTCCCAAGAGAGGAAAAACGATTGCCGTGGAAACCAGGTCAGGAGACAAAAGACAAATGGAAGGAGGAGATAGGGACTTGTGAGGGGAGACGAAGAAGTGGCAAAAGTCATGGTGTGGAAAGGAGAGAATAGGTTACTATGAAGAGAGAGGGAGCAGGCATTTGTGAAGGGTCCTCAGAAAATAGTTTTGCATTGCTAGAGAGGAAGAAGGTGGAGGAGGGGAAATGATGAAATTAGAGGAGTAATTGATAAATGCCTGGACCAAACCGGAGCGGAGGGAAGTTCTGCTGGGAGAACTGCAACAGGGGCAAAAGGGGGAAATAATGTGCAGGAGGAGGAAGAAGAGGAGCCAGAAAGGAGAGAGAGATGAATAGAAGCAAGCAGGGAGTAAGAGTGGTGGAATCTTAGTGCTGGGGGACTCAATACTAAGAGGAGTCAGGTGGGGTAGCAAGGGGGAGAGGCATAGTCACATTTGGGTGGAGGCCATGCCAGGAATGACAGCGGAAAGGGTGGGACAATCTGTTCTGAAATATGCTAGAAGGGGTAGGGACAAGACTCATTTAATTATACATCTTGGGATGAATTACCTGGCTGACAAGACAGTAGATATAGTCCAGAGGAGGTTTGAGGAACTAGGACAATTATGTGAGGGGGCAGGAAGATCAGTAACTTTTTCAGAGATACTTCCAGTGCCCAAGGCAAGCACAACAAGAAAGCTGAGAATAGAGGAATTTAACAGATGGCTAAGAACCTGGTGTTGTGCTAAAGGGTATGGGCTGTTGGGTGGGTGGGGAGAGACCTGGGAAGACAGTAGTCTCTATGCCAAGGACAGACTACACTTAAGTGAGAAGGGAAAGAAAGTGTTGAAACAGAGGATGGAGGACTACATAGAGGAAGTAGGGAATTTAAGCTAGGAGTGGGGGGTGGCAATTGGGCAAGAGACATGCAGAGACCACAGGTTGGGAAACCATATGAGCTTACCCCCCATAACAGTGACAAAGGACAAATGGCAAGTACTATTGGTGATGCTAGTAAAGGAGGGCAAGATGGGAAGGGGGAAGGGTGGAAGGTGGTTACCCTTAATGCTAGGAGCCTTGGGAGGAAAACTGCAGAGTTACAGGTGCTCATGGCAGAGGGAGATGTGGACATTGCAGTTATCACAGAAACATGGGCCACCCAATACAATGACTGGGACCTGTCTGTACCAGGGTACAGGTTATTTTGTATGGACAGGGTGATTGGGAAAGGAGGGGGGTGTGGCACTATATGTGAAGGAAGGACTGAAATGTGTAAGGGAGGAAGGGGAGGAGGGTAGTACAGAGTCACTTTGGAAGCAAATCCAGGATTCCAAGGATAGGATTCTTAGAATGGGAGTGGTGTAGAGGCCGCCATCTCAGATGGAGGAGTTAGACAGGGAACTAATGGGACAGATCAGGAGGACCTGCGAGAAGGGTAGTGTGGAGATTGTGAGGGACTTCAACATGCCAGGAGTGGACTGGAGTACCCCAACAACCAGGAACAGAGGGAGCAGGTACTGCTGGATGCCTTCTAGGACAGCTTCCTACTGCAAATGGTCAGTGAACCAACCAGGTTAGGGAATACCCTTGACCTTGTGCTGGCAAATGGGGACTTACATAGAAACACAGAATTTGATGGCAGATAAGGACTGCTTGGCTCACCCAGTCTGCCCATTTCTCTACCTAATGGATAAGCTGCAGATCCTAGTTAATCAGCAGGCTACTTCTTCCTACCCCCACCCCCTAGAATTGCCTTATGACTGTCCCATGCATGCTTGAATTCCACCACTGTTTTTGACTCCACAACCTCCTCCGGAAGGCCGTTCCATGCATCCACAACCCTCTCTGTGAAAAAATACTTCCTTAAATTACCTCTGAGCTGCCCCCCCATCTTCAAATTGTGCCCTCTTGTTCTTGCACACCTCTTTTTTTTTGAAAGATGCTACCCTCTTGGACTTTGTTGATTCCCTTGAGGTACTTGAAAGTTTCTATCATGTCCCCCCTCTCCCTCCTTTCCTTGAGGCTATACATATTAAGCTCCTTAAGTCTCTCTTCATATGTCTTCCGGTGCAGACTCTGCACCATTTTAGTTGCCCTCCTCTGGACAGCTTCCATCCTGTCTATGTCTTTGTGGAGATTGGGTCTCCAGAACTGCATGCAGTACTCCAGATGGGGTCTCACCAGCTGTCTGTACAGAGGGATAATAACTTCCTGTTTTCTACTGGTGATGCCTCTCCCTATGCATCCCAGTATCCCCCCAGCCCTCCTTGCTGCCCTCTCACATTACTTGCCCACATTTAGGTCATCTGATATGACTACCCCGTCCTTTTCCATTTTTGTTGTTGTTAGTATCTCACCCCCATTGTGTACTCTTCCCCTGGGTTTTTGTTTCCCAGGTTTATTACCTTGCACTTCTTAGCATTGAATCTAAGTTGCCATACATTTAACTATTCCTCTAACCTTGCCAAGTCCCTTCTCATCCTTTCCACCCCACCTTGTGTATCAACTCTCTTGCAGATCTTTGTGTCATCTGCAAAGAGACATACTTTTCCTTCCAGTCCCTCTGCCATGTCGCTTATAAAGACATTGAAGAGGACCAGTCCTAATACTGAACCCTGCGGTACCCCACTAGTAACCCCCCTTTCTTCAGAGTGGACTACATTTACTATTACTCTCTGTGTCCTATTCTCCAGCCAGTTCTTTACCCAGTCTGTGTGAGAGAACTTACAGTGGAGGAACCGCCGTCAGGGAGTGACCACCACTCAGTATGGCTCACATTGGATATGGGCAAGGAAGGAGTGGAATCTGGCACAAGAGTGCTGGACTTCAGGAGGGCTGACTTTGGGAGGATGGGGAAAGTGGTAAAAGGGTACCTGGACAGAATTCAGTCTAGTATGGACACTAACCAGAGGTGGGAGCTCATAAAGCTGGGGATAGTGGAGGCAACCAAAACCTGCTGCAAGGCCCAGAGCAAGAAGGCTAGGGCTAAGAAACCTAGCTGGTTGAGCAAGGAGGTCATGGAAAAGGTAAGGAGGAAAAGAGCTGCCTTTAGGAAGTACAAGAAAACAGGGAGAGGAGGACAAGGAGGAGTACTTGACGGAATTGAAGGAGGTGACAGGGGCAGTAAGGGGAGCCAAGGTATCTTCGGAACTCAGGCTGGCGCAAGGCATTAAGAAGGGGGAGAAGGACTTCTTTAGGTACATCAGGGAGAAAAGGAGCTGTAAGGACCACATAGTAAGGACTAGGAAGGAGGGTGTGATAAATCAGAAGCACTAAATGAGTACTTCTGCTAGTATTTATTAAAGAGAAGAGGGGGGTGACACCCAAGGGAGGAGAAATGGCAGAAACAGGGCGGAGGGGGTGACAGATGGGGAAATCATGGAGGGCAGAGTTCAGGAGGGTTTGAAGACACTGAGGGTGGATAAGGCTCCAGGCCCAGACGGCATCCACCCCAGAGTACTGAAAGAGCTGGCAGAGGTCCTTGCAGGACCTTTGGCAGACCTATTTAATGCCTCACTACATTCAGGGGGTGTACCTCAGGACTGGAGGATGGGTCATGTGGTGCACCTCCACAAGAGTGGCCCCAAGAATGAACTGGGAAACTACAGACCAGTGAGCCTCACATCCATCGTGGGTAAGCTAATGGAGACTATCCTGAAGGAGAGGCTGGTGGCCCTCCTAGAGGCCAAAGGACTACAGGACAGCATACAGCATGGCTTCATATGGGGCAGATCCTGCCAAACCAACCTGGTGGAGTTCTATGACTGGGTAACTAGGCAACTGGACAGGGGCCATGCAGTGGATGTCCTGTATCTGGACTTCAGTAAGGCATTCAATCGGTGCCACATGGAAGGCTGGAAAGTAAGTTAGTAGGCACAGGGGCAGGTGCAAAGCTGGTGAGATGTGTAGGGAACTGGCTTCAGGGAAGGCAACAGAGGGTGGTGGTGGGTGGGGAGCTCTCACACCCAAGGATAATGACGAGCGGTGTTCCACAGGGCTCGGTGTTGGGACCAGTGTTGTTTGGAATATTCATTGCAGACATATCATTGAACATCAAGAGCAAGATCAGTCTGTTTGCTGATGATGCCAAGGTAGAAGTGGTGGTGGATGACCTAGGGGAATGGCAGGGGTTGCAGGATGATCTGGCAAAGCTTGAAACCTGGTCAGACACCTGGCAACTGGGGTTTAATGCCAAAAAGTGCAAGGTGCTGCATTTTGGGATGAAGAACCCAAGGAGGAGTTACCAGCTGTGGGGAGTGCAGGTAGCCCAGACAGAGGAGGAGAAGGATCTGGGGGTGCTCATTACAGGATCAATGAACAACTCGGCACAATGTAGGAAGGCAGCTGCAAAGGCCAACAAAATGCTGGGTTGTATTGCAAGGGTATATCCTCGAGGAGGGAGGAGGATCCTGCCACTGTATAGGTCATTAGTTAGACTGCACCTGGTGTACTGCATGCAGTACTGGCACCCGTATCTGAAGAGGGACATTAAGTTACTGGAGGGGGTGCAGCACAGGGCGACAAAGATGATCAAGGGGCTGGGGGACTTATCATATGAGAGGAGGCTGAGGGAATTGAACATGTACTCACTGGAGGCGAGGAGAGGAGGGACGGGGGACATGATTGAAACTTTTACGTACATGAAATGAATAAACAAGACAGGTAAAGAGGGGCTGTTCAAAGTAAGGAAGGAGAGGGACACCAGGGGCCATGATATGAGACTGGAGGGAGGAAGGTTCAGGAGGGAGATAAGGAGACACTTTTTTACAGAGAGAGTGGTGGCTGGGTAGAATGCGTTACCTGCAGAAGTGGTATCCATAGAACAGTGGACTGCTTCAAAAGAGGATGGGACAGGACAAGGGGGAGGGTCAATGAAGGGGAAGAGTGAAAGGGAAGGGCAGCTGCAGAATAAGGGGTGCTAGCTGCACATTCAAGCAGACTTGATAGACCTCTAGGCCTTTATCTGCTGGCAAATTTCGTATGTTTGTATCTTCTTTCACTGTTTGTGCTAGTGTTTCCTCGGTTTGGGCCTTTGCCTGCCTTCCCTGCTTCCCTTAGGGAAGTTTGGTATGCCTCTCTCTCCTCATCCTGCTGCATTCCCTTATATTTCCTGAAGGCTAGCCTTTTGGCTCTGACCTCTTCTGCTACTGTTTTTGAGAACCAAAGTGGTTTCCTTCTTCTTTTTCACTTCCTTTTCTCACTAACACAATGGGATGTTGCTTCAAGTATTGCATCTTTAATGCTTGCCCACTTTTCCTGTACCCCCTCACATGTATTTCTTTTAGCCAGGGCTAGCAACTCTGTTGGCCATCTTATCAAAGTCAGCTCCTCTGAAGTCCCATAGTTTTGCCTTGGAATGGGATGATTTCGTTCAAGTGGCCAATTTGAACCATACAATGTGATGGTCACTGGCCCCCAGGTGACCTTCTACCTGGAGTTCTGTGATCCTTTCCATGTTGGTCAGTACTAGATCTAGGATATCCCTGTCTCATGTGGGTTGTTGTACTAGTTGTCTGAGGCCCTCCCCCTGCAGGGAATCCACCATGTGTCTAGTTCTGACAGATGTCCCTACTGGTATTGACCAATTTGTATCTGGCATATTGAAGTCTCCCATTATCAGAACCTCCCCTTTAGCTGTCATATTTTGTATATCTTCTAACAGTAATGTGTCTATGTCCTCTCCCTGGTCTGGAGGCCTGTACACAACCCCAGTTTGTAGGGCTGTCCCATTTCCTGTTTCCAGGGTGACCCACAGTTCTTATGGCTCCTTATGTGTATTCTGAATTTCTGTAGCTTTGATATTTTAATTGACATAAAGGGCCACTCCACCCCCCCTTTTTGCACCTCGGTCTCTTCTGAACAGCTAGCCAGGTACTGAAGTCTCCCAAGTGTGGCTACTGGTAAACCATGTCTTGCTAATGGCTACTATGTCCTGTTTAGCCTCTGTCATTATTGCCTGCAGGTCTGGGATCTTGTTTCCCAGACTGCGAGCATTTGTGTACATGACTTTCCATTGGCCAGATTTCAGTGTGTTAGTTGTTGAACCTTTTTCCTTACCTGGTCATGCAAATGCACTACAAATATGCTGAACTAATGTTTGACCACTAGCTGAGGGAGGAGGGGTGTTCTTCCCATTCGAAGTATGGGATGCTGCACCCCTCTTCCCATATGCTAGTTTAAATATTCTGCAAAGATGTCAAACTTCTGCCCTAATGCACTGACTCCCTTCTTAGTCAGATGCAGTCCATCAAATTTAAAGAACTTACACTCCCAAAACTGTTGCCAGTTCCCTACAAATTTGTGTCCTTTTTCCTGGCACCAGCCCTTGAGCCACATGTTTAGTTACTCTATCTCCCCTTCTCTGACCTTCCGTCCATCTGCCCCCCTCTCCCAGACTGTCAGGATCCCAGAGAAGGAGATGCCAGATGAAATGGATTATAGTTTGTCACCCAGCCTGGTCAGGTGTTCCTTGTTCTCCACAACTGACCAGCTGGCAAGATCATTAGTCCCTATGTGTACCAGGACATCAATGTTTTCTCCTGCTTTCTGAACAATTTTATCAATGTGGTCAGTGTCTCTCCATGCTGATGTACCTTGGAGACATCTGACCATTACCCCTGGCTGGAGATAGGTATCAACTCCCCGAATCATGGAGTCTACTATGATCAGAAGTTTATTGGATTTCCTTTTTGCTTTTTTTGTTTTGGTTCCTGTTTTGGGTGAGTTTTGTTGTGCTAGCCTCTGTGCTGCAGTGTCCTGCTCTGCAGTGTCCTCTGCCCCTTTGTTTGATTTCGGAGATAGAGGCAGATACCTGTTTGTAGTTTTTATATGGTTTGTGGAGATGATATGTTGGAGAGCACCAAGTGATTGGGCACATAAATTGCCCCTCTTAACCACCTGCCAACCTCCCAGACCAACTACCCTTTGCAGTCGAGATGCTTCTCTTGGATGTTCAGGAAATGGTGGTCTGTTCTTATATTTCCTCTTGAATATGCAGTTTGAGGTGCTCAATCTCTGCCCATGCTGCCTGGAGCTGAGCCCTTAGATCTCCAATGGCCCAGCATGTAGAACAGTGTCCCAAATCTTGTAAAACTGCCCTTCTGAAAAGTGTTCTGCAGTACCTGCAGTTAGTGATATCCATTCCAAATAAGTTTATAACCTGGTCAGAGTAATTAGAAGGAAGAAAATGAAAGCAAAAGTTTGATTTTGTGTTTTGTTTGTTTGTTTTTTGTACAACTTGTTATAACAAGTTAAATTACTAGTGCCCCTGTAAATGAGCTCACTGTGTGGATACATCTCTGATCCGTCCCTTCCTGCTTTGCTACAGGAAATGTCATGACTCCGATGTATATAACCACACAAAAGGGGCAACAAAACAAACTGAACCAGCCACGGCAGAAAACAAACTCATCTGGCAGTTGCATGGCCATTTGGCATCTTCTTTTGTTTTAAACCCTTTGTTTATTTGTTCTTTGTTTGAATGAGAAGTGGGGGGTGGGGGGTGGCGTAGCCATAACAGAGTTAAGCATGGAGCTCAATTCAATCTGCATCCTAGGCTTGTTTCGTTGTCTGTTGCATATGATGGGGGGTGTGGCTAGCTCAGCCACGCCATGTTTAAATCCTGCTTCAGCGAGCTAGTGCAGGTCCAAATTCCACACAACAGGAGAGAGGCTGACGAAGAACCAGTACCTTTTTCCCTGAGTAGCAGGATCTGGCTGACAAGAACAGTTACCCATCACTCATTGTCTCCAGTATGAGACTTTCTTTCCTCCCCTGGGTGTGATTGGCAGTGAGCCAGTGACTAAAATGCAGTAAGAAGCCGCAGACTGGGCTCCTCTTTAGTGTTAGCCTAGGGCAGAATCATGAGTGGCCTCAACTGCTGTAGCATCTATAGGGAATGGGAATTGGGCATTGCTGGCCCATTTCTGCAGACACTGACTGCTGCCATAGAATATGTTGTCAACCAGCCAGTTTTGAATAGTTTTTTCTGCACAAGGGCAATATTTTGAGGTATACCCAGTAAATGGTGCATTGCTTATGAGAGATATTATAGACCAAGAGCAGCTCTGTGGAGAAACTCTGCGTGTTTTATGAATTTTGAAAATATGTTAGAAAACCCAATAGAATGTCACCGTGTGGAAGTTAATATTTAAGAAGAAGAAGAAGAAGAATCAGCATTTATATAGCGCTTTTCATACATCCAAAGTGCTTTACAAGCAATGCTAGACTGGTAGTGAAGTGACTGAATGTGTGGTGGCAGCCATATCGCACATCATCACCCACACACAGCCTGGATAATTGCATGAACCAGTTTATGGGAAGGGGAATGTTGACCAGAACACCGGGAATGTTCCCTACTCTTTGAGAAGAGTGCCCTGGGTTCTTTTACTTCCACCTGGACACCCACCAGGACAACACCAGGATGGGCAGAAGGGACCTCGGTTTAACGTCTCATCCGAAGGACGGCACACCCCAGCAGTACAGCACCCCCCAATACTGCACTCGGATGCCAGCGATTTTTAGGTTCAAGTCCAATCCCAGTGTGGGACAAGAACCCACGACCTTCTGGTGCAGAGGCGGATGTGCTACCAACTGAGCCACGCTGACACCTTTAACACATTAATGATAATGCAGCAAAATTCCAGGAAAGCGAGATGGTGTTGAATATTTCTGAGATAGGTTACAAAGCCAAAATAAAAAATGCCTGCTGTAAATTGTGCACAGAACAGTGTCCCACTCAAACAAATAAACAAAACTAGTCCTACCTTACTTACTCATAGGAACCTCTCTAACTACATCATTGACTACATAAGAGTGCTTCTAGGCTCTATTTCTACAAAAGGATGCTAAAAAGATACTGAATGCTAAAAAACATTTGTCAGCACATGTAGAACTGACTCGATGCACCATCCAGCAAGGTGGCCATCAAAATCCCTGATGACACAAGACACATTTTTAAAAGAGTTTAGTTGCATACAGTATGGTACTCAGTTTTATGCATTCATATACAGAATACAGAGTGAGAGACAGTGTTAAAAAGGAATTTCTAAAACATAAAATAGGTTTAAACAACATGATGAAGGTGTACTTGTTAATGGAATAGGGGCTAGTATGAATGCTCATAGAGCATCTCCATGCTTTGGAAGATTTGTTTTTATCCTACTTGGTTATTACATACTTTTAAAGTATAGATACATTTTGATTGTATGTGAGAAGATACACATATTTTAGAAGTAGCTGGTACAGCAAGAGAAATTTTGTGTGACTTGGAGAAATCATTTACCTTTCTTTGGTAACTGGTTGGTGCTATAGCCCTCAAAAATGTTCACTATACTATTTCACTGTGAGTACTACTGTCCCAGCAGATTCGTCTGTAGTTTCTGTAGCACAGACACTACTGTCCCAGCAGATGCTGTCGGAGTTCTGTTACTGCAGGCACTATCTCAGCATATGTACATCTACTGCCCATTTACCATGCCTAATATATTGCTGTGACAGCACATGATGTGACATTACATTGTTGCATAGTTACCTAGTAGTTGTCACCAGAAAAAGTCTCCATGGTCCATCCAGTTTGCTCTGGTTTAAGCTTAGTCCCTACTTTATTATTGCAGATCCTGTTAGATCTGCATCCTTACTTTCCTTCTTTCCCATTTCCATGAGTTCCCTGATGTGCTATGACACAAGTGATTATGGTAAAGGGATGTGTCCTAGCCTGTGCTGGGACAGTAGTGTCTGTGCTAGGTAAAGTATCCCAGCAGATGTGTATCTGCTGGGACAGTAGTGTTTACGGGAATGGAACTCTGACAGCATCTACTGTGACACTAGTGCATGTGGAAATGGCAAGTGACCCAGCATTTGCTAGGACAGTAGTGCCTGTGCTACAGAAACTACAGCCTTATCTGCTGGGACAGTAGACACCTCCATACTGTTTAGTAGGGGATGGCCTCAATGGACTGTAAGTGCATCATCACACAAATTGCACCAGACCTGTAGCAGACTTTTCGAGTGCCCCCCCAAAAAGCTGCATAATCACACATATTACAATAGACCTGTAGCAGACTTCCTTTTTAACTACAGACCCCACCCATTTTATTCCTGACACTGGTTATCCATGTTGCCATGATCACATAAGTTGCACCTTGTACAGCAAATCAAGCCCAAAATGAGGTTTTGGGGGGCAACCCCCAAAGCACATGTTAGGATGGATTTAGAAAGTGCCTTTTATGTGGTTGTGAGGTCTGGGTGACTTGGACATCCAGAAAGTTTGGACCCAAATGGTCAAGTTATGAATGAAAGAAAAACGACTTGAAAATAAAAAAAAAATTGTAGACATGAATGCACACTTAGTGCATTTCAGAACTTTGATGTTTTGCAGGTTTCTTTTTTTTTTAAATGTCAGCAGTCAGCAAAGCTGGAGGGGGGATTGTGCAAATTACCCAATGCTGGAGGATTCTACGTGAAAAAGGTGGGTGTCCGGCAGGGAAGAGGGGGGTATAGGTGTTAAGTGGGTTGGAATGATGGAGGGTATTATATTACTAGGAGGAAGGATGGTGCCATGGGTGCTAGGGGGTGGGTGGGATTTTGTACTTCCCCAATACCAGGATTTTGAACCTGGCGTCGGAAACACAATGGGGGTGTTCTGTAGTGAGTCACCATGACTGGGTACCCGAAGGCTGTGGATACTGCAAAAAAGAGCACTGGGCCCTATATTCAAAACATTAGATTTGTGCCATTTAAAGTATCTACTCTGTGCACAGATTAGCACCGTGCCTTGATACTGACATATTGGAACAGAAGTTGTGCACAAGCAGACTGTGCTATTGCTGTTCTAGTACAGCAGTATTAGTGCAAGGCACTAACAAGTGCCAATACACAAAACAGAGACAATGTCTGGAAACAAACTGGTATTGGCCAGCAAGCTGAATATGGCTATAGGAGCAATGAAGCATCACAAATGGCATAGCACCAGTGATCCACACTATTATATTCATTATATTTTATTGAACGAATAAAATGTTAATAATCCCATAATGGATGCAGGTCATATAGGACACATTTGCATCCTATTATGGGGTCAATCACCAGGCTGCCTCACACTTCGGTGCCATGAATAGCAGTGCTGAGGTATGCTGTAGCCTGGCTGATGGCCACGCACTCATCTGAAAAGGCCTGGCTCCCCCCTACACTTCATCTATGTAAGCATTTATTAAATATTCCCTAGTTGTCTTGTGGACCCCCTTCCTTACTTAATCTCCATAGGTATTTATTAAATATTCTGTGGCTGTCTAGAGGGCTCTCTCTCCTTCATCCAGTCCTAATAGGCATTTATAAAATATTCCCTAATTGTCCATAGGGTTCTGTCCTTCAAACAGTCCCCAAAGGCATTTATTAAATATTCCATTGTTGTCTAGTGGTCCCTTTTCCTCTCCTGGTCCCTGTAGATATTTATTTCTGTAAATATTCCCTGGTTGTCTAGCGCTCTTTGTGACAGGGTAAGCCATATCTAAGGTAGATACTCATGTGTAAGGTATCCGATACCCCCCACATTCCTTTCACTCTTTATTTCTGTTAGACAGGGAGTGACTGTATAAAATGCTAATGTTAAAGTACTCACTTTCATCCTCTTTCTGCAGTGATAGTGAGACAACTGCTCATGCTGGGAATGAAAATGAAGTATGTTTGCTGTTTGTCTTTTTTAGGGTATGCGTAATTTGAAGGATAAGACTTTCAACACTTGAACCAGTTCAATTAGATATTCTCTTTACTTAAATTATTTCCAGTTAACTGTACATTTCTTTTTCTTCATTGCAGATCTTTAAATCCATTAACAAAGCACTTTTCAATTTCTACAAAATGTTTACCACATGGTTAACGTTTTCTGAACAATTCTGTTCCTTCCTCAGACCTTTCAAAAGTGCTCCTTTTATTACTTATCTGACTCTTGTGAGAATTATTTGGATGGTGTCCATATATAACCTTAATTGCACATGCTGTGGAAGGCTTTTAAATTTCTGATTCTGCTCTCCAGTCATATGTCTTTATCACCATGTATATTCTCTTAAATTAGTGCCCTCCTTATGCTGCTTAATGTTGTGAAATAAATTTTATCCTATGGTTCCTTTTTTTTTTCAGATTACTGTGATTCATTTTACTTGTGGTTCTGTGTGTAAAAACAAAACAGGCTGATGCCCTTGTTTTGCCTGGTTTATATACCACCAGCTGACCCACATGTAACCATAACCTTATACACTTGCAAGTATTAGTGCCTTACCACAGTCTCATAATGTTCTACCTATATGATATGTTTCTGCCATATATACTGTTTCTGGTTTCCACATGCATTCTGCTGTATTTCACAATACTATAACATGCTGTATACTTTTCTGATGACATTGCAAGTGTTCCCAGACTCACTGTCTCCAGTGAGACTGATATTTGTTGCTGACTATGAATTTCCTTTGTTCAGAGATTCTTCCTTATTTCCTATGTAATTGCCCAATGGAGCTGCCTTATTTACATGCCTTATCCAATACTGTATGTTTACCATATCTGTAACTGCACTCTTATCAGTCATATATAATTGTATGCACACTAGCTCCTCTGAGAGAAAGAGACCATACTCGAGGAATGGTGGGAAATTGGCTACCTTGTGATTTCTTTGTCACATGTCTGATGTGAGTATTTGTAATAAAACTGCTCTTCATTACATACTGCTTGTGGTATATTCTTTGGATAGCCAATCCAGCATACAAGAATCTGATGGTAAGATGACTTACCACAACAATGGCAACTGCGGAAATGTTGCTTTTTGGCTAAACAAGGTACACTAATTTTCTTTTGGGAGCTGAGTTCTGGGAATTAATTTTCTCCAAAAGTAGCTGCAAGCTACAGCTTGAGACTCTGGTTTAAAATCACGGACTGCATTTCTCCATTTGCTAGAGCACTGGCATTAGGGACTCCGATGTACAGTATTCTGTCACTCCCCTACTGAGTGGGTCTTAGGCAACTTTAAACCTCTGTACAGGTGGACTGCAGCTCTGTATTTGGTTTAACCTTAAGCTTTGCTTGTGGCCAAGGACTAATTCTTGTCTGCTGTGTTGGCACATTGTCTGCAAACTTTTTATCATTCAGATGAGTGGTTGGTTTAAGGTTGAAGTAAGTGGACAGGTGTCCTTGGTCTTGATTCAAGTTAATCATAGTTTGTTGGAAACAAATCATGCAACAATAGCTTGCAAAGGTTTTCTGTGTTTTTGTTTCCCTTTTCAAATATGGACTTTCCATCTGCCATCATGGAAATCATGATGGTTCATCAGTTTTATTTTTCCTGCCTCAGCCGGTGGCTAGACGGTATTCTTTTATCTGCAAGACCTCTCATTCAGCGTGGTGTCCAAGGCCACTGCAGCTACTGCTGGTTTGGTCCCAGGAACCATTGTTTGTACAGTGTGTGACCTTTGGCAAGTCACTTGGCCTCCTTGTGCTTTTGAGCTGTACCTATGTTTCCAGCTCACAATTGATGTACCTCGCTTAATAATTCAGTATTTCTTATCCTAGTATAACTTTAATGGGGCATGCACATCAAAAGTACTTTTGTTACAAGATACTTTTTTTTTTCCAGTCCTTCTCATCTGTATGTAATGTTAGGACTGCATTTTTTTTCCTCAGGGCTTGCAGCCATAAAGCTACTTGCTAGCTACAAACCTTCCAATTCCTATGTATGCCTTCCTTTATGAAAGATCTTATGGCTTCTTTGTCCTTGTCCTTTATCACATATCCCCATGCATCACATGGTGATCAGAAGGGGGGGCTGATCACCCCCAGCATTTGTAATAAGAAATTTACTTTAGCTTTATTTATTTATTTAGATTTTGGTAACCAGGTGAACCCACTGGGACCAGAGGTCCCTTTTTCAGGGGTGACCTGGGGTTAATTGCAGCAAGAGTTACATACATAGGAAGCTATTTACAGTAGATTGCAATGGTTACATACATTTGAATAGGCATTGAGTACAATTACAGAGTGACACAACAAACTCATAAAATGTTAGACAGGTACACAGTGCATTACACAACATTGAACAAAAGTATTGTAGAAGCTACAGTATTGGCAGTAGAGTTAAGATCACAAGTCATGGTCGCTAGTCATGATCCAGACAGGGGCTAGCAATTGCAGCCACAGAGAGTAAGTTCTAGCAGGTATGCTTTGAGGCCAGATTTAAAACTAAGGAGAGAGGGCCTGTCAACCAGATTATCTGGGAGAGTGTTCCATAAGTGTGGAGCAGCATGATGGAAGGAGCGCTTGTCTAGGTTGGTGCGAACCCATGGTATGGTAAGAGAGCATCCTGCTGAGTATCTAGTGTCATGGCACTGTGGTTTGGGAATGAGCAGACTGCACAGTTGGGGAGGAGGAACATTAGTGGTAAATTTAAAGGTCAAGCAGATAGAGGAGTAGGCCAATTTATGTCATATGGGGGGCCAGTGGAGGTCCTCAAGGACCTCACAGTGGTGCTTCCTGGGGGGAGTTAGTAGCGAAGCATACCACTCTGTGGTAGAGCACAGTGAGTTTCCTTAGCTCCCCCTCCCTAAGGAACTGTAGCAGGGTGGCCCCATAGAAAAGGGAGGGGAAAAGGGTTCATTTTGCTATGGATCGCCGGGCCTCATCAGAGAGAGTTTCCCAGCTGGTAGAGAAGTCCAATCTTCTGGTGGGTGAACTTTGTTATGGAGTTGATGTGAGGTTTGTAGGACAGCTCCTGGTCAAGGAGGATCATGAGGTACTTAATCCTGTCAATGACCTCCACTTTCTTACCTTGGGCAGTGTGGCACTGGAGCAGGTCACACCTGTCAGCCCCGAGGCATCTGGACCCAAACAAGACAGCCTTGGTCTTCTGTTCATTCAGTATGAGTGAGTTGGAGGAGAACCAGACTTTAAGTGCTGTGAGACTGGCCTGCAGCTTGGTAGAGATGATGCTGGGAAGTGGGTCACTGCAGTAGACGACGGTGTCATCTGTAGGATCCATGGTGGGTCATTGACAAAATATTTGTTGAACAACCTGACAGCAAAAGCAGCAGGTCGACTGCATTTTGCTATCAGCTGCCAGTTTGCAGAAACAACAAGTGTTTTCTTCAGGGGCCTTCATCCCTGAACCCCCCTCATGGAGGACTGTGCCCCTCAGTTGGAGCTGAGTCGGGGGGTTCAGGACAGTGCCGGGTGCCAGCAGGTTCCCTTCAGTGATGTGGCACTGTTGTTGCTGTAGGGACATTGCTGTTGACATGTCAACATCAGGGATGTATAACTCATCCGCATAAAGGATGAGGTTGCTCATCTTGCAGACCCCCTCAATGTCATTGACAAACAGGGAGAATAGCAGGGGGCCCAGGAATGAGCCTTGGGCACACCAGAGACCACAGGTCTGGTGCTGGATTTGATTCCTCTCCAATGCACTTTTTGGGTTCGATTGAGCAGGTAGCTCTCAAACCAGGAAAGTGACAGCCCATCGAGTCCTAATAGTTGGAGCTTGGACAGCAGTATTTCATGTCTGACCAAGTAAAATGCCTTGGACAGGTCGATGAATAGGGCCCCTGTTGGAAAGCCTCAGTCCATAGCATCAAGGACATCAGAAGTGAGCTGGATAAGGGCAGTGTCAGTGCCATGGCCTTTCCTAAAGCCATGCTGTATGTCTGCTAGGGGAACATGCTGCTCAAGGTAATCCTGCAATTGGTTATAGACTATTATACAATGACAAGGGAATTTTCTTCCCTCTGATTGGTCAGTTGGTGCCTGGGACAGTGATGATATTATACAATAACATCACCGTATCAAGACCAGGCACACACATGACCGCATATCAGATTCAAAAATCATACCTCCTCTTCACAAGTTACCACTGCTATGGACCGTCATGCTAAACAACTTCAACCCCCCCAAACAAAGTTACCACCCCACAAATGCCAGCCACAACAAATACTGCCTGCAACAATACTAAACAGAAAGCGCTTTTAAATAAAGCTCACCAAGTATTTTCTTTTAATACGTTGACACACTAAGCGGCTTCTCAAAGGATTCTTCACTCCCCGCCTCTCTTAACTCGCTGCTGCACATTTGCCATTGTCCTGCAGTGTTCTCCCGGTACAAATGAGAAAAGCCACATAATGTACCGGGGAAACCTAAATTACGGTTTCTGCTATAAAAAACCCGCAATCTGCTGGCTTCTCCTGCTTCTGCTGTACTCACCACCGAAAAGTAAATGAAGCCATGACACCTCAGTTCCATCAGCATGATTATGAAATCTGGACATCGACCGTGTGTCTCATGACCACCAACAGGCTCTAAACCCAGAAAAACGAGCTAATTAAACCATAAAAATAAAAACTCAAACAAATGTCTACTGCATCCCATTTTCACCGGGGGAAGAATGGGGAGTGGGGTCAAAATACCATAAGCAAATGAAAATGTGAGCAGTGCCATACTGGGCAAAGCACACTGCTTCAGCTAAGAGCTCCATCTAGTGGCAGAAACACATATTGGACTTTTTTAAAACATACTCCTCCACCCAGAAAAATTAAATAAAATGCATAAAATCTTTATTTTTTTAATTTTTTCTTTATAATTAACAACAAGTCATTGTATAATAGCAATAAAAGAGCGCTCCAGGTGTGTGTTATCATGTAATAATGTCACTCCTGGGGGTGGTGGGCTGCCAACTACCTCGTGCTTCAACCCCACCCCCAGGGGTGATCGTATTCATGATAACACACTGTCGTCGTCTTATGCTTTAATATCTCCTGCACCTTTCCGACAGGGCTGAGAATGGAGATTGGCCTGTAGTTCCCCACTTTGTCCCTGGGTCCTTTTTTATGGACAGGGACTATAGTCACTACCTTCCATTTACTAGGGACTGTTTCTTCAAGGAGGGACCTATTGATGAGGGTAGTGACAGGGCCCATGATAGCAGGGGCAGCAGCCCTTAGCAGCCTTGGTTCAAGCAGGTCGTGTCCTGGTGAGGAGTCAGGGTTTATTTTAAGCAGAAGGGGAAGAACATCTGCTGGTTTCACCAGTTTAAGGTTAGGCTGGGGCCTAACTTGTTTCCAGTCAGCATTGTTAAGGTGGGGAATGCCAGATGGAACAGGGGGAGTGGGTCAACCATGGTTGGAAAAGGAGACATTGAATGCTTCTGCTACAGCTGTTGGGTCATTAGTCAGGGTATTCCCAACCTGAAGTACCCCATCCTGTGCATTAAGGGCACCTTTGAGAGGAAGATTTGATTGGCCCTAAAATTTCTTAGGATCCTGTAGGTGACTGATCTGGAGATAACACACGTATTTGGCTTTGGTGTGTTTGGAAGCTTTCTTGCAATGGTTCTTTAACTCCCTGCACTTTTCCCAGTCTGGTTTGTGGCCTGAGGATTTGTATAGTCCCCAGGCACAGTCTCAGAACAGCATACTTCACTTAAGGCCAGGGCTGAGCCACTTATGGCACTTCCCCTGTACCCTTAGTTTCTTTTGTGCCACATGTGAATTGGCCATGGACAGAAATGAATAGGTAAAGTAGTCCAGCACCTCATGCAGGGTGGGGAGGAAGACTATAGGTTCCCAGCCTACAGCTCATAGGTAAGCACAGAAGTCAACTGGTATGAATCTGATAAACTTCCTGGCTTCTACTACCCTGGCTGCAAATTTCAGGGGCTTGTTAGACTAGGTGCAGAAGATTGGTGAGTGATCACTCAATGAGTCTGCTATGATGCCAGCTGTCATTATGTGGTCTGGGCAGGAGACTAGGGCCCAGTCAAGTAAGTAATGATTGCCAGACTTGTTATTATGCCTTGTGGGCAGGTCAATGACTTGGGTCAGGTTGGAGTCAAGAATAGGGTTCTTACTGACAGAAGTCCCCATGGTAATCCAGTTCTGGTTAAAGTCTCCAAGAAGAATAGTCTCCCCCAAGGGTGCTCTGCCAAGGCGTGAGTTGGGTATTCAAGGCAGGAGGCAGCCAACTGAGGTGGAAGGTAGACACATCCTATATACAAGGGTTTGGTGTCTCCCAGGAGCACTTTAGTAAATATGATCTCATTTGCTGAGTCACAGGAGGGGGGGTGATCAAGCTGCATAGCACTTAAGTTTGTTCTTTTGTATATGAGAACCCCGACACCTTTCTTCCCTACTCAATCCTTCCTGAAAGCATTATAGCCAACCATGTTGACTTTGTGCTGAAGAATTTGGGGCTTAAGTCTGGTCTCAGTCACCGCTAGCACATCAGGTTTGTACAGTGCTGTCCAGGCTTCAAGGTCATGGACTTTGTGCTTCAGGCTGCTAATGTTCATATGAACCAGCTTGAGACCCCTGGCATTAGTCCAGAGAGGGTTTGAAGGATCACTGAGAATGAGATTGGGGGAGTGGGGACCAGGGTTAGGTTCTATATTCCCTCAAGTGCAAGTCTAAGCCTGGCAAGGAATCCAATAATTCTGGAGGGGGTGAGGAGGAGCCTCCATCTGCCAGCAGAGTAGACATACTGTAGAAGAACAGGTTGTAACAGTTTCCACTTCAGGTTACTCCATACACAGATAGGAGTAGCACATTGATCTCTCCCCCCAGAGGTTCATGGAGTCTGGGGGAGGGTGACCAGCATTCCTGCCCAGGTCCGAGGGATTGTGCTGCTAAGAATAGAGCAGGTCAGTCCCCAGTATCAGAGTTATATAGACAAAAGCTGCCATAGGTACCAGGCAATGCATGATTCCAGCTTGGGAAGAGGGTGCCTGGTTGGGGTAAGTCAGGGTCAGAATAAGTTGACCACAGTAGGAGTTCAGAGTTAGTCCCCTCCTATGCCCTGACTTAAGGTGGAGGGGGGTTCAAAGAGTCCTGTATTCTGTGGTAGGAAAGAGTCCCACTCAAGTGGCCAAGAGGATGGGTGGGGCTAGGAAAACAGCAGGTGAGCTACGGCAAGTAACTAGAAAGAGGTCGGGTACAACAGTAGAAGCAGTATGGTTGTAGGTAGCACAGCACAATATCACTGTAGAGCAGGTTAGATAGTAAGTGATACTTTGGAATAGTAGAGCAGGCTTTATGACAAGGGACTATCAGCAGTGAGTCTAGCACATTAGGGATTAAACCCAAAGGATAGAAATTTAGATTAGACTGTATCACACTTTCCAGGCTAGCAATCCTACTTGCAGTTTCACTGTTGAATTAATACCCCTATATTGCAGTTTTCTAGGTTTAGAAATCAATGCTTGCAGATCCACAGGGTAATTTTATACCCGTATAATCGGTCAAGACAGGTAATCAGCAAGATGTTAATAGCAGCAGTATTGGCACAGTTAGGACTAGTAGATCATAGCAGCGGGGGAAATTGGAAGAAGGGATACTGCAGTTCTTGTGCAATGCACCTCAGTCCCCGTGATAGTCTCAGTGTGATGGGTTCTCTAGGTGTAGTGGGAGGAGCTTAGATGCATTTAACGGGAGGAGGGAACGGGGTGGCAGGGTGGGAAAAATCCATCTGGGGGAGCTCCGCCAGTGCCGGTGCCTCAGCTCCAAGGAGAAATTGGCAGCAGTCCAAGATTCCGTTTCTGGTCACTGTAGCAGGGGGAGGGGACCCACGGCAGTGGGCCACCTTCTCAAACCCCTGGGAGAGTCATGATTTAATCTGAAGTCAGTGAACTTAGAGTAGGCTTATCAAGTCTGCAGTCCAAGTGTCACAGGCTGCTGGGCCAATGGGTTCTGAGTGACTTTTTTAAATTTGGCACTCAGAGCTGGCCAAGGAATGCTCCTGTCACCAGAGCAGCTCCAAAAAGGGCTCTGGGAATTGGAGCCAACCTTCTCAGGAGAAAGAGACCCTCCAACCTGGTAAGTCACTCATGTAGTCGGGAATGGGTCCAAGGTAGTACAATTAGACCTGGGATTGGTCCCGGTATATGCAGGCAGGTTTCAGAGATGAGTTAAAAATCCATCTGAGATGATATAGGCTTTGGGGGCACTCCGCCAGTGCCAGTCCCTCAGCCCCAAGGAGAAGCTGTTGTCAGCAGTCCAAGATTCCATTTCTGGTGTCTGTAGCAGGGGGAGGGGACCTGCGGCAGTGGGCCACCCTCTCAAACCCCAGGAGATTCAAGATTTAATCTTTAACAGGTTAACTACACAATTTACACTACCACAAAAAGTATTATGTCTGTTTTGGGAGATTTTACCATTTATGTTACAGGCCTAATTTAACACCCTTTTAACAATTTTGTACGTACAAATGCCGGTATTATAACTTGTGTTATTTATCAGAATGTTTTGTGTGCTGATGACACAGTTCTAAAGTCAAATTCAGAGAATTAGGAATGCCTACTACTCTGACATTAATAATGTATTTCATTTTCAGGAATTCATCGGAGTGTAATGATAACTACAGTAAAATAACCTAACCCCAAGGGTAGTCGAATGCATATGTCTTTATAAAAGTAATATCAGTATCAGCATTTTGAAAACCAATGCTAACTTTATACTAAGAGAACACTCTGAGTTAATGAGTCATTCCCTTTCATGGCTTGTGTTTTATGTTTTCTCTTACAAGGATAAGACTATCCTTCACAAGCAACCACTGGTAATGTATAACAATGCTTTAACCAGTGGTCCAATTTCATGATAATATTATTATAGTTTGGATCATAGTAGGATACTGCATTGCCCTTATTTTTTTAAACAAGTTGGATCAAACCCATCTTTATTTATTCAGCATACAACCTTCCTGTGATGACTGACTGGCAAAGAATGTTTGCCAATATATTTGTGGATAAATATTCACACCTCTGTTGGGAATAAAGTGCTATTTAACATTTATGCAGATTACTGTTACAGGTCAATTTAATAGAATTTATTATTATATTGTCTGGCCTCTGCTCCAACACTGGTCACTCACAGTATACTATAATATCCAAGCTGCCTCTTTCACAAGCCAAATGCATGAATTGTATATATGCCCACCCCCATTAACTGATCGCTGACATTAACAACTGTTTTAATAACTAATGTGCCCATATGGGGCAGTTAATGACATAGTTAACTACTAACACATCATTGCATGCCTATTTGTTTAACAAATAACAGTCTAGGAATGGAGTCAGCTGTATATGTACTATGTAATACATGCTGTACTCACTGACAGAAGGCTTTTACAGTTCATCAGTGATGGGTATGCATAGTGCTGCAGCTGCTACCATTCTTAGTGTGGTTGACCATGTCTATGACATTTTCATAGATATGATATACTGTAAGCCTGGCCTCCTGAACTATACAAGGAGCTCAAGGGTGGATTAAACCATGCCACCTTACAGTACACCTACTGTGGTTGCAAATAAATGAAAGTCCTTCTGGACCTCACTGAGCTAAAGCTAGCAGATCTAGAAATGAGGGAGGTAAACCCACTGTCCCTCCATTAAGAACACACAAAAAGAAAAATGTGTGTTTGCTAATAACCCATTTGTTGGTTACAAGTTTAAAAATATATATACATATATATATATATCTATAATGTGTACTTTGACATTATAAACCAGCTTAGCCACTCTGCCTTCCCAGTGCGGTCTAGCACAACAGTACACAATCTATTTGCAAGTGGCTTTATGCCAACAACCAGCACCAGCCAGGTGCAAGGGCCTTGGCCCTCAACAAGTAATAAGCTGAGCTGGGGGTGGAGGACACTGTACATTCCCATATTCTTTCACATATCCTTTTTGTCTTTTTAGCTCCTATAAAAGACAATATTATTTCAACAGTCATTCCAGGACTCTGATGACCAACTCCATTTTAAATGTGATCAACGTTTAGAATGTATTTTCTGCAATGTGCTTATTATGACTATTGTTTCATTGTGACAATGTTTGTGTCTACGCTATTATGTTGTCACTTATTGTTGTAGTTTATCAAGAATAAGCTCAGTAAACTTCTCCACATCCGTGGATGTTTTGGGTATTAGGCCCATCTGGGTGATATCTGTCAGATGCACATGGAGGGGGGGAGGTACCAAGTACCAACCACTTACAAGACAAATTAGTTGTTTTCACAAGCTAAAATGTCCCAACAACACCCCCATGAATGATTATTTCTTTCTTATTGATTATGTGCCACCATTCATGCTCCCAAACTAAAGGGATCAGCATTGCTGTCCCATCCAGATTCATTACAACATGATAACCATGTACACCTGGACACCATAGTGGTGGCCCCTAACAAATCTCACTTGCAGACTAAATGGCAGACTGCTAGTAATAGATGACAAATCCCTAAGGCCCACCTAGCTAATGGCACACTCCGAGGTAGGCCCTACACCAGAAGGTCACCCACTGGCATCCTGTCTATAAGCCAGGCCCAAGCACAACACACAGGTTTCTATACCTGTACTGTACTCATAAACCCAAATTTTGTGCTCTATTTCCATATAATACTGCTACATAGTATTGTACACTTCATTCCATTGCTAGCACTGCCATGTTTCCAACTATTGCTACCCCAACAGAGAAAAAGCCTACCCAATGTTCCAAGCATAAACCCAGACCAACTAGTGGTCTGATTGCTTCATCACTGTCAGGTACCATTGTAAATAATGTTTAAATATACACATAATATGGAAGAATGTAAATTCTGCTTCAATACAAACACTTCTAGGTTTCATAGCGTGATGGTACCAGATCCCTTTGTAATAGAACTGATACATACCCAATATCAGAGCACCACACTGGTGTGACTACCTAGGAGTATTACACCCTACAAAACAGACCTAACAAAAGGGACCTTTTCAAATCCCACAGGCGCAACAGGCACAATTGTATACCCCTCTGATACATGGAGTAAATGGCATACTGCCATAAGATAAAGGTTCAAAGTGCATATAATATCGCACTTACATTTTATGAGATAGGCCTAAACTAGGCCAAACATCAACTCATAAGCAGGGAAACTATGTTTTTTCTTTTCCTACTGTCACAACCTCTTCTGAGACTTGGAAACAGGGTGTATTCACATATAACATACGAATGTGCACACAGAAACAGACCACTTGGGCTATCTAAGTCTGTTCGAATATGCAGCTAGCACCCCTAGTTTGTAGCTGTCCCACCCCCTTCCCTTTGTCATCCCACTGCCGCCCCCACCTCCCCCACCCTCGCTCTCCCCTGTTCCCTGTCCCATGCCCTTTTAAAGCTGTTCACAGATTTACATGACACTACCCATTCTGGTAGTGTGGTCCATTTTGCTACCACCCTCTCTGTGAAATAATGTCTCCTCATTTCCCTCCAAAATCTTCCCTCCTCTATTCTTAGCCCATGCCCCCTGGTGTCCCTCCCCTTCCTTAGCTTAAAGATCCCATCTGCACCATCCTTATTGATTGCCCTCAGACACTTGAATGTCTCTATTATGTCCCCCCATCCCTTCTGTCCTCTAGGGTATACATATTCAGGTCTCCCAGCCTGCTCTTATAGTATCTCCCCTCCATTCCACATATCATCTTTGTTGCCCTTCTCTGCACCCCCTTCAGTAGCCTGATATCATGCTTCAGATATGGACCCCCAAAACTGCACACAATACTCCAAGTGCGGCCTTACCAGTGACCTGTAGAGGGGCAAGATCACCACTCTTTGCCTGTACAAAAAACAGCTCGCTATACACCCCAGCATTTTGTTTGCTTTAGCATCCACTCTCCTGCACTGGGCAGTATTGTTCAAGGTCCCTGTTAACATTACCCCTAGGTGCTTCTCCTCAGTTATCGCCAGCTTAACCCCCACTGCTAGTATTCTGTCCTTGGGTTCTTAGCCCCAAAGTGCATAACCCTACATTCTGAACCTCGCTCACCTAATGCACCCCCCCCCACTGAAAATGGATGGCCGCACCCTTGTATTCATAAGAGGGGGTCATGGGCCCACTCATCTCCTCGCCTACCTTTGGCGCAGATGACATTGCTCAGGGACCAGAGCCAGCAACTCTGCATACAATCCTTCATGAAGCGGACACATAAACTCGCCCTCAGGAAGCTACATTTGTGCACTCTGAAGCTCCTGCTCCTCCTGTTGCTGCTGTCTGGCAATATTCACCCCAATCCCAGCCCGAAAACCTCTAGCTCAACCAACCAAGTCAATTACTCTGGGCCGCTCTCCCTTGTGACTCTTTAACATCTGTAGCCTACTCCCAAAGCTTGATGCCCTGCAAATTTTTGCAAACCAATACAATCTGGATATCCTCACGGTTGTCAAAACCTGGCTAAGACCTAAAGTCCCTGACATGGCAATTGCCCTCCCAGGCTACAATGTTTTCAGGCTGGATCGGAAGACTAAAAGAGGAGGGGACTGTGCAATATACCTCAAAGAGTCTCTCTTGGGTCAACCCATAGCTACCCCACCTCTCAGAATCATCTGCGTAGATTCTTCCTATCAGAATCCTACTAGGGGCCCACAACAAAGCCCTCACAGTTGTTTCAGTGTACATCCCTCCAAAAGAGCAAGAGAAAGGTCTCAATGCTGTCCTGGACTTCATCCAAACCCAACCTCCAAGCTCCAAGTCAATCCTGCTAGGTGACTTTAACATTAATTGGCTTGCACCTGAATCAGGGGGCCTCAAGGATGCCATCTCATCGGCAAACCTTGCCCAGCTGGTCAACTCCCCAACCAGGCACAACTATAAAACAGGCTCTAGCACCATCCTGGATTGGGTTCTGGCCAGGCATCCAACTAGTATCTCTAGAATCTCCTGGATTCACTCAGTGACCATTCCCCTGTCATCTGTGAATGGTCAAACAAATTCTGCAAGCTCCTTCCAATAGTCACCTTTAGCAGAGTCCTTTTCTGTGGGCAGTTGAATCACCTCAAATCCCGCCTCAGTCAGCATGATTGGAGTCCTATTTACAAAGAGTCGGATGTCAACTTGGCCCGGGACTATTTCATCTACATCTTTAATGTGGCCTGTGACTCCCATGCTCCCTTCAAAAAGCTCAAAGTCAAATGCCTTTGCAACCCATGGCTCTCCGTGGAGCTTATAATACAGCTAAAAGCAAGGGACAGCCTCTGGCTGTGGGCACAGGCCACCTGTATTCAAACTGACATACAGAACTATAAACATGCTCAAAATTATTGCATAAAATCAATCCACCTAAAGAAAAGTATCTACTGTAGGGAAGCTCTCACTAATACCTAGGGAAATGGGACAGCCTTCTGGAACAATATTAAAGAAGTTACTGGGAAGCAGCCTAAAACTTCCCCTACTATGCTGTACATTGATGAGACTACAACATTGGACCCTATGACTATTGCTAATACGTTCAATACTGCTTTCACAGACCTCAGTATTGTTCTCCCCCTGACTTTTTTGACATAGACAACTCTCCAACTCACCCTTCCAGCCTTCCTCCCACTTCCAATTACCCGCCATTTTACTTTAAAGCAGTCAAGATGCACGAAGCCCGCAAATACATTAGTAAAGCACTTGCCAAGTCCAGAAATAGTGGGGACACACTTGACCTCAAACTGCTGTCCCTCACCCTTGACGAAATACTAGGACCATTAACAAAGATCTTTAACCTCTCCCTCAGCCTCGGCCAGTTCCCTGACAGATGGAAATCCACTACTGTTGATCTGGTCCACAAAAGTGGAGACAGGGCCCTCCATGGGAACTATCAACCAATCTCCATATTATCTCCCCTCTCCAAGGCCATCAAACGCATAGTAGCAGACCAACTCATTGATTATCTGGACAAACACAATATCTTGTGCTATCAACAACATGGGTTCAGACATGGGCACAGCACCACTTCTGCCCTTCAGGAATTCACCAGAGCCATCCACAGTTCTCTGGATAATGGTCACCTAGCCGGGTCGGTCTTTATCAATTTAACTAAGGCTTTTGACACCGTCCACCATTGTCTACTACTTGAGCAGCTTCTGAATGCTGGGCTCTCTCCTGACTCCACGGCCTGGTTTAAAAGCTGTCTGGAAAACTGATCCAAAAGAGTTAAAATTGCAGATGTCCTCTCTGAAACTAGACCTGTCCACTCAGGAGTCCCCCAGGGATCCATACTGGTTCCCCTTCTATTCAGTTTCTTCCTGAACAGCCTTCCACAATCTTGCCCAGAACAAACCATCCTCTATGCTGATGACTCCATAATTCACACCACCCATAAGGATCCCCAACCCCTACAAAGCAATCTACAGCTAGGCTTCGCTTCACTTGAGAACTGGTTAAGTAAACACAAATTGGTCCTAAATTATAAGAAAACCAAGTCAATGCTTTTCAGCTGCTCCCACAACAAGTACAGGCTACACCCCCTGACTATCACAAACTGCCTTGGAGCTGCCCTCGAACAGGTGCAATCCTTGAAATATCTTGGGATCTCTCTTGACTGTAACCTATCCTATGGTGCCCATGTTGATATCGTCACCAAAGCAGCAAATATTCGCACTGGATTAGTCTACAGGCACAGACCTTACTCCAGAAGCTTTAAGGGTCACTATTCAGAGCTCTGTTGTCTCCATAATTGACTATGGCCTGATCACATATGGCTCTGCTACTGTAACTGCCCTCAGATGCATATCCACGTCTCTCAACAAAGCTTGTTGGCTCATCACTGGAACTCACTGTCTCACTCATATGTGTTACCTCTATACACAAACTGGCTGGCTACAACTCTCAAACTGCATAAAGTACCAAACCTGCATTATGGCAAAGAAAATAACCATGGGCCAAGCAGCCCCCCAGAGTCCAAGCTCTCCTTTGCCCGAGTAGTAACCCTCGCCACACTAGGGGAGCAGAATTTCAACTTCTGTAGGTCCCTCGCTGCCATACCACCCAGGAAGAAAGATTCTTTGCTCATAGGGCCCCTAGCTGGTTGAATGGTCTCCACAGTGACAGCTCCTCCATACCTAAGCTTGACCCGTTCAAATCCAGGCTCCGCCTACTCCTCTCTGCCTCTAGCACCTGCGACTGTCTCCTTTTAATCAGCCCTCCTTACCATTACCCAATCTTTATCTCAGCACTTTTTACATAGCACTTCTATTATCTACCCCAATCTCCTACAACCCCCTTCCCCACCCTCTCTCCCACTCCCCCTGCACCCCGTCCACTGCCAGTTGCTCTCTCTGTGATGTGACAATGCCTCTGGCTGCTCTTGCCTTTTGTGTCCTTGCCATGTCTTATAACACTATTTACCCCGACAATACCTCTGGCTTTAGTTTTACCCAAATGTATGCATTCATATTCATGTAACTGATTGTTAACCTGTTATCCTGCCTTTGTTACTTAATTGTCTTGTTATTTGTTTTTTTTTTGTTATTGTACTGCAACTGACATGGAACCTTTGTAAAAGAACCTCGGCTCTAAAGTACTTCTAATCTTAGATTCAAATAAATAAAAATAAATAAATAAATTACACTTCTTTAAATTGAACCCCAGCTGCCGCCTCTCTGACCACTCCTCTAGCTTGCTTAGGTCCCCCTGCAGCTGCTTCCATCCTTCCCCTCCATCCACCACTGCTTCCATTTTAGTGTCATCTGCAAACAGACTTATCTTGCTCTCCACTCAGTGCACAATGTCTAATATGAAGATCCCAGATAATACTGGTCCCAGCACAGATCCCTATGGTACCCCACTCATTACCAGCTTCAGAGTTGAGAGCTGTCCTCCCACCACCATCCAGTACAGCCTCCCACTCAGCCAGCTTGTAATCCAGTTCATCATTTTTGCCCCTACCCCTACACCAGTTAGCTTCCCCTCAAGTCTCCCATGAGACACCGAATCGAAGGCCTTGCTAAAGTCCAAGTAAAGAACATCCACTGCATGACCCTTATCCATCTCACCTATCACCCAGTCATAATATCTTATCAGGTTAGTTTGACAGGACTTCCCCAAAATGAACACATTCTGCCTCACATCCTGGAGGCCATTGTCCTCCAGGTACAACATCAGTCTTTCCTTTAGTATCATTTCCATGAGTTTGCAAACTATGGAGGTGAGACTTACCAGACAATAATTACCTGGTTTGTGCCTTGGTTCACCCTTGTGTAATGGCACTACATGTGCCATCCTCCAGTCCAGTGGCACATATCCCGACTCCAGTGAGGTGCATACAGATCTGCCAGCAATTCTGCCAATGCCTCCGCCATCTCCCTCAGCACCCTGGAGTGGATCCCATCTGGCCCTGGTGCCTTGTCTACCCTCAGTGCCCTTAGTCCCTCTAAGACTCTACCTCCCTCAATCCTTCCATCTGTCACCTCCTCTTCCCCCGTCCCCACTCTCCCAGCCCATGGTGGTAGCAGTCCCCACTTTCCTTCCGTGAACACTAAGCAAAAATATTCATTCAGTGCTTCCACCTGTTCCTCCCCCTTTTCCTTTCATTCCCACCCTTTTTTATCCTCACTGTTGTCTCCTTGCACTTCCTTTTCTTCCTGCTGTATCTGAAAAAGTCTCCCCCCCTTAATTCCCTGCACTAATCTCAGCTCCCTCTGGGCCTTGGCTTCTCTCATTTTTTTCTGGTCACCTGCCTGGACCATCTTGCATACTCCTCCCTATCCCCTTCCTTCCCCATCCTCATATACCTCTGGTACACCTCTCATTTTGACCTCACCACCTCCACTACCTCACTGTTCAACCAGCATGGTTTCCTTGCCCTGCTCCTCTTACTCTGTGTCTTGTTGCAGGCTTCCATTGTCTCTGTAATCCCCCATTTAATAATATCCCATTTCTGCTCTGCTTCCATCTCCTGCCTTATGCCCTCCAGTTTCCCTTTCAGTACTTCCTGCATCCTCCCAAAGTCCACCCCCTCTGAAGTTTACAACCGAGGTTGCTGAGTTCTCTGGCTCCCTGCACATCGTGATATTAAACCACACCTTTTTGTGGTCACTGTCGGCTAGTTGGTCCTCCATCTTTATTTCCCTTACTGCCTACCCGTTCAACAATACTAGATATAAAGTGTTCTTTAGCCTAGTAGGTACACTGACCAACTGCATCAGGAGATCCTCCTGGATTGTGTCCAGGAGCACTTGCTCCCAATTCCTGGAGGTGACTGAAATGGTCGAGTAAACCACTGGCAAGTTGAAATCCCCCAAGATGACCACCTTCTCTTTTCTACATACCTTTCTGATTTGTCCCACTAATTCCCTGTCAAGCCCTTCAGAATGGGACGGCAGCCTGTATACCACCCCAAACCTCAGTTTCCTACCCCATAAGTCTAGGAGCAGCATCCAGATTGTCTCTGTTCTCCTTTCCTCCCCCTCATCCCTTGTGCATTTGATCCCATCCCTCACATAGACTGCCACCCCCCCACAGTCTTTCCTGTATAATCTGTACCCTGTGACTGCCAGATCCCAGTCCTGGTGCTCAGTTTCCCATGTTTAGATGACAGCTGCAATATCCACCCTCAACACCGCCAAGAGTGCCTGTAGCTCAGTTGATTTGTTGCCTAAGCTTCTCGCATTCAGTGAGACCACCCTCCATCCTGCCCCCTTCCCTTCATTGCCCTCCATCTCCTCCCTTCTACTTCCTCCCTTTTCAGCCACCCTGAATCCTTTCTTGCTAGCCTGGGGGGGTAGACTGTGACTCTGCTCTATCAGATCCCTGCCTACCTGCTGTCCACTTGCCACCTCCCATCTAGTTTAAATCCACCTTTGTCGCAATATTCCTCTCCAGTCTTTGCTTTAATACCTCCTTCCCCTCCCCGCTCAGGTGTAGCCTATTCCTTGCAAAAAGATTGTTATTATCCCAGGTACTGACCCAGCCACCCACAGCCCCGTACCACTTAGTTCAACACCATGCTACCAACCATGCATTAAACTCCTCAATCCTCTCCTTTATCACTGTGCTTGTGCAGGGTACTGGGAGCACCTCCAAGAAGGCCACAGACTCCCCAGTCAACTTGCACAACCTTTCCACTTCCTCAAACCTCTACCTTGTTACCACCACCATTTCCCTCACTAGGTCATTTGTCCCCACATGTACCACAATGTGCTGTTTCCTCCTACCCCTCCTGGCACAATTTAGGATTGCCTGTCCTGCCTTGTCTGCCTTTAATCCCAGTAGGGACTCCACCCTTATCCGACTGTGCCTCTCCCCCTTGCTGCCTCATCTGATCCCCTTAAGTATTGTGTCCCCAAACACCAGTATACCCCCTTCTCTTTCCTTGTGCATGTCACCACCACCCCACCCAGGTTGTCATTCCCAGGGCAACTCAAGACAGTGCTTTTACCATTTGTCCCAGTGACTTCCCCCTGCCCCTCTCAATTGAGACACCTCCCACTCCTCCTGTTTGACTGCCAACCTCCCTCTCCCTCCTCACCTCTCCAAGTATTATCCCTCCCCCTGCCACACCATGCGTAATCTCTCCACTAGTAATGCCTCTCACTCCCTCCTCTTTGTGAGTACTATCCCTAGTGCAATCTCCTCCTGTGTCCTCTTCCCCATGTGTTGCTAGTACAGCAAACATGTTCCCTACCCTCTTTGCATTACTATGTGTTTTTTCCTCCCTCCTACCTACTGTTACTCCTCTTTTGCTAGGCCCTACTAGAGTCCTCCCTTCATCAGCTGCCTTCCTGTCTAGTTTTCCACTCCCCCGACCCCTCCCTTGACCCACCGTTGCTTCTCTGTGATGTCCCCAATACTCTCAGATGTCAGCCCTTCAACCAACGCAACCCTCCCCTCATCTCTCAACCTCTCCAGCTCCCTGACAAGCCACTGAACCTCTTCCTCGAGCCTCCTTAGCCTGTGGCATGTTGGGCACCTTCCCTGCCTCCATTGCATGTTCATTCACACTGCTACCCCACAACCATTGCACTCCACAATCCTACCCATGGTTCACACTACCTATACAGGACAGTGAAATACAGTGTCTCTATACTGACTGCAATTGTTTACGAACACAATTACAAACCCACCAGTAACATTCACAAGTCTCATAAACACATACAGTTCAGAAATTAAATGTTTGCCCCAGGTCCTCTTTAGACCCCTCTCCCCGGGCTTTAAATGGGGCCGTTGTGCTTAATTCAAAAAACGGAGACACAGAAATCTTTAAGCTAAATGAAAAAAACAAAAAATAGCAAAACTTACAAAAATCCTCTCCACACTAACTCTCTCTACAGCAAGTAGAGTTAACTAATCCTAGCCCAGCCCCTAGCTGAAATTGTAATACCAAATGCCCTTGCATGCAGCCTAAGACAGCCAACTACAGTAATAACTGAAAACCACAATCCTACTCATAAGATCTACAGTACTAACTGTACACCACAGTCCTACTCATAAGTTATATATATATTTATGTATATCTTTAAGAATTAGCTCATATGGCTGTTCCCTGTTTCCTCCTTCCTGACCTGCTCTGAGGGTTCAGGTCAGTTTGCAGCTCCCCAAGCTCCTCCCTCACAGCCTTCAAACCCAACCTCCATTGGCATTTCAGTATTTCAGAAAGGCTGCTGGATGAATAAATGGTATATTGGCAGATGAATAAATTGTGTATTCTTATTATTGAACCTCGACCTGCACCACCGAGTGCATGGCCGAAGCCATCACTTGTCAATGTTGTGCCACACCATAAGCAAAGCCATTGCTAATAACCATATCATTTTCCTTTTCCCTTTCAAAACAACTATATGTGTGTTTTAAAACTAAGTTTTTAACAAAGTCTTACAAGATTTTAGGTTTCCACAGAGAGGTACTGGTAAGATCTTCAAGCAACATATGTAAATTTTATTCACAGCTGGTTTTCCATATTTGGCTGGCACCACATATGAACTGATTGTTTTGATATGGACTGTGCTCTTGGTTGCTCTTTCATGAATTATGTTCTTTTTGAACTGTCAACATTTGTGCAACATGTGTTCTTTTTACAAAAGCTATGCCTGTGTGGGTGTGGCTAGTTCATTGAAACATTCAAGGGTCAATCTCATGCAACCCTTGCCAAGGCTTTTGCCAATCCAGCCAATCAGCAGCTAGCTACATGAACCAGTGTTGGATAAGTTACTTTTTCTATTACTTTCTATTATTTTTGAAAACTTGTTCCAGAAAGCTCTGTGCAGTCACTAGCAAGGACGGAGAATTACTGGAAAATGTAATACACCTTACAATTACAATTACTTATGTCTTTTTAAACAAATGAAATGCATAACTGTAACTGATTACATTTATTTGAAAGTAACTAGTAACTAACCTATTACTTTCAAAAAATGTAATCTGTTATAGTCATTTATTATTTTTGTTTTGTTTTTATTTAAAAAGAAATAAGTAACTATAATTGTAAGGTGTATTATTTTTTCTGGTACTTCTCCATCCTTGCTAGTAACTGCACAGATCTTCCTGGAACAAGTTTCCAAACATAATACAAAGTAATAGAAAAAGTAACTTACCCAACACTGACATGAACATTATCTTTCTTACCGTGCTGGTACACGTCTGCACAGCCCCATGTGCTATGAATGCCCCATGGGTTACAAACTTTTGATGAATGACATTTCCAATGTAACTACACTGCTTTGTGGTTACCAACTTGAACCTTATGGACTGGTTCCTCTTTAAGGACATTGTTGTTGGATTCTTCAATCAATAACGTACTCCGCCATCCCATACACCACCATTATCTGCCTTTTCAACTCTCAATATGGACTGTTCTTTACGAATGGACAATGACTTTAACACTGTTTTTACAAACAATGTTCTGTGATAATACACATCAACAATTTTTTGTATATACATATCCACTGTGGTGTTTACATACCTTGATTCTGTTTTGTGTTTTATGATCTGACCATCTGTGATTGCCCCATGTCAACTCCTGCATAGGACTACTTTCACAGTCACCCTATCTGTATGCCATAGAAATGTAATTTATTTACATTACGAGTGTTAATGTGCTTTAACAAGCAGATGTTCAAATCAATGTTTTAAAGCTTGATAATAATTTATACCTTGTTTTAACTCATCCACTACTAACCCTTTGCTGTCTGAGGTATACTTTTAACCAGCATGTTGCATAGCTGCAGTTCTTTTACAAGGCTTGGGCCTCAGGCTTGTTGATGCATTAAGACATACCATTGCTACACCTAACCATCTTCTTTTTGTTGTGTTGCCCTTTGAGCAAGGAAACAAGGAGTTGACTGTTATGCCTGGGTTATATACCACCAACTGACCCACATGTAACCATAACCTTATACACCTACAAGTATTAGTGCCTTACCACAGTCTCATAATGTTTTAACTGTATGATGTGTTTCTGTCACATATACTGTTTCTAGTTTCCACATACATTCTGCTGTATTTCATAATACTATAAAATGCTGTATGCTTTTCTGATGACATTACAAGTGTTCCCAGACTCACTGTCTCCAGTGAGACTGATATTTGTTGCTGACTATGAATTTCTTTTGTTCAGAGATGCTTCCTTATTTCTTATGTAATTGCCCAAGGGAGCCACCTTACTTACATGCCTTATCCAATGCTGTATGTTCATCATGTCTGTATCTGCGGTCTTATCAGCCACATATAATTATATGCACACCAGCTCCTTGGAGAGAAAGAGACCATACTCAAGGAATGGTGGGAAATTGACTCCCTTGTGATTTCTTTGTCACATGTCTGATGTGAGTATTTGTAATAAAACTGTTCTTTATTACATACTGCTTGTGGTATAGTCTTTGGATAGCCAATCCAACATGCAAAGAATCTGATGGTAAGCTGGACTTACCAGAACACCCTTAAACTTTTTTTCAAACGCACAGCCACCATAACTGAGGACGCCACTCGACTTCTGCTTCTGAAGTGTCATTTTAGAGTGTCACTTTTGACAATTTAATGGAAATAAAAATAAAAAGATATGATGAGTTCTAAGGGTTGTCAGGAGAAGGGAGAAGAGGAGTGCACCCTCATTCTCCCATTCCCCTTGCAAAATCCAGTGGAACCCTCATGGACTTATTATTTTATTAAAACTTTCTTTTGAGATAAAACAAAATGGAAACATAAAACCCCCTTAACCAAGAAAAGAGGACTTCAGTCTAGGCTAGAAAAGATAACATGTATGAACATGTATGTCTTTACTGTTTGATGGGGAACTCTTGAGAAAAAGAGGTTTATGCTGGTTTTAGCAAAAAGGAGTGGATCACCTGAAGGTGATGTCATCCATGAAAGGTATAAAAACCCATCACTTGGAGTAACAAAGATAGATTGGGGAATCAGTTGAATACTGACTACCAAGTGAGAAGGATCTCAGAAGTGTATGCTTGTTTCCACAGTGTTCTATTTGCAAAGGCTGAGGCTAAGCCTCAGGAAAACTAATTGTTCACAGCTGGAAAGGGTACAACAAAACTATGCAAAGCAGATACAGGGACTCTATAACATATCTTACAAAGTCAGATTAACCACCACTTTACCACACACATTACTATCTCATACAGCAGTGTAAGACCACATTGTTGCAGCCTACTTTGGCAGCATCCTACCTCATTTTAAAGTACCAGGTACTGAGGGAGACCACACATCTTCAGTGATCATATAGGCTTGGTGCCATCTGCTATCTTGTTCAGTCCTGTGAAGTCCCCAAATACCTGCACACACTGACTTGTCTTGTTCTGACTGGTGATTCTCTAGGAGTCTGTAATCTGGCTATGCCATCTACAGATAAAAACACTTTTCCATAGTCATAGTTTACTATTTTTCACTATAAGGCATCAAGATGAGGGCTGATACCTGGCTCCCTCTCTTCATCTTCCTATGGCTGGTGCCTTATGTAGTTTATCACCCGGGCCGAAATAACTCACAGAGGGAGATGGACCCTCTGTCACAGTTCTATTTGTACAGCAACTCATCTCACAGCTTTTGTTGCACCCCTGTGCTCCCATACATGCATCAGTCTGAGATAGCTTCTGGGGGGTGGGAACTGCACCTCCCTACCCATACAGGGTATGCCCCCCTATATCCCCAGTAATAATGCCACTTGGTGCCATGTAGCAAGGGTTTTAGTAGCTGCATCCTTAGGACAGCACCGCATAAATAGCAGGGCCCAGCACTCTTGTTCTGTCATTCTAAGCAGTCGTGGAAGAATTAGAGCTTTCAAATTATCTCTGGGTGCCCTAAAGAAAATTGTGTTTCTCCTCCTATTGTGCTCAGGCAATGTTGAACTTAACTCTGGTCCTACAGAAGCCTTGTCATCTCCGTCCAACCTTACAAGGCTTAAAGGAATGAGCTTTATGCCCGTTAATGTTTGTAGTCATACTGAACTAGGTGTGCTGGTAGTTTCGGAATCCTGGCTCAGATCTTCTACCCCTGACAGGGAGGTTAACATCCCTAACTATTGGCTGTTCAGAGCTGACAGGCAGACTAGGGGTGGTGGGGTAGCCATTTACCATATATACTCGCAGATAAGCCAATCTGCATATAAGTCGACCCTCCACCAAATGCTGCATTGATTTCAGAAAAAATGCACTGACCCGCATATAAGCCAATGTCAAATTCTGAATAGAATACAGGCATTTTTGGCAGAATAATATTTCCATAGCCTGTGACCATTTGGCTTACTATCACTATCTATCACAAACCGGGCAGTCGTTGATTCCCCCATGGCAGGTCAGGTCCACCGCAATACTGGCTGCCCACTAGGTAGCCTTCCAATAGTGGCAGCAACAGGGTGAGGGAAGGATGTTCCGACATTCAATGTAGCACAGGAATGTAATTGTTCCTTGGTAGCTGACTGGGAATGGGTATGTGCAGAGATGAACCAGTCAGAGGTAATTAAGGGAGTTGGTTTTTCTTATACAGTTAGCTGAGTCATCCTGTCAGTGCTTCTTTAAACCAGTATCAGATGGTCAAGGCCACAATTCTTCAGGGCACAAGCAGAGCCTGGGATGGCTGCAATTCCCAAGCAGATGCACACACAAAAAAAGAGAGAGACTCACAGTGTCTACATATATCTGGTTGAAAGATTCACACTACTCATTTTGGGCACCCTTAGGAGGGAGGGGCCACACAGAGCACAAGTTTTTTTCCCATCACTGCCAATACAGCCAACACTTGCTACAACCTTGGTGATCTCAAGGCAGAAGGGATTCACTGTTCTGTGGTGAGAGTAATAGTGTAGGGGAGTTGTCCCAAAAGGTCTGAAGGTGGGATAAAGTACAAGGGAACTATTGCAAGAAATGAAAGCACAGTCCTCCTTATCACCACTCGCCAACCAACTTCTGTTCCCTTTGCTTTTTCTTTTTTTTTTATTTGACTTGGTATAAACCGATACCCCCAAAATTGAAGTGCTGATTTAGTACAAAAATCTCAGCTTATATGTGAGTATATACGGTATGTCAAGGACAAATATATGGTCACTACCATTGACTCCTCCTCTATCACAAATGGCTTTGAATGTATGTCCCTTAAGGTTGAAACATCCCGCTCAATGGCTATCAGGGTTATAGGGTGTTACAGGTCTCCATCTGTTGGGTCCCAGCTCCTGTCTCACATATCGACTATTATGGGACATGAGACCCTCAAAACTATTATTCTAGGGGATCTCAATTACGACTGGTTATCCAAGGCTTCCTTACCCCTCAAATCCTTCTGTGACTCTTTTGGGCTCACACAAATCATTGAAGAACCTACGCATCCTAATAGGAAAAAAACAGGAATAGCACCCTATTGGATGTCTTTCTTACAAGCAAGCCATAATCCTTTTCTTACACTGGAATATTTTTCTCAGATGTCAGTGATCACTGCTTCATCTCCGGTGTAAGATCTGACTCCAATCCCACCTCCACATCTAAGTTCTCCACCAGAAGGTCCAGATGCAACTTTGACCCATTTGCCTACATCAATGAGCTAAAATTGTCTGTACACTGGCAGAACTTTTACCTAGCCAAATCGGTCAGTATGGCATATGACATTTTTCATGAAATAGTGTCTTGTGACATAAATAATCATGCTCCCTTGATAAAAGTCTACATAAAGACTAGAACTTACCATCGGTTCTCTGCTGAACTCAAGGCTGCATTACTAGTGAGAGATAAACTCTGGAAGAAAGCCCGCAAATCAAAAACTGCTGAGGATTGATGCCACTTCAGGAAGGCTAGGAACTCCTGCATCAAATTGGTTAGAGAGGCTAAGGCCAACTTCTACAGTTCTGAGCTTGACTCTGCCTCAAGTTGCCCAGTTCAATTTTGGTCCACAATCAAAGAGCTATCTGGTCATACAGCTGGAAAGGTACTTCCCTTGAAAATCATCTCTGACAATGTTACTATCAACAATAGCAAGGAGATTCTCCAGGCCTTCAACAACACTTTACTATGGCAGGTCTAGCATTCGACAATTCACCAGCATCCATGTTACATTCTCAGATTAGTGCACAGATTCCTGAACCTAGCACCACTAATGCGGTCTTCTCATTCCTTCCTTCCTGCTTCGTTGAAAGAGGTCGAAGACCTCCTTCTACAGTTGGACACCAAGAAAAGTGCTGGTGCTGACTCTCTTGACCCCTACTTCTTAAAGATTGCATACCACATCCTAGCTGTACCAATCACACACCTATTTAACTTGTCCTTGTCCCAGGGGACTGTTCCACACCTATGGAAAATTGCCCAGGTCATTCCTCTGTTTAAATCAGGGGATCCCTGTGACCTAAATAATTACAGGCCAATATCTCTACTACCAATATTGTCTAAACTGCTGGAAAAAATTGTGAATGCTCACTTGAGATCCTACCTAGATAACAAGAACCAACTAACCCCTATGCAGTCTGGTTTCAGAGCCAAGCACAGTACCATTATGGCTTTGGCCAAAGTGACTGATGACTGGCACTGTGAGCTGGAAAACAAAAAATGTGTATGTGCCATGTTCTTGGACCTTAGCAAGGCCTTCAACACTGTCGACCACTGCCTGCTTCTTTCCACCCTAAAAGTGATAGGTCTGGACTCAACCTCTCTGTGCTGGTTCAATAATTACCTTACATATAGGCTTCAGCAGGTCAAGGTTGAAAGGGAGCTGTCTCTACTCAAACCGCTAAAAAGAGCCATTCCACAGGGATCCATCCTGGGGCCTCTATTGTTTGCCATTTATATAAACAATATTGATGCTGGCATCAAGGAGGCCAATATTCACCTTATTGCTGATGATACGGTGTTGTACCTAAAGCCGCTCAACTTCGGAAGCCACTTGTGGAGATTTACAAACAGAGTTCAATTTATTGCAGAATCAGCTCCTGAATAAAAAAAACTCCTACTCAATGCCAAAAAAACAAAAGCTATGCTGTTCTCTCCAGCTACTCATTCTGGGAACCCTGCTATCTCTGGCTCCTTACCTCCCGTAAACACTTTACCAAGAGAGAGGTTGGAATTTGTTATGAAATTCAAGTACCTAGGGGTCTAGCTAGACCACAGACTCTCCTTCGTGGAGCAAGTCAAGGATCTGCTGAAAAAGTTGAGGCAGAGGCTTGGTCTCTTCTTTAGAATAAACTGCCTCCTGGCCAAAGATGCCAAGATGCAATTAGTTCACTCCATGTTTCTATCCCTAATTGATTATGCTGATTTCACATATAGTCAGTGTAATGCTTCCTGTCTTACTAAACTAGACACCTTATACCACAGAGCCTTGAGATTCATTACTGGCCTACCTATCACCACCCACCACTGCTCCTTATATGCAGCTATGGGGTGGACCTCCCTTCAGTATAGAAGGAATAGAAATGCATCTCTCTGGACTTACAGAGCTATTACCAACAAATTACCCCAATACATTTCCGACTGTTTGCCGTTATACGTGGTAGGCAACTATGCACTAAGAAGCTATTCTCTGCTTCTACTGGAGTTACCTAGGGCCAATACATGCTTTGAGAGAGCTGCCATAGGCTTTGTGTTGCTCTCACTCTGGAACAAACTACAGAAATCTATGAAACTGAGTCTCCCTATTAGTCTTACCACCTTCAAGACCTTGCATGCCAAGGCTGTTAAGGAGATATGCAGATATTTCCAGCACACTTGGCATGCTAGGGTGCCTACTACTACTTACCTGCCCACTACATCTCCACCTAACCCGGCCCTTTGATGTCTCCACCTATACCCCCCTTTTTTCTGTTAATCTACTACCTTTCTTACCCTCAGCCTCCTAACATATATATCCCCAGCCCATCTACCATAGCACCCCTCCTATAACAGCTGCAGTCCTGTACCCCTTCCCTCCATATTTGCCCCTTAAGTTTGTATATATCCTGACCAATGATATGCTGTGCTGTTTGAAAATGTTTTAATATGCTGGCTGTTTCAGAAAGTTTTAAGTCCCCTTCTCATACCATTCTCCCTAACCTTGTTAACCCTATACCCGAAATACTTGTTATTGCTCTGTGTATTTGTTTTCTGTATAATTGTGTCTATTTATTATCTGTACATAAAAGTGTTATTCTTGATCTTGTGTAACTCAGGTCCACATTGTAAATGAGCCTGCTCAGTGGTGTTCACCTGGATAAATAAAGACTTGATTGATTGATTGATTGATTGATTGATTAATCGTATGTCATTTGAGACTCGCCATCTTAGGGGTGATTTATTGTTCCTTTTTGATATCATTAATGTTCCATACCTTATGACAGAATTAGGTCTAGAATTTAAAGACTGCCTGTATGATACCAGAGGGCATCCCTTACAACTAGCTGGGAAAATTTTTCATTTTAAATCTAGGAAACATTTTTATACTTTTAGGATAATCCAACCCTGGAACAAATTACCTTTAAATTTTGTGATAAGTAAAACAAAAAATGAATTTAAAAGGAAGTTAGATATCTTTTAGACATCTGACCACTCCCTATCATATTATTCAAACTAATTTATGAGCTAGCATAGGATCATAGGAGCATTCCTGGGCTGTATAAGCCGTCTCACTCCTCATGTATCCTTAGTATGATCCTTAGTATGAATTTTCAAAATTAGAAAGTTTGCTGGATACTGGACATTGAATAACCTTTTGCTTTCTGTATGCTTACTATTTTTATTTTTTATTTTCTGATTTGAATAAAATAACAATGCATGTTTGCTTTTTTATGCACCGGACTTCTGGTGTGCTGCGTCTGTTTTATCCCACACCTTCACAGTGGTCTCAGCAGTGCGATTTCTGGTACGTCTAGACTGTCTGAGAGATGTTAGTAGTGGGTATTGAACCAATATCCAGACAGATGCAAAAAGATCCGGGTGCAGTGGCAAAAACATATCCATTGACTTGTGCCATGGCTGAGAAGACTGCAGAGAAGCCCAGACCTGGGTTGGATATTGGAGCCAGAAGAAAGTAGTAGTAAAACATCTTTGTTTATACAGTCATTAATTTGACAAAGCATATTCGCTATTAGGGCCAAAAAAGCCCTGTTTTCAAGGTGGTTCTGTGGATGTTATTCATAGAAATATATGTATTAAAAACAAATCCATGACATATCAAAAACAGTACTATGTCAACATTTAAGTGCATCATACAGCAGATTTGCAAGTTTACATTTATAGGACAAAGAGTAGAGTTTCCTAATAACAGGTACAGACATGCATAGAATCCTGTTTTAACTTAGAACTAAATTTATCTACAGACAGATTTAAGACCATCAAGTGGTTTGGCAGGTTGTTCCAGGTAGTCAAAGATTTATATTTGAAAGTCATCTTTCTAAAATTGTTTCCCACCCTGGGAACCTTTAAAGTTTTGTTACTGTTGCTTATGCAAAAGTTATGGCTTGTACATTCCAAGGAGTTTAAAAGCCTCTGAGGTTTCCCAGTTTTCAAAATTTTAAACTGCAAAATCTCCCAGGCTCTGTTCCCTTTTAGTAGTAGGGAGTTCCAGGTCAGACTTTGATAGAGAACACAGTGGTGAGTGGTGAATTCACATTTTAAGACAAAGCTAGCTATTTTATGATATGCAACTTCCAATTTATGCAATGATGTTTTAGAAGAATGATTGAAAATGTGTCTTCCGTATTCTGACATTCGGTTAATCAACTGGTTTGACACTAACAGTCAATCTTTTTTAGTCATGCACTGGGATACTCTCCTTAGAGCTCCTAGTTTCATACTTATTTTTTTTTGTTAGTGTATCTATATGTTGTTCAAAGCTAAGACCTTGGTCAAATTCTATACGCAAGTACTTGGGCACTAGGTCAGATGAGCGCTGTCAATAACAGCATTGACCAGAACAGCACCGTGTTGACAGCACTCTCCAGAACAGTGGCACAACAGAATGCCACCGTGCAACACAGTGCCAACAAACAATATTCATTTATGTGGGGAGGCAGAGCCCCCCACACCCCGAGATGCAGGGGGCTCTGCCCCCACCCCCCCCGATCTTTAGGATTCCCACTCCAGGGGGAGTGAATCTCAGGGAAAGAAGAAATACGTGAGGCCATGGAATACTGTTTCCATATTCCTTTGTAAAAAAAAAAAAACAAGACCCTACAAAGGAAAACATAAAGGGAGACCAGGATTAGAACCCTGGTCTCTGCCACCATTCAGTTCCCCCTGCACCCCTTGATCTTTAGGATTCCCACTCCAGGTGGAGAGAATCTTGGAAAAAGAAGAAATACATGGGGCTGTGGAATACTGTTTTCACAGCCCCTTGTAAAAAAAAAGAAAACAAGACCCTACAAAGGAAAACCTAAAGGGAGACCAGGATTATAACCCTAGTCTCCACCATCCATTCTGCTGAGCTGCTGCCTGCTTAAACACTCCAAGCCACAGGAGCAGCTCAACAGCTTTCTGATTTTCTCTGTCCTTGTGGTGTTCCCTAGTACCACAGACAGAGACCTGGGGAGCGCTTAGACCTAGTGCTGTTAATCCTCTATCGCTGTCTGGGGTACCACTGTATAGACTGTGTGTTCTTCCTGGTGCTATTACTGTAGCACTATTCTAACAAGGTAGGAGTACTTATATGTTGATGCTTGAGTTAGGACCTGGCCATTTCTAGACCTAATTTCATGTGTTTCAATTTTTCTGTGACTATTCTTCCATGACAAATTAAATGACATGAATAGTATTTTTTTATGTTCCTAAGTAGTTTCTTAGACAGACACTGCTGTTGTAAATTATCAAAGTCTGCCTGGAGTTTAAGTTCAACTTCCATTTTATTTTTTCCCTCTTCTACCAATATAGTTTCATCCACATATAGAGTTATATTTGTGTAAGTTATGAATTTAGGGATATTATTTAGATAAACCAAGAACATTAGAGGGCCTAGAATTGACCCTGGGGGCTGTAGGTACAATTACTATTAATTCATTTGCCTCTGTGGCTGTTTTAAATGAAAGGTATCTAGTACCTAGTACATAATTGTTTTCGTGGTAAATTCTGAGATGACAGACCTCACTTAGACATGGCTAGACTTAGACAAGCTGTTTATTTCAACACACACAGTTAACAGTTAGCATATTTTAACACTTACATAACATGAAACGATTGTTAGGACATCCCATTTAGACCTTTGTCTTATCTTGTGCACAGTAAATCTTTACACAGTTCTCACTATGTAGATATGAGGCCTAGTGCTCTTTTTCTACAGGCACTGCAAGGTAGTATTCTATTTAGAATTAACCTTTGCTATCCAGTATACAATTCTTTATTACTAATAACTTTTTGCTAGCATTTAAAATAATATTTCACTGCAGTATTCCACATATCTATTTATAGAACCAGGATTCTCAAAAGACACAGTACTTCAGTAAGCACCTTTAAACCAGTAAATGTATAACACTATATATATATATATATAGCTATCTATCTATATATATATATATATATATATATACAGTATACATATATATATATATATATACTTCAGATACATTGGGGAAAGCGGAGGGTAAAGGGGCAGATTAGCAAGATTAAAACAAGGGATGGATGGGCACAAGACCCGGGGGAGCAGGCTGAGGTACTAAATGAATACTTCCACCTCAGTTTTCATGAAGAAAATGGGGGGCTGCATCATGTATGGGAGGAGATGTTGAAACTGAGGGGGGGAGACCCTTACCGATCAGCGGGTCTGGGGAGAGCGGGGACCATCACTGGCAGGAGGGGGGAAGGCAAAGCAGGGGGAAGAGGTAGCAGAGGTGGAAATCACAGCAGAGAGAGTGAAGGAAGTTCTCAGGTCCTTTAAGACAGAGAAAGCACCGGGGTCAGATAAATTACATCCCAGAGTGCTGAAGGAACTGGCAGATGTCCTGGCAAAACCACTGGCGGAGCTTTTCAGCATCTCTCTGAGGACAGGGTGGGTGCCCCAGGACTGGAAGGTGGTGCATATAGTGCATATCCACAAGGGGGGGATCAAGGGAGGTGGCAGGGAACTACAGGCCCATCAGCCTGACATCTGTGGTGGGCAAGGTGATGGAGGGCATTGTCAAGGAGAGGCTAGGGGGGACCTGGAAAAGTTGGGGTGCCTGGACAATAGGCAGCATGGATTCATCCCAAGGAAATCATGTCAGACAAACCTTGTGGAGTTCTATGACTGGGTGACAAGTGCCTTGGACCTGGCTAGACCGGTGGACATCCTCTTTCTTGACTTCAGCAAGGCGTTTGACTCTATTCCTCACAGGACCTGTTGGATAAGCTGGTAGAAATGTGGGTGGGGAACCAGATGATCAGATGAATAGGAAATTGGCTCCAGGACAGGACCCAGAGGGTCGTGTTTGGTGGGATAGTCTCATCACCAAGTAGGGTCATTAGTGGGGTCCCTCAAGGATCTGTCCTTGGGCCCTCCTGTTCAATGCCTACATTTTGACATAAGGAAGGGTATCAGGCATGAGATGCGTCTCTTTGCAGATGACTCAAAACTGGGGGCAGTGGTGGATGGGGAGGAGGGGAGGGTGGCCCTACAGGGGGACCTGGGGGCTCTGGAAAGGTGGTCTAGAAAGTGGAAGCTGAGGTTCATTGCAGGGAAATGCAAAGTACTGCACCTGGAAGCCAAAAACCCTGGCCAAGTGCACATCGGGAGGGAGAATGCTACAAGTCTCAATGGCTGAGATGGACCTGGGGATGGTGGTGGATGTCAAGATGAACAACTCTGAGACTTGTAGGAGGGCAATGGCCAAGGCCAACAGGATGCTGGGATGCATCGCTAGGGGGATCACCTCCAGAAAGAGGGAAGTGATACTCCCTCTGTATAACTGCTTGGTGAGGCCACACTTCAAGTACTGCATGCAGTTTTGGAGGCCACACTTAAAGAGGGACATCAAACTTATGGAGAGGGTCCAGAGGAGGACAATCAAAATGATCTGGGGCTTGGGGGACAGAACTTATGGGGAGAGGCTCGAAGAGCTAAATATGTACACATTGGAAGAGAGAAGGGACCGGGGGGACATAATAGAGGTATTCAGGTACATGAAGGGGGTAAATAGGGAAGGAGCAGTCAGGGTGCTCTGAAGGAAGGGGCAATTAGAGGGCATGGGTGGAAGCTGGAGGGGGAGATTCAGGGGAGAAAGGAGGAGGTGCTACTTCACTGACAAGGTGGTGGAGCCATGGAATGCACTGTCCAGGAGGCTGGTAGAGGTAGAGATGGAGAAGGGGTTCAAGAGGGGGTGGGACAGGTACAGGGGAAGGATTCTGGAAGCAAAGTCCTATCCAGAGAGAATTTCCAGGACTGGGAAGGGAGAAATCAGAGAGGGTGAGGGGGGCAGCAAGGTCAACTCCCTGGGTGGGGGCTGGCCAAACAAGCAGACATGAAAGACCATTAGGCCTATTCTGCTGGCATTTTAGTATGTTAATATGTTAGTTTGTTAGTACTTCATCAACTTTTCAAAAGAGTCTCTTGTCTCCCTTTCATCTTAGAGATTTTGGAGTATCTTAGATGGCTGTGTGAAGAAGATTTCTTCCTGGCTCCCTGAGTTCTTTTCTTCTCAAGGATTGCAAAATAGAAAATGACAGTCGGTACAAGTTTTCAATGTCTCATACGTTATGGTAGATGCCAAAGGTCTTTGTAGCTTCAGTAGTGTAATAGTTCTTTCAGAGTCAGTAGTAGTAGCATAGATGTGAGATCTCTTCCGGCTAGGAAACATAGATTCAGAAGACAGTTAGTCAATGATCATGAATTGTTAGTCCGGGGAGACATCTTATATAAGTTAAATGCTTCCTTCAGAAATACCAGATGATTTCATTGTTTCCCAAAAATATCATGAGCTTTTGGGATAGTATAACCATATTTGGATGAAGGCGTATCTGTTCGGAAGTCTATAGCCTACGTGTGGAGATATTAATGTTTATCAGACATTTGGTCAATTGAACTATCTGTTGTACCTTTGACCGGGGGTCTACCAGGTGGCAATTAATAGACTTTTAACCACAAGACCTTCCGCTGTATGTTCAAAATGAAGACTTATCTCATTGTGGTTGTTTGGTATGATAGTCTGATAGCAGATGGTTCCCTGTTAAGAGGGGCCAGTTCCTTGTTGGAGGGTCCAGCTTTTTCAGACATGTGGTAACATCTTATGGGATGATTTAGTTACACAATAACTGCTGAGTTTTGATTTTAAAATACATTTGGACTGTCAGCAATTATTGCACAATGTCAAAGTTGAATGTGTGTGTTCCATAGGCATTTAAAATGTCCTTTTAATAAGCTTAAAGCACATCAGTTCAAGGTAGAAGTTTCATGCTTTGTGGGTCCTGGTAGGTCCATATACTTGGGTCAAGCATTTGTAGGTCTGCTTGGTTAAAGACTTAAAAAACAATGTTTTTATGATTTTTTTTTTAATATATCTTTATGGCATCTGAGATTAAGGTGGATATTCTTTATACACTTTGGCAGGGTGTGGTGGCTTATGGCTGCTATTGGGCTTACAGAGCACACCTTGTGCTGTAGGGGCTAAGACTGATCTACTATTCCCCACAGCTACCAATTGTTGACAGTCCTCTAAATATGAAGTAAATCATCTCAATGGTTCATTCATTACCCCCATTTCTTCCAGGCAATCTATCTGCAGATTATGATCCACTAAATCAAAGGCTTTGGACAAGTCCATGAAGACCGCACCAATGGCCAGACCCTCACCTAAAGGAGAGGTCTCCATGGACTGACCCTTTCTAAAGCCAGATTGAACAGGTGAGAGCTTTCTATACTTTTCAAGGTATTCCATTAACTGGAAGTGGATCAGACATTCCATTATTTTAGATACTATGAACATCAAAGCTATGGGTCTGTAATTTGATGGATTAGAGGCAACACCCCATTTAAAAACTGGGATCATCTTGGCCTGTTTTCACTGACTAGGAAAAAAACCCTGAGTTAAACTCAGGATGAGCAAATCAGATAAGGGTTGAGTGATCTCAATTGCAGAATCCTTTAAAAATTTTACCTTAGTATTGTCAAGGTCACCTGATTTGTTGTTTTTTAGTTTATTTCCACTAGAACTTCCCCCCTTCTGTCTCTGGCTCAAAATATTGTAATTCCGAGAAATAAATAAATAAATAAATAAAAAACAAATCTATGGTACAGATTGGAAAACACACTTAGAATACCTTAGGGCAGTGATACAACCCATCAAAGATGCAGGCCTGACTATAAACTGCACTAATGTGCAGTGGCCCAAACTGAAACTAAGTATTTGGGATTTGTCATAGGTAAAGGTTTGATTAAGCCAGATGTGGGTAAAGTGGAGGCCATAGTTAACAGTCCCACTACCAGTACAAAGAAACATGTATATTCCTTCCTTGGGTTGGTCAGTTACCATAGGAAGTTTGTAGCAAATTTTCCCACCATGTCCACATCTCTTACTGACCTGACTAAGAACAAATGCCCAAACAAGGTCCAATGGACCCCACAGTGTGATGAGGCATTCAGGAACATTAAGGCTATTCTATGTTTCTCCCTAGTGTTAGTCAGATTTCTAGACCTATTTTGAGGTACACACTAATGTTTCAAATGGGAAGTATAGGACCTGTCTTATCACAACAGAGAAAGAGAGAGGAGCACCCAGTGATATTCATCAGCAGAAAATTCCATGAGAGGGAGTGAAAATACTCTACAATAGAGGAGGAGTGCTTGGCCATGAGATGGGCCATTGAGGCCCTTAAGTATTATCTATGGGGTACAGAATTTACTGTGCTAACTGACCAAGTCAGTGTCAGTGGCTCAGCAGGTAGCACACTCACTCCTGAGGCCGGGAGATCAGAAGGCTGTGGGTTCTATCCCCACACCAGCCACTTGGGTTAATATCCTAATACTAACACTGCAGTGCAGCATAAGGGGGATGCTGCACTCCTGAGGTGCTGTCTCTCAGATAAGAAGTTAAACTGAGGTCCCATCTGCCTGTTCAGGTGGATGCTAAATATCCTATGACACTTCTTGAAAAGAGTAGGGGAAATTTTTATTGCAAGAAAACATCAGGAACACTCACAAAACAAATCTTGTATACGTCACATAAAAAACAAGAGAAAAATACTTGCAGTGAAAACAAAATAAGAAAATAAACAGTGTTACTTCACACAACAAATTAATCCAGAATGTAAAGGCAAATTAGAAGACATAGAGTAGAAGATGAACAAAAAATATTAAAAGAAAATGCTAGAACATTGTTCCTGGTTATAAAGCATTTCTTAGTTATTACTATATTGTCTTAAGTAATAGGGACATCATTGTCAGTTATCCATGGTAACCCCTTCCATAATTCTAGTAGAACATGTCCAGTCAATTGTTATTTTTCTTTTATAGAACAATTTCTTATGTCCAGCATCACTTTATTGTAAAGTTCCACATGATTACTTTCCCATTGTTGTAAAGTAAATCCACAATCAATTACCCAAATATTCCATTTTAAAATAACCATAATCAACTGCTGTGTACTAACATGCTGTCTTGACCAACATGAGGAAAATATCCCATACATTAAGTTCTCATAGGTTATGGAGCTCCAAAGCTGTGAGCCCCAGCTGAGTGCCAACAAATCCCAAAAACCTGATATAAAAGAGCAGGAAAATAATAAATAATGGATAGTCTCCTCTTTCAGTATACATAAAGGTCTGCTACATAAGCAGTCATCAATTTCCTTACGTTTATGATTTGCCTTTACATTTATCTTCTTGTGACAAGCGAGCCAGTAAAAATCCCACAACTTGATGGGTATGCAAGTGTTATTTAACAACTTCACTAAATGATCAGTATGTGATGTTGTACACTTTCTAAACACAGCCTCTTCTTGACAAATAGTAGTTACTAAATGAAAATACAGTTGTGTTCTGGATACAGTGTTTTAACTGCTGAACTGAGATCTGCCATTGTTTAATCCTTAAAAATGTACATCTAAGATATTCTGGAATCTCTGCTGATTTACATAGTATTCGGAGAGATTGTGACTCTCATAAACCCATCCAATGTCCACATTTTCGTAACAGGAGAGACTCCCACCCTGTTCCTGGATAGCGCAGTAGAGGTTTTATATAAGTATAAAGAAAAAAACTATTAAAAAACAGAATTGGATTGACCATATTTAACCCATCTTGTTTCAAAGGTAAATATAAGACATACATAGATACATAGATACATAGACAGTGTCGGCAGATAAGGGCCTATGGCCCACCCAATCTGCCCATTTGAGCTTGTAAGTTCAGTTTGTTTTCCTAGAAATCTGTTGCTCCTTACCCCTGACCTCCAGAATTCCTTTATGTCTGTCCCATGCATTCTTAAATCCCATGATTGTTTCAGCCCCCACCACTTCCTCTGGCAGGGTGTTCCACTTGTCCACCACCCTTTCTGTGAAGACATTCTTTCTCATGTTTCCTCTGAATCATCCTCCCTCCAACTTCATCCCATGCCCTCTAGTCCTGGAACATCTTTTTCACTTAAAAATAGTGTTTTCCTGCACCCTGTTCCTCCCTGTAAGATACTTGTATGTCTCTATCATATCCCCTCTCTCCCTCCTCTCCTCCAGGGAGTACATGTTCAGTTCCTTCAACCTGGCTTCATAGGACTTGTGATGCAATCCATGCACCATCCTTGTTGCCCTCCTCTGAACCTTCTCTACCCTGTCTATGTCCTTACGTGGTATGGTCTCCAGAACTGTACACTGTACTCCAGGTGGGGCCTCACTAGTGTCTTGTATAGCTGGAATTATGACCTCCCTTTTCCTGCTGGTGATGCCCTGCCTATACATCCCAGCATCCTATTTGCTTTACCTGCTGCCTTGTCACACTGTTTCCCTACCTTGAGGTCATCAGAGATGACAACCCCAAGATCCCTTTCCTGCTTGGTGCATGCTATATCCTCACCCCCCAACTGATATATTGTGCCAGGGTTTTTGTGCCCCATATGCATTATCTTGCACTTCTTTGCATTGAATTTCAACTGCCAAACCCCTGACCATTCTTCAAGTTTCTGCAGGTCGCTTCTCATTCTGTCTACACCCTCTGGTGTGTCTACTCTGTTACAGAGCTTTGTGTCATCAGCGAACAGTGAAATTCTGCCTTTTAGGTCCTGCGCAATGTCACTGATGAAGATGTTGAATAGGACCGGTCCCAGCACTGATCCCTGTGGTACCCCACTGGTCACTGTTCCCTCTGTGGAGTGACAGCCATTTACCACCACCCTCTGTGTCCTGCCACCCAGCCAGTTACCTACCCACCACACTACTGTCCTGCCCACACCCATATTCCCCAGTTTGTGTAATAGTCTTCTATGTGGCACAGTGTCAAAGGCCTTGCTGAAGTCCAGATAGGCCATGTCCACTGCCCTCCCCTGATCCACCTCCCTAGTCACCCAGTCAAAAAATTCAACAAGGTTGGTCTGACATGACCTCCCCCTGGTGAAACCATGCTGCCTTGGGTCCTGTAGTCCATTGACAACCAGATGTTCTACCAATCTCTCCTTCAGTAGTGCTTCCATGATCTTCCCCACTACCGAGGTGAGGCTGACTGGTCTGTAGTTCCCTGCTTCCTCTTTGTTCCCACTTTTGTATAAGGGGACTACATCTGCTGTCCTCCAGTCTTTGGGTACCTCCCCTGTTTCCAGTGATCGGCTAAACAGGATAGCCAGAGGTTCAGCCACCACCTCTCTTAGTTCTTTAAGGACCCTGGGGTGCACCCCATCTGGCCCCATTGCTTTATCATTTCACTTGATTGGGTTCAAACGACTATCCCAACAGGCTTGGAAGAAAATATTCAATAATTCCATCTCACTAGTCTTCAGTGGAGGGAAAATATAACTAATGAACAAGAAGACTGGGACCAAAAATGTTTTTATAAGATAATTCTTTTCTTTTTACTGATTTTCCATTTATTCCAAGACATGACCTTCTGTTTGCCAAAGTCTAATTTAGGTTCCCAGTTCAAAACATCTAGCTCACCTGGCCCAAATAAAATTCCCAATATAGACATTGGATCCGGTTTTATTTCGATTCCTGCCACAGTTTCATAGTAATTTAATGTGCAGTCTAACCTTTGACCCACACACTTCTGTAAATTTAAAGAGGCCCCAGACAGGGTTCCAAATGTAGCTCAGTATTCTACTATATGTGTGAGAGATCTGGCATCCTTTACTACCACACTCACGTCATCCACATATGACATAACTTTATATGGAAGATCAATATTGTTAATCTGAGCTGGCAATATCAGAATATAATTATTTGTTTTTCACAATAAGGGATCTATAAAGAAATCATAGAGAATCGGGCTAAGGGGGCAACCCTGCCTTAGTCCCCTTTTGAGCCATATGATAGGTCCTTTCCACCCTTGCATTACCGGTACAACCTTTGCAGTATTGTATATACTCTGCAACCATTCAATAAAAGGATCTGGAATGTGATATTTTTTTAATACTTCCCATAAAAAAAGATGACACACTTTGTAGAAAGCTTTTTCCTGGTCTAAAGAGACCAGGAAGCCATTTAATTTACTAAGTTTCCCTGATCCCACTATTTCTCTACGTAACAATAAGAGCTCTTGTATGTTTCTACAAGGGATAGCATATGTCTGGGCCCATGAAATAACTATCATAGCTGCAGCAGTCAGTCTTTTTGACAAAATTTTTGTCAGAAGTTTAAAGTCTGAATTAAGTAGGCTGAGCAACCTCCATTTTTCTATCAGGGTCTTATCTCCTTTTTTAAAGATTTATATCAAAATACCCATATTCATATGTAGTGGAATATTTTTTGTTCTTAAAATATAATTAAACACTACAGTCAACTCAACTAATATGTCTGGTATTATCATTTTTAATAGCTCATTTGGTATCCCATTTGGTCCTGGAGCTTTCCCTCCTTTAGATGTATTTAAGGCTTCCAATATTTCCCTCTCTTGTATGGGTTGAACCATTTCTGCTAATAAATTAATGTCTATTTTGGGTATCTTCAAAGTGTCTAAATAAGATATAAGGGGCCCTTTCTGTATGTCTAAAGAGGTATACATTGTGGTGGTATAATTACCGATTACACTCATGAGTTCTGGTTTTTGTGTATAGATAGTACCATCTGGTCCTTTGAGTGAAGTCATGTCCTTTGATTTCCTAAAAAAATTATAGCTCTCAAAAGGACAAACAACCTCTGCCTTCCCTGTAGTGCAGAACTGTTGTTGATGGTGTAAAGATTGTGCCTTTTGTGCATGAAAATTTCTCATTCTTTGTTTTAAATTATTAATCTGGTCACTCAAATCCTATCCAGTGTCAGCTGATATAGACATCCATTGCTGTAACTGTAATCTGTCCTGTAGAGAGGCAAAATATCTCCTCTTTGAGAAATTTTTACACATACATTTACAAAGATACTGAAGGTCAGATTTTGTATCTTCCCACCATAGGCTAGGGTCCTCAAAACAATAAACACAGATTTTCTTGCTTTAACAAAATCTTGAAGTGCCCTTTGAATATATACATCTGAAATTATGGAGGAGTTCATTCTCCAAAACCCCAGGCCCTCTCTGAATTCTTAATGGAGAACCTATAGTTATACACACTATTCTATGATCAGATAATTCCACTGGAAAATTCTCTGCAGATACAATAGGTAAATGGGTAGAGTTTAGAATATAGTCTGTCCAAGAAGTGAGAGATCCTTTCTGGAAAGTGGGTGTAGTCAGTTTCGTGTGAGAAAAAAAAAGGGTCCCTTAACTGTACTTTCTATATTAAAAGTTTGAATAATAGTATTGCTTGGAAGATTTAGCTACTATTGAGCAGTTAAAATCACCTGAAAAGATGATGTGCTGTGATGTGAATAAGAATGGTTGAATCTGTTTAAATAAATCACACCTTCCTGCTTTAGTTTGAGGTGCATATAGATTTATTAATCTAAACATGATATCCTGAATTAAGACATCCAGAAACAGCACCCTTCCTGGTGCTAAATCATACAGTTTTAAAACTTTTAATTCTGGTACTCTAAATAAAATTCTCACTCCAGAACAAGATTCCTGTCCAATGGACCAAAAAGAATGCCAGCATACCATCCCCGAGAAGCAGTCTGTATTTCTCTAAGGGAGTTTAATCTTACATCCTGTGAAAAAAATATGCCAAAAGATAAGTGAGTCAAAAAAGGAAAGGCTACTTTCCGTTTACTGTCCCTCTTAATGCTATTAACATTAAGAGTGTAGTATGAAAAGGGAACACGCATTTATTAAAGATCATGTACACTTTCCCCTCCTTGAGTTCTGTTTTCTCAATTTTGCTTTCCTCTTTTGAGGGCCTCTTATATGCTCCTGAACCTCTGTATCTGTTGTGGCCTCTGGTAATGAAGAAGCCACCGAAGAATCATCAGATTCATCACCCTGACTTTCAATCTGTAAGATGTCAGATTTGTTTGAGATGGGTACAGGAGCTACTTTTCCTTGGGTTTGGGATGTGGAAGACCTTGTTTTATGCCTGGGAAGCAGCACAGTTTCATCTGGCTTTCCAACTGGGGGGGGAGGCATAAGCACAGTTGTAATGCAAGAAGTAGAAGTTTCTTCTGTGGGTGCATCAGAGGGTGCTGCTGCACTCTGCCCCTCACCTACTGTAGAGGGCACAGGCCTCACCATTATCTATTGTCCTGTTAAGACCTCTGTGCTGTGTGCTTTATCTGAGGCTGAGGCAATATTTCAGTTAGCTCCGGGGGCTCATGGGAGCACTCTCAGTTGATCCTAAATGTCTCTGACCTCCCAGTTTTTTTTTGAGTAAGAGTAATTAATAATCTCTGTTCTTCCCCATCAGCAATATCTGGAATATTAGCTGCCCACCTGCAGTTTTGAAAAGTGTGACCTACAGTGTCACATAGATTACACTAACATTCACTGAAGCACTCTGAACTGATATGCCCTAGTTCTCCACACACATTGCATCGGGCTGTATCACAAATACTACTAAGGTGAGCAACAGAATCACATTTATAGCACATTTTGGGTTGCTCCGCATAAAACAAGATGCCTCTATCCCTTCCTAAAAAAAAGAGTTAGGTAAGTGTGTTACACCTGTGTCAGTGGTTTTCAATAGCACTTTAACTTTCCACCCCCCAGTCCAAATGTTTTCTGAATCCATAATTGCATCTGGTTCTTCTATGATGGTACATCTTTGTTTCAACCAATATGCCAAATCATTCACACTGATGCCTTAATTTCTAAATAGAACAGTTATGACTTTTTGAGCAGGCTTTGTAAGCGGTATGGGCACAAAAGGAGCCCATAAAGCAGTTGTCTTCAAAGTAGCATATCGTGTCCAAAATCTCTCAAGGCCATTCATAGATTTAAAGCTTACATTAAATGTTGTTTCCCCTGAGATGTGTATTATAGCATACAATTCATTAGAAAAAAATTGCATAGACTCCTTCAACAGCGTTTTGGCTACAAATAGCCTACCAGGAGGTTCTGGTATTCCCTCATATGTAAGAAAACCATACCACATTGTGCCTCTTTGCAGGGTAAATTGGAAGTTTAAATAATGATGAAAACGATCTGGAAGTGTCTTTATTTATAATGTTTAAAGGCCTTTGTGGTTGTGCAGCTGTCGTAGTGGGGCGTCCCCCAGATTGCAATGCATTGCTTTCAGATATATCTAGCTTACTGCGTGTGGCCACATTTAATACTAGGTTTTGAGTTAGTGCCAACTCAGGAGGGAGGTAGCTCTAAATCAGGAGCAGTTCCAACAACACTTGAGTGCTGAACAGTCGGCATTTTGATTAGGGAAGTCCCTGAAATCCACTGACCTGTTTCTCCATTCTTTTCCCAGCCCACACTTTCCAAGGCTTTGTTTACTTTCCCTCCATTCTCCTCATCTGGTTCAAGAGTCTCAGGGCATCCTAGGCTAGGTCCTGAAATGCACGTATTCGCCATTCCCGACACTACTGCTGAAAGATCTCTTAGCGCTGTATGCTCCGAGCTCTCAACAAGTTCCATGACCTCAGCCCAATCTTTCGGCAGTTTCTTTGATGCTACTACATCACCGCCACTCAGCTGGGCAGTATTGACAGCAACTTTCACCTTGTCACTACTCATTTCCCGCAATTGTTTATGGAGCTGCATTTTTTTGAACAAAAGTGCTTTCACTTCCAGTTCCATTTGTTTCAACAAGGCTGTCTCCTCTGAAGATTGCATTACTGCACATTCTTTAGTTTCAGACAGAGTTACATCTGTCTCACTAAAATCTGATAAAGTATCTACTGGTAGCTCAGGAAAGTCTTCTGGATTTAAAAGTACCTTTTTTCCTCTCGTATCTTGTCTGGAGTATATTCAGCAACAACATGTACAAGTCCTTTCGTCTCTTGCATATTATTTGAAGTTAGATGCTGTTCTGGTTCAGTGACTTCCATCTCTTCCACCACCACCTCGCTTCCAGCTCCCTGCTGGTCAGCCATCTTGGATGAGCGTCAGGAGGACAGAGTCTCCCCCTACTGCACAGTAGGGGAATTTCCCCAGTGTTCTGGCCAAATTTCCCCCATTCACTAAAAATATCACCAACAGCTTAATCTGGTTCAGTTTCAGTTGGTTACCATCTGTATCCCCCCTCCCCCCAGTTGCCCCTGAAAAAGGGACTTTTAGTCTCAGTGGGTCTACCGGGTCAACAAAATTCAATGAATAAAATAATCCATTGTGCTGACTCCAAGAGATGAAGGATAAAAACTCAAGGATTATACATTGGTATTTAGCACCACAGGCCTACCAATGTTCTGTGAAACATAGGGCAGGGTCCCAACACCAGAATGCTGACTTTCTGTCCAGTTATGGGGCAAATGCTGATGATACATACATGAATTGTACACATGTGTGTATCCTGAATGAAAATAAATGTTTAGATGTGTAGATGAAAAATGATGTCTATACAGGTATTGCAAAACCTGTGTAGAAAGCCTCAGGGAATTGAATGGTATCAGTTGATGTTAGCATGTCAGGATCCAGATGCCATTTTTATTCATAGCATCCCTGAGGTGGAGCTTCTAGTGTGGGTGGGTGGAAGCTCCAACCCTTCCATGGTTCTGGTGGGGCAATTGACAACAGTAAGGACTGTTGCCCTTTTGTGCAGGGAGTGTGTGTGTGACAGGGTGAGCCCTATCTAAGGTAGATACCCATGTGTAAGGTATACGATCCCCCATTCCTTTTACTCTTTATTTCTGTTTAACAGGGAGCAGCTGTCTAAAATGTTAAAGTTGAAGTACTCATTTTCACCCTCTCTCTGCAGTAATAGTGAGATAGCCTCTCATGCTGGGAATGAAAATGAAATACATTTGCTGTATGCTTGTCTGTTTTATGGTGTCACATTTAATAATTTAATGTAAATAAAAAGAAAGAGATATGATGAGTTCCAAGGGTTGGCAGGAGAAGGGAGAAGAGGAGATCACCCTCGTTCTCCCATTCCCCTTGCAAAACACAATGGAACCATCATGGACTTACTATCTTATTAAAACTATCTTTTAAGATGAAACAAAATGGAAACATAAAAGCCCCTTAACATAAAACCCCCTTAACCAAGAAAAGAGGAGTTAAGTCTAGGCTAGAAAAGATAACATGTATGAATATGTACTGTATATCTTTACTGTTTGATGGGAAACTCCTGAGAATAAGAGATTTATGCTGGTTTTAGCAAAAATGGGTGGATCACCTAATGGTGATGTCATCCATGAAAGGTATAAAAACCCATCACTTGGAGTAACAAAGATAGATAGGGGAATTAGTTGAATACTGACTACCAAGTGAGGAAGACCTCAGAAGTGTGTGCTTGTTTCCACACTGTTCTATCTGCAAAGGCTGAAGCTAAGCCTCAGGAATTTTTGAAATTAGAAAGTTTGGTGGATACTGGACATTGAATAACTTTTTGCTTTCTGTATGTTTATTATTTTAATTTTTTTTATTTTCTGATTTGAATAAAATAACAATGCACGATTGCATTTTTATGCACCTGGCTACTGGTTTGTTGTGTCTGTTTTATCCCACACCTTCGCACTCCTCCCTACCTCACTCAATTCCTGTAGGAATTTATGACATATTCATTCACAAAGCAGCTGCATAATGATGCTCCCTGCAACAGACCTGTAGCTTGTTTCACAAGTTTCCCTTCAGAATACTCATGAAGCAGCTGTGTCATCACTGATGTAGTGTCAGCCCTGTACCAGACCTCAAGATTGGCCTTGCAGACAATCAACGAAGCAAGTGAATTACTACTTGCACAGCATTAGCCCTGTAGTGGACTTAAAGAGTGGGCCTGCAGGCTACCTGCAAAGCAGTTGCATCATAACATACATTGTCCCAGACCTGTAGCTTGCTTTGCATTTGGCCCTGCAAAGACATCTATATTTTTTCTCATTTTGAGACTATCATGAAAGCAAGAACCCCACTGTCTTGACTACTCAAGTTTTAGACTAGAGCTCCTCCAAGTGTTTTTTTTTCTTATATTGAATAAAGTTTTCTCTTATTTTATCCACTTTTATGACCACTTTGACTTATAAAAGTAGGATTCCAGGTTACGAAAGCAGGTCTCCTACCCAGTTTTCATGAGACACAGTATAACCCATTTTTGTGAGACACAATGCCTTAATATTATCGATATTTTAAAAAATTGTTTATGTTACCAAAAAAAAAAAAAAACTGGAAGAAGTAACCTTACACATTGCACTATTGACCACATAAGTTTTAGTCTTACAAGCAGTTTTGTTGTTTTTGATGTGCAAAGGTTCTCTTCCACCCCTTTCATGATAACAAAGGCTTATGAATGCAGGGGTTTTATCTTGTGAAAGTGGATTCTAAAACACAAACCTGACATGTCAGTTTTGGGAAAAGAAAATCCTGTTATGAAAATGTTTGAAAAAATGAACTCTGCATGCATGGAAACATCATTTTCTTTCTTTTTAATTTAAGGTGATTGTGTTTCAGTTAATGACATCCATTTATGCATTTATTAAGATGTTAGACTGCCAATCTAACATTTTATTCTTTTAATATAAATCCCATCTCATGGGACTGCATGCCGCAACATGGAGGATGGCATGAACTCCCAGTGGTGTGATTGACCGGAGGACAGCTGAACCTCTGAACACAGCCACCTTCTTTAATGCAAAGTGAGAGATTTATGAGGGCGCAACTGAGGAAAACTGGATGACTGCCACAGAGGGAACCCCACAAGCTTAGAAAGTTATCCCCTCCACAGTGAGGGCAATCTTCTGGTACCAGAAAGAGGAGTACATCCAGGGCTTGCCTCTGCAACTGGGACACTGTGACTGAGAGATCAGTTATTGAATTCAGCCACCCAGCCTTAGGCTTACAAATACCACTGTTTGTCATTTCCTTTTCTTTGAATTTACAGGACCTTTCTGTTTTGAGTTTCACTAAGTATTACCAAAAGTTATTTTTATTTTATTTTAAAGTGCATCACTGCTGACAAGCCATATGCCATGTCAATGGGCCTACACTGCTTCTATGCCTGGGTACTGAGTAATACTCTTTGAGCTCCCATAGTATTTAAACGATAAAGCATGGATAACAGTAGGGAGATGTCAGTGCCTCCAGTAAATAAGGGCTGAAGCAAGTCATTGTATTGCACACTGTGGTGAGGGGGTGGGCAATGTTTCGAGAGCCATGTCAGCATAGGCATTTAGTCTGCAGCCCACTGAAAACATTTAATTTGGCTGTGCCTAGTCAGGCACATACATACATACGTACAGCCTAGGAAATGATTTATTTAGCTGCACCTAAACAGGCATGGAATGGAAACTGTTACTAAAGTGGTCTAGTTTTAGAAAGGGATGAGAAAACAACCACTAATACATATGCTAAATTACATAGTTTCTATGTTTCTATCTTTCTTGCTGCTAATCTCCTTTGTCCTTTAGGGTCTTCTACCCTAAATATTAGGGCTGAGCAGATCTGGGTATGAATTTTGATTTGGTGCTGGGTTTGCTAATCACCTATTTTTTGTTTTGGATTTGTGTGAGGATTTAAATTTGGGTTATATTCAATGAAATATTATTTTAGATAAAAAAAAACATGCAGAATTATAAGGTGAAATCAGGCAGTTGTATCCTTCACCTACTGACTTTGAATTTAAGCTACAGCTAGCACAGTAAAATTAAGAAACACTTGCGAGAGTGTCCAGGTCAGTTTAAGAAATACAAGTGAGAGTGTCCAAGTTAAGTTACAAAAACACAAGCAAGAGTGTCCAGAATTAGATCTACTTTATTTGAGCAGTAAAACAGTTTGGGGATGGATAGATATCCATCACCTATCACCACATCAAGCAACAAGTCAGTTTCCTGCATCTTGTTAACAGACATAGTGTTCTTCCAAGTATAGTTGCAATTTAATTGAAAATGACAGGATTGCTTTGACTGACACTGATGGACAATAACTTTTGTAACATGACAGAGAAGCAAGAGATGAAATACAACCCTATGACTGGATAAAAAAAAAATTTGCCATGCATTAATTCCCTGGTAATGCACAGTAGCTCTAGTAGTACGGTGCATTACCAGTGTAATCTTCTAAGTACTGTACTGTTTCCACCTACCAACACACCCAGTGGACTGTGACTACATTGCACAAATAAAATCTATCATTTTCTCTAATAGCCACTGCAACCGACAGCAGCGCTTCAAAAGTATTGAATAAAAGTCACTGGATTCAAATTATTGCACTGTATCCCATTTCATTTTCTATGGCCCCCTGATTTTCTATGATGTGTTGACAAAAGATTACTTTCATTTCCATCCTGTTTAATTATTTAGCATTTTATCAGACACTTCACACTGATTTAAATATATAAAGATCTCCAGCTGGCTTTTCCCTGTGGCAGGATTATTCCTTATTCATTGAACACCATGTTATCCCTCCTAATGTTTAGTACTTGGTAATGCAGCAAAAAACTCTCTCTGCTTCAGTAATACTTACTGCTAGATGACACTGACAAATCTCGCTGCATCATAAATGTACTGGGAACAACATGCAAGGAAGCACCACAACTCTTTCACTTATACAATGGGCATCAGAATCTGGCAATTTGACTGGGTATTTGGCAATTTTATCTGTGAATAAATCCCAGGGCAATAACCCATGTGAAAACTGTGCCATAGCTGGTTCCATGTGATAATGGCAATCACGGAAAGGCGATTGCCGTTAGGGAGAAGTGTACATTGTCGAAAATCAATTTTGGCAATGTACACTCCTGTACTACAACAAAGGGTGCTGGTGACTTGTTTTTTTTTTTTATGTGAGGCTGCCCCCACACCCCCCTACTAAAGGATTCTCAACTCCAGGGGGGGTGCAAATCTGAAAATAGAACAAAAACGTCTGAGCGCAACAAAACAACAAAATGAACGCGTGCCCAGAACTGAACTCTCCACCCTTGCAACTCTAGCCTGCCACCCACTCTCCATCCTTGCAACCCTAGCCTGCCACCCACTCACCACACCACAGGGCCAGCTTGGCAGCCCACCACCGCACTATGCCTCACAAACTATCCCTCCCCTTCTGACCATCACACAGCATGCTTGCTCCCCCCCACGAGCATGTACATATAGTGACATCCTGTCACTGTATTCGCATACTCCCCCATCTGGTCTCCATCCCTGCCTAGTAGCCCTGTGTACAGGTGCCACAAATGAGTCACCCTTTTTGAAGGTGCTCAGTCATGGTCGCCATTGTCATGGGCTACCCCGTAGCTCAAATTGGGTCTGTAACAACAAACAAACAGAGAGATTGAGTGGGCCAAGGGGCCCATATCTGCTTCCATGTTCTGTGTTTCCATCAATGTTATAGACCACTAAAGCCCTCAGGCTCTTTCTAATCTTGCCCTGATTCAGTCAGATTTTTTAAAAGATTCAGCTGCACAAATCAATTATGAACACTGTCATTTCTTCAAGCAGGGCCACCTTGCTAATACATTGATAACTGATTTACTTTGTTTTGCCTTACTTCACATTTTCTCAGGTTCACGTCTACCAGCTGGAATAAAAAAAAAAAGTTGCAACATGGCTAAGAAGTTGCGTTAGTGTTCATGCAATAAATAGTTATATTCTGCATGTTTTGCAAGTTACCCAATGTTTGAAATGTTTCTGAGGGGATAGTAAAATAATCGTAATATTATGCACGTTTTTGTAGGCTCTGCATGTAAATTTGGATAAGTCTTGTTACCCACAATGCAGCACTGCGTCTATTCATAACTGTTCACGGCATGTGTCGAGCAGCAGATTTCAGTATCTGTAAGTATTCTAAAACTTTGATTATCATATTCCAGTTTAGAAAAGAACTGATTTTCAAATGTTGCATATAGAATTTTTTGTAAGACAGCAACCATGACATATCCTACCTGTTTTTCCTGTCTAAAAAATGTTGTTCATTGAATGAAAAGTAAAACATCAAACCCTGTGTGTGTGTCCTTTGTGTATCGTCTTACCAATGTTTTACACAATATTTCATTTCATTCTAACAATAGCGAACATGTTCCACAGCATTTGCCATGTTACAAGTACATTAAGCCACTCCAAAGGTATGTCTACTGTGGAATTAATGCATGGTTGGGTGGTTGTAGGCACTTGGCCTGTGGCCTCATGCCCCCCCAACCCCACCATGCATTAATTCCACAGTAGAACACTCCTTTGTCGTGGCTTAATGCTTACATATGAGGAATGGAAATATTAGGAAACCATTCACCCCTTCCCCTTAGTAAAGTAAATCTGCAGCTCAATGTCGTGTTTGGTGTGATGACTACCCTTTGCCAGCATTTGGTGATAGTATGCCAGCACAGGCACCCTTTTAAAAGTTCTCCCAGTGGTTCTTTTTTTTTTTTTTTATGTCTGAGAAAAGAACTAAAAAGAAACATACATACGAACAAATGAAAAAGCTGGCAGAGGAAGGCCATTTGGTCTATCAAATCTGCTCGTATTGCAGGGTCCACAGCTTGAGCTAATGTCCCTGCCCTCCCTCCCCACTCCTCCCATCTCCCTACCCATGTTCTTTACTTTTCCCCTACACCTATCCCAGCATCTCTTAAAGCTGCCCACTACCTTCAATGAGATGACCTCTTCCAGCAGAACATTCCAAGTGTCCACCACCCTCTCTGTGAAGAAGTGCTTCCTGACCTCCCTCCTAAACCTCCCATCCTCCAGCTTAAGACTGTGCCCCCAGTGTTATGGTTGCCATTCAGCTTAAAGAGACTCTCTTTATCAACCTTATTTATCCCTTTCAAGTACTTGAAGTTCCCAATCATGTCCTGTCTCTCTCTCTCTCCTGTCTTCAAGGGAGTACATGTTCAGTGCCCTCAACCTCTCCTCATATGCCTTACCCTGTTGACCCGCTATCATCTTTGCAGCCCTCCTCTGGACCTTCTCCAGCAGGTTAATGTCCTTTCTGAGATGTGGGCACCAGCACTGAACTCCATAATCTAGATGTAGCCTTACCAGTGCCCTGTACAAAGGCAGTATAACCTCCTCTCTCCTACTACTGATCCCCCTAGATATGCATCCCAGCATCTAGTTTGCCTTTGCTGCTGCTTTCTTGTACAGCATGGAGTGCTTCAGGTCACTCTAATATCCTTCTCCTCCTCTGATGCAGATATTCAGACTCCACCCAGGTAGTACTCTACATAAACACAGAATTTGTCAGCAGAAAAAGACCGCATGGCTCACTCACTCTTCCTATATGGACCCTAACTATTCTGTCTCTGAGGACCCAAACTGGACTTTGGTGACCTTCCTTCCTCCCTGCCTATTTATTAATATTCCCCTATGTCTATTCCACATGTTTTTTAAGCCACTAATATTTTTCACTCGTCTGCTTGCACAGGCAGTCTGTTCCATGCATCCACCATTCTCAGTGAAGTAGTAGTTCCTTACATCACTCTTTAACTTCCTCCTCTCCAACTTTATCACATGCCCTCTGGTTCTGGTGATCTTCTTCATTTGAAAGAAACTCCCCTCCTGCACCCTGTTCACTTCCATGTGGTATTTGTAGGTCTCTATCATGTACCTTCTCGCTCTCCTCTCCTTCAGCATGTACATGTTGAGATCCCTCAGACTCTTCTCATGGGGCTTTTTGTGCAGCCCCTGCACCTTTTTAGTTGTCCTCCTCTGGACTGCCTCCACCCTATCTATGACCTTTCTGAGGTGCGGCCTTCAGAGCTGGATAGAATATTCCAGGTGGGATCTCACCAGTGTGTGATATAGTGGTAACACCACCTCCTTCCTCCTGCTGGAGATACCTCTCCCTATGCATCCCCATATCCATTGGCCCTACCCACAGCTTTGTGACACCACCCTGTAACATTTAGGTATCAGATAAGATAACACCAAGGTCCCTTTCCTGATTTGGTACTGACAGTACTTACTCATCCTATACTCAATTATTGGATTCCTATGCCCAAGGTGCATGATTTTGCACTTTTTGTCAGTGAACCCCAACTGCCATGTTCTTGATCACTCCTTGAATTTACTAAGATCCCTACACATTCTTTCACCCTTTCCTTATTATTGACCCTATTACAGATTTTGTTTCCAAAAAAGGCATACTTTCCCTTCTAGCTCGTCTGCAGTATCACTTCTGAAGACATTGAAGATGACTGGACCAAGTACTGAGTCCTGCAGCATCCTGTTGGTCCCTCTTCCATCCTTAGAGTGAGTGCCACTAACCACCACACTCTGTCACCTATCCATCAACCAGTTTCTAACCCAGTTCAAAACTTAGAATCCCTCCCCTAGGCCCCATGTGGCACAATGTCAAAGGTCTTTCTAAAGTCCATATAAGTCATGTCCACTGTCCTCTGATCAATTTCCCTGGTCAACCAGTCAAAGAAATCAATCAGGTTCATCTGGCATGCCCCTTACCCCATGAATCCATGCTGCCTTTTGTCTTGCAACCCAAGAGCAGTAAATGTGCACAGCACTGCGCAACACATGCCATATATTTTATTTACAACATCAAAAAGCATTTCTCTGTGTTCCATGACATCACGTTTCATAATATGTCAGGTGCCTGCAGCTTGCTCATGTCAGCTTTAATCTGTGTCAGTGTTATTGTCAATTTGAGAAGAACTGTGCATTTGTGGTAATGTGTCTGAGTGGCTGACTTTAATTAATGTCAGTTTCTCAACATTGTCTGGTAACAGACTAGCACTTCAGTTACTAACAATACTGCCAGCAGCATTAAATATCCCCTCAAAATACACACTAGCTGATGGGCAGCTTGGGTACTGAATGGCAACTTCAGTTAATGTTGGCCAATGTTTCCTTTTCCTATGCCAGCATCTGAAGGAATTATTCTAGATGTGTAGTTGTTTAGGATCTCATAAGTAGTCTTCAGCCATAATAGTGGCTAATTGAGATGGCATAATTATGTCCTGGAGTGGGGTAGAGTTTTATATGATGAGCTAGAGGCCTGCCCAACCACTATTATTTTCATGTCCAGCATCATCAAGAGAATGGCCTTGTTGAGCTTCATCAGCTTGAGATATGTGTCTTGATTTTCTTGCTTTCATGTTTTTGTTCCACTTTGTTTTGGTGAGAAGAAATGGAAAGTCCCACATACTTCTCCACATCAGTCTGACTTTCCAGTTCAGCTGTAACCTTCAAACTTAGAATGCCTCTATTTGTTAAGGTCAGTACCATGTGGAAGAAAAGATGCTAGGTTGTATTTAAACCAAAGGTCCACCATTATGGTTAGTTTATAATGTTCTTTATTTTGCATCTTCTCAATTCTATGATCCATTTCCAGTGTTAGAGATAAGTAGTCTACAAGGTCAGCAGCTGATACTGCAGCAACAGCAGCAGCCAAAGATGAAGACACCCCCATTCATGTTCCCATTGAAAACCATGTTTCTGTATTTCTAATTTCTTCCTCAGCACACACACTCAGGTGGGAATATTTCACTGAGATTGGCACTGTTGGAGCTGACATCTTGTATGGCTTCTCGAATGGATGTAGTGTTTGGCGGAGGACAGTAACAGAAACAGAGAAACAAAGACATTAATGGCAGAAAAAGACCATTGATCCATCTGGTCTGTCCATAATATCAGTAATACACTATTCTAGCACCAAGACCATGTGTCTATATTGAGTAAAAACCCACACTAGTCGTTCCCATGTTTCCTGCTATATTGCTACCCCTGGGTTACTATTAAGGCCTTAACTGTCTCACCCATATTTGGAGCCATTAATGATCTTGAGACCCACCACCTCAGCTGATAGGTTGTTCCACAGCTCAACCACACTCTCTCTCTCTATAAAAAAAGAACTTCCTCATGTCCCTCCTGAATTACCCTCCTACCAACTTTCACTCATTTCCCCATGTTCTAGATTTGCTATTCATGTTGAATATCCTCTTGCAGTGTATCGTGTTCATTCCTTTCATGGACTTAAACATTGAAACATAGAATTTGATGGCAGATAAGGACCACTTGGCTCACCCAGTTTGCCCATTTGTTCCTGCCTATACTGTCACCAAAGACACTACATTGTCTACTGCTCCCTCTTCACCTTACTTTCCACTAAGATTCCTTTGTGCTTATCCCATGCATACTTGAAGCCACCACTGATTTCACTCCTGCCTCCTCCACTGAATGACAGCTCCAGGCATCCACTACTCTGTCAGTGAAGAAGTACTTTCTCACATCTATCTTGAATTTACCTCCTTCCAGCTTCATGACATATCCCTTGTCCCTGTGCATCTTTTTCTCTGAAAAATGCTCTGCTCCTGTACTTTGTTTATCCATGTGAGGTATTTATATGTTTCTACCATATCCCCCCTCTCTCTATCTTTCAGAGTGTACATGTGGAGGTCCCTTAGTCTTTTCTCATAGGATTTCTGAAGCAGACCTTGCACCATTTTAGTTGCCCTTCTCTGGACTGCCTCCACTCTATGTCCTTCCTAAGATCAATCAATCAATCTTTATTTTATACTGGAAAGGTATGTGAGCAAAAATGCCCATTTTCACAAATGTCCAAAAGTGGATACATAGCACAAAAATAATTTGTATTTATTTATTTTGAAATCTTAAATAGCACCAGTAAGTAGATGATCATTAATTGGTTCCACATCAGTTAACAAGTACAGAGTGATACATAAACATTCAAATACAGAGTGGTTCGGTAGCAAATAGACAAACACATGTTACAGCACAACAATGCAGATAAAGTTCATGGTTACACTATAGTGAGGCATTGTAAAATGTATGCCCACATCAAAGAGAGAGAAAAATCAGTAGAGCAGAGAGAGGGAGGAGAAGAGGAGAAGGGGGGAGAAGATGGAGAGGTAATGGTAAGAGGAAGGGGTGGGTGGGGGTAGGAGGTGGAGGGGTAGGGGTAGGGAAGAGAGGTGGAGGGCATGGCAGCACCATGGGAGATAGCTCAATACACCATAAAAAATGACAAAGTACAATATTAAGTAGGTAAAATACATCCTACCGAGAGGAGAGGTAAAGTACAAAATAACATAGCAAATGACACAGTTTATAATATGGGGTGGAAAGGTTGGGGGTATAATATGTGGTGGAAAGTTTGGGGGTTGGGAGAAAAACACATAAGGTCAAGAAAAAGGGTTAGAAAGACAAAAAAGAGGAGCAGGGCAGAAAAAAATGGATGTGAGTGGGAAGGGGAGAGGGAGGGGCACAGGGAAAGGCTAAGATGAGGACGCAACATTAATGTGTGAAAAGCAGGAAATGCCATTAGATTTAGCTAAGTACATTCTGGGGAAAGGTTGTCTAGGGCAGGCGCAAGTGGTAGTTTTGATGGGGTAGTCCTTGAGGGAGTAGCTGAAAGTACTAATAGTGCTGCATGCCAGAATGTTGGGGAGCAGATTGTTATAGTGTTTAGGGCCTTGATAGGTGGTTGAATTTTGAGCTTTGGTGGTCCGGTAGAAAGGGATGGAGAAAGTATGACGAGAAATGTACACAGTACTCCAGGTGGGGTCTCACCAATGCCAACACCATCTGCCTCCTTCTGCTGGGGATACTCCTCCCTATGCACCTTAACATTACAATGGCCTTAACTACTTTCTTGTTGCATTGCTTTGTCACCTTAAGGTCACCAAATATGATTACTCCAAGATCCCTTTCTTGTTTGGTGATTATCAATACCTTTGTTTACCATTTTGTATTCCACTTATGGGTTTCTGCACCCCAAGTGCCTGATTTTGCATTAAAACACAGTTGTCATGCCCTTGAACACTCCTCAGGTTTTCTCAAGTCATTGCACATTATTTCCACCCCATCTGGTGTGTCTATCCTATTGCAGAGTTTGGTGTCATCCACAAAGAAACAGCCTTTCCATTCCAGCTTATCTGCAGTGTCATCTATAAAGGCAGTAAAGAGGACTCGTCCCAATCATGAGCCCTGTGGCACCTGTCTGGTCACCCTACCTTCCACAGAGCAAACTCTGTTTACCACCACCCTCTGTCAACTATCCCTTAACCAATTTGTTGCCCAATTTACTGCCTTACAACCCACCCTAAGCTCCCCAGATTCTTTATGAGTCTCCTATGTGGAACAGTGTTGAAAGCCTTACTGAAATCTAAGTAGGCTACGTCCACTGCCCCAAACTGATCTACTTCCCTTATTACTCAATCAAGGAAATCTATCAGATTTGTCTGACATGACCTCCTCCCCATAATTCCATGTTGCCCCAGGCCTTGTAACCTCCTGGTTTCAAAATATTCCAAATTCCTTTCTTTTCATGGATATGAGTGACCACTGTGCAAAATTTAGTGCCACATCCCACTTTTCTATCTAGTGATCCATTGTATACTAATACACAGCTTTACACTGTTCAAGAAATATCTGCAACATGTAGAATGTTGAGTTCCACCATGTAATGACTTCTTGTATCAGCTGATGGTGTGGGAAATTGTTTTCCTTTTGCAAGGCTCGCAAGATCTTGCAAGCCTTTTCAGAGTGGTTAAAATGACCACAGATTTTTCAGGTAAAAGCAAACATGTTCTGTATATTTCAGTCTACTTTGAGAAAACCATGCACTACCAAGTTCAGGGTATGAGCAAAACAAGGGATATATATGAATGCACCAAGTCACACTGTCTTTAGAATGTTACTGCCATTGCAGGATGCCACAAAGCCAGCTAGCAGGCCATGAGGAGAAAGCCACTCTTGAAATGGTTTATTTAGTTCATCTGATATACACGAGCCTGAGTGGTCCTTCTCAAAAGTGTTTTGAAAGGCTGCTGTATGTTTCTGCTACAGATGAGTCTCACACTGAGGCAGAGGAGTGTGCAAAAGAAACCCAGTGGGCAGTCACTCGCATGCAGTCAACAGTTTAATTACTTGTCCACCTGTCAGTTGTGATATGTATTTTGGGGACAAAAGCCTGCAATAAAGCATGAAGAGCACTTCAGTATGCATCAGAAGCTGAAAATCAGCAGTCTCTACACATCGGATCTGATGCAAACCCACTGATATTATTGTTGTAGTTGCCTTGGTTAACCTTTGAGCCATTGGATGACTTGCATCATATTTGGAAGACATTTCAAATGATTCTCTCATGCTTAGCTGTTTGTGTGCTACTGGGGAATGGGAAGCTGAAGGGGCTAAAAGCTGTCTTTTGACTGATCAGGCTCAAACTGGTGAGCTACTGTAGGCGGACCTTCAAGAGAAGAGAAAGAGAAGGTATTACACTGTGAGGGGGAAGATGCTGGAGGGGGAGAACAAGAGCAGAGGGATGACAGACTGTAAAACATGTATGGTCTTGTTAACAAATGCCCGTAGCCTAGGAAATAAGGTTCTAGACCTGGAGGCCCTGTTGGCAGATGCAGACCTTGACATAACAGCAATAACAGAGACATGGTACTCTGCAAATCATGGCTGGGAAGTCAATGTACCAGACTATACACTGTTCTGGAGAGATGGGGGGTATAAAGGAGGGGTGCCTGTTCATCAGAGATTCTATAAAGGCTACAGAAGTTCAGGGAAGACAGGGGCAAACTTAAGCTATGTGGGTCACCATGGAGCCAGAGAATGGAACAGCAATATGCATAGGGGAGATCTACAGACCTCCAGCACAGAGGGAGAAGGTGGACAGGGTACTAGTGGAGGACATATGCAACATGGCAGCTAAAGGCAAAATCCTGCTACTGGGGGATTTCAATATGCCAGACATGGATTGGAACATCCAGGTTGCTGCTTCAGCCAGAAGCACAGCCATCCAAGAATTTCTGCAGAGGGTGGGACACAGGCAGCTGGTGCATGAACCAACCAGGGTAAAGTTGATTCTGGACCTGGTATGGACCAATGGAAAAAGAGTCAAAGAAATACAGATGGAAGGGCAGCTGTGGTCCAGTGATCACCACATGATGTGGTTCAGCATGGAGATATGGACTCAGTTAAGCCACACAAGGGCAAAAGTATCAGACTTTAGGAAACCACTATGGTTCTCTAGAGAGGTGGGGAACAAAGTCAGGGCTAAAAGACTGAGTTTCAGGAAATATAAGGGAACCCAAAGGGTGGAGGACAGGGAGTTGTATTTTGCATGTCTTAGGGAAGCAGGGAAGGCTGTTAGGGGAGTGAAGGTGCAGATGGAGGAGGGTTTAGCATGGTCTGTGAAAAAGGGGAACAAGGTATTTTGTAGGTACATCAGCAAGATAGAAAAACAGGGGGATTGTGAGGCTTAAAAGGGAGGAGGGAGAGTGTAAGGAGGGGGATCTGGACATGGCAGAATTATTGAACAAATTCTTCTGCTCAGTATTCTCTGAGGAGGAGGAGGTTCAAGGACCACAGTTAGGAAGCAGGGGCAGTTGGGGGATGAGAGAAGTGGACACCAGTCCATTCACAGTGGAGATAGTTCTGGAAGAACTCACAAAGCTGAAGGTGGATAAGGCCATGGTGCCAGACAGAGTCCACCCAAGGATATTAAGGGAGCTGTGAAGGGAACTAGCAGTGCCTCTGGAGGCTCTGTTCACAAAGTCGCTCAGCACAGGCATGCTTCCAGGGGACTGGAGGAGGGCACACGTAGTCCTACTGCAAAAAAGTGGCAGTGGGGAGGAGGCAGAGAACTACAGGCCAGTCAGCCTTACCTCAGGAGTGGGAAAGTTCATGAAGACACTGCTGAAAGAAAGGATAGCAGCAAACCTGGAATACAGGGGGTGCCTAGAATCTGAGGCAACACAGATATACAGCAGGAAGGTTGTGTGAAACAAATCTGATAGATTTTTTTCATTGGGTGAATAGGGAAATAAATCAGGGAGGGGCGATGGTTGTTGCCTACCTAGATTTCAGCAAAGTCTTCAACACCGTCCCATGTAGAAGGTTGGTTAACAAGATGGGTAGTCTGGGCATTGGAGACAAGGTGATGAACTGGGTTATGAACTGGCTAACAGACAAGAGACAGAAGGTGGTGATAAATGGGGTACGATCTGGGAAGAGGGGGGTGACCAGCGGGGTACTGCAGGGATCAGTTCTGGGACCAGTCCTGTTCAATGTCTTCATTAGTGACATTGCAGAGGGGCTAGAAGGAAAGGTTTGCCTGTTTGCAGATGATACCAAGATCCACAATAGGGTGGATATTCCAGAAGGGGTGCAGAAAATGAAGAAGGACCTGTAGAAGCTTAAAAGATGGTTGGAGATGTGGGAAATGGGATTCAATGCAAAGAAATGCAAGATGATGCACCTGGGTAGAGGGAACTCTGGGGAGAGCTACAGGTTTGGGGGAGAGGAGCTGACCATCATCAAAGAGGAGCGGCACCTAGGAGTTATCATCTCTGATAACCTTAAGGTGTCAAAACAGTGTGCAAAGGTGGCAGGGTGGGCCAGAGGAATGCTGGGTTGCATAGGCAGGGGTATAACCATCAGTAGGTGAGAAGTGGTGATGCCATTGTATAAAACATTGGTAAGGCCTCACCTGGAGTACAGTGTGCAGTTTTGGAGTCCAAGCCTACGCAAGGACATAAACAAGTTGGAGACTATCCAGAGAAGGTCGACAAAGATGGTGCAGGGCTTGCACCACAAAATATATGAGGGGAGACTAAGGGACTTCAATATGTACTCACTGGAGGAGAGAGCGGGGGGACATGATTGAAATTTTCAAGTACCTCAAGGGCATAAACAAGGTGGGGGACCATTTCCAATGCAGAAATAGTACTAGAAAAATGGGGCATGATATGAAATTGGAGGGGGGGTAGATTAAGAGGTAAGAGGTCTTTCAGGAGTGGCCCGTGTGGCTGAGGGTGGCAGAGTGCAATGGGAGTCAGTGGGAGGGTTGCAGGCCCCATTGATTTCTGCTGTGCAGCGTTTGCCCTCTGTCATGAATACAAATGTCCTGTATCTCAGAATAACATCTGTGAGAGTTGGAACCATTGAAAGAGCATTCTTCATCCTGGAGCAAGCCGGTGGTTCATGAGTGCAGAGACTGCTGTATTGCACTATTGGAATTGTGATTGTGCTTGCTGCCCTAAGTATTGTGTGACCCGCTGTGCTGTGAATTCTGCCAATAGCCGCAATATTTTAATTGAGTGCCGCATGCTTCATGTGACTGGGTGGACTTGGTGATTTTTATAACTACAGTCCCATATTTTATTAGTTCTGCTGCTACTTTCTATTCTGGCTGACGTTAAAATTATACTATTGTGCTTCTGTGTATTTTGTGGGAAGCGTGGCTGGATCTAATTGGGCTGCATGGTTCCAGCTTGGGCTGAATTGACTATCAGTTGTTACAGCAACTGTACACCAACTTCTGCCTCGCTGTTCCATGTCTGGCCATGCCCCCTTCCCCAGATTGGTGGTGGCAGCCCAGTTGGGTGGAGCTTTGGGACTTAAACAGCCAAGCAGTTAGACGCTGTGGCATCTTTCAGCGGTGGCCTGATTTCTGCTGTGCATTGTTTGCCCTTTGTCATGAATGCAAGTGCCCTGTATCTCAGAATAACATCTGTGAGAGTTGGAACCATTGAAAGAGCATTCTTTATCCTGGAGCAAGCCGTTGCCTGGTGAGTGCACAGACTGCTATATTGCACTATTGAAGTTGTGACTGTGCTAGCTGCCCTAAGTATTGTGTGACCCACTGTGCTGTGAATTCTGCCGATTGCCGCAACATTTTAATTGAGTGCCACATGCTTCATGTGACTGGGTGGAACTGCCGATTTTTATAACTGCAATCTCATATTTTATTATTTCTGCTGCTGCTTCCTATTCTAGCTGATGTTAAAGTTATATTATTGTGCTTCTGTGCATTTTGTGGGAAATGCGTTGGATCTAATTGGGCTTCCTGGTTCCAGTTTGGGCTTAATTGACTATCAGTTGCTATGGAAACTGTTCACCAAATGCTGCCTCACCATTCCATGTCTGGTCATGTTCCCTTCCCCAGATTGGTGGTGGCAGCCCAGTTGGGTGGAGTCTTGGGGCTTAAACAGCTGAGCAGTTAGATGCAGTGGCATATTTCAGTGGTGGCCAGTGTGGCTGAGTATGGCAGAGTGCAGCGGGAGTCAGTGGGAGGTAGCGAGAGTGTGAGCCTTACCTATTTTTTTTTTATTAAATATATTTTATTAAGTTTTTCTCAACAATGTTTACAGGCATCCAACATGCATCATATTCTGTTTTCATTGCAAGCATTTACTCAGAAGAAGATTTTACCACTTTTAAAATATAGCTAGCTGTATGAGGAACAACAAAATAAGCAGATGCCTGTATCACACCCCCCCCTCCACAGTCCACCCTGACTGCCAATAGGTAATATTTCCATTCATACATTGTATATTACACCTCAGGATCTTTTAAAATGTCACAGGATACAAAGGGGCTCTAATATTGAATTTTCCCTATTCAGGCTGGATCAGCAACAAGCTTACTAGGTGATCCCAAATTTGTTTGATTTTTTCCAGATTGTTGGACATCCCTGCTATAACTTGATCTGCCTGTATAACAAACATTATTTCCTGGTATCACTCGGTGTAAGAAGGGGTAACTGCATCTATCCAATGCCGGAGTAATATTTTTTTGGCACATGCTGAAATTAGTGCCATATGTGATTGTTGAGATAGGCCCTGAAGAGTAGCATAGTCTCCTAGAATACAAATCTCTGGAATAAACTTATCTGAGAGAGATAGTAATGGGTCCAAATGGGATTTGATGCTGTTCCAGAATGGAGAAACTCTCTCACATGACCACAACATATGCAACAAGTCACCCGGAAGCTTTAAGCACCTGGCACAGAGATCAGAAGTCAGGGCACCTATCCGGTGAAGTTTAACCTGGGTATAGAATAGATTATCATTGATTTGAAACTGCATAAACATATATCTATCCCATTTAGTGTATCTATACAGGTGTTTCCAGATTCTTATCCAGCATCTAGAATACATAGATGTTGGCAATGTTTGGTCCCACCAATAACATCCATGATTTTCTAACTGAGCCATTGTGGTCTGCAAAAAGGTATATGCATATGCTATTAAATGGGAGGTCAGAAGAGATTTAATGTATGGAACTAGCATAGATGACAGGGTGTTAGACCAAAGCCCAGTACCAAAGTGCTTCATTAACATATGGGAGATCTGCAGGTATTTAAATAGGTATACCGGGGACCACTTATTGATAGTGTTGGCCTCCTGGAACAGTATCAACTTATGATTGATAACCAAGTCCTCAATCTTCTCAACTCTCATGTCAGGTCAAAATGAAGTAGGTTTGAGACGTTTACCCAAGATTAAAAAGTTAGGGTTATTAAAAAGGGGTTGTGTTAAGTCCCTATGGCCAACTGTCTTAAGAAGAGTATTAAATTGCTGTTGTATTTCAAGCATAGAGCCCAGCGGGGAGTCTTTTAGTTTGTTGGGAAGGTTCTTCTTAGTGAGGAAAGGGAGGGCCCTGGGATTTACCTCTTGTTCTAAGCATAAGGCACACTCTATATCTAACCAGAGGGGACGATAATGAGAGTCAGGAAAGGAGCTAGGGGAGATTAACCAATACCTCATCCTTGTTAAGTGTATTGCTAAATAATATAGATAAAAATTTGGGGCCTGTAAGCCACCATCCATTTTTTGATGAGTAAGCTTAATATAACCATGTCTAGACTTTTTACCTGCCCATAAAAAGGAATTAACTATTTTCTGTAGTTGCAAAAACCAAGAATTCAGCAAGGCCCAATTGTACATTTGTAATGGGTATAATATGTGGGGTAGAATATTCATTTTTATTATACTCATTCTGCCCCACAGGGACAAGGGTAATCGAGACCAACATTTGGTAGTTTCCTTTAAAGTATTAACAAGAGTATCAAGATTGAGTTTTTTTTCATTACTTGGGGAGAAGAGAGAAGGTTAATACCCAGGTATTTAAGTTTATCCGTTTGCCATTGTAAACCCAGGTTTACAACCTCTGCCTTCTGTAAATATTTATTAAGGGGAAAGACTTCTGTTTTCTCAAGATTCAGTTTATAATTAGAGAAAGAGCCTAACTGAGAAATTATTGTGAATGCAGCCAGAAGAGATTGGGAAGGAGATGAAATATGTAATAGGATATCATCTGCATATGTGGAGAGTTTGTATTTTGTGTCACCTATCTTAATGCCAGAAATTAATGGGGAAGAGTTCAGTTTCCTTATGAGAGGCTCTAGGAAGAGATTAAATAAGTAAGGTGAAAGGGGATAGCCCTGTCATGTCCATTGTTTTTTTAAAAAAAAAGGAGTAGAGAGCACACTATTACGTTGGACTCTTGCAGAGGAAAAAGAATAAAGTATTTTAACCCAATTTATAAATTCCTGGGGAATACAGTATTTAGGGAGTAGTGAAAAGAGATAATCCCATGATACCCTATCAAAAGCTTTTTCTGCGTCCAGGGACACCAAAACAGCGGGTGTAAGGGAGTCCTTGGACACAGAAAAGAGGTAGACCACTTTCCAAAGATGATCAGAGGAAAGACGGCCTTTAACGAAGCCCACCTGTTCAGGATTGATCAATGAGCCCCAGACTCAGTTCAATCTTAACTCCATGATCTGGGCGAGGATTTTTAAGTCAACATTAATAAGAGAGATTGGTCTGTAATCAGAGATGAACAGAGGGTCTTTACCAGGTTTGGGAAGGACTACTATAGTGGCCTGGGTAAGGGAGAAGTCAGATATGCTGTTTACATAAAGGTATTGAAAGGTGTTCGGGAGAATAGGTGCTATTGGGTTTTTAAATGTTTTATAAAAGTTGGAGGAGAAACCATCTGGGCCAGGCGCCTTATCTAATGGGAGTGAATTAATGGCATCAAATACTTCTTTAATTTACATGGGGGCCTTTAAAGTGAGAATTTGAGGTTCAGAGAGTGCTGGAAGATTAATATTACTCACAAAGGAATCCAGCACATGCTGAGACAAAGAAGAGGTGGACGGTGTGTATAAACAGCTATAATAGTCTCGGGAAAGCTTTACTAGTGTCCATGGGAGAGGTGAGGATATTACCTGTTGGGGAGTAAGTGGAGGTAATAATTCTATCAGAAGTTTGGGACCGAAGCCGGAGGGCCAAGGAACTTCCCAGCTCACTCTCCTTGGTCAAAGTAAGATATTTTAGACCTAAGCATGTGAAATTCGGCCTTTTCGGCTAACAATAAATTATATTGTGCCCTCAAGGATTCAGCTTTTTCCCAATCCTCTTCCAGGGATGAGGCTGATAAGTTAGCCTCAGCTATTGTGATCCAGTTAAATAAGGAGGAAAGGGTCTGATTTTGTTGTTTTTTACATTTCGATGGCGATAAGTATCAGTTCTCCTCTTAGAGCACATTTTAAAGTACACCATAAAACATCCACTTTAGACATAGATGGGGAGTTATATTCCATGAAGTTTGAAATAAAAGATTGTAAGTGTTGTGTAGTGTCTTCAGATTTTAGGAGTTGGTTATTAATTTTCCATAGTATATTCTTGTGGACATTGGGTGCAACATTTAATAATAGCTGTGCCACAGGATGATCAGAACAAACCTTAGAGGAGTAAAAAATTGATACAATCCCATGGAGGTATTCTACACTCATCAGGAAATAGTTTAAACGTGAAAATGAATGATGTGGGAGGGAGTGGAATGAGATTTCCTTCTTCTCTGGGTAGGTTATTCTCCAGGGATCTGTGAGACCTAGTGAGTGCATTAACTCATGTAGAACTTTCTAACCTAGTGACAGGGAAAGTCTAGGATGGCCTGACCTGTCTAGTTTGTTCGATAGGACTTGATTCCAGTCTCCCCCAAGACTTTTGGTATCATTGACTATGTAACTAGTATTGTCATTAAGTTCATAAAAAAATTAGGGTCCTCTGAGTTAGGACCATAGATGGATCCTAGGATCATCTCTGATTGTCCTAAGACCACCCTTATAATAATGTAACTACCCTCAGGGTCAGACACTTCTTGTTATAGGCGAAATAGTATCTTATGTGCAATAAGTATGGCAGTCCCCCTTTGTTGGGAGTTCAGACCTGAGCCAAAAACTTGTCCCACCCAACACCTACGAAAAAATTAGTTTCAGTGGGCAGGAGATGTGTCTCCTGTAGAAAAACTATATTTGCTCGAAGACTATGAAGGTGCAATATAATTTTTGTTCTCTTAGCTGGTGTCTGAGCCCCTTTGATGTTCCATGAACAGAAGTTGTATCCAGTCATTTTAACTGAGTAACCGGAAATGTTATATCCTTGTATACAGGAGTATAAGGAGTTGAGAAGAGAGTGTACAAGATGACACAATTACGTTTTGCAGCCCCCATCCCTCCCAAGCCTTTTAGATCCTCTCCAATACTCAGTGTCTCATTTCCCCTTGAAAAAAACCCAAAGTAACAAATCCCTGAGCCCCCTGCAACCAAATTAAAGAAAGAGGAAATCTTGACCCCTAGCCAGGCAGTCCAAAGTGGGGACTCCTTCCCCAAATGTAAAGACATGTCTGCTATCACCCCGATACTGCAGTATGACTCTACTCCCTTCCTAACCCTCCCAGGAAGCCCAGAATCACAACATCGTAACCCCCATTTAAACTCCAGGGGTAAACTACATCGGGTACAAAAGTGCGAGAAAGATACACTCTGCCATGCAAATATATAGCAATATCCACTTTAAAGTTAACACATGCAACATTTCTATCCATCAATTGCATAACATGAACCTTTCCAAGACAATTATATAAAAAAATAAAAAAGGGGGGAGGAGGGACTATTCAGGGAGGGAGGGAGAGAGAGAGGAAAGCAGGGGTTGGGGAATAATATATCTCAAAGCCTCTTGTTTGAGTCATTAGAAACTTAGTAGTGAATTATGTATCAGGACTTAGCATGCCTGATTTACTTGGAGGCCTAATAAAAAAAAGGAAAAAAGTACACTGTCAAATGATGAAAAAAAAGGAAAACAGGAGAAAAACTTGTATAGCCATAAGTCCAGAATTAGGACTGTATTTTGAAGTCAGTATGTGAAGACTGGTCGGCTGTTATATTTTAACTGAGTCTGATCTTGTATGGTGCGCTTGCCACAATATTCATGTAGATAAAGAAAAGTCCACAAGCACTTGCACACGTTTGAGCAGCCCAGCAGTCGTGCAGAAGAACACCATTCACAGCCACTGATCTAAATCAAATCAGCCATGTTGAATGCCAAACAAGAGGACGAAAGTAGGGAACTATACAGACAAGTCCATTTGTGAAGTAATCCAGCCACCATGTAACTATTTTATTGAGGACCAAGGCTAGGCAGTTTCTGCTCACTAAAACAGATCCTATCCAGGAGGGCCCGACACATTTACCATCACATCAACTATCCTCTCCAGCAGAATGAGAATACAACCGAACCTTAACAAATCATCAACAAATCTCCGGTAAAATTATTTTACCGTAACAAAGCTTTTCTTATTCCAGACTTTTGAGGTTATAGGCTCAACGATGAGCAAATAAATCAGGGAACATGACAGCTAGGTTTTCTGCAGGTTGTTCTGCATTTTCAAACAATTTCCAGCTTCTGTGATGTTTGACCGATAGTTTGGCAGGGTATATCATTTTAAATTTGATTCTGGCGGCTATCAGCTTGGTTACTGATGCGTGGTATTCAGCTCGTTTCTGCCTGGTGGCTACCAGTAGATCTTGTGAAATTCTCAGGGGGGTTTCTTCCCATTTTATTTCCTGTAACTCTTTGACTTTGTACAGAATATGCTGCCAATCTATGAAGCTTAGCAGTCGGACAAAAAATGGTCTGGTTTTGGCTCCAATGGGGGGTCTGGGCTTTAGTGATCTGTGAGCCCGTTCCACATGATAGGTGGTAGAACGTGGAGGAGGGCCAGCAATTTTTAGCAAAAGCTTTTGTGTAAATAGGACCATAGAAGATCCTTCGGCTTCTTCAGGCAGGCCAAATATAACTAAATTATTTCTCCTATTCCGACCCTTGAGGTCTTTGAGTTTTTCTTCCACTTTATTCACTTTCCGTCTAAGTGCTACCATTTCCAGATTTAAACGAGACTGCCAGCCTTCCAACAAAGTAGTTCATACCGCAACATCGGAAATCTTTTTATTTATTTCTTTTAAATCGGTCTTCATGCATTCAAGTTCTGATGCAAATTCCAGAAGGGCTTGTTTAAGTGGTTCCATTTTGGCAAGAAATCTGTCTTCTGTTAATGGTGCAGGACTGTTAGTTGGCGTTGCATTTTTACTGGTAGATGCGGCCTGGGTTTTCACACACTTAGCCATTTGATCAGGCGTTTGAGGAGGTGTACGAGCAGGGAGGCCCTGGCGCATTTCCACTTCCATTGGAGATTTGGAGAGATTTTTCCCCTGGTAAATGACAATCGCAGGCATCTCCAAGCTGTAGAGTGCTATGATGTTCAATCAGCAGAGAATTTTGTTATGAAGAAGATACTAAATTAAGGGCTTTTAGGAGTGCCGGAGAGGGAGCAGAGCAGCCACACGTCCTCTCAGGGTGAGTGCATAACGTGATCTCGAGCCTTACCTATTTTAGTCAATTGCTACTAAAGATTATGTTAAGGTTAATGATGTGGAGCCTTGGAACCTGTACTATGTGGGTTTGTGTGCTGATGGGAGGTTTGGTATGCTGTGATAACTTATTATTTCTTAATGTGCCTAGGGGGATAAGTAAAAAATGTACTACTGAGAAGAAGAAGAAGAAGAAGAATCAGTATTTATATTGTGCTTTTCATACATCCAAAGCGCTTTACAAGCAATGCTAGACTGGTAGTGAAGTGACTGAATGTGTGGTGGAGGCCATATCGCACATCATCACCCACACACTGCCTGGATAATTGCATGAACCGGTTTATGGGAAAGGGAATGTTAGCCAGGACAACGGGAATGTTCAATACTCTTTTGTGAAGAGTGTCCTGGGTTCTTTTACTTCCATCTGGACAACCACCAGGACAACACCAGGATGGGCAGAAGGGACCTCGGTTTAACGTCTCATCCGATGACTATGCAATGTCTAATCTTATGGTGGTGGATAATGTGTCTTTTGACCCTATGCAGTTATTGTTGAATAGTCATCTGGTAATAAGAGTATATGGTTATTGGGGGTGCCACTGTTTGATGTATTTTCCTAGGTCTTTTATGTGCAAAATTGGTTACATGTTACAACTTCCTCTCCTAATGCTTAGAGCAGGTGATATTGAGTTGAACCCAGGGCCTTTAGCTTCTAATAATATATCAAGTTCTCAGGGTTCATATTCAACTTTGGCCTTTGTTAGGAGTCATGGTTTTAAAATTATTCATTTAAATGTTCGAAGCCTGGTTCCCAAGATTGCTGAAATTGAGCAATTGATTGATTGTCATCAACCTGATGTCACAATACTCTCAGAGATATGGCTAAAGTCAATGGTTACCAGTAGTGCTTGCAGCATTCCTGGATATAAACAAGTCAGAGCTGATTGTCAGGGCAAGAAAAAAGGTGGGGATGTATTGGTATATTATAGAGAACATATGCATGTGAGCATTCTTAGATTTAGTTGTAATGAGGACTGTGAATCTGAACGGTTATTGTCAAGGCCCCTAGAATTCTGCGGCTGCAGAATTTTGTGCAGAACTTGCAATCTATCGCAGAACTTCTGTAGTGCCGCAGAATTCACTCTTCCTGGTGATTTTTTATTAATATTTCTGTTTATCCATAGAATCTGGTTCCCTTCCCCTCTTTTTATATCCAAAAACCCCCTATATGCTCAGAATGTGATATTATCATTGCTATAACATCATACATTAGCTAATGAAATAACTGTCACTTATCTACCAAAGCTCCCACTGCCAGAAACTGTGGCACAGCACATCAGGCATGATGACATTTGCTCAATCTGCACTACAGCCTAATACAATATTCAGTCTCACATTATTGGACTAGGGCCAATTTAAACAAAATCTTGTCAATTGCACAGACCTGTTAAGTCCATACCTCACTTTGTACAAACTTATTTGTGCCTTTAAGGTAGAGATGCCATCTGGCATGAATAACTGGTAAAATGAATTTAACTGTCATTTTTAAGAAAAATAAAATAATTATGCTCAGAAAAGTGGAATATAATAATGTGTAGACCTGTTAAATAACTGCACTGTACACATTTTTGCCAGGGTTATTGATTACATATTGTCATTGATTGATAGAATCACCTAAAGGTTATGGAGAAATGTTGTGTGCAGGGACAGCTGTTGGGCCAGAGGGTAGCATGCTGTGTTTCTGTGCTGGCAACTCAGGTTCAGAGATTAGCTCTGGGAACTGGCTGGGCAGCACAAAGATTGGTGGAACACATCATTGCTCAGAGCCTGGGAAGGTATGGTGCAGTGTTCTGTTACACGGTGGACACATTGAGATGGGCTGGAGAGCTCTATCTCACAATCGGTTCACATGCATGTCATGGCCTGATGGTGTTATGTAGTGTGTCAGAGGAAGCAGGTTGACATGAAAAATGAGTTTTGCAATAACTCCTCTATTCCGTTTATTCCATTTCCAATGGGACCTGTATGAATGAGGATGCAATTTCATGGAAATAAATATATATATATATATATATATATATATATATATATATATAATATATGTGTATATATATTATATATATGTATATATATATATATATATATATATACACACACACACACACACACATACAGTATCTCTGTCTCACTACACACACACACATACACATTTGTATGTATGTTACAGATTGCATATAAATATATAAGTGATACACAGTGGGAACCTCATGAGTGGTGTAGAAAGCACATAAAATATATAAGTGATAGACAGTAGAAACCTCATTAGTGGGATAGATAACATGCGTATAGAGATACCTTATTTATCACATAAGGTCCCCTCTGCATATGTCATTTATGCAACAGGCTAGGACCTTAAGGGAGAGGCATTTGTTTTGCTTTTTTAGGCATAAAATTATTTCTATAAGTCTGTTAATTTTTGAACTAGTGTTATTGTGCTTTCCACCATCCTGATTATTATAACCACTGCAATGAAAGTGAAGTCAGGATGACAAGCTGACGCTCTGATGTGGTAGTTTGTTAGTGCCACAGAAATTACAAACCACGGCTGCAGAAGTTCTGTGGCAAATGGTTGTCTTGCCGCAGAACTTGGTCCCACTGTGCCGCAGAAAAGTAGGGGCCTTGGTTACTGTTACAGTTTGTTTTGGGAGGCAAAAAACATCTCATTGTGGGTTGTTTATACAATCCCCCTCAGTGTGGACAGGAAGGTTTAGAGTATTACCTAGAGATTGGTGCCCCCTATTTCAAGTGATATATAGAGCATAGTGGATGGTCAAGTATGCACAACCAGTGTGTTGTGCCACTGAGGGGTTCTGATTCCAGGTGACCTCAAGAGCGAAGCTCGAGAAGTCTGTGGGAATCAGAATCCTGAAGTGGTACAATGCACTGGTTGGGCATAATGTTGCCCATCCATTCTTTTGTAACGAGTATGGTGCCCCTAAAATAATTTAAGTGAACATTTAAATTTGTTTTTAAGACTTAAAAGAAATAATTTCTGCTGCATTTTAGTCTATTATTGAAGTCAGGTTGCTACGGTCAGTGCTGTGGTTGTTAGGGACCAAACGTCCCTACATCTGTAGCATGGTCTGCCATCAGCTGTCAGTTGCCTTTGGGAGGGGATTCCAGAAAAAAAAACATGGAGTACGTATGTCTTGCTAAGCGAGAGGGCAATTGAGTGAAAGGATTCACCTGTTAATGTGAATAGCTTTAAATATCTTGTTGATCCTGCAGTTTTTTAATAGCTGAAAGTATCTGGTCAATCCTGTCTTTTTTCATCGTGCCCTGTTTGTCATTGGTTCAGGGGATGATCGTGCCGTTTCTGCTGCTCTAAGTTTTTCTGTGTCTGGTCCACTTTTAAAAAGAGCTGAGCACGTGCAGTCTCTAGAGGCTTTCAAAATGTTGTTTTAGTGCAGTGTGGTACAATCACGTTCCATGACCTTTTGAACTGTGGTACAACAACATTTTGAAAGCCACAGAGTTCCATACACAACAAGCCCTAACCATACACTATGATGCTGTTATTGTAGGGGATACGAATTTAAACTGGTATCCAGGGACAGCTTGGGTTAGAATCTTTGCTTCTGTCATATGAGTTAGTCCAGTGTATTAGTGGACCTACTCATTTAAATCCACTTACGCTGAATCATGCAACACTCGACTGGGTTCTTACTAATAATATGAGCTGCATAGCTGACTCAGGAGTGTTGGCGGACTCAGTGAGTGACCACATGGCAATATATGGTGTCATGAGTTTTAGACACCGAAAACTTCCCCCACAACTGGTTCAAGCTTGTTCATTTAAGAATGTGAACATTTTGGTTTTACATACTCTTTTAGCTGCCATTGATTGGTCTTTTTCAAGAGTGTATCCCAGATGTTGATTCATCATTGGACTACTTTTGTAAGCAATTAATTCCAGTCCAGGAAGTGTTGTTCCCTTTGCGTAACTTATGACGTTGAGGTACTCCTAATGGTTGGTTTTTACCTGCCATCAGGAAATTAATTAAGAACAGAAATTTTGCTTGGGCAAAATTTAAAAGTTATCCTAGTATTGCATAATATTGAATTGTTGAGTAGCTAGAGGCCAGTGGGGCAGATGACACAAGGCAGCATGGATTCACAGCGGGAAGGTCATGTCAGATGAATCTAACCGGTTTCTTTGACTGGGTGACCAAAGTAGTAGAATAGGCAGGGGCTGTGGACATGGCCTACCTAGACTTTAGTAAGGCATTTGACACAGTCTCACACAAAAGATTAATAAACAAATTAGCCAGCATGGGAGTGGGTCCCAGGGTGGTAGCCTGGGTAAAACATTGGCTGGACAACAGGACACAGAGAGTAATAGTAAATGGAGTCCACAGTGAAGAAAGGGGGGTTACTAGTGGGGTACTGCAGGTTCAGTACTGGGTCTGGTCCTTTTAATGTCTTTATAAGTGACATTGCAGAGGGACTGGAAGGAAAAGTATATCTCTTTGCAGATGACACAAAGATCTGCAACAGGGATGATACGCAATGTGGGGTGGAAAGGATGAGAAGGGACTTGGCAAGGTTGAAGGAATGGTCAAAAGTATGGCAGCTTAGATTCAGTGCAAAGAAGTGCAAAGTAATGCACCTGGGAAACAAAAACCCAGGGGAAGAGTACACAATGGGTGGTGAAATACTGACAACAACAAAAATGGGAAGGGAATTTGGGGTAGTTATATCAGATGACCTAAAGGTGGGCAAGCAATGTGAGAAGGCAGTAAGGAGGGCTGGGGGATACTGGGATGCATAGAGAGAGGCATCACCAGAAGAAAACAGGAAGTTGTTATCCCTCTGTACAAACATTTGTTGAGACCCTATCTGGAGTACTGCGTGCAGTTCTGGAGACCCCATCTCTGCAAAGACATAGACAGAGTGGAGGCTGTCCAGAGGATGGTATCCAAAATGGTGCAGGGTCTGCACCAGAAGACATACGAAGGTAGACTAAAGGAGCTTAAAATGTATACACTCAAGGAAAGGAGGGAGAGGGGAGACATGATAGAAACTTTCAAGTGCCTCAAGGGAATCAACAAAGACCAAGAGGGTAGCATTTTTCAGAAAAAGAGCTGTGCAAGAACAAGGGAACACAATTTGAAGATAGAGTGGGGACAGCTCAGAGGTAATGTGAGAAAGTATTTTTTTCATGGAAAGGGTTGTGAATGCATGGAACAGCCTTCCTGTGGAGGTCGTGAAGTCAAAAACAGTGGGGAAATTCAAGAATGCATGGGACAGACATTAGGCAATTCTAGTGGAGGGTAGGAGGAAGTAGGCTGTTGGTTAACTAGGATCTGCAGCTTATCCATTAGGTAGGGAATGGGCAGACTAGGTGGGCCAAGCAGTCCTTATCTGCCATCAGATTCTATGTTTCCATGTTTCTATTCATCCATGAATCTTAATCGTAGGTTTTGGAATTTGGTATCAACTACGGTGAGGAAAGCAAAAAAATATTTTTATAAGGAACGCTTTGAATCTAGCTGGTCTAACCCCAAGAGATTTGGGGAGAACATTAAATCTTTAGTGTCCCCTAAATCTAAAGCTGATATTCAAAAGGTTGCTGTTCACGTTGTTGATATTGTTGATCCCTCTGAAACTGTTCACTTGTTAAATAACAAGTTTTCTGATTTGTCCAACTATAGGTGTAATGATACACAGCTGGGTGATGTTAGAGCTGAGTCTGATATTCCACCATATAATAGACCTACTGTAGGTTTCTGTTCAAAGAAATTGCTCACGCTGAAGTTTTAAAACTTATGCAGTCTATTCCGGAGAGACCCAGTGACTGCAGGGGTGGGTTAGATGGCCACTTTCTAAAGCTGGCTATTCCATTCATTGTTAATCCTTTATGTTATATATTTAATTTATCTTTAGTTACTTGTCAGCTCCCTATAAAATGGATGAAAGCTAGGTTGGTTCCCACCCCCAAGAAAACTAATGCAGTTGCTATGGATGACTTTAGATCAATATCCATTCGGAATCCTCTTAATAAAATGCTTGAAAAGTTGGTAGTGAAACAGATTGAGAACAATCTGGTTACCTATGATATGCTTGCTAAGCAACAACATGGATTTCCTAGGTACCATGGAACTGGGACTGCCTTGGTTGGGTTCACGGACACTGTGCTGCGTGGGTTTGATAAAGGTTGGATGATGGAGACGGTGCTTGTGGACCTAACCAAGGCATTCAGTTTGATTAAGTATGATCTTACCTGCTCTAATCTGATTAATCTTGGATTCTCTGGAGCTGCTGTTTCTTGGGTCAGTAATTATTTGTGTAATCGATCTGAATTTGTCCTAATTGGATCTGTTGCCTCGGATGTGTCCCCAATTCATTGTGGTGTCCCACAGGGGTCCGTTTTGGGCCCCTTATTATTTTCCTTATTTGTTAACCAACTACCTCAGGTATGTCAGCTTAGTAGTACTATTTTATATGTGGGTGATTTAATAGTTTTTTCTCAATCCAAGTCTGTGTTTGAATTATCTTTTGCTTTGAAAAAAGAATTTAGTGATGTTTGTTCATGGTTTACTTGTAACACTATGGTTTTGAACTTTAAAAAGAAAAAACAAAGTTATGTTTTTTGGGATGCCATCAATGTTGGAGGACACTACGGCCGGGATATTCAAAGCAGTTGAGCATAGTGCAACCGAGTTGCGCTGGTGCAAGTGCGAACTTGCGCCAATGAGCGATATTCAGCGGGAGTCATTGCACAGCATAAATCTCAGTGTGCCAATGTGCAACTATAATGAATGCAGGCACAAGTGCAGAAGGCGTGCCCATGAATATCCAGTGCAATGTGATATTCAATCTTGGAACCATGGTGCAAGTGCGGAGCAAATCTGAAATGCGCTGAGCAGACTTGAGCCTATAAATACAGGGCACAAGCACACAGACAGCACTTGTGCCAGGTGAGAGGGAGAGAGAGAGAGACAAAACAAACAAAAGAAGGAAGGACAGACTGACAGAAAGACAGACTAAGAGAGACAGAGTGAGTGAGAATCAGACAGAGAGACAGAGGCAGCCACAGAGGGAGAGGGCAGAGGTGGCAGTGGAGAGGGAGACAGGGGCAGAGAGAGTGATAAGGACTGGAAGGCACAGTGCCAGGCAATGCACTGGGGTGGCACACAGCCAGCAGCAGCCAACTGCCCAGGGGGGATATAGGACATCAGAGGCCATGGATAGTGTGCCCTTCCTGATGGAGGCCATAATGAGGGGGTGTGAGGGGGCAGGAGGAACAGCGCCATGGCAGAGGAAGGGCCCATCAGCAGTATGCCCAGAACAAGTTGTACCATGCCCGCACCACCTCTGACACCTACTCCGACACGGAGATTGTGGGATGGTATCACCTGAACAGGGCCATTCTGAGGCAGCTCTGCGAGCTGTGCAGTGAAGCGATGCAGGCACCAACAAGACAGAGCCACGCAACGTCTGTGGAGACCAAAGTGACAGCTGTCATGTGCCTGCTCACCACAGGCACCTTCCAGAGACCTACAGTGGACACCACAGGCATAAGCCAGTTGGCCACGTCATGCCTCCTCACACAGTTCCTCAATGCTCTGCTGCCACATGCTTCAGAATACATTCATTTCCCCAGCACACAGGCAGAGTGTACAGCAACCATGCAGGACTTCCACAGGGTAGCACACATGCTTGGCATATGTGGGGCCCTTGACTGCACCCACATGGGCATCTGCACGCCACCTGGCCCAGTGGGTGTGGCCTAAATCAATAGGAAGGGGTTCCCGAGCATTAACTACCAGGTGGTGTGCGATGCCACGGGGTGCATCACTAATGTCTGTGCCACACACCCTGGGAATGCACATGATGCATTCATCTGGCACAGATCTGTGCTGTGTGACAGGTTCGAGAATGGGGACATCCCCACGGGCCACCTAGTGGGTGAGTATAGGATGGGCAAGGGGTGACAGGCAGGGCAGGCCATGGGATGGGGGAAGGCAGTGTGGGCATGATGGTGATGGTGCCAGGGACAGGTAAAAGGCACAGCAAAGGATGGCAGAGGGCTAACCATGTCATTCTCCAAACAGGAGACAGCGCTTATCCACTGAGGCCCTGGCTGCTCACCCCCTATTGATGCTCGTTGTCTCCAGAAGAGGAAAGCTACAATGAGGCACACGCCAGCACGTGCAACATCATTGAGCATGTATTCGGCATTCTGAAGGCATGTTTCCATTGCCTAGACAAGAAAGTCTGTGGCCTATTCCTGGCCTGCTGCATACTGTACAACATGGCCATTGACCATGGGATAGCTGGAGAGGTTGATGAGGGTGACAGAAGTGGGATAGATGGAGACAATGGTCTGGAAGGTGGTGGACAGCCCCGGGTTTAGGGATCCCTGGCTGCAACTATGGCACACTAGCATCGTGACACCATCACACAGGAGCACTATGGTCAGGGCCCCTACTTTTCTGCGGCGTAGTGGGACCAAGTTCTGCGGCACGACTACCATTTGCCACAGAACTTCTGCGGTGGTGGTTTGTAATTTCTGCGGAAGTTCTGCAGCACTAACAAACTACCACATTGCAGTGTCAGCTTGTCATCCTGACTTCACTTTCATGGCAGTGGTTATAGTAATCAGGATGGTGGAAAGCACAGTAACATTAGTTCAAAAAATAACAGACTTATAGAAATAATATTATGCCTAAAAAAGCAAAACAAATGTCTCTCCCTTAAGGTCCTAGCCTGTTGCATAAATGACATATGCAGAGGGGATCTTATGTGATAAATAAGGTATTTCTGTATGCATGCTATCTATCCCACGAATGAGGTTTCCACTGTCTATCACTTACATATTTGTATGGGCTTTCTACACCACCCATGAGGTTCCCACTGTGTATCACTTATACATTTATCTGCAATCTGTAACATACATACAAATATATGTGTGTGTGGTGAGAGAGACAGAGATACTGTATGTGTGTGTGTGTGTGTGTGTGTGTGTGTGTGTGTGTGTGTATATATATATATTTTTTTTTTTTTTAATTTCCATGAACTTGCATCCTCATTCATACAGGTCCCATTGGAAATGGAATAGAAGAGTTATTGCAAAACTCATTTTACATGTCAACCTGCTTTCCCTGACACACTGCGTAACACCATCAGGCCATGACATGCATGTGAACCAATTGTGAGATACAGCTCTCCGGCCCATCACAATGTGTCCACCATGTGACAGAACACTGCACCATACCTTCCCAGGCTCCGAGCAGTGATGTGTTCCACCAATCCTTGTGCTGCCCAGACAGCTCCCAGAGCTAATCTCTGAACATGAGTTGCCGGCATGGAAACACAGCATGCTACCCTCTGGCCCAACAGCTGTCCCTGCACACAACATTTCTCAATAACCTTTAGTTGATTCTATCAATCAATGACAATATATAATCAATAACCCTGGCAAAAATGTGCACAGTGCAATTATTTAACAGGTCTATTCTTTCAACAGGTCTACACATTATTATATTTCACTTTTCTGGGCATAATTACTTTATTTTTCTTAAAAATTTAGACACTTAAATTCATTTTACCAGTTATTCATTTCAGATAGTGTCTCTATACCTTAAAGGCACAAATAGGTTTGTACAAAGTGAGGTATGGACTTAACAGGTCTGTGCTATTGACAAGGTTTTGTTTAAGTTGGCCCTAGTGCAACAATGTAAGACTGAAAATTGTATTAGGCTGTAGTGCAGGATGAGCAAATATCACCATGCATGATGTGCTGTGCCACCGTCTCTGGCAGTGGGAGCTGTGGTAGTTAAGTGACTGTTCATTTCTGTTGCAGAATGCAGCCATTTCATTAGCTAATGTATGATGTTATAGCTATGATAACATCACTTTCTGAACATATGGGGGGGGGGTTGGATATAAAAAGAGGGGAAGGGAACCAGATTCTATGTATAAACAGAAATATTAATAAAAAATCACCAAGAAGAGTGAATTCTGTGGCACTGCAGAAGTTCTGCAGTAGATTGAAAGTTCTGCACAAAATTCTGCGGCCGCAGAATTCTAGGGGCCTTGACTATGGTGCACACAGGTAGGTGGTGTGAAGCCCATGCATGAGCCACAAACACAGGTACAGCACACAAGCAGGGGTGTGCATGGCAATGGGCATGCACACACAGAGGTGTGGTGCAGGGGTAGGGGTGTCAGAGGCACACAACCACATGGAACAGCACACAGCAACTCACAGCAACATGCACCCACTTACCCATACACCCAGGCATTGGCTTGTGTGGGGATCAGATGCATTGCATTGGTGAACAGGCACAACCGGTGCTATTACCCTCATCATGCCCATGCCACATGGTCCAGTGTCCAGGCAAGCACGCACACAGGCAGTGTGCGGTGTGACACACAGATGCCACAGCAGTAGTATGCACACACACATGCCACCTATGCATGAACAGGGCAGCAGCTGCAGATTGCAGTCAGGGCAGAACCCACGTCAGAGCCACTACACAGAATAATGGCCACCGTGGCCACAGGGGTGGCCATGCCAGCACTGATCAGCTGCCACAGGCTGTTCATCAGCCACAGGGGGTGTCAGCAACAGCCCCCTTGGGTTGACCAGTGGGACCGCGACCAGATCCATGCAGGGGTGCATAGGGACCCAAACAGGCCTGCCCCAGGTGTGCCTGGAATGCCTACATCGGAGCCCAGCATCGACAGTGTGGGTGTTGCCCAACGCCGGGATCATGGGGTGGACAGTGCACTGCGTGGGGTCCATGGTGGAAGCCAGCAGTGCAAAGCCATCCATGATCGCATTTACAGTATGATCCAGAGATGCAGTTGTGGCCTCCTACATGTGCTGTAGCCCCACCAGGAGTTGCGCAGTGCCCCTCTCACACTGTTTGGCGAGCTGGCACACGTCCGCATGCAGTGCACATATCCCAGTGGCAAGCTGCACCTGTTGCCGTATGGAGGCCCACAGCAAACGGGTGTGCTCTGCCAGCGGATTGGCAACCTGAGGATCCTGGGCAGGATGCTGACCCTCCTGTGGTGACCAGCCACACTGTGCCTTCCCCCTCTCAGGTGGATGCTGCACAGTGGGGTCCTCATGGGGTATGTCCCTAGCTGGCACCCTGGTGGCGGACCCACAGGCATAACCCAGTTGGCCATGTCACGCCTCCTCACACAGTTCCTCAGTGCTCTGCTGCCACTTGCTTTGGAATACATCCATTTTCCCAGCACACAGGCGGAGCGTACAGCAACCATGCAGGACTTCCACAGGGGAGCACGTATGCCTGGCATGCATGGGGCCTTTGACTGCACCCATATGGGCATCTGCATGCCACCCTGTGGCACCTGATGCCTGCTGCTGTTGCCTGTCCAACTGCTGAACACTGCCCAGCACCTGCACGGCCGCACCAGCACCACCACCACCACACAGCACAGCCGTGGCAGTGCACACAGCTGTACCTGAAGTGGCGGCAGGCAGATGATCCCCCACTGTCAGGTCACTGGGTTTGCTGCCAGTGTTGATGTCAGGCATGAGCGTCTCCCCCACAACATTGCCCATGCTGTCCAGGATGATGGTGACATCGTCATCGGTGTCAGACCCCACCCCAATCTGTGTCTCCATGCAGAGGACACTGAGACTGGCATCCTGCAGGAACACAGCCAGGGCCTTGTCCGACCCCATGCCCTGGACATCTGCCTGGACTGTGGTGGTGTGATGCAGCCTATCAGGCTCCTGGATGCCTGTGGAGGTGGATGGCTGGTTCTCTGAGGCTGGCCCTGCATCCACAGCTGCTGCCTGCTCCCCATCTTCCGCATGCAGGCATGCTGATGCTGAAAGAGAAGAAAGGTGTGTTAGTGATGCAATGCCCATGTTCCCTCCCCAACCAACCAGCCACTGCATGCATTGTTGTGCACACATGCACAGGACATGCATGGCAGCGGTGGGTGCGCTAGCATGCCCACGTGTGCACCCTCCGTGCCATCAGCTGTGTGTGGCAAACATATGTACCATGCAGTGATGGGCTTCCACCCATCTGAAATCCACTTCCAGGCACACCCTCCATAGTGCTGAGGCACATGGTGGCTGCCACCAGTTCCTCCTGTGCCATGAGCTGTGGCGCATCTTCAGGCCCCCTTCCAGTGGCATTCCTGGAGGCATGGATGGTTGCCACCTTCTCATTTATGCACCACTTGTCCATGCTCACCTTCTTGCGGCACTCCTGCGCAGACCGCTGGTGGCTGCCCTACTGGTGCACACATGTCACCACCTCCTCCCAGGCCCCAGCCCTGGCCTGTGGTGTGCCTGTGCCTGTGGCATTACTCAACAGAGGCTCCCTGTCAAGGTAGGACTCAAACAGGGCCTCTGTCTCTGCTTTTGGAAGTTGGGCCTGCACTTGCGAGCTTGCCCACGATCCTCCCCTCCTCATCTCGTTCTGTCATTTGGCTTTCTGTGGAAATGGACAGTACAGTGTGTCAGAGGTAGCAGCTCCACGTATCGTCCCCCCTGCTGTGCTGGCTTACCCAGTGTACTACTGCAGCATACGCAACTTACCTCAAAATGATGCAATACCGGTTCATGGCCTGTGCTGATCAGTGGCACTTTTATAGTGCATCACATGCAAATGATCTTTGGTGCAACGATAGTGACATGCTAATCCCCCCACCCCATGCACCACACATTGGCTGATGAGCTCATTTGCATGTGGCGGCTGAATATTGCAATTTTGGTCTGTGCACAATGGGTTTGTTCCACAGCTAGTCACTGCACAATGTGCACATATGCATGGCGCACAGGACTGCAGTGTGCATGCGCTGGATGGTGTACTGTTGCCAATAGCACACTGTGCACTGACTGCATGATATGGGCCATGGCACTTGGTGTGCCATGCCACCTACTGCGCACATGCACACTGTGCAGTGGCCTACCTCCGACCCCTACTGTGACCTCTGCCCCTGGGTGACCCCCACACCTATGACCCCACCTAGCCATGCCCATGTCATGCATCTCCGGGACTGCATGATGGGAGGGCACAGTGCATGTCCCCTCAGCACATGCATCTGGTGCATACTGTGGCCATGTGCGCTTACTGCTGCTATTTTGCTCAGTGGCTTACACCACGAGCATAGTGCAGCAGCGAGCGAGACAAACTGCCAACTGGACAAAGATTGAATTAGTCAACCTTGTCACCTGCGTCCAGTCACATCCACCACAACTGTTTGGGCAGGCACCACTGCAGTAGCCCCGGGTAGCTGTGTGGCAGACCATTGCTCCCTCACTATGGCAGCACACAGGGGTGGCCAGGGTGGAGGAGCAGTGTTGCCACTGATATGGGGACCTGGCCTGAAGGGACCCAGAGTGCTTCAGGAGGCTGGAGGCATGTGTCAGGTGTGGAGCTGTGCCACAGCCAGGTGAGTAGGCCCATAATGCATGTGTGCCCTGGTGCTGTACTGTGGTGTTGGCTAGACCACCTGGCATGTCCTGAAGGGTGGTGTACTGCCATCGTCCGCACTGTGGGGTGGCATTGCCCCCTTCCACTTGCATTGTGATGCCGTGGTGCAGGGTGTGTCGGTCAGGGTCTCAACATGTTCACAGGGGTGGGGGTGATGGGCAGCTGCTATGGTTGGTTACTGATGTGTACCTGTTTCTGTTTCATTCCCAGGGCCTGAGGACCGAAGACAGACTGTGATGGTGGGATGCCAGGCAGCAGTGACCTAGGCAGCAGAACATCCCCCGCACCAGTGGGGCCACAGAGAGCAGGTAGGCACTGATATTGTCCTTCACACCCTCTATGGGGGGTGGCGGGTGTGTGGGTGCGGGCATGACTGCCTGTGCCATGTGCTGTGACAGCTGTGTATGTCGCACTGTGCATGAAACCTGCCACTGTGGTGCATCCATTGGACATGTGTGATGGCTGTTGGTGGGGTGGGTGTGCGCCCGGCTGCCATTGATGTTGCTGTGGTGCTGCCAGGGCACTGTGCCATGTGACTGCCATGGTGCAGTCAGGTGGCCATTGTGCAGTGGGGTCCACTGCTGTGCACTGTTGTGGTGTGCCATGTTGCTGGCAGGCATCAGCCCTCCCCCCTGTGGGTGGCCTATACAGGCATTCCGGGGGTGATCCCTCTGCCCATTGTGCACTGTGGATGGGCATGGTTTCTTGGGACATTGCACTGACCGCCTGTCCTGTCCCTCCCCCTAGGTGTCTGGAGACAGTGCAGGAGGCCCCTCTACTGCCAGCTCCTGTGACAATTGATCTTGATCACGTCCACAACAATGGAGGCAGTTCTGCAGCTCTGGCAAATGATGTTGGTGGACAGGAGGCAGTGACATCTGCAGGGGGTGGCAGGCCATGGCCGCTGCTAGTCAGGCCCTGATTACCCCTGTTACCCAACCATACCTCCCCCTCCAGTCTCCAATCCCACTGTACAGTTCCTGTTCCCTCCCCTCACTCTCCTACCCTTTCCCACCCCCTTGTTATTGTATATAGTTGTTTTCGTGAATACATATTTTTTGACTTAACAGCCTGTGTCAGTGTCTGCTTTGCAGGTGTTATAAGGAGTGACGCTGCAGTGGCCCAGTGCCTGTCCGTGTGGTGTGTATGTGTTGGGGCATGTTGTGTGCTTTTGTGGATCACTGCTGTGTGCTGCAGTGTGTCCCACTGTGGTGGTGTCCCTCCCCTTGGTCGGTGGCTATGCCTTGGGGTGCCCATGGGGTGGCCATCAGGAGTGTGTGGTGGGTGTGTGTGCTTGCCTGCGTGGTCCTGGGTGTGGCCTGCCCTGGTCTGGCTGTGCAGAGGGTTGCACGGTCTGCAGCCTGCGGGGCCCCCTTGGCGGCCCTCCATACACCATTGGCACCCCCTGTTGCCTAATGTCTGTGCCACTGTTGTGTTCTGGGTTGGGGTCTGGGTGCCTGTGTGTGCCCTGCTGTGTCCGGCCAGTGGTGACCTCCTGTGGCCTGTCACTGTGCTTCCCTGGCTCTGTCCCTGGGTCACCTCTCTGTGCTGTGCCCCCCCTCTGATGCTCTGTTGCTCTGCTCCCAAGGTTGCCCTGGGGCTGCTCTGTCTGCCCATGGCACACCTGTGTTTGCGTCATGACGCACCTCTGGTTGTGCCATGGTACAACTGTACCATATTTAGCCAGGTTGTGCTGGCTCAGTGTGGCCAGTGCAACTTCTGAATATGGCACCTGTTGCACCATGGTGCATCGGAATTGCATTGCACCAGACTTGCGCCAGCCTTTGGCGCATTTCTGAATATCTGGGCTGAGTTTAATTTTACATGACCAGCAGGGGACCTTGATAGAACAATAACAATAAATAAGTATTCTGATAAATAGTATAAACTAAATTTTCAACAAAATAAGAAAAGAATAGTAGAAATAAAAAGTGGGTAATATAATAAATGAAACATATAGCTATTTCATTAAAAGGTTTCTGTTGTCATTTGTTTTCTATGCCACTTATTTTCTTTTGTGTCTTTACAGATAAACCTTGTATTGGATCAAATTAATTATTTATATCCTGGAACAAAATAGAATGCCTATTCTACTGAACCCCAATACTTGTTTGAAAAAACACAAAGAAATGATATTCATAATAATATCAACAATTCTGTTAATTGAATCTCTGTTTAAGATGAAATGTAAAATATGTGCTTGTTTTGTTTACCTACTTAAAAACAATTTAGTAGGATGCTAGAATCAAAGGGATCCTCAGCACTTATCAGGACAAACTCAGTCTCAGTGATGCTTGCATATGTGGTGCAGGATTTCATATTTATTTTCATTACAGAACCCGAATTAGTCTGCTGACCTTTTGCAGTTTGCCTTGACCTTCAACATATGATATGGCACAAATACTTGCTGCATTTTATATCCTGAACTAAAATTTGATTTTTATTTAAATATTCACATAGAAACTATTTTTCTTTTTTCTTTTCAACAGACTAGCATTTTTTGTATAAATAATGATGATGTATTTCGCAATAAAATAAATAGTCTGTTGGTATCAGTTACATAAAGGATTGTTTGCAGCAACAAGGTTTGCTAATTATGTGGGGTTCTGTCTAAACTTGAAATTAAATCTACTTCTTTCTAAATTAAGAGGAAAGAATCATATATATAAACAACTGAAGTAAAAAATATTTTTTTGAATGAGATCTTTATTTTTAAGTGAAGTCTAGCCTTTTTATCTGTCATTGTATTTTGTAAAGCAATAATTTGACTAGTATTCTTAAAAAGAATGATAGAAGTGATTATAAGATAAATGCAACAATATAAATCTGCATCACTCTTTTCTCCTTTCTTTTTCCTTTTAGTGCTGTCTTTTCAGTGTTTTTTTATGTTGAGACACGTTTTTAGCTCTGTTTAATTATGAGCATTGATTAAATAATGATGGAATTGATTAACTGAGTACTGATTTGTTAGTGATGTGTATATAAGGATAACAAGTTTGTACTGGATCTACACCCCCTGGAAGACCTACCAATCGAGGCGCTAGGGGTTTTGGTGTGTTCTGCTATCTCCTTGCAATACAATTATCACTGGATTATAATGGATTCCAACTTCTGGAGTGCTGGCATTATTATTTCTTAGACCTTGATAGAATAAGTTTACCAGTTTAGATATCTCTGTGTTCTGTTAGACTCAGAACTTAACTTTTCTCTTCAGATACAGTCTGTTTTCAAACCCATTAATTTGAAATTGGGGTTGCTATACAGATTTAAATCTTACTTTACTTTTGAGACTAGGAAAGCTGTTGCTATTTGGTCTCTCCTTCCACACTTTGATTATGTGTGAAGCTTATATTTCAACATAGGGTTGAAGCAATTACATGCTTTAACTGTTACTTATAACAACATCTGCAGATTTGCTCTTGCGGTTACTGCCCGTACACATCATTGTAGTTTGTATTCATTGTTGGGATGGATGTCACCAATCTGTATGATCAAAAATTCCTTGGGGTGTACTATTTTTAAATGTTCTTACTTTAAATCGTCTTTCACCCTTTCTAATCTAGCTTCAGTTAGAGTCATGTTGCCTAGTGTAAGGTCAGCGAATGGTATATTATTTCATATACCTCAGTCTAGGTAAAAAATTGGTTCACGTGCATTTCCAGTGGCTGCCCCCACTTATTGGAATGAGTTTCCAACTGTTATTCACCAGGCTACTTCTCTACATAATTTTACTGTAAGTTGAAGCTAAAGCAATATTTATTATTGAACTCTATCTGTAATTATTTAATGTAATCTGATGTTTGTTATTGTTTGCATTGTCTTATTTGTTGTTCTGTCTGGGTTGGGCCTGAAAAGGGACCTTTGGTACAATGTCCTTACCCTGTTAACAAAGAATAAATGAAATGTGAGGAAGTTTTTCTACACAGAAAGGGCGGTGGACGCTTGAAATAGTCTGCCACAGGAGGTAGTGGGAGCAAGCACAATGGAGGGGTTTAATGCCTGGGACAGGCACAAGGGAACCTTGAGAGGGGAGGGATTAATGAAAAGCCAGTGATCATACAGGGTCAGTGGCCACATACAATGTATAGGGCCTATGGGCAGACTGGATGGGCCTAGCTGTCCTTATCTGCCAACAATTTCTATGTGTCTATGTTTCTATGTGAGATGGTTCTTTCTGAGCATTTACAAAATATCTGTATCAGCCAGTCATGTGAAATGGGGGGAATCTCTGACTGAGTCACCACTCATATGGGCATGCTGCTCCTCTGCCTCACCTTCTACCCCTCCACCTGCTGCTTTTTTTCCCTCAGATTTGGATGTGCTTGGACTAAGGATCTTATCATAGTTGATGCTGACTTTCCTTCCTCTGCTGACAACTTTTTTACACAGTACACTAATAGCATGACACACATTATTGCAGTTAAGGTGATAATAATTCCATACCACAGGTGCCCTCTTAGTGTCTGTGCCAGGCCTAAGAGATGTAATGTCTTGCTCCTGCAGAGCCTCCTCCAGAATTGGTTTAGTCTCAGCTTGGATATGGAAATGACTCCAACTGTCTGGTTTATTTTCACATTCACTATGGCTAACAGAATTTTTCTTTTTATTTTTAGTAGTTATCATAGGACTACTTCCAGTCTCCTGTTTATCGTTCATATGGAAATAATCAGCATCACTAGGACTGCTAGTACTGATTGTTAAATAACATTAACCTCAAAAACAATTTTCACACGTGGTAAATCTTTCAGTCCCACTCTGAGTGGTGCATGCAATGTGTTTTTTTTTTTTCAATGCAATGAGTACCGGCAATAGTACCACCTTTGCTTCTCTTAGTAGCAGATGCCACAAATTCATAAACTCTTTTACAGGCCTTTTTATTATGCCCTTTGTGTTGGTAGATTTTTGGAAGTGCTGGGAGACATAAGGATTAAGGGTTCTGAAATGGAGATGCTGGACTTTGTGTTTTGCGCAGCATGTCTGCCACTGCAGAGCAGCTATTTGTTAAAGATTTTGTTTTGCTGTGACATTTTTTAAGGGTTATCCTCCTCATCTCCCCTGCCTTTCCCTCCCCTTTCCCTGATTCCCCAAGGTAGGTTGTTCTGCCTGGACTAGAGCACTCTCACTTGTGTTTCTTTTACTTGTCACTGTTTAAGTATAAAAAAGTTACCCCAAAGAGGAAGGTCCCAGTTGTCACTGATTGGTAGAGCCAACTGTACCTACTGCCCATGCCAGGGCATTAATATATTCTGAGAAGATATTAGTTAGTGCTGATGGAAATGATTACATTGGGGAAAAAAGTCCTCCCTTCTCCCTTCACTGGCACAAAGCCTATGGCCCTGGACTAGAGCACTCTCATGTGTTTTTTTTTAACTTGTCAATCTTTGTGCTTAGCAAAATCACCCCAAAGAGTGAGGTTCCAGTTGTCACCAGCTGGTAGACCCTACTGTACCTGCTGCCCATACCAGGGCACTTACATATGCTGAGATGATAGTATTTAATGCTGCTGGCAGTAATTAGGTAGAAAATAAAAATGCTCCCTTGTCCACTGACTGGAACAAAGCCTGCCCTTTGGCCCCTGGACTAGGACGCTCTCACTTGTGTTTCTTTAGCTTGTCAGTTTTTAGGCTTAAAATAAGTCACTCCAAGGAGGGAGGCTCTAGTTGTTAATGACTGGCAGAGACTACTGCCCACACCAGTGCATTTACATTGATTGCTACCACCCCAAAGTGTTTCTTGAAATTTCTAAAACTTTTTTAGCCTTACCTTTCAGTTCAACTTACTTTCACTTATCCTCCCCTCCCCTTCTTTTTTGCACCCCCAATGCTGAAGATACTTTTCTTTTTTTCCTAGTTCCCTACCCGGCCACTCCCTACATAACTTTAACTTCCTTAAGTAATCTTTTTGTTAGCCATGTCTTTCAGATTGCTGTACTTTCACTTTTCCTCCACCTCCAGTCCTTACTGTTTTCAGCTCAGCTTTTTTCTAGCTTCCCTGTTAAGCACTTAACTTCTTTCTTTCAAAATAAAAGTCTCCTTTTGCTAATAGTCTGCGAAATTCCAGCTAAATTGCGAATATTGCCACACAGAATATTTTGTGAAATTCCATGCATTGCATGAAATATTTTGCAGGTGTGAAATGCAAAATCTCACCTGCAAAATGCAAAATGTTGCCTGCAACCAGCACAGTTTTGCCTGTGGGTGGCACAATTCCACATTTTGAGAGTGACATTTTTCATTTCACCAGTGGAATTTCGCATTTTGCACCTGCAAAATATTTTGAGAAATGCACAGATTTCATGAAATATTTTGTGGAATGGAATTCTGCAATCTCACACAACTCTACCTTTTAGTTAGGAGCCTTTACTTTCACTTTTCTTAAATTTCCTCCCTCTTCTTTTCTGCACTTTTTGCTTTTTTCCAGTTCCCCCTTAACCCTAAAATAATAATTATTTTTTTGTAAAATGTTTTTTCTCTGTTTTGTAAAGTATTTATTTATTTTTAAATATAATATCTTTCTTCTTTGGTTCTTTTTGTTGCCATCTTGCAGTTGAGGCCCTTTACTGTCACTTTTTCCTCCCCCTGTTTTCTGCAATCCCCCTCCCAACCATCCATTTCCAGAGGAATTTCCTTGTAGTTTCCATAGTTTACCCTTTGTAAAATATGTCTCTTTTTTGTAAAGTAACTATTCTTTAAATCTTTATTCTCTGTTGGTTTATTTTTCAGTTATAAAGCCACCTACATGTACTTCCTCTCTCACAGCTACATGCCGAGTGAAGACATTGTCTGAGTCTGATAGTGAGAGACAAGAAAATACCATATGAACATTGTTTTGTGCAGTATTTCCTGTAATCTGAGCTGAACCAAGCTGTTACTGGCCAATTAATTTTTCACTCATATTTGCTGAGCTGTTGGATGTTTGGTAACAAACCTAAACAGCTAGCGCTTACTAAATATAAGGTTGTATTCATTCTCGTTGAATGCTTGTCTGCTATCATTCTGTTTAGAGTTTTTAGTTAATGTGTGGTGGAAACTGTCACTGCAGTGTGTGGGTCAATGGCTGGGAGGAACATAGTGGGGAGGTAGGTAGGTACTGCCTCCCAGGGAATTGTTCTGCACTTACAGCAGGCCCATTACAAAATGTTTCTCTGGGTGGAGGCACTGCCTTATTTCTAACTCTGATTCTTCGTCAGTGTCAGTGGCCCAGTAGGTAGCACACTCGCCTCTGAGGCTGGGAGATCAGAGGGCTATGGGTTCAGTTCCCACATCTGGCATTTGGGTTAATATCCCAATACTGACACTGTAGTGCAGCATGAGAGGGGTGCTGCACTTCTGAGGTGCCGTCTTTTGGATGAGACGTTAAACCGAGGTCCCATCTGCCTGGATTGGTGGTAGTTCAGGTGGATGTTAAAGAGCCCATGGCACTTATCGAAAAGAGTAAGGGAATTTTTTATTAGAAGACAGACAATACATCATAAAGAAAAAGCGTACACAGCAATCCAGAAATAAAAAAGGAAAAAAGAAACACAGATAATTCATTTATACAAACATCAAGTCTAAAAAACAAAATCCAACTCTACCATGATCTGTTATTGTTAGAAAATAAAAAATAAAACACAAAAAGAAATCAAGGAATCCATACAATATGTTTCCAATAACTGAGAAATACTTGACTATCTAGAAAATTATGCTCCAATATATTTTGTTTAACTAGAGCTTGTTTGATTCGTTTTAGTACAACAATATTAGGAAGTATAGTATGTTGTAAAGAAAACTGACATCTGGCTTGCCTTAAATAATACTTAATACAGGCAAATACTAAAGTAAGTGTACTCAAATGATACCTCCCTAAAAAACCAGAGTAGTCCCCTAAAATAAGACTCTGGTATGAGATGTGGTGTGCAATGGCCATTGCCACTGCAAGGCCAAATCTGACCAAAATGTGACAGTATGAGGACAAAAAAGAAAAAAATGTTCCTGAGTTTCTACCTGACCATTACATTCAGGCTGAATGCATAGTCTATCAGCAATAGGTTTATGCTTCAGGTTACCCTGGACTGCCAATTTACCATGGCAGCTGAGCCATTGAATATCCCACATTTGAGGTGGCAACCTGTTATCCATCAAAAGGCGTAATGCCTGAGGAATCTTAGTAGGGACACAGAAAGGGAAATCTATTTGAACAAAAAAAAATTACCCATAATTTCAGCATAAACATTTTTCCGGGAAAACTCATGTAATTGTGCTTTACCCAACTTCCATTCCCTGAGTCTGCATAAGATGGTGTAGCACATTTAGCATTTAGTTTTGGTATACCTCCCCTACCATTGGGTCAGAAATGGGTAAAATAAAAGCTGGGTCCATGCTAACCATGGATGGTCCTCAGGCAGGGTTTTTACCTGAAATGAAGATATCATAAAGAAAGAGTTAAAAAAGACTAAAGGATTAGTCATTCCCAGTCCCCCTTGAGAGACCTTTAAATATGTAAAAGGCCATTTAATGGGATTTAACCTGCTGCCCCACACCATCTGGAAGAAACAGCTATACAGCCTAGTTTTCAGGGAGATCGGGACTGGAAAAACAGAGCAGACATGTAAAAATACTGGTAATAAAAATGTCTTTATTACCAGCACCTTTTTTTTTTTGAAAAACCTCAAGCTTTCCATTGCTGTACCTTGTGCTCTCCAATAACTAGGTACCTTTCCCAGTTCAAAAGTGCCAGGTCCCCACCCCCAAAATGGAGACCTAAAATTTTGAGGGAATCAGTAACCTATATGCCTCCAATATTATGAACTGTTGGGGCCCTGCCTACTGCCATACACCCACATTTATCATAATTTTAGCATAGTGCCATTTAATTCCGAGAATGTTCAATTACCCATATTGCCTCCAACCCCGATTGTACATCTGCCACCAATAAACATATATCATCCATATAGGCCGAGGATTTTTGGGCCGGCATAGTTAAAGATGGAGTGAAACCCTGAATAAATCTATTATTTTCAATTTCTCTTAAAAGAGGATCTAACACAAAGGAGTATAACAGTGGGCTAATCGGACATCCCTGTCTAACCCCCTGTGTTAATTCAATCTCTTTTCCCAAAAGATTATTTATTAAGGGACAGGAATGCACCTGAAAGTATAAAGTGCCAATATAGTTAAGAAAGGGTCTAGGGACACCATACTTTTCTAAAACTTGGAACAGAAAAGAGTGAGAAACTATATCAAAGGCTTTTGATTGGTCTAGAGCTAAAATAAAACCTGATAATTTGTCTTGAGCTCCAAATTGACAGACGTCTCTGGTCAATTTTCAATTTTGCTGAATAGAGCGATGGGGAATAGAACAAGTTTGTGCTGGGTGGAGTACCCGTTGTGCTATGATTTGTAGCCTCTTACCGAGAAGAGAAGATAGAATCTTGTAATCCGTGTTTAGTAGGCTGATCGGCCTCCAATTACCCAAATCCATAACATCCCCTTTTTTATGTATAAAAGTTAGAATTGCTAGATTAAATTTTGTATCTACTAAACCAAACTGTAAAATATCATTATAAACCTCAGCTAAAATTACACTCATGTCATCTTTAAAGGTTTTATAAAATTCGTTTGTAAGCCCATTTGCCCCTGGTGAAACCCCTGTTCGAAGTATGTTGATGACTGCTAGGACTTCTGAGGGGGAAATAGGTTGCTGCAGTATATCGGCTTCCAACTGTGATATTTGGGGAACTGGGAAATGAAGGACATCATCCCATAAAACTGTTGGAGTAAACCTAGTACTAAAAACCGAGGATAACTGTTGTTCTACAATCTCTAATATCTCTGCTACCGATGTCTTTATCTGTGCTTTTGAATTTCTGAGTCCAGTCATAAGTTTTCTATCCAGTTTTTGTTTACATGCGATATATGGATCTTTAAAAGGTTGTTGTTGTGTACCATATTTTAGCTCTGCATACATGGACACTGCTCTCTCATATTGGTACTGTTTCATTTTTTTCTGTATAACCCCTAATTGTGTTTGTACCTCCAGGGTCATCACCCGAGGACTAGATAGTAATTTATAATACTGATTCCTATAGTGTAAATATTGTAAATAGTCAGATGTACCTTTTCTTCTACCATAGGAAATAAAAAAATCTTTAATGGCCAGTTTGGTATCCATCCACCAGGAAACCCAATCATCATAAAAATCTGCAACAGATTTTCAAGAAATAAGACAAGAATGGAGTTGAGATAGAAAAGGAACATTATCCAAAAGCCGTGAATTTAGTTTCCATCGTCTACTAATAGCAGGGAAATTTGTAGGAATCTGATGAAGTCCCAAAATACAATAGAGAAAATTGTGATCTGAAAAATCAAAATGTTATACAGAACAACCTTGGAGTATTAAATGTTTGGAAATAAAAAAATAGTCTAACCTAGTTTGAAAGGAAGCCCTTCTGTAAGTAAAACCATATGACACATGGAGCCCCCATAGGCGTCCCTCATATTTGCCACTGCCACTGTTTGAGAGAGTGTATGTGAGTCACAATAAGTTTTCTGCTGCACATTATTCTTTATACGGATATCAAGGCTACAATTCATGTCACCCCCCCCTCAAACCACATGCTTGGAAGTGAAGAGATAAGGTTTGATCTGTTGAAATAAATCAATCCTAGCAGTTTTCACTTGAGGTGCATAGGTATTAATTAGTCTGAGGGAAAAACCTTGGAAAAAACAATCAATAAGCAAAGCTCTGCCTTGCAAAATGTCTAACAGCCGTGTTACTTGCACTGAGGAGTGAGAAAAAAGAATTCCTACCCCATCTGCTGTATCTGGACCAAAAGACCAAAAAGAGGGCCCCCCCCCCACCAGGTTTTTTTGACTTGAGCAACCTCAGCCAAGGAGGATAAGTGTGTTTCCTGCACAAAGATGATATCTGCCTGTAAAAATCCTGGCACTGCAGAAAACAAATGAAATGTCTCTTGTAGTTTTTTATACTACAGCAGTTAATAGATATCATCTTTAAGCAGGCCATAGAAATTTAAATGCTGAAATTCAAGGTTTATCTTGTTTTCGTTTTTTCCCTTTCCTTTTTTTCAATTCTAGAAGGTCTTTTCCACCATCATCTTCTACCTCCATCTGTAAGCCAGCATCTGGTTTGGCTGTATCTGGACCTGAATCCCTATCCATTTCTGCTAATACTTGAAAGGAATTTTGAGTAGGGCAAGCCCCTATCACCCCTTTATGGTGACTACTTGCCCGAGTAATCCTTCTGGGGGGTTTGAAAGTCAGAATCCTGAGAAGCCACAACCAGTAGGCCCTCGGGGGGTGGGGCGTAAGGCTGCAAGGATGGATCCCCCACTAGGAGGAGGATCCTCAGAGAAAACCAGTGCCTGGTCCTGATTAGAGGGTCCTGGTTGCCCAGTTTCCTCAGCTGAAGGTTGCGGCTGACCAGAGGACAGATCCTGGGCTGTATCCCCTCCAGGCTGGCCTGTAGAATCTGTGTCCCTGTGTGAGGGAGCAAAAGTCTGAGGCCTGCATCTGCCCTGGGCCTGGTTTATTAAATCCTCCTTATCTGGGCCTCCCTGCCTATTCTGGCCTGCCCACGGGCATTGGTGATAGGCATGACCTGCTTCATCACATAAGTTACATTTAAAAACATTCCGACAGACTTCACTGTCATGATCTAATTCCCCACAAAGTGCGCGTTTAATTTTATCACATGCACTACTTAAATGACGTTTACTACCCCAACGATAGCAGGCTTTAGGTTGACCAGGATAGAAACAAACCCCACTGTCTTTCCCCAAAAAGAAGCTATTAGGGACATGCATAACCTCATTATTTGTAATATGCAATTTAACTTTAAAATGCCAAGCCCCAGTCTAGATCCCTTCTGTATCCATTATGGGTTCAGGGGGGCCCAAAACTGTACTTTTATTTTCCAACCAGTACTGGATATCCCCCACATTCACCCCCTCATTCCTAAACATGATATTAGTCATTTTGAATAAGGGTTTAGTAATTGGTATTGCCCAAAATGGTAGCCATAAAGGCAAGGATTTACAAGACTCATATTTTTGCCAAAATCTATCTAAACCTGAAAAATTTTTAAAACTAACATCAAACGATCTTCCTCCCCCCGAATATTAATCAAGGCATATATATCAGTAGCCATAAAATGCATTGAGTCCATTAATAACTTTCTGGCAACGTCCTGTCTGGGTGTTCAGGTAGCCCTCCTCGATACCTGAGTCAAACCACGTTTCTTCTCGGAGCCTGCTCCAACTTGCTGTTTTTAAACAAGTCCAAGAAATGTGGGCCCGTTCTTGAATTTTGACCCCTAGGTGACTGTAGAGGAGATTGCTGTCTCTGACACTCTGGTGGGGGAGCAGTCTCTGTTACAATCTCCGAACCTACTGTGTCAGTGTTGGCAAGAAAAGACAGAGTTTGACCTGAAGTGGAAGTATTGCCTTGATCCTGTAAACATGGCTGCAATGCCCCCCGTTCTGACAGTTGAAAAAGTAAGCCAATTTGGGTCCGGAACCCACCGTCCATCTGGCTGCCATAACCAACCTGCCTGAGACAAGGCAGACTCCTTGGTCCATTCTGTAGCCTTGTCTTCGGCTGACCGCCTGTCGCTAGAGCCCCTCGCAACCTCTGACCACACTGACACTTCCGTATTCCCCGTGTCAGCTGTGGTGATGACGGCTTGCATGTCAGCCGACTCATCATTCTCCACCCCTGCTGACGCTGTATTGCCTGTAACCTCAGACACAATTCGAGCCGAATCCTCCGTAATGCCAGCCATTTCCACCTCCGGTTCCATATGCATGGACTCAGACGTGAACGTAGATGAAAAATGCCTCCCGACTGCATGCTCAGTCACCTGCAGATCTCCAGAAATCTCTGGTTCCGAAAAAAGCTGTACCAGGCATAGCCTGATTCTCAGATACAACCAAAGCCTCCTGCAGAGCTTCAGTCTACACGTTCTACTCCTGCTCACTCCATACGCTGTCTACCATTACAGCAGTACGACAAACGCCCTCTGCTGTCCCCAACAGAGTAAGGGAATTTCCCCGGTGTCCTGGCCAAATTTCCCTCATTCACTAAAAAAATACCACCAACAGCTTAATCTGGTTGTAGGTCAGTTGACATTCATCTGTATCCTCCTCCCCTGGGTCGTGCCTGAAAATAGGCAGGATTTGTCTAGTGCACTTACCCAGTCAACAAAAACTAAATAAAAATAAATAAATAAGTGAACACAAAGCCCTCTTACAACAAAAATGAGAATCAAAGGACCCAGGAGCCATCATGACACATCTACACCTCTGGTGCTATAGACTTTCTTGAATAGCCAATAGTGAGCTTCTCCAAGTGCTCCAGGCAGTGTTACCTGTCACATGCATCTGTGTGATGACTTCATGATGATGGTGGTGCGACCTGTGTCACTGACATTATACGCTGCCTGAAGCATGACTCGAAGGCTTTCCTTTACAAAGAGAAATGGTATGTAGTAGTAATAGCAATAGTAAACATTATATTCATTATGTGAACTGTATACTCAAAAGATAGAAACATAGAATTTGACGGCAGATAAGGACCGCTTGGCCCACCCAGTCTGCCCATTTCCCTACCTGATGGATAAGCTGCAGATCCTAGTTAACCAACAACCTACTTCCTCCTTCCCCAACCCCTAGAATTGCCTTATGGCTGTCCCATGCATTCTTGAATTCCACCACCACAAACATTCCCTCATTAGTCTATGTCTCAGCATTAGTGGAGGACTCTGGACCCACCCAAGTAGCATAGTGGTACATCATGGAATTAGTGTACATTACGATGCAATACTGCCACACTGCTTGCGGGACTGTTCACTACCTGAATGAGCACTATAGTGCATTTTAATGGGGACTCTGCCACACACCTTCAATTTTCTTTTTTTTATTAGTTTATACTGCAAAGTGTGAAATACTCTCAAAAGCTAGCTAAAACCATGGGCTGGCTGGAGGCATGAGCTGATGGTAGCGCTCAGTCAGATGAATCATACAGTAAGAAATCAGCAGAGCTGAGTGGTTGAAGCAGAGTGGAGAGTGCCCTGATTGGTACAGAGCACAAACGAGCATGGAAGGTGTGTTGATGTGGCGCAGAGCTTAGCGTATTTATCAAAAGAGAGTAAGTGGGTCCAGTGTCCTCCACTATTATCACTGTCTCGTATTAAGCGATCAAAGCTCATTTTCAATTAGGTTCTTAATATACAGGTTTTGTTACATAAAATTACACTTACTTTGTACACATATTCCTATTGTGCATAAAGATCATTAGGTTTCAGAGTTAAATGTGGTAAACAGAAAAATCATGTAAAAGTAGAATTTTGTTTATTTTTTAAATAGGGTGTCTAAGAGCAAATAACTGCAAAGGGCATTGCAGGTACACTACAAAATGTTTTGCTATTTATATGAAGTGTATATAAGTGTTAAGAAATTATGGGTGAATAGTTTTACTGCATAATCTATACCAGTGGTAAAAAAAATACAGTTTCTGTTGAGGACATATTAAGTTTATCAAGTTCTTGTGTATTAGTGACCTGAATTTACCTTGTTATTTGATTTTGTAACAAGAAAGTTGGAAATAATAACTATTAGTGTATTATAGGAAGCATTAGTTTTGGAGGTTTGTTTTTTGCTTATTTACAGAAACTCACTATACAAAAGAGTAAGTAAATAAGTAAATTTTATTTTTAAGCGCTTTTCAAAAAAAACAAAGCACTGTACAAATAGAACAACATTTAAAACGTACATTAAAACAATAGTAGTAAAATTATTCTCCATAAACTTTAAGAAACAAATACGTTTTGAGCTCTGATTTAAAGCTCTCGATGGTCAGGCAGCCTTGTCTCCGACGAGGTAGACAATTCCACAAGGCAGGGGCAGTGTAGAATGCATGTGCCCCAGATTTCTTCAAACGAACCCTGGGAATCTCTAACAATCCCTCGCTGGTGGATTGGAGTGAACGAGAGGGGCAATAGGGAGTAAGGAGATCTTGCAGATACTGCAGTCCCTGTTCACGTAGGGCTTTATAGGTCAGTAATCTGACCTTGAAGGTGATCCTCCACTGAACCGGCAACCAATGCAGCCCATGCAGCACAGGTGTAATATGACTATTTCTAGATGTCCCAGTCAAGAGCCTGGCCACTGCATTCTCTACTAGCTGCAAGCGGTGGATATCAATCACCCGGTAGCCCTAGGTACAGGGCATTGCAGTAATCAAGGTGGGTGGTCATGAAGGAATGGACCAAGGTAGGAAGGTCAGCCAGAGGAACCAGGTGTTTCACCCGGGCAATATTCCTAAGATGGTAAAAAGAGGACTTGACAACGGCTGACACCTGAGATTTCAGGGTCAGACTGTCATCAATAATAAAGCCTAGATTATGTACCTGGTCTGAGGTCGAGAGCTGGGCACCATCAAGCCAAAGGACTGATGAAACCCCAGCCCTATGACCCATCTCAAGGTGACCGGGTCCACAACCAACACCTCGGTCTTATCCTGATTTAACCACAGACAGCTGGCACTCATCCAGTTTTTGATTTTGGATAGACAGCTGTTAAGCAAAGAGACTGCATCATCCTGTCCGGGAGTAAAGGACAAGTACAGCTGGGTATCATCTGCATAGCAGTGAAAATCCAGACTGTATCGCCTAATGATGTCTCCTAATGGCAGCATATGGAGGCAGTATGGCGCAGTGGGTTAAGGCTCTGAGCTGCAAATCTGGAGACCTGGGTTTGAATCCCACAGCCCCCTAGGTGCATACTGTGTGACCCTGAGCAAGTCACTTAACTTCCTCGTGCTCCCAGGTTGCACCTGCAAACAAGCTTTCAGCTTAGTGTGTCTCACCTGGTAAAATAATTGGTAAAAAAAGAATAAAAAAAAAAGCATATAGACTGTGAACAACATGGGCACCAAAATGGAGCCCTGCAGCACCCCGCAGGACAGAGAGATGGCGTCAGAGGAATAAATTCCAGTGACAACACTCTGTATCCAGCCTGAGAGGAAAGATCGAAACCAATGTAGAACTGTACCAGACAGTCCACAAAAAAGCTGCAGGCTTTCCAACAACACACCATGGTCCACAGTATCAAATGCTGCAGAGCGATCAAGAAGGACTATGATAGTATGAGCCTTTAGATCTCTTGCAATTAGGAGGTCGTTTAAAACCCGGATGAGAGCAGTCTCAGTGCTATGTCTTTTCCTAAACCCTGACTGGAAAGTATCACAGATATTGTGATTTGTAAGATGGTCGTCTAGCTGTAACGCAACCACCTTTTCAATAACCTTACCCACAAAGGGCAGGTTAGAGATAGGTCTGTAGTTAGCTAAACTGTCTGGGTTCAATGAAGGTTTTTTAAGGAGTTGTTGAATGACCGCCTCCTTTAGGGGTCAGGAAAAAAAACCTGCTCCAAAGATTTCCAGACAATTTCAGCAAGGGTCGGGCAGATAACATCTATGCAACCTAATAATAGTGGCGTAGGGCCCGGATCCAAACTACAGCTGGTTGGTCATACAGTCTGAACAATCCTCACAACATCCATGAATTCCGGCCTACTAAAGTCAGACCAGGCAGCACGGGTGTTCGTTTCCTCCTGCCGATCACCGCAATCCCTTAAAGAGGGAGCTGGGCCGATGCCCGACCTAATGCTGGCAATCTTATCTGCAAAGAACCAAGCAAGCTCATCACACTTCATTTGTGAAAAATCTCTTCCAGACTGCAGACAGAGTAGATTGCACAATCTGGCGACAGTCTGAAAGAGTTGAGATGGTCGGTTCCGTGCAGCAGCAATCTTCCTGGACAGGAATTCTGCCTTCTTATGGGTGATTGCTGATTGATCGTTACCGTAGTGATCCATCAATGTAAGCTTGTCAGCATCCAGGCCGGATTTCCACCAAGCCATCTCTAGCCTTTGCCCTACTCTCCTCAGCTCCTTCAAGGACTCATCAAACCATGGGGTCCTCAGGTGCTGAGTTAGTGGGTGAACACGAACAGGAGAAATTAGATCCAGGGCCTCACCCACTGCCTTATTATAGGCAAGAACGAGATCCCCTTGACCCATGAACTCACTTGAAATACTTGATAGGTCCAGTACCACCAATAGGCCTTCTGGGGTAATTCCCCTTAAAGGGTGATACTGGACCATCTCTGTAGAGGCAAGCCTATTTGGGGGTGCCCCAAAGCTGAATCTTATGGTATGGTGGTCCATCCACACATTTGGTTCCACCCCCAGATGCGTGACCTCCAACTCCAGTAGAAACACTAGGTCCAATGAGTGGCCCCCTATATGGGTAGCAGAGGTAACCACCTGTGTAAGGCCAAACATAGTCATAAGTTGGAGGAGATTATTCCCAAAATGCGAGAGTTCATCGTTGACCCAGGCGTTGAAGTCACACAGTATTTAATCACCTGGGCGACTCCAATTACACGTCGACGATGAAGTCTGCAAACTCCTTCAGGAATTCTCCACCATGGATGGTAGATGAGGAGAATGCTGAACCTTACACCTGCTCCCAGGATACACTCAAAGGATTGAGTGCAACCCACTGGAACATCCACAAGACCCAGCTCCTTTCTAAAAAAGATGGTTACTGCCCCGCCCCTACGATCCAACCTCGGGTGGTGTATCACCAAGAACCCAGCTGGAGCAGCACATACCAATATAGGGCCTGCATTCTCATCTGGCCAGGTCTCGGTGATGCATGCCAGGTCAGATGTTGCAACAAGATCCACTGTAATGGTGGTCTTGTTTCTAATTGACCTGGCATTACACAACACCGCCCGGGTTGGATGGATTTTCAAGGAGGGTTGCAGTACCTGCCCACAATTTGCGGAGACCTTGGGTATGGAAATCAGGCAGGGAGAACCCCTCTCCTGATTCCATTTTGCCCCAGGGAGTCTCCTAGTTCCCACTACCTCTATCTGTCCACCCTTTTCCATTCTCCCACTCTGCCCAGTACATCCACCCTTCAAGCACCTTCTCACTATCGCCAATGCACGACATCTATTATAGACATCGGCTAACAAAGGGGGACAATGAAAAGGGTGGAGGTCCAGAAGCAGAGTGGGGGAATAGCGTCTGACCATCTTGGAGCCCTCCCAGCACATCTTAATACACAATAAGTAGCCAAACAATTAAAAATACTCAGATTGAATATCTCACTACAACAATATCCAATGCACAAATCAACAGCTGCACAAATTTAGTCTATCAGACCTTACTCATTACAGTGAATCAACTTAAACAAACAATTATTACCACAAAAATAAAATAAATAATAAAAAAATACTTATACTAATAATCCAGTTAAATTCCGTGAGTCCTATAAAGAGATCAATCCCTTTTATCCAGATTCAATATGATAGCCTTTCCAGGCATACAAAAATAAAAATCGGTTATAAAATTCACCGGGGGAAATAGCCACCATATAGGAGAACATCAACCCCCAGCCGAGATCAGGACTACAGCCCCTAGAGGTGAAACCACCCACCAGCGGACCCCACCCAGTAGGTCTAGGAGGCACTGATTGCTTCTCACCCACCTTTCGGCAGACCTAAAACCAGTGTCACCCGTCCCAAGCCCAGCCTGAGTAGCAAGTACCCCAGGTAGCTCACCCTGCAATGAACATTTACAGTTGCCCAAAATCCAAATAATCATAAAATAAGGTACAGTAATAAATCCAGCCGATATAAATATGCAGGCATATAAGTCCAATAGGTATAGACTCCCCACAGTTCAATGGCTCACCACATCATAGCTCAAGATTAAGACTTTAATTCCCCAGCACTCTGACCGATTTCTCTACAACAGTCAGGGCTCCAAAACCAGCTCAACCAGGGAACAGCAGCTCTTCTTAACCTTCGCAAACCATAAACATTTGGGTACTTTCCAGGTAGAAAACATCAAACTGCAGCATAAATTGTGTATTACTCACAAACCAGCGAGTCCGTTTCACCACACAGTCAAATTTCGGCTGAGCAGTTCCAAGGCGCACTAAATGGAATGTGGTGCGTAAGCTACAACAAATAAACTGCAGACTGCAAAATCAATATATCCACATGCTAAAAAGTTTATCGGGAAATACATCAAAGAGCTCAAAAACACAAGGGCAATGGCAGTCTCAAATCGGGGATAGTCCGCTCTACTCCACCACAATGTCAAATTCACCACTGGCAATTCTAGATGTTAGGGATAGTCGGCAGTTCCACAGCTCCTCGGCAGTTCCACAGCAGTTTCACAGCATACACAGATAGTGTATAGTGTGCAAATAGCTAGCTGCAAGCACTCGAAAGATTGGAACAGTCAAGCCACAACAGTCTTTACAAATGAAATTAACGGCAAGTCTTCTACACACAAAGCAGCAAAATAAAGCGACAAATTAAAACAATAAGATGAGTGGGATGGTGCCAGGCAGTAACAAGGAGCTCAAAAACAAATTTAACAATGAGTTAAACAGACAGAGCAAAAGAGCTTGCAGAAGCTAGCCCATCGTGGCTGCCATCTTCCTTCCTTGTGTACTCATGTACAAAGAGATTTGTGCTAGACAGTCTTTATACAATTAGAGAATTAGTGGGTGAGAATTTGCTTGTGGAACTTAATACATAGAAATTTACATAATTTTATTACAATGGTTTTAGAGATACAAACATACAAAACTTGCCAGCAGAAACAGGACTCATTGTCTATCAAGTCTGCTCGAATGTGCAGCTAGCACCCTTATACTGCAGCTGTCCCACCCCCCCATCTCCTCTCACCCTTGGAAATTGCTCAGCATTGTTTACCAGCCCCCTCTTCTCTGTCCCATGCTCTTTTGAAACTGCCCATCATCCTGCATGCTACCACCTCCTCTTGTAGAGCATTCCATTTTGACACCACCCTCTCAATGAAATAATACCTCCTCATCTCCCTCCTGAATCTGCCACCCTCCAGTCTTAGCCCTTACCCCCTTGTGTCCCTTAGCTTCCTCAGCTTAAACAACCTCTCTGTACCAGATTTGCTGATCCCCTTCAAGAATTTGCATGTTTCAATCATATCCCCCTGATCCCTTCTCTCCTCCAGGGTGTACAAACTTAACTGTCTCAGCCTTTCTTCGTAGGTTTTGCCTTCCATCCCCTATATTAATTTTGGCTCCTTACGCTGCACTGCCTTGAGCAGCCTGATATCCTTTATCAGATATGGACGTCAGTACTGCATGCAGTACTCCAAATGTGGCCTGACCAAGGACCTGTATAGGAGCAGGATCACGTCCTTGTGTCTGGACGAGAACCCCTGTGCAATGCACCTCAGCATTCTATTGACCTTAGCTGCAGCCTTCCTGCACTGAGCAGAGTTGTTGATGGTCCCAGTTACTATGACCCCTAGATCCTTTTCCTCCTTAGTGACACCCAACTACACCCCATCCACCACACCCAAGCAATTGTGAAATAGTTTTAGAAATAGTTTAAAAAAACATCATGCATTTAAAAAGCAAGATGACTTTACAGTGGCAAGCGCAGGTGGGTGCAAGTACTGTGTACAAGCTTTGTATATAAAATATACACAATTTTGTTATTGCTAACAGCTAGTCATGCAAATACTGTGGGCCAGATACTCAGAAATGCGCCAAAGGCGGGTGCAAGTCCAGCACAGCGCAACCCTGATGCACCATGGCACAATGAGTGTGATATTCAAAGATTGTGCATGGTGAAATGCATCAATGCAACACAGCTGAATATCGCATGGAAGCACCATGGCGCAACCAGACTTCCATGGAGGCACAACCAGACATGCGCCAAGGTGCAACCAGATCAGCCCCATAGTGCAAACAGAGATGCGACAGGGCAAAACTGGACATGCACCATGGCACACAAATACTAACCCTAGGCAATAGTGGGAGCACAGCAGCAGTGTAAAGGTGTAGGCCACGGCAGAGGATGACACCTGGGGACAGTGCCAGGGATGCACAGTGGCAGGCCACAGGTGGCCACCACCAGCAGGGCACACACAGGCACCCAGACACCCCCACCCTGGAACACACCTGTGGCACACAAAGCAGGCAACAGGGGGCACCTATGGCCAACAGAGGGCTGACACTAGAGCCCCCACCCCGCATGCTGTGTCTCCACCCACCCAGACCCCAGCAAACCACACCCAGGACCATGCTGTCAAGCACACACATGCCACACATCCTGGACAGCCATCCCAAGGCACAGCCACCAACCAAGAGACAGGACACCACAATGCATGACCCACACAGCGACACAGGCACACCGCACAGACACACACCATGCCACTGCAGCCTGGCTGCACACACACCAGCTGCAAAGCAGACACAAACACAGGCAGGTAAGGCAAAATAGTAATTTAATATCAAAACCTATGTACAGAAGCAAGGGGGTGGGAAAGGGTAGGATAGTGAGGGAAGGGGACAGGGAACTGGGTCTGTACAATGGGATGGGGGACTGGAGGGTGATGTATGGTGGTGGAAACAGGGGAGCACAGAATAGGGCTAGCGGCGCCCATATCCAGCTGCCCCCTGCTGATGCAGCTGCCTCCGAATAGCCAGGACCTGCCTTCAGACCTGGAACACAGCCTCCATAGTCGTTGAGGAGACCAGGATTATCTGACATAGGAGCCTACAGTACAGTGGCAGCCATGAATGTCTACGGACACCTAAGACAAGGGACAGAACAGGTGATCAGTGCAATGCCCTGAGGAACAAGGCCCAACCAGAGTGCTGACTGAGCAGGGGGAACACCCCCCCCAGGAGGGCCCCTTCAGGCCTCCCACAGGGTTGTGGGCCAACACCTGCTGGCAAGGTGGCACACCACATCAGTGCTCAGTGGTGGTCTGTGCTGCACTGTGGCCATCCAACTACAACAGAGCAGTCACATGGCATAGTGCCCCTCTTGCACCACAGCAATATCAGTGGTGGCCGTGTGCACACCCACCCCACCAGCAGCAGGCACACGTGACCAATGGATGCACCACAGTGGTGGGCATCACCCACAGTGCAACACAGGCAGCTGCCATGGCACATGGCACAGGCTACCACACCCACAACCATGCCCCTGCCACCCCCTAGTGATGGTGAGCAGAACTACAGTATGTAAGTGGCTATCTGCCCTCCGTGGCCCCACAGGTGGTGATGCCACCGCTCCTCCTCAGCCTACTCCTCCTTCCTTGGCTGCCACGGCCTGGTGATCCACCAGCACCACCCAAAGCCTGTCCTCAGGGCCTGGGAATGGAACAGAAACAGATACATATCAGCAACCAAACATAACAGCTTCCCACCACCCCCATCCCTGTGCACAGGGTGAGCCCCCACCAGACACGGCCGACAGGGTGGCAGCGCAATGCAAGTGGCAGAGGATGAAGCCACAGTGCACTGCGCATGATGGTAGCACTCTACCCTGCAGGACACACTAGGCAGCATAGCCAACACCACAGTACAGCACCAGGGCACACCTGCATGATGGGCCTACTCACCTGGCTGTGGCACAGCCCCACGTTGGGCGTGCACCTCCATCCACCGGAGATGCTCAGGGTCCCTCCACTGCAGGTCCCTGTATCAGTAGTGACACTGTTCACCACTCCTGGTGACCCCTGTGGCTGTGACAGTGTGGCAGCAATCGTCTACCACACAGCCACCCTGGGCTGATGCAGTGGTGCCTGCCCAAAGAGGTGGTGTGTGTGTGGCAGGACGCAGGTGACAAGATTTGCAAGATCAACCTGTTACCAGTTGGCTGCATTAGCATGGCATTGCTGTAGCTGTGCCATCATCAGTCACTATGAACCGCAGATCAAAATGGCGGCATGAAGCGCACGTGGATAGTGCATGCACCAGATGAGCGGGACGAGAGGAAATGCACAGTGATAAGCTATCAGGCAGTCATGGAGATGTGCAGATTGGGTGTGGCCTGCCAGGTCATGGGTACGGAAGTCACCCAGGGGCAGAGATCACAGCAGAGGTCAGGGACCAGCAACCACACGCTGTGCACTGTGTGCAATGGCAGCCATGGCACACTGTACCCCATGGCTACTATTGCGCACAGTGCGCACAGTGTGCAATAGGTGGCAGCACACTGTCCTGCGCATGCACACTGTGGTTCCGTCCAGTGCGCATGCGTCTGCATTGCACCACAATTTGATCCAGAGCAATCACATTGCACAAGGAGCAATTCCAAGATATTCAGCCACCACATGCTAATGAGCTCATCAGCCAATGCATGGCGCACTGTGGAATTTAGTATGTCATTACCATTGCACCACAACTTATTTGCATGTGTTGCGCTATAAAAGCTCCGTGGATCAGCACAGGCCATGGACCAGTATTGTAGCCTTCTGAGGTAAGTTGCGCATGCTGCTAAGCCCAGCCAGCACAGAAGGGGGGATTGATGTAGGCTGCTGCTGACACTGACACACACGTCCACATCCACAGGTAGCACAATGTCGGAACGCGATGAGGCTGAGGAGAGTGGGCCTGCATGCAAATGCAGGCTCAACTTCACCAAGGCAGAGGCTGATGCCCTGTTCGAGGCCTACCTGGACAGGGAGCCACTGCTGAGTGGTTTTACAGACACACCACAGGCCAGGGCTGTGGCCTGGGTGGAGGTGGCGGAGAGTATGAACCAGCAGGGCAGCCACCAGTGGTCAGTGCAGGAGTGCTGGAAGAAGGTGGGCACTTATAAATGCTGCATCAAGGAGAAGGTGGCAGCCATACGTGCAGCCTGGACAGCCACTGGAAGAGGGCCTGCTGATGTGGCACAACTCACGGCGCAGGAGGAGCTGGTGACGGCCACCATGCAATTTGGCAAGGTCGAGTGTGTGCCAGGTGCCGGGTTCCAGACTGGTGAAAGTCCATCACTGCATGGTATGTATGATGGGCACACACAGCAAGCAATGGGGGGTTGGGTTGGGCCTGGGGGTTTGGGCCAGGGCACATGCATCACTGACACATCTGTTTTCTCTTTCAGCACCAGCAAACCTGCATGCAGTGGAAGGGGCACCAGCAGCAGCCGTGGAGGTGGGCCCATCCCCGGGGAACCAGCCATCCACTTCCATGGGCATCTGGGGGCCTGATCTGCTGCAGCACACCACCGCTGTCTGGCCGGATGTTCTGGGCATGGGGTTGGACTAGGCCCTGGCTGTGTTCCAGCAGGATGCCAGCCATGGCATCCTCTCCACAGAGAGATGGATCGGGGCAAGGTCCAACACCGATGATGACATGACCATCATCCTGGACAGCAGTGGTGGTGTCATGGGGGAGACACCAATACCAACTACCACCTCGGGCAGCGTGACCAGTGACCTGCCAGCAGTGGGACAGCTGTCTGCTGCCACTGCAGGTGCTGCTGTATGCACCACTGCCACTGCAGTGCCATGTGGTGGTGGTGGTGCAGACACAGCATTTAGGGGCCCGAGGGTCAGCAGCGGCAGATAGCAGGGTACAGGGGGCAGCCAGACACAGTGTCCACCTCTGGGGCACCAGGCAGGGACCAACCATATGCAGACCCCACTGTGCAGCATCCACCTGAGCAGGGGGTTGCACAGCGTGGTCGTATGCCACAAGTGGATCGGCGCCCTGCCCAGATTCCCCTGGATGCTACCCATTGTCAGAGCACACCCAACTGCTACAGGCCTCCATGGAGCAACAGGTGCTGCTGGTAGCTTGGGTGTGTGCACTGCATGCAGAGGTGCACCAGGCAGCCGAGCAGCATAAGAGATGCACTGCACAGCTCCTGGAGGCTATTCAGCGCTTGTGGGAGGACATGACTGCATCCCAGGATCGCATTTCCAATGCAATCAGGGATGACCTTGCACCACTGGCTGCCACCGGGCATGGCTGGCCACCTCACACACTGCGTAGTGCACTGTCCACCCTACGAACCCGGGTCAAGCGACACCCACCCTGTCAATGCCGGGCTCTGCTGTCGGCATCCTAGGCATGCTTGGGCAGGCCTGTTTGGGTGCCTACACACACCTGTGAGGACCTTGTCATGGTCCCATGGTTCAACCCCTGGTGGCTGTTGTAGACACCCCCTGTGGCTGATGTGCAGAGTGTGGCTGAAGATCATCCCCGGCACGGCCGCTCCATAGCTGCGGTGGCCATGGTTCCATGCAGCAGACCAGAGGTATGTGCGGCCCTGCCAGCAGTCTGCTGCCGCTGCCCTGTGTGTGCATGGGTGGTGTGTGTGAGTGCATACCACAGATGTGGCACCTGTGTGTCGCACTGCACACTGCCTGTGTCCGTGCCTGCCCGGCCACTGGCCCATGCGGTGTGGGAGTGATGAGAGCAGATCAGCACAAGTTGCGCCTGTGCACCGGTGTACTACATCTGATCCCTGCCACTTGCCAGTGCCTGGGCATGTTTGTGTGTGTGTGTGCATGTGCGTGTGTGTGTGTGTGTGTGTGTGTGTGTCTGTTGCCAGTCCCTGCTGTTTGCTACTGTGTGTGACTGTGTGGCACTGTCACCCCCACATCTGCTACATGCCATTGTGGGTGCATTCCCATTCCCATGCACATCCCTGCCTGTGTGCTGTCCCTGTGTGCTTGGCCAGTGCATGGGTGTGGCGCTGCCTACCTTCCTGCACCACAGTGCTCCCATGTGATGGTGTCCCTGTGCTGGCATGCCATGTGTTGGAGCTGGGGGCTTCCCACCTCCTTCCAGCCCATTGCCCTAGTCATCCCCACTACTGTCCCCCTCCTCAGCCTCGACAGCTATCCCACAGTCAATGGCCATGTCGTGCAGTATGCAACAGGCCAGGAACAGGCCACAGGCTTTCAAGGGGCTGTACTGTAGGGCACCACCAGATCTGTCAAGGCAATGGAAACATGCCTTTAGCATCCCAAACACATGCTCAATGATATTCCGCATGCTGGCGTGTGCCTTCTTGTACTATTTTTCTGCTGGGGATGACAGGCACTGGTAGGGCGTGAGCAGCCATGGCCTGAGTGGATATCCACTGTCACTTGTGTAGAGATTGACATAGTTAGACCTGTGTTCTCTGTTTCTGTGCCCCTTGCACATCCCTCATGCCCTCGCCACTGCATCCACCCTGCCTTCCTCCATCCCATGCTCTGCCTGCCCTCTTGCCCATTCCATACTCACCCACTAGGTGGCCTGTGGGGATATCTCCCCACGAACCTGTGGCACAGAGCACTGCTGCACCAGATGAATGCATCATGTGCACTCCCAGGATGTGTGGCACAGACACTGGTAATGCACCCCTTGACATCGCACACCACTTGGCAGTTGACACTGGGGACCCCCTTCCTGTTAACATATGCCACACCCTCAGGGCCAGATGGCATGCAGATGCCCACGTGGGTGCAGTCAATGGCCCCAAGCATGCCAGGCATGCGTACTACCCTGTGGAAGTCCTGCATGGTTGTTGTATGCTCTGCCTGTGTGCTGGGGAAATGGATATATTCCAAAGCATGTGACAGCAGGGCATTGAGGAATTGTGTGAGAAGCTGGAATGTGGCCAACTGGGTTATGCCTGTTGTGTCCCCTGTTGGTCTTTGGAAGGTGCCCATGGCAAGCAGGCATATGACAGCTGTTGCCTTCATCTCCACTGATATAGCATGGCTCCGCCTAGAGGGTGCCAGCATCTCCTCACTGCACAGCTCACAGAGCTGCCTCAGAATTGCCTGGTTCAGATGGTACCGGCCCACAATCTCCGTATTGCTGAAATTCTCGAAGGTGGTGTGGGGACAGTACCACCTGTTCTGGGCATACCGCTGACGGGCCCTTCCATGGCCATGTTGCTGTTCCTCCTGCCTCCTCACATCCCTCATTATGGCCTCCATCTGGAAGGGTGCACTGGCCATGGCCCCTGCTGACCTATCTCCCTCTGGGCGGTCAGCTGCTGTGGGCTGTCTGCCACCCTGGTGCAGTGCGTGGCACCTTCTCTGCCTTTCCCTCTCACTCGCTTTGCCCCGGCACACTCTCCACTGCCACCTCTGTTCCATGCCACTGTGGTTGCCTGTGCAGGTCACCCTGTCCCTCTCAGGCTCTGTCTCCCTTGCTCTTCTCAGTCTTATTGCTGACCTCAGACTTTGCTGCTGAGACACAAATAGAGAGAAATCAGCCAGAGATTCCTTAAATCAAGGAGGTTATTTTCTAGACTACACTGAACTGAATTATTACTTTTTGGACCTGTGTAAGTAACTAGTATTGATTCTGTTTTTGAGGTTGACTTGTCTTAGTTTTAGCTTTAATTTTCCAGGGAGGAACTGTAGCTGGGAGATATTTGCAGTCATTTGTGACTAAACCTGGTACTTAACCTCGGTGAAATAGGTGTCTGAAAGGAAGGAAGGCACTCCTTAGGGTGGAGGGTCAGAGTTGTAGTTGATTGTTTCTGGATGACATAGGTTTACTCCCTCCCACCCTTCCCCACACCCCACCTGCCCCAAGCACATAACTTCTTTTATAGCAGGGTTCTGACATAACTTCCCCAAAACTGCTAACAACATACACCTGTTCATATCCTTAAAGGCACAGCACACTGAATAGGGGGTAGAGACACTCACAAGCTTGCACACACTAAAACAAGAACAAAAAAACAACAAAAGAAAAGCATCTGTAACAGGAAGGGACACAGACATGTGGGGAGTGGTGCAATGTACTGGCTGTGGAGCAGCAGTCTTCAGGCAGACATTCTGGAAACTGTGTTGCTGCCCTATTTGCAGGCCCCACTCTGATCTGAGGGAGGAGGTTGTTCGTCTCCATGCTGACCTGGCAATGATTCAGAAAACCTGCTCCCCCACCCAGGCCATGGCCACTACCTCAGAGGTTGCCAAGAAAGAGGAGTGGTTGGACCACAGTGGGCTCAGAGATGGTGAGGGTGGTGGAACAGAGGTGCATCCCTCCAGTTGTGCCTCTCCACAATTCATTCATCACTGTGGTGGAGCATGGTTCCTCTATGGAGGCACCCACAGTGGAGACCAAGGAGGATGCTAGGAACCTCCATAATGGAGACCCACAGGAGGGTGACACAGGACCCTACAGGGGAAGGAAGCAACTCCTGGTGGGGGACTCGATTGTTAGGGGGATTGAACTGGGGGAGGGAAGGGAAAGGCAGGTAAGGTGCCTGCCTGTCTGGCACCATGGCTTGGAGGGACAGGAAACAAATCCTCAGGATCATGGAAGCAGCTGCAAGGGGGAGTGAGCTGGATGTCATTATCCACCTAGGGACAAATTACCTGGCTGAGAATGGGATCAGAACAGTGCAACAGGAGTTTGAGGAGTTGGGGAGGGGCCTTAGACAAGTAGCACACATGGTAACTTTCTTGGAAGTGCTATCTGTCTATTGCATGGATGAGGCGAGGGTACTCTGCACCATGGGATTCAATGACTGGTTGAAAAACTGGTGCAGAGCTCAGGGATTTGGCTTCACTGGGGACTGGGGCTCCACCTGGAGGGATGCAGGCCTATACTAGCCCCCCCCAAAAGTCAGGGTAGGTAGTGAGGTAAACACCAAGATAGAGCAGTCGATAGGGATAAGGGCAGGAGTAAATGGAGAAAAAGACAAAGGCAGTAAGGACAGGGATGGGGCAAAATGAAATAAAGCCAGATAAAAATGGAGGGTAATGAGTACCAATGCATGTAGTCTAGGTTAAAAGCTCCCCATAATGGTGGCCATGATGGAAGAGGGATGCCTGGATATCGTGGCAGTCACAGAAACATGGTACACAGAAAACCATGACTGGGATGTCAACATACCAGGGTACACAATCTACAGGAGGGACAAGGAGGGAAGAAGAGGAGGAGGAGGAGGAGGAGGAGGAGTAGCTCTCTATGTAAGAGAAGGGATCAAAGCAACAGAACTAAAGGGTAAACAGGGAGGAGAGGAGGCACTGTGGGTCACTCTGGAGACTGGAAATGACTCCACAATCCACACAGGGGTTGTATACAGACCCCCGTCTCAGGGGGAGGAAATAGACAAGGAAATGATAGAAGGCATCCTTGGGATGGCAGAGAAAGGTGAGATATTGTTGATGGGGGACCTGAATCTGCTAGATGTTAACTGGAGCACCTTTGCTGCAGCCACATCCAAGAGCAGGGCCATTCTCGGTGCCCTACAGGGGGCATGCCTCAGACAGCTAGTTTTGGAACCCACTTGGGAGGGAGCAATCTTAGACCTGGTACTCTCAAATGGGGAAGGAGAGAGGATCTCTGATCTTGAAGTGGGTAGCCATCTGTGAACAAGTGACCACCAAACAGTGTGGTTCACGATAAACTGAGCTGTAGAGTCAAGCCACACAAAAGTGAAGGTACTGGACTTCAGGAGTGCTGATTTTGTGTGAAGCAAATAAACAAATCAAAATGAAATAAAAAAACACTATGGTTCTCAAAAGAAGTGGCGGGGAAGATAAGGGGAAAAAAGATAGCATTCAGGAAGTATAAGGAAGCACAGAAGGAGCAGGACAGATAACTGTACCAGTTAAAGCAGAAGGAAGCAGGGAAGACAGTCAGAATAGCAAAGGCCCAAACTGAGGAAAAGATAGCCAACTCGGTTAAGAAAGGGAACAAAACCTTTTATAGGTACATTAGGGAGCAAAGAAAGACGAAGGCAGGGATACTGAGGCTGAATAAAGAGGAAGGTAGTTGGGCAGAGAGCAGCAGTGAAAAAGCAGGGATACTGAACGAATATTTCTGCTCAGTATTCACAATGGAAAAGCAGGGGGAGAGACCTAATCCAGTCAATAGAAGCACTCTGGATGGGGGGGGGGGTTGATATTAGTCCTTTCACAGAAGAAAGGGTTCTGAAAGAACTTTTAAAACTGATGGTGGATAAAGCAATGGGGCCTGATGGGATTCACCCCAGAATTCTAAAAGAACTAAAGGAAGAACTAGTAACACCACTGACTACCCTTTTTAAATAAATCATGGGAGGATGGTGTGGTACCTGAGGACTGTAGAAAGGCGGATGTGATTCCCCTTCACAAAAGTGGGAGCAAGACAGAGGCAGGAAACTATAGACCTGTCAGTTTGACCTCAGTGGTAGGGAAAAAGATGGAATCACTTCTGAAGGAAAAAATTGTTGAGTACCTAGAGACCAGTGGGGCATGGGACCCAATGCAGCATGGATTCACAGCAAGAAGGTCATGTTAAACAAATCTAATTGATTTCTTTGACTGGGTGACCAAAGTAGTAGACCAGGGAGGGGCTGTGGACATGGCCTACCTAGACTTTAGAAAGGCATTTGACACAGTCCCGCACAAAAGATTAATAAACAAATTAGCCAGCCTGGGAGTGGATCCCAGGGTGGTAGCCTGGGTAAAACACTGGCTGGACAACAGGAAACAGCAGATAATAGTAAATAGAGTCCACAGTGAAGAAAGGAGGGTTATTAGTGGGGTACCGCAGGGTTCATTACTGGGGCCGGTCCTTTTTTAATGTCTTTGTAAGTGACATTGCAGAGAGACTGGAGGGGAAGTTATGTCTCTTTGCAGATGACACAAAGATCTGCAACAGGGTTGATATGCAAGGTGGGGTGAAAAGGATGAAAAGGGACTTGGAAAGGTTGAAGGAATGGTCAAATGTATGGCAGCTTAGATTCAGTGCAAAGTAATGCACCTGGGAAACAAAAACCCAGAGCAAGAGTACACAATGGGGGGTGAGATACTGACAACAGCAAAAATGGAAAGGGACCTGGGGGGTAGTCATATCAGATGACCTAAAGGTGGGCCAGCAATGTGAGAAGGCAGTAAGGAGGGCTGGGGGATACTGGGATGCATAGGGAGAGACATCACCAGTAGAAAACAGAACGTTGTTGGCCCTCTGTACAGACAGTTGGTAAGACCACATCTGGAGTACTGTGTACAGTTCTGGAGACCCCATCTCTGCAAAGACATAGACAGGGTGGATGCTGTTCAGAGTAGGGCAACCAAAATGATGCAGGGTCTGTACCAGAAGACATGTGAAGAAAGACTAAAGGAGCTTAAGATGTATAGCCTTGAGGAAAGGAGGGAGGGGGGGGACATGATAGAAACTTTCAAATACCTCAAGGAATCAACAAAGTCCAAGAGGGTAGCATCTTTCAAAAAAAGAGATGTGCAAAAACAAGGGGGCACAATTTGAAGATAGAGGAGGGACGGCTCAGTGGTAATATGAGGAAGTATTTCTTCACAGAGAGAGCTGTAGATGCACGGAACAGTCTTCCTGAGGAGGTCATAGAGTCAAAAACAGTGGGGGAATTCAAGAATGCATGGGACAGACATAAGGAAATTCTAGTGGGGGGTAGGAGGAAGTAGGCTGTTGGTTAACTAGGATCTGCAGTTTATCCATTAGGTAGGGAAATGGGCAGACAAGGTGGGCCAAGCAGTCCTTATCTGCCGTCAAATTCTATGTTTCTATGTGTATCCCTCCACCATTCTTTCCACTCTCTCTCTCTCCTCCCTCCCTCCCTCACTTCCCTGGCGACCTGCTGTCGGTGTGCTTGTGCATTGTATTTATAGGCTCAAGTCTGCTCGGTGCATCTGGGACTTGCTCCGCACTTGCGCCATGGTTCAGCAGTTGAATATCACAGTGCGCCACATATTCATGGGCACGCCCCCTGCTCTTGCGTATGCATTCATTAGGGTTGCGCACTGGCATACTGGGATTTGAGCTGCACATTGGCTCCCGCTGAATATCGCTTCTTGGTACATTTCCCTATTTGCGCCGGCGCAACTGCTTTGAATATCCCGGCCTATGTTTCTTTTAACAATTTGTTTGCTTTGAGGGCTTCATCCACCCAAATGTCCACATACAACTTTGGGTTGGGGTGGAGCACCAAAAGCAAATTTATAGCATCACATTTTGTTTAAAATTGGGGGGCCGGGGGTACTCTGGGTCAGGTCCTGTTTTACTATTAAAAAAATTAAACTGCAGGTGGGAACTGAGCCCCTATGTCAAAACAAAATAATAAAATCAACAGCACTTAAACTATAATTTGTGTACATTTTGCCCCCACTCCCAAGCATAACATTTTGAAGTACAACATAATTAACTTACTTCTTATTCCTAGTAATAACTGCATATGAGAAACATTTTAGACATTAAGAACTTCAACTGCCTGTTGTTCTTGTAGTCTGGCAATCAGATATTCTGAAATGTGTACAAGAATGGTTTCAAAATATGTGCTGGATATTCAGCCATAGCACTCCCTCCATGAGAATACATCCAAAGAAGAGGGTATAATTTCATGCTGAGTAACATTTAAGCAATATACCACGACAGGGTTTCGGTTATAGTGGGATGTACCCATAGGCATAGGAAAATCCCACAATAACCCACACTCTGGAGTGGGATATTGCAGTTATACAGTGTCCCCTGTATTTTTTCTTAAAATAAATAAAGAAAAAGCCTTTTATTTTATTTAAATTATTTATGTTGAATGTATTGCTGCACCAGAAAAAATAGTCCTGGGTTGCTGGGGTTTGGAAGAATACCACGATTGGCATCTATAACTGCTGTGAACATTATTTATTTTTTTGTTAATGCTAACAGAAGGAAAAGCCACACATTTAACTCATGGTATCTGGATCCATGCTGTCAAGATCAAGAGAGAGAGCAGTAGCAGCAGGGGGAGCCAGTTGAACATGCTGAGGAGAAATAACAGATTTCCTGAGAAAAAGGGTGTTCCGGAATGTATGGGGAAGTCCTGCAAGTGGGTTTTGCTATTGTCAGGAGAGAGAAACAGAGTGAGTCAGCAGGACAGTACAGCAAAGGGGGACATTGATCTTGGACTAAAAACCAGCAGGATAGTTGTCAGAGAACCCAAGGAGGGAGGAGCTGTCTATCTGCCTAAGGAGTCCGCACTCAATGCTGTTCAGTCCCGACCGTCCCCATCTGTGAGTAAAATGAAGGAGCCACTCACTCACCAAGTATCACGCTTTCATGAATGCTGAATGGGGAAGACTGTCCATTGATGAAAAATGACAAAATCATGGCCGACAAGCTGTGCCGTGATACTGGGCATGCGCTTATGAATTCACATAGGCGCATGTCGGTTTCAAGGCTCTGCTTTTCGGTCATGATTAATATAACATTTAGTCTCATTTTTATTAAAAAAAGACTGTCTGCAGTTCAGGATTATTCAAATGTACTATATATCTGAATGGAGATTGTGGGAGGTGCACACAGGGTGGTACGGCGGTTTGCAGTTTTATGAGTGGCTTAGCAGGGAAAAGAAGATGGCAGGTTGGAGCTTTTTGTATTCAGCGGTCAAGTTGATTTCTGTTTGTGGTGCAGCTGACTGGCACTTTTCTAGTTGGTATATCACAGGATTTACCACAGGTAAAAGGTGTCAGTCAGCCAATCAGGTTTAATAATTCTTGGCCTCCATTGTATAATCATATATTTAAATTCTCTTTTTGCCCTGTACCAGTAAATCTCTATCAGATTAGTGTGTTATCAGTATCTGGATCCACACATTCTCAGAGTGATTTACCAACATATAAGGAATAATGTAGGGGCACCCATACACAATGAGCCTATGTTTCCATCGTGGGATTGAGATATCAGCATATGAACCTCAAGGTCCCTGCTGGTATTTCAACTCCGAGATGGAAACACAAAGTGAGTTGTGTATGGGTGCCCATATTTTATTTGTTATAGTGTATGGTTAAAAAAATGTGGCTGTCATTTCTTTTCTTTTTTAACTGCACGATAAAGCTGAGGTCCAGAGAGCTAAGAACATGAAACCACACAGCTGGGGTCAGCATGAGGGAATTGTACCTGCAGTTAATGACAGAACATGCACAATAACTCTAGAATGTGCACAACAAAGTTTCTGAGCTGCATGAATTCCATTCACAATGAGCCCTAACCATAGACTATATGTATATAGTTCTTGCCTGGGATATTAGCTATCACACTGTACACTGTCTGCTGGTCACTGTGTGTAGTAGTTCTTTCTTTTATGTTTTCATGAATCAAAGACATCAATATGGCTGCATCTCAGTGATCCATGAAGCACAGAAATCCAATTTTGTCACTCGTGTGACATATTCCAAACACCCAATGTTCTGGTTCTCAAATATCTTCTTCTGTTGTACTTGGCTTTTACCATTATCATCTCACCAGCTGGAACAAATTTACCTGGCCACTCAATTGAAAAACATTGTTTATCAAGTTCCAAGTAAAAATATCATATAAAAACTGATAATTCCAGTCCATTACAGTTTTCCTATCTACAGTAAGGTGAGATTTTCAGTGGCTTCTCCTACAGGTGTTTTTTATAACCAATAATAAATTAGCACAATTTGTTATAGTAGAATCTCGATATGCAAAAAATATGAATTACTTAGTATATTGGGTCAATGAGATTTGTTTCCACACCTCCATAGCATTCCGTCTGGCCAGTTGATGAATCACTTATTAGGTACATTGTTGTTCTACACTTTTCACTTTTTTATCTTTATGAATTATATTTCTTCATTGCAGAAAATAAAGGGAATTCTCAAAATCTGAGCAGATTTCACACATTGAAAAGATGTTTATGTTCTCCATGGTGAATCTTGCAGACAGCTTACAGCAGACAATAGATAGCATCCCTCTTTTAGGGTGGAAAGATGATCAAAAGGATCACTGGGGAGCAGGAAGGGAGGGAGGGAGAGCGGGACATCATTGTCCATCTGGGGACAAGTGACCCAGCTAGGGATGAGCCATAAATAGTTCAGGAGGAGTTTAGCGAATTGGAGAGGGATCTTAGGAAATAGCATGATCTGTGACCTTTTCATAGTTATTACCTGTATACAACAGGGGAGGAGGATAGGATTCTCCACACCTGGATCTTCAATGCATGGTTGAAGAAATGGTGCAGAGAGGAAGGTTTTAGCTTCATTGGGGTCTGGAGCCCCACCTAGAGGGATAAGAGCCTATACTGGGGGTGATGGCTTGCATCCATCCAGGTGGGGAAGCATAGTCCTCAGTGAAGGGTTTAAATGCTACACTGGTGAACATTTAAACTAGCCAGGGTGGGGGGAGTGGACTAAGGCATAGGGGCATAAACTGTTCACCCTCACAGGCTCACGAGGTCAGCAATGGAATCCTGGAGAAGAGAAATTCCAAAAAGTACAAAATAACAAAGGAATCCAAGGGGTAAAAGGAAAGAGAGATAGTAAAAAAATAGCGTAGGAAATAAGGAAGGGCAAATGTGAAATAAGGGGGTGGTGGGTGTCAGGACAAGCAGGAAAGCCACGTGTGCAAATGCTCAAAGTCTGGGTAAAAAGATTGCAGACCTAGAGGCCACCATGGCAGATGCAGATCTGGACATAGTAGCAATTACCGAGTCCTAGTGCAATGAAAGCTGGATTGGGATGTAGCCATACCAGGGTATACTCTGTTCAGAAAAGACAAGGTAGGTATAAAGGGGGTTATAAAAGGTGGAGGAGTGTCTCCTTATGTCAGGGACAACATAAAAGCTATGGAAATACAGGGAGAGCATGGAGGAATTGAAGTACTGTGGGTCACCCTGGAGACATGGAGGGGGATGCTGTTCATTCAGGAGTTGCTACAGACCTCCAAGACAGGGGAGAAAGGTGAATAAAGATATGATGGAAGCAATCCAAAGAATGGCATGCAAAGGGGAGGTGTTGCTGGTAGGGGACATCAATCTAGCAGACATGAATTGGAGACTACCAGCTTTGGCAACAGTCAGAAGTTGGGACATCCTGGACCTCCCTGCAAGGGGCATTCCTCAGGCAACTAGTTATGGAACCAACTCATACAAGGTGCAATACTCAACCTGGTACTGACAAACAGGGGACAGTGATGCTGATGTAATAGTCGTTGGCCACTTGAGGACCAGTGATCATCATACATTGTAGCTGAATATAAGAACTGGGTGAGAATTGAGCTACATCAAGACAAGGGTCCTGAAATTCAGGAGGGCAAATTTTAAGTGTAACCCATATGCGGCACTATTCTAAGGGCTACTACCCCTGACTGTATGGCTTGACACAGGTTGAGGGGCCTAAGTTCTGTAAACTGGTGCCTCCACCCAGAGGAATGGTATTGGGGTAGCTCAACTGCTCTGGTATAGCCCTCTGGGATGCTATAACCACCCACCAACCCTTCTAGTGGCCTAAATAAAAAAACAATGGTACATTCATATTCAATAGGTAGCAGTACTAATATGCTCATACCCTTTTCACTCACCATCAGGGCTGGATCTGCTGCAGCTGTCCTGGAGACCCCCTGGAAAGTAAGATCAGCAATATAGTAATACTATCTTACTACTGTAACCCAACTAGTAATATGCACACTAGCCAGGTTAAATGTGAAAAAAGATAATCAAATTTATTTAGGGGCAATGAACAAGGTAGGGGCGTATATCTAGCAGAATGATTAGGAATCTGATTTAAATCAGGATTGATCGTCATGCACTGTAAGTCCCAATAAGACAGTTCAACAACCCTGGATACCCAGTATGTCATGCAGGCTTGCCTGGTGCATTGCCCAGGGTGGCTGGCGTTGCAGCTATTGTTGGGGCCCTTAAGAAAGGAAAAACAGTTAAACACGCACACAACCTAATTATTTGTAATCTAAGCTGGATGGCTCAGTCCGTTGCATTAACCCAGAAAAAGAAACAATTATATGGTACCACAATTATTTTTGCTTTTGTTGCAGGGAGCTACCCTTGATTGTACTCATGCTACCCAGACCAGGATGCAGAACAGGTGAGATGTAGACCTCATGGCAATGATCAGAAAGGCCAGGGGAAGCAGGGCTGACATGACTCACCTCCAGGTGGCCACTACCTGCTCGATGGTGTGGGGCAGGGGGCTGAATCCCCAAGCTGTTCTTTCGCAGAGATGTTCTCTGACGCAGAAGTAGCAGCCTAGGCCGAGGTGGCAGGGCCCAGGCAGGATGAACAGTCCTGAAAAAGTTTGTCATCTTCTGCTGGTGAAGCCTCCAGCTGGTGTAAAAGATCTTGCTGTGGGGAACCAAATCGTGACCCACAAAACACATTTGGCACATTTAAATCAGTCATTTTCTCTAAACAATACAGTCCTGTTGTAAATAAAAGCTTCACTATGCAAACCTTTCAATCTGAGACAAATTCTATCAGCAGACGGGCCGATAGCTTTTGGAGCAAGTCTTTGGTCCAGATCACAAGCCACAATAACAAACTTCTTCTTTCTTCTGCTACAGTTTCAAACTGGAAATCAGAACAGATCTGACTTCTGCAATAGGCAGTTCAATGGCAGGAGAATGTGGCAGGAAGGCCAGCAAAGCCTATTCCAGCCAATTCTCCTATGCTCCTTCTGGGAGCAGCTGCTCAAATGCTCAAACTGTTCACTCTTCAACCTCCAACTCTAACTGATCCACTGCTTCAGGCAGTTCTGGTTATTTCCCTTATAATCCAGAAAATTTGGCTGGATGAGGGAACTGTCAGTCACAGTAAGGGCTCCCCATCCAGCTCCATTTGGGCACAAACACTCAAAAACTACAAAACTATAGAATTTCCTTCCTACAAGACCCCTGGGGACAGGATCCATTTTAAGTCCCCAGCGGTTTAATTGGTCTAAATACTGGAAGTCCAGGACCTAACATAGTTGCTCTCATTCAAATGTTCAAGCTACAAATCAAAGCAGGTTACACAAACTTCTTTATCTTCACTATAGCAGCAAATAAACAGTAAACAATCACAGTTCCTATGAGAGCTCCCTCTATGTAAGTGGCGACTGCAGAATGGAGCAAAATAACACACTATCTGGCCAGTCACAAGCCTTAAATCACTCAGACCCATCCCAGATTAATTTCTAAGCACAGATTAGCTATGCTTTTAAAGAGACAGGTACGGAGGCTCACTAGGGCATTCTCACACAAATAGAACTACTGAACACAGGACACCAGCCTGACAGTGGGCATTAAGGAGCCCAGGAAGACATTGTAGTAAACTTCAATTTGTAGGGGGGTTACACTCTTCCCTGCCTGGAAAAACTTGGTGTCCATGTCAAGTCTACACATACTATTAGACTCTATATGAAAACACTATATGTGAAATACATGCATCTTTCATTTGGTATACCATAAAAGAAAAACTGATGCATCAGTAAAATAGCTAGTCATAACAATACAGTATTACTTTACTTTTCCATTTGCAATTAACATTTTCATAGTAACATATAGTTATACATTTTCATAAGCATGTTAGCAAATTCAAACAGTTTCAAACAGTTAGACACATTACTCTTACAATTCTAGTATGTATTACCTTCTGCATACCAACCCACATGGCTTGGGGCCTATCCCTATCAGCTACACTAGGGCTGCAGTGGGCAAGGGTGTCAGTACACTGCTTGCAGGGCTTTAATATTAACTTAGAGGTGGAAGAATAACTCAGTTTTGGAAAACAGCTTTCAGAAATATACACTCCTTTGTGAACTACATGCAATGGAAGGTCTACAGGCTTTCTAGGGGAGTCATAACTGAGGCATATCAGTGGCTTTGTGGCTGTTCCAGACTTTCTGGGAGGGGCAGGCACAGGTTCAGTTCTTTCAACATTTGCATTTGGCTCTCTCATTCCCAGCTCATTGCTTGTCAATAAGACTGCTTCTGAAGAAAGGGGTACCTCTGCACTTGTTGTCTGTTCTGTACTGGAAGCACTGTCAGCTTCTTGCTGTGTTAATTCTGATTAAACAAAATTACTCTCATCACTTGGTTCTGCTGAAATTCCAGGTTCGTCATCTAGAGGAAGCTCCATAAAATTTAAATCTTGTAACACATTACTGATACTTTCAGAATCATGTACTTCATCAACATCATTTTCCACAGCATTGTCAGATTCATTGTTTGCAAACAGTTCTGTACTTGCTGGTATGTCATCAGTGGTGCGTTCTGTTTCTGGCTCTCCTTCTGGGAGCTGTATTTTGGGTCTCAGTTGTGGGGGAAGCTAGTAGAAACATGTTTCTGAGTCCTATTAGTCAGGCCTTGACTCTGACCACATCTTCAGGGAGACAGCATTTATGTTGAGTATGTTCTTCTCCCCACAGCGGTAGCAGAACACCACATCCTTACTCACTGGCTTCTTCTGTATGGACCCACCAAAGGCCTGTTGTTGCAGCTTACGTATGGCCATGACAATATCACACAACCGGGCAAACTGAGCCTCCAGCTCACTTAATATGACTTCCCATGAGGGGTGTGGGGCATGTTTCCCCGGTGCCTCTGGCTCTTGGTTGAGGCGCTCAGGAGGGGTACTTTCTTTAGCTGTAGGGGGGTCATGGAACTGCATCCACAGGGTTATCACCTTGAGCGTGGTATTCAGCCCTTTTCATGGCCTTCATTAGTTCAACAAAGGATGGCGCAACCTCTACACATTGCTGTGTGTGCATTCAAAGCATAATGAAGCTACGGTCCTCTACCAAGCTTAAAACATGATCTATTCTAAGCCAGTCTAAATCTTGTGGTGCAACCACTCCTCGATCAAGTATTTTCAACAGGACATGTTCGATTCTCAGTAGATAAGCCAAGAGCAATTCCCCTTTGTGCTGGAGCATAGCCTTGAATTCCCACAGTAGTGGACTTACATCCTCATTGGGGTTGAAAATAGAGGTTAAGGCATCCAAGTACTGCTGCATGGACATGGAGGACCCAGTGGATTGAAGCCCCCTGAATGACATCTAGAGCAGGTCCCTGCAAAGTCACTATAATTTTCAACCACTTCTGCTCATCGGTTCCGGGCCATTTGACTAACATCCATGCAGTAGTAGTAGTCTTTTATTGATCAGTCTAAAGATCATTACAAGTTTACACAAACACACAGTGAGTAGATTGACTAGCTTTTTGTTTGTTCGTTGGTTTAATCTGTTTGAGCTCTCTCAACATTGCCTGGTGCCATCCCATGCATCTTATTGTTTTATTTGCCGCATTTTAAAACTTTACCGATTTTTAAAACTTTGCCGATATTCCCAACTTTAGAGACCCCTGCTGTCTGCTTGTTTGACTGCCTGCAATTTGTTTGGAGACTACCGTAGTCTGCAGCTCGCATACTACCTATGCGTTTTTGTCGGAATGGCTGTGGAATTACCTGAGCTGAATCTGATGCTGGGATTGTCAGAGTTGAATCTGATGCAGAGCTGAATCCGATGCTGTGGTAGAAGGATTATCTTCGACTGTGGAGATTGTGGAGACTGTGGAGACCACCATAGTTTGTGTATTTGTGCATCTGTGCATCTGGGTGCAATTGAGTTTTCTGAGAAATTCCGATGGTCCCTCAGCATATGGATGAACTGACTATGCAGCATGTCTCTCTTAGTTTGTGTATTTGCCTTGGATTTGCCTGAGCCGAAATTTGTTCTGTGTTGAAATAGGTTCACTGGTTCAGTGAGTAATGTACATAACTATGCTGTGACTTGATGTTTTGCCTGGAAATATCTGCTTGCCTGTGAGGATTAAGAAGACCTGCTGTTCCTCGGCTGAATTAGTGTGGAGAGACTTATTGGTATTAAGGTTTTGGAGCCTGACTGCTGTAGAGAAGTCAGTTGAGTGTTGGGGAACTGAAATCCTAACTTTCTTTTGATGTGGTATCATGGGCATTGAATTCTTGGGGAATTTATATTATTGGACTCTTTGTCTGCATATTTGTACTGGTTAACCTATCACTTCATTTTATCCTGCATTATTTGGATTTTGGGCAACTATAGATGTTCATTGCAGGGTGAGCTACCTGGGGTATGCGTTGCTCTGGCTGGGCTCGGGATGGGTGATACTGGTTTTGGGCCTGCCGAAGGGTGGGTGTGAAGCAATCAGTGCCTCCTAGGCCTACCAGGGGGTTCCGCTAGTGGGTGGATTCTTTTCTGGGGCAGTAGTCCTGATCTCGGCTGGGGGTGATGTTCTCCTATATAGTAGCTATTTTCCACAGGCAAACATTCACATTGGACTTTTCTCCTCTGCAGGCCTGGAAAGGCTATCATACTGAACTGGATATGATCGAATAATACTTTTAAGATTCTTGGTGAGAGCAGAATCTTGAAATAAAATTTGATGGGCAGGGGAAGTGAGAATTCCTTTGGCCCACAATAATAAGACATTTAACATGGTCATTTTTAAAAATTAGGTCTATTGTGTGACTTGTTTGAAATAATTTGGATAAAAGGCTTTGGTCTCTTTACAGGACTCTTAGGACTTAATAGGACCATTAGTATAAGTAATTTATTTATTCTATTTTTGTGACAATAATTGTTTGTTTAATTTAAGTTGATTTGTAGTGTTGATTTGTGTATTGGATATTATTGTAGTGAGATAGTTAATTTGATTAGTTTAATTGTCTGGTTATTTATTGACTGTTCTTTAAGATGTGCTGGGAGGGCTCTAATACGGTCAAGCACTATTCTCCCTCTCTGCTTCAGGACCTCTGCCCTTTTCATTGTCTCCCTTTATCTGCCGATGTCTATAGTAGATGTCATGCACTGGGGGTAGTGAGAAGGCATTTGAGGGGTGGATGGACTGGGCAGAGTGGGAGAATGGAAAGTGGTGGGCAGATAGAGATAGTGGGGACTAGGAGATGCCCTGGGGTGAAATGGGATCAGGAGAGGGGTGCACCCTGCCTGATTGCCATACCCAAGGGCTTTGCAAATTGTGGGCAGGTACTGCGATCCTCCTTGAAAACCCATCCAACCCGGGCGGTGATATGTAATGCCAGGTCAATTAGAAACAAGACCGTTGTTATTGAGGATCTTGTTGCAACATCTGACCTGACATGAATCACTGAGACCTGGCTTGATGAGAATGCAGGCCCTATATTGGCCTCTGCTGCTCTGGCTGGGTTCTTGGTGACACACCGCCTGAGATTGGATCATAGGGGCAGAGGAGTAGACATCTTTTTTAGAACAGAGCTGGGTCTTGTGGATGTACCAGTGGGTTGCACTTGATCCTTTGAGTGTATCCTGGGAGCAGGTGTAGGGCTCAGGATTCTCCTCATCTACCGTCCACCTGGTGATGGTGGAGAATTCCTGAAGGAGTTTGCGGATTTCATCATCGACATGGCATTGGAGTCCCTCAGGTGGTTAATACTGGGTGACTTCAATGCCTGGGTCAGTGGTGAACTCCCACATTTTGGGAAAAATCTCCTCCAACTTATGACTATGTTGGGCCTTACACAGGTGGTTACCGTTGCTATCCATATAGGGGGTCACTCACTGGATCTAGTGTTTCTACTGGAGTTGGAGGTCATGCATTTGGGGGTGGAACTGAATGTGTGGATGGACCATCATACCACAAGATTCAGCTTTGGGACAACTCCAAATAGGCCTGCCCCTATGGAGATAGTCCAGTATCACCCTTTAAGGGGAGTTACCCCAGTGGGCCTATTGGCAGTAATGGACCGATCGGGTATTTCAAGTGAGTGCATGGGTCCAGGGGATCTTGTTCTTGCCTATAATAAGGTGGTGGGTGAGGCCCTGGACTTAATTGCTCCTGTCTGTGTTCGCCCACTCACTTGGTGCCTGAGGACCCCATGGTTTGATGGGTCCTTAAAGGAGCTGAGGAGAGTGGGGTGAAGGCTAGAGAGGGCTTGGCGGAAATCCGGCCTGGATGCTGACAGGCTTAGGTTGATGGACCATTATGGTATCTATCAATCAGCAATCACCCGTAAGAAGACAGAATTCCTGTCCAGGGAGATTGCTGCTGCACGGAACTGACCAGCTCAACTCTTTCAGACTGTCGACAGATTGTGCAATCCACTCTGTCTGCTGTCTGGAAGAGATTTTTGACAAATAAAGTGTGATGAGCTTGCTCGGTTCTTCACAGATAAGATTGCCAGCATTAGGTCGGGCATCTACCCAGCTCCCTCTTTAAGGGATTGCGGTGATCGGTGGGAGGAAACGAACACTCGTGCTACCTGGCTTGAGTTACGTAGGCCGGAGTTCATGGATATTGTGAGGATTGTTCAAACTGTACGACAACCCAGCTGTAGTTTGGATCCGGGCCCTATGCCACTATTATTAGGCTGTGTAGATGTTATCTGCACGATCCTTGCTGAAATTGTCTTGAAGTCTTTGGAGCAGGGGGTCTTTCCTGATCCCCTAAAGAAGGCAGTCATTTGACCACTCCTTAAAAAACCTTCATTGAACCCAGACTGCTTAGCTAACTTCAGACCTATCTCTAACCTGCCCTTTGTGGGTAAGGTTATTGAAAAGGTGGTTGCGCTACAACTGGGTGATCATCTCACAAATCACAATATCTATGATGCTCTCCAGTCAGGCTTTAGGAAAAGACATAGCACTGAGCCTGCCCTTGTCCGGGTTTTAAATGACCTCCTAATTGTGAGAGATCGAAAGGCTCGTACTATTCTAGTCCTTCTTGATCTCTCTGCAGCATTTGATACTGTGGATCATGGTGTGCTTTTGGAGCACCTGCGGCTTTTTTGTGGACTGTCTGGTACAGTTCTACATTGGTTTTGTTCTTTCCTCACGGGTCGGAGGTAGAGGGTTGTCACTGGAATTTATTCCTCTGACGCCATCTCTCTGTCCTGTGGGGTGCCGCAGGGCTCCATTTTGGTACCCGTGTTGTTCGCAGTCTATATGCTACCATTAGGAGACATCATTAGGCGATACAGTCTGGGTTTTCACTGCTATGCAGATGATACCCAGCTGTATTTGTCCTTAATCCCAGACAGGATGACGCAATCTCTATGCTTAACAGCTGTCTATCCAAAATCAAAGACTGGATGAGTGTCAGCTGGCTGAGGTTAAACCCGGAAAAGACTGAGGTGTTGGTTGTGGACCCGAGTTACCTTGAGGCGGGTCATAGGGCTGGGGTTCCATCGGGCCTATGGCTAGATGGTGTCCAGCTCTTGACCTCAGACCAGGTACGTAATCTGGGCTTTATTATTGATGATGGTTTGACCCTGAAATCTCAGGTGTCAGCCGTTGTCAAGTCCTCCTTTTACCATCTTAGGAATATCACCTGGGTGAAACACCTGGTTCCTCTGGCTGATCTTCCTACCTTGGTCCACGCCTTCGTGACCACCTACCTAGATTATTGCAATGATCTGTACCTAGGGCTACTGGGGGTTGACATCCGCCACTTGCAGCTAGTGTAGAATGCAGCGGCCAGGCTGGGACATGTAGAAGTAGTCATATTACGCCTGTGCTGCATGGACTGCACTGGCTGCCGGTTCAGTGGTGGATCACTTTTCAAGGTCGGGCTACTGACCTATAAAGCCCTACATGAACAGGGACCGCAGTATCTGCATGATCTCCTTACTCCCTCCTGTCCCTCTCGTTTACTCCGATCCGCCAATGAGGGATTGCTAGAGATTCCCAGGGTTTGTTTAAAGACAACTGGGGCACATGCATTCTCCTACGCTGCTCCTGCCCTTTGGAATTCTCTACCTCACCGGATACGAGGCTGCCTGACCGTCAAGAGCTTTAAATCAGAGTTCAAAACATTTTTGTTTTTAAAAGCTTATGAAGAATGATTTTATTACTGTTCATGTTTGTTGTTTTAAATTTTGCTTTACTTGTACAGTGCTTTGGTTTTTGAAAAGTGCTTGAAAAATAAATTTTACTTACTTATTTAAAAATAGAATAAGTATAAAAAAATATAACACATTTCAGTATATAAAACATGCAATAAAGTAAGAATCAGATAACAGGAATATATCAGCGTGAATAAACATATATAGCCTAAAAAGCACTTATGCAGTCTGTATTCAGTAATTTGAGAATAAGATTCTTTTTAAGGATATACAGTATATCAATACTATCTCCAAAAGGCATCATATGAGGATAGCGTAAGTTGTTTTTTCATGACAGAATCCATAAGAGTTGCAAGAGATCAACCAGGCTTATAGACCTTAGTACGTAATCTATAGATTGCATCAATATACCTGGTAACCGCATGAACAACTACTTCATCACTTGTGAAAAATATATTTAACAATAAAGATTGATCGTTAGTTGATATTGAATCACAGATAGGTTTTAACCATTTTTTCCTAAGCTGATTGTACCAGGTACAAACAAAGAACAAGTGAAACAAATTCTCTGGAAACTGGGTAGAGCATTGGCAATTACTATCACAAATATTAATACCCTTTTGATATCTTGCAGTTAGTACATTACCTGGGAAAAATTCTAACCTGTACTTGGTATACAATACTCTCACCTGATTGTCCATAATCATAACAAGATAAGGTCGATAATAATGAGAAATATCATTTGCTCTTAACCAGGGTGAGACATGTAAAGTCGAAAACATATAAAGATCTTGGCTTTTATATTTTTTAACAATTCTATTAGACACATGTTTCTGATGTTTGAGACTAATTTTTATTCCCCAAGATTGATAGGTTTTTAAGTACTCCAAGTTAGTATCATGAAGTATATGGAAAATACACAAAAGCCAATTTGATTGTAAATAACCTAAATTTAGCCAAGAATATTCACTTCTGATCATATTGTTGCAGCTTAATCCAATAATTTATTTTCCTAGCTGCCCAAATAGCCTGAGGATTCATTAAACCTAGTTCTGCTCTAATAATAGCTGAGGGAACTGAATTGCCAAGGCCCAAACTGGACCGCAGCAATTTAATTAAAGGAATTGCTAATGAATTACCATTTTGCACAGACCAAATTTCACCATTTAATGCTGCCTGAGCATTGTATTTGGCTTTGACAGCTGTTATTAATGGTCTCATTGAGTAACCCCCGTATTTCCTGTTAAAGGAGTTGCATGAAGCAGCAGTCTGTTTAAGCCTAATCTTTAAGTCGTTAATATGTTTAATCCATTTACCACTCCAAGAGAGCACTAGACATAAATAAGTGTAATGTTTAACACTTTTAAGAGACTTTAGACAAGCCTTCCATGTTTTATATATACAATTTGAACCAAATATCAATATCTAGCGTTTACCCTCATTTATCTTCAAATTATAGCTGTTAGCATAATTAACCAGAATATTACGTTTTTGAAGCAGGCCAGAGTGAGAAAGAGAAAATAGAACTAAGTCATCTGCATATGCCAAAACAGCAATATGCTTATTAAACATTTTCAGGGAGTCAATTCTTGAAGACTATAACTGACTTAATAATCTATCTATATATAGACAAAACAGTATCGGTGCAAGTACACAGCCTTGCCTGACCCCAGTATTTGTTTCGAAATTAGAGGAACATTGACCGCTTCTACCTAGCCTTCCTTGGGCCCATGTGTGACTATATAATTCTCTAATTATAGCAATCAATTCATGAGAAAACCCTTTTTCTATCAAGCAGAGCCATAATTGGGTTCTTTTTACTGTATTGAATGCTGAATTAAAATCTATGAAAGCTGCAAATAATTTTTGTTTCCTAAGATGAATATAGTTCTCATAAAGATGCATGATGGTAAACAGTTGTCAGCTGTACTAAACTCTGGCCTAAAACCTGCCTGCAATGCTGACAGACCCCCAAGAGTTTGTAATTGTTCCATCAATCTCTTTAGTACTAGTTCTGCAAAGATTTTGCCAAGATTGTCTAAAATAGATATAGGGTGGTACATTGATGAATCCAACTTATCCCCCCTTTTTATAATCAGAAATGATTAATGCCCCCTTCCAAGATTTAGGGAATGCTTATTTATGACAGCACTTGTTGAAGAAAACCACCATAACATTGGACCAGTCTGAAACTTCAGCAAGAAAAACTTCTGCTGGAATAAGGTCTGGGCCAGAGGCCTTATTATATTTTAGTGAAGCTATGGAAAAATATACTTCAAATCTAGAAAAGTAAGGAAATCTAACTATGTCAACATCCAGAACCAAGCTGTGATCTGTGTTGGCCGAATAGAATTTTCCACTATAATAGTTCACCCAAGTATCTAATGTAATATCAGAGTCTATCTCAAATTTAAAGTTGTATGTGCCATTTGCCACCATAAGTCAATAAGGCTGAGAGTCATTTCTATAAATCACATCCAACATCTTACGTGAAAAAAGATAATCAAATTTATTTAGGGCCCAGTGAACAAGGGAGAGACGTGAATCTAGCAGAATGATTATCAATCTGATTTAAACATGATTGATCAGCATGCACTGTAAATTCCAATAAGACAGTTCAACAATCCTGGGTACCCAGTATGTCATGCAGGCTAGCTCAAGCTGTTCACTCTTCAACCTCCAACTCTAACTGATCCAGTGCTTCAGGCAGTTCTGGGCATTTCCCTTGTAATCCAAAATGTTTGCTTGGCTGAGGGAACTGTCAGTCACAGTAAGGTCTCCCTCTTCAGGTCCATTTGGGCGCCAAAACTCAAAAACTACAAAACTACATAATTTCCTTCCCACAAGACCCCTGGGGACAGGATCCATTTTAAGTCCCCAGCAGTTTGATCGGTCCAAATACTAGAAGTCCAGAACCTAACATGGTAGCTCCCATTCAAATGTTCAAGCTGCAAATCAAAGCACATTAGGCAAACTTCTCTATCTTTACTGTAACAGCAAATAGACAGTAAACAATCACAGTTCCTATGAGAGCTCCATCTGCACAAGTAGCAACTGCAGACACTAACTTGTTTTTTTTTTTCTCTTTTAGATATTTCCTGAAGAAGACCTAAGGTCGAAACGTAGATTTTTAACTCTATTTTCTATTTTCAGCGTGCATTTAATATAACCATTTTGTTTTGCTTTTAGACCACATGCTGATGCAGTGCCTTGTTTTTGGTTTTTTACAGACTGCAGAATGAAGCTGAATAACACACTGTCTGGCTGGTCACAAGCCTTAAATAACTCAGACCCAGCCCAGACTAATTTCCATACATATTAGCTATGTTGTTAAAGAGACAGGTGCAGAAGCTCACTAGGGCACTCTCACACAAACAGAACTACTGAAGACAGGATACCAACCTGACAGTGGGCATTAAGGAGCCCAGTAAGACATTATAGTAAACCTCAATTTGTAGAGAGAGTTACACAAGAAAATGGGAGAATGCCTCAGAAATACCCTAGCAGGGATAGGGAAACTGGGTGGAGCCAAGGAACAATGGGCAAAAATAAAGGGGGGCATTGAAAGGCAATTGTCAGGCAGGTTAACAAGGGCAATTGAAAAAAGAGACTGGTATGGTTCTCTAGAGAAGTAGAGGAGAAAGTAATGGCAAAAATAACTTGCATTTAGAAGGTGCAAGAGGAAACAGAAGGAGGAGGACAGGGAGAGTTACCAGGAGAAACAAAGAGTGGAAGGGAGAGCAGTAAGGAGTGCAAAGGTGTAAACGGAGAAGAATATTGCCCAAGCAGTAAAAAAAGAGATGAACATTCTTTAGCTATATAAGTGAGAAGAGAAAGACCAAAGGAGGTATAGTAAGGCTAAAAGGGAAAGGGGAGGGGGGCAGGGTGGGAGGAAGAGGACCAAAAAAATGGGGACATATTGAACAATTAGTTTTGTTCAGTAGTTATGGAGAAAGGGGTAGGAGATGGGCCAATGATAGGGTACAAGGGCATTAAAGAAAGGGAGGTGGACACTAGTCCTTTTACAGACGTGAGAGTCCTCAAGGAACTAGCACAATTAAAAGTAGACAAGGCAAAAGGATAGGATAGGGGTGGGGTGCACCCTAGGATACTGAGGGAGCTCAAGGAGGTGCTGGCTGCATCTCTGATATGTCTGTTCAACCTATCACTAAAAACAAAGGAGGTTCCAGGAGATTGGAGGACGGCAGATGTGGTCCCACTACACAAAAGTGGAATGGGAGGAAGCAGGAAATTATAGACCTGTCAGCCTGACTTCAGTAGTAGATAAAGCAATGTAATCACTACTGAAGGAAAGGATTGGGGAATAGCTTGCAACCAATGGATTACATGATCAGAGGCAACATGAGTTCATTGGGGGGAGGTCTTGCCAAAAAAAGCCTGATCAAGTTTTTTGACTGGTTGACCAAGGAATTGGGTCAGGGAGGAATGGTAGATGTGGTTCACCTGGATTTCAGTAAGGCCTTTGACACCATTCCACATAGAAGACTAGTGAGCAAACTGGGCAACCTAGGAGTAGGTCCAAAAGTTGTAAAATAGGTAAGACATTGGCTAAGTAATAGGAGTCAAAGGGTGGTGGTAATGTGGTCCACTCTGGAGAAGGCAAGATGACAAGCAGGGTGTCACAGTGGTCAGGTCTAGGCCAGTTATTTTCAATATCTTTATTAGTGACATTGCAGAAGGGCTGGAGGGGAAAGTATGCCTGTTTGTGGATTACACAAAAATCTGCAACAGAGTGGATGCACCCAGGGGGGTGGTAGAAAGAATGAGGAATGATCTGAAAAAGCTAGAAGATTCATCAAGGAAATGGCGGTTAGGTTTCAATACAGAATAGTGCAAAATCATGCACTTGGGGCACAGAAACCCCGGGGCAACATACCAGTTGAGTGGGGAGGCTTTAGCAACCACAAAACAGGAAAAGGACCTGGGGTAATCATTTCTTATGACCTAAAAATAGCCAATCAGTGTGATAAGGCAGTGGGGATGACTAGCAGGATGCGTGTGTGCATAGGGAAGGGCATCACCATCAGAAGGAGGAGGTAGTATTATCCCTGCATAAATCACTGGTAAGACCCCACCTCGAGTACTGTGTCCAGTTCTGGAGGCCCCACCTCTGGAAGGACATAGGTAGAGTGGAGGCAGTACAAAGGAGGGCCACCAAAATGATGCAGGGCATGCTTCAAAAGCCCTATGAGTACAGACTCAAGGAACTAAATATATACTCTCTAGAGCATGATGCATCATAGCAATGTAGCTGCAGTACAGAAACAGTGGAATGCAGCATTCATGGATTGTCTATGGTGGGGTCTTTTGTCCTCTACTTAGGCTGTTTTCAACACACATCAGCAACATATGCATAACAGATGATGACATGCAGAAAACACCACAGACACTAACACAGATGACTCAGAATAGTCACAGATGATCTTAGATGTTCCACTTGACATGCACGTCTAGTGCACACACATGCTAGAGTGCCATATGACTCATGAGGTGAAAGGGAAAACTGTGCTAGCCTGTTGGCGATGAGGGTTGAGGTGCTGGATGCCACACCTCATGCTGGGCTGGCTACCCAGGTTTGGGAATGGGACCGGGTCATTGGGGGTCGGCAAGGGGGGAAGGGAAGGAGCAGGACTGAGTAGACATAATTGCAGCTCTCCTCTCCTGGGGAGGATCCCTGTAAACCCCCCGGTTCTGTTGTCCTCGGGTAAAGGTCTAACGGGCAACTCAAGTGAGCGGTGGTGGCAAAGTACCGGAAGGGTGCCTCAGAGCCTGCAAGCATGACCAGTGGGGGGCGGGGCAGGTGAGGGCAAAAACAGGGACAAAATCACATAAACTAAATTTAAAAAAAAGAAAGGGTAAAGTGACATCACTAGGTCATCTTCCCACTGACAAACCACACACCATCCCACTGACAGACCATATGTCTCACATAGCAGCCTACTTATTTCCACTCACTGATGAACTGCAGTTCATTCACATACAGTAGGCAAAAAACAAAAATATGGATTTCTGTGCTCTACTGTACCAGCACCACCATCAGTCAGTAAAAAAGCATTTGTCAAATGAATCCTTCAAAATCCCTCCTGCATTTTTCCCACTCTGCTAGATTCACTCGGCCCTGCTCCTGCTGCAGGAAGCAAAGAAAATAAAATTAGAAAAATAAACAGAATACAAGAGGGCTCATTTCTAGTTGTGACCTGGGGTGGGGGACAAGGGACAGAAGAGGTAATTACATAGAGATAATAAGCAAAAATATACATTGGCATTTTAATGTAGGTAAAGAGGTGGTACCTACATAATGGTAGACTACAGATATATGATTTACATATGTAAATAGTCTAAAACACATGCATAGTGTAAATATATTTTTACTTTCTCAAGTAAAAATAAAGGAGTAATGCATAAATATTGCTAAACCAAAGAGTACCCATAGTGGCAGTTGTAACAAGACAGTGAGGCATTTTATTGTGCCTTGATGAGGGCCTTAGCAACTGGAAGTTGGAGGATTAGCCTAGAGGGAAGGTTGTTCCAGATATAAGGGAGTCTAAACCTGATGGAGTCTTGCCCTATGCTGCTGTATGCCTACTGCATGGGATTTGGGAACTGTTCTGTTCCTCTTACCTTAAGGAGTAGAACAGATTGGGAGGGGGGCTGAAAATTTACATGAGGTATCTCACTAGTTTTTCTTTCCATTTCTTGGTGTTTACCAGTTAATAGGGTCTCCGAGGGATGTGTCCTATGGAATAAGAGACTTCTCTTATGAGGTTTGGGCAAACAGAACTACTCAACTTTTCTTTGCTGTCCGCTCACCTAAACCTCATCTTTTTAGTCTTTCAAATCATAAGAGACATCCCTTGATAGCCCTATTAACTTACAGTATACCATGGAATGTTGTAAGTGGTGTTGTGAAATGTCTTTAAAATAGCAAAAGAAAGAGCACCAGCTACTGAGGAGATGAGAGTACAGTGTAGATTTGAGGGAACCACAAAATAAACTAATCAAAAAAATTATCAAAGTAGGTCCAAATACATGTCAGATAGGAGCGGATAACAGGAGAGCATTTTTTCGTATCAACACCCCATTACCGGGGCAATGTCAGACTCCTCCCAAATGTTTAGAAACTAGTTTTCTGATATCATGAAAATGTGCTAACAATGTGCAGATTGCTCCATTGATTTACCTTTTTTTCATCACTTTTATTACTATTTATACTATTTATTTCTTTGTATACCCAGTTTTGAACTGAACCAACTGCTGCCATTTCATCTGCTGCTGGTCTTACCACACATACATGGTGTGGGCAGTGTCCATTGCATTTCTTTGGGCTCCTACATTCGTCTCTCATGAGTGTGCTTCTGTAAGTGATTTGTCTGTGTGGCTGGCCACACAGTGAACGTGTATTCTATGCTTTAGTGTTGCAGTTACTGCCACAATATATTGTGGGTGCTCCAAACAGCTGGAATGTCAGAATTCACACTAAGCAACGTGCTTATTGCTCCTAATTTAATACTATACTGCACAAGTACTCATTGATGTAGAAATGATTTGGTATTGTATCAATATCAATATGTTTACTGTGTTGAGGCTGTAGTAACTGTCCTCATAAGTGAACTGTCTCTCTCCGCCATCTCTGGCGTAAGCCTTTCACGCCCACTGATTGCTGTTCTGTGTCACTCCCTTTTGTTCCTCACCACTCTAAAGCTAACCATCTCTCTGTTTTCTCCCCTTAAACTCAGCCCCTGATCGGGCTTGTTTCCCATGCAGCTGCAGCTCTCCTAGCCTGTCTGCCCACATCGCCACATCTGAATCCCCACGGAGACTACAGCCAAGCCGGGTAAGCACACAGCATGGACCGGGGAAACCGAGAGCAGCCATGATTGATTGCTTGCTCAGTGCAGGAACCCCTGACTGGACCACCACTTTTGGCCTCTGCTCCTTATTGGCCCTTCCTTCTCTGTGCTGCTCTGGGCTTAGCGCCCATTCATTTACATTGCAAAAGCCAAACATTTGCACCCACCTCCCACTCCTGCCTTTATTAAATAGACCGTAGCTCTGCCTTTCCTTTCTCTGTCCCTCCCTGCCTCTATCCCCTTTGATCCCTCCTCAGTTGCTGCGCCCTGGACTCTGCTACTCCCCTCACCCTCCTCCTCTGTATCTCCCCCGCCCCTTGTCGTTTTCACTACTTTTTCACTTTTTGGTGCCCCTGCACAGCCACCCTCAGCAACCTACTGATCATGTTTACCTCCCTCAATATGTTGAGTTATCTCACTATTCTAACCTCCCTACTTCACCTCTCCTACCTCCCTGAAGCCTGCTACCCCTCCTCTTCTCCTATCTACCAGCTAGATACCCCATATCACCATGTAGGCATATTGCACTGTGAGCACCACTCTTCCTCAAGGACATCTGACACCTCTGATTGGCTGCTCCACATCTCCACCAGATATGGGCCATGGACACTGCTTTATCCTTTGTCACACATGACATCACTCTGGAACAAGTGCCTGCACCACCAGATTTGTAACAACAAGCAACAAACACGTAATCTAACCTGTAAGAAACTCTGTGCACCCTGAAGCTCCTGCTCCTTCTCCTTCTGATATCAGGAAATGTGCACCCTAACCCAGGCCCTTACACTACCACCACTGCCTGACCATCACTACCATTAACATCTGCAGCCTGATCCCCAAGCTTGATGCCATACAAGTCTTTGCAAACCAACACAGTCCTGATATCCTAACAATTGTAGAAACATGGCTGATGCCTAAAATTCCGGACTCGGCAATTGAACTACCAGGATATAATGTCCACAGACTGGACCGTGTGTCCAAAAGACGAGGGGGTTGTGCAATCTACATCAAAGACTATCTCATTGGATGCCCCATCTCTACCCCTCTCCATGACTCCACAGCTGATCCTACCAATTAAAATACTCTTAGGTGCACACAACAAAACCCTCACAGTTATCACGATCTACATCCCCCCAAAAGACCAAGGGAAAAGCCTCACAGCTGTTCTGGACTTCATCAAAACCCAACCTGTAGGTGCTAAGACTATTACACTAGGTGACTTTAATATTAACTGGCATGCATCAGATGCTGCTGTCTCTTGGGATGCCATATCATCAGCTAACCTCTCGCAAATGGTTGTCTCCTCCACCAGAAAGAACTACAAAACAGGCACTAGTACCCTACCGGACTGGGTCCTTACCAGTCAACCTTCCCATATCTCCGGCACCTTGGTCCTTCCTGACTCACTAAGTGACCACTCACCCTTTATATGTGAGTGGTCAAACAAATTCCACTGGCCCCCTCCTAAAGTCATCACCAGCAGAGTGCTCCCACGTGGTCAACTAAGACACCTTAAATCCTGCCTCAGTCTGCATGACTGGTCTCCCATTTACCAGTCTACTGATGTTAACTCAGCTCTCGACTTCTTTATCTCCTCCTTTAACACGGCATGTGATGCCTGTGCCCTACTCAAAAAGCAAAAAGTCAAAGCGCCCTGCAACCTGTGGCTAACAAGCGAGCTTCTTGTTCAACTAAAGTCTAGGGACCACCTCTGAGCCCTAGCTAGGGACTCTGGTGCCCAATACGACATACAGAACTACAAATGTGCCCGCAACAACTGCACAAAATCCATACGACTACAGAAAAGTGCATATTACAGAGAAGCTTTCTTCAACTCCTGGGGAAATGTGTCTGAGTTTTGGAAGAATATCAAAGAAGTCACGAGGAAACAGCCTAAAAATCCTCCACAACCATGCTAAAGGTTGATGAGTCCATCACCCTTGATCCCCTGGTTATCGCAAACACCTTCAGTGATGCATTTACTGACTTAAGCAGTGTCTTCCCCCCCAATTTTTTCCTGGCTACTACTCACACTATCCCCTGTGGCTCTCCTACCCCTGCAAATCACCCGCCCTTCTACTTCAAAGAAGTTAATTTGCACGATACCCGGAAACACATCACCAAAGCAATATCCAAGTCAAGATCTAGTGGAGACTCACTGGACCCAAAACTGCTATCCCTCACCCTGGATGAGGTTCTAGTCCCATTAACACATATTCTCAACCTCTCCATTAGCCTCAGTCAGTTCCCTGAGAAATGGAAAGCTGCTACAATTACACCAGTCCACAAAAGTGGTGATAAGACCTTCCATGGGAACTATCTACCAATTTCTATACTACCACCTCTCTCTCCAAGGCACTGGAATGCATAGTAGTCAATCAACTTATGAACTACCTGGAGAAACACAATCTTCTTTGTCCACAACAACATGGCTTCAGAAAAGGACACAGTACCTCATCTGCCTTACTGGAATTCACTGGAGCACTGCACTGCACCTTGGATAGGAGTCACTTAGCCAGGGCAGTATTTGTAGATCTGGCCAAGGCATTTGACATTGTCCACCATCGTCTGCTGATCCAACAACTCCAGCTTACAGGACTCTCTCCTGACACAGTCATGTGGTTCAATAGTTATCTGCAAAACTGATCACAAAGAGTAAAAATCACAGGTGCACACTTGGACCTCAGACAGGGTCCGATCTGGAGTCCTCCAAGGGTCTATCCTGGGCCCACTACTCTTCAGCCTTTTTCTTAACACCATCCCGAAATCCTGCCCAGAACAACTCATACTCTATGCAGATGATGCTGTAATCTTCTCCTTCCACAAGGACCCTGCACTCCTGCTGATCAATCTGCAGCAAGGCTTTGCTGCAGTGGGAAACTGGTTCAACCGTCATAAGCTGGTCCTCAACTATAAAAAAAACAAAGTTATGCTTTTTAACTGCTGTCAAAACAGTCATAGATCTCATCCCCTCACTATCTCATCTAGCATTGGAAGCACCCTTGAGCAGGTGTAGTCGTTCAAATTCCTAGGGATATCCCTGGACTCAAATCTCTCCTATGGGGTACACAGAGACAATGTTGCTAAAGCTGCAAATATGTGCTTAGGCCTACTATGCTGATATAGACAGCATCTTATGGCTGAAGCACTGAAGATCACCATCCAGAGCTCGGTGGTCTCCATCACTGACTACAGACTAATCATCTATGGCTCTGCCTCTGCCACTGCCCTCAGACAAATATCGAAATCCCTTAACAAGGCCTGTAGGCTCATCTCTGGTGCTCACTGTCTCACACATACATGCGACTTGTATGCCCAGTCTGGATGGCTTCAACTTTCCAACCGAATAAAGTACCTAACCTGCATCATGGTAAAGACAGTAACAATGGTCCTCGCCCCACTGGGAGTCCAAGCTTTGCTGAGTTCAAGACTAAAGCCCTGAAACACCAGGTGCTCTGAATCCCAGCTCCTCCAGATCCCCCGCTGCCACACCTCCCAGGGCCAAAGATCCTCTGCCCACAGAGCGTCCAGCTGGCTAAATGAGCTCAACCCTGACATCTCCTACACTACCGGCCTTGGTTCATTCAAATCTAAGCTCCATCTCCATCTCATTAACTCTAGCTCCTGTGACTGCTACCTATAATCTCCTCAGTCCACTCGCTTTGTCTCTCCCCCAGCACTTACTCCTTCTCCCTCTTTTTACCAGTCCCCTCTTTTTTCATCTGACTCTCCCCCTCTCCCCTTCACTTCCTACCTTTTAAGCACTTCCCCCTTAGGTTAACTAAGTTCACTTTGCTCCTAGTTGTTGACAATGCCTCCAGCTACGCTTCCTGTCCTCACTCAATCATTCCTAACGTTTTGTCTTCATTTCCCCTTCCCCACCATCCCCACTGTTACCCAGTGTTCTCCTGTGTTCCCACTGTCTAGAACAGCTTATCCTATATTTTGCCTTGATCTACTGTACCATTGTAACCAAATATGCTGACCTATATACTCTATTGTACTTATTTACTGTATTTTGTATTGTATTGTTCTCTGAGGCAGAACCTTTGTAAAAGAGCCTGGCTCAAAGGTATTTTGTAATCCAAGATGCAAATAAATAAATAAAAAACTTGCAGTGTTATTCTGGGTATGGGATACAATGTGTTTTATGTGGAGAATAAATTTATATTTACTGTTGTTCATAAATCTATCATCATATTTGCACCAATTCCTAATTTACCAACTTGCACTTTATGCTCCTAACTACACTGGGTCAATCCTTATAAACTGTATTGAACCCCAAACTATGGCAATGGGTCAGGCCCAATGGGGACTAAATGTGCTTTTTGACAGTAGCATAGGACAAGAACAGACAGCCCTCCTAGCTATGACTACAAGTTATTCTCCAGCATTTTCTCTTGGCACCCACCATAATTCTCACCTTAAGTGTCAGAATTAATGGAAGATGCTAGCTGGCACTTTGTTTCCAGTGCCCCCCTTCAGACACTGGACCTGTCACCATCAGCGTTGTTAGCAGGCAGGGCCTACCAGTGTTGCGACCCTCTGCTTCTGGTGACAGTAAGTAAAATGCTCCCTGGATCTGGGGCCCACAGCCTATGTAAGTGTTAGAAACCAAGACCCTCTTGGACCAAAACTCACTCCTGCTGGGGACTGCTCTGAGCTTCAAAGCTACTCTGCAGGACTCTTCTTTAATCAGGACAACCATCTAGAAATTTCTGGATACCTTTAGGGAGGCCAGAAGCAGCAGTGAGGTAAGGTTTTAAGGATAGCAGGAAAGAAAAAGCAATAGGGCCTTCCATCCATTGATAGTCCAGTGAAAGCAGGGTAGGGCATGAAATACAGTACCAGCAGTACTTCTCACATCTAACTGCTAGCAATCACACCCAGTACCAAAGGAGACACACATTTTACAGCCACTTCTTACTGTCTAAACATGGATCCTACACCCACATTGAACTGCTAGCAATCTCAATCAGCTCCCCAATTTAATAATTTATGATGCTGTTTGGTCTCATATGCAACTTAATAACAATCACCCAGTTTCTTATTTACCTTTTTTTACTCAAATCTGGTTACACATTAAACTTTTAGTTTTCCAATCTGCCTCTCTTTCCTTTAGGGCCTGCAGACTTGGAGAAAAATATTTCTGTATAATAGATAATGATAAAGTAGAACAGGAGCCCAAAGGAACTCCGTTCCACCTCCTCTAACAAAATAATATGACAGACATTTTGTGGTACATTTCTGCTGCTTACACACTTGCTGGCTCCCCTCCTCTTAGTCTGAGGGTTGTCCGAACAGCAGGATCCTTGAATTATACCCACAACACTACCTGGATCTGGCAGAAAAGACAGTTGGCAGTTTGGTACCCAGAGTCCCATTCTTCCTTGCCTTCATCTTGATGTAAGGGTATTGTTGACTATACTCTGACGGTAATGGACGTTGTCACCTTCAGTGAGGAGTCACCCCCTTCCCCCATATAACGTGTCATGCTCAGTCAGGTTCATAATGTATCAGTGAAGAAATGCACCACGTAGGTCACCTCTCTTTACTTGCAGTAGAATAACTGGATGTATATAATGGGCCCAATTTTAAAAAGAATTAGATTGACACAAGAAGCTTGCATCAAAAGAGTTTGATGCAACATGTAACTTGCATCACAACACAATTTTACAAGACACCCGTGTCAGATCTAGACACTGCTGCACCAAAGCCCCTTGCACCAGGGTTGCATCAACAACCCAGTGCATCAGGTCATAAGGGGGCTTGCGTCATGTCAGGGTTGCAACATTCCTTTTTTGGAGATTTTACAAACCCCACCATGGACACAACAAAGGTTAGACCAGTAGGGAGGTGGTCTACATTATATGGGTTGTGTCACTGGGGTGTGGTAGTACAGGGGGCAGTAGGGGTGCACTAAAGGAATGGGAGGTGGCAGTTGGGGTGTTGTTGGGGCACAGGTGGAAATTATCTGCAGTGATATGGCACTGGGTGGGGTGCCATTCCAGTGTGCTGAAATAAAAGTTTTTTGTTTAGAATGAGCCCATGCTGTAATTAACTCTTCCATGGTAGTCTAGTGCCCCCCAATCCCCAATGTTTACATATCATCCATGGTGGTATAGTGGGACCCCCCCATTGATCCCAGATCTCCCCCGAGTATAATGACAGAACTGCCACGGTCCTATAGCACTCCGCCATCATCAATCTCACCCAAACACAAAGCAATAAAAGTACCTGGTGGTCTAGTGGACCCCCACCCTCCGCACCCTGGCAGGCATTGCCCAGTCACCCCACTCCCCCATTCTTGCCCCAATTCTGTGTCCAGCATAGCCCTCCACTCACCACCATGGCCATCTGCAGAATGCATTGTCAAAGACCGTGTACTGTATGTACAAGATGCTAGGCAGAGCATTCTGTGGCCAGCTGTTGTGGTGTGCAGAGGGCTGTGCCGGTCACAGGATCAGGGCAGGAACTGGGGTGGGGGGGTGAAGGGTGATTAGGCAATGTCTGACAGTATGGAGAGGGTGGGGGTCCACTAGACCACCAGGTACTTTTATTACTTTGTGTTTGGGTGAGATTGAGGACTGGGGACACTATAGGACCATGTCAGTTTTATCATTATACATGGGTGAGATCAGGCATCAATGGGGGGGGTCCACTACACCACAAAGGGTGATATTTAAACACCAAGAATTGGGGGAGCCACTAGACATCTAGGGAAGAGATGATCAGAGTACAGGCCCAATGTAAACAAAAAATATTTATTTCAGCACACTACAATGGCACCCCACCCGGTGCCACATCACAGCAGCTGATGCCCAGTTGTGTTTCAACACCCACACTGCCAGCTTTCATGCCCCATGCCCCAGGGCCCATTCTGACAATGTGTTTATTCCCCCCCAATATCCCAGCCCATCTAGTGTTGCGCTAAGAGGGGGGGCTGGATACCTGCACCAGTTCCTGCAGGTGCGCCAAGTGTTTGGCACACCTTGTGATATGCCACAAATCCAGGAAGTTTGGCACAGGGACCTTGCATTTTATAAAATCTGGCACAGGGTCCCTAGTGCAGCCAGATTTTGCTGCAACCCTTTGAGCTATGCAACTTGCGTTGCCCTAAGGGGTCTTTTAAAATCAGGCCCAATAGGTCAAGCCAGGCATTACAGGGTTCAAGCATGCTTTGCAGCTCTACCACCCACATGTATGCGGAGTCTTATTCACATACCCACACACATGTGATGTCATCACCCTCACGCAAAATCTGTTACCACAGAACCCTGCCTACCCCTCTCACACCTCTACATGCACTGTCACCCTCAGACGCATGCTCTCTCATCATCACATTCCTACCTGCACACATGCTTTGTCCACTACACACCATGAAGCACATGCACTACTACCCCAAGACTGACATGCATTTTCACTCCTTAACCACCCACACACACAGGCACTGTCACCTCAGAACCCTACACACATTCACTGTCACCCATAGCCCCTGTGCATATGCACTGTTACCCAAAGACCCAGTCTCACTCTTGTGCTGTCCCTACAGACAGCCTAAATGTATTCAGTCATACACATACTCCCATACATTCAATGTGACTCACAGACCCCTCTCCTTTACTATTCAACCAAACTGTTCTCTTACTCCTCAACTTACTTCTGCATCACATAGAAACACAAACAATACCACAAGACAACAACTCAAGCAAACATAGTTGGCTTTTGTAAATGTATTTTAATTTAGCTTTTTCTAGCCATTGCCTATGCAGCACTCAAGCTTGACCTCCCAGCCCCACCCCAAGCAGCCTACCTCGTTTTCTTCCATGGGTTGTCCTATCAGTGAGGCTGTCAGACATGGGGTCATCTCCTTCTCCTCAGATTAGCAATATCTGGTTTGGGATGGGTTTGCCGGTCAGGGCCAAAGGGGGCCAGTAAATATGTAATTCTAGTGTTTGAAGTTCATTTCTTCATGGTAATATCTCTGGGTGGGCACTGGGCACATTGTTGGTGTATGCTGTGTGACATTTGACCCTTATTTTATCCTGATGCCATACAGAGATTTTAATTGTCTCACCAACTGCAGCATTATAGTGCACTGCATGGGAGAAAGCTCCCATGCAAACCTTGAGGGGTGCACTGGTGCAGTGAACAATAGCACCAACTCACCCTGGCTGGGATGCAGTTTCCTATTTAGAAACATTAATCTCAGCCTGGTCTAATGAATGCAAGTGCAAGAGTTCACTTTGTAACTTGGGTCATCTGCACTGGAGAGCAGTGCACATTCTCCAAGTCACTGGATGGCCACACACAAAGTATTTTAAGTATAGGCAGCATAAACTTCTGTTTAGAATGCCAGGCCTGTTAGCATTCATTTGCTACAAACAGAACAAAATCAGTTCTGTCATACTATTCCTTAAATTAAAAAAAATGCTTTTGCTGTACATTCTTGGAATAAGTTGACAAATCAAGAGCACAGTTTCTCAGCATTACCAGTACATATCAAATCCTACAGCTACAGCCAATAACGAGCCCAGAAAGTTTTCTTCATGTCATAGCTAATATATACTGCAGATACAAAACTAACACTAGCTGTTACCTTCTCTATTTAACAAGAAAATTAAACTTTTAAAGAGATTATCTTCCAAGTCAGATTGTTTTATTTGAATCTTTATCTTTTTTTAAGTCTTTCCTTCCCCACTTCATGATCTTCAATACCTTTTTTGGTCGATTTGATACTGCTTTTGTTTCAGAAATTAAGTCAGGTATTTTACTGTTACATGTTGCTCATACACAGTGCATCTGTCTGAGAATACAAATGGGATCAGACAAAGTGTTTCCTGTCAGAGGTGGGCATCAACATCCCTGTTCACTCAGAGGGCTGTCACTGACCCATGTAACCTGTGCAAAAGTGGACAAGTAGACAGATGCTTAAGCTTTCACAGATTCTTTTCCTGTGTTTGATGTGATAAGTAAGAGCTTGTAGTTTCTTTCACATTTCCTAATACATGTGACAAATGTAAGTGAGGACAACCACGAGGCAATTACCTCCCATATGTTAACCACATCTGCTACATACAGAGAACCCGAAAACAAGGAAGTAACATCAGATACCAAGTTAATCTGGCTTTTAATTTAGCTTATTTGTTCATTTATTTTACCAGGAAGAGAGCGGGATCAAAGACCTATTTTCAGCCAATGCTGTGGGTTTAAGTAAGGAAAAACACAACATACATACCTCATACCAGACATTTAAAGTACAGTGCATGATTTACATGCTATACTGAAATGCATTAAGTACAACAGCAAATTATTCCTCAACATACAGTAATCATGAGTGCAGACTTCAACCTTGAGTAAACGGATTACGAACACATGTTCAGAATGCCTTTTTATGTTTGATGCACATGTGTACCAAATGTTTTGTTACACTGAAAGGTGATTTCAGGTGTGTGTCACTGCTGAGCCCACTGCAGTTCAAAACAGTAGGGGCTCTGTAGTCTAGACCAATGACCACGTGCTGTGATCATGACACCACTCGCTGCTTGCTGGGTGTAAACGTCTTGTACTTCAAAGGACTGAGTCACACCAATCAGAGAGGGCTTAAGTCCTTTGATTTTCATGAAGCGATCAGCAAGCAGGCTTTCAACATCAGGAGCCTCTCAATGAAAAGGCAGAATTCACACTTTTAGAATGTGTAAAAGAAATGCTGTCTCCAGTTAAAAAATAAGCACAGTTAAAATGATTGCCCCTCGAACTATATGTCAAACCTAAACATGTATAATTTCTACTGAAATACAAAAGTAGAAAGACTTGCCCTGTTTCAACTAAAACAGTGACTGAAAGGAGTTAGGTGCAGTTTCAGTTTGCAGTGCAGGTTAAACAGTGTCACAGCTGTGCACCAGTGAAGACTCACAGCTTTCCTTTCACTTCATCATTACTTTGCAACTTTCAATGAAAAAAAGAAAACTGTCCGTCGATGTCTGTTGCAGCTGCCACCATAACTGCCACCCCCCAAAGTCCAAACCATGTTATTATTATGGCACGGGGGTGCCCAATTCCCAGTGCTGGCTGCTATCCCCCCCCACACACAAAAGAGAAAAAACATCTATTGATATCCATTGTAGCAGCCACTGTAACTGCCACCCCCCCAAGCCCAAACCTTGTTATTACTATGGCGTGGGAGTGCCCAATCCCCCATGCTGGCAGGTACCCCCACCCTGTTTGCTTTAGTTATGCAGCACTGGGGAGCCCACCACCTGTGCTGACAAATATAACACTGACATTGGCACTGCCCAATCCCCCAGTGTTGCCACCTGTAATTCAGAAAACTGTCCCTCATCATTTGTTTATTCTGTTAAACCTGTAAAAAATAAAACCATCCATCGATGTCTTTTGCATCATTATTTACTCCACCTGACTCATCCACTTAGCACCCCCCCTTAGCCCTTAAGTAGGTACCGGGGTCCATTGCCGTAATGATCTTTGGACTACAGACACATCTTCACACTTCAAAGTTGGACGGATTTGAACTTAGTGGCATAACTTGGCAATTTGTTAATATTTTTCCTCAAATTTTCAACATTCCTTTTTTGGAGCCCCACCTCATAAACAATGGCAGTGAAATTAGACAAATCTGTCCCGAAGGATCATTTTGCAGCCGCTGTGCAGAAATCACCTTTCAGGCCGGAGTTGAACATTTTCTCCACCCTTGTTCATGAGGTGGGGTTATGAGAAGGATATGTTAAAAATCTGGTGTAAAATATTAAAAAAACAATAAAGTTGTGAGCCTACATTGAAATTTGCAAACATAGTCTTGTAACTTTGGTAATTTTTAATATTTTGACCCCAGATTTTCAACATAGCCATTTCTTCATAGCACCTTGTGAATGTGACAGCGGTCATTTTTCAAATACTGCACAAAATGTGTTTTCATACCCGTGGCATGGAATGACTTTTCGGTGGCATGGAATGACGTCTTGGCAGGGATTTGAAAATTTTCATCTATCAGGTTCATTAGGTCAGCTAATGAGAAGGCTATGTTAAAAATGAGGTGTACAAATACAGTAAAATGTCCAAGTTATAACTGAACATTACACTGTTTCAGCATTCACTCATAACTTCACTAATTTTCAATATTTTGACTCCAGTCTTTCAACATAGCCATTTTTTCACACCACCTCATCAACGTGACATGTGTCATTTTAAAAAATCCTGGACCAGATGCGTTTTCATACCTCTAGTGCAAAATCACATTTTGGCCAGTATATTATAAATGGTACATGTCATGTCTATAAGGTGAATCCTGAAACAAGTATCTTCAAAAGTTGGGGTCAAAAGAAAAAATAAACAAATTGTTAAACAAGCATCACATGTTTGGCATTGACAAACGCTTGTTCTGTATCTCATGCTGATTGAATCAACAATTTGTTAATACGTTTAAGGGTATACAGAGCATAAACATGTGCCTAATTTTGTGTGACACCCTTTCTCCTTGAAACTCCTTTGAGGAGAGTCTAAAGATATTAGGACTCTGACCTCCCATAGAAGTACTGAGCAGTGCATGGTATGCTTTTTTGAGATGTTACAGTGGTGCAGTACTGGCACTACAGTTAGGGTTCAGTAGGCAAGTTAAGGTAGAATTGTGACTTTCAGCTGCTTCCTACTTGTCTGTTTCTTGATGGATTTTCTAAGCTTCAAATACATGATCTGTCTACCAGAATCTCCTTCCATGGCACGTTTAGTGACAATTGGTAAAGCATTTTATTTTGCTAGAGATGAGGAAAACACATGAACTGTATCAATTTTTACTCTGATAATGGTAAATCATATGTCACATTAACTGCCACTTTCACAGATGCAGTTTGGCACATTCTCTGATGTATTTTTTTTCTAAGTCTATCTGTGAAGGGGCATCTGCAAAGTACTGTAGAAGTTAAGCATACTGACAGAAAAAAAAGGTGGGAGTTAAAAGGTGAGAGTTGGGTAGTTGAAGGCCTGTAAGTGGGGCCATAACTAGATGAATGAAGAAATTAATAGGTTATAAAATAAAAAAAATATGATTCAAAAATATTTCACAGAGTTTAAGTTGGTACCCATGCAGTTTACAGATTTCACTGTTTCTTATTTGCAAAGAAAAATAATAATCCCAAGAAACAGCTAACTGTCCTTGCATATGGAGTCTGCTAAATATGTTTTCATCCCCCCATTCCAACACCAGATGCCCAATCCTTGTGGCAGACACTACACTAATGAAAAACTGTCCCAGGGAGCCAAATCTGAGTGTCCCCCCCCCCAAATTCTGACACCAGGTGCACAACTTCCATGTCAGACTTTAAAATAAAAACAAAATAAATGGAGTTTGCAGCCCTCAGGTCACTACAAACTGATACCTCAATAATTATCAAAAGAGCAGATAAGGGAAGGGCAGTAGTAATTGAGGACTATGAAATCTCTTCAAAGAAATGCCGATAGTTGTTGGGGAACAAGAACAATTATCTCAAAATCACTAAAGACCCAACAGAGGATGTTGGGAACCTGATTGAGGGAATCCTGAATCAGACTTTAGAAAGTGGGTGGATCACAGATTAAGAAAAAAGTGCCCTGCTGAAACAATTTCCAAAGTACCTGTTTTTTACACGGTCCCAAAAATACATAAGGACCCTATCCACCCACCAAGCAGACCTATTGTCTCTGGGGTGGGTTCGGTGTTGGAGCCCCTTTCAGTTTATGTTGATTTCCATAGCAGGAAACTAGTGGAGAACACAGAGTCATATTTAAGGGACAGTACACATGTTATTAAAGTTTTGAAAGAGTTGAATGAGACCATAGAAAATGCTGAGAACATTATTTTGGTAACTTGGGATGTAAAAAGATCTTTATACATCCATACCTCATGACCTGGGATGTAAACATTTATGAAAAACTTTAGAAAGAAATAGGGACAAAAACAAACCTTCTAATAAATTCTTAATGAGATTGGCTGAAGAATTTTTATCTCAAAACTATTTCAGATTTGAAAAGGAATTTTTTGTTCAAATCAGGGGTACAGCAATGGAGTCTAGCATGGTCCCATCTTATGCTAAGTTACACATGAATAGTTTTGAGGTAGAATTTATACAGGAGAATAACCCATTTAGTCACAAAATTCTGCAATGGAAACCTTTTATTGATGACATTCTTTTCATCTGGTCAGGCACGGAACATGAGTTGGAATTATTTCATAAATATCTAAACACCAAGACAGAGTACTTGAAATTTGTCATGAATCAAGATAAGGACATGATTTGTTTTCTGGATCTCCTGATTTTTAAAACTGACAATAACATTTGCACTAAGTTATATAGAAAAATGATGGACAGAAATACAGTCTTAGAAGGAACTAGTTTTCACCCCAAATCTTTGGTTCATTCGATTCCATTTAGCCAGATTTTGAGGGCTAAAAGGAATTGCACTTTGGAAAATGATTCTGAACTAACAAAAAAGGATCTGGAGAAATGTTAGGAAAGAGGATGTACAGAAAAATAGGAGAAGGGGCAAAAGAACGAACTGGCAAGGTAAGTAGAGCAGAAACCTTACAGCTAAGACAAAATGTACAGGACACAACAGAGAACAAAATCATGCTTATGGTTACATACAATGATGATTTGTACAATATAAAGAAAACAGTTTTGAGACAATGGCATGTTTTGAAAGCAACTGAGGTGGGAGAAAAACTTTTTTAGTTCAAACCCACTAGTGGAGGCAATAAAAGTTAAATCCTTACAAGATCAAATTGTACATGAAATCATAGATTTCCATTACCTAAACCAGTTTTTACAGCAGGAGATTTAAAAGGGAACTTCCCCTGTGGGAGATGAACCCACTGTAACAATTCACAAAAGGTGAAAAAAATAAGAAATGTTGTCTGAAATGAGGATGTAACCATCAATGACTTTATTACTTGTCTGACTTCTGGGGTGGTATATGGTATTAAGTGTCCATGTGATCTTATTTGCGTAGACAAAGCTGAACATCAATTAAAAATGAGAATAGGGGAACATAAGAGCTACATTCGAAGAAGAGATGACAGTTCTCCAATAGCCAGGCATTTTATGGAGATACTCCATCACTTACCATCTGTAAGATTTTTGGAGATAGAAAAAGTAGGCTGTGACCCCTATGGGGTGACTATAGACAAAAATGGTTGTATATAGAGTCTTATTATAAATGACTGGCAACCAGTCATGTAAAAGTATGTCCTAATAAACACATGTTTATCCATTGTAAATAACTGGAATGAGTTATGATACTTTGGCTTTTGGGCTCCACTTTCAGCGGTTCAGTGAAACCGTTCTATTCGGTAGGAAAAGAAGCTGAGTGCAGAAGTTGCAGTGATGTTTTGTAGAAAACTGAGGATTTATGTGAAAAAAGAAAGGGATGAAATGTCTATGTGTGTGTGGAGGGGGTGAAGTACTGGGGGTGTGTATGTGTTGGATAGAGCTGAAGTTATTTATAAAAGTTTGTACTTCTGAAGCCATGGCATGATTTCAGAGACTGTTATGTGGTCATGTGTGTGCCTGGACTTCATTCAATGATGTTACTATGAAATAACATCACTGTTCCAGGCACCCACTGACCAATCAGAAGACAGAACATTTTCTTGTCATTGTACAACTACTGTTGACTGATCTTCAGCCAAGTGCAGTGTAATGTTGGGCTGTTTTATTTAGTTTTTTATTTGTACTTATTTATTTACTCATATTTGTAAAACAATATAAATTGCATAGCTCAATAGCTGTACATGTTTGTTAAATATATGCAATTAACAATAATTACAATATTTATGTCAGGTAAGATGAAGAAGAATTGGTGTGCTGCCAGGGTTATGTTATGTGATATTTGTAACTCTGCCTGTAATGGACAGAGGGGTGCATATCTGCCATTGCTGTGAGCAGGGTGCCACTTTGGAGAGGCATACTGACAGTTTAGAATAAAAACTGACAGTACTGAGAGGGCATAGGGAGGAAAGCTGTCAGCTGGTGAGGACCCTCATGGGTGGTGGGATGCTTAGGACCAGAACATTAGGAGGGATGCACAGTGAGTGCACTGCCAGTGCTGAATGATGCTCATGATCCTGCCTACGGACTGTGGTGGAGATACATCTGCAGACACAGCAGTCTGGTCTGAGTTCTCAAGAGGTACACTGGTAGGCTTGCAAGGCAGATTATGGTAGCATTTGGGTACAAGGAAGTGACAAGGAAACTGATGAGAATTGAGGGAGAAGAGGTTAGGTGTATTAGAACTAATCCAGGAAAGGGGAGGGGTTGACTGGGATAGGCAGGGTTGTGTGGAGGATGGCACAGAGTGGGATTTCCAGTGTAAGACACAGGGAATGGGTGAAGGGGATAAAAGGAATGATAATAGAGAAGCCTCATCATCAGTGGATTCCAACAATAAGTATCAACATCTGGCTAGCAAGGTTTGGGGGGCAGGTGACTGGGACTGGTGCGGGCAGCCCAGGTAACAGGACACACAACCTTCCAAGAAAGAGGAAGGAAATGGTTGAGTACAGTGACAAGATGGTAGTCATTGCAGATTACATAGTTAGGGCAGCAGGTGAGATAGATAAGGAATTCTTGCAACAAGATGGCATCTTGGGAGAGCTGATTTGCCCACCTGGAGAATGAGTCTAATGAGTGCTATCCAGGGTCAGGCAATGCAACTGGAGGTTGAAGCAGACAGTCATTGCCCATGTTGGTACAAAAAAACTTATGGTATACATATCTTGAGGACATAAAGAGGCCATTCACAGAATTAGGAATACTCTTAATGGAAAACCTATTTTGAATGATCTTTCAAGAGATCCTATAATCCTGGGGGCTAGTGGGGAAGAGTAGAGAAAAATTAGGTAGGCGAATGTTTGACTAAGGTTCTTGTGCAAGAGGGAATGTTTTTTTATGTGTCCAACTGGATGGCCTCCAATGCAGTTGACACCTGTGCACCATTAGGGAATGCAGTGATTTCAGAAAAGAGTTGGGGTTCTGACCAGTAGAATAGATGAACAGTTAGGAGGGATTTAAACTAGAGTATATGGGGAAAGGGGCCAGGGCTATTGCAAAGGTTTACAAAGGGCAGAAAGCAAACACAGGTGAGCACAGAGGTAAGGACAACAGGGCAGGGGATAAACAATGGAGGAGACCCACAGGGGGTGTGAAACACATAGAGTTGAAAATATTATAATTTGCCTGTAGGTCAACATGAAGAGTTTACAAAGCAAAATGTGAGCGCTTAAGGATCTGATGCGCTTTACAAGCCAAAACATAATGACACTCACAGAGTCCTGGTTGCAGGGGCTATGATGGAGACATCAAGATAGAGAGCTAGAGTACAGACTAATCCAAAGGCAAAAAAGGCAGTGAGGTGGCTTTCTTCATAAGGAAGTGGGTCACTGTGGAACACAAGGAGTGTATTAGAGTGAAAACCATGCCGCAGCGCACATAGAGGCCATATTAGTGGAAAAAGGGCTAAAAGAGTCATCTTCAGGGTAGTGCAATTGGATCCCAATTAGTTCAGTGGCACATGATGCCCAGTTCGGTGGGGAAATTAAGAATGCAGCCAAATCAGATGCCGTGGTGATCCTGGGGGACTTTAATCTTCCAGACATAGACTGGCATCTTCAGAAGGCTAACAGCATGGCAAAACTGAGTTTGTGTCTGCTTCCTAGAAAAGCAGTCAACAAGTGGCTAGGTTTAAGGTCATTCTTGACCAGGTTTTCTTTAGAGGAGATGATATGATCTTCAGTGTAAAAATCCAATAACAATGTAGAGGCAATCACCACAGTCCAGTAATGATCTCTCTTGTGAAAGGGAAGACTTGTTAGGACATGGCTCCTAGGACTCAGAACTTTGGAAAGGCAGACTTTGTCAAATTGAGGATCTTAAGGCCAAAGGTCTGGAGAAGTTACATGAGGCTGTAATGCAGAACAATGTGGGGTCTGTTGAAGAAAAGTGCTTGAAGCAGCTTTGGAGGCCTGCATCCCTATTAGTATTAAGGGTAAAAGGGCCAAGAAGTGTACCCATCTAACTCAACATTGACTTAAAGCATTAGAGCATTATTACAAAGTGGGGCCCCGATTCTAGAAAAGTCACACCTGGTGTAACAGCACTTGCGCCAAGTATAATCGTGCAAGTAGCAACTTATGCTAGCAGTTGCGTGGCCTGCGACATGTCACAGGCCACTTGCGCTGAAGAGCTGTTACACCGGCAGTTGCTCCATAAACCCCCTGTGACATGGCACTAGAGGGTTTACGATAGCAGTTGCACCCCATTCCAGAAGGGCAGCAACAAAGTCCCCAATGTCGGGATTCTACAAGAACCCCCGGAGGAGAACTGACAATGTATGTTACACCAGCTTTTAGCTGGTGTAACATACAGAGCCCCCCAGTGGGCCTGTAGACCCACCAGCAGCCCAGCAGTTAATCCACAGTTACCCTCCCCCCATGCCCAGCATACCCCAGTGGGTGCCCCTTAGGGCTGCCCACACTCCCTGCCCCCTGAATCCCCCATTGAGACATGCCCTGCAGGGTGGCACAGTCAACCCCCCCACCCGTGCCCTGACCCTGAGTCGCCACGGCAAATGCGGCATTTACCCAGTCAGCCCTCCAGCCCTGGTAGTCTAGTGGCCCCCAATCCCAGCTGGGCCAGTCCACCCAGCACCCGCCCCACCATCCCCAGCGGCCACTGGCACAGCCCACCTCTCACCTCCATGGCCAGCCACTGACTGAGTTCAGTAGAAGAGTGTCTTTACAGCAGCACTCCAACTGAACCCAGTCGGTGGCTGGCCATGGAGATGAGAGGTGGGCTGTGCCAGTCACTGGCTGGGGACAGTTGGGGGGGTACTGGGTGGACTGGCATGGCTGTGTGGGGGGGCTACTGGACCACCAGGTGTATGAACAGGACAGATGTATGCCTGTACTACACATACTGTACAGTACACAGACAATGGTGTGATTTGGGGACCCACGACAGTGGGTAGGGAGCCTCTAGCATTGTGGGGCCCCGGCGATGTTTGGGCAATGGGGAGCATTGAACTCATGGTTGTGGCTTGCGACATGCTCACCAGGTATGCCCTCTGTTCAGCATACCTGGCCACATGTCGCAAGTCACAGGACTTAGATGTGGAGACCCTGCCCCTTCTAGAATAGGGCACAGGGTCAATGTTGCAGTTGCGATTGTCTCAAGTCCCATTTGGCGGTGACTTGCGCCCACCTTCTAGAATTGGGCCCTGGGTCTGTAAGTCCTGGAAACAGGCAGGTTGCCTTAAGGCAATAGAAGAGTAGAGGCAGCAACACTGAGGGGCTGAAAAATAGGATTATGGGTCCTAAATGAGATTTAGAAGCCAGGATAGCAGTAGGACCTACTTATAATACCATAATTTTCTCCAGTACATTACTAGGAAGTGGAATGTGAGGGAGGGGATTGGGCACCCGAAAACAAGGAAATGGAATATGTGTCTAGCAAGGGGTTATGGCTAGGATGCTGAATGAATACTTCACTTTGGTGTTCACCAAAGGGGCTCAAGGTGCAGTGGGATGTCATTAGCAAAACTGATGGTATCAAGGGTAATCATGATGCAGCCTGCAGACATCATGACTGCCCTGGAAGATGACTCCCAAGCAACAATCCAGCCAGGTAAATCCAAAGGGGTTGACGGTAGTGCTGAAAGAACTATTTGCAGGGTCTCTTGCATTAATATTGCATTAAACTGTCCTTATAGGTGTGGTACCAAAGGACTGCAAAATAGCCATTGGGATCCCCATCTTCAAGAAGGGGCAATGTCATACCTGGACAACTATGAGCTGGTCAGTTTGTCATCAGTGTTGGACAAGGTCCTATAATCTATTATCAAGGACCAAATAATGGGTTACAAAATTGTCACCCTCTCTTAATATGGCTTTCCAAGGGACAGACTGTACTAAAGTAACCTGATTATATTCTCTGAAGGTTTAACCAGTAAGCTGGACAGGGGCAGGACCGTAGACATAGTCTAAATGGTGTTCCATGTGGCCTTTGACACTGTGGTCCATAATAAGCATTTCAATCTCCATAGAACTGCTATCACAGTATATTTACAGTGGAAAACAACAGCAACAGACACCACTGAGAAGGGATCAATTCCTGACTGTATCACTTTTCAAATTGAGAGTGTAAAATCACAGAATAATGGGATATAATCTCTCCCCATCTGTATGGACACAAAACACATCCCAACTGGTGCAAGCATAGATTCTGACAGCATAATAACTGAACTGCTAAGTAAAATGGTACTAAAATATAAAAATAAGGACCATTACCCATGATTAAGTGGCTTCTGTGAAGCACTGGGATGACAGTGACCATCTGAACACTTTTGAATTAATTGAGATAATTCTACAGAGACTGAGTTTCATCTCTTTGAATTCTGTAACAAGATATGAACTCTCCTTTAGGGACATCTCTTCCTCCACAAGGAGACTGGGAATCCTGGACATTTCATAAGAACATGATAAGCATGCGTCTGCATAATGGTCAGCTTCTGCTCCTGATTAGCCAAAGTACTGTGGGATCTCAGAAAAGAAGATCCTAAAACACCTTTCTCTTCAGGTATATCCCTAGTTCTGCAAATGATCTGGTTAAAGAACACTAATGCAGAAAACATGATGCATACAGAAGGTGGCCTGCTAACTGATTTGGGGAAGGAAGCAGACAATTGTGTGGTTAGTTCGACCCAGTGGTGATGAGGGCTGAGGCACCGTACCCCTCTCCTCTTGTCATGCCAGTGACCCAGGTTCAGAAATGGGTGTGAGTTGCTTGGGGGCTATTGGGTGAGGGAGTATTGAGCATCCATAAGACTGCTCTCCTCTCCCAGTATGGGGGTTGCTGTGGCTCACTGTTGAACTGCCACCCAGTGGTATCTGAGTGGAAGCACTTATGATGCCACCAGGAGCAGGAAGGGAACCCATGTTCAGGGCACCAGGGGTTTCACCACATAGGTGGAGCTTGCACATCACACACATTCTACATGCTGTGGGTGCAGGGAGAAAATCAGTGGAAAAAAGCCTTGGCTGCAGGATGATGACTGACTCCTCTCGGGCCCTGTGCCAGTGACCAATCACCACCCTCAGGCCTGTGGCAGAGGAAGACAGTGGGAAAGTAAGTCCTGGAGAAGCTGGGTGACAGGGCTGGGGGGTTGGTAGGAAGTAGGCAGCCGGGGCAGCTCAGGAGATTAACAAATAATGTGAAAAAGAATTACAAACATACAAATATACATATGAAGAAGCCAGCAGAAGAAAGCCATTTGGTCTATCAGGGCTGTTCATTTTACAGGGTCCACAGCTTGATTTAATGTCCCTGCCCTCCCTTCCCACTCCTCCTATCTTCTCTTTCCATGATCCTTACCTTCTCCCATGCCTATCCCAGCCTTTCTTGAAGCTGCCCACTGTCTTCAATGAGATGACCTCTTCTGGCAGAGCATTCCAAGTATCTGTCACCCTCTCTGTGAAGAAGTGCTTCCTGACCTTCCTCCTAAACCTCCCACCCTCCAACTTAAGAATGTGTCCCCTCATGTTATGGTTGCCACTCACCTTAAAGAGACTCTCCTTATCAACCTTATTTAACCCTTTCAAGTACTGGAAGGTCCCCTCTTTCTCTCCTGTCTTCCTTGGAGAACATATTCAGTGCCCTCAACATCTTCTCATATGCCTTACCCTAATGACCTGCTATCATCTTTCTACCCCTTCTCTGGACCTTCTCTAGCAGGTTAATGTCATTTTTGAGGTGTGGGCACCAGTACTGAACTCCATATTCTAGATGCAGCCTTACCAGTGACCTGTACAAAGGCAGTATAACCTCCTCTCTCCTACTACTAATCCCCCTGGATATGCATCCTAGCATCTTGTTTACCTTTGCTGCTGCTTTCTTGCACTGCATGGAGAATTGTGTGGATGACTGGCACTACTGTAAATGGAGTGGGATACTCAGCTATGTCCCTTAAGTATTGATACTGGAGCTGCTGACTTTCAACATTTGCACTGATGATCTTAAAGCTGGAGCCTCCATCAGACTGCTGAGATTTGCTTGTGACACAAAACTGCCCAAAGTGATGGACTTTCTCAAGGATGATGACAAATTCAGGAGGACCTGAATAAGCTGGGAAACTGGCTGGGTTCCAGGACTCTTAGATTCAATGTAACCAAATGCAAGGTGCTACACTTAGTGAGTAGAAACAGAGGTATGACCTATACACTGTATGGGGCTCCTATTGTAGTAGTGGAGAAGAAAGAGGTCCTTGTGGTCATAATACACAGTAGGTTAAAGCATGACAAGTTGTTGCATGACTGCTGTCAAGAAGACTGGAAGAAAGCTGCAGTGCATTAAAAGGAGTGTGCTTAGCAGAGCAAGGAAGGGGTGTAGAACAAGTTGGGTAGTAAGGCAAGCATATGGGCTGATAGCACTGGGGGCAAGGGTCATAGGAGGGGACAAACCTGCAAAACAGACTAAACTGTGTATGGGTGCTCAGACTAAGCCTGCCCAGTGATAGATGGGAGCCGCAGTAGCTAGGACCAAAGCAGACTAGGTGGACCTATGGCTTTTTTTTTCCTGTAATCATGTATTATTCTAGGTGATTGGGTAGAATATTGGAACACCACTGGACCACTGCTATTAGTGTACTGATTAAGTTATATTGCTTGCCCACTTATGGCATACTGTACACCACGTCAGCCTGTTGGTTGTTGTTTGTTATTTTTTATTAGTTTATTTGAGTTAGGGGCTTCACCTCCATACCCCTATGTTAAAAAAGGGGGTTGTGGGAGGAAAGCCCCACAACTCAAAACAACTGACAAAACCAAAGTCAACAGCAAGCACACAACCAAAGTAGCCTAGCACTGCTACAGTATAACGCAACAGCACATGACAAAATTACACTGTATTCTTTGTAGCTTTGTGCTATGCTAATAGTGCTAGTCCAATATTCTACACAATCATCTGATTCTATGTTATCCTGCCACTTTACAAGGCCTTGGTTGGGCCCCAAGGAACAAGAACAAAATGTACCCCATGCAGGTGAGTCACAGTTTGCAGAAAACAATCAATCCATGTACTCAGTGTGAGTACACAGTTAACACAGAAACTAACAAAAAGAAAAAAAGGTCCCCAGCACTTCAAGTCTGAATGCCTCTTCCTCAGTGGTCACTCCCCACTGTGAGTACTGCACGTAGTTTTGGACTCCCCATTTCAAGAAGATCTGGTTAGAGCTGGTACAGCTGCTCAGAGCAGCAAGACCAAGTGAAAGAATACTGAGAGCTGTCACCTTGCCGGAGTCTGCTGAATCCAAGATGGCCACCTTGACAGAACCGCACAGGTGTGATACTTGTGCATGTGCAGTTTGATTCAGTGGCCATCTTGGGCACAGTGGCCATCACTTCTGCAGTTGTGGGAGAAAAAGTGGTGCTCTAAGAAGGGTGTGTGTTTATGCACCTGAAGGAGGGGAAGGGAAGTTAACACAAAACACAGTGGAATTGTACCACAGCACTGTGAAAGCACGCCAAAGAGCTGTCCAGTCATGTGCTTCCACAGTGCCTTTTTTCAGAATGTTAGCAATTCATCTGTGGAGCTCTGCCCACACAGCCATAAAAAGGACAACGAAGCAACAGGAATGGTACAATGCAGATCACCCAGAATGATCAGGAGTATAAATCTTAAAATCTATGTGCAGAAACCATCTTCTCTTAGCATCTTTACCCTCAAGAAAAGGAGGGTGAGGGGGGAAATGATCAGCAAGCTTGCTGGTCACTGTTTATGAAGGGGGCAGACATGATGGACCTAGACTCATTTCCAACATTAATTACAATACTATGTTACTATGTATGTTATCTCTAAATAGTGCTGCTGTTTGACTCTGGGTCTGAAACAGATAAGCCCATGTACTTCAGCAGAACAGCCAAACCCAAAACCTCCAGTCAGGTACTGGTAATTCATATCTACTGTACAGTAAATAATTTTTTGAAACCTAAAAACTAATAAATTTAGTAAAATATTAGTTTCAGAAAACACTTCTTTTATTATTATCTAATTAATCAAGGTTTCCATTAAGTTTGTCATTTGAAAATTCAGTCATAAAGTCTTCATTCTTGCTCCGATGTCATTATTTCAAGAATCTTTTGCTATTGTTCTTTTAGTAGGTTGCATATATTTGAATAGTAACAAAGCCAATTAACTTTTAAAACTCAAATTTCACAGATCTATGCAAAACGACTGTATGTTTTTGATTTATTGAATTATTATGGCAGTCTTTTCTGTTTTTGATTTGTGAATTATTATAGCAGACAGTTTTCTAACCCTTCACCTCATTCATTCAACATTTGAAAACTCCATAACAAATTATCAAGGCTTAGAATGAATGGTAGAAAGTTAAATGGATGTAGAAAGTTAACATCCTATTCTCCTTCCTAAACAAAAATAACAAAAAAAGTCCAGGTTGTCAACACCTATATTTTCATTCACTTTATTGAACACCGTTTACTTTTTATAGTGTCAACCAAATTGGTATTGATGTCTTGTCCCTACTTTAATGTTGCATCCATTGTAAACATCGAAGGGGTCAAAAATAGATCTCTGGACTAAGCTGAGTCATTTAGAGATTTAGGGATCTTTTTTTTTAAACTTCTGTTTATCTCATTTTCTGTCTACCACCTCCTTCTGGCCATTCACTTAGCTCTGTCACCTGCCTTCCCTGTGTACTTACCCAGCCTATAGGTTCTTCATGGCGTGCCCCCATAGTATGGTCCCATGGGAGTTCAACTTCCACGACAGAGTCAGGATCTAATGAGGAGACAGATACAGTGTCTAGTTGCCAGTTCCTGCTGTTTAGGCGCTTCCACCAGTTTTCTCATAGGGTGCCAGCATACAATGATGTACATTTATGCATGTTTTGGTGCATTGGTGCTGAGTGGCATCAATTGGTGACACCTCCTTTAACATGTGCCACTGTGCTACCAAGTGACTTTCAACAGGTGGTAGATAAACTGTTGCAGATGTACTGTATGGCCCTTCTCTGAAGGAGAAGTGCTGTCCTGTGTGATTTAAATCTCTCCTTTCCCCCAACTGGCCCCATCAGCCTTAGTCCATTTCTAAACTGAGTTGCCAGTATAACAAGCACAAGTGCTACCATTGCACTACATGGCTGGAACAATATTTATGAATCCTAATGGACCAAAGCTGAAACCTAAAAGCCCCAAATAAGACAGATTGCTTTAGAAGCCATCCCAGTGTACTCTGATGATCATCAGACTACTCTAGAAGCTATTTCAGCATTCCCACTCATCATAAAAGCAAGACGTAATTCACCCCAGAATCCTAAAAGAACTAAGGGGGGACCTAGTGACACCACTGACCACACTTTTTAACAAATCATGGCAGGATGGGGTGGTACCTGAGGACTGGAGGAGGGCAGATGTGATTCCCCTTTACAAAAGTGGGAGCAAGGCAGAAGCAGGAAACTACAGACCTGTAAGTTTGACCTCAGTGGTAGGGAAAATGATGGAATCACTTCTGAAAGAAAGAATTGTTGAGCACCTAGAGGCAGCAGGGCACAGGACCCAAAGCAACATGGATTTACAGCAGGAAGGTCATGTCAGACTAATCTAATTGATTTCTTTGACTGGGTGACCAAAGTAATAGACCAGGGAGGGGCTGTGGATATGGCCTACCTAGACTTTAGCAAGGCATTTGACACAGTCCCGCACAAAAGATTAATAATCAAGTTAGCCAGCCTGGGAGTGGGTCCCAGGGTGGTAGCCTGGGTAGCGAACTGGCTGCACAACAGGACACAGAAGGTAATAGTGAATGGAACTCATTCCAAAGAAAGGGGGGTTACTAGTGGAGTACCTCAGGGCTCAGTACTGGGTCCAATCCTCTTTAACATCTTTATAAGTGACATTGCAGAGGGTCTGGAGGGAATGGTATGACTCTTTGCAGATGACACAAAGATCTGTAACAGAGTTGATACACAAGAGGGGGTAGAAAAGATGAGAAGGGACTTGGCAAGGTTGGAGGAATGGTCAGACATATGGCAACTTAGATTCAATGCAAAGAAGTGCAAAGTAATGCACCTGTGAAACAAAAACCCAGGAGAAGAGTACACAATAGCAGGGGAGGTACTAACAACAACAAAAATGGAAAGAGACCTGGGAGTAGTCATATCAGATGACCTAAAGGTGCGTAAGCAATGTGAGAAGTTAGTAAGGAGAGCCAGGGGAATACTGGGATGCATAGGAAGGGGCATCACAAGTAGAAAAAGGGAAGTGATTATCCCTCTATACAGACAGTTGGTGAGACCCCATCTGGAGTACTGTGTGCAGTTTTGGAGACCTCATCTACGCAAGGACATAGACAGGATGGAAGCAGTCCAGAGGAGGGCAACTAAAATGGTGCAGGGTCTAAATCAGAAACCATATGAAGAGAGACTGAGAGCTTAATATGTATACCCTTGATGAAAGGAGGGACGGGGGCATGATAGAAATGTTCAAGTACCTCAAGGGAATCAACAAAGTGCAGGAGGGTAGCATCTTTCAGAAAAAGAGATGTGTAAGAACAAGGGGGCACAGTTTAAAGATAGAGGGGGGACAGCTCAGGGGTAATGTGAGGAAATTCTATTTCACGGAGAGAGTGGTGGATACATGGAACAGCCTTCCTGAGGAGGTCGGTGGGTCTAAAACAGTGGGGGAATTCAAACATGCTTGGGACAGACACAAAGCAATTATAGTGCGGGGTTGCAGGAAGCAGGCTGTTGGTTAACTAGAATCTGCAGCTTATCCAGTAGGTAGGGAAATGGGCAGACTGGGTGGGCCAAGTGGTCCTTTTCTGCCGTCAAAGTCTATGTTTCTATGTTTAACTCATCAGAAAATGTAGCAAATCACCTAGTGGCTGTATGATAATCTCTGTATGAGTTAAATAAAACAGTGCAACTTATTCTAAGATCATCCTCGAATCAAGAATTTAAATACTTACAGACTGGTTTCTGTTTGCTAGTTAAGGGACAAAATAAATATTTTCAAAAACAGTTCCGAGCAGAGATTACCCAAGATAAGTTGTATGAAAGACAGTATCAAGGCACTTACTGTAAGGATGCTGAAAGGTACTGTTTTAAGCTGACATATAAAGGGGATAGGGTAATGTAAAACAGTGGGGAAATGCACTAGAACATTTAGAATGTCAGGCATTAAATAAAATGATAGAAAGGGACATATATGCAATGGGGCATTTTAAATGTAGTTGGAAAGCCTTGTTTGGAAGAGTTCCTGTCTAGTAAAATACAATAGCATATGGCAATAAGTCCCAGAATGTAGGTATCTCTGCTCACTGTGGATGAGAAGTTCAGGGGAGCATGCAATACAACTTAAGCAATAAGGCACAAAGATGCATTGATGGTACTAGGTTTACTCCACTGTTAAGGGCATGGTGAGGCATGAGCCAAAGCCAAGTGCCATCAGCCCCCTGACCATGGGGTAGACATAGTACCACCAATGTCCCTGGACTGCCTTATTGCTTATATAAAATGGGTCCATAGGCAACTTTTAAAAAATTAACACTCTAAAAATTTTGAAAGCCACAAAAAATATAATAAAATGTTGCTAAATAATGTAAAATTGTCCCTCCACAAATGTTTTCCACTGCTCAGTCATCTGGCTTTCTTCACATTCAATACATTGTATGATTGTTAACGTGGAATAGAAAAATTCAAAGCTCTGCATTTTTCCAGTAGTAGAATCTGCCCCCCTACTGACACACACAAATAACATGGAATACTTAAATTCAAAATTCTGCAGAGTTCCACTGGCATACACACACAGACACACACACAGGCCTCAAGCAGAGCCAGAATCTCAATTTTGTCTGTTGCCAGGTAAGGAGCAGAGAGTTATCTGGCAAACTAGTAGGGATAGGAATGGTATTTTTCATAGTCATCAAAGGAACAACAGTAATGGAAACTCTGAATATTATTTGACTTTTTAAATTTGTGTACGTGTGTAAGAAGGGGCTCGTGAGTGAAAATAACATTAAGTTATTTACTTACTTTATTTAATTTAATGGACTTTTATTTTAGGGCCGCGTTGAAGTGTTTTTTATATATGAGTAAAGTTTGCAGCCATGTTTGTGATGGAAATTAGGACATCCAGTAAGTGGCATATAAATTCTGTGAGTTACTCTGGTTGACAGGGTCTTGTTTTTTAACCATTGGTGGTACTCTCTTAGTTCCATGGCTAGAAACAAGTTTCAGCCAATCAGGACACAGGGATATCCTTGCTTATTTTATATTCCACACCTGTCTGCATGCATTAGTTTCTCTGTTTTTAGCTGCAGTTCAACACCCCTTTCACTGTTCTGCATTTTTTTAACCTATGGCACAATTTCAATGTTTATCAATATTTCATGTTTCATGGCATATACTTATATGCCAAAAGAAGAAGTAGATTTTTAAAGGTATTCTTGGAAGCCTTATTTTACAATATCATCATTATTTGCCAGTCACTCACTGACTTCTCACCCACCGACTTCAGTAGCCATAATGTTATTTCTTCTTTGTAAGGTTTATCCCCCTGACTAAGGGTTAGAGAAGTGGGTCATTGGTAACTTCAATCTGGTTACAAGTTTAGGCTCATAAATTTGGTTTGACTTTAAAAAATTCAGTTGAACCACTTCAGCTCCCAGTGCAGTTGCTCATATAAAGTAAAGCAGACTGTAAATAATGGATAAAAATGCCATGAGGTCAGAAATTGATAGTATTTACTGTATCACTTGTAGCAGATGCTGTGGGCATGCATCTGATATGGATTACTGTTTGTGGTGTTGGGACAGTCTGCAAAACCCATTAAGACCACCAGGTCCCAAGTTACTATTCATTGCTAACAGCAAGACATGTTCCCCCTGTGTAGTCTCTGTTTTACCTCCAAGTCAATTACTATATTCTCTCTCTCTCATCTCATTGATTTTCAAACTATGTAAGATGGTCTCCCAACAAAAAGTTATACATTAACTCATTGCCTCCACAGGAGCTCTGATGTTGCACCACTTGTCTCCTGTATACTGTTAACAGTAAATCCTGGGCCTAAGCAAAATCAAGCTATGGTCAGCATGCCACAAACAAATCCTAATAGATCAAGAACTGTAAGTGCTAGACACAAAGTATAGTGGCAAAGTTATTCAGCATAAAATTACCTTTCAAATGGTGGTATGCAAATAATAATATGTAATTTAGTTTTTTTTTATGCTGGTTGAAACAGCAAAAAAAATATTTTTTTCACTAAAACAGTCAATATAAGCCATACACAAAATACCATAAACAAATGCAAATAACTCCTAAAGTATTCATGATATACACAAAATATCAGTGGCAAAGTTGTTCAGCATAAAATTACCTTTCCAATGGTGCTATGCAGTCAAATATATATTATATTCTGTTACACTATATGTGAATATATAAGTGACTTCTCCAGATGTTGCAAGGGCACACTGGGAGTCAGCAGCTGACTTCTGCAGGTGTCCTCAGGACACACCAGTGTATTTTACTGACTACTACAGGCGTCTGCTAGGAGACAATGAGTTAAAGACATAAAAAAAAATTAAAAATATGTAAGACATGAAAGTGCCCATAACAGGACTTCTTTATCTTTGACCAACTTTATGTGCTCTGTGTTCCCAGTGTCACCTGATCATATTTTGGCTGTTGCTGATAACAACATGAAAGTTATTACAGAAGGAGAAGTTTCACAACTACTGCTGGAAGTAGTGAACCAGAGTGTTGTTCCAGTGCCAGTAGCAGTAGAAGCAGTATAGGGAGACTTGTCGACAGGGGATGTAGGAGTGGGAATAGTTGTAGATGTCACTTGTTGGATATGTGAATATTTGAATGAATAAATTTAATCTTTGATAAGTTTAATTTATGAAAGGCTATCAATTTATAATTCTCATGATCTAGCTTTGATGCAATGTCAGAAGAAGAGGAGAAGTGTGAGAAGGACTCAGGAGGTTGTGTTTTGTATTTACATTCTTACTGGTTTATTCATGGTGTATTTGCTGCTCTACTATAAGTGTAACAAAAGTTTCTGTTTAACATAGTCTAAGTATGTACTGAGCATGAAAACATCTTTATTTTTGGAATCTAGCGGTGTTGTCATGCCAAATTTAATGTTATTGTAATGCTTCAAAACCTATCTGCAAGTTGTGTCAGAAATACTTCTGCTACTTAGACCAGTGGATGTCCACTTTCTAGATTTCAGTAAGGCATGTGACTCTGTTCCTCACGGGGGCCTGTTAGATAAGCTGGGAGAAATGGGGGTGGGGAACCAGATGATCAGATGGATAGGCAATTTGCTCCAGGACTGGACCCAGAGGGTCGTAGTTGGCAGGATAGTCTCATCCTCAAGGAGGGTCATTAGTGGGGTCCCACAGGGATCAGTCCTTGGGCCCCTTCTGTTCAACACCTACGTCTCTGACATAAGGACAGGTATCAGGAGTGAAATGAGTCTCCTTGCGGATAACTCAAAACTGGGGATGGTGGTGGATGGGGAGGAGGGGGGTGGCCCTACAGGGGGACCTGGAGGCTCTGGAAATATGGTCTAGAAAGTGGAAGCTAAGGTTCAATGCAGGGAAATGCAAGGTACTGCACCTGGGGGCCAGAAACCCAGGCCAAGTGTACACCTTGGGGGGGAATGCTACAAGTCTCGATGGCAGAAAGGGACCTGGGGGTGGTGGTGGATGTCAAGATGAACAACTCAGAGACTTGTAGGAGGGCAACAGCCAAGGCCAACAGGATGCTGGGATGCATCGCTAGGGGTATCACTTCCAGAAGGAGGGAAGTGATACTCCCTCTGTAAAGCTGCTTGGTGAGGCCACACCTTGAGTATTGCATGCAGTTTTGGAGACCACACTTAAAAAGGGACATTAAACTCCTGGAGAGGGTCCAGAGTAGGGCAACCAAAATGATTTGGGGCTTGGGGGACAGGATCTATGGGGAGAGGCTCAAAGAGCTAAATATGTACACATTGGAAGAGAGAAGGGACTGGGGGGACATGATAGAGGTCTTCAGGTACATGAAGGGGTAAATAGGGGAAGAGCAGTCAGGGAGCTTTGAAGGAAAGAGAAGGGGCAACTAGAGGGCATGGGTGGAAGCTGGAGGGGGAAGATTCAGGGGAGAAAAGAGGAGGAGGTGCTACTTCACTGAGAGGGTGGTGGAGCCATGGAATGTGCTGCCCAGGGGGCTGGTGGAGGCAGAGAAGGTAGAGGGGTTCAAGAGGGGGTGTGACAGGTACAGGGGAAGGGTTCTGGAAGCAAAATCCAGTGCAACGAGAATATCCGGAACTGGGAAAGGAGAAGCCAGAGAGGGCGAGGGGGGGGTAGCAAGGTCAAATCCCAGGGTGGGGGCTGACCAAACAAGCAGACACAAAAGACCATTAGGCCTATTCTGCTGGCATTTTAGTATGTTAGTATGTACTTCTTTAATGAGCACTGCATCCTGCTGTGATGACTGAGGTGAACTAGTGGTGTAGCTAATACCATTTTCTTTAGTGATGGTTACCAGCCCTACTGTAGCATTTGTGCAGTGTGGAGGCAGGGCAGTATGTGATGAAATGTACATGCAGCAGTGATGAGTGAGGATGAGGAAAACATGATTCATGATGGAATGATGAGGAGGATGACAATGTGGATGTGTTGTTTTTTTGATACAGTTTACCTCTATGGATTTTATTTTAAAGCACAATACTAGTTATCAAAACTTTAAATAATATGGCTGGCAGTTAGGGTAAACCAGAACATCAATATATCTGATTTTCCTTTTACTTTATTTCATTTCTGAGGCAAGATAGAGGATTTGTATTAGTCCTTTGCCAGGTCCACCATTATAGATGTAAGCAGATTAAGGTGGTGGTGTGTTGTTGCTCTTCAGAAACATGTGCTGGCAACACCATGACATACAGTGAGTGCAATTAATGTGTGATCTCTGTGGAGAAGATTTTTGAAAGTTTCTAGGGGCAGTCATCTTTACTATAGATAAAAACAAATTACAAATCCTGTAATTAAAAAAAGGTCTCAAAAATAGCTGACTGAATTTAAAATATCTGAATGAAGACTCTAAGATGATCAGGAATACATAACTGCTAAAAACAGGTAGGATTACATTTTTGCTGGCAAACTAATACTGCTGCATTAATTTACTTACTTACTTACTTTACTTGGTATTACTTGGTATGAAAGAACAGAAGAAGGCCAGAGCCCATCAAGAATGTTCCCCACACTATGTGGGACATTATTTATCTATTATCCCTCAACCAAACATCTAATTTGTTTTTAAAGACAGTGGCACTAGTTGCCTCTACCAATTCTTGTGGCAAGGTGTTCCATACAATGGATGCTCTTACTGGAAAAAAGTTTCCCCTTTTGCTGGTTTTATAAGTTTTTACTTAAAGCTGTTTATTATGCAGTCTTGGAACATGTCTCTTTTTGGAGAGTGTTAGACCACATTTTTCCATTAGATCTGATGAATTTAATTAATTTAAAAACCATGAGCACATCACCTCTTAATCTTCTAGTTTGAAGAGAGAAGAGACCAGTAGTTTTTAATCTGTTCTGATAATCCAAGTTTGTTCATCTTGGAATCATTCTAGTTACTCTCCTTTGAACCTGTTCAAGAATTGCTATGTCTTTTTTTTGGTTTGGATTCCAGAAAGGGGAACCATAGTCTAGATACAGTCTAATGTATGACCTATACAATGGAATAAGGCATTGTTTAGTGCGATTAACAAAAGTGCTTTTTATTTGCCTCAAAAGTCTGTTGGTCATGCAAGCAGTTCTAACACAGTGATCATTTGATGTAAGTTTATTATTAACATATATCCCTAAATCTTTTTCACAATTTGATGAGTGAAGTGGTAGTCCATTTATATAATATATCGTTTTGGATTATTTACACCAAAATACACTACTAAACTGCATATGATTTTCATTTGCCCAAAGTGTTCATTTTTCCAAATCTTTCTTTAATGCAGAAATATTTTCTTGATTATTAACCTTGCCCACCAATTTAGTTTTGTCCACAAATTTAACTATGAAGTTATTTGACCCTGTTTATAAATCACTGATAAAGAGATTAAACAATGTTGGTCCCAAGACCGACCCCTGTGGTACACCACTTGTCACACTACCTGAATCAGACAAGATACCATTAATTCTGACTTTCTGAGAATGATTTGTCAACCAGTTTAAAGTCCAGTTGACAATATCAGGTGACAAACCTAGATTGTGCATTTTAGTAATGAGTTTTTCATGTGAGACTTTATCGAAAGCTCCATTAAAGTTCAAAAAGAATTACATCAGTAGGGATACCCACATCTAGTAGAGTACTTATATTATTGTGAAAAGATATCAGATTGGTGGTGCAGGAATACTTGGGAGTAAACCCATGCTGATTTGAATCATAAATTCCTAATTTTTTACAATCTTGATCTATTAGAGACTTCATTACTCATTCCATTAATTTACCAGCCACTGAGGTCAGGCTAATTGGATGATACTTATGCACAGAACCTCTATTGCCTTTTTTAAATATGGGAGTAACTGTTGCTGAATGCCAATCATTTGGTACAATGCTTTCTTGTAAGGATTTGTTGAAGATAATTGACAAAGGTATAGAAATATTTATAGAAGTTTCGATCAGAAACCATGGATGAATACCATCTGGGCAAGGACTAGTATTTTTTTTTAGTTTTTTGATAGCCTGTATAATGTCAGTTGGATAGAACCTATGATAATCTACATGGTAAATTTTAAATGTACTAATAGATGATTTTTGAGAGAAGACAGAACAAAAGTACTTATTAAAGAGATTCGAGGTTTCTATACCAGATAGAGAAGAGCCATTGGTTATAATGTGACCAATGGTCCTCGATACACCTTTTTTACTATTTATATAGGAGAAAAGAGATTTGTGACAATCTTTTGTGTGAGCTAGTTTAAATTCTAGCTTATTTTTTGCCAATATAATAGAATTTTTTAAGTTTTTCACAGATAGTCTGTATTTATGTAATAGAGTAGTTTTAAATGGAACAGAACTATTCTTAAGTTTCCTAAAAAGTTTAATTTTTATTTTAATCTGATTTTTAATTGTCTTGTTGAACCAAGGGGGAATTTTTCCTTTATTATTAAATTTCCTCTTAGACGGAATAAAGGTATTTTCCAAATAATGTACAATGTTTTTAAAAAAGACCCAAGTTTGTTGTGTTGTACAATTAAGAAGATTAGATTCCCAGTTTATGTTTTGTAAGTATTCATTGATTTTAGAAAAATTTGCTTTATTATAATTTTGTATACATTATAACTTCCTTTGTGTAGTTTTAAACTGTTAAATTTCAAAAAGAATAGATGAATGATCACTGGTCCCAAGTGGATCCCAAATTTGTAAATTGCTAATTTGTTGCTCTATGTTAGTAAATAATAGATCCAAAATATTAGGACCCTGAGTGGGTTCAGTAACAAGTTGTTGTAATCCAATACTAACTACCACATCTATTAGTCCTTACTCGGCATAGGATTGTCCTGAGAATGAGTCCCAGTTAATATGAGGGAGGTTAAAGTCATCAAATATGACAGTATCTTGAGATTCTGAAAAATGTGTAATTTCTTTAAACATATCAGTTGTGTAATCTGAATTTGCAGATGGAGGTCGATAGATGTTACCGATAGTTATATAGGACTGCTCCTTCAATTAGATTTTAACCCATATACTTTCCAAAGGAAAGGGAGAACACACTTCAAAAGAAGGAATATAATTTTGTATGTACATACAAACTCCACCGCCTTGCTTATCTAATCTGTTTTTATGATATAACTTATAACCTGAAATTTCTCTGGACCAAATTGAGGATGTGTCCCACCAAGTTTCAATTACTCCCACCACACCTATATTCAAAGTTTTACATTTGACTTTGAGTTCTGCTAATTTGAGTTGGTTTAAAGATCTTGCATTCAAAGCTAGGAATTTACATTTAGTTGTAATAATATTTTGGTAAGTATTCAGAGACTTGGGAATAGACCCATTCTCCCCCATTGTTTTTAGTTTAAACAATGATTTATGATTTTAGTGATATTTTTCTCCATAAGTGTACTACCTCTACGACTGAGATGTAAACTGTCTCAGCAAAACAAGGAAGAATGATCTGAAAATGATTCCCAGTGGGTAATACAGGGTATATCCTGCTTAAAACACCACTTTCTCAGCCATTAATTTAGGGCTTTGATTTTCTGCGTCATGGTAGATGTTGGTATCGGGACAGGTCGAATTTCAGATATACATAAACAGCATCCCCTATCAAGTAACAGGTTACATAACGCCACATAATCCAGTTGTAACTGATTAAATGGGGTGTTGTTTATATCATTAACACCAACATGTATGATAACCAGTGGTTTTTCCCCTGCATTTTGTAAAATTTTAGGCATGATGGAGGTAATGTCAGATGCCCTGGCCCCACGGAAGCTAGAACAAGTGCGGTTGTTCTGGTCAGTATTGCATACCTCCCTGTCAATGTGTTTAATGATTGAATCTCCCCGGACTAACACTTGTTTTGAGACAGTAGGGGTACAAGAATCAGAAACAAGTGATTGTTTAACACACTCTGGAGCGATTAACTTAATAGGTATTGATTTGGTAGCTTGAGACTTACTAGGACAAATATTCATGAGCATTAACTCCAGATTGAAACAGAGGGTGATGCATAGGATAAATCATGTATCACTTCATTATTTGATACAGTTAATTGCTCAAACCTATTACGAGTTTCAATAGGGGCACTATTGTGTATTTGACCACCCCTCTCTTTTTTAAGAGGCTTTGTGACAATGGTCCCGTCATCATTATCATGAGAAGAAGGTGGATAATCATCCACCTTATAAGAGGGGGCAGAGGCAACAGGTATACTAGTACTAATCATTACAATTGTCTCCTCATCAGAAGGCATAGAAATGCTACCTTAATGTGAAGGAAATTATTCATTAGAATGAAATTGTTCATCCATAAGGTCAATGTAACTTTCCAATTTCCTAATATCAGTAGAAACTGGTTTAATATTAAGCAGAAACGCTATCTCTGCTTCAAGAGTAGTAATCAGATGGCAATTATCACATACATACTCGCTCCCATACTTTCCCTCACTATACATCAAACATTGCATACACTTACTAAGTTCTTTTTTCCATTATTAAAGGTGCATATTTACTAAGTAGAGGATATGCTAAAATTATCTTATCCAAGTTTGTCTAATGCCAGCAGTTTCAGCGTGTCCAGCAGACACAGCAGACATGCACAATAGTGCTTTTAAAAGAGAGATATTGATTTGGGGTAGGAGGTATACTAGCCTATACTTAGTCCCCCAGCTTCCCACAATGCTTTGCTATTCACTGAAGAGTCAGTTACAAGCAAATGGTACCACATAGGGTTGACAAAACCAATGTTTTTCTATGATCCTTCCCTTTCTACTGCCAAACAAGAAGTTCCTGTTGACAGTCAAATCCAGTGGCTATAAAAGTAGAACTGGTTTAGGGTGGAGGGGTGAGATAGAGGGCAATTAGTAAAAAAAAAGGCTAGCAACAGGAAGTTGCAATGTGAGTCACCTGCTTTTACAGTGTCTAAGCCACACCCCCAATTAAGCTCTCTCTCATCCTACTGGTTTAGCAAAGTAAGTTTATCCAGTACCCTTCACAGCACAGAACACTAACTGACTTTCTTTCTTTTTTTATCCCTTAATAAGACCCCTTCTACTTCTAATAAAGTATCTGTCAGCTTAATCTCAACAGACTGACTCCTGCTGAGATATAAATTAATAAGAGAATGTAGCTTCTTTTAGTTAGCTGCTTTCTGCTCTACATGCAAGGCTAGCAACAGGAAGTTGTAATTTGAGTTACCTGCTTTTATAGTGTCTAAGCCACACCCCCAATTAAGCTCTTTCTCCTCCTACTGGTTTAGCAAAGTAAGTTGATACAGTACCCTTCATAGCACAGAACATACACTGACTTTCTTTCTTTCCTTTCTTTTTTAACCCTAAATAAGACCCCTTCTACTTCTAATAAAGTATCTGTCTGCTTAATCTCAACCAACCCTGACCCCTGCTGATATATAAGTGTTAAATTAATAAGAAAATGTAGCTTCTTTTAGTTACCTGCTTTCTGCTCTACAAGCAAGGCTAGCAACAGTATTTTAACTATTATTATAGTCATTATATTCATAAATATGGCTTTTTTATATGCCATTAATATGTTAATCTGGATGGAGGGAGAAGGAGGAGGGGAAGGAGGATAAGGAAGCTATGTTGCTTTCTGAAAAACTGAGTCCTTTTATACTTAATTTTTATTAATTGTTATTAATAAATTTAAGTATATATATACATTGAAGAAACATAATGGCACTGGTGGTAGGAAGAAGTTGATGAAGATGTGTTGTTTTCTGAAGCCAGATTCTTTATTTTTTATTTGAATGCAGTTACTATTATTATTATTTTATTATTAGCGACTATTATTGAATTTGGCTTTATGTATATGCAGAGAAAACATGATTAATGATGAAGGGGATGACAAAGAGATTGTGTTGTTTCCTTAAGCCAGAGAGTCTTTATATGCTTTCTTTTTATTTTAATGTATTTATTATTATTAGGTACAGTGGTAGCCAGTGCCACATAGAAAGATGACATGCCATTGTATCCTCTTCTGAAACCCCAATATTACTAAAACTACATTAGGTTGAATGCAGCTTTAGTGACTGATATGGCTGCACGGCACAGCAGTGCTAGGAATATGATTCTTGATGGTGCTGGCTGCCACTGTATTATTATCATTATTAGTATTATTATTATTATTATTATTATTATTATTATTATTATATTTATATTTGGCTTTATTCATATGTTGAGAAAGTGTATTTTTAATTGGATTTTTGGTGTTATCTATAAATTACTCTTAGTTCAGTGTTTTTTTTGTTAGATACACTGGACTGTTGGTGGTGGGAACCAGCGCTGAGGGATACTTCCAAAGGAAATGGGTGGCAATTGTAATATTTTTTTCTTCTTTTCAGATACTGTGAAATAACACACCTTCAGGTGGTAAAGGGCAAAACAGACAGGGTAACAGATATGATATACACTATGAGAAGATGCAATATTCTGATATAATATAATTTGATCATATTTAATATAATTTAATAATCATTTTTAATTTTGAATGATTATTATTACTATAGTAGGAGTCAAAACCATAAATGGTTTCAGGCATGGCTGGGTCAGCTTGGAGGTTGTCGTGGGTACTCAGGGAGATGGTAACCGGGTGGAGACTGGTGGATAGGGAGGACTAGAGCCCATGATGACAATTAGTTCCCAGGGATAGATAGGGAACCATGGGCAGACTGGATAGACTATTGGCCTTTTTCTGCCATCATTATATTGTTTCTATTACTGTCATTATTAGTAGTAGTATTAAGTTATGTGTCAAAAAAACATTAATCATGAAACTGCAGTAATGATTTGGACTTACTGCTTGACTCCCTTTCCTCATACTGTTTTCAGAAGCTGTTAGTGACAGGAGAGTAGTGAACTTTGTGGAACTGGACACCAAATGCAAGAGGATTTTTTGGGGGGACTAGATTTTACAATATTGGATTGATCATATCTGTCCTGAGATGGGGAAATGGAAGCACTTGATGAAGAAAGTGGGGAATCTGGTTTGCTTCTTTTTGTACAGATCCACTGTATAATCCACAGGGAAGGCTACTTGCTCTGCAGTGAGAGAATAACCAGTGGATTTCTGGGGAGGAATGAACCATGGTTTCTTTGGCTGTATTATCATATGAGCAGCACTTGCTCCTCACAGCCTCATGACCATAACTTCACTCCATCCCTTACCCACCATGACAAGCTCCTCCTCCTTCACCACCACTGCATGCATAACTTGTATTTGGTGGAACTGCATGGTGGAGCATTTACTGTATCTGCTCCTTTCCTCACCCTGCATTTCTTTCTCCTTCTGTTCTTCTCTACATGTTTTTACATGCATTGACAGCACATGTATAGCAGATGATGACTTTAGTCCCACGAACAAGCTGCCACTAAGCACAAACAGTGATGACTCAAATTAGTCATCACAATGATTCTGAGATGTTAGTGTAACTCGTACACCTAATGCATGCACAAGCCTCTGTCATGCATGATTCGCAAGATGACATGGAAAAGCAATATTATCAGGCCAACCCCTTACTTCACTGACAGACCAAACACCCCTCCTGTGAGAAACTTTGTATCTCAAACAGCAGCCTACTTTAGTTTTAATTCTCTGTATGGCTAATAAGCTCTCTGACACAGGCAAAAAAAGATTGATTTCTGTGCCCCACACCACCAGCGGTCAGTCAGTAAACAATTATCTGCCAAATACAACAATCCTTCAAAACTCCCCACCACACCTTTCCCAGTTTGTTTAATTCACTTTACCCTGCTCATGCTCAAGTGACAAGAAAAATAACATAAAAGAAAATATGACAGATTTCTGTGCCCACTACATCACCAGCATAGCAGCACTCACTTTGGTAAAATATACTTGTCAAATAAATTCTTCAAAAATACCCCTGCACCTTTCCCATTTACTTCACTCTTTCCTGCTCTGCTACAGGACCTGCAGCTGCTAGTTCAGGCTTACACTGTGCACCCGCTCCTTTTTTTTTATCATGTAAGATTTTATTGGGTTCTCAGTGATAACAGACCATATAAATGGTACACAAATACCAGGCATAACATTAATTCCATGTGCAAACATACAGAGGCAAGTCATCTTGTTAAACAATCAACTATAGAAAATTAAGCTTAATACAAGAATACTCTGGTCCAGTACAAATAACAGTCTCAAATAAACTTAGAAAAGGCTCATGTTGTATACACTAACTATCCTTATCAAGCATCATGCATCCTCTTAGATCAGTTAGAATAATACTCAACTGATCAGATCAGTACAATTCAATCAGCACCTTTACATATTAAAATTGCTGTCAGGTTAACCCAGATTACATATACCAAGTAGTCTAGTATTAAGTATTTAAGTATCCAGATTACCAGAAGGCCAGAATGGAGGAGGGAGAGAGAGTAAGAAACATAACAAAGGGTGGTGGGGAACAATCAAGGGCCAGAGAAGTATTGTCATTTTAGCAACATATTGTCATTTTAGCAGTTGGATCCTGAGTCAGGATGATGGGGGATTTTGTAATGGAGGAGGTGCAATCATACAAATGTAAGAGTACAGATAAGCCTTTAGCCACTGCCGTAAGTCCCTCAAAAACAGCCAGGTGGGCCATGGCTGCCTGCCACTGTAAAAGTACAGGGGGTTCAGGTTGTCTCCACCTCACTAACATGGCCCTTTTCACCTCCATGACTGCCACTAAGATCCAAGCTTTGTTAGAGGGAAGAAGTGGATTTAATGTTGAGGTGTCGCCCAACAAAAGAGCGCAGTGTTGAAGGGAGAGTGACTTGCCTACTATTGTGGAACAATCATCCAGGACCTGCATCCAAAAATTCCATAATGTTGGGCAAGTCCACAAGATGTTTAATAAATGGGCAGGGGAAGAGTGACATCTCCAATAATGGTCCTATGTCATAATCTTGTGGCTATGGAGAACTGTGGGGTTCCCGTACCACCTGAGGAGCATTTTAAGTTGTATTAACTGGCTCTTTGAATCCTCATACACTGTATGGGCCACTCTGAGGCACTCCAACCACTGCTGTGGGGGTAAAGGGTGGGGGAGATCTCACTCCCATGCGGTTCTGCTAGTTAAAGTGGCATCAGGTTGAGAGTATCTAATAATTTGGTAAAGGGCACCTACGAGACCCATGCCTTTTATGGGTTGGTGGAGATCTCTCAGGCAACTCCATGTAGACTGGGATGGCGGAGTCTTGAGGAGGGGGGTTATAATACTCCTTAGCTGAAGAAATTTCCAAAAATCTATTGATGACAACCCATATCTATCTCAAATCTGTTCAAAGGACATTAATGTTTGGGTGTTTGGGAGGAGGAGATCTCCTACCATTTGAATGCCTTTGGAGGCCCATGAGGTTCATTTAAGCAGCTTGTGATCTACAATAATAAGTGGATTGTTCCATATCGGAGCACAATAGAGAGGGGGGAGATATTCCGAATGCGGAACCCCAGTTATTGCCATTGCCCTGCACCAAGATCTGCATGTTTCAGTCATAAGAGGTGTGAGCTGATGTACAACTGACTTTCTGCTAGATAGCAGAGAAAAAAGGGTGGCGTCAGTCGAGAGAGCAGCTTCTAAAAGTACCCATGGGGGGTGTAGAGCGGGGAGTGAACAAGGCCATAGCCTGGGCCATTCTAAAGGCAAGATGGTAGCCCATGAACCAGGGGAGCCCAAGTCCTCCTCTGGTCCAATGGGCTCACAGTTTCATCCGTCCCCAACTGGGAACTTTACCTTCCCACAGGAAAAGTAAGTAGTAGTAGTAGTAAAAGATTTTTATTCATACAAAAATGAATATGGATATCTCCACTGAGCCAAAGCTCCTTTACAGTGAGGTCCAGGGTATCAGTTCCAGTTACTCTTATGATATTACAAAATATAACAAAACAATAAATACAACACATTTATACATCAATAAATATGACACATTTCCAAAAAATCCACAAAGTAAACCAAAGACATACTACATAGCAACAAATAATCCACAGTAAACATTTGATACAATTTACAAACTACCATTTCATTATCCTTATTTTTCCAGCCTAATCCCCATCATAGATGATATTCTCAATAAACCATTGAAAAAAACACAGGAAAAGTGAGATCATTTTGTCTAAGGCCTGGAATGGCTTTTGAGAAAGAGGGATTAGAAGGTTGTTGAGCAGATATGAGACTTTGGAGAAAATGAGCATTCTAATAGCTTCCACCTTACAGTTCAGTGTTAAGTGCAGCTTAGTCCGGTGCTGAGTTTTGGCCGTTAGGGATGCCAGGAGAGGAGAGGATAGAAATTAGCAGATTCTAAATCTTTCCAGGATGCTGTAAGAGTTATGCCTAAGTAGGAGAATCCCTGCGGGGCCCAAGCGATGTCTGTACCAGTAAGACATTGTCTACTGCAGTTCCCATTCAAAGGAGAAAGAATAGTTTCCTTTTGTTTCATTGTTAACCCCAAGGTTGAGGTGAATTCCTGCAGGATTGATAAAATTGTGGGGAGGGAGGAGTGGGGATTGGAGAGTGTGAGCAGCATGTCATCTGCATATCTGTTGACTAGGTAGAATGATTCCCTCACAGGGATAATGTTGATACTAGGGGTGTGTATGAATTTCCTGATCAGGGATCCAAAGTTATGAAGAAGAGAAGAGAAGAGAGGGGGCAACACTGTCTGGTGTCTCTTTGTAAGGGGAAGGGAAGTATCCCTGTTAGTAAGAATTCAGGCCGTGGGTAAGTGATACAGGGTAGATGCCCAGGAGCAAAAATAGGGCCCAACCCATATAGTCTGAGGACCTTGTGGAGATAAGCCCATTCCAGGGAGTCGAACGCCTTAGCAAAGTCAATCTCTAAGATGACCATAGGGGTTTTGGACTGCAGTGCTAACCACTAAAGGTCCAGAGCTAGTCGCAAATTATCTGCACTTAATTTCCCCTTTGAGAACCCAGTTTGTGATGAGTGAATCAGGTTAGACAGAACAAGGGACAATCTGGTTGCAAGAACTTAAGCCAGTATTTTGGTGTCTATGGGAAGGAGCGAGATGGGTCTGTAGTTTGCACACAGCAAGCTCTCTGAGGATTTTTTAGGGATTAAGGTGATTAGGGCCTCACACATGGTAGGGGGAGCATTGTATCTTTCTGAGCTTCTCAGAGGGCTCGTGGGGAGGGGGGTGATAATGTCTTCCTGTAATAGTTGGTATAGCTGTACTGACATCCCATCTGGCCCAGGGGCCTTCCCTTTCACCATTTGGAATAGGGCAAGGCGGAGTTCATCACAGGTGATAGGGGCATCCAGGTCATGCCTCTGCTCTTTAGAGAGCTGAGGGAGTTGCACTCCCTGGCAAAAAGTTTTCAATCACTGGGAGAGCTCGTCCTCCGACAGAGTATTCTGGGACTGATAGAGCTCCTGATAGAAATTGTGCATGGCCTCATTAATGCTTATTGTTAAGGGCAAGAATTCTGGAGGAGGCTTGTTGTTTCCGCAGGTAGTAGGCTAATAGTTTCCCTCCCTTGTCCCCTGCATCCCAGGATCTATGTTTGGCTCAAATCAGTTGCCATTCTGCTTTTCTGTTCACAACACATTAATCCTATGTTTTAGGCCTGTGGTGTTAGCCAGAAGAGGAGAGTTGAGTGGGTTTCTGGGGGAGCTTTTGAACTGTTGTTCGAAATGAGTAAGTTCAACTTGCAACTTTTGTTTTTGTTTCACTTTCTCCTTGTTTTTAGCTGCTGAAAAGGAAATAATTCTCCCTCTTATAACAGCCTTGAATGCTTCTCAGACTGTGGTTGCTCGAGTTTCCCCAGGGGTGTTGATAGAAAAATAGGAGTGGGCCTCATTCTTTATATAATCTTGAAATGTTGCATCCTGCAGCAACAATGGATTACATCTCCATCTCGTGGAGGGTGAGCCCTGCCCTGGTGGGGAAAATGTGATCATAACAGGAGCATGATCCGATATAACTATGTTGCCAATCATTGGGTTCCCTACCCCAGGCATAGCAACATGGTTAGCCAGCCAAAAATCGAGCCTACTGTGAGTCCCATGGACGTTGGATTAGAATGTGTAGTCTCGCCCTTTCGGATAGCTAATTCTCCAGGGGTTCCCCAATGCCCATTCCAACATCAGAGTGTTTAGCGTTGCTAGGACTTTGGGGTGGGATTAAGGCATAGGAAGGAATTTGTCTATGAATACATCCTGCACCAAATTTTGGTCCCCCATCAACAATATTGGATATCTAGCTCTTTGCTGCAAAACTCTGTAAAAGCCTGGTTCAGTTCAGAGTAGATGTCTCCTGAATTGGTATTATGGCCATAAACATTGGCTACTATGATCTTGCTGCCTGGGTAGGAATGTTTAGCCACCAACCACCTCCCTTGTGAATCATGGTGGTTGAGCTTCAACAGCCCAGGGTCCTGTCTGCCGTAGGAGGATAGCCACATCCCTGGATTTTGTGGAAGTGCAACTGGCCAGTACTGTCCCTACCCAGAGTTTCTTTAACCATTGCACCATACGGCTGGTGAGATGCATCTCCTGGAGCAGGGCAATATCAGCCCTCATGGAGTTCAGAAATTGCAGGATCTTGGTACATTTTGCCGTATGGTTGAACCCCCCGAATATTCCAGGAGACACATCTCCAACCCTGTGGCACGGCTGAAGATGATGTCATTGATGTTCACCACCAGATACTTTAGTAAGGAAGATGATACTCACCCAGCAGGCAGCAGTAGAAAAGGCAGAAGGAAGGGGTACCCAACTACTGGCTTATGCTAAAATGTGTGCAGCTGGTAAACCTCAAAGAGAGGGGTGCTGAGAAAGAGTTGAAAATAGTGAGTGTTGTTGCCTTTGACTTGTAAAAACCTGGACAAAATGGGAGATATACAGATTATGTATAGTCTTAACAATAACCAGCTATCAGACAACAAATTTGTATTATTACAATGTACAATGTAAATCACTAAGTAGACAACAATAATTCAGCTATTGGTACTGAGTTGTGTGTGTGAGAAGGGGCAAATAAGCCCTTAAGCCACATTGCTTCAGGCACCAAAAAAAAAAAGTAGGGGGGAGAGGTCACACCGAACATGGGTGATCTGTCCCAGCCCGACTCCATAAACTTAGTTACAAGACCTGTTCTGAAGAGTCAAGGCAAGTCTGGAGACCGTGCCCATCCTGACTTGGGGGGCAGCAAGGTCAGCCAGCAGGTAATAGGCAGGGGTCGCCTACTGGGGAAAAGAAGGGGGGGACTCTGTCAGCCACCCATTTCACTCATAAATCAAGCAGCAAATAGAAACAGTGTCTATGTCAGGGGTTACAGGGGTAGCCAGCTGTGATCTGTATAATGCAGCGACCATAGGTAGTACTTGACCCTCCCTTTATAGGTTCTATGACTGTGTCTGATCACGGGTTATGTTTAAGCAGATGAGCCTACTCCCTAGGTTAAAATTGTATGATTCTGACACCCACTGTAGGGACGGAGTTTATTCCCTGTGTGCTGCAGTTACAGCAAGAGGGAAAGGGAAAGAGAAAAAGGTAATGGGGGGAGGTCACAGAGTGGGTCACAATTGCTCGCTCGCCATCACACGAAGGTGGCTAAATACCTGTGCTAAGTGGGAAAGTAGGTCACAGGAGTAACCTAATTGGGCATGATGCCCACAGTACATAGGCAAAGCTCTGTAAGTCTGAATGCAAGTCATGAGGTAGGAGGACCCACTTCCCCCTTCCCAGCAGACTAATGGGGGTACAATAACCTAACCCAATAGCAGATCTGAATAAAGCAAATATTATACAGTTAGTCACTTTCTTGCAAGGCCTCCCCACTTTCACATATTGGGTCCTTCTTAACAGGGTTGAAAGGTGATGTGGGGGCTTCTGCAAAAGTTTTCAGTCCAGGCTTTAGCAGGCCGGCAGTCGCTGCGGCATCTTCTTCACTTTCTTCCATCGTAGATGCCCAGTTTAAGGGAGCTAGGTCATCCATAGGTGTTGCGGTTATGTCCTTGTAGTCGCCCAGCTGCTCTTTCCTCTCCAGTATAGGCAAATTCACCCTTAGAAGTTTTGCGGGTGGGGAAGCTGTGGGGTTTCCCTGTACTGTGGAACCGGGGGGTTCTGGAGTGCTGATACTGTCTCGTTGGCAGAGGAATATCAGCTGAGTCCAAATGCTTGGGCTTCAGGTTAGTGTTGAGTACATCGGGAGCCATGAAAGCAGCAGAGGTGACCGGAGGTTGTTTAGTCCCTGCAGCAGATGGAGCCCATAGTTGCCTGTGCGTGGAGGAATCCCTGTTGGGCGGACCTGTTCGGCTATAATTGTTTTCCCCATAGGCAGCATTTCCTTTTCTGTTGGTTCCCTGGTCTATTTGGCCCCTTGGCTCCCAGAGGCAGCTGGGAGAAGTAGCTTTTGACTGCATGTTTGGCCAGTGATTCTGAATCCAGGCCTTGGCGTCCCGAGGTGATTCTGCAAGGAAGGATTGGCCATTTTTGGACAGGTACAGTGATGTAAGACCCTTGAAATTATATTGGATTGAGTTAGCATTCAGTACTCTTTTCAGAGGGTTATAGGCTTTACATTTGGCTGCCACGTCCTGGGTAAAGTCTCTGTAAAAGGAGATGGTGTGCCTCTCCATACCAATTCTCTGATGTTCGTTGTAGCCTTGAGTAGATGCTCCTTAACTGAAAAGTGTAGAAGGTAAGCAATAATAGTCCGTGGGCTTTTGACATTGTTGGAGTTGCCAAAAACTCTGTGCACTCATTCCACACCCACTGGCTCCTTCCAACAGTCTCCTAAGCGCTGTGGAATTCACTCATTCAAGAATTTCTCCATGTTCGGATCCTCAGACCCCTCCAGTACCCCAAGGATCCCAATATTATTTATCCTACTTCAATTTTCCTGATCCTCCGCTCTGTGCCATAATTGAGCTAATTTGACTTCATGATCTCTGAGTTTTTGTAGCACACTGATGTGCAGTCATTCCAACTCCTCTGTTCGCTGTTCAAGGATGTTCTGCTGGTCCTCCAGCATGCGGATATCGGCAACATTACCCGCTAAGGAAGCGCCGATGGTGTCAACTCTTGTCAGCAACGCCTCAAGCATTTTTGTAATATTGGTGAGGGCCTCCCCCACTTGCATCTGGTCTGGGGATAAGAAGATGGCCCAATTGGGTACTCCTTCATTTCTGGTATCTGGAGGCTCCATCCCGGCCATAGGATTGAGGAACAGAAGGGAGGTATTACAGAATTGGCTTTTTACTGGTTACTGTTTGGTCCCCTCTTGTTCAGAAGAAACCTTCTGTTGCAGCCTAGCGTGGAGTGGGGGAGGGGAGGGCACTAATGCTCCGAACTAGTGGGATACAGTATAGCTCGAAAAAATGCATTCAGGCCTTTGCTGCCTAACAGGAGAGAGCAGGTCCGATATTTGCGCTGCGCATCAGATGCAACAGAAGCGTGGCTACCCTAAATAACAGTTCCAGAGTGGTGACAGAGGTGGGGAAGGTATAGTAAAGCAGTAGAGTAAGCCTTCAATCCAGCATCTTGGTGGCTAATGTGAGATTTATCACCTGGCTGGGGCAGAGCGAGAGATCTAGTCTGCCATCTTCTTCGGGTCCAAGCCTGCACCCGCTCCTTTAATCTGCAGTATGATTTCACTAGCCTACCTACCAGATATTACAGTTAAATGTAATGATAATTAGCTAACTGGAATAACTGTGAATGATTCTGTGATGATTTTGAAAGTTTTCTGAACAAAGTCATTCTTTTTCACATACCGATAATAGGATTTCATTTCAGTAGGTGTTGTCTGATGGCACATGGTCAGACACACTATTTAAGGTACCACCGCCAGGCACCACCTGGACCCACCTATTCCAAGTGATTAAGTAGGGTTTGACATCAGCCCACTGGTCAAATGCTAGTAGTTTCTGCATTGGGCTCATAAAATGTTAATTTAACTAGCCATGCAGGCTTGAATTGGAGGTGGTCATATTGCAATATGTTCACCAATTGGTCCAGTGGAATTCCTATGAAATCTGTGGATATTCCCAGTCACCAGCTGCAAAACTTAATTTCAGTCTCTGTACAATGCCCCACTCACCCACCCCTAGAAGGATCCTCTCCTCTCATATTCTCTGCAGTCCTCACTACTAGATGGGCTTCTGTAATTCCAGATACAGGGCATGAACCCGGAGCAAATGTGATGGTATAATTGTTTTGCTTATGAGTGACCATAGCCAGTAGGATTGTATGAGACATGAATGTTAATTCTCAGTACCACAAACGAAAGGGTATTAATTATTTAGCATTGAAGAATACAATCCATTACACTGTAGATGTATTCAAGTCATGAATGTGAACTCACAAATTCCACAAATAATAGAGCATTCAGTATTTCGACTGAGTATCTTTCTTTATTTGTGGGGAGTCAGAAACAATATATTGGCCACTTATAAGAATAAAGCAAGCATTGGTTGATGGTGAACATGTTTGCTTGCATGCTTCTAGGCCCACTGTATTGTCCCACATTCATTCATTCATTTATTTATTTATTTATTTATTTCAAGTTTGGATTACAACCTTTGAGCTAGAAGCTCATTTCCAAAGGCTTCATGTCATACAAACAATAGGAGACCCAATCTGGGAGACCCACTCTCTGCAAGAACATAGACAAGATGGAAGCAGTCCAGAGGAAGGCAACAAAAATGGTGCAGGGTCTGCACCAGAAGACATATGAAGAGAGACTTAAGGAGCTTAATATGCATACCCTCGAAGAAAGGAGGGAGAGGGGGGACATGATAGAAACTTTCAAGTACCTCAAGGGAATCAACAAAGTCCAAGAGAGTAGCATCTTTCAGAAAAGAGATGTGCAAGACCAATGGGGTGCAATTTAAAGATGGGGGGGACAGCTCAGAGGTAATGTAAGGAAGTATTTTTTTATGGAGAAGTGTTGTGGATTCATGGAACAACCTTTCTGAGGAGGTTCTGGAGTCGAAAACAGTGGGGGAATGTAAGAATGCATGGGACAGACATAAGGCAATTCTAGGGGGCAGGGGTAGGAGAATGTAGGCTGTTAGTTAACTAGGATCTGCAGCTTATCCATTAGGTAGGGAAATAGGAAAACTAGGTGGGCCAAGTGGTCCTTATCTGCTATCAGATTCTATGTTTCTCTGTGGCACCACAAATAACAAACATGAGTTGGTTTGATACATAAGAGAGTGGAATACAGAAGAACAATAGTTTACACCAGATAACACACTTGTTAATATGAAGAGAGGTAGGTGGGTCATCAGGGAGGTTATCAGGTAACAATACATGTGAGTTTCAACAAAAAAAATAAACATGTTATCAGAAGGAATACAGGATTATTAGGGGAAGACAGTCTGAGAGAGGCTAAGTCCAACACAGGTGGGCCCATTGTCAAGGAAGATGGGGAAGGGGGGGGTTAGAACTTGTACTTGAGACAGGAGCCTGTGCTAAGTGGGGAATGAGCAGTGCACTTGGCTAGCAAGGTGGATCCTAAACATGGTCTTAAATGGTCCGATATGAGTTTTGGTATAGAGGTCGCTAGGCAGGGAGTTAAGCGGGGGGGGTGAGGTATTCAAAGGACCTCTGGCCTAGGGAAGTTCAGCAGAAGGAGACCTTCTAGGAGTTGTGGAGTGCACTACGAGTCTGTCTTTGAGGTGCTCCAGGAGTAACAAATCTCTGGACACCAGGGGGTGTCATACCAAGGGTAGACTTTTTGGCTAGTAGTCTGAGTTGGTATTTTATTCTATGATCCAGATCTAACCAGCCCATAAGGGAATAAAGGTCACAGGTGTGGGTCAGGTGTGGGACATTCAGAAAGAGCCTGCAGGCTTTATTGAGAGTCATGACAATTCTTTTGAGGGCTGTGATGGAAATCGCGCAGTATACGACCAGGCCATAGTCAATTATGGAGAAGACTGAGCTGGTTAAGGCAAGTTTGAGTGCTTCCTCAGTGAAGCATCGCCTGTGCCTGTACAGCTGTCCCAGACTTCTATTCATGGTTTTTGTTACCGAGTCAATATGGAGAGAGTAGGATAGGGAACTGTCCAGCATGACACCTAAGTATTTGAAACTATTAACCATGTCAAGGACGTCATTTTCTTTGTTGCGAATGACAAGTGTAACTGTTTTAAACTTATTGTGTGATGATGCAAACACATTATGAGGGACATCTCTTTCCCCCCCTCCTCCCCAATTGTGCTGTGCTGCATAGCAAAGGTGCTACTGCCCCCACAAATATTAAAGCAGAAATCTGGGCAAGAAATTTGTAATATCTGGTAACTTGGTAACTTGGTATGTGTAGGCAAAGTAGGCCATTGGCCCATTTAATTGTCTCCCACTCATAGTGGGCTTATCTGTTCACATTTCTTATGTAATTTGGTAACAAAAAATTTTCTAATCTACTTTTAAATATGTCAAACAATGTAGAATCTATAACATTCTTTGGCAAATTATTCCAAATTGTAGGTGTTTGTATATTATAAAAACATTGATGCCTATTAGTTCTTGCCCTATATATAAATATTTATTTATCATGTGATCTTGAATTTACTAATTTTTGAACCCTTCTTATATTACATTGTGCCATTAGGGCCTTGTCTTCCATGATTCGGTATAAAAATAATAGATCTCCTCTGATTCTTCTGGTCTCCAAAGAGTACAGATTTAGGTCAACCAATCTACTGTTATACTTTGCACAGCTATGAGCACATAATATAGTCACTAGTTCAATGACTAGTTGTTACGTTGTTCTGGGTTTGGAGATTTGTGTTTGATAATGTGTGTCACATTTTGAGGGCCAGTGCAGTGATTTGAGATTCTCAATAAACACAGTCACTGATGACAGTTACATGTTTTGTCAGGGGGGAACTGTTTTATCTTCCAATTTGCAATAAGAAATCTAAGTGCATACTTAAGAACCTTTTTTTTGTTATGCCATCCATCTACATCCTGCCAGCCATTACTACTATTACCACAGTATGCAGCCATAATAAGAGGAACAGTTCTGTGTCTGTGACTGTGTCAGCAAGAGCAGGCACTGGATGGAATGCACAGTTGACACATACTGTAGTGATTCAGTTAGTTAGATTCGCCTAAAATGACAATGCAGGCAAATCTGTTTGACTGCAGACTCCTCTTTTACGACTGCACAGCGAGAGCTATGCATGATGTAGTGTAATTGCATTGAAAAGGGAGTTTTGGAAACATGTGACTGTGAATGCACTACAGCTGTGGACAGCTATGTTCTTCCACCAGGGTGGAATAGAATCTCTCTGTATCGCTCTGTATCCTGCTAGTTCTAGCTTCAAACTATGCTGTTACTTCTCCCACCTCCCCTGGCACTTTTTTTTTTGACAGGGAAGGCACTCTTTCCCTCCCCTCCCTCTCTCTTTCTCACTTCCCTTTCCAAAGTTCCACCAGTGTAAACTGAACCGTGTTCACCTGTGGCACCTCTTGCACTCCCCCCCAGCAGAACTGTACATGTCTTGCACCCCCAACCCAACCCCTCCATTTTTTCTTACTCTCTCTCTTTCCCCTCCCTCCCTTCCCCTTCTATCTCTCTCTCTCTCTCTCTCTCTCTCTCAGGTTCCACTGGTGCAAATTCAGCCATACTCATTGGCAGCACCTCTTGCACTCCTCCCAAACAGAGCCATGCACTCCTTGTACTCCAACCCAGCTGTCCCCAAGACAGTCAGTGGCATTCCTTCCACTAAACCCCCACCCCTGCTCACCAGCAGCACTTGAGTTACAACCCCCAAGTGAAGCCAGCACACATTAGGAGTCATTGCCTCCACCCTCCACATTAGGATTTATTTAAAAAAAAAGTATAGCAGTTTGGGAGAAAAGTAAAAAAGTTGTTTTTTTTAAAACAGTAGAAGGGATAACCACCAGCTGTTACAGTGCACGCTTATGGAGTTGGAGTTCCTCTGTTGCCAATGTTGTAGCCTGTTTCGTTTTGTGTGGGGAATGAAAAAAGTGAGATATTATTATGGTCCATTTAAAAAGACTATTAATGGGGTTTCTTTATCTGATGAGTGAGAGAGGGAGACAGCAAGTGAGAGGGTAGGCTGTGGTAAGTAAAAATTAAAAAAAACAGCTGTAAGCGAGATGGTACTTGTGTTTACCTGTGATGTCTGATTTCATGGTCTGTTTTAAAATGTAATGTAAATGATTCTGTGCTGCTACTAGCCTGTTTAAGTGTGATTAACTGGTTTCATCAGTACAAACAGGAAAAGAGAGTGAGAGGTGGACTGGCAGTGGTAAATACTGCAATAACAAAAAAGATGCTTCTGTTTTGTGTTAACCTACTATGTCATGCTTCTGAAACAAGATTTCCTTATTATTCCTGCACTGGCTAAAATGGGTATCTTGCTTAGTGAAGCCTATTCTTTCCAATTAGAGGCAGTATAGTGTAGTGGTTAAGTGCACTGAGCTGCAAACCTAGAGACCTGCGTTTGAATCCCATCAGCCTCCACTTGCATACTGTCTGACCCTGAGCAAGTCAGTTAAGTTCCTTGTGCTCCCTGGATACACCTGGAAACAAGCTCTGGCTTAGTGTGCCTTTCCTGGTTAAACAATTTCCCCTTTCTGATTGTCAATGCCATATGCATATAGAGATTGCACAGTATTAACATACAGAAGCTGGCTTTCCTCTTTGGTCTCTCACTGACACTGACTCAACTAGTGTACTGCTTTACTACATCAATTCCTTGTTCTTATCAACTGGATATATAGCAGTGGCCCAATGTTCAAAACTTTGACCGGCAGCAAAAGTTGCACTGCCCAGCAAGCAAATTTAGGCCACAGCCAATAGCACAAAATATTCAAAGGAATAGCCCAGGGGCAAACACTGCTGAATATAGCAGGCAAATGAAGGTGGGCACCATGGCTATGTGTGCAATGCAATGACAGCCCAGCAAAGAAGATAGCTCTGAATATAGCAACTGTACAGTGCAAACAGCAGCAGCATCCCAGTGCACACAGAGGTGGAGTCAGGCACAGGTGAACTACGTGGCCACTGTGGGCGCTAGCAAAGAAGTGGTGCATAACAACTCCAACCAATGGTGAGGGCAAAATACTGTAGAGATGCGCACAGTGTCAAAAACGTTTGCTCAAGGTAAACACATTTGCCCTGGGCAAAACACTGCCATATTGAAAATGAATATGCAAATGAGCCTACTTAGGCATTCTGAGGGTGAGCAGCCACATTCGCATGTCAGTATGGCCTGATTTGCATGCATTTCCATGAGTAGATTGTCTGGGTTATTTCAGGGTGCACACAGCATCACCTGTATGCTGGACTGGAACTATAAGTCGGAAGCTGCGGGCTGGGTTTGTACACAGTAGCACAGACTATTGTGCCCCAGGGGACAAACACCACAGGCACGGGTGGTTGTGCTGCATGCCATAGAACTATTGTTGTTTCTGCTACAGTGTGTATCATATGCTGCAGTACCATGGTTAGCTGGTATGGTGAGGGACACATCAATGTATACTGTATGTCAGGTAACATTGAATGCTGCTATCCACAGATAGACAGCCCCAGCTGGCAAGTGTGTACTACCAGTGGGTAACACTGCCATACTGTCTTGTGGCCCATATATGCTATGGGATTCTCACAGTGCCACACACATGTCCAGCCATGTGTGACAGAATACATTTTCAGGTGTGTGGTATGTGACTGGGTGGGGCAGACACATGATATACCATCATACAGACCCAATGATGTCAGGGGCATTCCCATCACTGGAACATGTGCACTGTGTGGATGACCCCAGCCATTGGCACCACATAGTATGTGGTGCATCCCAGACACCTGTACATCCTCCAGCCACCCTCCTTTCTCTCACCACCCTCCCTTGACTCAGTGCAGCATGTGTGTGCTGTATTGGGTTGGTGTATCCCCTATGGAGGGATTGGGGGTGTGTGCTGCATGTACTCACAGACAGGGTGTCCACTGTGTGCTAGGCCACCCTCAACTGCATGGCAGCATTGGGACTGGTGCCAGATGATGGTGTCATGGGCACTGCCAGGGTACTGTGCTTGGACTCATGGCCGGTACCATCTGTTTGAAGCATATCTCTTCCTTGACATATGATGTGGCCCAGGGTGGCTTTCTGCCCTCTCTTCCTGCCCAGTGACTGCAGTCATCAGGTGCACCATGATGCTGTTGTTGCATATTGCCCTGTTGCCTGTTGCTGCTGTGTCCACGCCACTCATCCTTGTTTTGCCCAGAGTTAAGACTACCTTTTTCTGGGTGGTAACTTGTGCCATGGTATGTGTTGTGCAAACTCACTTTGTGTGGTGCTAACATGCTGAATATAGCATAGCACCTTTATTCATGTATATACCCCCTCTCTTTACCCAGTGCATACATTATTATTTTGCATGGTGTTATTCCAGTTTGCCCACACTAATCAGACTTTTGAATATAACATAAGCATGTAAATGGCATGCAAAGTGCACCCAATCTGATTGCCCACATGGCACAGTTTTGAATATTGAGCCCCAGATGTGCTAAATATCTATTCCTTGTAAATATTCATTCCTTAGGCATTGTTACTTATAGTCCAGCTCTAAGGATCTATCAGATTCTTGTATGTTTGTAGTGTCAGCCAAAGAACACACACACAAGCAGTAAGTACTAATGAAAGGCTTATTACAATACTCACACTAAACATGTGACAGAGAATATCACAAGGGAGTCTGTTTCTCACCAGTTCCCGAGGAAGGTATCATTCTCTCCATGAGGAATAGGCTTACAGAAGGTTATATAGTAGTGATAACAACATAGTTACAGATATGAGGAACATAACACATTGCTGCATAAGGTGTAAACAAGGCGTCTCACTTGGGCAGTTACTTAGGAAACAGAATTACTAATGAGTAAGAAGTTAGAACAAAGAAACTAATCTGTCAGCAATAATCACAGACAAAGAGAATGCTGAGTAATCAGAAATATATGTGGCATGATACCTAAGTATAAGACACAAATTACATATGATTATACGAGAATATAAGAATATATAACAATCACTGACAATCCAAAAAGGCCCTCTTATTAGTCAGATATCCATGTGTATAAAATACATAAAATAAAACATAACCTAGGTAAATGCATTATAGTGAGGTATAATGTATCATGCATGAGAGTAAAACATAAATCATAATAGTAAAACAACATATAAAAATGATTTAAACATAATATACAGTAGCATATATTAGCAGCAAAGCACATTCCTAATACCCATGCTTGTAGGATGGGTACCTACAGCTGCATGTCAGCAAATAGTAGTATCACAATATAAACGACCAGGAATACATTGTAATGTGTATGGAATAGTAAGGGTGTGTAACCCAGGCATGCAATCCCCTCCTTGTTGCCTTGGGAGAAGAGGCAATACAACAAAAAGAAGATGGTTAAGCACCATGCCCCGTGGCATGAATCTGGTAAATTAACTTTAACTGGTCTTGATGGTGTTTCAGGGTTTTCCTCAGACAGGAAACCATAATAATAATAATAAGGCAAAGGATTAGTAAACCTCGAATAACCATGAAAATTTGAAATGTAAACCTGACAACTGGGTTTTCCAAAATCATTGCAATATCATCACTGATTAGGTCATCAGGTGCAGCCTGATCCTTAGAACCATTGTTACTGACATAAATGAGGTGTGTATCTGTCCTACTGAGAAGAAATTGGAGAGACAAACTCAAGTTGTCAATGTGAACATTAAATATAGGTTAAAACTCAGTCAGAGCATCACGGTAGTCAGGGCTAGACTCAACAGTATAAGGTTCCAGGATGGGAAAAGGGGTAATTACAGTGTGACCTATGACAACACGCTGTTTCAGGAAAAAAAAGAAATTAGGAAAGCTCACATCACACAACTTAGAACCATACCAAAATTGCTTATAGGCAGTCACCACACAGTATTCGCTGTCAGTAGAATAAACCACCTTGGAAAATGGTATTTTCCATTTGTGTAGCTGAATGGGGCATGAAATATTTCTGTCTATAATCCACAAACCACGATTAGTTCCAGAGACAGAGCCAAGGTTTCTTCCAGTGTTAAACAACATACCAATATTTATTTTAGATAATTCAATCCAAGTGCCTACAACTGGCACTTGGATTGAATCCCAATGCTGACACTGTAGTGCAGCATGAGGGGGGTGCTGCACTCCTGAGGTGCCATCTTTTTGATGAGACATTAAACCGAGGTCCCATCTGCCTGCTCTGGTGGTAGTTCAGGTGGATGTTAAAGATCCCATGGCACGAAAAGAGTAGGGGGATTTATTGAAAAGGATAAATCAGACAAAACAAATATGCAAGCATTCAAAGAAAACAATAATCAGAAAAGCTTAATTCAGCATAAAAACAAACAAAAAGGAAATCAAAAAGAATATACAAGGAAATATCATAAAGAAATCATTCACGTAATAGGAAAATCAGAGGTGGCTATCCAAGGCATATTCCGCTAATGTGCTTCCAAAACATGTTGTGGTAAAACATTATATTCCCCCTGAAAAATATCACGCAGTTCCCTAGTAACATTCATAATAATCACATCAATAGTTGTATCTTTTTGCTGCAACATAAACCCACATCTGAGATGTTCAGATGTACCATTTAAGTACTAAACAAATAACATGCATCATACCCTTATAAAAACATCGCCAACCCTTATGGTAAACACCACTCTTCAATTCTTCACATGTTATTGTGGAAAAAATAGGTACAGACCAAATGTGTTCAAGAGTTTGCCAAAATGCATGAATAAAAGTACAAAGAAAAAATATATGTTCAATAGTCTCCTCTGCTTGTGTACATTCTGGTGTGATGCAACTGTGTTCAGCAAGCTGTTTGTGCTTTGGATTTCCTTTGACATTGATCTTACCATGGCAACTAAGCCAATGAAAATCCCACATTTTTCTTGGGACTCTCTGTTCAGTCAACAAAGCCAAATGGGCCTCTTGTAAATGTAGTGGTCAAACAAGAAAAGTCAGAGGTTCAGTAAAATTTGTGTAATGGTATGATGGTATAACTGTTTCCTAGTTTTACCAATCAACATATAGCTAGACACACACCATGTTCGTAATTTTAGAAATATTTCTCTATAAAAACCAGGAAGGGTGGGATCTTGTTTCAAGTAAAATGTCCTTGATCTCTCCCAAATTGAAACCATTGTTGAATAGTGGCATAAAAATAAGAAACCCAAACCTTATCCTGATTAATTAACAGTGGCCTAAGATTAATATAAAAAAAATACAATAAAAAAATACCAATGGGTTGACCACATTCAAACCCCCTAATGAATAAGGCAAATATGTAATATTACCATGGCAACTAAGCCAATGAAAGGGACTAGATATTTTTTGAAAGAGAAACTAGATCCTAAGTACATTGGGAATTGGATCCAAAGGATTTGAGTTTTCTGATGGTCTCTCCTTGGGCGTTTCTTTTCAAAGTCCGTGACCATTTCAGGAAGTAGGGGAAGCTAAAGTCCAGAGATAAGAATAGTGATAAAAGGTGATTGAACTATTTTCATTTGGTGTTGTACACTCTTGCCATTCATTTTCAATTTAGTATGGCTGCATATCAAGAGCTATGCATGATGTAGTGCATTGAAAAGGGGGTTTTGGTAGCATGTGATTGCAAATACACCACAGCTGTGGGTAGCTATATCCTTTCACCAGGGTGGAATTGAATCTCTCTGCATTCTCTCTATTCAATACAGTGCAGTTGCTTCCTCCCTCCCTCCCCCTGCTGTGCAATTTTCTTGCTCCCTGACTCACAGTGCCATGTACCTGACCGCAAAAGCAGAGACTTACACCATAGAGGAGATTATATCTCTATGAATGTCCTGTTACTCCTGAATGCAGTCCAGCTGCTGGCAAACATGCTGTGGTGGAGCACAGGTTCACTCACAAGGAAGTATTTGTTTCTGTGATTTGCCAATTCAGTTAATTCTGTAGGCTTTTATAAGGGGTGAGTGAGATCATTCATATAAAGTGCTGCTCTGCACTGCCTGGGTGAAGTTCGAACTGCAAAATCATCCTTCAACAGGGATGATGATCACAGTTTGGCACTCTTTAATGAGATACCTTGAACGAAGCTCCCTCTGAAGTTCCTCCTCCTCACACAAAGAAGTGCCCCACTTTTCCCCTCCAGCTGGATTACAGTTCCACTCCATGAGTTACCCACTTAACTGCAAAAACTAGCAACTGCAGCCCAGAGTAGTGTTGGTATAGACAGTGCAGGTTTTGCTTCATGAAGTTCACAATTGTCCTTGAAGGGACAGGCAGATAGTGAAATGTGTAGGTCTGGCTGATGAGACAAGACCAGGCAGCTGGAACTCAGGGATAACTCAGCACTGCATAACTCACTCTACTGCCTCCCTGCCTCCCCTGCCAAACAGTGCCATGACTGCCTCCTCTGCCAAGCAAAAGCACCTTGAATGTTTACTTTCTGAACTTAACTAATGAAGTCATCAGGAGTGTACATAATATGAACAGCACTGCAACGTCACTGAAAAATCATAGAGGGCTGACTCAGCAGAGGACCAGGAGAAGTTGTATGCAGTGGCATAATGTGTCAGTCATGTTCAGCACAGTTCACATTTTGTTTCTGTATCATATTTTACAAATACTTTAACTGCAGCATTTTAGGATACATTTTCTCCAGTTAAGCTTCCTGACATGTTGGCTATATCTGGAAGCAGGACCGAGAACTGAAAAAAAAAAAAACAGTTTTGATGGGTGTTAAACCCTGAATCACGCTGCCATCACTTACAGTAAGTAGACTTGGACTTTTACTTGTTTGAAATCGGTGCAGCTGTGCAATCTTCCCTGTGTCTGTACAGCAAGCGTGTTCCTGCGGAGTTCAGAGAATCACCTGTTCCCATTCAGTGTCTCTAATTTACCATCTATGCTGCATTTGGATTTACATGAATACCACACTGTAGTCATGTTTTGTGCCTGACGATAAAAGAAAATCAAGATTTTTGTGGTTAGTCAGTGGAACTGTGCATTAAGTCCAGCTTTTGGAGAGTTGCTGACTGACTGGTCTCTGGGATGAAGTTATCACTCTCCTAGTAAATGCAGTCCTTTAGTCTGTTAGGTCCCATACAGATTACAACACAGCTCACTTGTGACAATCTTTTTCAGAACCTCAATATTTCATTTCATTTCATTTATTTGTTAATCAGGTTAAGGCAACTGGGCCGAGGCCCTTTTTCAGGCCCAACCCGAGCATGTACTGTACATACATGCAATATAACATACATAAAATATAGGATAAAGTATGGGTCTGGGTGTGTAATGAGAATTTACACACACCCGAGGGGTTTGACGCTACATAAACCCCGAGAGCGAATTTCGAGGGGTTTATGCATAGCATCAAACCCCAAGGGTGTGTGTAAGTTGAGTTCACACACACCCAGAGCCATATTTTATTTTATATAATTGTTGGGTTTCTCTTTTTCCCCTCAGCAATTATATAAAATAAAAAAGGCTGCTGTGCCGCCACAGTCCGATCACGTCATGGCGCAAGCAGTCAGCTTTCACTTTTATTTTTAACATTTGTCCGACTATTGTGAGGGAGGTCGAGCCAGTAAAAATGAGGAACATCAAAAGTTTAGTTGAAATTTTGCTTACTGCCGAGAGTCCGTGGCAGTTTTCTTTACATGTTGGGTCTGTGGTTGAGAAGTAGACGGCGATCGAGAATTGAAGAGCACGAGGAGACGAATGCGCACAGTGGGGGAAACTGTGCGCGTGTTTGCCGTTATAAATGCTCCTTTATAATGGCAAATTACACCACAGTTTTCCTATGGGAAAAAGAGGAAGCCATTAATTATTACAAAATAAACATACTAACAAGATGACAAGTTACCAACTAATAATTCAAACACAAGTACAATTCATCAAAGACAACAAATATTTTTTAAATCTAATTTTAAAAGTAGTATATGATTTAAGTACACACAGAGAAACGGGGAGTTCATTCCACAATTTGGAGGCTTGAAATGAAAATGGATGAGAACCATATTTATTCTTCACAGAATAACTCTCCAGTGTTATACCCTCAGCTGATCTTAGGGAAGATCTCATCACCCGATTCCTGACTAAACCAGAAAGGGAAAAAAAAAACATCAGAATGAACAGCCAGATGGACCAAATTACCCAGAGCATACATATGAACATACAAAATTTGCCAGCAGATAAAAGCCTAGAGGTCTATCAAGTCTGCTTGAATGTGCAGCTAGCACCCTTTATTCTGCAGCTGCCCCTCCCTTCCACCCCTTCCCTTCATTAACCCTCCCCCTTGTCCTGTCCCATCCTCATTTGAAGCAGTCCACTGTTCTACTGCATACCACTTCAGCAGGTAATGCATTCCACCCAGCCACCACCCTCTCTGTAAAAAAGTGTCTCCTCATCTCCCTCCTGAACCTTCCTCACTCCAGTCTCATATCATGGCCCCTGGTGGCCCTCCCCTCCCATACTTTGAACAGCCCCTCTGTACCCGTCTTGTTTATTCCTTTCATGTGTTTAAAAGTTTCAATCATGTCACCCCGTCTCTCCTGTCCTCCAGTGAGTACATGTTCTACTCCTTCAACTTCCTCTCGTATGATAAGTCCCCCAGCCCCTTGATCATCTTTGTCGCTCTGCACTGCACCCCCTCCAGTAACTTAATGTCCATCTTCAGATATGGATCCCAGTACTGCACTTGGTACTCCAGGTGTGGTCTAACTAATGACCTACAGTGGCAGAATCACCTCCCTCCTCGAGGATATACCCTTGCAATACAACCCAGCATTTTGTTGGCCTTTGCAGCTGCCTTTCTACATTGTGCAGAGTTGTTCATTGACCCTGTAATGAGCACACCCAGATCCTTCTCCTCTCTGTCTGGGCTAGCTGCCTCCCCTAGCTGGTAACTCCTCCTTGGGTTCTTCATCTCAAAATGCAGCACCTTGCACTTTTTGCATTAAAGCCCAGTTGCCAGGTGTCTGACCAGGTTTCAAGCTTTGCTAGATCATCTTGCAACCCCTGCCATCCCCCTAGGTCATCCACCACCGCGCCTACCTTGGTATCATCAGCAAACAGACTGATCTTGCTCTTGATGTCCCATGATATGTCTGCAATGAATATCCCAAACAACACTGGTCCTAACACTGAGCCCTGTTGAACACCACTCGTCACTGCCCTTGGGTGTGAGAGCTCCTCACCCACCACCACCCTCTGTTGCCTTCCCTGCAGCCAGTTTCCTACCCATCTCACCAGCTTTGCACCCGCCCCTGTGCCTACTAACTTCCTTCCCAGCCTTCCTTGTGGCACTGAGACCGAATGCCTTACTGAAGTCCAGATACAGGACATCCACTGCATGGCCCCTGTCCAGTTGCCTAGTTACCCAGTCATAGAAATCGACCAGGTTGGTTTGGCAGGATCTGCCACATATGGAGCCATGCTGTCTGCTGTCCCGTAGTCCTTTGGCCTCTAGGAGGGCCACCAGCCTCTCCTTCAGGATAGTCTCCATTAGCTTACCCACGATGGATGTGAGGCTCACTGGTCAGTAGTTTCCCAGTTCATCCTTGGGGTCACTCTTGTGGTGGGGCACCACATGAGCCATCCTCCAGTCCTGAGGTACATACCCCGAATGTAGTGAGGCATTAAATAGGTCTGCCAAAGGTCCTGCAAGGACCTCTGCCAGCTCCTTCAGTACCCTGGGGTGGATGCCATCTGGGCCTGGTGCCTGGTCCACCCTCGGTGCCTTCAAACCCTCTCGAACTCTGCTCTCCATGATTTCCCCATCTGTCACCACTTCCCCCGCTTCTGCCATTTCTCCCACCTTGGGTGTCAACCCCTCTTCTCTTTAGTAAATACTGAGCAGAGTACTCATTTAGTGCTTCCGCCTTATCGCACCCTGCTTCCACCCAACCCCCCTCCTTCCTAATCCTTACTATGTGGTCCTTACAGCTCCTTTTCTCCCTGATGTACTTAAAGAAGTCCTTCTCCCCCTTCTTAATGCCAGCCTGAGTTCCGTAGATGCTTTGGCTCCCCTTACTGCCCTTGTCACCTCCTTCGATTCTGTCAAGTACTCCTCCCTTTCCTCCCCCCTCCCTGTTTTCTTGTACTTCCTAAAGGCAGCTCTTTTCCTTCTTACCTTTTCCATGACCTCCTTGTTCAACCAGATCGGTTTCTTAGCCCTAGCCTTCTTGCTCTGGGCTTTGCAGCAGGTTTTGGTTGCCTCCACTATCCCCAGCTTTATGAGCTCCCACCTCTGGTTAGTGTCCATACTAGATTGAATTCTGGACAGGTACCCTTTTACCACTTCCCCCATCCTCCCAAAGTCGGCCCTCCTGAAGTCCAGCACTATTGTGCCAGATTCCACTCCTTCCTTGTCCATATCCAGTGTTAGCCATGCTGAGCGGTGGTCACTCCCTGACAGCGGTTCCTCCACTGTAAGTTCTCCCACAAAGTCCCCATTTTCCAGCACAAGGTCAAGGATATTTCCTAACCTGGTTGGTTCACTGACCATTTGCAGCAGGAAGCTGTCCTGGAAGGCATCCAGCAGTACCTGCTCCTTCTGTTCCTGGTTGTTGGGGTGCTCCAGTCCACTCCTGACATGTTGAAGTCCCCCACAATCACCACTACCCTTCTTGCAGGTCCTCCTGATCTGTCCCCTAGTTCCTGTCTAACTCCTCCATCTGAGATGGTGGTCTGCTACACCACTCCCATTCTAAGAATCCTATTCTTGGAATCCTGGATTTGCATCCAAAGTGACTCCGTACTACCCTCCTCCCCTTCCTCCCTTACACACTTCAGTCCTTCCTTCACCTATAGTGCCACCCCTCCTTTCCCAATCACTCTGTCCCTACGAAATAATCTGTACCCTGGTACAGACAGGTCCCAGTCATTGTATTGGGTGGCCCATGTTTCCGTGATGACTGCAATGTCCACCTCTCTCTCTGCCATGAGAACCTGTAACTCTGCAGTTTTCCTCCCAAGGCTCCTAGCATTAAGGGTAACCACCTTCCACCCCCCCCATCCTGCCCTCCTTTCCTAGCATCACCAACAGTACTTGCCCTTTGTCCTTTGTCACTGTTATGGGGGGTTAGCTCATCTGGTTTCCCAACCTGTGGTCTCTGCATATCTATTCCCCAACTACCCCCCCCTTATAGTTTAAATTTCCAACTTCCTCTATGTACTCCTCCATCCTCTGTTTCAACACTTTCTTTCCCGCCTCACTCAAGTGTAGTCTGTCCTTGGCATAGAGACTACTGTCCTCCCAGGTCCCTCCCACCCCCAACAGCCCATACCCTTTAGCAAAACACCAGGTTCTTAGCCATCTGTTAAATTCCTCTATTCTCAGCTTTCTGGTTGTGCTTGCCTTTGCCTAGGAAGTATCTCTGAAAAGTTACTGATCTTCCTGCCCCTCACATAGTGTGCTAGTTCCTCAAACCTCCTCTGGACTGTATCTACTGTCTTGTCAGCCAGGTAGTTTGTCCCAAGATGTATAATTAAATTAGGCTTGTCCCTACTCCTTCTAGCATATTTCAGAACAGACTGTCCCACCCTTTCCGCTGTCATTCCTGGCATGGCCTCCACCCAAATGTGACTATGCCTCTTCCCCTTGCTACCCCATCTAACTCCTCTTAGTATTGAGTCCCCCAGCACTAAGATTCCACCCCTCTTACTCCCTGCTTGCTTCCATTCATCTACCTCTCTCATTTCCAGCTCCTCTTCTTCCTCCTGCACATTATTTCCCCCTTTTACCCCTGTTGCAATTCTCCCAGCAGAACTTCCCCCCGCTCCAGTTTGGTCCAGGCATTTATCAATTGCTCCTCTAATTTCATCATTTCCCTCCTCTACCTTCTTCCTCTCTAGCAGTGCACAACTATTTTCTGAAGGCCCTTCACAAATGCCCGCTCCCTCTCTCTTCATAGTAACCTGTTCTCTCCTTTCCACTCCATGACTTTTGCCACTTCTTCGCCTCCCCTCACAAGTCCCTATCTCCTCCTTCCATTTGTCTTTTGTCTCCTGACCTGGTTTCCCCAGCAATTGTTCTTCCTGGCCTGGGCCCTTTGTCTCTGCTTCCTTCTTCTGACCCTCTCCTCACCACTGTTGGCTTCATCGCCCTCCCTCATCTCCCCTTCTTCCCTCCCTCCAGTATTGGACTCAACCCACCCCAATCTGCCTTGCCTGTCTTAGTTCCTCCTGCAGACCCTCAATCTCCTTTCTAAGTTTTTCTATGTGGTTGCACACTAAACATCCTCCCACGATCCTGGCAATTTTTAGAAAGATTGGTGCACCACAGTTATTGCAGCCTACCACCCTACCCATTGCTGTCGTTGCCCACCAGCGACCTCCCACCCTTCAGATGCAGGATACAAAACACTCCCCAAGTCTCCCTCTCCTCCTCTATCAGTGCAAAACATTTTCTTTATTTCCTTACTCCTTTGTTGCACACATTTAGATATATTGAGCAACTGCTTTTTATATTCCTATCCTTCCTATCCACACTCAAAACAGACTTTAAGTAGCCATTGCACAACCTTCCTCAAACTCCTACTCCTCCTTTCCCCAATGCAATATCAATGTGAAGAAGTAATAATGAAAGCTCCTAAATTTGCATTTACTTCCCTTCCATTGAGAGAGCAGTCACCTCTTCACTTGCTGCTGTTCCTTTCCTGGATGTCTGGTTTTGTTATGACAGGTGCATATCCTTGCCTGTTTGAGGAAGTGATGTCAGAACCCCTGGTATAAAGGAAATAATGGACCAAGGGTGGGACCAGCCCAAATCTTCCAGAAACAATCAGATAGCTGAGGCCTCTGGTCAGACCATTAGCACCCTTCCCCCACTCTGCACTCAAACTTTGCAGCTAGTGAAACCAGTGACAATGAATCACAATTCTACTCAAAGCCCCCAAAATAAGTTTGCTACCCAAAGAAACAGGACTCCAATTCAAACAGCTTCACCAACAACACATCAAAATAGGCTTGGAATTAGAAGATATATGTCTCCAATTCAAAGAAACAGACCCAGTTAAATCACACCAATTATGTTTTAAAACAGAAGAAATATGTTTCTACAAATGCAGCTTGCCACACAGTGAATCAAATAAATGAGCCCACTTATAGCTACCAAAACAGGTTTCAAAATTCCAACAGCCCCAAACAATACCCTGCTAGCCCCTTAGTAGTAAGAAAGAAAAGAAATAACCTTCTACCAAGTAGAATCCACAAGAAACAATGTAAAACAACAAGAAGCTACTGTACTGTAGATCTGATCTTGTCCCCTTCTAGTTTCTTCTGAGAAGCCAAAGCACTGAGTTCCAAACTCTGTGATTTCCCTTGTGCTGCTTTCAAAATCAGACAGTTCCAAACTCATAAACCTAAGCTGAGGAGATAACCAGTTCAAAGAAAAATACAATACACAGTGATGAGTCAAACTTGGCACACCCAATACACCCAATACAAAATGACAAATATTATTATAAACAACACATAACATGGCAGGTTTGGTACATCTCCCTAACACCTAATTCCACATACAATGAAGAGACATAATCCAAGTGGGGAATTAATACACCTAAAGCAAGTTGTTTCCGAGTTTCCAAAGATAAATAAGTTTTAAACTTATAAAGCAACCCTAACTTACAATTAACTTTATTCTTAACCAACTTCACTCGAGAAGCAAAAGTTAATGATGGGTCCAATAATACACCTAAGTATTTAAATTCAGACACCTGTTCAATTAAATTACCATGAATATCACGAATAAATAAACTAGGAGTGTCCCGCATATGAACCGAACTACCAAATAACATCACTTTAGTCTTTCGAGAATTCAGAACCATCTTATTGGAAGACATCCATTGGCATAACTTCAAAAAATTAATTTCCAAAATAGAATTTATACTTTCGACAGACTGATTCTAACAATGCAGAATCAGATCATCTGCATATAACAAACATTTACACCCCTGAAATATGGAAGGGACCTGGTTAATAAATAAAGTAAATAATAACGGGCCCAAAATGGACCCCTTCGGAACTCCACACACAATAGAACAAACATCAGAGGAAACAGATCCAATAGAAATCTATTGGGACCGATCCTGCAAAAAATCTCCCAACAAAACAAGTGCAGAATTGAACAATCCCAAATCCAGTAACTTCTGACAAAATAAAGAATGATCAATCAAATCAAATGCCCTGGACAGATCCACGAACACCACTCCCATTAACAGACCACCATTGCAGCCCTGAAGAATGGTGTCCGTGAACCTGACCAGGGCTGTACCAGTACCACGATATCGGCGAAACCCATGTTGCTCAGTGAACTCAATGAACAGTCCCTGCTTGAGTGCTTGCTGGTTTTATTAGAAAACCTGTACAACTGACAACTCTGTAGCATACTACGTGACGGCATTTACAATGAGTGGACAATGTCAGTGTCCATGATACCAGCTCATCGGCACTTGTCTGAAAACTGAACGAAAGTCAGAAGTCCACTGACTGATCACACATATCTTATTTTTTATTTTTAGTTTCAAACTGCATTAGTAGTAGTTCTGTTTATTTATGGCTCCATTCCCCAGAGGCCAAAGGCAGCAGTACAAAGAGGAAATAGCAAAAATAAATGCCTCAATACATAATAATTAACTCTAGTAATTAATAATATAAAGGAAACTCTCTACACCCAAATATAAAAGCAAAAAGGTGGACTGGATACCAGATAAAAAAAAATTCAAACAACTGACACCAGAGCTAACAAAAAGGTTTTAAGTCCTTTTTTAAAGATTTCCATGGAGGGGTCCTCCCTTGGGGCCTCGGATAACGAATGCCAAAGTAACAGATCAGTCACTTTGAAGGCTCTGTCTCCGGGCATTTTAAGTCTTGCCCAGGGGACAACCAGAAGGTCCTCCTCCACAGAAAACACTGTCCAAAATTTGAAGATCACTCACCAGATGTAACCCAGCAGGACCCACACAAATGAAAGGAGGGCTACTCAAACTCATCAGATTTCCAAATTTTATGCACTGCTAGTCTCAAAATATAAGACAGAGTATGTGCTGATTTGCTGCACAAACACCCCTGCACTTCGACCATAGTCTTCATGAATTGGGGGAATGAGCAGGAAGATGAGGATACAGGATCTCACACAGGTAGCCCAGACCATTTAGGCAAGGCAAGGCACATTTTTATTTATCTGGCACCCAATCCCTGAGGCTAGAGGTGCCTTCCATTAAAAGGTAAGGTCAGTAACACATATAAAATATATAACATATATAACAATAACAATATATTCTAACTATATATATATATATATATGGTTAAAACACAAAAATTCAGGAAATGAAAAATCTTTAGGTTTGCCCCTCTGCCCCAGACTCACTAGTCATCCGAAGATTGACAGCTAACGAGGTGTGTCATTGAGGTTATGAAGCCTAAATGTCATCCCATTCCATCTGAAATTACATTAACAAGCCACAGTAAATAAGAATGGGGTGACATTTTAGGCTCACAACAACAATGACACACCCCATCACTTTGTCAATCTTGAGATAACGAAAGCGAACCAGGGGTGAAGGACAACCCTAAAGATTTTCATTCTGACTTTATTTTATTTTATTTTATTTATTTTGTTTACTCCCCTTCATGTCTGGCCTGTCTCCTTCCAGTAGTTCTAACCCCATCACCTGCTTCTCTGGATACTTACTGTGACCTGATGGAGACATTGCTTATCCCTAAAGTGGTACCCTGAGTTACTTAAGTCCCTTCAGACTTCTTTCACTGTGGAGGCAAGTGCCATCCATAGTCAGGAGTGTAGTACCTGTGGGAGGAGCCAGCTTCATCTTGCATTAGTCAGGGCATTTATGTTTTTTATTGCCAGCCCTCATGGATGCCACAAATGAAGAACTGCATGATGCATGCATGTTATACATTTATTGGCAAAGACAGGTGGTGTAATCACCCCCCATGACATCTAGGTGTTGGTAATACATCAGACCCAAACAACCCATCAAATTAGCATCATCTTTATACAGGTGCACAATTAGATAATAAAGAAGTATAACGGTGTCATGTGAAAGGATGTCATTTGTGAGTAAGTCAATGTTATCTTACTCCTCCCAAAAAAAATGTTAATTGATGCTAGGGGTTAGAACATTTTCACTGTGCATTACCAACTGCGACCAAAGTATAGAAATACAACATTGAGCTAGAACAAATTAATAAAACTAAATAATGGGTAATAGTATTCTGTGGCAATTATCTAGCGGGGATGTGGACTCTGGCAACACCACATGAAGCTGTATAGTAGACTGTGCTGCACTCACTCCCCCACAACCCCTCCCCCCCACTATATGCAATCACCAACAGCATTTGCAAACTGTGTACTGCGCCGCTATCTGACTGAGAGCAGTGCTCACACTCTCACTCTAAGGACAGTCAGGTAACATAGTCTGGTGCAGTGTGTGGCAGCTGGAAGAGGGGGGCCCCAACGCTGACACAGACAGACAAGTTTGCTAACACTTCTTTTTACATGATGGAAGGGCAGCAAAGTACTGATTATGTCATAGATGGCTAACAGGAACAGGGATATGGTATATGGCTACACCACGGGACTGTGGTGCACTCACACCCTGATAATTGAGGCTACTTTGCATCATTTGTAAACTTTGCACTGCACCTGTAGCTGCCTGAGGACACTTCTGTCACGCTGACTAATGACAGGCAAATTACGTTGTCTTGTGTGATGTGATAGTTAGTGGTGGTGTTCTTGCATGGAGGGGTAGTTCCATCGATGACTCAGAAAAACTACATTGCAGCAAGCTTGCACACAATGTGCATCTCCAACTGTCACTCCACCCCTTCGTAATGCTCACCCGCTTACCATCTCTCCGTACCATGGTGGGGGAACCTGTTGCTCGTCAAGCACAATTCTGCTTGTTGGAACATAGGGTCATCAGGGATGGGTCTGAGGGATTCTGCTATCATGGCTGTTACATGACTGCTGGTGCTCATCAATCATGAATAGCTGACATGGAATACTAAAGAACATGAGGAACAAACAGCATCACTCGCTCCCTCTCCATGTCAGGCTCTCTCTTGTATGTTTCGCTGTCACAAGTACAGAGTGCCAGTGGATGATGAGTGTCCAGCAGTTGGGGGGGGGGTTGGCCACAGCTGCCAACAATCAACTGTTATTGGCATATCATTCTCCTCTCACATGCCTCCATGAGCTAAGTGCAATTTAGCATAAGGGCACTTTCCCTTAGTACACAAAAAAAAATCTTGCTTCATGAATGGAGCTGCAGTACTGGAGCTGCAGTACTATACTGCACTTACTCTCTCTCTCTCTCTCTCTCTCTGTACATGATCAACGACGGTAAACAGACAGCTAAGAAAATATGGTCAGCTGTCTTGTGGTTGTGGTGGCAGGGAGATTGGGGGGGTGGCCATAGCATCTTCCTGACAGCAGTGTACTACAATGCCATTATTTACAGCTTCTTACATACCTTTCAGAGATGACAGCTCTATGGCCTGACTGCACTTTACCGACTCACTGCATGACGCACACTTCATAAACAGAGCTGCCGTGCTATCCCTGTCTATCTCTCCCTATGCTTGATCACCGATGGCTGGAAAATGATTGGATCTAAATAGCTCTTTGTCAAAAAATGGGTACAGTGCCACAAAGTAATCAACACGGAAACAGTTTATTCTCTGGGTGTATGCGTTGTCATGCCAGGAAGTTGTCAATAAGCTTTGAATGACAAAATCTAGTTGAGCCATTTTATTTGATTTTTTTTTTAAAAAACAGCGCATAATGAAGTAAGCAGAAAATCACTGAGGAGAACTACTCTGATTCCATTATTTATTATTTTTTTATAAAAAGATCAGCACACTCACAAAAAAAACAAAAAAACTGTGTTGTCCAAATACACGTACCATTGAATAAAAACGTTAAAATTAAGACATAGATACAAAGCGTGCCTATAGAACAGCAAAAGTTGCTATGTCAATACTTTTACAATGACACTTACAGTAACACAAGCACAGGTAAGCAGTGAGGCTGTGTACAAGAAGCAGAGTTTTTTTCAGCTGTTCAAGATTAGCCTGAAAATGGTCAGAACGCATGAATGCAGGTGAAATTCTTTGTCTTCACTTCCAATCACACCCTCTCGAGATCGTATGGAATGTTAGGTACCATAACGGCTCTAGCAGTCTCATTGGATAAATATAACTTTAATATCTTGAATATATGTAACAGATTTCATGTAAAAAGGTGTTCTACTGTTAATCAGTACAACATCAGACCCCAAAACTGTCCAAAAAAAAAATTCCTGTCCCTTTTAAGTGAATAATCAGCATTAGTATACTAGCATGAAAGCCTTCAACAGAACAAAATAAAAGGCAAATGGGCAGATGAATGCTTCTCTGTAACTGTTCAGTCATAGAACCAAGCCTCAGATCATTCCGCTTCAGCTAGGAATACTAGACAAAAGCTAGCCACATGTTCACCAAAATACTCTCTAAAAAATGGTTACCAAGCTCAGTGCAGTATCTCCAGCATCAAAATAATTTTAGTTTAATTCAAAAGATTGCCAGATGATGCTTAAAAAGCTTAAAAAGAAATAAAACCTAAAAATGCTTGTTTGGCACAGTGTGTTGCTGAGTGGCGCAGCAGCATGGCCATGTTCAAATAATCTTAGGGATAGGTAGCAGAAAAGACAGAATGGTTGCAACCAAACAAGAGGAAGTGTAAAAGAATAAAAAAATGCTGTAAATCAAACATTTGAAGGAATTGCGGTAAACACCACCATGGTTCGACAAAACGAAGCCCCCTGAGCAAAATCCACCCTCACTTGACTTCCTAGGGCACCCTGGGATGGGAAAATTGATTTTTTAATTTGGTCATCTCATCTGTAGCTCATTATGCATGATCGCGATCAAAGAATCTCACGATCAAAGAATTTGCAGGCTTGCGATTAAACATCATTAGCAAGCCACAATCAAAGATTTTAAAACCCTCAACTCTATTTTTGACCATTTGGATGAAACCAAAGACATGGCTCAATAGATCGGAGTCCCCTGAGTAAAATCCATCCAAGTTTTACATCAGGAGTGACCCCTGAGCTGAGGTATTTGTGTTTTTACAATTGGATATCTAAAAACACGATGGTGGACCTTGCGATCATAGAATTCTCAGGGACAAAGATTCTTGAACCACAAGGCTGCAAATTCTTTGACTGCCAGGTGGGACCAGATGGCCAGAACCCCATTCTTTGTTCACAAAATATACATATAAATGTTCCCATTGACTTATAATGGGAACTTAAAAGTGACATAACTTTTGAATGGCTTAATATTTTTTCACCAAATGAAAAGCGGCATGTTCAGCCAAACCAAAGTTCTTTCACATAAGCCATCTTGCAGAGCAGCACACCACATGGTGGCCATGCAGGTCCATGTACACAATCCCAAAAGCTGCCTCTAAAAATGGATAATTTTACATTTTTTGGTGTTTTGGTACACAAGGACTGTAAGTCTGACCGAAATTAAATTCAGCAAATCAAGAGATCTACCATGCCCCACCTTGTATACCAGATTTCAGGCAAATCCGTTGAATGGGTCCAAAGTTATTAATGCACAACATTTTGACTTTAACATAGAAGTGACATCTCAACCCTAAATATAGTGGTGCAACCACTATATATGTATACATAACAATAATTCTCAGCATAATAAAATAACTTCCTAAAAATTAGTGCAGGTCAGTTGCCCTTGTCAGGGAAGGCCATATCAAATAATAGAGATTTAAGTCCCTTTTTGAACAGCTCAGCTGCTGGGGTCTCCCTGATAACAGCTGGCAATGTGTTCCACAGGGCCGGCCCAGTGATACTAGTAGCACAGTCACCAGATGTTTTGAGCCTGACCCTTAGAACATAAAGAAGGCCCCAAGTCAAGGAGTGGAGCAAATGTACCAAGATGGCAGGTGTAATAAGATCAGCCAGATAGCCCGGGCCCAGCCCGAATAGAGCCTTGTAGGTTAGTAGACCAACTTTATGGGAGATATTCCACTTACAGTAACAGGCAGCCAGTAAACTTCCTGCAGTGCAGGGATAATGTGACTCATCTTCAGAAGGATGGTCGACAACCTCACAGCCACATTCTGCACTAGCTACAGGCTTTGGAGTGTACTGCCACTGACTCTTAAGAGAAAGCATTTCAGTAATAGAGGCAATATGTCAAAAAAGCATGTGCTAGAGAAAGTAAGTCCTCGGGGGGGATAAGGGAACACATCTAGCTAATATTTCTATGATAGTAGAAGCCATTCTGGATGACTGCCAACACTTGTGCCTCAAATGTCAGTCCTTCATTTAGGATGACATCCAAATTCTTCACCTTTTTGGCAGCGTGAAGCCTGGAGGTACCAAGGCAAAGTCCCACTTCTCTACCCAACACTGCCAATCCCCCTTTCCTGCCTGCTCAGTCACCGGTACTTTAGGCTTGTCTGGGTTGAGTCCCAGCCAGCTCAATGTCATCCAGCCCTGGATCTCAGCCAAACAATGGTTCATCACATCCACTGTTGCCAGGCCCTGGGGTGCAAGAGAAAGAGCTGGGTGTTATCAGCATAGCAGTGCAACCCAACTCCATGCTGCCTAACGATCCTGCCAAGGGGCAGCATGTACACTGAAAACAGCATTGGCAAGAGGACCAACCCTTGCAGTACATGGCAGTACAAGTCCATTGGGTAGAATGAGAAATTACCCATCACAACCCTCTAAGACCTGCCCCTGAGGTAGGACTCATGCCAGCTAATAACTTTGCTGTTGAGTCCCACATACTTCCTGAGTCGATCCAATAAAAGCCCATGGACAACGGTGTCAAACACTGAACAGAGATCCAGGAGAACAAGAACTGACCAGTCTCCTCTACCTCTTGCCCTGAGCAACTTATTACGCCCCCTGACCAGAGATGGACATGTGGCTGCAGTGTGGTGTGCATGTAGCTATGAGAGCTCCTAGATCATGACTGAAACTTGTCAGAAATAACTGCTCCATCCATGCACTTCCTTGAACTTGAAAGTAAGAGCCATGTGGGAACAGCTGGTCCTCTGAGCCTTGCAGTAACATGCATGCTATATAGATGCAAGAAGAATTGCACAGCTGCACTGAAGTGCACCTGAAGTCTAAGTTTACTTACTGTAAGTGACGTTAGTGTGACTTGGGCTTCAACACCAATCGGAGCTGGGTTTTTGTTTCAGTTCTAGGTCCTACTTCTGCATGTAGTAGACGTGTCAGGCAGCTAAACTGGTGATTTGCTATTAACAATAAGCATACAAGACACAGTTTTCAACATTAAGTTTTATTTAAAAAGGGTGCAAAACAAAAAGAAATACATGTTGTGTATAACTACCTGCTCTATAAATCTTTATACAGGTTGATCTAGCCCATGAATATGAATATGGATATCCATCTCTGTGGAGGAAAAGGATCTGGGGTAGTGGCCACAGGGAATATGAATCACACAGCACAGTGTAGAAAAGTAGCAGACAAAGCCAATAAAATGCTGGGGTGCACTGCTAGGGGGATCACCTCTAGGAAGGAGGCAGTAATCCTTCCACTGTACAAATAATTGGTGAGGCCTCACTTGGAGTACTGTGTGTAGTTCTGGCACCCCTATTTAAAGAAGGACATCAAGCTATTGGTGGGCATCCAGAAGAGGGTGATCAAGATGATCAGTGGGATGAGAGAGAAACCCTATGATGATAGGTTGAGGGAGCTCAACATGTACACCCTGGAGGATAGAAGGAACAGAGGCAATATGATTGAGATCTTTAAGTATTTGAAGGGCATAAATAGAAAAGATGACAGCCATGCTGGGCCTGCCTTCATGAGCTAACTAGAGTTGACATTTCATGTTTGTTTTTATGTCATACTATGCCTATTTTAGTCATTATCTCATTAGTCCTTATCTTATTTTGTTTTTATTCTGAGTTTATTTAGTAGTTTGATTATTTTGGTCGCCTGTTATATTGTTGGAGAGTGCTTAGTGTTACACCATTTAAGGCTGCCCTAGAAGTTGAGTTAGAGTGCAAGCTTGGCCCAGCGAAGTATTTGGCCTCACAACATGTAGCCTTGAGCCCTGGTTTTCTGGAGAACATGTAAGCCTGTGAGTAGAAGGTGGTTTACCACCTTGATACCTGGATTCTTGGATACTGAGGGATCCACAACCCGAAATCTGCATACCGCTTTTGTGGACAGTGTCACCGGGACCTGGAACTGGCACTACTATTGTAGAACTTCGGAGGTAGTATGATCCAGACTGACTCAGAGTGGTCTGGGAGCTGTGCTGGGTTGGGGAACTCCCCTGCCTTTGCACCTAAGGCTGTTATCTCATTGTGCTGCTCTGATCAAGTGGGAGCTGTCTCACCTGGCCTTCGGGGAAGCACAGGGGTAACTGAGGCTCTCCTAAGTCATCTACAGGGTGAACCTGATGGCCTACCTTAGAGGGCACCTGTAGCTGCGGGTCACAGGCAGTGGAGAATAAGGCCTGCCCTGGGGCGGTGCAGTTGGGGGGGGTCTCTTGTCTCTTCCCCATAATTATTGCATGCTCTCAGCCCTCTTTCAGTGGTACCCGTCCTCTGGGCTGAGACACTGATCAGTGGGGTAGTGCCTGCCCAATTTTGGCCCTTTTGGTTTGGAGTGGGTGAAGAGCTCCTTTTGTGGAAACCCTGAATGGACTTTTGGACTTCAACTGGTTGTTCTCCCTTTGGAACTGTGACTTTATGGATGAACAGATTACCTTTCTTGGTTGCTGGATGGATATAGGGGTGGTAAGAGTACTATTTACAATCCTATTTGTTAATCTGAGGAGCTCTGTTACTTTTATGTTAGTTACTGAGATTTTATTTTGGATCTTTTTTCCCCAAATATCTGAGAGATGTTGTCTGGATGTAACTGCTATTCTGTCCTTGCAGTGATACTGAAACTTACATGAACTCCAGTTTGGGTGGCCATTGCATTGTTTTATTTGTAACCCCCCTGCAAATGGGGGTTCCCAAAAGTCTTCCAAGAGCTTGCCTGAATGCTCCAAGTCTGGGCGGTGTTCAGCGTCTGAGCTGTTTAAATGTGGTTCCATGTGAGTGCTATTTGAGCCTCCACATACTGTCTCTTTAAGAGCTGTCTGCTTGTAGACTTAATTAGTTTATATGGGGGAACTGTGTATTTAATGCTCGAATCCCACCCAAGCTGCTGTCAATTCGCTCCATTTCTGTCATCGCTACATGTGCAGAGGGAGCCTTGTTGAAAGATATAACTGTTAGCCAGAAATCATCTAGCGTGACTAAGAAAATGTAATTTGTCTAACCTGTCTTCATTTCAGCACGAACTGTTTCAGTGTAGCTCTTTCATTTTGGTCCTGAATTGCTGACTTGGACCAATCAGGATAATAGGGACACCTTAAAATGGAGCCTGTGGATGAATCGGAACTTAGACTCTCAATTCTGAGCCAGCCACAAGGGGATTGTATGGGCAATGACTCTGGGAAATGTAGTTTTGACCTTGGCGCCTTTTTTCCCCAACAAAGGGAGTCTTATTGTGAGTGACAGCTGAACCAGCCAACAGAATGGTGTGGAGTTAAAGGAAATTCCCTGTTCTGTTACTGGAAAGATCAGATCATTTGTGACAGTGAAGAGAGAAGGAGCTCTGTGCTTCTGCAGTGTATAGTTTCAAGAGGGAAGCGCGTGTGAGGCCCTGAGTTTCTGCCTGCAGCCTTTGTGAGTGCCAGTTTGGACTAAATCCAAGTTGTGAGGAGAAAGAAGCACCAGAAATGTGGAAACTAGGCTCACCCTGTAGAAGACTGGAGAAATTGCTGAATCACGCTCAGTCAGTCAGGAACTGAAGCTGCTATGAGTGCTCCCGGATATTTTGCAGTACGTGCTATCAGGATTGAGGAGCAGCCTGCCTGATATAGTACTTTCCTCTTACATATGAATGTGCGTAGTGCTTATGGGGAATCACTATTTCCAGTCCCCTATGCTGTGTGCTGTGTGTTGAAGCTGGAAGCAAACCCTAGCTTATCTCAGACTAAATCTATTTGCTATCAACTGCAGTGGGGTCCAGTCACAAGGACCTCTTCTCCATGCCCTGTTGTTTCTGACAATCCAGAAGAATCTCCACCATCCGGTTCTCCGCTTGGGTATTATGAGTACAAATCAGGGTATTCCTCTGCAGCCTGTTTTCAATCACAAGTGTGTCATCTAATTCTTGTTTCACTGCTTCATGGACTTAGCCATCCGGCTCCAGATTACAATTGGGTGTTGTGCATATATTTTCTTCTACAGGGCCCTATCCATCTGCACCTGCCGGCCAACCCCAGGCAATGGAACTGGCTAGCCCCCCCTCCAACCTGGGTACCCAGAGTGTGACTTTTCAGACCCTGTATGTGTGCACAGTACTGTGATTTGAACTTTGCCAAAACTAATCAACCTGATTGCCCCCCCCCATGTTACTGTTCCTTAAATAAATCAGATTTGTTGTTGTTATACTGTATACTGTCCATGGTGTTGGTACTTATGGAAACAGTATTGTATTTTGATGTGTATGTTGTTTAACCTTATTTTACAGGGGGTCCTCATAGACGTGCTGCATATTCAGTCTCGAGGGTAAGTGGTACTTTATGATTGAACAGCATGTACATGTGGGGTATTGGGACTGTAACTTCTGTGCATTGTGTGAGCCACTAGAGGGAATAAAAGGGGCTCTCAGTGTCCCAGATGGCTGTGACCAAGCTAGTCTAACCACTACAAACCCTAACCTCTGGGTGGAGGCACCCGCCATAGGACCTAGGCCCCTCAACCTGTCAGTAATCAAGCAGGCAGGGGTAGTAGCCCTTGGGATAGTGTCATCTGAGGGTTACATCTTGGAGGCTCACTGCTGGGATTTTGCATCCCCTAGTGTCCACATTTACGAATCACTGTTAAAAATAAATGGGTACCCTGACAGAAGTGGCTGTACACCAGTTGATGGGGAGGTGCACTGGGCAGGAGATCGACCCCTCAAAATGCTATACTTATCTTGGATATCCCACTGGGTACCAATAAGGACAATGTAGAGGGAGTACTTTCTAAGGTGGAAAGTTTACAAAACCCTGTGGTGGTGGGTCGACATGCTAATCTGCTCACCCACACTTTAATGGCTCTAGTAGAGTATAAGGATCCCATAGATAGCTCTGAAGTGCCACAGACTAATACCCCAGAGGGAGTCCTCACTGCCTGGAGAGTGATAACTAAGGATCCAAGAGGGGGATGTTTCCCCCCACTATCTGAAACTTTTGAGGAGAAATTTGCTAAATTGTTGCTGGAGGAAGGGAAAACTGTGGAAGATTTAAAGAAACTATTATTGCCACCTGAGAACGTTCCTCCACCAACACCCTCTCCCCCTCCAGCACCCATTATTGCCCCTCCTTCTGTGCCAGTGCTAGCCCCTATGTCTGTACCTGCCAATAGTCACAACTTTTACAGCAGGTTGAAAATTTTCTCCAGTAAGCTCCCTACCCCACAATGGGAGGATGACTGGGAGACCTGGACAGACTATGTTGCCCCTCAAGTGCTAGAATGGCAATTCTCGGAAGCAGAAAAGTGAAAGAGGTTAAGTGAGAGCCTCCAAGGTCCTACCCTGGCTACCATCCATGACAAATGGGAGAGTAACCCTGAAGCGACTGCACAGGACTATCTTGAGGCCTTGGAGAATGTGTATGGGAGCCCAGATTCCAATGAGGACCTGTGGTGGAGAGTAAGAAATGCACAACAGTACCAAGGGGAGTTGCTGTCTATGTATGTATCTTGGCTGGAAAAATTATTGCAAGAATGCCACAGAAAGGGTAGTTTGCCAGCGACTGAATTGGACCGAACCAGGCTGGACAGGATCCTTATGTCTGCCCCCTTCCCAGAACTGCTGTTGTTTCAGTTACGCCTGGCCAATCAACTGGAATCCACACCCTCCTATGATGAGCTAATGAGAGAAATTCGAGGGGTTGAGAAAAGGCGACCCCGGGAGGGACTTGCCCCAATAGCTGCTGCCACAACCCGAGTGACTGAGGGTGACCCGTCAAGTGAAGTTCAGGGGCAGAGTTTTGCAGTTAATGAGTGCTCTGAAAAGGAAAAGGAAAAGGGTGTGCCACCATGGGGTGAACTGCTGAGAGAGTTCAAGGAAATACAAAATAGTCTCTTTATGAAGGCCTCTCCTGCAAGTACAGGCCCCAACCCTCATCTGCACTGCATCTGCTATGGGGGTGGGGGTACCCACCCATGCATCTCCTGCTGACAACAGCTCAAAACTTGATGTCTTGACCATGGAATTGGGGAAATTGATGAAATGTCTCCAAATGCATATCACACCGCAGACAGAGATGTCACTAAGGTTTTCTGTTGAAAGTACCCCCGCCCCGGCTCCCAGTATGATACCTTGGCTATCTCAATCTCCAGAAGGTATGTTTTGCTATAATTGTGGGAAGGATGGGCACATGAAGAGACAATGCAGGTCCCCAAAAGACAGAGACAAAGTTGTATACAGGCTACAAGGAAAGCTTTGGAGGACAAATCAGTGGCTGAGAGGTACACAAAATGATTGTAGTGAGGATCCCAAAAATGCTAACTCACATCCCTTTGTGGCAAGGTCAGTTACCCAGGCCCCCGCTACTGCCTCTCCAAACTGGTCCAGAATAGTGTGTCCCTCCATGGAGACCACTGTAAAGGTGAATGGAGTGTCTACAGGAGCTGTATTAGACAGTGGCTCCCAAGTGACAATTATGTTCCAAGACTGGTATCAGAAGCATTTGTCTGATGTACCCTTACAACCTATGGAGGGACTGCATGTCTGGCGGTTAAGTGAGAAAGCCTATCCCTACTCTGGATGTATCTGAATTTGGCTGTCTTTTCCCACCTCCATGGCTGGAGAGGCAGAGCAAGTAGAGACCTTGGCCTTAGTGTGTCCCCCTAATGGACTGTATGAAGGGGTTCCTCTACTAATTGGGACAAATGTGCATATGTTTGGACGGTTGGTGCAGTTGTGTTATGAAAAACAGGGGTCAAGGACTAATAGAGCTTTAAGAATTCCAGCCTTGATCAAGAAGGCTTATAAGGCACAGAGAGATGCTGAAAAAGTGGAACCAGAGGAACCAGTTGGAATCGTCTGGAAAAAGGATTCTGAATCTCTGATCCTGGCGCCAAATGCCCAGTGTACCCTACAGGGGGAAGTCCATATCAGGAAAGATGTCAAGAATAAAACCCTCTTGCTGGATGCACCAGGCAATGGGAAATTGCCAGAAGGACTGATGGTCAAGCCAAGTATTTTGCCTGTCAGAGCCCATGCTTATGCCAGAAGGGTAACGGTCCAAGTTCATAATGTGTCTGATAGAGAGAGATTCGAGGAAATAGAGGTTGCACTCTGGCTAATGTACATTGTGCAGATACTGCAGTGCTACCCAGTAACAGGTGTTAGGGGGAAAATGACAGAGTGACGCCCGACTTGTTTGATTTTGGGGACTCCCTGTTGCCAACTGAATGGAAGATGATAATCAGTAGAAAGCTTGCCGAGAGAAACCAGGTGCTTTCTTTAAAGGAATGGGACATAGGAAGCAAGCAAGGAGCTGAGCATCACATCCGGCTACATGATGAAAGGCCATTTCGTGAGAGGTCTTGACACCTGGCCCCTGCTGACATAGATGGTGTGAAACGGCATCTGCAAGAGATGCTTGCTGCTGGTGTAATACCAGAATCCAGAAGCCCATATGCTTCCCCTATTGTGGTAGTGAGAAAAAAGAATGGGACAGTATGGATGTGTGTGGATTATCACTCTTTAAACCAGAGGACTATCCCTGATTAGCTTACAATGCCCCACATTCAGGATGCTTTGGACTGTCTGAATGGTAGCAAGTGGTTCTCTGTGCTGGATCTTTACAGTGGGTACTACTGTATCCCAATGGCCCCAGAAGACCATGTGAAGACCGCCTTTATCTGTCCACTTGGCTTCTATAAATTCACGAGGATGCCTCAAGGGATTTCAGGCACCCCAGCCACTTTTCAATGACTGATGGAGCATGCAGTGGGGGACATGAACTTATTAGAGTGCCTGGTATACCATGATGATGTTATTGTTTTTGGCAGCTTGCTGGAGAAACATGAGAACAGATTATTCAAGGTATTGGACTGACTGGAAGACTTTGGCCTGAAATAGTTCCTTGATAAATGTCAGTTCTTCCAAACCTCTGTAAAGTATGTGGGGCATATTGTCTCCACCAAGGGAATAGAGACTGACCCAAGTAAAGCTGAGGCCTTGACCACCTGGCCACAGCCCCAAAATCTAAAAGCACTGCAAAGATTTCTAGGATTCTGTCGCTACTATCGCAGTTTCATCAAGGACTATTCAAGAGTGATCCGTCCTTTACTTAATCTTACTCAAGGTTACCCTCCTACCCACAAAAAATACAAGAGATCAACTCCCCCTGAGACTGAGAGAGTGTATTTCCATCCTAATGAAGTTTTTGGGGCATGATAGACACCCGATTATGAAGCTGCTTTTCATGAGTTATATATCAACTCACCACGCGCTCTGTCTGGCCTTTGCAGATCCAGCAAAACCCTATGTCCTACACACTGATGCTAGTTTGCAAGGTTTGGGGGCTGTGTTGTATCAGGAGCACGAGAATGGCCTGAGACCCGTGGCCTTTGCCAGCAGAAGCCTGACCCCTTCCGAAAAGAACTACCCTGTACAGAAGTTAGAGTTCCTAGCTTAGAAGTAGGCCAGTGTTGACCAGTTCCACAAGTACTTGTATGGGGCTAAGGTACTAGTAAAAACTGACAATAATCCTTTGACCTATGTGCAGACATCAGCTAAGTTGGATGCTACTGGCCATAGGTGGCTCTCTGCATTATCTACATATGACTATGCTGTTGAATACAGAGCAGGCCTGAACCATGTAGATGCTGATGCTCTTTCCAGGAGGCCTGTTTCTCAAAATGACTGGGTCAGACTGTCAGAACCTGATATTCAAGCACTCTGCCAGAACTTTGACTTAGAGGAGCCAAAGGTCCCAGACACAGTGAACTGTATGGTGGATTTTTTGGGATCCTCTGAGAATTGCATTCCTGCTGCTTATTGCCACTTTTCTGCAATAGACATTGGTGCACTGCCTCAGCTGGGCAATGACACTATTCAGTGGACTGAATCTTGAGATCCCATGATTAAATCAGCTCTAGAAGCCCTCTATGCAGGGAAAGATGTATCCAAGTTAAGCTCCACTGATTTGAGAACTGCATTGTTATACAAGGAAGTTGAAACTGATTAATAGACTGTTATACAGAGAAACAGTTGACAGAGGGGGACAGATAGATAAACAACAGCTAGTTTTGTCCACTGCCTTTCGAGGCTTGGTGCTGAGGTCCCTACACAACCACATGGGGAACCTTGGCATAGACAGAACACTTGACTTGTTAAGATCCAGATTCTATTGGCCTAAGATGGGGGTTGATGTTGAACAACACATCCAAACTTGTAGTCACTGTCTACAAAGGAAGGCTTTGCCCCAGAGGGCTGCCCCTCTTCTTAACATCACCACCAGTGCCCCCATGGAGCTGGTCTGTATTGACTTTCTGAGTTTGGAGCCAGATCAAAGAAATATCAGTAATGTGCTGGTGGTCACTGACCATTTTATGAGATATGCTCAAGCTTTACCCACCAAGGACCAGAAGGCATCCACTGTGGCCAAAGGACTTATAGAAAACTTTTTTGTTCACTATGGGGTGCCACAAAGAATCTATTCTGATCAAGAGAGGGACTATGAGAGTTGTCTGATCAAAGAGATACTTTCTCTGTGGGGAATGTGAAAGACCAGAACCACCCCTTACCATCCCCAGGGGGACCCACAGCCTGAACGTTTCAACTGCACTTTGCTAGATATGCTGGGCACCCTCCACCCAAAGGACAAGCCTAGATGGAGCCAATAAATTAGCACCTTGGTACATGCCTACAACTGCACCAAAAGTGATGCCACTGGGTTCTCCCCCTACCGCCTGATGTTTGGAAGAGAAGCCCGACTACTGGTAGATGTTTGTTTTGGAGTTTGTCCTGATGGGGTTTGAGTTGATAACCATTTACAGTATGTGCAAAAGTTAAAGGCCCAACAAAACCATGCATACCAACTGGCTCAAACCATGGCTGCCAAAAGATGTCTGGCCAACAAAGAAAGGTATGATAAGAAGGTGAAAGCACTTGAACTTCAGGAAGGAGATCAGGTGTTGCTAAGAAATCTGGGACTGCATGGCAAACACAAGATTGCTGATAGGTGGCACCGTCTCTCCCACATTGTGGTAGGCAAACTAGATGATCTACCTGTGTACAAAGTAAGGACTGAGAATAATTCAAAAGATGTTAAAACAATGCATAGAAAACATTTATTGCCCATTGGACAAATCTTGATAGAGTCTGAGCCCCCAGAAAGTGCCCCCTCTGGACCAGTGACAAGAGCTGCTGCTAAGCAAAAGCAAAGAAATTCTGCACCTAAAGATGCTGAGTTAAAGTCTGCTCCACAGCAAATTCCAGTTGAAGATGACTGTCAGTCTAGTTTGGAGGAAAGTGAGTGTAACTGTGAGTACTACCCCTCTTATGAACAAAGTCAATTGTTTCAAGGCAATCTCCTAGTCAATCGTGGAGATGAAGCTGGGTCTTCTGGACTGTCTAAGCCCCCAGCTTTGCCCCTGTAGCCAATGCTCCCAGAAAGTGAAGTGCAAAGTATTAAGTCCGATGACATGGAATCATTGTGTATGGTTGAATTGTATGAGCTTTCAGAGGAGGAAAATGATGAACTGGGACCGACCGGTGAAATACCAGAAAAAGAAGAGTGTGTTGAGTGCCCTGACAGTTCACTGTCAATGTCAGAAAACTCCCAATGTGAGCCAAGTGTTGTGGACTCAGAGATTATAACTCCTGGAGCTGAAAGTGTCCCAAGTTCTAGCCTCTCTAACCCAATGAGAGTTCCGCTGAGAAGTGAAGACACTGCAGAAAGTGGGGATAAAAACACAGAGACTGTAATGGTTCCCCCTCGAAGGACTGGTCGAGCTGTAAAGCCTGTGGTGCATTTAAGCTATGATTCCACTGGAAGACCTGTGGACTTGCCTCTCAATGTTGTCCATAAAGGAGTGTATGTGTCCCCAAGCTCATTGCCCAAACTGAGTCTAGGTGCTAACTCCAGGTTACTTGTCTTGTCCTCTGAGTATGGTGCCCCGGTCCCAGCCAGCCCCAGGTAGCTGATAGGGAAGGTCCCCCTCTTTTCAAGTTTCATGTCCAGGAGGTAATAACCTGAGTTATGGTACAATGTGTATATAATACTTTGTAAAAAGTGATGTACTGAAGAGTTTCAGAAATGTGTCTCTAGTAAGGTGATATGTTGACTGATGATTACATGTACAAGCTTAATGTGATACTGATGTAAATGTATATGATTGTATTGAAATATATGGGGGTACTTACTCGACGCAGATGCCAAGTTTTTCCAGGCCAGGAAGGGTGTAACCCCCCCTGCAAATGGGGGTTCCCAAAAGTCTTCCAGGAGCTTGCCTGAATGCTCCAAATCTGGGCAGTGTTCGGCGTCTGAGCTGTTTAAATGTGTTTCCAAGTGAGTGTTATATGAGCCTCCACGTACTGTCTCTTTAAGAGCTGTCTTCTTGCAGACTTAATTAGTTTATATGGGGGAACTGTGTATTTAATTCTCAAATCCCGCCCAAGCTGCTGTCAATTTGCTCTGTTTCTGCCGTCGCTACATGTACAGAGGGAGCCTTGTTGAAAGATATGACTGTTTGCCAGAAATCATTTAGAGTGACTGAGAAAATGTAGTTTGTCTAACCTGTCTTCATTTTAGCACAAACTGTTTCAGTGTAGCTCCTTCATTTTGGTCCTGAATTGCTGACTTGGACCAATCAGGATGATAGGGAGACCTTAAAATGGAGCCTGTGGGTGAATCAGAACTTGGACTCTCAGTTTTGAGCCAGCCACAAGGGGATTGTATGGGCATTGACTGGAAAATGGAGTTTTGACCTTGGTGCCTTTTTTCACCAACAGAGAGAGAGTCTTATTGTGTGTGACAGCTGAACCAGCCAACAGAATGGTGTGGAGCTAAAGGAAATTCCCTGCTCTATTACTGGAAAGATCAGATCAGTTGTGACAGTGAAGAGAGAAGGAGCTCTGTGCTTCTGCAGTGTATAGTTTTGCACGGGAAGTGTGCGTGAGGCCCTGAGTTTCTGTCTGCAGCCTTTGTGAGTTCCAGTTTGGACTGAATCTGAGTTGTGAGGAGAAAGAAGCACCAGAAGTGTGGAAATCAGGCACACCCTCTAGAAGACTGGAGAAACTGCTGAATCACAGTCAGCCTGTCAGGAACTGAAGCTGCTGTGTGTGCTCCCGAGTATTTTGCAGTACGTGCGATCAGGATCGAGGAGCAGCCTGCCTGGTATAGTGCTTTCCTTTTACATATGAATGTGCATAGTGGTTGTGGGGAATCGATATTTCCAATCCCCTGTGCTGTGTGCTGTGTGTTGAAGCTGGAAGCAAACCCCAGCTTGTCAGACTAAATCCATTTGCTATCACCTGCAGTGGGGTCCATTCACAAGGACCTTGTCTCCATGCCCTGTTGTTTCTGACAATCCAGAAGAACCTCCACCATCCGGTTCTCAGCTTGGGTATTGTGAGTACAAATTAGGGTATTCCCCTGCAACCTGTTTTCAATCACTAGTGTGTCATCTAATTCTTGTTGTCTCACTGCTTCATGGACTGAGCCATCCGGCTCCGGATTACAATTGGGTGTTGTGCACATATTTTCTTCTACATGGCCCTATCCATCTGCACCTATCGGCCAACCCCGGGCAACAGACCTGTCTAGCTCCCCCCTCCATCCTGGGTACCCACAGTGTGACTTTTCAGACCCTGTATGTGTGCACAGTACTGTGATTTGAACGTTGCCAAAACTAATCAACCTGATTGCCCCCTCCCATGTTACTGTTCCTTAAATAAATCATATTTGTTGTTGTTATACTATATACTGTCTGTGGTGCTGGCACAGTATTGTATTTTGCTGTGTATGTTGTTTAACCTTATTTTACAGGGGGTCCTCATAGACATGCTGCAGAATCAGTCTTGAGGGTAAGTGGTACTTTATGATTGAACAGAGTGTACATGTGGGGTATTGGGACTGTAACTTCTGTGCATTGTGAGAGCCACTAGAGGGAATAAAAAGGGGTCTCAGTGTCCCAGAGGACCGTGACCAAGCTAGTCTAACCACTATAAATCCTGACCTCTGGGTTGAGGCACCCGCCATAGGACCTAGGCCCCTCAACCTGTCAGTAGTCAAGCAAGCAGGGGTAGTAGCCCTTGGGATAGTGCCACCTGGGGATTATATATTATTTTCATGTAATTAGGAAGTGCTAGAGTAATCATGACCTACAAATGAACTAAGAAGTCAAGTGACTTTTTGTTTTTTAGTATTTTATTTTTGTTATTTTCATATTTGTTTTCTTTAAATTTTGAATGTGTACTAATGATTGGTATCTCTTGTTGTTTTATTTATTTATGTATCCATTTTCCCCCCATTGTGTGAGAGACAGTGCATGAGATTTTATTTGTTGACCTCCCCCCCCCCCGCTCTGTGAGAGAGAGTAGAGGAGTGAAGAATATGGATATTCAGTAGGGGGTGGGTCTTTATTTTGTTTTATTTTATTTAATTTTATTTTTTTATTTTCTTTTTCCACCACCCTGTGAGAGAGAGAGAGAGTGGAGAATTGTATTTTTGGGCTATTTATGTAGGGACAAATTTGTTTTATTTAAATGTTTGGGTTCCATTTCATTTTTGTTTGTCCACCACTCCGTGAGAAAGAGTGAGGTTTGCATTATTTTGGTTTTGGAGAATTTGATTTATTTTACTGCTACTTGCGGCAATATGGTTTTGAGTGTCCTAGGTTTTTGGGCATGTGACGTGAGATTTTGGTACCTACGAGTGTCAGTGAACTGCTCTTCTGGTTGTGCGCTACTCACCCTCTGTACTTTGGGACCTCCATTCATTTGCTGTCCCCTTTACAGTTTATAGTATACCAATACTGTAGAGCATTTGGAATTGCTCGTGGGGGGCCGGGCTGGGCTAGAGGTTTTGAATATCGGAGGATGAGTAAGCAGGGAGCTCGTATCAGGGTAGTGGGGCCCAGGAGATGCCCTGGGGAGAAATGGATTCTGGAATGTGGTCCTCCATGCCTGTTCTCCATAACCAAGAGTTCCACTACTGGTGGGCAGATAGCTCAGGTGGCCCCAGAATCCCATCCGACTCGAGCGGTGTTATGCAATGCCAGATCTATTAAGAACAAGACTGCAGTCATTGCAGATCTGGTTGGGACAGCAGATCTGGTTTGCATTACCAAGACCTGGCGGGACGATAATGTTGGCCCCATATCGGAGACTGCTGTTCCGGCCTGGTACTTGATGATATACCACTCGAGATCGGACCATGGGGGGTTGGGGGTAGCTATCTGTTTCCAGATTTTTATTTATTTATTTATTTAAGAATCAGTTTACAACCTTTGAGCCAGAGGCTCGTTTCCAAAGGTACTTCGTCACATAAATAGATAAATAAGATAAATAAATAGATTGAACTTGACCTTACAAGTGTGCCAGTTGAGGAGGCCATCTCATTTGAGTGTACTGTGGCTGCAGGTGTAGGCTGTAGGATTTTTCTCATATACCATTCACCCGGGGATGAGAAGAGGTTCCTCCATGAAGTAGCGGACGTCCCGGTCGAAATGGCATTTGATTTTTCCAGGTTGATGGTCCTGGGTGACTTTAACGCCTGGGTCAATGATGAACTCTCATGATTTGTGCAGGACTTCCTCCAGTTGATGACATCACTGGGCTTCACACAGGTGGTTGCCTGTGCTACCCATAAGTTCGGTCACTCTCTTGACCTGCTTTTCCTCCTGGGGATTGAAATCTCTGACTTGGTGGTGGAACCAGTTAGACGGTCTGATCATCACACTGTAGGGTTCAGCTTTTATGCCTCCCTGTATAGGCCTGCCCCTGTGGAGATGGTCAGATACTGCCCTTTACAGGATGTGAGCCCTGATGGTCTATCGGCGGTGTTAGACTCATTGGTAATTCCAGTGGCAAGTGGGAGTCCAGAGAGCCTAGTTCAGGCCTATAATAAGGCAGTTACTGTGGCCTTGGACTCTATCGCTCCTGTCCGTGTTCATCCTCTCTCCCTTTGCGCTCAGTCCCCATGGCTTGATAGGACCTTGAGTGAGTTGTGATGACTTGGAGGAAGGTTAGAGCATCACTGGCAGAAATCTGCCCTGGTTGCTGACCACCTTAGATCGATGGAACATTATCAAGCATATCAATCAGCAATCACCCATAAGAAGGCACAGTTCCTGTCTGGGGAGATTGCTGCTGCTCAGAATCAACTGGCTCAGCTCTTTCAAACCATGGACAGGTTGTGCAACCCAACCCATCTTCAGGTTTGAAAAGCCTTTTCACAGATTGAGTGTGATGAGCTCTCTTGGTTCTTTGCAGATAAGGTGGCCAGCATCAGGGCAGAGACCCGTCTAGCTCTCTCTGTGGGAGCTGATAGCGGTCAATGTATAGCCACTCCTCCTTGGTTTACCTGGAGTTCCTTTGACTGGCTGGAAATTGTGGATGTTGTGCAGATTGTCCAGGGTATGAGCCCAAAGTGCTGTAGTTTGGATCTGGGCCCAAGTTCTCTGATAATGGGTTGTTGTGACATCGTTGGTCCAGTCCTAGCAAGGATAATTTGGTGCTCTTTAGAGTCTGGTGAGTTTCCTAGCTCCCTGAAGGATGCAGTGGTGACACCCCTCCTGAAGAAAGCTGCTCTGGACCCAAGCTGCTTTGCTAACTACAGACCTATCTCAAACCTCCCCTTTGTTGGGAAGATAATTGAGAAAGTTGTGGCGCTACAACTGGAGAACCACCTGACCATCCATGACATCTATGAACCATCTCCAGCCCAGTTTTCGTAAGAGGCACAGTACCAAAACCACTGTGGTTCAGGTGTTCAATGACCTCTTGATGGTGAGAGATCAGAAGTGCAGCTCTATCTTGGTACTTCTTGATCTCTCATCAGCTTTTGACACTGTGGACCATGGGGTGCTTCTCGAGCACCTGAAGTTCATCTGCAGTCTGTCTGGTACAGTTCTCAGATGTTTTAAGTTCTTCCTCACTGGCAGAATTCAGAGGGTGATGTCTGGAATTTTTTCCTCTGTCCCATTCTCTCTGCCACGTGGGGTTCCTCAGGGCTAAGTGCTGTCCCCCATGTTGTTCGTGGTGTACATGCTGCCCCTCAGAGACATTATAAGACAGTATTGGCTGAGGTTTCACTGTTATGCTGATGATATCCAACTCTACCTGTTTTTTGCACCTGTCCAGAATAGTGCGTGTTTGGTATTCAACAACTGCCTCACTGAAATACAGAACTGGATGAGCTCCAGCTGGTTGAAGTTGAACTCTGGAAAGACTGAGGTGATGGTAGTGGATCCTGGTCACTGGACTGAGGGGTTGGAGGCTGGCCAAAAAAACAGACTTTGTCTTGGGAGTATCCAGCTTCCTTTCTCTGAATGGCTGCGGGACCGGGGGGTGATCCTTGATGATGGGCTGACACTGTGTTTGCAGGTGCTGGCAGTCATCAAGTCCTTTTTTTACCATTTGAGGAACATCGCCAGGGTTAAACACCTTGTTCCATCCAGTGACCTTCCAACATTGATCCACGCCTTTGTGACTTCATGCCTTGACTACTGCAACTCCCTTTATCTAAGGCTTCCAGGTGTTGATATCCACCACTTGCAGCTAGTGCAGAATGTTGCAGCCTGGTTGTAGATGAGGACTCCTCGTTCGAGTCACATCATGCCAGTGCTGTGTGAACTGCACTGGTTGCCTATACAGTGGCAGATCACCTTCAGGGTTTGACTTCTGACCTATAAGGCCCTGCATTGACTGGGCAAGAACTATCTGCAAGAGCTCCTGTGCCCCTATTGCCCCGGGTGACGACTCCGCTCAGCTGATGAGGGGTTGTTAGAGATTCCCAGGATATACCTTAAGTCATCAGGAGCCCGTGCATTTATGTATGCATCCCCAACTGTGTGGAATTCTCTACCCCATCAGATACATGAGTACACGACTGTGGACGGCTTTAAGAAGCCCTTGAAGACACATCTGTGGCTGAATGCCTACCCAGACTGATTATTTTTATCTATTTTATCTATTTTGTCATTTGGTCATATTGTTATGTATTTTATTGCATTTATATGTTTATTTATTGTACAGCGCCTTGGTGTTTAAGAGGCGCTCTAGAAATAACGTTTTTTATTATTATTATTATTAGTACTGAGGGTGTGTTTCAATTAAAGATGGAGAGGATCATGAGAGGGCATAGTCTGAAACTGGAGGGGGGGTATGTTCAGGACACAGATGAGGAGGCACTACTTTATGGAGAGGGTGGTGACAGCATGGAACATACTGCCAGAGGAGGAGATCTCTCTGAAATCAGTGGGGAGTTTTAAAAAGGGGTGGGATAGGGTCAAAGGCAGAATACAAGTAGGGGAGAGTTGACCAAAGAGGGAAACTCAATTTTGAGAAACAATGTGGATAGCGGGGTAAGGGGTGCGGGGCAGCATCAGTTGTCTGAACTGTGAGCTGCACAACCGAGCAGATGTGATAGACCACAAGGTCTGTAACTGCTGGCGTTTTCATATGTTTGTATGTTCGCATGAATCTCAGAGCTGGTGAGGACAGGTGGCTATTCTGCATGGTGATGGGCAATAAAAAATGGAGACAGATGCAGAGGGGTGAAAGTCCTCACAACATGCAATATTCACAATGGAGCTCAATTTTTGCAGTGTGAAAGAAAGAAATACTTGAAGACTTTAAGTTATAATGTTTATAATCAAAATCTTCCTCTTGGTTTGTTTTCTGAACCTTCCAAATAGGCAATGTGGCCAAAAGGGAGTGGGATAGAATTATGAGTATCTTGTAAAACAAACCCTCTTTGTAGCCATGATAACAGGAACTGGTCCTTTACCACAATTATTCCATCTGCATAGCAAGAGTAATGCTTGACATAGTGCTATTACATGGTGAAGGGGGCTCTGGAACCATATGACTGTGAATGCACTACAGCTGTCTATTTTCACTGAGTGGAATTGAAGTACATCTCTCTGCGTCCTGTCCATTCAATGCAATGTGGTTGCTTCCTCCCCGCCCTCGCTGAACTATTTTTTTTTAAGTTAAACAATTTTTTATTATTTGATATGACACACACACGTCACAGAGTGATATACCAATGCCAGGCCAGACAGCAACATTTGGAAAGGCCAGGATATTATGGATAAAAAAAAATTACAGTACATTACAAATAAATATCTATGGGTATTGACCATAAATGTACATAACAGGACAAAACAGTCACCTAGTAAGGCATAATTAATGGAGGATCAGCCTGAGTCCCATACGCCACTGGGGCTTACAGTACTTGATTACATTGAGCAAAAAGCATAACAAAAGTAAAGTAGATAATCCTGCCGGGTCAAATCCATACCAGATAATAACCATGTGTGTGCCTATCTAGGATCATGCAACCATATCAATTATATACAGATAGGCAATCTTTTACTAGATAAAGGGCAATATAAGGGGACAGCCTGGGGTCAAGAGGGGAGGAGGGCACCACCTCCAATGAAGATTAGCTACCTAACTCAAGGATACTAGCAAGCTATGGGGCAGTTCAAATGGGGAAATTATGACAAAATTTAGACTGCAGGAAGGGTTGCCAACATTTCTCAAAATGTGCTATAGAGCCAGCCGGTAAGCTGGAGATTCTTTCAAATATAGCCCCCTGGGCTAGTGTCAGCAAAAAATCTTAAAAGGATGGTGTCACTGAGGATTTCCAGTTTAGTAAAATGAGCCATTTGGCCACCGCCCTTACTGCAGTAACCCAAATAGTCCCAGGGTTGTATTTGGATACATTCAGCTGTGCGCATCCAAGAAGCAAAAAGGGTGAATCTGGATTAATGTCTGAGAAAATTTGCTGACACATGCACTGAACTGATGTCCAGAAGGAATGCAGGTTAGGGCAATTCCAAAGAACATGGAACAAATGCTCCCCAGCTTTGCCACATCTCCAGCATACTGTATGTCTTTTGACAGGAGACCCATCCTCTGGAGTTTAGTTGGATCCCTATAGTATCTGTGACTGGTCTTATTCATAATAAGATGGGTGCGCCTGTCCCGACAGGCCATATGTGTTCTGAACCTGCCATGTTTCCACTGCCAGTCAGAGATTGAGACCTGAAGGTCCCTTTCCCATTGTGCTTTGGCCCGCTGGGTAGGATCTACAGTGGCATCTCTAAGAGCCGAATAGATCACACTGGCCCTGCCCTTATTGTTTTTCCCCCCAGACAACTAAAGGGTGAGGTAGGTGCTGCCCCCCTCCATCTCGTGGGACATTAGGCAAATGAAGTATAGCATTCCTGATCTGAAGGTATCTCCAGAAGTGAGACTGGTGGAGGCCAAATCTGTCTTTCAGTGATTCAAATGTATCCAATGTGACAGTATTGGGGAGTAACAGATCTTGAATCTTGGAAATGCCTTGGGTCTCCCAATATTTCCAGTGTATTGGGGACTCCCTTATCTGTAAAGCTGGGCTGTTCCACAGAAGCATATGTCTCCACGGAGTTGGGTCCTGTCCCAGAACAGAGAGGGCTTGTTTCCAGTACAAAATGGAGACATGCATGGGGGGAGAGAGAACCTGGGGAAGCTTCTTCTTGCTATAGAGCACCACCGCCAGTGAAGGGGCTTGAGCCAATGATGCCTCTAATAGGAGACAAGTTGGGGAGGCCAAACCAATCCTAGCAAACCATCTGATAGTTTGTGAGGTAATGAAAGCCATATGGGATCCCTGAAACTAAGGAAGGCCCCATCCTCCTTTACTTCAGTGTTGACGCAGTTTGAGTTTACTGTAACGAGGCTGGGCCCCCTTCCATAGAAAATTACCCACTAGTGCGTCTAGTTTCTGAAACCATCTTTGGGGGATAGCAATGGGTAGGTGAGCTAGTAAGTGTAATACCCTAGGAGCAGCCATCATTTTGATGGAGTCAATCTTTCCAGCCAGTGACAGCCTTAAAACCTTCCACCTACCCAGGTCCTGTTTGAGGGAATCTAATAAAGACGCAAAATTAGCAGAGAGCATTTTCCCTATATTGGAATGGAGGATAATACCCAAATATTTTATACCATTAGGGGACCAATGAAGGTCTCTGTTTATGAAGTCATTTCCAGTGGTCTTGGAGTTCAGGTGAAGTGCCTTGGTTTTGGAGTGATTGATTTTAAGCCCTAACACCTCGGCAAAGGTAGCCAAAATCTCAAGGATGCTATCAATCACCTCGGGAGAGGACTCCGTGGTGATGAGCAAGTCATCCGCATATAAAAACATTTTGAAAGTGTTATTTCCCACTCTTAGCCCAGGAATTTTAGATGATTCTCTAAGGGTGATGGCTAGTGGCTCTATGGCCAGGGCAAAAAGAAGAGGGGAGAGGGGGCACCCCTGCCTAGTTCCTTTTGGTAAAGGGAAGGACGGAGAAATAATACCATTTGTCAAGACAGAGGCCATAGGAGAAGCATATAAGAATTTTACCCAGGCAATAAAACCAGGCCCAAAACCCAGTTCAGAGAGAGTAAGGAACAAAAAAGGCCACCGAACAGAATAAAATGCCTTTTCAAAATCAATTGCAAAGGCTACGGAGTGTTTGCTAGATAGTGTGGTGTGATGCAAAAGTGAAAGCAACGATCTATGGTTATCCGACCCTAATCGCCCTTGAATAAAGCCCGCTTGGGTAGGGTGAGTCAGATCTACCATGAGGCATTCTAGCCTACTGGCAAGGAGCCTGGCCAAAATTTTAGCATCCGCATTAATAAGTGAAATGGGGCAGTAGCTACCTGGAAGAAGGGGATCCTTTCCTTTTTTCGGAAGTACTGTAATAGTAGCCTCTCTCAGGGACGGGGGGAGAAGACCAACCTGTAATGAGTGTTGGAACATCCTAATCAAGTATGGAGCCAGGTTAGTTCCCTTGATTTTGCAAAAATCAATGGGGAGGCCATCCATTCCTGGGGCTTCCCGAGAATTTAAGGATGTAATGGTCCTCTCCACCTCCACCACAGTAATAGGTGCCTCCAACAGTTTTGTATCAGAAACCGTTAAGTGGTGGATAGGAAGTTTATCCAAAAATGTTTGAATACTCAAAGTGTCAGGGGTGTGAGGGGCTGAATACAGTGCCTCATAGAACTGGGCCATGATCCCATTTATCCCTTTATGAGAGTGGGTTGGGACCCCATGTTTGTCTTTCAGTGCATGAATGGTATGGGAAGCCTGTTGTTGCTTAAGTCAGTAAGCGAGAAGTTTACTGGCTTTCCCCCCCTTCCCAGTAGGCATGAAGCAGGCGTCTGATATTTAATTCTGCTTGTCAGGTCAGATGGGCATTTAAAGAAATCCTGGTACTTGTCAGCTGAGCTCATAAGGAATGAGATGGGACTGAAGATTTATACTGGGCTTCCAGGGAGGCTAGTTGCCTTTCTAGAGCCCTTTGGTTAGCTTGGTGCCGCCTCCGTCTAGCAGAGACATATGCAATGATTTTACCATGAAGAGTGGCCTTAAAGGCCTCCCAAAGCGTTGAATCATTCGCTTCCACATTGTCATTAATTTCCCAGTATTCTTGCACCACAGGCCCCAGCCAATGAGAACAATCAACATCATCCAGTAACAGGGGGTCCAACCACCATATTGGAGTCAGGGTGGGGTCAGAGCCCAATTTAATCCCTAGCTGTATAAGAGCATGGTCCAAGACATAAATTGAGTGCATATCAGTGTTGGTTACCTTTTCATATAGACCAGATGAGAGAAGCCAGAAATCAATTCTACTAGATGAGCCATGCACCTGAGAAAAGCAGGAATAATCATAAACACCTGTGCGCATAATTCTCCAGGCATCCAGCAAAGTATGCTCTGACATTAATGTCTGGACCGCTTTGAGCGCTTGTCTATGGGGTTCAGGGGTTTTGTTGCTTCTGTCCATAGAGAAATCTAAAACTAAATTAAAGTCTCCACCCACAGTCACTGGAGTGTTGACTTCATTAAAGTCAGTAAGGGCCTGGTTGAAGGTGAAGAAGAACTGAGGGCAGTCCTGATTAGGGACATAAAGATTGGCTAGAATCAGGGAACCCTCTGGGGTCTCTACCTCCGTCAGGATCCATCTTCCCCTCTTTGTCCAGTTTATGCTGCTTCACTTTCCACACCAAGTTCTTGTGAAATAAAATGGAAGCTCCCCTTTTATGGGCCTTCACTGTACTATGAATCTCTGTGGCAACCCATTCCTGTCTGAGCTTCTTGGCCTCACATGGGGACAACTTTGTCTCTTGGAGAAACACCACCATAGGTTGCAATTTTTTCAGGTGGAGCAAAACTTTTTTTATGTTTAATTGGTCAGTTGAGCCTCATCACGTTCCAAGAGACAAATCTAGTCCCCATATGACCCATGAGTTAGCATGGCTGAGAGGAGATACATGAGGAAGCCCCACCCAGGTGCACTATGCCCAATAAACCCAGACTCCCTACCTAAGCCCATAGGAACATGTATACCACTAGATTTCAGATTGCCATAATAGAACAACATTGTACAACAGTATATCCAAGGGCAAAAACTGATCCTAACAAGAAAAAGTTCAAACTACTTCTATATTACCAAAAAACAACCATACCCTGAACATGCCCCCACCCACTGCCTAAACCCAAAAATAGTCCCTTATCAGACCAGCAACCACTCAACATATCGACTCTCAAAAGGCCCAGATACCAGTGGAGGTCGCTGGGGGTAGTGAAGCCACAGACTACATTAAATAGGGAGGACTCTTCAAAATCCGATATCTCCCACTCCCAACTCCCTATCATCAAGCGAGTCCTTCTACCCAAGACTTCATTGCAGGAGGGAAAAAAAACATTGTTGAAAATTCACAGTAGGCCCCAGCATCCCAAAAAGGGGGCTAGGCAGCTAGATAGCCAAGGATTAGTACCCTTTACTCCATACATAAATCCATATAGACCAGATATGGGGAAGTGTGCATAAGCAGCCCCTGTGAAACTCCTCGAGTCCTTAATCTGGGGTGAAAGATGTTATAGCAGTTGCCGAGTATATTCCCCTTTGTCCAGCCTCAATACCCCCCATGGGGGGGACAAGGGGAATGCCTTGGTAATGACCCTTATACTAAGGGAAGCATCACGTGGGTCATATACTAGCCCAAATAAGGGGCAGCAAGCAAAATATACGGGGGAGACATCAGCCCACGGCCTTCAAGACTGAAGCCGAGTTATCCATTGGCTTTAATTCATGCTGGTTGCTTGAAGTGTGCGAGGCATCCCTGGAAGGATCTTGAACCTCTGCCCGAGTAGTATTTCTGACACCTTTAGGCCCAGTATCTTTGGAGGGAGAAGATTGAGGGGGCAAAGGAGGGACAGCCAGGGAGCCTTCGGTCGGCAAATCCATCAAGGCCTGGTATTTATTATTATTCATATCCGGCTGGAAAGAGTTCTGTGATGCAGATGAATCAGAGCTTCTACTTCAGCTTCTTGACTGGAAACGGGAGGTTTTATCAACATGTAGCCCCTTGAGCCTTTGTCGTCTCCTGGTTCATCATTTACTGTTGCCACCCGGGAGGGTTTGAGGGGATGGGCGGCTAGGAGTGCTCTGGATCTTAGGGGGGCTCTGAATAGTGTGATCAGTTCCCTGTGGTGTTGTCTCCATTGGCGTCGACCTGGTAGGGTTTGCCTGCTGGCCAGAGAGCTCCCGTAGACAGCCCCAGGACAATTTAGGAGCTTGTGCCAAAAGGAAATTCTCCGCAGCAGTAGGGTTATCAAAAACTCTGGGGGTCCCATTATAAATAATCCTGAGAGAAGCAGGGTATCTCAAAGGATACTCTACTCCCAGTTGTGCACAGGCTCTGCGGGCAGCTGTGAAGGCCCAACACCTGTTAGTGACCTCCTGAGAATAGTCTGCAAAGATCTGTATTTTGTGCCCTTTCTATTGCAGATCTTTTTTAGTATGTGCCAACCTGGTAATCATCTCCCAGTGCTGGAATCGAAGGAAACAGGCCAAAATTGTGAGTGGGCGAGCCCCAGCTTTGGGGCGAGGAGCTAAAGTTCTGTGGGCCCTACCAATTTCAATTGGGGCCTTACCTGGCCAATCCAGCAAGCTGGGCAGTTCTTTTTGCAAAAAGCTAATTATATCAGTTCCCTCACACCCCTCCGGGACACCAACAAGCCACAAATTGTTCAGACGGCTCCTATTCTCTAGGTCCTCCACTCTAACCCAGAGAAATTGGATGAGATGTTCTTGTTCTTGGAGCTGGGCGCTCACTTTATGCCACCCATCCTCCTCTTCAGCCAATCTATGTTCAGTGATGCTCGCCCATTGGGACAGATCGATGATGTACGCTGAGTTTTGTTTAGCTGCCACATCTAGCTTCTCCATACGTTGCAAGATCTCAGAAAACATTTGCCAAATTTCGGGCATGTCGCCTTGCCACTGGTTGAGATCGGAGACCAACTCCATCATGGTGAGGGGGCTAGGCAGCTAGATAGCCAAGGTTAGGCCCTGCTACTCGGACAAAGCACCGCAGAGAGTAACAAAAACGAATCAGCTGAGGGCTAGAAATGCGTTTCTCACCATGCATAGACTACCCGGGTACAAGATATTAATTTGTCATGCTGTTAAGGTAGAGGAACTGCAGATAGAATACGGATTTTTTAAGGGTTTGGCAGGAGCTCAGAGATCAAGCGTCCATTCGGCTCGGGTGGTAGCCACGCCCCCCTCGCTATACTATTTTCTTGCGAAGCACCTTGCTGGCCATATCTCTGTAATGGCTGCTGGTAGCAGTGGCCTTCATCACACATAGTACCATGCATCTGACTGAATAAACACAGTCTTACACTGTACTTCTATGTAAAATTAAACTTGAACCTAAATATGGGCAAGACAGTTTTCTGACACATCCATTCACCCAGCCTAAAGTATAGAGCCCATGTATTACAAAAAGTCCCATTTTTTTCAACACTGAGCATGCACACCTGCTTAGCAATTCAGCCACCCTGACATCAGATTTTGCCATGAATATAGCACCCCTAATGGAAGTACTGTGGCATACAAGTCAGCCATCCAATTTTACTTATCAGTGGCACTCCATACAGCAAAGGTTGCCATTTACAAATGGGTGCATTGGCCTGCAGGCTTCCTCCTTCACCAAAAAAATATTATTTGAGAACTGAACTTCACCTTGATTCACCGAAAGAAGCCTTCAGGACAGCCTGCCCATTTGTCAATGTCAGATACAGTGACCTGCTGACATGTGTAACAATTCAATACGCAAGTAGTGGGCAGGTAGATTAGTCAATTACTTTTTTGTCTGTTTCTGTAATAACAAAAAAAGAGATGAATTCCTCACTTAGAAGCCTGAACATGGTTCTTGGCATTGGCACTACTTCAGTGCAGCTGAGAGCTCACCTTATTGCACATATTTCCCATACAACACTACACCTGTATTAAAACAAAACATGATAATATCTTATTATTATAAGTCGTAGTAATCCTTAACTCATTCATCCATCATTCATCTGCTACTTACTTCTTACACACCTTTCACCACCCTCAGTAACATCATTTGCAGCTGTATTGGCTCTGACCACAGTTTGTTATGTTTTGCTAGCATTCCTCTGGCTCTTGTAGTTAGGTGTAAAACATGTGATAATAATAAGCTCAAAGAACTCCACTGAACCATTCCATTTAACTATCTTGCAATTTTGCAACTACAGTTTTAACATTTTGGGTCTACAGTACAGCAAAAAGTATTTATTTATTTGAAAACTGGTAACTGGGAATGACACACTGAGCCAAGACTCATTTCCAGGTGTGACCCAGGGAAAAGGAACAGCAGAATACAATAAAACTGCCCAATACTGATAATCAGTACAAAATAAACTGCAATTAAACTACAAAGTGCAAATAAAAGCAGCAAGGCAACGAGCAGCAACAATTTACCAAAAGAGAGACCAGTGAAGGCAAATAATGGCAGTGCGGATGTAGAAATGTAGGGAGCCTGATACAGGCTGAGGTATAACCGCAGAGGAGGTCCAACATCAAGGAAACTAGGGGCTCCAACAGGGAACAGTCAAGGAGAAGGGTGACAGGAGCAGATGGGGGTAGGGAGGAGTTTTAGTTGGTGCTTGAGGGAGCCAGGGCAGGAGGAGAAATGGAGGGAGGAGGAGGAGAGCAGGTTCCAGATGTAAGACTGTTGATTTGGATTGCCCCCACACTCATGCCAACCAATTACACCAGACTGCCCCAGTTTACCAAAGGTGATGGCAGTGCCATGTGCATGACCCGGGCATGCTAGCCACCCTGCGACTGGAGTGCTCAGGCACTCTTCCTACAAGTTCCACCACAAAAATCTCCTCCCTCAGGGTGGGTGGTTGGTTGATGATCCTTCCTGGAGTGCTGCTTCTTGAGTGACCACAGGTGGCAATGAAGCTTCATGGATAGCAAAAGGAGGTGAGGTCACATGTGGCATATCAGTTTGTGGGCATGAGCAGGAACTGGGTGGTATCAGGTGGATTATGCCAACTTCACCCCATCCCCAAGTGTCACCACCACAGCAGTTGGGCTGTCTTGTGGTGCCCCCCCTCCCAGCTTCCACACCCTGTGGGGCCAAGTGAGCTGTCTATGTTTCTACAGAAGGAGCAGATTACTCATAGACATTGGTGGATTCTAAAGAATGTTTAGATACATCCCACAAGTGACAAAAACAGAGCTGAGTAAAAAAAAGCTTCACTTTACAGTGTGTGTTGGGGAACATCATGGGGGGGTTAAAAATGGACAAATACATGAAACAAATTGCAGTATACAGTACATGATGAATACTACCCTACCTGACTTTGTAACCAACCAACACCACCACACAGCTACTACTGCACACCAAAGTTCATAATATCATTACTAGCACTGTATTCAAAATTAACCTTTTAATTATTATTTTAAAATAAACATCTTTACCATTTTCAGAAATGCAGCCAACTGTCTAATTTGTGTGCTACACAAGTCCGGCTTGCCTCTGGGTATCACAGTGGCACTTGTCGGGGGTCGGCGGGTTGGGAGATGATCTAGCATCTGGAGGACTGCTTTCCTCTCCTGGAGAGGGAGGATTGATGTTCCAGCTGAATGACTGTCACCAGGTGTAGACCTGGTTGTAGTGAGGATCTGGGACTCCAAAAGCAGGGAGGGTGCTGTGGGACTCTGCAGTGTATGCACACCTCCATGTGTGCACATTGACATGCATGTCCCAGCAAAGGAGAAGGGGAAGAGAGAAAATGGAAAAATGGGATGCTAGCATGCTTCCTGAAGCCCCGGCCCATCTCCTGACTCACATCTCCACCCCTGGAAAATCTAGACTATTCACTGGGGTGGAGGACGTCCCTTCCCTCCCTGGCCCTTCCAAGGAGGGGAATCTGTGGGGGAAGTGCCCAGGGTTGGAACTGGGGTCAAGCAGAGACATGCTCACAGGCTGAATTGAGCCTCTGAAGTGAGAGAGCCAAAGCAGTGCCTGTCAGCTACCCAAAGGGAAAAAAGCAATACGGAAAAACCCCAGAAAAAAAGTCATCACTAGAGTCATCTAATTTAAAGCAGCAGTATTTGTTAGTTTCCCCCCAAAAAATCATCATTTAGTTTTTTAGGAAACATGTATTTCTGACATCCTAAGATCCATGCTCAGTGTATTTTTAGTTTTCTCAGATATTGTTAAAACAGTTTTGCAGCTAATTTTACAATTAATGACTGACATCACTAAAGATGGCCACCCCTCATAATTTTTAAAAATCTCTTCCACTGAGGTTACCCGTTGAATGTACATGCTAGATGCATACTGTGGATGTGTTAGACTGGTGTGAACACATGTTTCTGATGGTAAACAGTAAAACACTGTAACATAGAAGCATAGAAACATAGACTGACAGCAGATAAGGACTGCTTAGCCCACCTAGTCTGACCATTTTCCTACCTATTGGAAAAGCTGCAGATTCTAGTTAGCCAACAGCTTACTTCCTCCAATCCCCCCCATTATAATTGCCTTATGTCTGTCCCATGCATTCTTGAATTCCCCACTGTTTTTGACACCATGACCTCCTCAGGAAGGTGGTTCCATGCATCCATAACTCTCTCCGTGAAAAAATATTTCCTCACGTTGCCCTTGAGCTGTCCCCCTTCTATCTTCAAACTGCACCCACTTGTTCTTGCACATCTCTTTTTCTGAAAGATGCTTCCCTCTTGGACTTTGTTGATTACCTTGAGGTACTTGAAAGTTTCTATCATGCCCCCCTCTCTCTCCTTTCCTCAAGAGTATACATATTAAGCTCTTTTAGTCTCTTCATGTGACTTCTGTTGCAGACCCTACACCATTTTAGTTGCCCTCCTCTGAACCACCTCCATCCTGTCTCTGTCCTTGCGGAGATGGGGTCTCCAGAACTGCACACAGTACTCCAGATGGGGTATCACCAACTGTTTGCACAGAGGGATAACAACTTTCTGTTTTCTACTGGTGGTGCTTCTCCATTTGCATCCCAGTATCCCCCCAGCCCTCCTTACTGCCTTCTCACATTGCTTGCCAGCCTTAAGGTCATCTGATATGACTTCCCCCAGCTCCCTTTCCATTTTTGTTGTTGTTAGTGCCTCCACCTTCCCCCCATTGTGTACTGTTCCCCTGAGTTTTTGTTTCCCAGGTGCATTACTTTGTACTTCTTTGCATTGAATCTAAGCTGCCATAATTTTAACCATTCCTCTAACCTTGCTAAGTCCCTTCTCATCCTTTCCACCCCCCTTGTGTATCAAACCTGTTGCAGATCTTTGTGTCTTCTGCAAGGAGGCATACTTTTCCTTCCAGCCCCTCTGCAATGTTTCCTATAAAGACATTAAAGAGGACCTGTCCCAGTACTGAAATCTGTGGTACCCCACTAGTAACCACCCTTTCTTCAGAGTGTACTCTATTTACTATTACCCTCTGTGTCCTGTCATCCAACCAGTTTGTTTCCCAGGCTACCACCCTGGAACCCAATCCTAGACTAGCTAACTTGTTTATTAATCTTTTGTGTGGGACGGTGTCAAATGCCTTGCTAAAGTCTAGGTAGGCCATACCCACAGCCCCTCCCTGGTCTACTACTTTGGTCACCCAGTAGAAGAAATCTATTGGATTCATCTGACATGACCTGCTGTGCTGTGAATCCATGCTGCCTAGGGTCCTGTGCCCGCTGACCTCTAGGAACTCAACAATTCTTTCTTTCAGAAGTGATTCCATCATTTTCCTTACCACTGAGGTCAAACGAACATGTCTATAGTTTCCTGCCTCTTCCTTGCTCCCACTTTTGTGAAGGGGAATCACAACTGCTCTCCTCCAGTCCTCAGGTACCACACCATCCTCCCATGACTTGTTAAAAAGGATAGTCAGTGGTGTCACTAGTTGTCCCCTTAGTTCTTTTAGAATTCTGGGGTGAATCCTGTCAGGCCCCATTGCTTTGTCTACCTTTAGTTTTAGGAGTCCTTTCAGGACCCTTTCTTCTGTGAATGAACTGGTGTTGAACCCCCGACCCAGAGTGCTTCCGTTGTTTGGTTTAGGTACCTACCCCTCTTCTTCTTTTGCAAATACTGAGCAAAAGTATTCATTCAGTATCTCTGCCTTTTCACTATCACCCTCTGCCCACCTCCCTCCCCTTTATTAAGCCTCACTATCCCTCCCTTGGTCTTCCTTTGCTCCCTGATGTACCTATGAAAGGTTTTATCCCTCTTCTTAATTGAGTTGGCTATCTTTTCCTCAGTTTGGGCCTTTGCCATTCTGACTGCCTTCCCAACTTTCTTCTGCTTTAACTGATACAGTTCTCTGTCCTGCACCTTCTGTAAATCCTTATACTTCCTGAATGCTATTTTTTTCTCCTTAACCATACCCGCCACATCTTTTGAGAACAATAGTGTTTTTTTTATTTCATTTTGTTTTCTTTATTCGCTTCACGTAAAGGCTTGTTGCCTCTATGATGGCAGTTTTGATTTTTCCCCATTGTTCATCCCCCACTCCTTCCTGCCCATTTGCTAGTGCATTCCTTAGGCACTCCCCCATTTTGCCAAAGTCAGCCCTTCTAAAGTCCAGTGCCCTCACTTTTGTATGGTTTAACTCCACAGTTGTGTTTATTGTGAACCACACTGTGTGGTTGCTGCTTGTTCCCAGTTGGCTACCCACTTCTAAATTTGTGATCCTCTCTCCATACCATTTGAGAGTACCTGGTCCAAGATTGCCTCCCCCCAGGTGGTTCCAACACTAGCTGTCTGAGGCATGCCCCCTGTAGGGCATCGAGATATATGGGATATGCCATGGGCTGACTAAAAATATCCCATTTATTTTTATCTGCAGGGTTTGACTTCTATGACTTCATGAGTGGCAAAGCCACAAGTGAGGTCTGTAAAGGTCAAATTCTGCAGATAAAATAAATGTGATAGCTTTAGTCAGCCCATGGCATATGTCATTTATACAATGACAGTGCCACTCTGCCAAGATAAGTTCATTCAATGAAGATTTTACTCTTTCTGTTTGATTTCACTGCTCTGTTTTTAACTAGAGTAGATGCAATTGTGTTGTCAAGCTATTCTCCCATTGGTCAAGAGTTCATTTGTGACCAGCCTGAAGTAGAAATAAATGCTGATAACCCTCCTAAGATTGAAACAAATGATATATTTCCACTCCAGGTCTGCCACACATGAAAATAAATGCATGTATTTGCAAAATGTCTTTCTCACAGTCATTGTATAAATTAATTTTTTGTCAAGGTGGGCATGGCATGAAAAACTTCAAAATCCTGTATCTTGGCTCAAGAATGAAAAAAAAATGGCAAGAAAAATATGTATCTTGATAATTTTGACAGAGAAACCTTATTGGTAAAAAAACTATATGGTTATACATAAATAATGCTGCTTTAAATACAGTGGCACAGTTGTGCCCAGTGTCAGGCTACCTCTTAAAAATCAGTAGCTTGAGTGAAGAACATGTGACCCCCTCGGCTGGTGCAGTGGCCAGTTCACACCCCCGCCTGGTGGCAGTGAAGAGCACACCTGGTTGAGGGGATTGGGTCCATATATTGATCAGAGCATTTCCAAGATGGCGGCCGCGCTGGGCTGGCCACTGGCTGCAGTATAGTTTTGCATAGTAGTTTTAGCTTATTTATGCACTACATGTTATTATTTTTGCAGTTTCCATGTCTATATCCATTTTCTGGTTTGCCTCATTTGAAGTATTTTAATATTGCAAGGCACAGTCATTTGCCCTCTATTTTGTTTGAGGGCTTAGGGCTATAGATTGTATACTGTATACTGCCTCGCAAGTTTCAGCAGTTTCCCTGTTTGCACCATCCATTACATACATAGTGTGTTTGGAAACTATGGTGTGCCCCTTCCCTGGATCGAGGGCTGAGGATTGTCGGACTGCAGCCTGCTCGTTTTGGGATTTTCTGGGCTGCTTTTCCTCAGTGGCAGCTCTCGGGGGTGTTTTTTACTGCCTCCGGTCCTGTTGAACTACAGGCTGCTTGGTTTAAGGGCTGAAGATTGTCGGATTACAATCTGTTTGTTTTGGGACTGCTTGGGCTGCTTTTCTCCGTGGCAGCTCTCAGGGGTGGTTTTCACTGCCTTCGGTCCTGTCGAATTACAGACTGTTGGAGATCAGTGGAGTCTGTATGTGAACTGTTCAGGGGATTGCTGGCTACCATGGGGACTGTTGCATGGAAGACACTGCCCGATTAACTGTTTGGACTTTGCTGGGATTGTGATCAAACCAAGGACTTGGAGGTGTGTGTGTTTGAGGATCTGTAGCACTAAGAAGAGCATGAAGATTGTATGATCCAGAAACCGTATGAATTTCACTTTGTTTTAAGATTTGATGGTCTGACTTGTTTTTTCCATTTGGGTGCTTGATGTGGATATGCAGAGTCCATTAGACCAGGACTAAAGACCCTGAAAGTGTGGGTGGCCAGTCACGGGAGTCTGCTTCTACCCGGGAGGCTGGGGCCTGGTTGAGCTGGGGAGCCAGCTGCTGGGACTTAGGTTTCTCCAAGGCCCCTTACTGACCAGCTGGTGGGCTGGCATAAGTAAGGTGTTGAGGTGGTGGGGCTGACATTTCCTGTGGTTGGGCCTCACAGAAGGGTTTTAAGGAACCCGGCTATCTTTTAGAGCTGGACTGCTATTGAGTTTTGCACTTTTCAAGAAGACTTAGTCTAATTTTGGATGCTTCTTACCCTTGGAAGAATGTCTTCTGGGAAATAAGCTGCTTAAAATTTTTTCTTTTGTATTCCGAGCAGTGAGACTGCCCAGTTCTGTGGGCACCCTGGGAGTGAGAGGACCTGGGTGCTTAACAACTTGTACTGTTTGCTTAGTTTATGTTGGAGGTTAACAAGCTGTTTAAAATTTTTTCCTCGGTGTTCTGAGCAGTGACAGTGCCCGGTTAGTTTGGGCACTCAGGTAGTGAGAGGACCTGAGGGCCTAACAAACTATACTGTTTACTCAGTTTATGTTGGATGTTCCGAGCCGTGAGAGTGTTCGGTCATTTTGGGCACCCAGGTAGTGACAGGACCTGGGGGCCTAACAAACTGTATTGTTTATTTAGTATGTTGGTTACTAAAATTGCAGTTTTACTTTATTTTATGTTAATGGGCATGCCTTGTGAGAGGAGGTATATTCATTTATGTTGATGCAGTCTTATCTTTTTAACCTGGACTTCCTGAAAGCGACTTCTGATGGTGATTTAACATCCTTTTTAGTTTTAGTTTATTTATAGTATTTATTTAGAGTTTATGAAGTATGATTTTTGTTTTTGTGGGAGATTTCGTTTGGAGGGTGGTTTTTTACAATATTTCCCTTAAATCCCCTGTTTAAGTGTATTATTGTATAAATTTTTATTATTTTTATTTGTTGTGGGGAAAGTGAGTAAGGGAATTGTAGGTAAGGGGTAAAGATTGTTGGGGTTTTATATTATTTATGTTTGTACAAATCTATGTCTATAAGCTAGATTTGAAGTGTATTGGTTCTCCCTGAGCCATGTCTGGGGTCTGGGATATACATCACTGTTCCACCCCCCAGATCATGCGCTACTCAGCCTCCACTCTTCATGCCCTCCACCCTTTTTCCCCCACCGTTGTTTTTCCACCTATCAACTCTACCGGGCTTTAGGTATTGCCCGCAGGAGGGTGGGTGGGTGGAGATGTGAACAGTGGAGGGTGGAAGAGGCACGCAAGACATGGTGGTGGTTGCCCAGAAGATGCCCTGGGGCTTAAATGTAGTCTAGAATGTGGGTCACTTTGTTTGGTCTCCATACCCAAAGGCACCATCATTGACGGTGGGCAGGTGGTTGGGCAACCCAGGAGTTCTGTCCAACTCGGGCGGTTTTATGCAACACCAGATCTGTTAAGAACAAGACTGCTATTATTGCAGATCTGTTTGGGACAACAGATCTGACGTGCATCACTGAAATCTGGCTGGATGGTAATGCTGGCCCCATACTTGAGGCTGCAATTCCGGCCGGGTATTCGGCAATATACCAACCGAGATTGGACTGTGGGGGGGGGGGTTGCGGTCTGTTTTAAGACCAAATTGGACCTCACAAGTGTCCCAGTTGAGGAAACCAGATCATTTGAATGTGTCTTAGTAGCAGGTGGGTGTTATAGGTTGGCTCTTGTCTACCATCCACCTGGGGACAAGAAGCTGTTCCTTAAGGAAGTGGCGGACTTCGTGGTCGACCGGGTGTTTGAGTCACCCAGGCTGATGGTCCTGGGTGACTTCAATGTCTGGATCAACGATGAAGTCTTGCAATTTGGACAACTCTTCCTCCAACTGATGAATTCACTGGGCCTCACACAGGTGGTTACCTCTGCTACTCATAAATATGGCCATTCTCTTGACCTGGTTTTCCTCCTGGGGATGGAGTCCTCTGACATGGGGGTGGAACCTGTCGGATGGTCTGACCATCACACTATGTGATTCAGTTTTTGCACCCCTCTTCATAGGGCAGCCCCTGTGGAGATGGTCAAGTACTGCCCTTTACGGGATGTGACTCCTGATGGTCTAACTGCAGTGCTCGATCTATCAGAATTTCCAGTGGCTAGCATGGATCCAGAGGTTTTTGTTGTGGCATATAATAAGGCCATTACCTCAGCCCTGGATTCCATTGCTCCAGTTCATGTGCATCCTCTCTCCCTTCACCCTTGGTCTCCGTAGTTTGATGGGGACCTGAGGGAGATGCGGCAACTAGGACGAAGGTTAGAGTGGTGCTGGTGGAAATCCAACTTAGATGTCGACCATCTTAGACTGCTAGAGCATTATCGACTCTATCAGTCAGAAATTTCCCTTAAGAAGGCAGAATTCCTGTCCGGGGAAATTGCTGCTGCTCAGAACCGACCAGCTCAGCTCTTTCGAACTGTGGACAGGCTGTGCAACCCAGCCTGTCTGCATGTTCATAGAGCTTTTTCACAATTGCAGTGTGATGAGCTTGTTTGGTTCTTTGCTGATAAGGTGGCCGACATCAGGTCGGAGACCCGTGCAGTGCACTCTATGGCAGTTGCTGAAGATCAATGCTTGGTCACTATCCCTCCTTTTTCCTGGAGTTCCTTCGACTGGCCGGAAATCGTGGCTGTTATGCGAATTGTCCAGGGTATGTGCCCTACATGCCATAGTTTAGAGCCGGGTCTTACATCCCTGATAATGGACTGTGGTGTTGTTATCAGCCCGGTTATGGTGCAGATAGTCTGGTGCTCTCTTGACTCTGGTGAGCACCCCTGCTCCTCGAAGGAGGCAGGGGTGACACCTTTGTTGAAGAAGGTTTCATTGGACCCAGACTCTCTCGCTAACTACAGGCCAATCTCTAAACTTCCCTTTGTGGGGAAGGTGATTGAGAAAGTAGTGGCTGCACAGCTGGAGAACCATTTGACCATCCATAGCATCTACGAACCTCTCCAATCCGGTTTCCAAAAGAGGCACAGCACCAAGACTGCGCTGGTTTGGGTGCTCAGTGATTTCCTGATGGTGAGAGAGAACAAAAAAAATGGTCCATTTTGGTACTTCTTGATCTGTCATCAGCTTTTGACACCATTGAACATGGGGTTCTGCTTGAGCGCCTAAACATTCATCTGTCGGCTTTCTGGTTTGGTTCACAGATGGTTTACTTCATTTCTCACTAGTAGAACTCAGAGGGTGGTGTCAGGGTTTTTTTCCTTTGACCCTATCTCTCTGTCTTTTGGGGTGCCTCAGGGCTCAGTGCTGCCTCCCATGTTGTTCGCGGTGTACATGCTTCCCCTCAGAGACATTGTAAGATGGTATGTACTAAAGTTTCATTGCTATGCTGATGATACCCAGCTCTACCTATCTTTTGCACCCAACCAGGATGGAGCACTCTCAGTCTTCAATGACTGCCTTGCCGAAATCCAGGATTGGATGAAGTCCAGCTGGTTGAAGTTGATCCCTGGGAAAACAGAGGTGATGGTTGTGGATCCAGATCACCGGATAGGGGGGTTAGGAGCAGGTCAATCCATAGGTTTATTTCTTGGGGACTCCGAGCTTCCTGTCTCTGAGCAGGTGCGAGACCTAGGGGTGATTCTTGAGGATGGTTTGACACTTCGTTCGCAGGTGTTGACTGTCATTAAGTTATCCTTTTATCATCTGAGGAACACTGCTAGAATCAAGCACCTTGTTCCGTCCAGAGACCTCCCTACATTGATCCATGCTTTTGTGACCTCGTGTTTAGATTACTGCAACTCCCTTTACTTTGGGCTTCCGGGGGTTGATATCCACAGCCTGCAGCTGGTGCAGAATTCCGCAGCCCGGTTGTTGATGAGGACTCCTCGATCTTCCCACATCACACCAGTGCTGCGGGAGCTGCACTGGCTGCCAGTTCAGTGGCGGATCACCTTCAAAGTTGGATTACTGACATATAAAGCCCTACATGGACTGGGCCGTGACTACCTGAAACAGATTCTGGTTCTTTACCTTCCTGAACGACCGCTCCGCTCGGTCAATGAGGGGTTGCTGGAGATTCCGAGGGTGTTTTTAAAATCTTCTGGGGCCCGGGCATTTGTGTTCATGGCACCAACACTCTGGAATTCTCTACCCCATTGGATTAGGGAGTACATGACTGTGGGGGGTTTTAAACAAGCATTAAAGATGTATTTATGGAACAGGGCTTATGGTGTTGAGGATGACAAACTCTAACTGTATTGTATGTTTTTACTGTGATTGCAGCATTGGTTTTAAATTGTTTTAACTGTGTACTGTGCCTTGACATTTGAAAGGAGCATTAAAATAAAGTTTATTATTATTATTATTTGTTCTCCTGCAGTAGAAGGGTTCATCCCAAAATAATAAATAGTACAGTGCCTCCACCCAGACAAAATAAGTGGGCAAGATGGTGTGTGTAGAACCACCCTCTTGGATGAAGTACTTACCCAGTCCCCAATGCTGGACAAGACCACCACCTGAGGACTACCAACAATTATTACTTTTGCCAATAAACAATTCACAAACAGACTGTACAGACTGAGGGCACACACCAGGGTGAAATTTAAATAATTAACAATAATTATATTCGGTAACATAGGCCTAGGTAGCTGGAGAAGGAAAAAATAGGTTACACAATTGCAAGTAAGCAATCAGCACTTCCCCATATACTGTATCAGAACACCATAAGCCAAGTACACTCACTCAAGCAGGGGGCCCACTGAGATTAACTAAATTACACAGGGTGCAGTATGCTCTTTAACTGGTAGCAGTAGTATAAATATAGATTCAAGTATAACACAACTTCCAAATAGACTCTGGGTACCCAGGAGTTATACTAAAGTCCCGGTGTAGGCCTGGCTGTTACATTGGCAGGGTACTTTCAGTGATGCACTTGAAGAACATTTGCAAGCTTGCATTTTAACCCTTCAACAGGCCATAGTAATAGCACTATTTAATAACAAGCATTTGTCAATGCCGAACATCGGTTGCTTGTTTAATGCTGGCACTTCCCTGAGCTCCCTTTATACCCTGCAGTGTACCCCATATGGTCCCATAGCCTTATGTACTTTCAAGGCAGCAATTTCTTTCAGTAACACCTATTTAAATGCCACCCTCCTATGCACCCAGCACCAGCAATTTTTTTTCTGCTGCATATTTTTTTTTAATGGGGACCGGCACAACCTTCCCACCTCCACGGCTGACCCCCATCTTATAAACTAATTTAAGTGAGAGGCAGCAGCACCAAGAATACAGAGTAATCCCCCAAATTTAAGTGAGAGGCAGCAGCATCAAGAGTAATCCCCCCAATTTAAGTGAGAGGCAGCAGCACCAAGAGTACAGAGTAATCCCCCAAATTTAAGTGAGAGGCAGCAGCATCAAGAGAAATCCCCCCAATTTAAGTGAGAGGCAGCAGCACCAAGAGTACAGAGTAATCCCCCAAATTTAAGTGAGAGGCAGCAGTGCCAAGAATACAGAGTAATTACCCCCAAGCAACAACAAGCATTGACCAGACCACTCTGTCCATCCATTGCCCCCCCAGCACCCGCACTCCTTACACGGCACCCAGCACCCAAGTCTCCTTATTTGGAGAAGGCAATTGCTGCTGGTGCCAACTGGTCCAGCACAGCACAACCCTCCCTCCTCCACTGCCGGGCACCAACTGCTAATGAATGAAACCATGCTGCTTGTTACTATTGTACAGCCAGCAGATCGCATTGCAAAAAAGAAAGTTAATGCAACAGTTAGGGTTTTTATTAAATCATCAAAAGCTGAGAAATTCAATGTTAGGGTTCCAACCCCTACCACCCCCCAACCCATCCTCCACACACCAACATGCATCAGGGTGTGCCATGGGGTCATCAGGCCCAACTCTCACCCCATTCCATGTGTAAACAAGCTGATGTGGTACAGTGTAGGAGAATGGGATGAGAGTTAGGCCTGACAACCCCATGGCACATCCCGATGCTTGTTGGTGTGTGGAGGGTGGGGGAGTCCCAGCATACATGTGACCCATGGATGCAGCAGTTCAGACAAGGTGAGGAGCAGCAGGTAAGAGTAGGATCAATAGCAATCAGGAGCTTTGGATTCTTTTGAACAGGCAACAACAGCTCAGCTTTTCTGACTCACACGTCTGTGAACTTAACTCTTCTGGGTCAACTCTCAAGACTCAGCCCGTCTGGCTCAACTCTCGGGAGGCAGCTCTTACAGCTCACACTTTTCTGCTACACAGCCCTGGCTCAACTTTCAGGATACAGAAGCACTTTCACAGCAGCTTTCTAGTTCCCTTGAAGCCAAGATCCCAAGAGCAATCCTACAGCCTGACTCCCCCAATGGGTTGAGAGTACACCAGCACTCAGGCACATGACTGTGGCTCCCTGTTCCCCAATTCACCCCACTTGATAAGGGCTAGCAGGCCCCTTACCTTGCTCTGATGCAGTCTGAACAGGATGTAGATCTCTGTCTACACTTGGTACAACTGAGCGGCTTGACATGCAAACGTGACCCACTGCCTTACACTCTCAGTAGATTCTTTTCCACATGAGGCTCTTCTGGAACACTCTCTTGAAAACAGGTGAACCCAGACATAGGTTCACAATGAATCTTCTGGATGAGCACTGGAGAGGACCCAGAGGACATTTGACCTGGCTAGGCCTCTCTGTATCAATCTCAGTGCCCTCCTGCTGCTATCTGTTTTCTTCTTTCACAACTGTGACCTTCTGGCATTATCTCTTCTTCTGTCTTGGTTGGTGCCCTTCTGGCACAATACTGCAAACTCTCAGAAGCAGTGCCCTTCTAGCAAATCTATTCAGTTTCTCTCTCAGTTGCTGTCCTTCTGGCACTATCACATCTTCTAACTTGGTCGGTGCCATTCTGGCACAATTTCTTCTAACTTCTCTTTTCTGACATTTGAGCCAAGGAGAGAGCTCACAGGACTTCTGAGGAGTGGACCCTGGGGAGGACCTACATGGAGCAGGCCTGCGGAGGCCCCATCTCCCTAGCAGCACTGAAGATCTGTGCTGCCTGGTGTCCCAGCCAAATTGCTCCATGCTTCTGAAGGACTCAGCCCTTTTTTTTTCCACTTAGAATCTAATTGGGCAGATAGGGCTGCTCATCAGTTCTTTTGCCCTGTCCTGCCCTCTGATTGGCTCAAAAAGCCTGCCGGTCCATTTGGATGTGTCCTATGGGATAATCCTTCCACAGTCCATTACTCTGGATTTCTAGTAAGATCCCTGACTTCTGGCTGGTTGTCAGCAAGGTCAGGGGTTGACAAAATAGCATCTGTATCTTCAGTAAACAGTTATTGACTTGAATATTTATTTTATAGACAGCCATCCTTTTTTTTCTTTACTGACCCCATGGTCAGGAAAGAATACCTGTGCCTTTTAGTTTGGTGGGGGTGTGGTGTGGGCCTGATCTCCATGCTTCCCATCAGGAGCTCTATTCTCCACTACCTCTCCCTAGGCAGGCAGTCTCTGTGCTGCTACAGTCTCTTTGTCCTCTTAAACGTACAGTGTGCCCAGTATCCAAGTCCCGTCCTTCTTCCTCCTCCCTGTCCTAATGCTTCTGTGACCTCTGATACCCACTGGTGTTCCTGGAGCTGAAGCACACTAGGGGAGATGCTGACTAGCCACCATCAATGTGGCTCTTAAGACTTCTGGCAGGTGGGTGCTTCTAATGCCAAGATATTCAAGCTGCTGAGACAGCTTGCATGTTCAAGCAGGTGGCTGCTCGAACATGCGCACACTCCCTGCATGAATGTGCAGCAGTCCTTTGTGATGGCTCCTCTGGTCCAATTTCTAGCTGCAGTCCTGGGGCTGGAGTGAGCAGAAGAGATGAGTGGCAGAGTCCGATGATGGCACATTGGACTCCAGGTAAGCCCCCGCCCCAGAGAAGGGGGTTACAGACAGCTTAGAATAATTCAAGGTAATCACTTTGCACTTGCCTTTCTTCTTGTAGTTTGCCAGCTGACTACTAGAGCTATCAGACTAATGGGCTTGTGGAAGTACACATATGCACAGCACTATTTCTTTACAGTGCCACCGGATGATGACTTTAACAATACTGCAGAAAATGATGTGCATTTTTAGTATTTAGAACCAGCGACACCAAGCATTACAACTAGTTAGGAATAAGGAAACTGCAACAGCAGTATCTAGATTTCTTTAGTCCTTACGAAATCTGAAGCTGAGCACTATGATATTTTTGTCCACCATGCACACTGAAACATATTTCAGGCATACTTTATATTGAAAATGATTCAACGATTACTTCAAGATGAGCTAGGATAAAATAACCAGATGAATGCAGTATTATTCTAGGAAGACCTTCCATTTTAACCTAGGAATGCATATTGATCAAAGAGTGAAAAAGGTTAAGGCAAAATTTGACTTCCTTTACAGATCTATAACATGCTAAGCATGCAATCTTCATGTTGAGCAACATTGGACCTATAGTGTGCTTTGCCAGTGGTGGTGCAGATGATGTGTAAACCACACAACTTGTCTATCTCTGGGTGTATTGCATGCTTTGCATATGGCTCTGTGCATGACCTACATGAAGCAACAGACATGTCAGGCACAGAAGCAGACCTGTTGCTGACTCCATACAGGACCCTATGGGCATTATGAGATGTAGCAGACCTATTGGGCATGGCACCAGACATGTAGCATGCTTCACACGGGGCCCTGCAGGCCATATGTGAATCAGAAGATCATCAGGCATGGCATTAGACCTGTAGATTACTTTGGTTAGGGCCCAAGACTCATGTGGCTGGTCTGAAAGTTGCCACCTATGTGATCATGAGGGGGCCAGTACTTTACCCACCTTGTTCCTCAAATGTGGTTCACAAATGTTGAAAAATGCATAACTTATGGGTAATGGGGGAGAAAACACAAACCTTAGTTTTTGGTCTAAGTCACAAAACAAGTCACGCAAAAAATTAAATCTGAGCACATATGTGGTTCACTTTTTTGGGTCTTTGCTTTTCCACTTTTTTCAATCACCCAATTGTTACTTTTAAATTTGGTCCAAAGATACTGTCTTGGAAATACACATTTGTGCATTTTTTGGAGAATATGCAGTTTTTATTTTAGGACCTTAGTTTGCAATTCCTATAATTTCCCCTTCAGGCAGCACATTGCAGCAGAAGGCATCACCCAGCTCAGTTGGAGGGATGGTTTTGCTGGTCACCCATCATTGGACCATTAGTACAAGTATATATTGGGGTGGCTGGTGAGGGATGGTGGCATGGGTGAAAAAGAGTGAGTGAGGATGGTGTTCAATTTTTGTGCTGGGCTGGTTGAGGGGACCTATACACAGTGGGTGGGAAAAGGGCTTTGTGTGATAAGGTCTGTCATTGGGGTTGGGCTTACAATGTCATGGGGGAGTTCAACACAAAGATTAGCCACCCATTGTTAGAACTGAGATGGGGTCTGGTGGATGGCACCAAGTTTGCCTTTCCAGTGAACACTTATTTATCCTGGTGTGAGATTAAATCTGCTTCACCTGTCTGTATTTCTAGACATTTTCAACAATTTATCTATGTCTCTAACTAAGGACATGAAGGTTTCTACTGAGTGTGGAATAGTCCCTGGTGGACGGTAAAAACTGTGATTTGTAATCTTTGACTTAAAATTATTTTCTTTTCTCAGACTGATTCACCGTAGCTTGTTGTGAATAGGCAAAAAAAATGTTTCAACCTTAGCTTTCTATAGATGTGATTAAGGTCGAGTTGAACTTCAAATTCATTATTTTTTTTTTTTTTGGAATGGACAAAAGGACAAACCCTTTCCTAATAGGTTTATCTCTGTTTTTGAAAGATTCAGTTTTAATAAATTAAATATCACACTTTCTGTTGTGAACATGTGACTACCTGCATTGTTGGCTCTTTTGATTTTTCTTTTCTCTTTCCTTGCAAGTCTGCATCGTTTTCTGTTTTCACTTTTCTGGTTCCTGAACTTCCTGCCTCATGATCTCTGCTTCTTTCTGCAGTATCTGTTCTGGTAAATTGATACCCTCTCCTGTTCTTCCCCCGAAAGTTCCACCTGCTCTTGTTTCTCTGAAATCCTATCCCTTAAAAACAATTCCCACTACTGCCCTTATTAAACTCCTTTTCTGTTTCACTGCCAGATATATAAAGGGAGGAATCAGAATCTATATTGTAAACAAAATCTATTCTGTTCTTATTAGGTTTATTTTTAAACCATGAATATACTTTGTTATCTTTGTAGTCATTAAAGTCATGTTTGAATTTGTGTAGCTTTGTAGTTCTTAATTCATTTTGATACTCTTCTAACTGTTTAACTTTTAACAGAAACTCATCAAATTCCTCAATTATACTTTTTTTCTTAACCTCCCTTTGTAAAGTTTCAACTTCTGTTTCCAATTTTAGTAGTTCCTTAGTTAATGCTTCAACCAAAATTAGTAGAAAACCCCTGGAATATCTATTCCTCACCCCATCCCATTTACTTTCCAATTCATCAGTGGTAAATCCTAGGTTAGGTTCTACCAATATTCTTAACCCCATCGGAAACCTTTTTTGTTTCAAATACTCAGTTTGTGTTAACACATGACATTCAAATCTTAAATGTCTCTGTTTGTTACATTCAAAATAATTTATCACTGATTTAGAATAGACTGAACCCTGAACTTGTTTTTGTGTTTTATAACCTTCTAAAATTATTTGTTCTTCAATTTCTGAAATAACTTTTGAAATAGATCTATTATTCATAATGCAGTTAACTCCTCAACATTACTTCATAGTAAGTACAAAACAGACATTGTTAAAGTTATCTGAAACTGGAAGGGGGTGGGGAGGCATAGTAGGTCAGGCCACTCTAACAGATTAAATAGGTATTGGGCACACAAATATAATATATATATATATATATATATATATATAGTAGAAAAATCCAGAGCTGTTAAAGGATGAGCCTCAGTCCCCAGGTCACAGAAAATAATTAACATTCCATTGGTCCTTATATCTAAAGCAGTTATCTTGTTCCAAGTCAAAAACTGATGAAATTCCTCTTGTAGAAAAGTCATCAAAATGTAACCACATGTCCGAATCTCAGCTGAATATGTCTAACAAAAGTCCAGATAAATACTGTTCTCAAAAATATAGTTGATGCAACTTTCAGTTTGGGTTCTCACTGGAAGGAAGCCAAAGCGTGTGGGTCAAACCTTCAGAGTCAGCACTCCAGGGTAAGAGGTGCTTATTTTGAACAATCAGTCAGAAACCGACTCATCCAAACTCAAAGAAAGGGAAAAAAATGTAAGAATCAAAAAGTGGGAGAGGTCTAATCCAATCAAATAGTACAAACAGGCAACAGGCTGGAAAAATGAACCCACACACGAAACAGAGAGTAAAATAATATCAATTCTTTATCTTCTCAGTTTTCATCCAGCAATTATATCCTGCGTTTTGAGGATTAATAATTCCTCTTCTTCAGGAAGCCAGTTCACAATATCTAATATAGAATGAAAAATATTTTCTTGTAAATATTTGGCTTTTCTCTAGATTCAAAATAACATTTTCTTTACTTTGCCAATCAAAACTCACTTCATATTATATACAACGGGCTGGATATTCAAACTGCACCCAAAAAGTGCGCAATAGCAGGAGCAAGCACAAGTCCATTGCGCCCATGTGCAATAGACACGATATTTAAAAAAGGAGCAAGCCAAATTGCACCAACAGCTAATGTCTGAATATCGCACAACCTGCGCCATAGCGTAACTAGGAATGGGAAGCTGAGCAGATACGATGCACTATGGCGCAACAAGGGCTGCTCAGCTGAGCAGTCCAGAGGTGTCATAGCACAAGCAGGGAGCCCCCCAGCAGCAGAGCAATGTAACTGTACAACCAGGGAGGTAGGTAGGGGCCCACCACCCATGCCACAGATGGGCACAGGAACACACAGCAGAACTGACAATGCGCCCCCACACCCTAATCACAACACAACTGGGGGAGGGCTGGAATATCCACCAGCCCATGGAGACAAGCAAACAAAGCACAGTTGGGCCATGGTACCCCAGCACACCCACTGGCAAGCTGAGACTGCCACACAAGGAGGGCGGACCACCCCGTGCCACACCAGCCCCCCCAGTGCACAGCACTCCCTGCACTGTGACCCCCAGACACCCCCCATGAGCAGTGACCACCACAGCAGGAAACCCCATGCATGCCACCACCCCAACTGTCACACTGCAACTTCGTGTACCACAGAACCATACAAGCAGCCCCACCATGAGCACCCAGCAGTGGGTGGCAGCACACAGCAATGCAACAATGGCAGACACAGTGCCAACATGCACAATCCCCCTGAGGCACAGCTGAGAGACCGACCATGTGTTGGTACAAGAGGTACCCCACACGGGAAAGGGCATGCCCCGACATCACCACCATTGAGATAGCAACCTGCACAGTAGACAAGTGTCACATCCCGACCCACCACTAGCCACAGCAGCCAGCACAGACACCCACAGTGGTGCGTGGAAGCATGCATCACACCGGATGCAACACAGTGCAGGGGCAAACACACACACATACCCACAGGGACAATAACACAAGACGCAGTAGTGTGGCAACCAAGCCCCCAGTGTGGGCCCATGAAAACTGAGCACACACAGCCTGCGGTCCTCCATGGCACAGGGGTGACACCCACCCTGTGCATGCACTGTGGTCCCATACACCACCATCATATGCCTGGAGCACAAGTCACAGACAGTGGTGCACAGCCCCTGCAACACACACAAGCCACAACAAGGAGGTGGGACATCAACTGTGGAGGCCACAGTGTCACCCAAGGCAAACATGCACCACACCAGTGACAGGAGGCAACCCAGCATTGTGATGGTCACAGTGGATGAGCTGCAGGGACAGCCACCACTGACAAGGCAGCAGACCTTGCAGGCCACAGACATGAAAGGGTGTCAGCTGCACAGGCCAAGGACGGGTTGACAGGGGCACAATGGACACAGAGCATGCACCATGGACCACTGCACACAGTAATGCAATGCACAGGGAACAACACACACACCACAGACACCAACTGATAGCAACTCCCACACCATAGACACTTCCCCACGCACACACACACATACCCATGACTGAACCACCCCAGATGCCATGCACACCACTGCAGCTGAGCACCTATAGCCAGCTGCAAATCAGAGACCACCACAGTATTCATATCAAAATATGTCTATTGTAAAATATAAAACACAACTATATACAGTAAACTATGTACAAATGGGGGGGAGGGACAGACACAAGGTGTGGTGGGTAAGGGGCAGGGGTGAACATATGAGAGAGGGAAGGCGGGGTGTGAGGGTTGGTCAAAGGGGGGAAGTTGTAGGCAGGTTCTTGCAGACATTAGTAGCCAGCCTGGTCCTCCTCCACCTGGGACTGTCACCTGTCCTGTCTCCTCCTCCTGACCCCTAGCTGGTGTATGTCCCTCAGTATGGTCAGGGACTCCCGTGCCACCTGCAGCAGCTCCTGCACAGCCTGCTGGATCCACAGGAGTATCTGTTCACCTAGGACGAGGGATCAGAGTCAATAGGTGTGACTGTCCATCCCCCCCTGTAGCCCACCCATTATGCATGGCATACAGCCATGTGCCACGCTCCTGTGATGGTGTGCACCCACCCACAGTGACCGTGTCCACAAGACATGCCCAACCAGGCAGCAACAGCCATGTGTACCACTGCACACACCCACCGCCCATGTCCAGCACAGCACAACCAAGGCCATACAGTAACGTGGCTATGCAGTGTGCAGGCAGTGCCACAGCCATGTGCCCAGTGCATGCATGGACCACCATTGATGCACTCCCAGACATGCAGTGCCACTGGATAGTGCTGACTGTCACAAGTCACGTGCATGGCAGTGGTGTCCATGGATGGTGGCCATGCCCTGCTCCCCCACCCTGTTACACAGCATGCAATAGTGATCATGGTGTCATGGCACTCACCCTCATCGGGCCATTGTTGTCGGTGGTGTTGGTCCCCGACATCCCTGTGTGCTGTGTCCTCCTCCTTCTGCTGCCGCTTCACCATCCGCTGCTGCTCGTCCTCACCTGTGGGACAAAAAAGGAGAGAAAAACATCAGTAAAAACCCAAAGCAAAGTCCCCCTGCCCCAATGTGTGTGCCCACCCACCCAGCCAGACCCACACACCCCATACCCTGTAAACACTGCTACAGCCAACCCTAGACTATCCCTCCCCTATGTGCTGGACCCATAATACAGTGTTACCCATATGGACGATACAAGTGTGTAGATGTATCACCCACCTGGATGTGGCACCATGCCCCTCCTGGCACGCAACCGCAGATGGGCAAGTTGCTCCGGCTCCCTCCTCCTAAGGTCCCTGTAATGGTGCCTGCACTGCTCCACTGTCCTCCTGTGTCCAGTGGCCACCTCCAGGTCAGTGGCCACCTCCTGCCAGACCTGGGTCCTGGCCCTGTCCAGTGCCTCTTCTCCAAAGAGTGGGTCATAGTGTGGCTCCACAATGGCCACAATGTTGGCCAGCTCAAGGGCACTCCATTGAGGGGCTCTCCTGTGCACCATCTCAACAACTATAGTAGGCAATATGGTGCTCTGCAGCGTGGCACCCCACGTGGAACTGCTGTGTGGTACAGCACTGCCATTCCCTATCGCGCTGTTATTGAACAGCATGATAGAGGTGCAGCCATGCCAGACATATGGCACCAAGGGGGCAAAGGTCAGGCACAGGGTAAAGGGTCTCTGGCGCAAGGCCACGCACAGTGCCTTCAGATGTCTATGCGTCTAGCGCGATTGGTTGCCTATGTGCCAGCGCCACAGTGAACTATCGCACAGTTGTGCCACAGCACCATGTAGTGCCCCTCGCCATAGTGCCACTGGCACAATGGTGGCTGTGCCCTGCATTGCCTACTGCGCACAGCACATCATCAGCATGGCAGATGCCTGCGTAAGCTACCTGGGCATGCGCAGTGAGGTGTACTACGCATGCCACAGAACTGCGCCATTGGCTCAGCACGTTCAACACAATTGCGCAAAGCACAAAAGCACGATATTCAGCCGTCATATGCTAATCATCCGATCAGCCATGCAATGGCGCAGCAGCACGATTTGCATCTCATTAAAGTTGCTCCTCACCTAATTTGCATGGATTGCGCTATAAAAATGCGACACTGTTCTGCAGTGGCCATATTCAGTTACTGCAGTTTATTGGTGAGTTGCATGCTGTGTGGGGTTCTGGACTGTGGTATCAGGGACTTGCTTTGTACTGCACAGTCACAGGTAACCACTGTCATTCTTACAGGCTGAATTATGACCGAGCGAGGTCTGGGTGAGGAGGACTATGATGGTGGGCGGAAGAGGATGCCCAATTTCACCAAGGCCGAGATGGAGGCACTCTTCGAGGCCTACCTAGATCAGGAGCCACTGCTCAGTGGACGGCGGGGCACCCCTCAGGCCCATGCTGCTGCATGGGAGGGGGTGGCACATGCCATCAACCTGCATGGCAGCCACCAGCACTCTGTGCAGGAGTGTAAGAAGAAGATGGGTACTGACAGGAGGAGGGTGAAGGAGAAGGTGGCTGCCATCAGGGTGGCATTTGCTGCAACAGGCGGGGGCCAGCCGGAGGTGGTGCAGCTGACACCGGCAGAGGACAGGCTTGCTGCAAGCATGCAGCACAGTGCCATAGAGGGCGTTCCAGGAGGTGGCTTGCAGACAGGTGGTAGCCCATCACTGCATGGTAAGTCATGGTCTGTCGGGGGGGCAGGGTAGATCACATGGACTAACGTGAAATTACTTTCTGTTGCAGATCCTGCGCATCTGCAGGGGTCAGCGGTGGAGGGCCTGTCCACTGCGGACAGTCATCTGGAGTTGGAGGAGGGACCATCCACCTCCACAAGTATCCGTCGAGCATTGCAAAAGTGGGTCCGCCTGGCTGTCCACACTGATGTCGTTGAGACAGGTGTGGGGAAGGCCCTTCCTGTGTCTCACCATTCTGGCATCCAAGGATGCCAGCATGCTGTGGCTATGGTGGAGACCTGCACCAATGATGAAGACATGACCGTCATGGGCAGTGACGTGTGTGCCATGGAATGGACACACAGCAGGCCAGCTCACGCCCATGGACCTGGCTGGTTCTGACATGTGTGCCAGCGTGTCAGCACAGTCCCAGGCTGTGCCTGTCAGCACCAGTGGGGCAGCACCAGTGGCTGGTCAGGACAGTGGGACTGTTGCGGCCACAGCGGCTGAACAGCTGATCCCTTGGGCACAGCAGGCGGAGGGGCAGCAGCAGCAGTCGCCCAACAGGACTGGGGGTTCAGGGTTCAGCGGTGGTGTCTGTACACCACCTGTGGACTTGCCCATACCCGGTCCTGGTGAGCAGCACCCACCCTCAAGGGGTGCTGAACATCAGGCCCTTGCATACCCTGAGGGATGGGATGCCGAGGTGGCAGACGACCTCTTTGATGAGCACACCCGCCTACTGCAGGCATCAGTACAGCAGCAGATGCAGCTTGCAACATCCATGGAGGCCCTGTGTGTGGCTCTGGAGCGGGTCGAGGAGCGACACAGCAGGGACACCAATAGGATCCTGTCATGGATTGACCATTTGCGGGACGATGTGACCGCTGCCATTGACAGGCAAACACAGACGTTCATTGCTGTCATGGCCACAATGGGCACACAGTCAGGTCCCCATGTGTCGCTCACACCACGCAGTTCTCTACCCACTTCCCATTCCCGGCATCGTGCGACATCCACCCTGTCAATGCCGGGTTCAGCTGTGGGCATCCCGAGCACTCCTGGTGCAGGTATGTTCAGTGTGCTGCAGACCCCTGTGCGGGCATTGTCGCGTTCATGTTCGCGCAGTGGAACCCCTGGTGGACCATCGGTGCCACCCCATGAGGACCGTGGTCAGCTTGCCAGTGCTGCTGGGTCTTGGCAGGGCCACCCACGCATCCGAGGTGGACATGGCACTGTGCCACAGGACTGGCCTGTCTCCCAGCATGGTCACTGTCTGGTGCTGCCCTGTGTGCATTGTGTGTTTCAGTGGTCAGTGCATGGGTGGGTGCCCGGCCCTGCACGCAGACACACGGTCCACCTGCACACCCTCCCAACTGCTGTCCACAGGCACGTGTGCATGATGATGCCTGCATTGCGCTGTACACCAAAGTGCAATGGTGCTCAGCATCTGACACACACACATAGACAGTCAGTGGATGTGGTGGCCTTTGGACATGTGTGTTGCTAGTGTTTGCGTCCTGGCTCTGTTTTGCACCTGACCCCTGTGTACTTTGTCCCTATACTGTTCACCCCTCCCTGGTTGTATGTGTGTGCTTCTGTGCCCTGCCAAATCCCTTGCCAGCATGCAACCCTGGTGTGTTTCCATGCGTGTATGTGGGTTGTGCCCTAGCCACTGGTGGTTGCACATGGCCCCATGACTTACCTGTGTTGGCTGAAGTGCTCCTCTGTGATGGTGTCCCAGTGCAGCTGTGCCAGCCGGATCAATCGAGGGTCCCATCGGCCAAGGGGGGCTGCCCATCCCCATCATCACTGGCATCACTGTTGTCTCCATCGCTGTCCCCCTCTTCGACCTGTATGGCTATCCCACAGTCTTTGGCCATGTTTTGCAGGATGCAACAGGCCAGGAATATCCCACAGGCCTTTAAGGGGCTATACTGTAGGGCACCGCCAGAGGTGTCCAGGCAACGGAAACGCGCCTTCAGCATCCCAAACACCCGCTCAATGATGTTGCGTGTAGTGGCATGTGCCTCATTGAAGCGCTGCTGCGATGGGGTTGTGAGCCGCCGGTAGGGTGTGAGCAGCAAGGGACGGAGTGGGTATCCACTGTCACCTGTGTGGAGATAGTGGAGGTTAGTGTCTTGTTCAGGCTCAGACTGCCCCAAGCCCTGTGGGCCACACCCATGGCACCTCTGGCCATACCCCCCTTGCCCACGATATGTCAGTTCTACATACATACTCACCCACTAGATGACCTGTGGGGATGTCCCCACTCTTGAATCAGTGGCACAGTGCCAACTGGTGCCAGATGAAAGAATCATGTGCTCCCCCAGGGTGCGTGGCACAGACATTGATAATGCACCCACTGGCATCACACACCACCTGGCAGTTGACACTGGCATATCCCTTACGATTCATGTAGGCGGCCCAATCGGGACCAGGTGGTGTGTGTATGGCCACATGGATGCAGTCTATCGCCCCTAGCACACCAGGCATATGTGCTACCCTGCAGAACTCCTGTATGTTTGCTGTGCACTCCGCCGCAGTGCTGGGGAAATGGATGTACTCTGCAGCATGTGGCAGCAGTGCGCTGAGGAATTGGGTGAGGATGCGTGACGTGGCCAACTGTGTTATGCCTGTGGTATCCCCTATTGGTCTCTGGAAGGTACCCATGGCGAGCAAGCACATGCAGGATGTTACCTTTGTCTCCACTGATAGAGCATGACTCCGTCGTGTGGGTGCCTGCATCACATCACTGCACAGCTCACAGAGCTGCTTCAGTATTGCCCTGTTCAGGTGGTACAAGCCCACAATCTCCACATCTGTGTACAGCTCAAAGCTGGTGCGGGCTCGGTACTGCCTGTTGGGGGCATACCGCCAATGGGCCCTTCCACGGCCACGTCCCCCTGCAGCATGCCTTCTCACCCCCTTCATTACGGCATCCATGTGGAAGGTGGCACTGTCCATGTCCCTGGCTTGCATTCCCCATGCAGCAGCTGTTGCTTTGTTCCCCCCGCTGTCCTGACTGCTACCTCCCCTGCACCGGGTACACCTACTGGCCTCTGCTCTCTGTGGCCCCACACCCCTTCCCTTTCCCCTCTTGTGTGGTGTGGTTCTCTGTCTGCCCTCTTTCTCCCTGTTACCCTGTGCCTGTCTCTGCCTCTGTCTCCGTGGCTTCCCTGTAGGTTCTTGTGCCTCTTCCTTGCTCCTTTTTATTTTGGCTCATTTCCGCTATGGCATAACTTCCGCCTGCTCCACTGTTGCACATTGCGCAAGTCTTTGAACATCGCACTGCGCCCTTTATGCATGGTTCCACCCCCTTCGGTTGCGCATGCCTTCATTATCATTGCGCTGTTGCTCAGCATGTTTTCAGTGGCACAACTGCCTCCTGCTGAAAATCGCAGAATGGCGCATTTTCTGACTTGCGCTGGCGCAACCCTATTGTGCATTGTGCAACCCTTTTGAATATCCAGCCTCACATGTCCAAAATTTCTCCTTGTCTTATCACAGTCTTTTATATCACAGCTACAGCTGTTAAAAATAAGAAACTTATGTGGGGCATTCTGTTTAAGTTAATGGTTTATATGCTTACAGGCTAAAAAAACTCCCTACTAACTGGGACTGTTATGAGGATCACTCAAGTGCTTTCAAAAGTTGTTTCAGCTCATTCTTGAACTTCCTTAATATTAAACAAAATATTCTTATTACTTAACAGAAGTTGCACAATAAATCATTTAGACAGAACTCTTATATAATGTTCCATTTTACCTACTTTAGGGTTTTTCTTAGCATGTCCTTGCCTCCTACGCAGTCAGAAAGGAGAGCACAGCCGGAATTCACTTCCTTAAATAGTGAATTCCCATGCCAGAATAGAGCATCTCATGCTGATCCAGTGATGAACACTGTCACCTGGAAGCATGTTCATGGTAAACATGAACGCTTACCTGTGTGCTGGACCCACTATAATAGTGGCGCCTATAAAGTTGTCTGGCATTATTCATTTATCAAAATATTTTAATAATAAATTGATACAGTAAAACTCCAAACTTTTGATACATATCAGCTTGTAAAGGGGCATTACTCATTAACAATTTATTTTATTCCACTAAAACATTTTGCTTTCACCGTAAAAAAAATATTTAAAGAGATACTAAGGCCCCAGATTTTATCATCACAATGCTCCTTCCTCAGTGGGCTCTCCTTTTTCCTCTTTCTCTCCCTCCTTAAAAACTAGATAAGCATGCCATACACTCTCACTTCTAACCACTTGTGCTTCTAGCTCCAATCTACCTACAGGGGTTAAACAAATACACTCTCCCACCATCTGTAAACAGACCTAGGGAATTCCTTCCCTGCGGTAGCCCACAATATGTTCCTCCTTAGAACCCTCTTTCTATTTCTATCAGTTCTGATACTGGCCACCTCTAAAGGACAGGACCACACAAAACGCTTGCCAATATACGAATATGACTCTATCAAGGACGCATAGCAGAATATGAGGAGGATATTACTTGTCCACCTCCAGACTGTAGTGCCACAATATCATCACCTGGATAATGCAAAAGCCACAAATGCACAGCTTTCAGTAACATGGCACATCATACCCCCCTCCTACATGGGTCTATATGAGCATTCGACAGGCTGGCTATCCCCTCCTTCCACCTGGTAGTGATGTACCCGTAACTTACCCATGTACAATGCCAAAATAATCACGTTGTATTACACAATTGCAGGCCCTAACATATCTAAAATTGCAAGCTATAAGGATCACATGGCTGTTCCTACTGATCTCAGGTCATATTCATCCCAACCCAGGCCTGATGACATGCACTGCAACAGTTCATAAGAAACAGAATGGTCTAACAATAGCATCAATAAAAATCTGCAGCCTACTAGCAAAATGGACACTCTCCAAGTCTGGGTCCAGCAGCACCAGCCCGACATGTTTGCGATAGTAGAGACCTGGCTATCATCTAGGGTGCCAGATTCTGCTATACAACTCACTCAATATGCTGCATTCAGATTAGACAGACTCAGTAAAAGAGGAGGTGGTTGTATTATATATGTTAAAGACCACATTCAGTACCAAATGCTTAACCCATGTGACACCAAATGTGGGGCTCAACTGATGGCCATAAAAGTAATACTTGGGAAGAACTGGAAAACCCTAACAATAGTCTTGGCCTATATCACTCTCAAGGAACATGCAAACGGTTTCAATTCTGTCATCAACTACCTCTCTGAAGGGGGACCAAACACACAGCTGATAATGGTTGGAGACTTTAATATCAACTGGTCCTCCGCTGAAGCTGTACACTACAAGGACTCATTAGCCACTCTCAACCTTGTGCAATTGGTAGACTCCCCCACTTGGTATAACAGCAGAACAGGCATGGGGTCAATAATTGACTGGGTGGTCACAAATCAGCAAGAAAGAATATCCTCCATCACAGTTCTCCCTGACTCTCTTAGTGACCACTCCCCGGTAATCTGTAAATGGTCAAATAAGGCCCCAAAGGCACCAGCCAGGACTATTACTGCTAGATGTCTGAAGAAAGGCAAGTTGGGAGCTCTAAGAGCACACCTCAGCCTCCAAGATTGGAGCTCTATTGACCACAAAACAGATGTCAACACTGCCCCAGAATGCTTTATAAGCAAATTCAATGAAGTGAGCAATGTTTACGCCCCCTACACCAAAAGAAGGATCCATGACTATGACAGCCCCTGGATCATGGAACAGCTACTAGCCCTCATGAAAAATAGAGATGACTTGTGGTACAAAGCAAGAAACTCTGGTACCCAGACCGACTACCAGAACTATAGAGCTACATGGAATAAATGCACCTGGGCTATTCGCAAGGCCATAAACACTCACTTTAAAAATGAGTTGACAAACTCATGGGGTGAGAGTAGGTGGTTTGGAAAGAATGTAAGAAGGTGGCCCCTGGGTAGGAGGCTGAATTCTTCTGTTCTGTCCCCCCCAAGAGAGAAGTTCTGGTTAATGTTTGTTGCTTGCATAAATGGGCAGCTATGATCTTCAGGAGTGCAGAGGAATTAAAGTGTTTAAAGTGCTTAAATTAAGTGAAACACTTAGAAATGTAGAGGCTAAGCACAGAGCCCTTACAGGGGAAATATAGAATGGTACTGTGTTACAAAACCTCTCAAAAGGAGCTAGTAGATTTCTACCGGTTAAAGTAAGTCTGCTCCTTGAGTTGGACCTTCTCACTCTTTAAAAACTACTGTTGCAACAGTTCTGTCCTGTCTTTATACTTTCCTTTATGCTATTAGTTCAGATGGTTGGCCACCACTGAGCCCCCCCCCATCTAAAAGAGTTTCTGTCCCCACTGTTTTTCAGTTTTCCTGTGGTCCAAGAATAAGGCTAGGTGCAGTCAAAACATGGTGATAGAAAAGGGCCTGACATCGTATAATCGCCTGGCAGTTAAATATCTGAATGTTAGAGGCCACTTCACTGTATCATTTTATCTCTTGAAGCCCTTGTGAAATTATTAATTTTTATTTTGATTTGCGCTGGAAATATAGAAATTAATCCAGGTCCTCCAGAATGCATTACCACACCAGCAGAGTTAGCCTTGACCAAAGGATTAAGTTTTCTTCACATCAGTGCATGCAGCCTGTTAAAAAAGCTCACGATGATACAAGCCTGGGTTATTCATTCTTTGCCAGACATCCTAGTGGTGTCAGAGACATGGCTCAGACCTGCCACAGCAGACAGAGACATAAACTTACCCAATTACCAAGTATTCAGAGCGGATCGCCAAACAAGGGGCGGGGGAATAGATATATATGTAAAAGCCAATCTATCTGTAACTTGCTTAGATGCAACATCTATGCCCAAAGAATTTGAATGCCTTTTCCTCAAAGTGGCACTATCCAACACCACAGCACTTCAGTTAATTGGCTGCTACAGGCCCCCCTCAGCTGACCTTAAGCTACTAGACCACCTGGGAAACCTAATCAAGAAGGGTACAGAAGAAACCATAATCTTAGGTGACCTAAACCTAAACTGGCTATCCAAGGCAGCAGCACCCTTAATCTCATTCTGCGATACATATGGGCTTACACAACTTATAAATGAACCAACCAGAATCAACAAAAAGAATCTGAGCAACAGCACATTACTAGACATCATATTGGTGAGTAAACCTCACCTCTTCACGCACGCTGGAGTGCTTTTCAGTGATATAAGCGACCACTGCCTTATTGCTGGAATAAGATCATCCGGCAAACTAACACCACCGGCTAAATTCATATTGAGAAGATCAAAGAAAAAATTCAATATTGAGGTGTATCTACAAGAGCTAAATCACTCTACACGATGGCAAGAATTCTATCTAGCAGACACAGTGGAAAAAGCACATGAGGTATTAAATGGCATAATTATAGATGCCCTTAACATTCATGCACCATTTACTAGGGTACATATCAAAAACAAAACTTGCCACTGGTTCACAACTGACCTTAAATCTGCCCTCCTTGAGAGGGATAAGCTATGGAAAAAGGCAAGGAAGACTAAGAGTCCAAACGACTGGATGATGTTCAAGAAAGCAAGAAATATCTGTACCAGGAAAGTACGGGATGCAAAGGCTGCTTTTTATATGGCAGAACTCGACTCCTCCTACCACAACCCTGTCAAATTTTGGAGCACCATAAAGGGCATTACAGGTCAAGAGCCTAGTACTTCACTTCCAGCTCAAATACACCATAACAAGGGCACAACTTCAGATAGAATGGAAATTTTGGAATCATTCAACAATCACTTTACAACCGCTGGCCTTGCATTCGACACCTCACCAGCTAATCTACTATGCACTCAGCTATGCACTCAGAGCACTGGAACTCGAATAACTGAATCTTCCTTCTCCTTCAAACCAGTCTTGTTGAAACAAGTGGAGGATCTACTTTCGCAGATGGATATCAAAAAAAGTGCAGGTGCAGACACCCTTGATCCCTATTTTCTAAAGACTGCAATACAAGCACTTGCTGTTCCATTAACACACCTTTTTAATCTTTCATTAATATCAGGTTCTATTCCCGCAACCTGGAAAACAGCCCAAGTTATCCCACTATTAAAAGAAGGGGACCCTATGGACCTCAACAACTATAGACCAATCTCTATCCTTCCAGTGCTATCCAAGCTGCTAGAAAAATTAGTGAGCACTCAGCTAAGAGAATATCTTGAAGAGGCTAATCTCTTAAATCCAGCACAATCTGGGTTTAGAACCAAACATAGCACTATCTCTGCATTGGCTAAAGTAACAAATGACTGGCAAATCGATCTGAACAATAAAAATAGTGTCTGTGCGGTATTCCTAGACCTAAGCAAGGTGTTTGACACAGTGGATCACGAACTGCTCCTCTCTTCCTTGTATTCCATAGGCTTAGATCCATCCTCCCTTAGATGGTTCAGATGTTACCTCACAAGAAGGACACAGCAAGTAAAAGCTGAAGGAGACCTATTTCCACTCAAACCACTGCAAAGAGGAGTTCCACAAGGATCCATCCTGGGCCCCATCCTCTTTGCCATTTACATCAACATTGACACTAACCTTACCAAAGCCACTGTACACTTGTTTGTGGATGACACTGTTTTATATGTCAGCAACCCTTCACCTGCTACAGCTTGTGAAGATCTACAAGTGGAATTCCACATACTACAACATCAACTACTAAAAAAAAAGCTTCTTCTAAATGCAAAAAAAAAAAACAAAAGCAATATTTTTCCCCAGCCAAAGTCAGACAAGTCACTCCTCTCTAAACAATCTCCCCAGTTATCCGCTATTCTTGGTGAAAACCTTGAATATGTAGAAAAATTCAAGTACTTGGGGGTTTGGATAGATAGCAGACTCAATTACATAGATCACATTGAAGAACTTCTAAAAAAAACTCCATCAGACGCTTGGTCTTTTTTTATAGAATAAGGCACTTTCTAACCAGAGACTCTAAGCAGAGGTTGGTCCAGGCCACATTTCTCTCAGTATTAGACTATGCAGATTTCCTTTACAGTCACTGCCCTATCTTCTATCTAAACAAACTGGACACACTATACCACAGAGCTCTGAGGTTCATAACAGATCTACCATTTAGCACTCACCACTGTTCTCTCTATGCTGCAGTTGGATGGACATCACTTCATCTCAGAAGAAACAGAAATGATGCAGTATGGACGTACAGAGCATTAACTAAGATGCTCCCAAATTATATCTTAGACTGCTTCACACAAGCCACAGCTAGTATCTATGCCCTAAGAAGCCACAATTTCATCATGCTCAAAGTGCCTAAATTCAACACCCAGCATGGGAGATCTGCTATCAGCTATGTACTAGCTACATCATGGAATATGTTACAGAAGACCCTGAAGCTGAACAACTTTATATCACTAGCATCCTTTAAACATCTATACCTAAGTCTCTTCCAAGAAAAATGCAACTGTTTCCACAAGTATTAGTACATTGCTATTCCTAACCTTCCCCCTCCTCAGGCAGCCATTACCAGGTGTCAGTACACCTCCCAATAAATTCAACCCCACAGACTCCGTACATCCTGCCTATAGTCTTCTCCCATTACTTTCTGGCACATATACTAGCCCTTATCCCAACCATCCATCTCCTAGTGCAGGCCCCAGCCCCTGATCAGGCCACTTTTTACACTTTCCTACCAAGACACCTATCATAGTCAATGATCACCATCATCCAGTCATTCAATCACTGTGTCTCCTTTGTCCATAATGTCTTTACCCCTGATAATTGGAATATTGGTTGCTTTAATTAGAAGATATACCAAGATAATTCTAATGTTGATATGTATATATTAGATTAGCTGGTGTGCATTCTTATGTACCAATTTTTTCTTGTCATGTTTAGGCAATCTTGTTTTTGTATACTGTATTTAAGCGTCTTAGTATAACTGTACATGTACCAACTATAACTGTATATGTACCAACTTCTGAACCCTGACATTATCAGGACAATCTTGCAAATGAGCTGTGCTCAATGATGTTCACCTGAATAAATAAAGATTTGATTGATTGATTGATTGATTGATTAACAAGTGTGGTCATTTAAAAATCAGACTGGTATTTAACCCATAGCTAAAAGTTTTGAAGTAGCTGCATTTAGTGCTCTGTTTGCCTAGTTGCTGTGTGCTTGCATTATAGGGCAGCAGTGGCCTCTTGTGTCTACCTTTATACTGTAACACCTTACCTTAGACCTGAACAAAATGTTTTCTGTTTGAAATTAAAGTTCTCCATAACTAAAAATATGTTTGGTTTGCTCAGACCTGATATAGTGAATATTAATATGAGCTCCCTATGTTTTATAAATTAAATGGAGCCCTAAAAACAAACTCATATGAACATGATGATGCTATAAACACATGACTATGTGGGTGGGTATAAAAGGGCTAACCTGTTCAGCATTTGGCCAGATAGGGTCAGTGTTTTCTGACCTGGGAGTGAGAAGGGTTGATAAGACTTTATCACACAAGTGGAAACTGAATGCTTAAGTTTGCCACAATGGTACAGAATGTTATTTACTTTATATAGCCTTTATTTTGCTCACAGTTTGAGCCTTTTACTTTATTTCCTTTTTGTTGGTTTTGGAACAAATAAACATTGAGCCTTGCCAATGGTGAATTGAACGTTATACCAAACTGTTGTGTCCATCTGTTATCTCACACCCTATTACACTTGGTGTTAGAAGTGGGATAACTGCCGACTGCGTTTGGCCAGGGAAGGTGTACGTAGTTGTCGGCAGATACTGACAAAAGTATCCCAGGTGGACAAGTTCCAAGGACCATGGAAGGAGTCGGTGGCCCGAATGAAGTATCTGGGATGGAGTATGCAGATCATGTGGCTGACCTGATACGATTGGTAAATTGGCTCAGTGGACAATGGCTTAAAGTGGACCAGCGCTGGAAGGAGGCTGAGCACCGATACCAGGTGCTGTTGGAGAGTTCCAGGTTGGTAGAATTGGTGGAGGCTGCAGATGACCAGGAATCAAGGAACCCAGAGGGAGAGGACATTCTGAGTGTATCATTGTTGCCTACATTACCAATTTTTCCCAGTTGCTATTTGGTAGAAAGTGAGATGCAAGAGGAGACGTCCCCAGGTAAGACTGACTCTTGACATGTGCCTGCTGGGGTGAAGATACCAAGCCACATGGAAAAGGCTGATAAGGCTGAAGGGACTTGTTGTGAAACCCCTATTGAAAAATGTGAATGTTTTCCAGAACCAGATTGGGGACTGTTGCAGTCGAGGGACCCCGAAATTACCCATTTAGGGAATCACATTAAGGTTAAGGAAGGTAGACCAGTTAATGATGGTATCGGAGATAGGCTAATGTGGTACAAAATGAGACAGGGTATTCTTTACCACATCAGACCTAATCCCCATACTGGAAAAAAAGATGTAAGGGTGGTAGTACCCAGGTCTCATAGGAGGAAGGTGTTGGACTTTGTTTGTTCCAAACACACCTGGTCCTCAGATCATGGGGAAATACTACGAGACATTACTTCTAGGTATTACTTGCCTGGGCTGTATAGACAGGTGACTGCCTATATAGAAGCCAATACAGTATATCACAGAGTATCTGGCAGATGGGTGGAAGGGAGGACCCAAAGGTGGGTGCTCCGTAGGAAATGGCACCCTTTGAAAAGGGGGACTCACACTCAAAGGTCATATGGTACTAGGTGGTAGTCTATGCTAAACTGCATTCTCCTTACATGTAGAAGGTTATAGTACAACTCTTCTCGTATTAGAGGGTGTGCATATAATATTGAGAATTCCCATGGTAAAGATGGATTAAAGCAGGGTTTTGGAAAATGAAAATAGGAACTATTTTCTCTCTCAGTCTACTTGTTCAGAGTGTCTCAGGGTTCTAGTAATAGTTTTGTGCAAACGTATGTCTCCCGTATGTCTCCAGACAATTAATTCTGAATGTATAGGGACCCTGGGATGGAGCTTTTGGAGAAGGTGGGCCATAGCTCCATCCCCTTCCTGGGAAAGTGAAGGGGATACTTCTTGCCACTGTACCCTTAATGGGTAGGTATGACCGTAACGGACAACCGTAGGACGGTTGCCCTCTTGGGTGGGGAGATGTGTAAGAGGGTGGCCCCAGGGTAGGAGGCTTAATTCTTCTGTTCTGTCCCCCCCAAGAGAGAAGTTCTGCTTAATGTTTGCTGCTCGCATAAATGGGCAGCTATGAACTTCATGCGTGCAGAGGAATTAAAGTGTTTAAAGTGTCTAAATTAAGTGAAACACTTAGAAATGCAGAGGCTAAGCACAAAGCCCTTACAGGGGAAATATAGAATGGTACTGTGTGTTACAAAACCTCTCAAAAGGAGTTAGTAGATTTCTACTGGTTAAAGTAAGCCTGCTCCTTGAGTTGGATCTTCTCACTCTTTAAAACCTACTGTTGCAACAGTTCTGTCCTGTCTTTATACTGTCCTTTATGCTATTAGTTCAGATGGTTGGCCACCACTGAGCCCCCCCCCCCATCTAAAAGCTTTTCTGTCCCAGCTGTTTTTCAATTTGCCAGTGGTCCAAAAATAAGGCTAGGTGCAGTCAAAACATGGTGATAGAAATGGGCCTGGCATTGTATAGTCACCTGGCAGTTAAATATCTGAATGTTAGAAGTCACCTCACTGTATTAACAAGTGTGGTAATTTAAAAATCAGACTGATATTTAACCCGTAGCTAAAAGTTTTGAAGTAGCTACATTTAGTGCTCTGTTTGCCTAGTTGCTGTGTGCTTGCATTATAGGGCTGCAGCGGCCTCTTGTGTCTACCTTTATACTGCAACACCTTAACTTAGACCTGAACGAAATGTTTCCCGTTTGAAATTAAAGTTCTCCATAACTAAAAATATGTTCTGTTTGCTCATTCCTGATATAGTGAATATTAATATGAGCTCCCTATATTATATAAATTAAATGGAGCTCTAGAAACAACGCATATGAACATGATGATGCTGTAGACACATGACTGTGTGGGCGGGTATAAAAGGGCTAACCTGTTCAGCATTTGGCCAGATAGGGTCAGTGTTTTCTGACTAGGGAGTGAGAAGGGTTGATAAGACCTTATCACACAAATTGAAACTGAATGTTTAAGTTTGCCACAATGGTACAGAATGTTATTTACTTTACATAGCCTTTATTTTGCTCACAGTTTGAGCCTATTACTTTATTTCCTTTTTGTTGGTTTTGGAACAAATAAACATTGCGCCTTGCCAATGGTACACTGAACGTTATACCAGACTGTTGTGTCCATCTGTTATCCCACATCCTATTACAGAGAACATCAAGTCCCTAACTGGTAAACCTAGTAAAACTTCCCCGCCTTCCTGAACATTGATGGCCAACCTACGCAGGATCACAGTCGCATAGCAAATGTCTTCAAAATAAGCTTTTACTGACCTTAGTGGAGTGTTGCCCCCTAGCTTCCTTCAACACCAATCAGATACTTGCACCGAATGAAACCTGGGGACCCAATCAAACTCCCATCTGCCTTTTTACTTCAGAGCTATCACCTTTATGGAAGCAAAAAGTACATCCTAAATCACTAGGTAATTCCAGAACTAGCTCAGATCAACTTGACCAAAAACTAGTTAGGCCACCCTGGACATAACTCTCAAACCCCTCACCAAAATCTTAAATTTGTCCTTGGTATCAGGCAAATTCCCACGGATCTGGAAGGTGGCGGTGGTTACCCCTGTTTACAAAAGTGGTGACAGGGCCAACTCTACAAATTACCACCCAATATCTTTCCTTCCTTGACTCTCCAAGGCCCTGGAGCAAATCGTAAGTGACCAACTGATGGAATATCTAGACAAGTATCATTTACAATGTCAACAACAACATGGATTTTGAAAACAACACAGTACCACAACTGTTCTAGTGAAGTTTACCAGCTGTATCCATAATTCTCTAGACAGAGGGCTCTTGGTGGGGGCAACATATATTGATCTCACCAAGGCCTTTGACATCATCAATCACAATCTGCTTCTGGATCAGCTCTCCAATATCAGCCTCTCCCCTGCAACAGTAGCATGGTTCAGAAGTTACCTCTCTGGGAGGGTCCAAAAAGTGAAAATTCTGGACACCTTCTCCGACAGCCTTAGTGTTAACACAGGCATTCCTCAAGGCTACATCCTTGGCCCTCTACTGTTCAGCCTGTTCTTAAACAACCTCCCTCAATCGGTAAATGACCAGCTACTACTGTACGCAGATGATGTGGTCCTATTTTCATGTAATTCTGACCCCTACATACTGAAAAAGCAAATGCAGGCTAATTTCACTGCTAAGCACTGGTTCCTGCAATCAAAATTGCTCCTGAATTATAAAAAAACTAAGACTATGTTATTCGCATCATCACATAACAAACACCGCACTCACCAACTTTGCATTCATAGCAATCAGAATACTTCCCTAGAGATGGCTCAAACATTTAAATACCTAGGATTGATACTAGACCGCACCCTCTCATTTAACCAACACATAGACACAGTTGCAAAGTCATCAAATGCAAAACTAGGATTACTGTACAGACACTGAAAAGGCCTGTCATCTGAGGCACTCAAAACTGCTGTAAATAGAGCAGTCCTCTCAGTGATAAACTATGGTCTACCAGTATATGGGTCTGCCTCTCAAACTGCTTAGAAACATATCAAAACAACACTAAACAAAGCATGTCATTTAGTCCTGGGTGTACCCCATCTTACTCACACCTGCGAGTTGTACACTCAAACAAAATGGCTCAATCTTGACAGTCACCTCCAGTATCAAGTATGCATTCTTGCCAAGAAGTCTATGATAGGAATTACCACCCCAGGCCTGCAAAGCCTCCTTAGCTGACCTAATTCCATCAGATGCACTAGGGGTACAAACAATTCATCTCTCTGCATCCCTTTCCATAGAACCACACAAGACCAATGGTCCTACGAACACTGGGCACCACTTTGGCTTAATGCACTTGACCTTGGCATCACAAAAGAGAATAAAATAGGCCCCTTTAAAGATAAACTCTGAGTGGCCCTCGCCACAAACAGGAACTGTGACTGTGAGACCTGAACTCCCCACACTCTCCCTCATCTTTCCTGCTTCCCTCATTCTAACCTGCACCCTTGTCTCTCCTCTCTTCTTGCTAACTAACACTCCCCTAGTAAGCTCCAGGTCCCAGCCTCAGCACTTCCCCCCAAGTGAGTCTAGACCTCCTTTATGACTACATTCTTTAGCATGTATGACAAAAGAACTGCTGCCCATCAAGTTCTCACCTCCTTGCATATAGTATTAATTCATTATTTTACAGATTATATCATCATCTGTTCCCTACCTGATTCACTCTATATCCGGTAGATTCTCAAGTTGTTCACTTAACAACCTGTCAACCTAGCCTGCTTTAAATTATGTGTCTGTATATTTTTACTTATGTACTCCCTGTTATTGTAATTATGTAACTTCTGTAACCTAATGTACTCATGTATTTCTTGTATCTTTTTACGTACTTGTAACCATTGTAAATGATGTTATGCCCATGCATTACTACGATGGAGAACCTCTGTAAAAGAGCCTTTGGCTCAAAGGTACTTTCTAGAAATAAATAAATAAATATTTCATTCATGGTCTACTCTAACAAACTAAAAAAAAAAAAAACTAAGGGGAAGGGGAAACAAACTATCTCAAGTCATTTGAGACCCAAATCAACAAATTGAGTATCATAACTCATTCCAGTTATTTACAATGGATATACAGGTATTCATTAGGTCATACTTTTACATGATTGGTTGCCAGTCAATCCCATCATTTAGTCCATATTTAGGGTCTAATGCATTGAAGAGGTCTATATAATAAGCCTCTGTATACAACAAATGTTGTCTATAGTTAACCCGTTGGGGGTCACAGTCTACTTTTTCTATCCCAAAAAATCTTAGGGATGGTAACTGATGGGGTATCTCCATAAAGTGCCTGGCCACTGGAGAACTGTCATCTTTCCTCCAAATGTAGCCCTTTTGTTCCCTATTCTCATTTTTTTTTGTATAATCTTTTTATTAAGTTTTCAGAAAAAAACAAGATTACACATCTTGACATCAGACACAATACAAACATTAACATGCAAACATATAAACAAATGAACAAATGGGTGCCATTTATGATACCTTTCAGTTCCATCTTTAAAATCACATCATTCTTTCTTTCTATAAATCCATATTATCGTAAAACCATATATTATATAAAAAGAAAGAGAGAGAAAGAAAAGAAAAAGGAAAGTGTTTTCAAATGCATTCCCATAATACTGCCATCACCAATTAACAGAATTTCCCTCACCCGGGACACCACTTCCCCTATTATTATTCTCCCTGTCCCAGACCCAAATGAAGGGTAGTTTCCTCCTGAGTACTAAGGGGCCCACTCCCTATAGAATGCTTCTTCCCTATCCTTGATCACCAGAGTTAGCCTTTCAAGTACTAAAGTTTAAATACTCAGGCTGCGCCACTGCTGGATGGTCAGCACTTCACAGGTCACCCATGTATTCTATATGCTATGCCTTGCCAGTACCACTAGCACCCTGCTCCATCTAGGAAGGACTTCCCACTCCCCTTCTTCTCCTTGCATCATTCTGAAAAACCACGTAATTAGGTCCACTGTCAGGGCGAACTCCCCCATTTTAGAAATCTCTCCCAGTACTCCTTTCCAAAAAGTCTGCAACAGCTTACATGTCCAAAAGCAGTGCATATATGTTCCTCTCACCTCCCCACATCTACCACACAGGGGAGAAATCGAGGGGTGTGCCTTATGGACTATTACTGAGGGGTAATACAACCTATGTAAAAATTTATAAAAAGCTTCACTGAATCTATTACATACCAGAAGTCCCACCTGTCCATCCAGCAATAACTGCCAATTTCCCTGTGTAATAATTCGACCCAAATCTCTCTTCTAAAGTTGCTTAACTTTATAGGTCTGATCTGGATAATCTTGTTTTCCCAGTTTTGCTGCCTTCCAGATAAACCCCTTGGGATCCTTTTGTGCCAGATTTATTAAGGTTTTTGTTGATTACCATCCCTGTGTTTGGTTCCGCTCACTTCCCGTACTCTGTATAAATGCTCTAATCTGCAAATAGCAAAACAGTTGCTGTTATTCTAATCCCAGTCCCTACACGATATCTCCCATTGGCCTTATAACCCCATTCCTTAATAAACTCCCTATAGTCCTTAGCCCCTTATTCTCCAACTCCTGAAAGCCTTTATCCTCCAATCCTGGAAGAAAAAAGGGATTTCCCACCACTGGAAGCCAGAAGGTCTCCTCTTTAATTCCCTTTTTCTTTCTAATACGCTCCCATGCTTCCAACACCGCCCTCACCATCAGGCTATCTCCCCCTTGGGTGACATATGCTTTGAAGTCTCTGTTATGCAGTTATGCTGATAGATGGCCCAGACACTCCCATTGTTCCAAATCTACCCATCTGGCCACTGCTGGGCGATGCACCCAATCCGCCACATATGGTTGTTGAATAGAGAGATGGTAGTTCAACAGATCTGGGAAGTTGACTCCCCCATGCCCTGTCACTGCTTTCAATCTTTGGAGGTAAGCCCTAGGTCATTTTTCCCACCAAATAAATCTGGAGAATGCCTTCTCCACCCTATTAATATCCCCCCTCGTAAGACCCATTGGCAACATTTGCATGGGGTATAACAGCCTTGGCAGTACATTCATTTTAATGAGGTTTATACATCCTAACCATGAAATAGGAAGTTGCATCCATCTTCACAGGTCTATCTCCATCTATTTAACTATTGGTGTATAATTTAATCCATACAAGGACTCCACTGTCTTTCCCACTTGCATCCCCAGATATGTGATACTCTTCTGAGCCAGCTGTACCCCCCACTTAGTATCCTCCTCTACAGCCCTAGGGAAACACAACATTTCTGATTTGGTAAGGTTTATTTTATACCCAGTGAATGCAGCGAAGGATTCTACTAGTTCTAACAGTGGAGGCATAGATTCTTGGGGATTCCTCACAAATAAAAGCATATCATCCACATAAAGGGTAATCTTATGATCCAGTCCCTCCACCCCCTCAATACCACTAACCCTTGGACACTGCCGGATCGCTGCTGCCAAAGGCTCCAATGCCAGTGCAAATAACAGGGGAAGGAGTGGGCACCCCTGCCTTATACCTCTACCCAGCTCAAAATAATCTGTCAGAGTCCCATTAACCAAGATCCGGGCTCTGGGGCATGGTACATAGCTTGAACCCACTGAATGTATGATTCACCCATACCAAACCGGGTCATCACCCCAAATAGGTACTCCCACTCCACCCTATCAAATGCTTTTTCAGTGACAGTGAAAAAGACATATGATTTCTCTTGCACCCGCCCAGCTTTCCACACCACATTAAGCAAACGCCGCATATTATGATAGGAAGACCTCCCCTTGACAAATCTGGTTTGGTCTGAGTGAACCAACACAGGCAGGAGATCCTCCAGCCTCAGTGCCAGTACCTTCACCAAAATTTTGAGATCACAACTTAGAAGGGAGATGGGCCTATACGATGCACATTCTGTTTCATCTTTGCCCAGTTTTGGAATTAGGCATATCATAGCATCATAACAAGTTGGGGGTAAATCCAGGTTTACCACACCTTCTTTTACCTGAAACACCTCCTTCAAAGCATCTGCCATCTGGCCTGCCAAAGCTTTATAAAATTCCACTGGGAATCTGTCAGGGCCACCTGCCTTCCCTCGCTGTAACTTCCCTATAGCATTAAGGATTTCTTCTTTCGTAATGGGTTGATTTAATGTCCTTTTCTGAGATTGCGTAAGTCTGGGAAGTGCCACCTTGTCCAGAAAATGGCTTTTATCTTTACATTCAGCCTTATATAACTGACTATAGAAATCCCCAAAACATTTCCCAATGTCCCTAGATTCCCTGTGCAGTATGCCCTTCTTGTCCCTGACCCCCATCACTCTGGTGGAACACCTACCTCCCTTCATGAGTCGCACCAAAAGTGGACCCGGTTTATTAGACCACTCAAATATTCATCTTCTACAATAAAACCAATTGGTCTTTGCTTCTCTCCGTATCAATGCGTTCATTGCTTCCCTCGTGACCATTAATAACTTTGCTGTTTCTCCCCTCTTCCCATCAGCCACCTGCATTTCCAGATCATTTAGTTGTCTTTCCAGCCCCATTCTTTTCTCCCTTCTTTCCTTTTTCAGTCATGCCATAAATCCTATAATAGACCCTCGCATAAAGGCTTTCCCTGCTTCTCAGTATACTGCCCATGAGAGACTGCTATTTCCATTAGTTTCCTTATATAACTGCCATTGAGCCCCCAAACAATCTTTAAATTCTTTATTAAGAAGCCTGTATGAGGGTAACCTCCACTGTGGTGCTAGTTCTCTCTTCCCCTGCATCTGTATTCGAGTTATAACCATGGTATGATCAGAGATGTGTATTGGGCCATGCATTACATCCACTATCCTATCATTCAATCCCCTTGGCACATACAAGTAATCACTTTGAGACCAGGTGCAAAGGGGGTTAGAAAAGAAAGTATATTCCCTGGCTCCATGGTTCACCATCCTCCAGCTGTCCACTAAATCCATGTCAGCCATCCCTACCTGCCATTGTCTAAGTCCCTCCATCATTCTACCTCTACTTTCAGAGTGGTCCAACACTGGGTCCATCATGCTATTTAAGACTCCCCCCATAATTAATCCTGGGAATTGTTCCTTAATAAGCAAATCCAACAACAAGGGAAAAAACTTGGGATCATAAACAGCTGGAGCATATGTATTGCCAAATGTAATTTGTTCTCCAGATAATTGCCCCACCAGAAAAATATATCGCTCCTCTTTATGGTCTTTCACCACTCTAGTGACCTCAAACAGTAGGCGCTTATTCAACAATATAGCCACCCCTCGCTTGCTAGCTGAGTAAGAAGCCGCAAAACATTTGCCAACCCACCCCTGAACAAGTTTATTATGTTCCTTGTCTGACAAGTGTGTCTTTTGGAGTAGCACCACCTGTGTGCCTCTCCTTTTAAGTGCTGTCAGTAACATCGACCTTTTAACTGGATTGGTGATCCCTCACACATTCCAAGAGACCACTGTCATCTCCTGTGTGTTAGCCATATCTATTAAGCCAGTGTTCCCTCAGATGTTTCCTTCCTTTCCCTCCTCCTGCCTCCCATTTAATACATTGAAGCATTCACTGTCCTAGTAACTGTGATATCATTTGCATCTTTTGGATCATACCACTTAACACATAGAAACAACATATATTTAAACTATGTACACCTATCAACTCCCTCCCCCCATTCTTTCACCTCTCAGCACCACCATATCCCTTGCCCCCTTCCATTTCCCCAACCCTTCTCCCATTATCTACCACTGTAACCATCTCTCCAATCCCTGTCCAATTTGTACCCCCCCGAACTCTGACACCAGTTGCCATTCTAGCATGAGTGTCTATATTCCCTCTGTAGATATTAGTGCCTCACCACTCCCGCCCCATCTGGGTACCATTTGTAAAACCCCTTCCACATCACAACAGCCTATTGCTTGGTAACTATTTAACATGTACGTTTTTTAAGAAAAAGAGAAAAAAAGAACAAAAAAAAAGAACAGTGTGGAGTATTTGTCTGCAAACCTGTTAATAACAAGCCTTAACTTACAATATGGCAGACCCTCTCCTCTGTTCACACTGTTCCTATTATAAACATGAACCTTAACAGGGAGAGTAGAAAACCGAAACCAATCAATACTTTAAGTTCAGTATCCATGGAGTGCTTAGCCTCTCCTTCTGCCAGAGGCCAAGCGCTGTGGGCATCATGATGAAGGAAACAGGCTGCTCTCTCAATTCACGAGCTAAGCCCTTCCCCTCCTCAAGCCCTAGTTCAAAATATCACCACAGAGCCTCTTCCATCCTGCAGGCATCCTTCTTCAATCTGCACGGCTCAGACCAACTGATCTGCCTAGCAACGGTGCCAAGCCTTGTCCCAGAAGTCATGAGGCCTCTCATAGGCCCCTACCCAGCGCAGTGCCCATTCCATCAGTCCCAAATGCACATTCAGTGACAGATTAGATATAGTCTCCCATCTCCATGATGAAATAATTAAAATAAGGGGGGGAAGTATGAGAGAGAAAAAAAAAGAAAACAGTTCTTTCCCCTCACTCCTGATTCTCCGCATCAGAGCCGCCTTCACCGTGTCAATCTATCCGGGTAACCTTCGGTAATATCACTTTTCAGATACAGTCCAAAAAACAAACCCCAAAGCGGTCAATCCTCAAATAAACAGTAAAAGAGCAGGGGCAATAGAGGGGAGAACATTGGCTGAACAACCAATTTGTGTGCCCTCAAAATCAACGCAAGGCCTCTAGCCTAGCCCAGTTCCATTATGTACCCAGCTTCTTCTGCAAATCAGATACGAATTGCTCTGCTTTGGTGGTCTCCCAGAAAGAGTACGTAGCTCCTTCATGCCAGATATTGAGGGTTGTGGGGTACACAAGGAAGTTTTCCACCTTCCAGTTTCTCAGCTGATTCATAAGCAGGTTAAATAATTTCCTCCATTTCAGAAGTCATGCAGAATAGTCCTGAGAAAGGAATAGGCATGTCCCTTCAAATTCCAACACCCCTTTCTCCCTATATAGAAACATAGACTTTGACGGCAGATAAGGACCACTTGGTCCACCCAGTCTGCCCATTTCCCTACCTACTGGATAAGCTGCAGATTCTAGTTAACCAACAGCCTACTTCCTGCCACCCCCCACTACAGTTGCCTTATGTCTGTCCCATGCATGTTTGAATTCCCCCACTGTTTTAGCCCCAACAACCTCCCCAGGAAAGCAGTTCCATGCATCCACCACTCTCTCCGTGAAAAAAAATTTCCTCACATTACCCCTGAGCCTTCCCCACTCTATCTTCAAATTGTGTCCCCTTGTTCTTACACATCTCTTTTTCTGAAAGATGCTACCCTCCTGGACTTTGTTGATTCCCTTGAGGTACTTGAACATTCCTATCATGACCCCCCTTTCCCTCCTTTCATCAAGGATATACATATTAAGCTCTCTCAGTCTCTCTTCATATGGTTTCTGATGCAGACCCTGCACCATTTTAGTTGCCCTCCGCTGGACTGCTTCCATCATGTCTATGTCCTTGCATAGATGAGGTCTCCAAAACTGCACACAGTACTCCAGATGCGGTCTCACCAACTGTCTGTACAGAGGGATAACCACTTCCCTTTTTCTACTTCATGATGCCCCTTCCTATGCATCCCAGTATCTCCCCCCCGGCTCTCCTTACTGACTTCTCACATTGCTTACCAACCTTTAGATCATCTGATATGACTACCCCCAAGTCCCGTTCCATTTTTGTTGTTGTTAGTACCTCCCCTGCTATTGTGTACCCTTCTCCTGGGTTTTTGTTTTCCAGGTGCATTACTTTGCACTTCTTTGCATTGAATCTAAGTTGCCATATGTCTGACCATTCCTCCAACCTTGCCAAGTCCCTTCTCATCCTTTCTACCCCCTTGCGTATCAACTCTGTTACAGATCTTTGTATCATCTGCAAAGAGGCATACCTTTCCCTTCAGACCCTCTGCAATGTCACCTATAAAGATGTTAAAGAGGACTGGACCCAGTACTGAGCCCTGAGGTATTCCACTAGTGACCCCCCCCCTTTCTTTGGAATGTGTTCCACTCACTATTACCTTCTGTATCCTGTTGTGCAGCCAGTTTGCAACCCAGGCTAACACCTTGGGACCCACTCCCAGGCTGGCTAACTTGATTATTAATCTTTTGTGCGGGACTGTGTCAAATGCCTTGCTAAAGTCTAGGTAGGCCATATCCACAGCCCCTCCCTGGTCTATTACTTTGGTCACCCAGTCAAAGAAATCAATTAGATTCGTCTGACATGACCTTCCTGCTGTAAATCCATGCTGCTTTGGGTCCTGTGCCCCGCTGGCCTCTAGGTACTCAACAATTCTTTCTTTCAGAAGTGATTCCATCATTTTCCCTACCACTGAGGTCAAACTTACAGGTCTGTAATTTTCTGCTTCTGCCTTGCTCCCACTTTTGTGAAGGGGGAATCACATCTGCCCTCCTCCAGTCCTCAGGTACCACCCCATCCTCCCATGATTTGTTAAAAAGTGTGGTCAGTGGTGTCACTAGGTCCTCCCTTAGTTCTTTTAGGATTCTGGGGTGAGTCCCATCAGGCCCCATTGCTTTGTCCACCTTGAGTTTTAGAAGTTCTTTCAGGATTCTTTCTTCTGTAAATGGACTGGTATCAACACCCCTACCCAGAGAGCTTCTATTGTCTGGTTTAGATAACTCCTCCTCATCTTCTTTTGTGAATACTGAGCAAAAGTATTCATTCAGTATCTCTGCCTTTCCACTGTCTCCCTCTGCCCACCTCCCCCTCTCCCTTATTAATCTTCACTATTCCTCCCTTATCCTTTCTATACTCCCTAATGTACCTATAAAAGGCTTTATCCCCCTTCTTAACTGAATTGGCTATTTTTTTCCTCAGTTTGGGCTTTTGCTATTCTGACTGCCTTCTCCACTTCTTTCTGCTTTAATTGATACAGTTCCCTGTCATGCTCCTTCTGTGATGTCTTATACTTTTTGAAAGCAGCCTTTTTCTCCTTAACCTTCCCTGCCACCTCTTTTGAGAACCATAGTAGTTTTTTACTCCGCTTTGTTTTCATTATCTGTTTCACACAAAGGCTTGTTGCTTCTATGATGGCAGTTTTGATTTTTCTCCATTGTTCTTCCACCCCTCCTTTTTGGCCACTTGCTAGTGTATTCTTCAGGTATTCACCCATTTTGCCAAAGTCAGCCCTTCTAAAGTCCAGTATGCTTGTTTTTGCATGGCTTGTCTCCATGGTTGTGCTTATTGTGAAGCAAACTGTGCAGTGGTCACTTGTTCCCAGATATCTAATGACTTCTAAATTTGTGATCCTCACTCCATTTGAGAGTACCAGGTCTAGTATTGCTCCCTCACGAGTGGGTTCCAACACTAGCTGTCTAAGGCCTGCCCCCCCTGCAGGGCATCGAGAATGACCCTACTCATGGATGTGGCTGCAGTACATGTCATCTAGTTTACATCTGGCATATTCAGGTCCCCCATCAACAGTATCTCCCCTTCTTCAGTCATTTTGAGAATGTCCTCTATCACTTTATATGCCTTCAGGAGCCTCTCTCTATCTTGGAATGCGTGAAATCTCATTATGATTTGCTGTGGAGGCTGATCCCCCAGTGGTCAGGGCATGACAGCTCAATGGGCTCTATCTAGCTTAAATCTGTCATTTTTTAATTGAAGCCTCAATAGCTCATGTAAAACTGTGGCACAAAATCCCATCACATCCCCTTTTTCCATGCCTTCTGGTAACCCTCTCAAATGTAAATTCAGGCACCGATTATAATTTTCTTGGTAGTCAAATGCTTCTTTCAGCTCTTCGATCTCTTTCTGTAATGTAGCCACTTGTCTGGGGATCTCCAGATTTTCATCCTGTAATCTAGATATACAATCCTCCACCTCCGGAATCTGATTGGCATGTGAAGTCTCTTGTTCTAAAACCTCGTGCAGCTTTAAACCTATTTTACTCTCCATCTTTAAGAGCCTGGACTCCAGCGCCACTATTACTTGTCCCATCACCTCGCGGCCCAAAGCAATAATTTCTGCTACCAATAACGAGATGACCCCAGCACTTTCCGCTGCCATGGAGGTGGCTGACTTCTTCCCCACTTTCCCTGCCATTCTTTGCCCTTTTCCTGCATTTGACTTGAGAAACTCGTCCATGGTTACTTCCTGCAGCTTCTAACTTCAGCTGTTGCACGTATAAGTCAGTTTTAAGTAATTTGAAAAGCAATTTAGCCGGCCGTGGGCTCAGAGCAGCATTCAAGCACATCTATCCGGTTATCTGCTCATCAGTGCCCCATTCTCATTTTAATTGACGTTCAGTTTTGCCTACATAGAATTTGAAACATAGAAACATAGAAACATAGAATTTGACGGCAGATAAGGACCACTTGGCCCACCCAGTCTGCCCATTTCCCTACCTAATGGATAAGCTGCAGATCCTAGTTAACCAGCAACCTACTTCTTCCTACCCCCACCCCCTAGAATCGCCTTATGAGTGTCCCATGCATGCTTGAATTCCACCACTGTTTTTGACACCACAACCTCCTCTGGAAGGCCGTTCCACGCATCCACAACCCTCTCTGTGAAAAAATACTTCCTTAAATTACCTCTGAGCCACCCCCTCTATCTTCAAATTGTGCCCCCTTGTTCTTGCACACCTCATTTTTTGAAAGATGCTACCCTCTTGGACTTTGTTGATTCCCTTGAGGTACTTGAAAGTTTCTATCATGTCCCCCTCCTTCCTTTCCTCAAGGCTATACATATTAAGCTCCTTAAGTCTCTCTTCATCGTCTTCTGGTGCAGACCCTGCACCATTTGAATTGCCCTCTCTGGACAGCTTCCATCCTGTCTATGTCTTTGCGGAGATTGGGTCTCCAGAACTGCACGCAGTACTCCAGATGGGGTCTGACCAGCTGTTTGTACAGAGGGATAATAACTTCCTGTTTTCTACTGGTGATGCCTCTCCCTATGCATCCCAGTATCCCCCCAGCCCTCCTTGCTGCCCTCTCACATTGCTTGCCCACCTTTAGTTCATCTGATATGACTACCCCCAGGTCCCTTTCCATTTTTGTTGTTGTTAGTATCTCACCCCCCATTGTGTACTCTTCCCCTGATTTTTTGTTTCCCAAGTGCATTACCTTGCACTTCTTAGCATTGAATATAAGCTGCCATACATTTGACCAGTCCTCTAACCTTGCCAAGTCCCTTCTCATCCTTTACACCCCACCTTGTGCATCAACTCTGTTGCAGATCTTTGTGTCATCTGCAAAGAGACATACTTTCTTCCAGTCCCTCTGTAATGTCGCTTATAAAGACATTGAAGAGGACCGGTCCAATACTAAACCTCATGTACCCCACTAGTAACCCCCTTTCTTCAGAGTGGACTGCATTTACTATTACTCTCTGTGTTCTATTCTCCAGCCAATTTTTACCCAGGCTGTCATCTTGGGACCCACTCCCAGGCTGGCTAACTTGTATATTAATCTTTTGTGTGGAACTGTGTCAAATGCCTTGCTAAAGTCTAGGTAGGCCATGTCCTCAGCCCCTCCCTGATCTACTACTTTGGTCACCCAGTGAAAGAAATCTATCAGATTTGTCTGGCATGACCTTCCCGCTGTGAATCCATGCTGCCTTGGGTTCTGTGCACCGCTAGCCTCTACATACTCGACAATTCTTTCCTTCAGAAGTGATTCCATCATGTTCCCTACCACTGAGGTTAAACTAAGAGGTCTGTAGTTTCCTGCATCTGTCTTGCTCCCACTTTTGTGAAGGGGAATCACATCTGCCCTCCTCCAGTCCTTGGGTACCACCCCATCCTGCCATGATTTGTTAAAGAGGTAGTCAGTGGTGTCACTAGTTCTACCCTTAGTTCTTTTAGAATTCTGGGATGAATCCCATCAGGCCCCATTGCTTTGTCCACCTTCAGTTTTAAGAGTTCTTTCAGAACCCTTTCTTCTGTAAATGGGCTGGTATCAACTTCTGTATCCAGAGTGTTTCTACTGTTTGTTTTCGGTACCTCCCCCTCTTCCTTTGTAAATACTGAGCAAAAATATTTGTTTAGTATCTCTGCCTTTTCACAGTCACCCTCTGCCCACCCTCCCTCTCCTTTATTAAGCCTCACTATCCCTCCCTTGGTCTTCCTTCGCTCCCTGATGTACCTATAAAAGGTTTTATCCCCCTTCTTAACTGAGTTGGCTATCTTTTCCTCAGTTTGGGCCTTTGCTGTTCTGACTGCCTTCCCAGCTTCCTTTTGTTTTAACTGACATTTCTTTGTCCTGCTCCTTCTGTGATTCCTTGTACTTCCTGAATGCTTTCTTTTTCTCTTGAACCTTCACTGCCACTTCCGTTGAGAACCATAGTGGTTTCTTACATCATTTCATTTTGTTTATTTGCTTCACACAAAGGCTTGTTGCGTCTGTGATGGCAGTTTTTATTATTCCCCATTGTTCTTCCACCCTCCTTCCTGCCCATTTGCTAGTGCATTCCTTAGGCACTCACCCATTTTGGCAAAGTCAGCCCTCCTAAAGTCCAGTACTTTAGCCTTTGTATGGCTTGACTCTATTGCTGCTTTTATTGTGAACCATACTGTTCGATGGTCGCTAGTTCCCAGATGGCTACCCACTTCTACATCTGTGATCCCTCTTCATCTCCATTTGAGAGAACCAGGTCTAAGACTGCTCCCTCTCGAGTGGGCTCCAATACTAGTTGTCTAAGGCATGCACCCTGTAGGCATCTAGAATAACCCCACTCTTCGAAGTGGCTGCTGCAACTGCACTCCAGTTAACATCTGGCATATTCAGATCACCCATCAGCAATATCTCCCCTTTTTCTGCCATTCTAAGTATATTTTCTATCATTTCCTTGTCCATTTCCTCCCCCTGAGAAGGGGGTCTGTATACAACCCCTGTGCAGATTGTGGTGCCATTGCTGGTCTCCAAATTTACCCACAGTGCTTCTTCTCCTCCCTGTTTACACTTTTGTTCTGTTGCTTTGATTCCTTCCCTTATGTAAAGAGCTACTCCTCCTCCTCTTTTACCCTCCTGTCCCTCCTGTAGATAGTGTATCCTGGTATGTTTCGTCCCAGTCATGGTTTGTGTGTACCATGTTTCTGTGACTGCCACGATATCCAGATGTTCCTCCTCCATCAAGGCCACTAATTCAGGAAGCTTGTTACTCAGACTATGGGCATTGGTACTTATTGCTCTTCATTTTTTGGTGGCTTTACCTTCTGTTGCAGCATCCCCCACTGACCTTTCTACCTCAGTCTTTTTCTCATTTAGTACCCTGTTTTGTAGGGAGAGGCTGGGATTTTCCTGCTGCTTATCAGTGCCTCCCCCTTTGACTAGTTTAAAAGCTTGCCAATGAAGCATTTAAACCGATTGCTCAAAACACTTGTCCCCTTCCTGGACAGATGCAGACCATCCTGCCAGTATAGGCTGGTGTCCCTTCAGGTGGAACCCCAGTCCCCAATGAAGCCAAAGCCCTGTGCTCCACAATTATTTTTCAACCATTCATTAAACTGCATGGTGCAAAGTACCCTCGCCTCACTCATGCCATTGACAGGCAGCACCTCTGAGAAGGATACTGTGTGTGCTACTTGTCTTAGGCCCCTCCCCAATTCTACAAAGTCCTTCTGCACTGCTCTAATCTCATAATGAGCCAAGTCATTTGTCTCTAGGTGGACAATGATGTCCAGCTCAGAATCCCGTACAGCTGTTCTCGTGATCCTGAGGATGCGCTTCCTGTCCCTCCAAGCCATGGCACCAGGCAGGCACCATACTTCAGTTTTCCCTGCTCCCCACAGTTCTATCCCCCTAATAATTGAGTCCCCCACCAGGAGCTGCTTCCTTTCCTTGTGGTGTCCTCTGCCTCCTTCCTGTAGGCCTCCCTTGTGACAGTTGTCCTCAGCCTCCTTAGTCTCCTCAGTGGGTGAATCCATAGGGGAGCTATGCTCCCCCAGAATAGTGTATGGATTGTGGAGTGGAACAACTGACTGGGTGTGCCTCTGTTCCACCCTCCTCACCCTCCCTGAGCCCACTGTGGTCCAACTGCTGTGCTTTCTTTGCAACCTCTGAGGTAGTGGTGGTGGCTCTGGTGCTCCCTGGATGGGGAGGTTCCCTTCCTACTGTCCAGTGTGGCCTGGGAGAAGGTTCCCTTACTACTGTCCAGTGTGGCCTGAAGACGGGCAACTTCCTCCCTCAGGGCAGAGAGTTGTCTGCAAATAGGGCAGCATCTCAGCCTCCAGAAAGACTCCCGGAAGAATGCTGCCCCACAGCCATTACGTTGCACTATTCAGCACATGTTTATCTATTTTGTGTGTGTGTGTGTGTGTGTGTGATTGGTTTGTTATATAGAAATATATATATTATACAATGTGTATGCTTACATTGTCAGTGCAGTGTGCTAGAGAGGATATGACAGTGATATGCACCTTGCACTCTTGAGGAAATGATGTCAGAACCCCAGGTATAAAGGAACTATTTCCAGGGTGGGTGGGGTGAGGGGTGAGAAGGGGTTGAGCCTAAACTGTGCCCCTCACAATACAATCAGCTAAAAGCTCTGACACACCGCTGCAATGAGTGCCTTCCTGTCAGCAAGATGCCCTACACAACAATTTGACAGAGAAAATACCCTGCTAATCAAACAGAGAAAAATACAGACATCCAAGTCAGACACAGGTAAACCTCCCCAGCCCCAAAACAGCCTGGTGATTTGTGCTCTGAAAGCAGTCAGCCCCAAAATAAGTCAGCTGTGCTTTAAACTCTTCCTGCACTGAAAATCTTAAGAACTGGAACAAAGTAAAGCTAGATCCACCTCCTCTGTTGTTTGAAAGACTGTCTTTTCCTGATAATTCTAAGTTCCTTATTTCACCTTTCAGTTAGAAGTAGCCTCCACCTGCAGAATATCTGCTACAAACCAAAGACAATTGTAAGGTTCACCTCCCTCTGTTGTGAGCACAACTCACTTTCTTGCAAATACTATGTTCAGTATTGCAGTTTCCAGCCAGAGGTAGTTTCACTTGAAGAATATTAGCTGTTCTGATGAGTTTGCTATAAAACACTTGCTTATAATACTATTGTTCTCAGGTCTGTTACCAAAGCTATTCGCTGATAAGTAGCTATGATGTAAGCACTTCTTGACAAAGTCTGGTCTGACCTTTTAAGGCACACACAGATAAACACAAAAAACAGTTTCCACCCCCTAGGGCACTGTCTGGGTCAAATACACAACCTGTACCTGCACTTATTTCAGGACTTATGACAAATTCTTAGCCCAGGGTTTAAACTCTTCCTGCACTGAAAATCTTAAGAACTGGAACAAAAGTAAAGCTAGATCCACCTCCCTCTGTTGCTTGAAAGACTGTCTTTTCCTGATCATTCTAAGTTCCTTATTTCACCTTTCAGTTAGAAGTAGCCTCTTCCTGCAGAATATCTGCTACAAACCAAAGACAATTGTAAGGTTCACCTCCCTCTGTTGTGAGCACAACTCGCTTTCTTGCAAATCCTATGTTCAGTATTGCAGCTTCCAGCCAGAGGTAGTTTCACTTGAAGAATATTAGCTACATAAATAAGGTCACACGAACACTTAATACAATATACCACACCAGAGGTCTAACAAGCAATAAAGTAATTTATGGTCACATCCTCATTTCTGGCAACATTTCTTATTTTTTTCACCTTTTGTGAATTTTTACAGTAGGTACATCTCCCACATGGAATTTTCCCTTTTAAATCTCCTGCTGTAAAAACTGGTTTAGGTAATGGAGATATATGATCTCCATGTAACTTGGTAACTTGGTAGAATGGACAAAAGAAGGCCGAAGCCCATCAAGGATGTCCTCCACACATGTGGATCATTGATGGATTATGTTCTTTCCAGGAGCCATTTATCAAGTTTGACTTTGAAGGTGTTTATATTTTGACAATCAACAATGTCCTGCGGCAAAGAATTCCAAATTCTTGGGGCTCTAACAGTAAAAAACTGCTGTCTTTTGTTTGTTCTAGTTCTGTTAATCACTATTTGTTTATTATGTAATCTGACAACAATCTTTCTAGATGAAAAGGATAGTCCACATAAACTCATTAACGTAGCTGAGTGTAAGATCTTAAATAACTGGAGTAAGTCACCCCTTAATCTTCTAAATTCAAGTGAGTAAAGCCCTGTTCTTTGAAGTCTAGTTGCGTAGTCCAATGAAGAAAGATGTGGTATTATTTTTGTTGCCCTTCTTTGAACTTTCTCAATTCTAGTGCTATCCATAGCCAAATAGGGACTCCAGAAAGGTGAACCATAGTCCAAGTGGGGTCTAATATGGGTTTTGTACAGGGCATACACCCCTCGGTTTTAAGTGTAAATGTATTATTTATTCTGCAAAAGGGCATTAGTTTGGTTAGCAACTTTATTACAGTGGTTAGAAAAAGACAGCTTGTTGTTAACAAAAATACCCAGATCTTTCTCTATGGAAGATTCCCTAACCATTGTGTTATTAATATAATATGTTTGCTTAATATTATTTTTACTCATGTGCAACACTGAGCATTTAGATGCGTTGAATGACATTCTATTAGTTGCTGCCCATAGTTCAGTTCTCTTAAGATCATTTATAAGAGTATTCCTATTTAAGTCACTGTCCACTAGTCCACCCAGTTTAGTGTCATCTGCAAATTTTGATATAGTATTGTTTGAAGAAATGGTGAGGTCACTAATGAATATCTCAAAGAGTGTGGGACCCAACACTGAGCCCTGGGGGACACCACTCAACACCAATCCCTCATTGGAGTGTTCCCTGTTTACCCTAACGGTCTGTGTTCTTTTATAAAGCCAATTATTAACCCAGGACACAATACAGTTAGAAAAACCTAGTGATATAAGTTTATTTATTAATATGGAATGTGAAACCTTATCAAAAGCTTTACTGTAATCAAGCAGTATAACGTGTCCTGGAATATTTAAATCAAGGTTCATGCTAATTGAATTATAAAAAGCTAACAGATTAGTCGTACGTGAGTACCCAGTCTTGAACCCATGTTGTGTAATATCAAATAGGTTTAATGCCAACAGCTCCTCTTCTATTAAATGTTTAATCTGTTTTTCCAATAGTTTAAATGAAATGGAGGTAAGGCTAATGGGTCTATAATTTTCTGCTTTATGATGTAACCCTTTTTTGAAGACTGGCGTGACGGTAGCAGTTTTCCAGTCTAAAGGTACATTGGACTCACTAAGAGATTTATTAAAGATAATAGTGAGTGGAGTAGCTATATAGTTGTATGTTCCCATAAGAAATTTAGGGTTTATATTGTCAGGGCCTGGGCTTGTTGATGATTTTAGTGTATCTAGAAGCTTAAAGGTGTCAGAGATAGTAATGGTATAACTAGGTGAAGTACCAGATTTGGCATATGTTATAGGTTGGGTATCTTGTTCGAAAACTGAACAGAAGTATTTGTTAAATTCAGTAGCAGTAACCTTATCAGAAAGAATGGCAGTGCTATCTATGATTAATGGGCCTATTTTTTTGTTTCTCCCTTTTTACTGTTTAAATATGAGTATAAACTCTTGTGTGAGTCCCTATTGTGGGCTATTTTGAATTCTAAATTCCGTTTAGATAGAGTAATTAATGTTTTAAGGTCTTTAACTGCTTTCCTATATTCTGATAACTTTCCCTCTAGTAGTTCAGGTTGACACTTTTTTAAACATATAAATAATTTACGTTTATGATTACTGAGTTTTTTTATTTTATTATTATACCAAGCAGGGATTTTGCCTTTGTTTTTGTATTTCCTTCTTGTTGGGACATATTGTTTTTCTAAGTCATGCACAATGTCCTTAAAGGTATTCCATGCTTTATTGATGTTAAGTGGTAAAAGTAGTGAGTCCCATGGTATTAAGGCCAGTTGCTCATTCATTTTTATGAAATTTGCCTTCTCATATTGTTTTATTGTACATTTATTTATAGGGGTAGTATGAACCAGAGAAATAAAAAATAGAATTGTCATGTGATCACTGTTACTTAATGGATCCAGAACTTGTAAACTGAACAGGGAGGCCTCCATATTTGTTATCACTAGGTCTAATGTATTGGTCCCACGTGTGGGTTCTCTAACTAGTTGGGTGAGGCCAAGGTCAGTGATTGTTGATATTAGCTGTAAATCATACTGATTAGTACCTGATAGTGTATCCCAATTTATAGTAGGGAGATTGAAGTCACCCAAAACAATCACTGATCCTTTATCTGCTATTTGGGTAATTTCCAAGGTTAGTTGTTTAAGATATGTCATGTCTGGGGGGGGGGCGATAACAAGTGCCAACCAGGATCTGGGGGTGACCATTGGGTTGTAAATAAACCCAGATGCTTTCAATCTGAGTTAATAAGGAGGGTTCAAAAGATGGTATACTATTTATAACGTAAAGACTCACCCCTCCACCTTTCTGGTTATCAGCTCTGTTTTTATAGTAAAGTTTAAACCCTGGGATATTCGTTGTCCACTGTTTATCCGAGTTACCCCATGTTTCGGTAATGGCAATAAGTCCTATGTTAAATTCATGTATCTTTAGCTCTAGTTCTGCCATTTTGCTTTTATTAAGCGATCTTGCATTAAATGAAAGGACATTCAGTTTCTGTGGTGGTGAAGTATTAAGAGATGGCATTGTTAGCCTGTTCTCCCCCTTTGTTGTTAGTTTAAATGTTGATTAATAAATGATAGAAACTGGCGGCCAAGAAGAGAGCTTCCCCTTCTGCTGAGGTGCAAGCCATCCCAGCAGAAGAGGGATGGATTTTCATTGAATTCCTCCCAATGTGTAAGGCAGGAGATGCCCTGTCTAAGGCACCATTTATGAAGCCATTCGTTCAATGTTTTAATTTTGTTAAGGGTATGATGTGAGGCTCGAGGTACAGGGAGGATTTCGGAAATACCAATGGTACATCCCCTTTCATTTAATATATTACACAGTGAAACAATGTCTTGTTTAAGTTGTTGCAATGGAACCTTAGCGATGTCATTAGTCCCTGCATGGACTATAACCAATGGATTATTACCTGCTGCTGATAGGGCTTTTTTAGATATAGATGTTATATCAGAGACTCTGGCCCCCCCTGTAGCTAGAACAGGTCCTATTTTCTTTATCAGGGTTACAGATAGCTCGATCAATGAACTTGATCATAGAATCACCCAGTACGAAAACCTGTTTAGGAATGTTGTTAGAGGAGGGGGAAGGAGGGCCAATCTGAATATTGATTGAATCCTGTTTCTGACTAAAGCTGGGATTGTCAGTTGGAGAAAGCTCAAGTGATTCATAAGAATTGTGTAACACAACTGAAGCAGAAGTATTAAGATTTTGAACTACTTTCCGTTTAGATTTGGAGGGTGCAATGGTGGACCAAGGGGGTTCGTCTGGTAATAGTTGAGGTTTAGAGGGAGAATATAAACAATTGGGAGTTGAAGCAATGTTTTTTCTACTTCATTTTCTGGAGGGCTAGTTTTTGAAAAGCCATAAAGTGCTGTAGTATTTGGAGCGTCAATGTGGGGGGGAATTGGATTGTTAGCTTCCAGTAGTAGGGACATGTGATCTATATAGTCCTCTAATGCCTGTATTTCAGGGTCAATAACTAGTTTAGTAGTGTCAGAGACCATTTCCACTTTATTCAGTAGTCGTGCTACCTCCTCTTGCAGTGATTTGACCAATAGACACCTATCGCAGATACATTTGGCAGTCTGTTTGCCAATGGCATACATCTGGTATGAGGTGCAGTATTTATTAGCTCTCTTCATTGTGATATAATTGTGTCCAATGATAAAGACAGCAAACTAAATATTTTACCTTAGGTTGCTCCAGTCAAATCTCACAGGTAAGGTTTACTTACTGGCCACAGTCCCGAAGTACTCGATGGACCACGATGAACGCAGCTATGGCCAGCGTGTGTCTCTCTGCGTTGCTTGCGCTTCTCCCACTCGCTGATGCAAGCCTTTTATGAGATCGAAACTGGAAGTACGTCACCGCGTGACTTCCGGTTTTGCGCTGCCAAAAGTTCACAATTTGAGCTTTAAAAGCATTAAAGAAAGATAAAGCCTTTAAAAAGGCAAATTTCTCAGCGATGGAGGTAAAACTGGAAACTATTCCCCCCTCTGTGAATCTCAGTTTAGCGTGAGATACAGATGTAGTATGGAAGATGGCAGGAAGGATCCCTTAGTCCTCCAATATCCCACACTTCTCTCAGTCACTAGGTAGGCAGTGCAGTTTCCTTTCAACAAAAGCAATTTGCAAGCAAAATACAGTCTAATGCAAGGTATATTTCACAATACAGGTCTAGAAGTTTAATTTTAAAGAGCACTCGCCTAGACAGCAAGTATCTTATCAGCTGCCCGCTCGCTGATGCGAGCCTTTTATGAGACAAAACCGGAAGTACGTCACCACGTGACTTCCGGTTTCGCGCTACCAAAAGTTCACAATTTGAGCTTTAAAAGCATTAAGGAAAGATAAAGCCTTTAAAATGGCAAATTTCTCAGCGATGGAGGTAAAACTGGAAACTATTCCCCCCTCTGTGAATCTCAGTTTAGCGTGAGATACAGATGTAGTATGGAAGATGGCAGGGAGGATCCCTTAGTCCTTCAATATCCCACACTGCTCTGAGTCACTAGGTAGGAAGTGCAGTTTCCTTTCAAGAAAAGCAATTTGCAAGCAAAATACAGTCTAATGCAAGGTATATTTCACAATACAGGTCTAGAAGTTTAATTTTAAAGAGCACACGCCTAGACAGCAAGTATCTTATCTGTACAATTCGATCTTGCAAGGATTTATCTTTTTTTGCCACTACTAGTGAGTTTGAACTAAAAATTCTTTCTCCCACCTTAGTTGCTTTCAAAACATGCCAGTGTCTCAAAACTGTCTTCTTTATATTGTAAAATCATCATTGTATTTAACCATAAGCATGATTTTGTTCTCTGTTGTGTCCTGAACATTTTGCCTTAGTTGTAAGGTTTCTGCTCTACTTACCCTGTCAGTTCATGTTTTTTGGCCCTTCTAGTGTTTTTTTAAGTCTTTTCTCCATATCCTTCAAAATCATTTTCCAAAGTGCAATTCCTTTTAGCCCTCAAAATATGGCTAAATGGAATTGAATTATCAAAGTCTTGGGGTGAAAACTAGTTGGGCCAGATATTCAAAACTTTGTGCCATGCTAAATTAGCACTGCCCGGCAGGCAAACTTAGCCCCGGAGCATAAAGCAAGCTATATTCAAAAGGAATAGCCCAGAGCAAACAGCTTCTGAATATAGCATGGGAATGAGGTTGGGAATACTGGGCTGGGAGTGCAGGGCAAACGTAGCCCTGGAATAAGACAGCACTGAATATAGCAACCAGGAAGGGCAAACCGCAACAACAATACAGTGCACAGTGACGTGAAGGTAGGTAGAGGTGAACCATGTGGCCAATGTGTATGCCAGCAAATGCGTGGGCCAAGTACAGCTGCAGGCAGCAGCAGATGTGAAAGAACAGTGTTCAAAACTGTATAGTATTCCCTGAACCGTTAGTGCCTCGCTAACACGTTTGCATGGCTTTAGTGCAGAGCTAAGCCATTTGCCCAGTGCAAACACATTTGCCCAGTGCTAAACTTTGCCATATTCAAAAGTGACATGCAAATGAGCCTACTTAGGTAGTCTCTGGGCAAACATCCAGATTAGCATCTCATTATACCCTGATTTGCATGCAGTGTGTCCAGCGTTACTGCAGAGTTCCACAGCTCCACCTTTATGCTACATGTATGCAGTACAGCATAGCATTGTGTACCACAGTGGACAACACAGAATAGGCATAGGCAGTGGTGGTGTTCCATGCAACTGTCCACTGTAGAGCATGCTACAGTGCACAGTAGACACCACAGTAGCAAGGGAGCCAGTAGTGTGAGGGACACAGCAATGCCTATGGTGTATAGGGTAGTGCTGACCACTGCACTTTACACAGTAACAAGGCCACCTTGTAGGTGTGTACTGCCAGTGGACATTTCTGTCACACTGTTGTGTGACCCACAGATGCTGCACCTCTGGCATGGGATGCTCATAGTGACAAAGACATGGCTGACTGTGTGTGCTGTGGTGTATGTACAGCTGTGCGGTATGTGACTGGGGAGCATGTACAATCAGATATGCACACTGGTATTGGGGTATTCCCAATACTGGCCCACGTGCACTGTGTGCTGTGTCCCAGCCTTGTGACTGCACCCAGTCTGTAGTGAGGTCTGGCCACCTGTACACCCTCCTCTCAGCAACCCCCATGCCCACTGTGCTGCATGTGTGTGCTGGCATATGTTGGTCACCACAGAAGTATGGTCTGCAGGTGTGTGCTGTATGGCCACTCTATCAAGGTGGCCCCAGGGGCCAGGTCACCACATACTGCCTGGCATGGCTGGGACTGGTGGAAGCAGTTGGCATCATTGTGGTGCCATCAGTGAGCAGCATGTTTCCTCCATGTCTGACTTTATCTCTGTGTCATAGTCATATGTTCGGGTAGGCAAGGCCACGCTAATGCCACATTAATGCCACGCAAGACCATAATGTTGCACAAAACTGTTTGCCCAGAGTTAAGACCAGCTTTTCCTGGGCAGTAATTTGTACAGCACAAAGGGTCACACTAAGTCATGCTAAACACCTTTGCGCAGCACCAGCCACTGAATATCCCATAGCACCTCTATTCATGATCAGTGTGCCCCTTGCATATAATTATGGTTTGCCTGGTGCTAATGCAGTTTGCGTGCACTATTTGGCCTTTTGAATATGGCAGACCCACGCTAATCCAGCACTAAACCCGCACAAATGGTTTGTGCACCGCTCAAAGCTTTGAATATCTGGACCATTGCTTCTAGGATTGTATTTCTGTCCATTATTTTTCTGTATAACTTAATGTAATGTTTATTGTCATTTTTAAAAATCAGGAGATCCAGAAAAGGAATCATGTCCTTATCTTAATTCATAACAAATGTTAAGTGCTTTCTCCTGGTGTTTGGATATTCATGAAATAATTCCAATTCATGTTCCATGCCTGGCCAGATGACAAGAATGTCATCAATAAAATGGTTCCATTCTAGAGTTTTCTGACTAAACGGATTATTCTCCTGTATAAATTCTACCTCAAAACTATTTATGTGTATGTTAGCATAAGATGGGGCCATGCTAGACCCCCATTGCTGTACCCCTGATTTAAACAGAAAGTTTATTTTCAAATCTGAAAACAGGTACTTTTGGAAATTGTTTCAGCAGGGCATTTTTTCCCAATCTGTGATCCACCCTCTTTCTAAAGCCTGATTCAGGATTCCCTCAGTCAGGTTCCCAATATCTTCTGTTGGGTCTTAAGTGATTTTAAGACAATTGTTCTTGTTCCCCAATAACTTTCTGCATTTCATTGAATAGATTTCATAGTCCTCAATTACTTATGCCCCTCCTTTATCTGCTTTTTTGATAATCATTGAGCTATCATTTTCTAGTGACCATAGGGCTGCAAACTCCCCTGGTGTGAGGTTAAATTTGCTTCTCCTATCTGTATTTCTAAATATTTTCAACAATTTATCTATGTCTTTATTACCTAAAGGCATGTAGATTTCTATTGCATGTGGAATTTTCCCTGGTGGACGGTAAAAACTGTGATTTGAGTTTTAATCTTTGACTTAAAATTTTTTCTTTTCTATCTTGGCCTGATTCAACGTTGCTTGTTGTGAATTGGCAAAAAAATGTTTCAACCTTAGCTTTCCATAGAAGTGATTAAGGTCAGCAGATAAGGACCACTAGGCACATCCAGTCTGCCCATAGACACTATACATTGTATGTGGCCACTGACCATATGTAATCAATGGCTTTTCATCACCCACAACAGAGTGACATATTCATTTTTTTTTATTTACTGTACTATGTTACTGTACTATAAGCCCCCCTTAAGCCCTCCTTGCACTATCTGGACCCCATTGGCCCTACCCCTTCACCCAGTCCCTTCACCTCCCATCCCTGGGAAGTACCTGACTCCATGTTCCTCTCTGGATGACCTCCCAGGGGAAGGGTCACCAGAGGATAGACCACTTCCTCTGGTGGAGTTTAGCTTTGGTTCTGGAGTGGGACCCAGTCATTGGTGTGAGACCTTCGGTGGGTAGTGGGTGGCATCCTGTGCATTTGGTGTTTTTCCATTTTCTCACAGCCCTTTTGGAAGTTGCATCATCCCTTGTGCTGACAAACAGCATGTGTCAGGGTGGCAACATCTTCCCTTAATTGACCTGCTGACTCTGCTGGTCACCCAGGTGGCTATAAAGCAGCACAGTTCAGACACCCACCCTCCCTGAGGAGGCAAGCATCCATTGGGAGGCTCCACCATCATCTCCCGGCTGGCCCTCTGATGACCTTGGCTTGTTCCCAAACCTGGGTCACTGGCATCATGAGTGGTAACACTACTGCTATACTGACAGGCCAGCTTTAGTGCAACACTCATTTGACACCCCAGAAGCAGCCAAAGTATATGTCCGCCACTCCTGGTCCAAGTAAAGCTACCAGATAACTGACAGCAGTGGCATGGGTACTACTCCATCCCCTCATACTAAGCAGCTTGGACAAAACCAATGCCTTCCAGCACCTTTGCAAACATGCTCTGAAGATGATCCTTGGATGCCTGCCTTCAGGTACTGAAGAAGAAGCACAGCAAAGAAAAAAGGGGACAACACCAAAACAATGCTTCCCCTCTCAGTGAAACTACAGAGTAGAAGCCAGAGTAAGGAGCATGAGGCCTCCTCAGAGAGCTCTGATGTGGAGCCACTGGGGAGCAGATTCACTCTCTTGCAAAACCACCCTACAAATAAATCCTGTCTTCCCAAACCCCAGAGAGCTCAGCCCTCCATTGCAAAAAAAAAGTCAATTCAGCCATCACTGCATCAACCGAGCCCATGGCCTGAACTCACATCTTTGCTGCTCAACACTCCACCAAGCTCAGAGGGGCTCCAACTGTACTCTTATGCCACTGTCACTGCTGCTTCCACTGAGCCACATTACAGAATGGCCTCTCAGGGTAACAGGTTATCTCCAACTGGGACTTACAATGACTTTTTTAGCTTACTGAATGACTCAGATTTGTTCCGCCTACCATCAGACTCGAATTTGTACAATCAGACTACTTCTCCAAATAAGCTGACCTGCAGTTAAAGTGACCATGATGGTGTATATATCCAGTTTGAACTTGTTCAGACATTTTCCAGTGCTACCTTTACTGTTTTTAGACTGCCTAGTTACATTACAATTAATGCCATTGTCACAGTGTTTTACAGTATATGGGTTCTGGTGGGGTGGGGGGGGGGCAATCTGCAGCCCGTGTTTTTACTAACTTCTCCTCATAGCTTATGACATAGTGTTTTCAGAGTGGAACTGGGCCTGTTTTGTCCAAACTAGCTGATGACATCTAGAACTCCTGACGAGATGCCTGCCAAGATCAATGGATCCCTCAGGGCAAAGAGGTATAGAAATTCACTCAGGCCTGCAGGCCTGAGATTACTTAATCAGAACCTGCTTGTGTCTAAACCCAGGGATATTTATTACCAGTAGTAATTTAGCATCCAGTCAGCTTTACATGACACCTCAGTCACATGGTTTTGGTCTCATTAATAGAATCACACTTTCAACTGGGCAGGTTTACTTCCATTTTGTGAACTGCCAGATCCTTGTTGACCCATTGGCTGGCATATATTTCTACCAGTCCATGCACACTCTTCTGCCTGCATGAACATATGACGTGGAGGAAACGTTCTGCTACTCCAGTTCCTCCATGTGCATACTCCCTAGTGGGGGGCCCCAACCACTGCTTCCGCTCAGATTACTTTCCCCTTGCTCTCTCTCATCACCATAGCAGGGAGATGCTCACAACTTTCGCCATACAACTGAGGAAGTGTACAATCAGGCTCTGCACTCCAGAGAGTTCTGGTACCACTCCTCACTGCAAATGTTTCTCCCACAGCGGGTGGGGGAGGTGGAGGGGGGGGCAGGACTGACTTGACTAGTATGCGCCCCTGTTGCATGGTCCAGTCAGACATCCAGAAATGTTGGTAACAGCTGGTCAATGTGTCATTTTCCTGATTGCTTCTTCCTTGTTTCTGTTAGCTATAAGTTTATAGCAAAAATGTGTGGTTTCTCTTTTTTTTTGGTTTTGTTAGTTCTAGGGTTAGGGGTGATGCACCACCATGCCTTGCACTGGATACACAGTTTTGCTGCTTAGCTCCTGAACTGGTTTTCTGCAGAGTGAGGATGTGGTGTCACTTGCATTTGGTTACTTTTTTTCCTCAAAACATCTGAAGTATAATATATTGTTTTTTGCGGTTATCGTTTTAATGTTGCAGTTATGAGATAGTTTGGTTAAAAGTTACACTTATGGAATAGAATACAAATGGGTTTATTTCAACGTATGCTGGGTGTTTAAGATTGGCAAACACAGAGTAAGGTCTCCATTTTTAGGGTGTTCGATTCCCACTCTCCCAGCGGCTCTCTGTTTCCCTCGACAAACATACTCCAAATGGGGGGCAGGGCATACTCCACGCAGACATAGAATCTCCAAATAATTGGCAATGCTGGACAGTACACCACCTTCACTTCCTGGAATGTAAGTATAGATTCTCCTATAAAAAGAAAGCAAGTGCTGTCACATTTAAAAAAGCTCCATATAAAGATGCCCTTCCTTCAAGAGATGAGACTATCAACATCAGAAGCTCTCAAGCTTAAAAGGGAATGGGAGAAGCACACAGTACTTACAAATTAGCTAAGAGAGGGGTCTTGATACTTGTAACTAAAATCAGCAGCTAATCTCATTCAGCACAGATGGGGAGGGTACATGGGTAAATGGCCAAGGTCAATATTCTGGAAGGACCCTTGATTCTGGATAATGCATATGCCCCTAATGGGGATTATCATCAATAATTCTCCTCTCTCAACCAAAGCATCTCATGTTGTAGCTCCCCACTTTGTCCACTGATCCTGGGGGAGGGAATTTTAATATCTCACTTAACCTTGTCTTGGACCACTCCACAATCAATACAGAACCCCACAGGAGGGCAATGGAGTCTCTAAGGGACCTCACCCATGAACACTCCTCTCTGACCCATAGCACCTTCTCTACCTTGTGGCTAAAGATTTCACCCACTTTTCAAAGGTTCACCACTCATTCACCTGAATTAACTACTTGCTGACAAATGTGGCTATCACACAACAAGTAACCACAGTAAACATGCACCTTTCACAATCACTGGCAATGCCCCAGTTACCCTTTTGCTGACTTGGGGCCCTCTGACTCCCAAATTCTCTTCCTGGCAACTCGATCTCTTTTCATGCATGACCGTGAATTCATCTCATGGGCTCGCACCAAAATTTCCAACTTTCTGCTGTCCAATTACAATGGAGATGTTTCAGATAGTACACTCTGGGAAGCCATAAAATCATTCCTCAGGGCTAAAATTATAGGCTGCACTACCCATAGGCACCAGCAAAAGGAAGTGGAAGCATGGGATCTGGAAGACAAGCTAAAAGAATTAGAGAGCAACTCAAAGCTAATCCACAGGAGAACCTGGTAAATGTGTTAGTGGTTCATGCTAAACTGAAATTCTACTATGCTAGAAAACGAAACTGTCTCTATTTCACCTCCAACATATATACTGACAAAAGGGCCACCAAAATCCAGGCCTATTGCTTTCAAAAGCAACAAGATGACCACTGCTTCCTTGGCATACCCTGCAGGGTACAATAGGGAACAAACATACTGACATCAATAATATCATGAAGGCATTCTGTGCTAAGCTCTATTCGTTCCTCTCACCAACTTCACCAGATCATATCTCCTCCTTCTTCAATCCCCTGCCACTCCCCTCCCTTTCACTACAGCAAAGGTCACATTTTAGACAAACCTATAACTGGGGGGAGGTGGGCTCAGTTATAAAGGACCTGAACAAGCATAAATCGCCCAGCAGGGATGACTTTCTTGTGGAGTTTTTCAAGCATTACATGTCAAGTGAGCTCCCCTCCTCCACCAAGTCATTGGCCATTTAATCACTACTCACTTTTTCCATTGTGCACTTTGAGATGCAACAATCACAGTTCTCCCTAAAAAAGGCAAAGACCATACATCCTGGGGCAGTTATCACCTCATCTCATTCATAAATGCAGACACCAAGATCCTGGAAAAGGTCTGACTCACAGACTTGAAATCTTCTGCCCAGGGCTCAGGTAGGATTTATGAGAGGTAGACTGAGTTTGGACCATCTCTGAACTCAGCTTAACCTTCAATATGCAGCAAAATCCTGTACCACCTCAGCAGCAGCTCTAACTATAGATTTTGAAAAGGCCATTGAATTGGTTAGATGGACCTATTTATTTGCAGTCATGAGAAAAATGGGGCTCGTCCCCTATTGTATATCCAGACTCCAAACTCCATATGCCTCTACACTTGCCAGGGTCCTCACTAATAGCATCCTCTATACACCAGTTCCCCTGCAAAATGGCAGCTGACAGGGCTGCGCACTCTCACCACTCCTTTTCCTGATCACCACAGAGCCCTTAATCATAGCGCTCTGAAACAGAACCCAAATATACCTGGGGTCTTGCTGAATAACGTGGAATATAAATCTTTTTTGTACACAGATGATTTACTGCTTCTTATGTCTAATGTGCTGCAAGCTATTCTTCCCTTCAACAGACATTGGCATCATTTTCAAATGTATTGGGGTTTCAGGGTTGCACATAAATCACTCCAAATCAGAAATCCCCACTTTGAACAGTAATTGTGATCAGACCTCTTTATCAGAACATGGAGTGAAAATGGTTTGCTGCTGGAATTATGTATCTGGGGATTAATATCACTTCTTCTGTACTGAAACTTGTAAGTGAATCCTCCCCCCCCTTCCCACCATAAGGAAGCAGGAAACAGAAATAGAACTCTGGAAAATTTCCCGCCTCTTCTTCACTGGCAAGATTGCTACTTTGAAGATAATGTTTGCCCCTAAAGTCCTACACCTCCTAGCCCATCTCCATATTTGAATTCTGGACAAATGGTTCCAAGAGCTTAACACGTTTATGGGGAATTTCATAGGCCAAGGTAATCCTCACAGATTTAGTAGGGGAAAACTTCCAAAACATTGCTCAGATGGTGGGTGGGGCCTCCCTCAATTCCAACAATACCATATGGCCTTTGTTTTGGCACAGGTCACTAAATGGTTCACTTTGAATTCATGCAGTATGCCACAATGGGTAGACATAGAAGCCCACCTCACTAACTCCACATCCCCCTCTATTTACCTATTCACTTACCTCCCTCCTATTTCTCAGTGTCACCCCATCCTCAGTGTCCCTCTATTCTATTGGAGAAAGTCACCCGAGCCCTCAAGATTTTTCTGCAGCTCCCCAGCTGGCACCACTATGGCACAATGCTAAAATTATGATAGATAAACAACCCATCCACTGGCCTTCCAGGCAGCAAGCCAGAATACAAAGAATGCAAGACATGTTTTCCCAATGTAAGCCCCCCCTCCCTGTCTAGGGGTATTCAGATGGTAAAATTGGTGGGAGGGGGCACTGTACAACCCAAGCAACGCAGTCCAAAGACAATAGAAATGTGCTGATTACCCGGTTCTTCTGATGGCAGCGAGTGGACCTCGCTTGTAGAGGATCAGGGCACTTCATAGATGCAAATGGTGAGCTGTAGGGGCAAGGGTGATTGGCAGGCACAAAATGCACACTTCAAATTGACTAAATACACTGTCCACCCCAGAATCAAAATGCAAAAACCAGGTTTAATGAACGAGAAAAGTTAATGAACCACTCCATGGATTGTGGGGGTAACACAGTCAGTGGGGATATCCACTGACAGACACCTGCTTTTCCTGCAACAGCCTCTTTTGCAAACAGACTGAATTATTTCATGCAGTAATCCCTTAAGCCATCAAGGCTACATTCCTGGCAGCCACAATACTGAGGGCCGAAGCAGGCCACACATAGAGGTAGCTTGTACGTAACAGCACTATCATTTCAATTCCCTTCTTTCCTTCCATATCCTTCCAAATCCTAACACAGGCCTCTCTGGCTGACTTTCTATTCCTTAATTCTCAAACACTTGACATTCACTAGCGACTATTACAGCACAAGCCATTTCTACTGTCCTAATCCCTCTTTCAAAGGTGGCTTTCCCACACACTTTCTCCACCGGGGTTTCATTTTATGGAACATTTCCTTCACTTCAAAGTCTTAAATCAGTCAAACTGGTTTTCTTTAGTAAGAACTGGGAAGGCAAGATGGGAGGGTGAGCTGGATGTCATTATCCACCTAGGTACTAATGACTTGGCAAATGGGGAGCCAAAGGAAGTTCAGGAAGAGTTTAGGAAACTGGGGAAGGGTCTCAAGCAAGTAGCTACTTCTGTCACTTTCTCAGAAGTACTACCTGTGAGAGGCAAGGGAGAGCATAGGAGTGCATGCACCAGGAACTTTAACTCATGGTTGAAGAACTGGTGCTGTGAGGAAGGGTTTGATTCATTGATGACTGGGGACCCACCTGGAGGGATGGAGGTTTGTTCAAGCCTGATGGCCTGCATCCATCCTGGAGGGAATCCAAGACTCAATGATAAGTTTAAATGCTACATTGACAAGCATTTAAACTAGCAAAGGGGTGGCAGGCCAGCAAGGAGGGTACCTACTTGCTCACCCCCACAGCTAGCAGTGAACCAGTGAACCAGAGGAGTGGCTATCTCTGCAAAGCAGTGTGCAAAGATGGAGATTAGTGTCCAAGAGGTGGATAAGCAGAAAAGGGCAAATTCAGCAGAAAGGCAGACAGCAAGGAGAACCAGGGATAAATGACAACCAAGGAAGGGGCTGGAGTAGAACAGTGAAGCAGTCTAGGAGGTCAATCATGGAAAGCCATGTGTGCAAATGCCAGGAGTCTTAGCAACAAGATGGAAGATCTGGAGGCTGTCATGGTACAGTCAGACCTGGACATTGTGGCCATCACTGAAACCTGGTATAATGATAACCATGACTGGGAGATGGCCATACCTGGCTACAACATATTACAGAAGAGACAGAGCAGGCAGGAAGGGAGGAGGAGTGGCACTGTATGTGAAAATGACATAAGGGCCACACAGATCCAGGAGGAACAAAATGGGAGAGATACTGTGGGTTAGCTGGAAAGGAAAATGGGGCCAGCCATCACACAGGTGTGGTCTATAGACCACCAGCCCAGGAGGAAGAAACAGATAGGGAGTTGATGCTAGCCATCCAAAGGATGGCAGACAAGGTGAGGTAGTACTGGTTGGAGACTTCAATATTCCAGACGTGGACTGGAGCATCCCAGCAGCAGCATCAACTAGGAGCAGATTTATCCTGGACTCCTGTCAGGGTGCCTTCCTCAAGCAACTGGTCATGGAACCAACTCGGCAGAATGCAATACTGGACCTTGTGCTCACAAACAGGGACAGTGTGATGGGGGTAACAGTGGGGGAGCACCTGGGTAACAGTGACCACCAGTCATTGTGGTTTGAAATCACAGAAAGAGCAGAACCAAACCACACAAAAACACGTATCCTGGATTTTAGGGGGCAGACTTTGGGAAAATGGGGAGATACTTGAAAGAGGATTAAGGGAATGGGACAGAATCAGGGGTTGAGGAACAGTGGGCAGTATTTAAAATGGGGATTATAAGAACAACAGAATTATGCATTAAGCAGGTTAGCAAGAGGAAAAGGAAGAGGAGACCATTATGGTTTTCAAAGAGGTAGCAAAGAAAGTGAAAGCCAAAAAGTTGCATTCAGGCAATACAAAAGACACAGGCAGAAGGGGATGGGAGAGTACCAGGAGAAACAAAGGGGGCAGGGAAGTCAGTAAGGGAAGCCAAAGCTCAGACAGAAGAACACATTGCAAAATCAGTGGGTAAAGGGACAAAACCTTTTACAGGTACATAAGTGAAAAAGAAAGACAAAGGGAGGGATAGTGAGACTGAAGGGGAGGATGGGAGCCTGGAGGATGCCAACAGTAAAGCTGACATATTGAACAGGTATTCTGCCAGTCTTACTAAGGAAGAGGGGGATGGGTCTGAAGGAGTACAAGGGTGAGAATGGTGCAGAAATGGACACAAGTCCCTTTACACGAGAAAGGGTCCTGAAGGAACTGGAAGTAATAAGAGTTGATAAAGCAATGGGGCCAGATGGGGTGCACCCCAGGGTCCTTAAAGAACTAAGAGAGGTGGTGGCTGAACCTCTGGCTAACCTGTTTAGCCAATCACTGGAAACAGGGGAGGTACCCAAAGACTGGAGGACAGCAGATGTAGTCCCCTTATACAAAAGTGGGAACAAAGAGGAAGCAGAGAACTACAGACCAGTCAGCCTCACCTCGGTAGTGGGAAAGATCATGGAAGCACTACTGAAGGAGAGATTGGTGGAACATCTGGTTGTCAATGGACTACAGGACCCAAGGCAGCATGGTTTCACCAGGGGGAGGTCATGTCAGACCAACCTCATTGAATTTTTTGACTGGGTGACTAGGGAGGTGGATCAGGGAGGGCAGTGGACATGGCCTATCTGGACTTCAGCAAGGCCTTGGCACTGTGCACATAGAAGACTATTACACAAACTGGGGAATATGGGTGTGGGCAGGACAGTAGTGTGGTGGGTAGGTAACTGGCTGGGTGGCAGGACACAGAGGGTGGTGGTAAATGGCTGTCACCCACAGAGGGAAGAGTGACCAGTGGGGTACCACAGGGATCAGTGCTTGGACCGTCCTATTCAACATCTTCATCAGTGACATTGCGCAGGATCTAGAAGGCAGAATTTCACTGTTCGCTGATGACACAAAGCTCTGTAACAGAGTAGACACACCAGAGGGTGTAGACAGAATGAGAAGGGACCTGCAGAAACTTGAAGAATGGTCAAGGGTTTGGCAGTTGAAATTCAATGCAAAGAAGTGCAAGATAATGCATATGGGGCACAAAAACCCTGGCACAATATATCAGTTGGGGGGTGAGGATATGGCATGCACCAAGCAGAAAGGGATCTTGGGGTTGTCATCTCTGATGACCTCAAGGTAGGGAAACAGTGTGACAAGGCATCAGGTAAAGCAAATAGGATGCTGGGATGTATAGGCAGGGGCATCACCAGCAGGAAAAGGGAGGTCATAATTCCGCTATACAAGACACTAGTGAGGCCCCACCTGGAGTACAGTGTACAGTTCTGGAGACCATACCTACATAAGGACATAGACAGGGTAGAGAAGGTTCAGAGGAGGGCAACAAAGATGGTGCATGGATTGCATCACAAGTCCTATGAAGACAGGTTGAAGGAACTGAACATGTACTCCCTGGAGGAGAGGAGGGAGAGAGGGGATATGATAGAGACATGAAAGTATCTTACAGGGAGGAACAGGGTGCAGGAAAATACTATTTTTAAGCGAAAAAGATGTTTCAGGACTAGAGGGCATGGGATGAAGTTGGAGGGAGGACGATTCAGAGGAAACATGAGAAAGAATTTCTTCACAGAACGGTGGTGGACAAGTGGAACACCCTGCCAGAGGAAGTGGTGGGGCTGAAACAATCACGGATTTAAGAATGCATGGGATAGACATAAAGGAATTCTAGAGGTCAGGGGTAAGGGGAAATAGACTTCTAGGAAAACAAACTGAACTTACAAGCTCAAATGGGCGGACTGGGTGGGCCATAGGCCCTTATCTGCAGACACTGTCTATGTATCTATGTAATAGAACCACCAAAGACCCTCCGGATAGCCAATTACTGAGGTCCTGTGCTCAGCTGCTGGGCCCTATCCGGGCAATTATGCATACCCATTGCCTGTCCCAGTAACTCCTGGCACTTCCTGCTCCTGCAGTGATTCCAGTTTCATACGAACACATGAATGTGCCAGCAGAAACAGATCACCTGGTCTATCTAAGTCTGCTTGAGTGTGCAGCTAGCACTCCTAGTTTGTAGCTGCCCCACCCACCTCCCCTTTGTCATCCCATTGCTGCCCCCACCTCCCCCAACCTCACTCTCCCCTGTTCCCTGTCCCATGCCCTTTTAAAGCTAAAGTAGGCTGCTGGTTAACTAGGATCTGCAGCTTATCCAGTAGGTAGGGAAATGGGCAGACTGGGTGGGCCAAGCGGTCCTTATCTGCAGTCAAATTCTATGTTTCTATGTTTCTATGCTTGGTTGTCTCTCCCAGTGTGTGTGTGTGTGTGTGTGTGTGTGTGAGAATGATTTACAGTACTTCTGAAATGTAACAAAAGATTACTTCAGAGAAACTAATTTACACCAGTATGCTTTTAGCTGAGAAGCCCCTGAAGGGCAAAGTTTATCAAGAATTATCAACAAGTAGAGAGCACTTCCCACATAAATGATAAACTGTCTCATTAAGTTTCAAAAAAGCATTCTACTGATAGAAAAACCTTGGGATACTATTCTCCCTAACACATGTAAGATGAGCTTACAACTTTTATTGCAAGTTGAAATTAAAATAAAATTATACATATGTGTATATATATATATATATACATCTATATCTAGATATATATATATGTATATATATGTATGTGTGTGTAATATATACACACACACACATTTACATACACACATACATACACACATATACAGTATACACATACATATACATCTATCTTTATTATGTATATATGTATACATGTATACATATATACACACATATATATGCATATGCATACATACACATATACATACAAACACACACACACACACATATATATGTACAGTATATACATACACACATACATACATATATATAGTATGTAAGTAATAAGCCACAACAGGGTGTGCGTTAAAGGATTTTAATGCACACCCCAAGGGCATGCTAAGGCACAAGGCCAAAGGCTGAGTGTCTTTACGCTCCTGGGAAGTGCATTAAAATCCTTTAATGCACACCCTGGAGTAGCTTATCACACTTATAAAATGGGCCACTATCAGAAAAGAATTACTTTGATTTACTCTGATAGGGATTAAATCTTATTTACTATTTTCAAAAGAATGTACAATTCAGTACCTCTACAACATCTAAAATATGAAAAAAGTAGTCCCTTTTAATGAATAAAATAGCACATCTCAGTAGTAGGTTAACGATTACAGTACTTTGCAGTAAAAGTATTTATTAGTAGAGTTGATTGAAAATAAATATTTTCTCTGTAACATGTAAATTATCATATAAATGCACTGTAAGATCTGTAAATTTGTAAAACATAAGTAGTGCTTAAAACTTAATTTTCATTACATTGTAGTGATATGCTTTCATTGAATGCAACCTTCTCTTTATTTTTGTTTTTTACTTATGTGTTGTGGTCTAGTACATAAAAGGAAAACTGCTATAGGACTGAGGTGAAAGGCTAGTAAGAGAAAATACTTTAACCTGCCAAGTTGCCTTTTTTTTGTGGTGGTGTCAGTGGGGGTAGATTTCACCTGAAAACACCTATTTTTGATTAAAATGTACGTGCTTTTATAAACATTAGCAATGTAGTTCAGCAGTTTGGATCTGCCTCTGCCTATATAACTGTGTTTTCCCACCTTTTCTCGTTGTTGATAAAGTATTACTACATTGCCTACTTTCTTCATCCTGTTTTTCACTGGTTTTTCCCCACATTCAAGACATAGAATGTTTATCATGGAATGTTTACCATGGAATACAGGGATTTAAAATTCTGCTCAGTTCCACTGGTAGAATATTACGCTCCTAACATACTGTACACACAGACAACACAGGCCTGTCTTAGAGACAGAGACTCAATTATTTCACTGTCAGGGTAAGCAGAAGAGATTTCCCTGATGAGCAGGTAAAGATAGAAGGGTTTTTTTTTTCACTGTCAGTAAAGAAACAATGGTAATGAATACTATAAACAATACTTAATATTTCTAATGTGTTTATGTGTGTAAGGAGAGTGTGATAATCAGGTAAACAACATTTAATTAATTTGTTTTATTTCTTATTTAAGGTAGTTTCATTTTTAGGGCCCAATTCAAGGTTTTTACAGTGTAAAGGTAGCAGCCATGTTTGTGATGGAAGATCAGTTCTGGTTGCAGGGGGACTGATAGAAGACAGCTCTGGTTGTAGGAGGACTTATTTGCTCATTGCGTGATGTGGTTTAGGACCAGGATGACTGTGCGTATATAGAGATTTAATGTACAGTTGGCTGATGTCTCTTGGCCAATGAGATTTCTAGAGTTTTTCTTGCCATTTTATAAATATATATATATTATGGTAGCACGGTAGTGCTACCATAGTTAGAGTTGAGGAGCCCTTTTAATGTTAAAGTGTCAAATTTTGCACTTTAATAACTTTGCCACCATTCAACGGATTTGTCTGAAATTTGGCAGGCATGGGGCACAATGATAGATCTTGGGATCTGCCAACTTTTGTACCGGTCAGACATATGTCTGTGGAGTTCTTAAGCGATGTCTGTGTGCGCATTTATGTTTTTTTGTGCCTTCTTTGCTCGTGGCTACAGGTCGCACGGTTTGCGCGACTGGTCCGAACACTTCAGTGAATGGGCAGCTGGGGTGCCCGATGTGCCTTTTGAAGATTTTGTGAAAAAATATTCATTGATTCAAAAGTTATTCAAAAAACGAGTTCCTATTATAAGTCAATGGGAAAAGTTAACAAAAACTGTGAAAGTGTCACAAATGCACTTTTTAGTGTTGCAAATGAACCCTGTAGTGTCGTGAGTCAGCCATTTTTTTTTTCAGTTATTGGTCACAGAAATGATTGGCATTTAAATTTGGGACCCTCTAGGGACACAATTATTTTTGTGTTCACCTAGTCAGACCCTGAGAATGTTAACCATGTCTTTATTTTGGGGTTAAACACCCTAGAAATATGTTTTTCAAATTTCTAGAAAATGTAGTGTCAGAAAGTAGTGTTGCACTTGTGACACTTTCGCAAATTTTTGTGAAAGCTTTCACAAATCATGACACTACATTTCCAGGCTATGGCAAAATGACAGAAATTCTTTGCCACCCTGCTGCGAAAGAGCGGTTTGGTCTTTTGAGCTGAAATTTGGAGGAAACGCAGCTAACATCTCACAGATGTGCCTTTTGGTGGTTTGGTGAAAAAATATTGCATGGCTGCAAAATTACATTACTCTGAATTTGGCATTTTTCTCCATAGACTAACAGTGGCGTACGTCATGCCTTTCGGGGCTCGTATCTCGAAAACAATGCGAGACACAGATTTTTTGTTGAGAATTACATAGCCCTTTGGGCTATGAAATATCAAAATTCTAGCCAGGAAAATCATGATTTCTGTGACATTTTAATTTTTTTTCTATGTTGTGCGGTTGTTGAGATATTAACAATTAAATACTTCCAATGCTCATTTTAAGCTTCGATGCCCATTACAATGCATACATTCTTTGTACATACTGTGTTTCTTTATGCACCAGTTCAGGAAAAACAGGGTATGCACTTCCATTACTGTTACAGTTACTGTTTCCACTTGCGTTTATGTCCCCGTTTGCATTATCGTTCCCGTGTACGCCATTGTGTCCGTTACCCTTTGCGTTGTCATTTGAGCTTGCGTTTTCATTACTGCTACCATTTGCGTTTCCACTACTGTTTCTGTTTTTGTTTTTGTTTGCATCAACGTGCACATTGTCAATTGCGTTTCTGGCAGCCCTTTTGTTTGCATTTGCGTTTCTCTTTCGTTTTGCGTCTTCCTTGCTGTTACTGTTACCATTTGCGTTTGCAATTGCTTTACTGTGCTCGTGCATATTACGGTTTGTGTTTCCATATGCGCTTGTGTTTCCTTTTGTGTTTCTGTTTTCTTTACTGTTATTGTTGCTGTTACCATTACCATTTGCATTTACAATTGCGGTACTGTGCCCGTGCGCATTTCGGTTTGCGTTTCCATATGCGCTTCTGTTCCCGTTTCCATTTCTGTTTCCTTTGATGTTATTCTTCATGTTAACTTTACCATTTGCATTTACAATTGTGGTACCATCCCTGTGCGTGTTATGGTTTGCATTTACGTGTGCACTTCCATTTGCATTTCTGTTTGTTCCCTTTTACGTTCTTTTTGCTGTGACACTTAACATTTCCATTTAAAATACCACTGCCATCACTGTTTGCATTACCAGTTGCATTTTTGTACGTGCTTCAATGTCCATTTGCATCACTGTCTGCTTCCGTGTCACTTTACGTTTGCGTTTCTGTTAACGTTTCCTTTACCATTTACGTTTGTGTTACCATGTGCGCTACTGTTGGCGCTTCTGTTTGCATTGCTGTTCCTGTTACTATGTTACGAGACATCATGTGGCAGTATCGCACTCCACCGAATTACGTTCACTATTTCTCATCATCATTCTCAAAAAGAAGGGAAATTAGAGGCAGAAAACGCCATTTAATGTGTCAGTTAGGGTTGTTCCACTGCAACAAAAGCAAGGAAATTCAGTGTTAGGGTTGAAAGTTGCCCTTGGACCCCTTCAGACCACTCCCCCAACCAGCATCAGGGTGTGCATTGGGGTCATCGGTCCTAACTCTCACTCCATTCTCCTATTCTTCAGCTTCTTTACACATGTGATGGGGTGAGAGTTAGGGCCGATGACCCCAATGCGCACCCCGATACCAGTTGGGGGGGTGGTCTGGAAGGGTCCAAGGGCAGCTTTCAACCCTAACACCAAATTTCCTTGCTTTTGTCGCAGTGGAACAACCCTAACTGATGCATTAAATGGAGTTTTTTGCCTCTTTTATATATATATTGTATATATATATATACACACATACATATACACACACATACACATGTGGCATACAGACGGTTTAAAGTGAAGTTTACTCAAAGTGAGCAAATGTTTCACACAAAATATAATATAGAACTTAGTTTGAGACATTTTCTCAACTATACGCTCAACCAGCTAAAGCACTATATAAACTTTAAATCCTTCAGTGTTGTAACAGCATTTAATACATGATAATAGCAACTGTAAGTATAAGTGCTGAATAAAAAACAAAATACAAAACTACTTGTCAAGGATCCCCAAGTAAATGAGACCATGAGCCTAATATGTCCAGATTTCAATAGTGTCAAGGTATAACAAACATGTACAGAACCAGTCTAAGGAATCTAAATAAAAACTCATAGGAATAAAATCCCACAACACCCCTCTTTCCCTGGGAAAGGTAACTAGTAAGAATGAAATATATGTACACGAGTCCTAATACATCATCATTCACACCAATCTTTACAATATTTACCCAAAGGAATTGAAGAGTTGATTTATATTAACCTTTTCAGGACCTATGCAATTAATGGCATTGGAACTCTCATAGTTTTATACTTGCAGGAAGGGTAAATAAATGCTAGGCAGCTAATGTTTTAGGCATTTTCTGAGGTTGCAAGGGGCATCCTAGGGAATTACAAAGAATCATAGTGGTGTCAACTGCAGTATTCCCATATTGAACAAAGCATTTCCCTATAAGTCAGCCTCCTTTTCCCTGTATTTTCCATGTAAAACTGTTGCAATCTTTCAAGCTTTGCTCCCAATATTCTTATATCTCCAGAACCTCTTGATGGTATTATAGCAATGTTGCAGTATACTGGCACAGCTGAATAGCCTGGCTGAGATGCAATATGTCATATTCAGTGGGGTCATACTTTTTCCGTGTTGGTAATGTACTGACACAGAATAACATTGTTGAGATGCAGGCTCTCATTTTCAGAGTGGTCCTAATTTTCCTCATTTTTACAATGTACTGCTATAGATTAGCCTGGCCAAGATGCAGTATCTCATTTTCAGTGGGGTCTTACTTTTACCCATGGTTGAGTTCCAACAGAGGATACAGTATCTAACTGCATAGCAGTTCCAAATTACATCCTTGGCCATCTCTCCCAATTTGTGTATGTGTGTAGCAATGATTTACAGTATTTTCTCTGAAAAGTTGATTTATGTTAACCCTTTCAGGGACCTATCTATTTAGCAGCGTTTGCACTCTTGTGGTTTTATATTTGTAGGAAGGGTAAATGCTAGGCAGCTGTTTTAGGGGGTTTCAGAGGTTGCAAGGGGTGTCATACGGGATTACAAAGAAATCATACAGGTGTCAACTGTAGTGTTCCCAGACTGAACAAAGCATTTCCCTGTAGGGCAACCTCACTTTCTGTGTGTTTTCCATGTAAAATTGGGACAAAACTCCTGTACATTTTCCTGTATGCACAAATCAATACATGCACGCAACTAACTTCATTATGCCTGTCAGTAATTTTACTATAACAAATGTTAAGGCCGTATCAAGTGCTCTTTAGCCCCACTACAGTACAATGTACTGACATAAAATAGCCTGGCTGAGATGCAGTATGTCATATTCAGTGGGCTCATACTTTTATCCATTCTGGCATAGTACTGACAAAGGTCAAGTTTGTTGAGATGCAGTATCTCATTTTCGGGGGGGTCCTAGTTTTACCCATTTTTACAATGTACTGATACAGCTTAGCCTGGCTGAGATGCAGTAGAGTGTTACTTTTATCCATGTTTAAATCCAATTGCAATGTACTGACACAGAACAGATTTGCTGAGATACTAATGGCCACTGTGTGCAACATGGCGGTGCTGACTTAATCGATGCATATGTATCGCCCACATGTAGTCATGTCAGTGTTCCTATGATAAGACTGACTCTGAGGCAAACTACACATGTGTGAATATCAATCATGTGCAGTTCTGTAATCACAGCAGTATCAGTTACACCTGACTATGGTGTGGCAAAAGCATGGTATATGCTTTTCAACACTCTTGCCATTCCTGAAAGCTCTCCACAGCTGTATTGGCTCAGTGCTGGCAAAGGCTAATGGATGGATAACTCTGGGGACCATTCAACTGTCTTCATGTCCACTGGATCTATTGGCAGGTCATTTTAGAAGACCACTACCTTCTGGAACAAAATATGCTTCCCAATGTTACCCCTAAACTTGCCATCTGTTACCTTCAGAGCATGTCCCTGTGTCCTGCTGGAGAACATATACATATGTTCAGTCCAGTCAATATCCCTGAGATTGGGAAGACTGAGCTCATGTCCCATCTCAGTCTGCTGTTCAACAGGGATAAGCAAAAGGATGAAGAGCACCCACATATGTAGAAAGCACCAGGACCACAAAAATATTATTTAAAGTCCTTATTTAACAAGTGCATAGTACTAAACATGAGCATAAAAGTGGTGGCTGAGCCTTTCTGCAAGTATCATTTCTCCTGATTCCTGCCAGTGTCATCAGAGTGATTCACTCTGATGATGCCTGGCAGGGTCCAAGAGAAGCATTACTTTCAGAATGACTCAGTCATTACTTTTTTATGCTCACTATGTGTGGGTGCACTATGCACTTTACTTAAATGAAGAACTCTGAATATTTTTGTGATCCTAGTGCTTTCTGCATATGTGGGTACTCCTCATCCTTTTGTGTGTTTCAGTTTTTTCATTGCTGAGCACCATATTACTTGTTCTGCCACTCCAGATCCATGTTTGCTTTGTTCCACTTGGAGAGGACAGTAATAACTACTAGTAAACATACATGTGAATATTATCTGTTAGACTGTTCCAGGTATTCCTGCTTTGAAAATGCAGCTTCCCCTTAACAAAGGTATCAAAACAGAAAACCCACCAGCAAATTTCTTTTTCTTTTTAGTACTGAACATATTATTTTTACTGCTGCAGTAAATGTAAACACTGGAGGAAATATGAAGAAACTGATACAGGGAATCTTACAAGGGGTGTCAGTTGGCATTTCACTATATGGGACTGCATAAATATGCAGCACTAAAAAATGCTACATAAATTCACTGCCACTAAGTAAGTGGCAGATGGTGGTGGTGATGGTGGGGAGGGGTATTTGTCAACACAAAAAGGGTGATTGGTTTGCACTCAAAGAGGAGTAAGAAGATCAGAGACCCACAGGGTGTAAAAAGTTGAGGCTATTGAAAATATGATGGATCGTAATGATCTGCATAACCCACTTTCTTAATGCAGCGATTTTGTCATCAAAGAAGAAAAAAGGTGGGTTGGAATTGACAACTATCTGACATTTTTCACAATTCCCCACTCAAAAAAGAATACTGACACCAACTTGCTGCACTATAAGACCACACCAAAAAAATTAGCATCTATGCCAAGCTCCAAGCTGCATTCATTCAGCAGGGTCTTTATAGAGTACAGTACCACAATAATTTTTCTTTACCTTATCCTCACTTTCATCTGAATACACCATGACCCACTTTCTACCCTGATATCATGATTTTTAGGGCTTCATTAAGTCAAGCTGTTTCAAAAGTTTTTCCCCATGGACCAAGTTACATTTTTTCTATGCCAAAAAAACACTAGCAATGCATTCCATGGCTTTGAATAAATAAAATATATGGTGGTATTGTACTTTAAGCATTGTTGTACTCTATGATTCTAGTATGTTCACCAATTAATTTATGAGGCTATGTTGAATTTTGCAAATGCAGGCTCATAACTTTTGTAATATTTAATATTTTTACCACAACATTTAAACATAGCCATTTTGAAACAGCGACTCATGAATGTGACAACTGTCATTTTTCAACTCCTACCCAATATGTGTGTTTGCTGACCAACATCTGATTTTGCAGTCCCTGCAAACATCACCTTTATGCCAGGAGTTAAACATTTTCTCTGCCCTTCTTTATGAGGCAGGTTCATCACAAGGCTGTGTTGAAAAGTTGGTGTAAAAATATAAAAAAAAAATAATGTTCAATATTTTAAACCCAGATTTATCTCCTGCAGCTCTACTGGCTCTGGCCAGATTTTGTTTTTCAAATGCAGCCACTTTTTTTCTCAGTAACGTCGTTCATTCACAGCAGATCAGGAAAACTGTGATGCCACTTACTCTTTACTCCTTACTCCTTTCCCCTTTTAGCCAAAATACACAAGAGTAAAAAAAAGAAACAGTCAGCCCTGCTGTCTCATTTTACTTGTGATTAAGTGCCTGTGCCTCTTACCAGGAGTGTAGGATAATCACGGTGCCACTTCATCAGCATGCCTGCTCGCACTGTTTCTGTTGACAACCCCACTTCCATCCCACCACAGTTCTTAATTCAAATCATCTTGGACTGTTTATGTTATTTTTTTTTATATTTAATAACTAACAGTCTCACTTCTGGTAGGCAAGAATCAGCGTTGGGGACAGAAGTACTTCTGTTTCCTGAGGATGCTGGTTCACTCGGGTTATGGAATCTGGGCAATGGCTAGTCCTTGTACATCTAGTTGCGCTTGGCTGCTTTAACTTTTGATAACTGTTTTCTTTTTATTTTATATGCACAGTCTGACTTGCAGTAGGCAAGGTGATAGGGGAGGGGGGGAGAAGTACTTACATTCGTTCACTCTTTGAAATGATGTCTCTCCTGGGACAAATACACAACTGTATCTCCTGCTGAGGTTGTACAGTACTTGCTTACAGAAGTAAAAAAATAAAACAAACAGTTTCACCCTCCACAAATAGTTGCTTTCCCATCCCACAGTCACAAAACAATGATGGTGTCACCCTCCTCCACTCCAATATTTGGAGTGGGGGCTCCTGGCAAGATCAGTGTGAAAAACTGTGTAAAAGACAGAAGGTAGAATAGGGGAAAAGAAATGATGTCATATTCTAGTTGGCGGAAGGATGATACCTATATCTATACCTATATCTATACATATATATATAAAATACAAAATCACACATGCCCCCACAATGCAAAGCATCATGGGCTGCATATGCAAATCACCACAGAATGTTATGCTGGTCCAACTTAAAGCAGAATTGCATGGTGCTGAAAGGCCTCTCACACAGTTTGCAAAGGGTGCTAACAGAAGACATAGACACGTGTTTCGTCCTACCAGGACTCATTCTGTGGTGATTTGCATATGCAGCCCATGATGCTTTGCATTGTGGAGGCATGTGTGATTTTGTATTTTCTTGAAACTTGGCTTCCCAGCCAAATGCCCTTTGGGGTAACCCTTGCCTCAGTGTTTGCGCACAGAGGTTCTTTGTCTTTTAAATAGTTTTTTATTTTAATGGGTTCACCACAATATATCCAAGGCACACTGCCTTAAGGGTAGCTGGTCCATTCCACTCGGGTGTCAGACGAGGCATACTGATGAGTCCTGGTAGGATCCTTTGCAAACTGTGTGAAAGGCCTTTCGGCACCATGTAATTCTGCTTAAAGTTGGACCAGCATAACATTCTGTGGTGATTTGCATATGCAGCCCATGATGCTTTGCATTGTGGGGGCATGTGTGATTTTGTGTTTTATTGAAACTTGGCTTCCTAGCCAAATGCCCTTTGGGGCAACCCTTGCCTCAGAGTTTGCTCACAGAGGTTCTTGGTCTTTTAAATAGTTTTTTATTTTAATGGGTTCACCACAATATATCCAAGGCACACTGCTTTAAGGGTAGCTGGTCCATTCCACTGGGGTTTCAAACAGACGAGGCATACTGATGAGTCCTGGTAGGACAAAACACGTGTCTATGTCTTCTGTTAGCACCCTTTGCAAACTGTGTGAGAGGCCTTTCGGCACCATGCAATTCTGCTTAAAGTTGGACCAGCATAACATTCTGTGGTGATTTGCATATACAGCCCATGATGCTTTGCATTGTGGGGGCATGTGTGATTTTTGTATTTTCTTGAAACTTGGCTTCCCAGCCAAATGCCCTTTGGGGTAACCCTTGCCTCAGTGTTTGTGCACAGAGGTTCTTTGTCTCTTTTAATATATATATATATATATATATATATGTATATATACACATTTATTTATTTACTTATTGTTTTTGACAACTGGGTAGGGTGCACTAGACATAGAAATGCCTATTTTTAGGCACGACCTGGGAGATTACAACAGGGTGATACATGACAAGGAAGAAAATGTGGTACAACATTTAGAAGAAAATAGGAATACAGCTTTTGATAAGTCAAATACAAGATTAGCATACAGCAGTGGTGGGAATAGCTCCAGTGTAACAAGGACATTACACAAGTTACGGTTGAAAACAATGCAGCAAATAATTACCATCAAAAATTACAGAGAACCTACTCTATATAAAAGCAAGTGGAACTAATAGTATATATATATATATACATACACACACACACACATATTAAATGTTAAACTGTATGTCTAATTCTTCATCCAATTGCCCCCCACAAGGTCACACCGAGAGATGAGCAATTTGTTCAGTGTGCCTTCCTGGTGAAACATTTTATAATAATTATATATATATATATATATATATATATATATATATATATATATATATATATATATTAATTTATTTTGTTTTTGTTTACCGGGTCGGTGCACTAGCCAATAGATGACTATTTTCAAGCACAACCCAGGAGAATTACAGAGCAGTTACAGAGCTGACAAACAGTGGCAAATGCAGAAATGGTTCAAAACATAGTATTATACATCAGGGCTGCATTGTGAAAATAAGGTACAGTATGTAGAGCAGGTTACATAAACAAAGTTACTTTATTTGGTACAGAGGGTTAATACAAACATGCTAAGATATGTCAGCTTACAGCATTAGTAAAGGTAAGCATTTAGAGCAGGTTACAGTGTAAAAAATTAAGTCAGTTGAGTTTGGAGTAGGGTAAAGCTCAAAGAGAGGGGACTAACCTAGAGAAAAGAGAGGAGTAAAAAACGTTAGGTGAGAGGAGGGTGACAGGGTGAGTGAGGAAAAAATTTAGCCCGATAGTATATAAGTATTAGGTAGGTTAAGTGCATATCAGGGGGAGGACAGGGTACTAAGGAGGTTTAAAGCAGGAGCACTGACTAGCTGAGATGAGGTGACAGCAGAATTCTTTTTTAAAGGCATAATGAGAAGATGCCAGGCACACTTCAAGCAGTAAGGAGTTCCATTGTTGGGGGGCTTGGAGGGCAAAAACACAAGCACCTTTGGTTGTTTTACACTTTGCATGTATAGAAGAGATTTATCAGTAGAGCATAAACCATAGTTGGAGGATTGGTGAGTGAGCAGCACTGCCAGCAGTAAGGGGGTCTGGGTCCTCAAAATACTATCAACTTTGGAATAAAAGAAGTAAAATCTTGTTGCACTGGGAGATAGCCAATTCAGATCTGAGTATAAGAGGCAATGGTGTTTCAGCCTTTGGGACGAGGAGGCAATCCTACATATGTTGTTGTATGCAACGTCCCATCTATGAAGGTTTGGTGTAGGCATGGCAGCATATGTAGCTGATCCATAGGTAAGGATTGGCAGAAGTATACCCTGGGCAATAGCCAATCTAGCCGTGGGGGTTAGTGCATAGTGGTCCAGTACACAAAGCCTAAGTTAGAGTTAACAGAGCTGCAGGTGTTCTGTATGTGCAGTTCAAAGCTTAGGGATTGGTCTAGAGCAGGGCCCCAAGTTTTCAGTGATGCTGCGGGTGTGGCAAACCATGGAAATATCCGTGGAATTTTCCATCACCCTCAGAATTCGTGGCCGCCCACAGAACAACGTCCTTTGCTGACGGGGGTGCCCAATCCTCCGTTGGCTTCACTGCCCCCCAAAATATGCCTCTTGGACCCACTTGAAAACTAAATACTGTAGGTAGCCTAAATGTGCTGCTGTCAGTTTAAAAACAGAGTTAAGATACACTGAAGCTCTTGATCTATTGCACTCTACTATATATGCCAGAGTGAACAATTAACTTCACTTTCTACCGCTTCTACCTGATCCCACCCAACCTCTTTGATGCCCCTAGGATGGTGCTCTAATAACATGGAGGAACAGGCATGAATCCCATCAGTAAATACTTTAATGTGCAAGACTTTCCAGTGCCCCTGAGTCAGTGGTGACCTTTCATTGTCTGCTTTGGCAGATTTTACATTTTCATGTGTCATTAGAGGGTGGGCTCTTGATGGTACCCCAGTACTGCCTAATCCTACTGCTCCCTGCCCTACCAGGTATAGCATGAGCCTTGGTTCTGTGTGATTCAATGCTATAACTTTTAGGCAGTAGGCCAAGCACTGGTATCAGGCTGGGGGAGGTCCCCATAAAGCATGATAGTATTTGTGTTGCTTCCCATGAAGGGGGAACAAGATTGTATAGAGGCTAAGCACTTGATAACACTACCAGGGTAGGCAGCTGCAGGACAACCAGTTCTGCTTGTCATCAGAAGGCCCTCCCAATGACATACGAATGGAGGATCCCCTACCAAGGCTGACAGCAAAAAAAGTAGCCCTGGGAACAAAATTCTTTGAAGATTTGGACCCAAACATTGTTCTTCATGCATGCATCGTGGATTCTGAAAACCAGCAATATACCACCACAATGATGTTAGAGTCTCTCTCTCTCTCTCTCTCTTTCTCTCTCTCTCTCTCTCTCTTGATCGAATTCAAAAGGGGGTGGCAGAAGACAGTGGGACACATTATGCCCTGGAAGACAGCAGTTTTTTTTTTCTGGAAAGGGGAGGGGAAAAGAGAGATATTTGTTGGAAGGTTATGCTATAATGGTGGGAGGGGTATTTCTAATAAATTTGGAAAAGGGCTGCACAACCATGAAAACATCTGGTAAAACCAGTAAAATGCAATTCTGGCCAGCCTGACAGGTCTAAACAAATTTCAGGCAGCATGGTTCTTTGGCCCAGAATGCTGCACATCGCTATGTCAATGTTACAACTGTATGTGAAAATAATGATATTCTGATACTGCCTTTCAAAAATGAATATTATAATGTTCTTTTGGGTGAGTTATCCTATTGAGAGTTATACTATTTTCATTCAGTTTCCATCTATAACATTGAGAATAATGGATGGTTAGGTAGTTATAATGAGGATTTTACATCCCCCGAGGGGAGGGATGCCACATAAACCACGAGAGCTAAGCTTGAGTGGTTTATTAAGGAATCCCACCCTGAGGGAGTATGTAAAATCCAAGTTTTAAATCCTTCCCATTCATTATTTTGCATTATTTCTGGTTTCTATTTTTTTGCCCTTGCGACCTTAATCTGATGAGCAGAAATAGAAGGAATGGTGGTAATTCATTGATTTAATTTTTATTGCTCAGTACAAGAAAGAGAACATGAGGAAACGTACGCATCACAACAGTTGTAGTTGTAACTGATAACTTTTTTATCAAGCAGGTTGAAACTATAGCTTTAAAATGTTAACTTTTAAACTTACTTATTCAGTGCATTCTGACATTTCAGGAACTACATTCATGAGACACATAAACAAAATTTTGTAAATGGTATGCAACATTTTGTAACTATGGTTAACTTTTAAATAAGTAAACTTAAGTTAATTGTTTTTAAAGTTCTAAAGTGTTTTTAGTTTTGTGTGTTTTTTTGGTGCATCTTCATCCCATTGCTATGATGATGTGTGTCTTGGTTGCAGTTCTTGCGTTACCTGTGGAGAGAGGAAGAGTTTGAGTACTTGTTAGGGGTGATGTGGAATGTTTAATATGTGAACCAAATGTGCCTTAGCATCGTCATCACTGTCATCCAACACCAGAGGTCTTGATCTTTAATTGAAAGAGTCAGGAGCATTACGGAAGATGAGACACCAACCGTGGCTGTTAGCGGCAGGTGTTTGCCTGTCAGGTATGCATGGCTCATGCTGGTCCACAGAGAAAGCCAGTGCATGAATGTTGTTATAACCAGCTAGCTATAACAATAGAAATACAACCAGCTTTCTCTATAGGAAAAAAATAGAAACTAAATAGCATAGATCCATTAAACCTTCAACTGCTGTTAATGCTTGTTCATGTATTTGAATACTTCTTCCAAGGCTAGTTCATTTCAATACTAGTCAACGGGCACAGTAAAATGCATTAGACCCTGCTAATACTTTCTGTTTATGGTGCCTGACTCCTCCATCACTATTTAATAGGCAAATGTCTAACTCCACAAGACCAAAACCTAGCAATGCTTCAGTTAAGTAAGATAATATTAATGCTTGTAATGCTTAGATATCATGTTGTTTAAAACAATAAACCTTGAAAAGAGTAAGTTTGCTGTGCCAGCTGTATCCCACAAAGAAAACATGGCTCACAAATTGAGCAGAATATTGCTGTTTCAAATGGCTCTAAGTTCCATTGACCCAAATAATGAGGCCTCCTTTCTGGATGCCTTTAGCAATTAAATGCCTTACTCTATGTTGTTAAGCAGTCATTAAAAATCATATTTCTGTAGAACTCTTAGTCAAATCACAACAACTCAGACTAAAAAAAAAAACAGTGCAGCTTTATATAAAATATCAAATGGATATGTGTAGTTATTTCTTGCAGCCTAGTTTAGCCTGCATATGTAAAAATCTTGTAGAATAGCATTATTGTCTCAATTTAAAAAAAGAACAGTTTTATGAACTCTTATATGTTGTCATTTTTATAATTTAGAACAGATGTTTGCAAAGAAATGCCACAGTGCGTTGCTAAGTTGAAATGACTCCTTGTGACTACAGCATCAGAAGTATAATTCCTGCCCATGTAAATTATTTTAATAAACCAAGGCACTTTATAGCATGCAATGTTACTCAAAGAGATAGCTGATTACCCACCTCAGATCAATAACCACAAATCATCATGTTCACTTCAGCTCTAAATTTGAATATCTGCAAAGATGTGGGACCAAGCAAGTCAATAACAATGTGTATCTTGTACCAAAGGAGAACATTTTACAGGCTTGTGGCTGTAGGCTCACTGTTAGCAAAGTGTAACTATTTATTTTCCACATGTTCTGCTGAGACACAGTCTCTTAGCCATCTGAGTGGACAGTCAACGCTGATAATCCACCCTTGCTAACAGGGCATAAATGATATATTATCACAGAGACAGCAGTGTTTCATGATAAATCTCTTGGTTCCTAGTGAACTGCTCCAGTGAGGACTAGTGCTTGTTTTGCAGTTTTCAGGATCATTTCTTTTGCTACTTGTGGAAGCTCCAATGACTTTTAAAAAATAATAGCAGTTCAGATATAACACATGACCTCCAACCACTTCCCCCTTCATTATATTTCATTTTATGACAACACTATGACTAATGTCTCTATCCTTGCCTTACAATAAACTATCACATAATCCATCTATTATTCTTAATATCTTCTTTCTCCAAGAAGACATCTTTACCTTGTTTGAATTCCCTTGAATGGAAGGATATTGTATCTAGAACTTACTGGAAAGCTTTTCTTTGTAGACACATTGGCAGGGCTAATTTTGTTTTTACAGGTGTTTGTACTTGGAAAAGGGTTAGCCACAGTCTTGAAGGCTCTACCGCATTGGTGCATCACATGGCTCTGTGTGCTGTGGGTCCTCGAGTTGTTAACAGTAAGCAGGGAATGAAAGAAAAATTAATCATTTATGCTTTATTTATACTTTCTCTCTCCATGGAGCAAGACAGGCAGATGCCAGTTTTCCTCAGCTGAGAGATGACTGTGAAAAAGAGTAGCTGAGAACTGAGGAAACTCTACTGCACCAAGCAGTGTTTTCCTAAAATTAGCAGGTTACATGTTTTTATGGATATAGTTTTTGTTGAAAATAAATAGTAAAACTTGAAAATAAATTAGTTTCATCTACTTTTTCTTTGGTTCCCTCTTCTTGCTAAACAGTCTGGTTGTTTTTTAAACAGAACTATATGACAGATGAGAAATTAAACAGGGAATCCAGTCAGTTACATTACAAGTTAACCCTACATTTCAAATGTACTCATCCATTTATGCCCGTCCAGGGAAAAGTGTCCTATTAAGAATTGTCAATGTTTCTATTTATCTAGTCATTTTCTAAGACTGCTCTACTTGTCCATTTCAGAATTCTGTTTCATCAGCCTCCTCTACTGATATAACAGACTATAAAGACTCTTAGGGCTAAATAATGTTAGCCATTTCTGAATTGCAGGGCATAACAGCTAACTTAAAATATTTATGTGCAACTGAAGGAACACTGGACAGTAAAAAAAACATATTTTATCAGTTCCAAAGTTTTATTTGAAGGAGTCAGCTAAACTGGTGAATTCAAATTAAAAGCAACAGAATTTGTTATCTGGCAGAACATGTTATCATACAGAGTAGTATTTTAGCAATTAGGATTTCATAAGTACATAGTAATGTTATATGTTTCACACATACTACATATATTATGATGGCAAGGCAAGGTAAAGTTTGCTTATAAAGCGCCCAATCCAAAAAAGGATCTAAGAGCTGTACAGAGTAAACAGTGTCAAACAGTAAAACATTATACAACAAGTAGAGGCAACAATTAGTTAGAAAATGCTTTTCGAAATAAATACATTTTCAAGGAGGCTTTAAAGGCCTCCACCATGTTGCCCATCTGGATGTCCAAAAGGAATGTGCTCCAAAGCAGTGGAGTAGCCACTCCAAAAGCTCTGTTATGATGCTGGAAGGGACTAAGCATTTATCTTAGCTGCCCCTCCTGTTGCATGGCAATGACTATACTTAATTTAAGTATACTGTAGCTCTGCATCCAAGCATACCTGCCAGAATCTGACTCCTACACATGCTGTGTAATCCACTGTGCCATTCTCCCACAGGAATCTGTCTAGTCCTGCTTAGAAAGGCTGAACAGTGCTAGTTTTCACAACTATACTGGGAGTGATACCGCGTGTTATTGACACACTGTGTGAAATAATGCTTTTTAAATTTCCACATATTCTGCCCCACCCAGAGCTTGATATATACTTCTTATTTCACTCACCAGATTAAACACCTGTGTATACTGCACCCTGTATATCCCCTTTGTATAGTGATTTCCAGTGCCAGGTTTGGACCTAGTGGCTAAAGATACAAAACTGAAGCATAACCCTGGGACTCTGTGTCACAGTGTCATCAATCCAAACTAGTTTTAATGCTTGTTGTCACTTGGTGTCACTATTTGTAAATGCTAAAAATATACTATACATTGCCCAATCCATGGTTGTTAAAGAGTCAGCCAGTGGCATTGAACAGAAACAATGCTGTGTATCTGTTTGCCTTCACATTCCCTTAAACCTTTGGGCTATAGTAGTCAGTTGGCAAATATCAAGAAGATAGGCAGGTTCACAGTGATGGCCTTTTTATGTTTGCTTGCACGCATGTGCAAGAAACATAGTGCCATCATCTGAGTTTTCGGAGGTGTGTCACCCCCTCTTCCAATTCAGTCAGTGTGTTGGCAGGCGCGGCCCCAGTCCTCCAATGCATGCTGGAGCTGTCTATGACAGCTCCAAAATGCAGTGGTGTACAGTTGAAAGGGGGAGCTACACTTCAGTGAGCAGTGATAAGATATCGCTTGCTCATGCGCAGCTCCTCCTACACACACACACACACACACACACACACATACTGTGTGCTGCCCCCCTACGCACACACTGTATAGTCAGCGGGGGTGCCCAATCCCCTGTCGACTGTGCTGTGTTCCCCCCCACAAAAGCCTTTCACATGACACGCTGGGTGCCCACCCCAGTGTGGCAAATCATCTTATAGCCGATTGGGGGTGCCCAATCCCCGTCGGCTGCACTATCCCCTGATACTGGGTGCCATGCTGGGAGGCCACCCCAGCATGGCGGCTGATCTTAACCCGATGGGTGCCAATCCCAGTCGATATCCATGCCCCAACCAGCTGTCCTTGTGCCACACTGGGACCCACCCCAGCATGGCAAATGTCCCCGCTCGTCATTTAAAAAAAAAAACCTGTAAATAAAAACTGTCCCTGTGCTTCTCCCTGCCCCCCACAACCCGCGACTCACCCACTGCGCATCCTGCCTCCCCACATCCCCTCAATCCCATACTTACCTCCGGACCTCAGCAGCGACGATCTTGGAGGACCGGGAACACGTCTGCACTCTTCAAAGCTGACCGCAAACTGAGGAAATGCTGGTAAGCTGTATAATGGGATAGATAGGGTTTTTTCAACTTACTTGCATATCTCAGGCATTTTTTGGAATTTTTGCACCAAATTTTCAACATGGGGTTTTTGGGACCCCTTCTCATGAATGCTGTCACTGTCATGGCGTTACTCGGGCCCGAAGGGTGATTTTGCAGCCACTGCATGAAATCACCTTTCCGGAATGATTAATGAAACGATGCTGCCAGTGTTCATAAGGTGGGCTCTCAAAAAGCCTATTTTGAAAATTTGGTGGAAAAATTCCAAAAAATGATTGTTTTACGAGCGTGAGTTGCACAGTTCCTATGCAGGCTTGTAAGTTCACGAATTTTCAATATTTTCACTCCAGATTTTCAACATTGCAATTTTACCACACCTTCTTATGAATAGTACAGCTGTCATTTTTCACATCTTACCTTAAACATGTTTCCACCCATGTAGCGCACAATGGCACAGTCGGTGTGTGAAATCAATGTATGGGACACATTAAGAAAATCACAGTGACACTGTTCATGAGCAGAGGTCTTAAAATGGCTATGTTGAAAATTTGGTGAAAAAATTCCTAAAAATGACTATTTTACGAGCTTGCGTTGTGCAGTACCTCACATAAGCTCATAAGTTTGCGAATTTTCAATATTTTCACTCCAGATTTTCAACATTGCCATTTATTACACTTCCTTATGAACAATTACAGCTGCCATTTTTCACCGTCACCCCCAAGTGTTTCGCAAATGTAGCACACAATGGTGCAGTCGGTGTCCGAAAGCAATGTTTGGGACAGATTAAGAAAATCACAGTTGCACTGTTCATGAGCAGAGGTCTTAAAATGGCTATGTTGAAAAATTTGGTGACAAAAGTCCATAAAATGACTGTGTTATGAGTGAGCATTGCACAGTTTCCACGCACCCTCGTAAGTTCGTGACTTTGTAATATTTTCAGTCTAGATTTTCACAGCCATTTTCCACACTTCCTTATGAACAGTAGAGCTGTCATTTTTTCACAACATGGCGAAATGTGTTTTCACACTTTCAGCGCAGAGATGCGTGGTCGCTGTGGGAAATCATTGTTCGGAACAGATAAAGAAAATCACAGTGACACTGTTCATGATCGGAGGTCCCAAAATGCCTGTGTTGACAATCTGCTGTAAAAAATCCCCAAACTAATTACATTACGATTGCTCGTTGCACGTTTCTATGCAGCCTCTTGGCTTCACCAGTTTTTTAATATTTTTACTGCAGATTTGCAACATTGCCATTTTTACACCTCCCCATGAACAGTATGGCTGTCATTTTTACATCCTGTTCAGAATGTTTTTTGCACCTGTGGTGCTAAATGCCGTAGTAAACAATGAATAAGCAGCTTTCGACTAACAAACTGATATTGCCACTGTTCATGAGGTGGGGTCACAAAAAAACCATGTTGAAAATTTGGAGTGAAATACCAACGAATGCCTGAGGTATTCAGGTTTCCAACCATAATGCCCAACCCTGCAGAGAATGACAGGCATCAGGGATGTGACTTGGGATTCTTGCCTGTAATGCTCATACCATTCCACACCCTTCAGCCAGTAACAGGCATCGAGGTATGCCTTGGACTCTTCAGCCCCAAAGTTCACCCCATTCTCCTATACTGCACCCATCTCACCATACTTCCTGATTGAATGGGGTGCACATAAGGGCCAAAGACCCCAAGGCACACCGTGACACTTGTCAGTGTCCGCAGGGTGGAGTGTGGTGAAATGGTGTGGCCGTTATGCCTGATGACCCAAAGGCACACCACAATGCCAGTCACTCTCTGCAGGGTGGTGGTGGGGTTGGTTTCAGTTCAATACTTCACTGCCATTCCTATTATGCAGCTCTGTGACTTCTACCCGAATGACCTAGCAAACTACCGCCCGATCTCTGACCTCCCTTTTGTGGGGAAGGTTATTGAAAAAGTTGTGGCAGCTCAATTGGATAACCATTTGACCATCCATAGTTTATACGAACCTCTCCAGTATGGTTTTCGGAAGAGGCATAGCACCGAGACTGCTCTGGTTCGGGTGCTCAATGATCTCCTGATGGCGAGAGATTGGAGACACTGCTCTATTTTGGTTCTCCTTGATCTGTCATCAGCTTTTGATACTGTGGATCATGGGGTTTTGCTCAAATGTCTGAGGTCCATTTGCGGACTTTCAGGTGTGGTCCTCAGATGGTTTTCATCTTACCTCGAGGGGAGAACGCAGAGTGGTCTCAGAATTACATTCATCCAGGGCCTTCTCTCTGCCTTGCTGGGTACCTCAGGGTTCGGTGCTTTCCCCCATGTTATTCGCAGTATACATGCTACCCCTCAGAGACATTGTAAGATGGTATGAGCTGAGGTTTCACTGCTATGCTGATGATACCCAGCTCTACCTGTCTTTTGCACCTGACCAGGCTAGTGCTATCCCAGTGCTGAATAACTGCCTCGCAGATATGCAAGACTGGATGAATACCAGTGGTTTGAAGTTGAATCTGGGAAAGACTGAGGTTATGGTGGTGGACCCCGGTCTCAGGGTTGAGGGTTTAGGGACGGGGTCCCCCTCTAGATTAATTCTAGGGCTGGACCAGATCCCTACCTCTGAACGGGTGCGTAACCTGGGTGTGGAGCTTGACATTGGTCTGACCCTTCATTATCAGGTGTCTGCAGTTGTCAGGACTGCATTTTTTCATCTTAGAAACATTGCCAGGATTAGGCACCTGGTTCCACCTGGTGACTTGCCGGTTTTGGTCCACGACTTTGTGACATCTTGTCTTGATTACTGTAACTCCCTGTACCTAGGGCTTGCTGGGGTTGATATCCACCGCTTGCAGCTAGTGCAGAATGCAGCAGCACGTTTGTTGACTGGGGCATCAAGAAGGTCTCATATTACCCCAGTGCTGCGTACTCTGCACTGGCTGCCAATACAGTGGCGGATCACCTTTAAAGTGGGTCTTTTGACCTACAAAGTCCTACACAGGCTTGGTCCTGACTACTTGAAAGAGCTTCTGGTGCCCTACACCCCTCTGAGACAGCTTCGCTCGGCTGACGAGGGGTTGCTGGAGATTCCGAGGGTAAATTTGAAGTCCTCTGGAGCCCGTGCCTTTGGTTTCGCGGCTCCTTCCCTCTAGAATTCTCTGCCCCATCAGCTTCAAGAGAGTACAACGGTGGAAAGTTTTAAAAGGGCCTTAAAGTCTTTTTTATGGGATAAGGCATTCCCTGTTATTGGTTATTTTTAATCTGTTATATTTGTTGTATTGTTTTATTGTATGCATTGATATGCTGGTGTTCTTATGCTTTATGTACAGCACCTTGAAAATCTGAAAGGTGCTTAACTAAATCAATTTTATTATTATTATTATTACACTACCACTGCCAATGCCAGCAAGCAAACATTCGGCATTGACAAATGCTTGTTATAAACGTTACACACTGCTGGCCTTGACAATTATCAACTGTTCTTCACTCAAGATACTGATTGACATGTGAGAACCCGATGCCAGGTATGACTGTATTCAAAAACCAGTCTTCTCAGCCTTCTCTTTCCAAGGTTAAAGAATAATAATTATAATAATAAAATTAGGATGCCCAGTCTCAGCTCATAGCTGTTAACTACTAAGCAAAGAGATCAATATACCCATTTTTCCTTTCATGTAATTTCTCTCCTGAATAGCCTGCTCTCTTGCCATAACCACCACCAAAATATTAAACATAATCTTGGAGGAGTTCTGTGTTGTTCACTATCAAAATTGTGGGCAAGCATCATTCTAACTCATCTGTAGTATAAATCTTGTACGTTCTCTGCAGTAAGTAAGTAATCACAATGGGCTGCCCAATGGCCTGACATGTTGCCATGACAGTGACCCAAAGTGGGAAAAGCAAGGCAAAGCAAGGGCAAGGCATTTATTTTTACATAGCACCCCTATCCAAGTGCTTCTCAAAACACTTACACCAACAATAATAGGTTGGGGAATAATCACAGGAGCTGGAACTCAGGCTGCCAATGCTGGGTAGTCATTGCCAATGACAGAACCACCAAAAAGAAGTTGCTGAAAAACAACAAAAGTGTGATACATGTATTACCTAGTGTGTGAGTGGCAGATGCAAGGACAAGGCATAACCTTGGGACTAGCTGTCAAAATATGCCTCTTCCTCTAGGAGTGAACACAGGCTATGCTTGACTTTTGTATCTGCTGCTCACACAGCAGGTAATAAACTTACCAAATGTTTGTACTTGTTGTGACTTCTCTTTGTTAGTTCTGGTTAACAATTCATTTGGCACCTGCATTTATAACTTGCAAGAAAAACAAGATGGAAACTGTGCTCCTGGAAGTGGGTTGGGTGCAAAATGTGGGCTGTGCAGACCAAATGAGTACAAATTACAAAACCAAAACAGTTTGCACTCCAGAGTTAGAAGCAGGTAGTCTTGAAATGCAGAAAAGCACTGGACACATGAACTATACTGTGCCTAAACCATTTATTGTAGAAATTAACAACTGTGCAGACCAAACTGCTACAAATTCAGAGGAAGCTGGTTCCACTGCTATCCCAGATACCTTGGCACTTTACTTGTTAGAGCTTCATCAGGGGCTGGTCACCTGGTAGACAAGCTACCCTTAAGTACCCCATTCTTAATGCCATCATCAATTATTAAATCACATGACAAAACAGTACTCAGGGATTCCACTACATACATTGTAAGTATGTATGACAATTTTAAACAAAATATACCCCAGTATAGAAACATGCATCATGGTTCTATGTCATAACAGCGATCTCAAAACAGCGATTGCTGTTATGGTGAGTGTGTATCACCGAAAAGCAAATTGGTGATATACACTTGCCGGCAACCCAACATCCAGTCAAAACATTTTGGGGGGGCCTCACATCCTCCCTCGGCTTTTTCCCACACACCCCACTGATTTTAGATTCTCAACTCCCAGGGAGTGCATGTCTGGGAAGGGGCACAGTCCACATTTAAAAAAAAATTAAGTCCCGCTGCCAAAGGCAGCAGCAAAATTCCTACCCTCTCAGTCCCCAGCCCTGAAACCAGTACCTGCTGAGCCAGAGCTAGTCACCTACACCACCACGCCACATGGCTAGCTCAGCAGCAGCAGGTGCACCATTCATCTAGAAACCCCTTCCCTATCCCTCCCCTTCCCCTTGCTATCCTCCCCTTCCGGTGGCAATTCCCTACACTCACCTGCATGTAGGGTTGCTACCCTTGTAGGGTAGCCTATTAGGATAGTGCTGAATATGAGCCACTGTTTTGACAGTCACCCATATTCAGTCGCTTTACTCACTGGATATCATGTATCACATATCATAGGTATCATAGGTATTATAGGTAATACAGAGCTTAGAAGACTAATGTCCATAATGCTCGTCGATATTAATTATAGCCCATTATAGAATTTTGGCCTAAATGTTTATCCAAATGTATTTTAAAGGTATCCATGTTTTCACATGCTACAACATCCGGGGTAGATTATTCCATATTTTGCATACTCTAACTGAAAACCATGTACTCCTTTTTTTATTTTATAGTGGTCTACTATGAGTTGAAGTGGGTGTGCCCTAGTATTATAAACTAATTTCCTGAGCCTCAAACCAAGCAGCTCCCATAATTGATCATCGTGCAAGGCTTTAAATACCAAACATATTGGAGATAAACACACAGGAATCAGGAGATACAGCAAATAGCATGTTTGAACAGAAAGATCCTGCACTCGCTCTGCAAAGAGAGAGTTTTTGGATTTTTACACTAAATTCTCTCACACCAGATAGTTTAAATATTTTATTTATTTATTTAAAGTTAGTGACCAAGAGAGGCACACTGAGCTGTGACTTGTTTCCAGATGTGACCAGGTGGAAGGGCAGTAAGATATGCAAAAATTACAACAGCAATAGTGATAAATTGTAGAACACAATCAATATCTAGTGAACACAATGCAATACAACGCTAGATACAAGTGATAGAAAAACAAAGAGTGCAAAAGAAAACTAATAATAACAAGGAAAACGTAGTATAATATTGTGGCAGTACAAATATTTAATAGGTTTGATCAAGGACCAGTACAGAATACTTCATTGCAAAGCAGATGAGCATAGTAGTCAACTAGTAAGCAAAGTCATGCAACAGAGATGGTAAGGGAGGACAGTAACTGGAGGCAAGGCAGTAACAGGGAAGGGGTATTAGGGAGGAAGGCAGCATGTACAGGAAGATGGAAGGGAGAGGTCACGCTTAATGGAGTGAAAAGTGAGGGGCTGTCAGAGAGTGGAGGGAAATGAGTTCCAAATGTGGCAGAGGTGGTAAGAAAATGCTGCCTGCCCAAAGTTAGAGTAGGGGTGATGGAGGTCGAAAGTACGAGAATCTCTGGAGTAGAGATGGTAAGAAGTGTATGAGGAAGGGGATAGGAGAGAGGAGAAGGTAGGGGGCAGAGTTCCAAAAACCAGTATTTGGAGATGAGTGTGGAGGCTTGGAGCTGTTGGTGGGAGGAAAGGGAGGGAAGAGAGAGGGAGGAGTAGAGGGTGTAGTGATGTGTGTGTCTGGGGGGGCAAATATAGAGATACATTCCTTTAATAGTTTTACTTATGAGGTATGGCTAGATAAAACTGAGAAACCCTTGGCAAATTTACTGTAGGTAACCTAGAAACATACATAGAAGTTGACGGCATAAGGAGACTGCAAGATCCATCAAGTCTACCCATTTGTTTTGGACTTATTTTAACACTTTAGTTGCCCTTTGTAGTCAGGGCTCCCTTGTGTCTGTCCCATGCATTCTTGAATCCCTCCACAGTGTTGACCCCCACAACCTCTTGGGACAGGCTGTTCCAGACATCCACCACTTTTTCTGTAAAGAAAACTTCCTTGTGTTGGTAGAGAATCTCCCTCCTTGCAGCCTGAGGTCATTTCCCCTGGTCCTGGAGCCCTTCTTGAAGAGAAAAGGTTCCTGTGCCTGTACCTTGTTAATGCCTTTTATGTACTTGAATGTTTTAGTCATGTTCCCTCTCTCTCTTCTCTGCTCCAGGGAGTACATATTCAGTTCCCTAAGTCTTTCCTCATAGGACATGTACTGCAGATCCCGATTCATTTTTGTCACCTTCTCTGCACTGTTTCCACCTGGTCAATGTTCTTCCTGAGGTGAGGCCTCCAGAACTGGATTCTCTATTCTAGGTGAGGCCTGACCAGCAATCTATTCAGTGGTAGTACCACCTCTCTCCTCCTGCTCATGATTCCCCTACCAATGCAGCACAGCATTCAGAGGGCCTTCAATGTTGCCTTCCCACACTGCTTACTAATCTTCAAGTCATCTGAGATTATGATTCCCAGATCTCGTTCTTGGTTTGAGACCACCAGTCTTTCATCTCCTAGGTAATATTCCTTGCTTTTCTTCACCCTTGAATATCTGCAGTTATAGTATAAAAAAATACGAGAATCTCTGTGTAAAACTGTATGTGATAATGGGATCCATTAAAACTGTATATAGTTATACTGTTGAAATTATTGCAAAGCAATTTGGAACTCAAGGGGTTAACCTGAGATGCAGTTTTCAAGCCTTTTACAGAGCTATAAACAAGAGGTCAGTTCCAGGTCACTATATTCTTTTTGCTCCACCTTCAAGGAATGAAACTTACAAGACCATTCTGTAAATTTTCAAGAACATTCTGTGAGAAGTAAGCTCTCTTAATGAGGTTTCCAGGCAAAGACTTAATAGTAGCAATGCTTTTTCTAGTGAGTCAAGGAGAGCGCCAGAGTGAGAGACTGAGTGACTGAAACTTGGCATTAAGAGATACCCTCAGAAGAAGGACTTAGTTTTCTGTTTGTACTGCCTATGTAAATAGTTATACTGAATAATTTTTATTTTTTATTTTGCTTTTATTGAGAAAAATAAAATGCTATTTGTGAATTTTGAAACCATCCTGGTTTTCCTATGCTTCCTCACCTGTGCCCCGACAACACTGATATCCAGCAGAACAAAAGTATTCCTCACACCAACTTGTTTAGGATGTGAAGACATGGTGAAATTCAACTTACTTTATGACTGAGCACAATAACTAGGTTGTTCAATATATCATTCAATATGGGAGAGGGTCCTGCAGATTGGAGGTACACTGTTGCCATTCCCATTTACAAAAAAGGAAAGAAGAACATGGTTGAAAATTACAGTCCTGTCAGCTTAACTGCAATCCTTTGTAATGCACTGGAAACATTAGTAAGGGATAAATTGCTGAATGAAATCAAGGAAAAGGAGATGATGGACTGCACACAGCATGGCTTTAAGTCTGGTAGATAATGTGTGACAAATCTGATTGCTGTTTATGACAGAGTCAGTGGCAGTCTAGACAGAAATATCCCAGTAAACATCATTTTTCTCACCTTTACGGAGGCATCTGATAAAGTATCTCACCTTGAAGTTATAAGGAAGTATGAGGACAGACAGTAAAACAGTAACCTGGGTAAATAGATGGTTCGACACAACACAACAGGTTAAAATAAAAAAAATACACAATCAGATATAGGGAAGGTTATCAGTGAGGTTCTACAGGGGTCTATCCTGGGACCCACACATTTCTGTGTGTACAATCGTGACATGCATATCAATGTTAAAAATGGGACTAAAAAATTTGCTGATGATACCAAGTTAGGGGGGAGGTGGACACTGTTAGCAAATATGAATCACTCATGAAAGATCTAAAGGAGATTGAACTCTGGGCAAATACTTATGAATGAATAAAATGACATTTAATGTAGATAAATGCATTGTGTTAGATATGGCATGAAACTACCCAATGAAGGAATACAGTATAGAGGGAAAACTGCTGAAAAAAGTAGATACCGAGAGGGATTTGGGAGGACAGGTGCTTTTTTTAATAAGTAACAATTTTTCCAATGAAAAACTATGTAAAAGGTAATGGCAACAGCAAATAGATTAACGGGTTACATAAAAAATATTTTATTACCAGAAATGAGCAGTGTAAAATGTATTTATAAAAGTCATACATAAAGGCCTCTTGTGGACAATGGGGAATATCTTAACAACATTGCTGGACCCATGTTTCCAGAACAGACACCTTCCTCATGTTACTGCTCAAGATATGGAGGCATTGGACCAAAGGCAACTTTTGATTGATGCGGAAGATTATATTTCATTAGGAAGCAGCAATAGTACAATGACACCCTCTCAAACTCAGCAGACTGCAGCAAAAAGCACTACAGAAGCAGACAGTTAGGAGGATAACATATGGTGTTAGCTGCAGGACACTGACATTCCAAAAGGAGAAAATGCATGCTCAGAAGTAAGCATGGTAGACCTGTCATGAGCCCAACATTTGCATTAAGGATGACCCTTTAGGTTGCTAGAAAAATAAATCATGTCAGCCAAATGGGCTATCTTGGCTTGTAAGTATATTGGATGCCCACCCTCCAATGTCTGTTCCAAATGTTTATTTATCTCTAAAGGGGAAGTCATGCATGATAAATGAACAAGATGAACACCAACACCAAACAATGTAGAGAAATTAACATCTGTGATGGTTAACTTGACAAACTTTGGTTATATGTGATGCTAATCTTAAAAAAGAAGAAAATGAGACTGACAGCAGGGTGGATGGTGCATCTGTGGACTAAGTGACAATAACATCAGCTTTATCAGCTTTCAATATTCTCTAAAGAAGCTTGATAAAGATATGGGATTTGCCTGACTTTGGCCTGCATGAATAATGCAACCGGCTCATTAAAATAAAAATATAGTTACAATAACAACTATAGGGTGCACAGTAGAGATGTGGTGAAGTAAAACTTTGTCCGTGAATTTTGCACGAAGTGCCAAAACTTGCACTCTGAAGAGCTTTGCAGAGCTCTCTGAACATGAGAATCTTTGACTCTGCCACAAACTGCACTTTCACCACAAATTGCATGAATTTTGCTGCAAAGTGTGGAATTCTGCCGCAAAGTGTGAAATGTGTGGGTGAAATCTTGTGCTTCGTGGTGAAATGTGGTCCGCAAATTGTATGAATTTTGCAAATTGCGCTCCACGAATTGGGATAATTTTCAGAGTGAATATTTCAGGCTTCATTCATCTATAGTGCACACTGGGCAGGCACGTCTCAGTTCTTCTTAAAACATTCTCTGAGGAAATTTAGAAACCACTTCCTCCAATGTTTTTGTATACAGCTGATTGTGGATAGTACCATTAGCAAAGTATCACTCTACACATTCCAGAATAACATAATGCAGAAAAGTCTCACATCTTTTGAGAACAGAGAAGACAGCCTCTGTTGCATAACATTATAGTTCTTTTTAATTTTTGTAATGTGACTGTGTTTCCCCACTGTTCCAGAATTCAGTTCCTTCCCCAGTTAATAGTGGCTGTAGTACTATCCCCAGAAAATAATAAAGACAGGGTTTACTGTTGCCTAAAGTCTAAGGTTATCTTTTCTGGCTTCAGCAGCAGAGTTACTGTCGAAGTTGTAGCTGTTCAGTTGCCTCCAGACTCAGGGTATCATTGCTCTTGACCTCAGGGGCAGAATTTACTGTCTTACATTTGTTTTATTGCTTCTGGTCTCAGATTATAATTTCTCCTGGCCCCAGAGGCAGGACTTACTCTCATATAGTTCCTTTACAGCTTCCAGCCTTGGGGTATCATTTCTCCTGACCCATACTAATTTGCAGTTGGTTTTTTGCCTCCAGTTTCAATGTATAATTTTGTCTGGCCCCAGGGTCAAGGTTTACTGTCATGTAGAGATGGGAAAAGTTGGCTAAAATTGTTTCGCGAACTAATCCACAAATTAAGAGCAATTTGAAAAGTGCAGATCGATCTGTGAAGTGCTTCATTTTTTACAAGCAAATGGCAGAATTTTGCGAATGAACGGTGGAATTGCGCTGTTTGTGGGTGAAATTTTGCTGTTTGTGGGCCAAATTTCTTACTTCACAGGCAAAATTCTACCATTTACATGGATAATTGTATGATTTCAGGTGACTTCAAAGTTGCTGAGGGCAAGAAAAACTTTGCGAAACTCGTTGGATGCGAATTTCTGTCCCTTTGTGCCAGCTTCACCTGTGAATTAAAACTTTGGCACATTTCTACTGTCATGTAATGGCCTTTTTGCCTCCGTACTCAGGATATTTATTTATTTAGATATTTAAAACATGTTTTATCAGGTAAGCACACAGAGCCCAAGGCTCACTTCCAGTAATGACCTGTAGGAAGGGAAGAATGGAACAGTGAGGAATCTTACAGCATTCATACATGACATACATTACACATTCCAAAAACAAATGAAACAAGTACATTTTAATCAGCATGTCCTGGTGCAGCAAACTATAGCAACATGACAGGGTAGCCACAGGGGAAAGAAAATAAAGGGTAGAACCGTGGCTGTTCTGCAGAGGATCACAGCAGTTAGCACAATGCATATCACTAGGTTAATATTATATTCATTAGCTAGATTAGTTAGATAGGCTTGGGGGGGGCTTGGCAATGGGGACATGACATCAGGGATTTTCAGTGGTACTAGATTAGAGCCTTGCTTGAAGTGGAAGAGGGGGGCAGTGACATTGAGTGGAAGGCTGTTCCAGGTGTTAGGAAGCCTGTATATGATAGAGGCTTGGACTACAGTAAAGTTGTGCTTGTACCATGAGATGTGGAAGTGGTGACCTGCCTCAGATTTGAGCAGATAGGAAGGGCTTTCTGCAGGGCAGAGGATGTCAGATAGATATAGTATCTGGGTAGTTTGCTGGACCAAAACTTGGCATCCAGGAGGGCAGTATGCATCGTTTGTCTCACAGGGTGAAGGAACCACTCTAGCTCATTGTACGTACTGTGTCAGTGGTAGTGGGGGGTGGCAGCCCAGATTGACTCCACACAGTGCATTCAAGATGGTGTTGAGTATATCAAGGGAGGTGGAGGTAGCACCTGAGTAGACTATACCCCTGTATTCTATTAGGGGAAGGACTGATTGTTCCACAGTCTGTTTTCTGATGATTTCATGGAGGCATCCCTTTACTATACATAGAGCACCTAGCTTGGAATATGACTTGGCTACTACCTGGGAGATGTGCCCTGAGTAGTCAACTGCTGGTCCAGGTGGAGACCGAGGTATCTGTAGGATGAAGCTGAGTCTAGGCAGGACCCATCTGGGGAGTGTAAAGTCAGAGTAGTGGTAGTACAGTTCAGCCAATTCCAGATGCTGAACAACAGGAACACTGTTTTCCTTTGGTTCATGATGAGGCATTTATCCAGGAACAATTTTTATACTGTAGTGAAGCCCTGTTGCAGGTGACACACAATGGGGAGATAGAGGTGCAGGATACACAGATAATGGTATTGTCTGCATACATGTGTATGTTGCTGGCAGTGAGGGAGCTGGGTGGGTCATTAATGTAGGTATTGAAGAGCAGGGGTCCATGGCTGAGCATTGTGGGATCCTGAAGGTGACTGGCAGGAGAGGGGAGAAGCAGGGGCCAAGCTTGACAGATTGGGTCAGGCTGTTCAGGTATTATTGGAACCATGCTAGGCCTGAGGGGGAGACACCAGAGTCAGCTAGTTTGAGTAGGAACCAATGGTGATCCACCAGTGTCAAAGGCCTTTGCTAGGTCTATAAATATGGCCCCAGTACCCAGACCTTTGTACGCATCGGTGTGTATGTGGTTGGTGACTGTAAGAAGGTGGGGGGGGGGAGAAGTTGAGTGATTGGAGAAAAAGCCATACTGGTAGGGAGTTAGGAAGCCAGTTTGGGCATAGTAGTTCGATAACTGCCTGCTGATAAACCTCTCAAGAGTTTTGGAGAGGATGAGGAGCAGAGAGGTTGGCTGGTAGTTGGAGAATGAGTCAACCTGGACATCTTTGTGGATTGGAACTATCAGTATATGCTTCCAGCTGTGAAGAAAGGAGCTGGTGCATAGTGTTCCATTAAGTGTGTAGGCAATAGGGACAGCTATTGCTGGTGTGCCAATTTTGATTTTGAGGTATCATTTCTTCTTGCTCCAGAGGCAGGATTTACTGTCGTGGTTGATTTACTGCCTCCAGTCTCAGGATATTATCATTTCTTCTGTCCCCAGAAACTATGAAAGGCAGGGTCTGTTGTCATTGATTGCTTTATTGCCTTGTGACGTGGTGACTGGCTGCTGCTTTTGTTTCTTACATTCTGTTTCTTCCTAATGTTGGTGTGTTCCTTCTTCATACAGTAATTGCTAAACAAAAGTGATGCCTGTGATTGAACTGTGGAAGAAAGCTAGAAAAACTAAGCTGCAGGCTGACTGGGTTACCTTTAGAACCATTAGGAATCAGTGCACTAGGCTGGTTAGGGCAGAAAAAGTCAGATATTTTCACACCAAGCTTAATGACTCAACACATCATGCGGCAAAATTCTAGAAAACACTAAAAAATATTGAAGCCCACCACTCTGCTAGTGCACTTCCTCATAAAATCTCCCATGGTGGTCTTTGTTTTATTGACAAGCCTAAGATTCTTGACTTTCTAAATGAACATTTTGCTACTGCAGGTTTGGCTTCACCGGCTAGTAACCTTAGGGCCCAAATGTGCACCCAGGATTCAGATTCATTGTATCACTTAACCCTGGGAACACTCCTGGCTTTTCTTTCAGCCCTATTATGTTCAAACAGATAGAGGATCTCCTCTTGGCATTGGATTAGAAGAATAGTGGTGGCGCAGATCACATTGAGCCCTTCTTCTTAAAATATGGATATTACATTTTAACAGCACCAATTACCCACCTCTTCAACTTATCACTTGTACAAGACGTGATCCCCACTATCTGGAAAACTGCCTACGTAATTCCCTTATTTAAATCTGGGGATCCAGGTGATTTAAATAATTACCATCCACTATCTCTGCTTCCTACCCTGTCTAATCTTTCAGAGAAGATCATCAATGCACAGCTCAGGCAGCACCTGGAGAACCACAATCTTCTAAATCCTCCTCAGTCTGGTTTTAAAGTCCAGCACAGCACGACATCTGCCCTTGCCAAGGTCTCAAATGACTGGCTAAAGGCTTTGGACTCTAAAAGCCATATTTGCTCTTTGTTCCTTGACTTGAGCAAAGCTTTTGATACCGTGGACCATGACCTGCTGCTAGCCATACTAAGAATCACTGGATTGGACTGTTCAGCGCAAAACTGGTTCTCTTACTACCTCATTGGGCACCACCAGCAAGTCAAGGCTGAAGGTGACCTGCCACGTCTAAAAGTACTGCTAAGAGGAGTACCTCAAGGGTCTATTTTAGGACCTCTACTATTTGCTATCTATGTGAACAACATCAATGCAGGTATTAAATCGGCAAACATTCACTTGTTTGAAGATGATACTGTTATTTATATAGACAGACATTCCCCAGAGCTAGTGTTCAGCGATCTCCAGATGGAATTTAACCTACTGCAGAAAAAACTACTACATTTAAAGTTACTTCTAAATGCAAAAAAAACGAGGACCATGCTTTTTCTCCGTCAGTTTCTGCTCCTTATAAACATAACCATGGCATTACACCCTACATAACAACACTTTTAGGTGAGACCCTTGAATACGTTGACAAGTTTAAATACTTAGTGGTCTGGATAGATGCTAAACTCTCATTTGATGACTACATAGAGGAGCTATCCAAGAAGCTTAGGCAAAGGCTGGGTCTCTTTCTTAGTATTAGGCATCTGCTTACTTTGGAAGCTAGAACTAGGCTGGTCCAATCGACATTCATGTCACTGCTGGATTATGCTGATTTTCTGTATGGACAAGGCTAGAAAACTGCCTTGTCCAAACTTGACACACTTTACCACAGAGCGCTTAGGATTCATTATGGGTGCACCTTATTCCATTTATCACTGCTTCCTCTGCGCAGTGGTAGGTTGGTGTTAACTGAGTTTTAGGTGACAAAGGAACTCTCTTATTGACCTTTAGAACCATTTGCAACATGCATCCTCGATATATCACGGATTGTTTTCCCTGCTGTGTCACAGGTAGCTACCAACTGAGAAGCCTATCCTATATTTCTCTTGTCGTCCCTAGGGTCAGATCTCATTTTGGTAAAGCAGCAATAAGCTACTCCCTCCCTGCCCTTTGGAACACAATTCAAAAATTTCTTAAACTTAAATTTCCTATGAAGTTACCCTCCTTCAAAACCCTGCTTGACCGCTTTGTCAAAGAGACGTGCAAATGCCCTCACTAGTGACCACCCCATGTGTTAGCAGAGTGACTAGGGATACCCTTCTCCTCACTTTTGCTCCCTGCTTACTCTCTCTGTACCTTTCTCTGATTATGTTGTATTGTTCCACTGAATTACTCATTCGTTATAACAACTCTTTGCTGAATCTTAACTTGTGTGGTGCTGCACTGTTGAGAATATGTTTACATGTGTGTATGTATACTTATGTATACATTTGTGCATGTACATGTGCATATGTGTGCTTGTGTGTATGTAAGTGTGTTAATTATGTATATATGCATGTACATACATGTCCATGTGTGTATATATCTGTATATCTGTATGCATGTATGTATGTGTGTATATATGAATGTATATCTGTAACAGATAAGCCACTCTAAGGTGTGCTGTCACACTCTGATATACCCACACCCTGGTGTGCATTGTTATGCACCAGGCTACAGGCTGATTGCGTCAACCACCCAAGGAGTGCATATATCAGAGCATGACTGCACACCATAGAGTTAGTTATCTAGCTTATAAAATGGCAAAATTGTTTTGGAGGGGGGTGAAAGTATAGGTGTGCGGTCGCGCTCTGATATACATACGGTCACACTCTGATATACGCACACCTTGGTGTGCATTGTTACGCACCAGGCCGCAGGCTGAGTGCATCAACCACCCAAGGAGTGCATATATCAGAGCATGACTGCACACCATAGAGTTGGTTATCTAGCTTATAAAATGGCAAAATTGTTTTGGAGGGGGGTGAAAGTATAGGTGTGCGGTCGCGCTCTGATATACGCACGGTCATGTGATGTGTTTCAACCAATCAGCAGACATGATTTTTCCTACCCATTTTATAAATACATAAATTGTTTTTTTGTTTTAATTGGGTTCACCACAATATAACCCAGATAGACCATCTTAGGGTAGCTGGTTCATTCCACTGGGGTGTCAAACAGACGAGGCATACTAATGAGTCCTGGTAGGATGAAACACGTGTCTATGTCTTCTGTTGGCACCCTTTGCAAACTGTGTGAGAAGCCTTTCGGCATCATGCATTTCTGCTTAAAGTTGAACCAGCATAATATTCTGTTTTTGATTTGCATACACAGCCCATGATGCTTTGCATTGTGGTGGCATGTGTGATTTTGTATTTCTTTGAAACTTGGCTTCTCAGCCAAATAACCATTGCCTCAGTGCTTGCCCTGATAGTAATAGTAGTAGAAGTGATGAAGTGGTAACATTTGGACTGGCTGGTACTCTTCTGTTACATTCTGTTTTTCTTCCTAATGGTGATGTGTTTCTTCTTTATAACCAAGAGCTGTTGTTAAACAAAGTGGTGTCTGTGACTTTTGAGACATAGAATTAGCGATACAAACAAGTATTCCCTTGTAAAAAAAATCTGCCCCGGAGACTGGTTACAAAGATAACTGGGACTTGTCTGTCTTCAGACCAAATCATAGTCCTGGGGGTTAGTGGGAGATGCAGCCAGTTCATGAAACTGTACTGGGAGCAACTGTGGCAGACAAGTCCCTGTTCTCAATGAGTCACTTTCTATTTTTGAGCAGACCTTTTTAGTAAATGTGCCTTAATCAGATTGATGTCATTTCTGGTAGTTTCTTTTTTATGTTAGCTCATGCTTGGGTGGCCAACAACTTGCACTAGTAGCAGATTTGGAGGTGCGGTCACTGTTAGGCGAATGCAGTGCATGCATCAGTAGGTGCGTCCCTCATTCCCCATTAAGCCAGCATGCAGGAGCCACACCAGGAATATATAATGTGATGAGCACATCTAAGGAAAGGTCCGCTGCAATGAGAGCAAAGCTTGTGACGCAGTGGCACCTCCCGATGTGCCTTCCCTGGTGAAGCATTACAGTAAACATGGAGGCAGTAATTGCCACCACTGCCTGCCACAGTGCCAACTTTGGGGGTGCCTAATCCCCTTGTCGGCATGCCCTGACCCAGTTTATGTACCAACGGGGGAGCCCACTTCCCATCGGCATAATGCACCCCCCATTTGTTATGTGCTGAGGGGGTGCCCAATTGCCCTCAGCTCTTGCCCCCCCTTCAGTATTTGCTGAGAGGGGTGCTCAACCCCCACATCAGCTAGCCCCCAAAAATACTCTGGTGACAAGCTGGGAGCCCACCCTAGCGTGCCAAGTGCCCCTGTAAAAAAAAAAAGTCCCGCAATTTCTTTTTTACATGTAAAAGAAAAAATGGTCCCTCGCAAATCCGTCCTGCTCCCTCCCCCAACCTGCGCCCACCCTCTATGCATCCTGCCTCCCCACACTCCCCCTTACCCCATACTTACCTCTGGAGTCCTGCGCGATGATCTTCGGTGGACCGGGAAGACGTCTGCACTCTTCAAAGCCGACCGCGAACTGAAGAAATGCCAATAAGCTGTATAATGGCATAAATAGGGTTTTGTCAACTTTGGTGCATATCTCAGGCATTTTGGGGAATTTTTGCACCAAATTTTCAACATGGGGTTATTGGAACAACTCCTCATGAAGTCACTGTCATGGCATTATTCAGTCCTGAAAGGTGATATTGCAGTCACTGCACAGAATCACCTTTTGGGACTTATTAATGAAATGACAGTGCCACTATTCATGAGTGGGACTCTCAAAAAGCCTATGTTGAAAATTTAGTGAAAAAAATCCAAAAAAGGGCTGTTTTACGAGCGTGCATTGTACAGTTTCCACGCAAGCACGTAACTTTGTGAATTTGTAATATTTTCACTCTGGATTTTCAAAATTGCCATTTTTTCTCACCTCCTTATGAACAGTGCAGCTGTCATTTTACATATCCTGACCAAAAGGTGTTTTTGCACGTCCGGCGCAGAAAAGCGTGGTCGCTGTGCGAAATCAGTTTTTGGGACAGTTTGAGAAAATGACAGTGACACTGTTCATGAATAGAGGTTCTAAAATGCTTATGTTGAAAATTTGGTGAAGAAAGTCCATAAAATGACTGTGTTACAAGCATGCGTTGCACAGTTTCCACACACCTTTGTAACTTCGCAAATTTGCAATATTTGCATGCCAGATTTTCAACACTGGCATTTTTCACGCCTCCTTATGAACAGTACAGCTGTCATTTTTCACAGCCTGCCAAAAATGTGTTTCCACACCTGTGGCACAAAATGGTGTGGTCACTGTGGGAAATCAAGTTTTGGGACAGATTAACAAAATCACAGCACTGCTGTTCATGAGAAGAGGTCCCAAAATGCCTATGTTGAAAATATGGCTAAATAAATCCCAAAAATAATTGGGTTACGGACGTGTGTTGAGCAGTTTCTATGCATGCTCATGACTTCACCAATTTTTCATATTTTCACTCCAGATTTTCAACGTTGCCATTTTTTCACACCTCCTCATGAACAATACAGTTGTCATTTTTCACATTCTGCCCAAAATGTATTTTCATCCCTGTGTCGCTAAATGGCATAGCCGATGCACAAAACCACCTTTCAGCTAACAAACTGATTGTTCCACTCTTCATGAGGTGGGGTCACAAAAAGGCTATGTTGAAAATTTGGAGTGAAAATACCAACAAACGCCTATGACGTTAGAGTTTCCAGCTGTAACACCCCACCCTGTAGAGACTGCCAGGCATCGGGGTGTGACTTGGCATCATTGGCTGTAATGCTCCTGCCATTCCACCCCACCCCCACCCTGCAGCCAGTGACAGGCATTGAGGTGTGCCTTGGATTGTTCGGCCCTAAATTTTACCCCATTCTCCTATACTGCACCTGTCTTAGTGTATTTTCTTATGGAATGGGATAAGTATAAGTCCCAAAGACCCCAAAGAACACCACAACACTTGTCAGTGTCTACAGGGTAGGGTGAGGTAAAATGGCATTAGCGTTGTAGCTGACGACCCAAAGGCACACCCCAACGCCAGTCAGTTTCTGTAGGGTTGGGGTGAGGTTGGCGTCAGTTCAATACTTCACTGCCATTCCTAGTATACATATCTAACTCCTGCACTACCAATGCCAATGCCAGCGAGACAACATTCGGCATTGACAAATGCTTGTTTAACCCTGATAGCAGGGATAGCAGCAGTAGTAAAGTTGTGGCTGACTGGCTGTCTGACTTGCTGGAGCTATTTCTTGCATTTTGATTCTCCCTTATGGTTGTGTGTTCATTTCTTCTTCATTCATAACTGAGAAACATTTCTAAATACAGGGTGACTGTTGAGAAATAGAAGTAACAATTAGCTACGCATGATATTACCTTAAAAAAAAGACAGAAATGGAAGAGTGGTTAAAGAGAGTTCAGGGACTTGCTTGCCTTTTGACAGAATCATGGTGGGTGACTGTTAGAGTTCACACACACACACACACACACACACACACACACACACACACACACATCTGCTTCTCGTTCACACTGGTGCTCTAATTAACCTATAAAGACTTGTCAGAGATCTGGGACTTGACTGCCTTTGAACCAGATCATTATCCTGGTGGGGGGGGGTGTCAGGGTGGGAGGCTTAGCATGTATAACAGAGCACTGGCACAGTGGCACTTCAAGTAGGCACATCCACAGTTTCATTCACTCATGTCAGTAATTATGTTGTTTATTACTACTAAACACTGACTGAATTGCCTTTTTCTACAGATGTGTGGATTAAAAGCAGTTTAAACAATTTTTTTGAACTTACAGTTACGATTTTTTTTTCCAATTGTTTAACCAGGTGAGACACACTAAGCTGAAAGCTTGTTTACAACTACAACCTGAGAGCACAGGGAAGTTAAGTGACTTGCTCAGGGTCACACAGTATGCAAGTGGGGACTGTGGGATTCAAACTCAGGTCGCCAGATTTGTAGCTCAGAGCCTTAAACCACTGTGCTATTCTGCCTCCCTTATAATACAGAAAGGTTCTAAAAAGTTAGGATACAGTTCAGATAAGCATCCAAACCTTTTGTTGCTTATGAGAATATTGTAAAACCTCAGAACTTTTTGAGGTTCTCCCACCTCTAATTTTTATTTATTTGAAAACTGATTACAAGAAAAGGCACACTGAGCTGAGGCTTGTTTCCAGGAGCAAACTGGGGTAGTGGGGAAGGGGAGAACAAAACTATAAAAATTACAGCAAGACACAGAATACATTTATAGTGGCAGTGTACAATAGTGCAATAACAGAGTACAGAGAAAACAGCGGATCAAAATAATGACAAATGGGAGAAGTCAGACATTCAATTGCAGAGCAGCTAATAGCCTAGGCAAGAGCACGATAAAGTGTTTTAGTACCTGTAGGGTAAGATGATGGTTCTTGCGTTGGAGGAGTCTGTATGAACTCTCAAAAAAGCATAGGGTTGGGAGGTCAAGTGGATTGGGGGGATTCATAAACGAAGGGGTTAAGGTAGAGAATTGGCAGGAACAGGAAAATAATAATATAATGATAATAATAAAACGTTATTTTTATTCTCCAAATACCTGGTGCCACAAATGAGTTTTTAAAGCTCATTTAAATCCATCCACAGTCACGCACTCATGTAACTGGTGGGGTAGAGAATTCCAAAGAGAAGGGGCCACATGCATAAATTCCCAGGCCCCAGAAAATTTCAAACACACTCTAGGAATCTCTAGCAACCCCCCCACCAGCTGATCAGAGCAATCGTCCGGGGAGGCAGGGAACCAGAAGCTCTTTCAGGTAGTCAGGGTAGATGTGGGGAGAAGTTTTAGCTGGTATGCAAGGAAAAAAAGTGAGGGGGAAGACAGAGGGAAGAAGGGAGCAGATTCCAGAGGAAGGGAAGGCAATAGGAGAAGGCAGACTGCCCAACAGAGGAGTGTGGATGGGGAAGTGAAAAGGTACAAGGGTCCCTACAGTGATGGGTGTAGGAGGAGGGGGATGCGATGGGAGTAGAGCTGGGTGGCATATAAAATTCTGCCAGTGGAATGCCACAGAATGACCATTCCAATTCTGTAGAATTTCATGGAATTTTTGTGAGAATTCTGCTGAATTCTGCCAAATTTTAAGTGTCAGTTATTTCATTATAATTTTACAAGTACATGACCAATTAACACCAAATTTGGAATATGAATAGCTGACCATGACATACAAATGCGTGCCAAAGATCAGAGTTATAGATTAAAAGGGAGAGGAGATATGGGTGAACAAACATTTAATCAAAATTACATTTTCAGTTATTTTGAGATAATTTTAAAATACCTTATCCAAATTTCTCCACAATGCCTGGATTTAGAGAAGCACCCAACATGGGTATATATTCTATGTTTTGAGTCACAAGATTCAAAGGGAGCTGAGTTATAGGTAGCCAGACATTTTTCAAAATTTAGATTTCTGTGATTTTAGTATAATTTTGATAGTATTCATTGAAATGTAATAAAATATGACAGGTATACAGTTCACAACTACATTTGTATATGTACAGTACATAGTTTGAGATTTATAGCTTCAAATGGGACTGAGTTAAAGCCTGCCAAACATGTTGCCAACATTTTAATTTCAGTTATTTCCCTCCAATTTTAAAACAACATATCCAAATTTAACCAGAGTTGAAGCATTTAAACTACTATACTACATGGTCATTTCTGAAAAAGTTCATATTTGCAGCTTTACATGGGATTGAATTAAAAGTAGCCAAACTTTCACAACATTTAAAAATTAAGTTTTGCAAGAATGCAAACTATAAATTTAAGCCCCAGAAACTTTAAAACTAGGGAATGCAATACCATGGAATTTGGCAGATTGTAAGACCTTACAAAGGGACTGTGCATGCCAATTTTATTAATTGCTTGCTGCCAGAAATTGCAAAATAATAGGGCTATGTATGGATCGAATAGTATTTCCCGAATATCACAAATACTAGGCTTGCTGAATATTCAGGTGAACGTTCTGAATAGTCCACTACTTGGCCACTATTCGGGATGTACTATTCGGTGGGCTAGATTTCAGAATCTCAAAGAGCTCTGTTGGCCCATTGGAGGCTGTTTTTGGAGCTCACAGCCAGGAACACCATGTGATATGATCTCCTCACTCTGAGTGTGTAGCATAGAGTTGAATATATAGAGAGACTGCAGTGAGGACTCCAATGTCTCAGTTGAAGCCGCACATCCGCCATATTAGAGGAGGACTGAGATGCTGGCATAATAGCAGGAACCCTTCTTGAAACTTAGTGAGCATCACCAGCACACTGTTCTGACAGCAATCTGCTGATTCAGTTGGGTAAGAAGCACCACTGGCAGCAGGGAAATGATGAAGCGGATGCACATTGTGGTGACAAAAACAAGGTATGTTTGTTTATCCTTTGCTTGTATAAGCAGTCCATTACTCGATTGCTGTCAGAACAGTGTGCTGGTGCCGCTATCTATCTATCTACTGCATTTTCAGCACCATCATTTCTTGTTGTCATGCCTAAATAAAGCCTAAATACTATCACTTCACCCGGTGCTGCGTGAATTGCACTGGCTACCTGTTTGATGGAGGGTTCTCTATAAGGTGGACTTGTTCACCTTTAAGGCCCTATATGGACTAGGCCCTGGCTGCCTGTCAAACTTTCTAACACCTGCTGCCCTAGTCTGCTCCCTTCCATCCTCCTCTAGGGGCCTCCTTGCGATTCCCAGGATGAGGTTAAAAACTGCTAGTGACAGAGCTTTTAGTGTCACCAGCCCCATCCTGTGGAATTCACTTTCTCCATCAGTAAGGGAGGTCCCTTCAGTTGAGGCATTCAAAGCCCACCTCAAGAACTTTTTATTCAGCCAGGCATTCTCAGACACAGTCCTTTAGATAATGTCTCTGAGATATTTTGCGAAATGGCCCCTAGAATTCTGCTGTAAGGTCAGACCCCTATTTTGGTGGTCTGATTTTAAGTATTTAATTGGAACTTTTAAATTTTATTTATAGAGTTTTAATTGTTCCTTGATGTATTTGATTGTGCGGTGCCCAGTGCCTCTGGGATTGGGTGCCTGAAAAATAAAATATTCCTTGCCTTGCCTAGTACCCCTTGAGACCTTTGTGACCATATGGAGATTGTCATTTAACTCCAAATATTGGCAAAGTTATGGCCTATTGAACTTCCAGTGTTATCCTATGGGAATCATTATGTTTTATTACTGCTTTTTAATGGTCATAATTATTTAAGGGTATGGCATACATTATTCTTGTAGTACCTCGTGAGACCTTTGTGACCATATGGAGATTATCACCTCTGCATCCTCCTCCTCCTGAAGCACCAGCAGCACAAGCCAGCCTCTAGCACCAATGTACAAGCCAAAGTGCTGTGACCTCTGCATCCTCCTCCTGAAACACCAGCAGCACAAGACAACCTCTGGCACCAGTGTGCAAGCCAAAATGCCGTGACCACTCCTCCTCCTCCTCCTCCTGAAGCCATTTTAAGGACTTCTTAGCAATTCTCTAATAAGGCAACTTTCCTGGCTGAATACTGAATACTGAATTACAAATATCTGGGATTCGAATACCGAATATTTGGCCGAATATTCAGAAGAAAGTATTCTCACAGCTCTGCAAAATAACATATGTAATTAAAGTTAAATTCCACAAGTCTTTGTCAAAATTGTAGAATTTCATGAAAAATTCCATAAAACTGGAATTTGCTAATTTCACTCAGCATTATTTGGAGGATTCTAATTAAAAAATAGGGGTATGAGAGGCAGGTAGTGTAGGAGGTCACCATGTTCAGGAGATATACGCACAGTTTCACCAAGAAATGGACAGCTGAGTTGGGTAGCACAACAGTGGTAGACCCCCAGGTTGGAATAAGGATGCACATAGTGTTAACAATTCCAACCTGAATGCAGTTTAAGGTTCACATCCAGTAAATTTATGATCCAGGGAGCCTGATGTACATGCAGGTCTGGGACTTAGAGGTACTCAAAAAGATGCAGTGGAGGGGGCAATGTCTGGGGCAGCAGGAAGGAAGAATTATGGCTATTCCAACAGGGTAGTTCAATGGGAAAAGGAGTAGGTGACTCATGTTTTAAGAGCATTTTTCACTGTAAAGAACAAAGAGGATATCAGTGGGATCAGTAATTCTACTGTGTCAATCTGGCTATGCCAAAAGAGAAAGGGGGGGGGGATAGTCACCCAGAGAAGAACAACAGGACTGCAAAAAGCTCAGCCCAGTTTATCAAATGAAGTAGTGATACGTGCATTGTTAATGTTAAATTCCACAAAACGAATTCTGGATGGTTCACCTATATGCTGCTATAAATATGTGAGAAAATGTTACCAACATTTTTTTTTCCACTGCAAATTTTAAACTGCTAAACCAATTTCTCCAGTTGTGTTAGACACCAGGATACACCGACTATGAATATGCATGTCAAATATTATATCTATGCCTGCAAGAGCATAGAAGTTACAAACATCCACATTTTTGAGAGTTTTCATAACATTGTGCAAATATTTACATAGTAAAGATTTGAACCCCTGTAACTTAAAATTATCTAATCCAGTTCTCTTCATATTTAGATCATTCTATAAGCACTACAAAAAGGTTATTCATGCTAATTTACATATGTCTAACACCAATGGTACCCGAGTTACAGTAAATGCAGATGAAATTATTCCACAAAATTTCCCGAAAAAAATGAAATGACAGATTTGTACACATATAATTTTGAGAAGATGCATCATATTGTCATGAAATCTGGTGCATTATTAGAACACCTATCATCAAGGAATCATGACATATTTAAGATTGCTGACCCAATACATGGCTTAGGTATATGCAGACAAAATGTTTCATGAAACTTTGCACAAAAAATAAAATGACAGAATTTGAGCACCTATAATTTTGCAACTATCCAACTGAATGTCTTGTTATTTGGAAGGTTATTGGCCCTTCATGCAAAAAGTGCACATGCCAAATTTCAGAGCTCTAGCTTAAGCAGCAGCTGATTATGACCACTTTACTAAATTTAAAAAAAATTCTACAAAATTCCAATGAAATTCTGCAAAATTTCATAGAATTTCATGAAATTTCATTGAAATTCCATGAATTCAGAATGTTTACATTCCTCGCAGTTCTCGATGGTAGAAAGGAGTGAAGACAGGTATAAAGAGAGGGACTAAAATCAGTATTTGAAGATGAGAGACTCACATTGGTACTTGTAACATGAAGGGAGAGGGAGAATGGACAGGGAGGAGTAGAGTGAGCAATGGTGGGTATGAGAGGGTGAATTAATAATGAAGTGGCAGAAAGCATTACAGAGGGTGTCCAGTCTGGCAAGGGAAGAGGAAAGGCAGTCACATAAACCATGACTGCTTAGTCGAAAACAGGAAGACCTATTTTGGTGACCAGCTCCCAGCAAACCTGTGGAGAAAGGCAGCCCTTATTGCAGTATAGGGCACTAAGCTTGAGGCAGAGCTTGGCATGGATGGCATCAATGTAGGAAGAGAAATCAAGCCTGCTATCTAGCCACACACCTAGGTGCTTGAAATCGGGGACTTTTTCAAGGAGGGGTACCATCTACAGTGGCGAAGAGGGGGAAAGAGATAGAAGATCCCGGTCAGCAAAAACTAAAATAAATAAATAAATAAAATAAGACAGATAGCTAGATAGATAGATAGATAGATAGACAGATACTTTAATGAGAAAAAAAAATCTATGTAGGAACTTTCTTTAATAAGGAGGGATTAAGGGACCTCAATATGTACTTGCTGGAGGAGGGAGAGAGGGGACATGATAAAAACAGTCAAGTACCTCAAGGGCACAAACAAGGTTCAGAGGGTAGACATATTCCAATACAGAAGGAGTACATGAACGAGGGGGCATGACATGAAACTGGAAGGTTGCAGGTTGAGAGGGAATGCAAGGAAGTTTTTCTTCACAGAAAGGGTGGTAGACGCATGGAATGGTCTGTCACAGGAAGTGATGGGAGCGAGCACGGTGGTTGTATTTAAACACGCATGAGACAGGCATAGGGGAACCATATAGGTAAAGCAGAGGGATGGTCAGAAGCCATAATCAAGTGCAGGGCTTACAGGCAGACTGGATGGGCCTAGCGGTCCTTATCTGCTGACAATGTCTATGTTTCTGTGGTTCTATGCATGCCTTCCTGCCTTCATCTTCTAAACTGGACAGTGAATACATTTCAGATATTTTTAGCAGCTTGTCCCTGCTCTGCAGAGGGCAGCATGGGGTGAGGGAAAAGCAGCAAAACTGGACAACTTACTTTTGTGTGACACAATTTCTCTCAGCTTGTTTTTGCAATCCACTACCTGCATGTGTCTTGGCTAATTTCAAGCTGGCGCCTTTGTGTACTGCAGATGCCAGCATCAGCAATGCCTTTCCACGAGATCAGCTACTTGCCAGCAATCCAGCAGCCCCAACCCATCCTTCCTTCTCTCTCTTTGTCTTTCTCCTGTTATACCGTCCACCTGGCATCATGGAAAGGAGGACAAATGCAGCCAGAGTAGAGTACATGGTTAGTGAAATCCCATATCACTCATAGATAGCTGGAAATGCTGCATGTGTTGCTAATCCCTGGCCTTGTTCCCCCCTTCACTACAGTCCAAAACAATATCTGCTGAGCCTACGCCATCTGAAACCATGCAGCTCCACCATTTTGATTCCCCTTCTTCATCTGACTTCTCCCAAAACCTAGTCATACAGACACATGAATACACAGGAAGCGTGAGAACTTAGGATGCGCCATGGCAACCCTGTTTTCTTGCCTTAGATCATTCAGACATCTCTACCCTTCCAGCAGATCCAAAAGCTTGTAGTTAGCATCTTTTGTCATACGCTACTGGGCTGTGTTGCATGGCCGTATGGTGCCCACTCTACTCCTTCTCTCTACAGGAAGTAGCTCAACTGGTATATCCAAAGTGACCAGTAGCTCATCTGTATTAAGCTTAATTAACCTCAGTTTATTAAGCATATCTCCCGTATCGCACAAGGATGATGGCAGGTGAGCTACAAGGCATTCAGAGTTATTGATGTAAAAGAATATAAGGATTTTGAGATTCTATATGAAAAGATATATAGCCAGGTTTATGAACCAATAGAATTAGAGTGATTTTAAATACTGTTTTGGTGTTTTACTACCAGTTGTCATTTTTTAACACTATTTAAGCACTAATGCACTTTGCTACTGGTTGCACTGTTTTTATGTTGCATTTACCCCCCTCACAGTGACATTTCACCAGCGAGGTCCCCCACAGCAACTACAGTGCCTGGCAGGGTGGGAGATTCGCTGGAACCCGGCGCTGTCTGTAGGGATTGCACACCCCCCCAATCAGCTCCGACTGGAGTTGAGAATCCTAAGTGGGTGGTATGCAGCCCCAAGAAAACAAAGTCAGCAATAGCGAACCAGCAGCCGACTGCAGAATGTGGTTGACCTGCCGGTGTCTCTGACGGGGCATTCGACAGAATTTCTCTCTGAATCCTGTCATGGATCCTTTATGTTGCATTAATTTGCACTCTCTATGTTAGGGACTTATATGATGTATCACAAATTTAAGTCATGTGATACATAATAGTTGCTCTATAAGGAAATTAATATGGGGAGGCAGTATCTTTGAGAACTCCTCACATGCAGGTGAAACAAAAGAGTCTTTTTGGAGTTCTCCAGGCCCAGTGGGGTCTTTGTGAACTTGTTGGTATTTAGTCAATAAATGAAGGAAATTGTCCTTTTGGAAAGTATTTCTGGACTTCTCAATTTTTTTCATTCATTGCCTGTGCTGGTAAGTGCCATGACTGATTTTACTTGTATCTGCTGTCTGTCATAAGGCACCACGCTCTACCCAGGTGTGGTTCTTTTTTGCTGATTTGGTCTATGAAAATGAGCAGTAGTTTCAATGTTACAAGGTTAAATTCCTGCAGAGTCAAATTTCTTTATGAGCTATTTATATTTCCCTGGGGTTATTGTACCAACATAGTTTAATTTATCACTTCCCTTCTACTTGTGTGTATGTTTACATGCTCTGGATACGATTGTGTCTGGCCACTTCCCACTCGGGTGCTATTCAGACTTAACTATTCAAGTGACTCATTTTATATGTCCTTACAGAGAATTAACCCATGTTGGAAACCACCCTTTTGTCAGGGTATACTAAATGCAGTATACAGGGTTTTAGGCAAACTTGGTTGATCTCTACTTATCTTGACGGAAGACATACTACCGCATAGGGGTTCTCCCTTCGGAGATAAATACTGGGCTCAAGTAGTACAAAGGAAATGTCTCGGCTTTACAGCACTAACAGTCAAATGTTCAATTCTAGGTATCAGCAGACTTTATAGGAAATGTGGTCTGGCCTAGTGATTACAGTGCACAGCTCTCCTAGAGACTCTGGTTTAATTCCGCTTCTGCCACTTGCTCACTGTGTGGCTTCAAGCAAGCCAACTAACCTCCTGGTGTTCATACCTTCTACAGTGTCCCCTGCAGCTCTGGTGGTTATTGACTTTCCTTTGTATTGCAGGCAAACTGACCAATATGTCCCAATCGCAGCCCAGTACACAATGCATTATATCTCCTCTGAGATTAAGTGTAGAAGTCATCCTTCGTAGGAGACCCTACACTATCTCCTACCCAGCTTCATGAAGGCTGAGACAGCAGTAGACATATAGTCTTCAGCTATGCAGCCTCACCGGCATTACTCATGTCAGTCAGTCTCCCACCTCCACCCATTCCTTGTCCATTCTGTCTCCTTGCCCACTGTAACTCTTCTCGAGGCCATTCTATCGGTAGCACATCAGAACATTTTTTCCATGGCTTGACAATTTGATGATGAGTATACTTGGTTCAAACCCCTTAGCCCTTCCCCTTTGGGCTGAACTGGACCAAAGGCCTCCTCTAGCCCTGCTAGGGTTTCACTTGCAATAGAGTCTTCTGCACTTTCCTTAGCACAGGATCTAACATAAGATTTTATACCAACAATTAACTGGGGTCCCTGCTGGCCATGATAGTAGAGGTCTGAACAAGCTGGCCTTGCTACCCCACCCTATCCTGTGTGAGGTAGCACACTTTCATCAAAGATCCAATATCATTAAAGCAGAGTCAGCCACCCTTCTTAGAACATGGCAGCAGGACAAGAGTGTTCGATTTTGACTCGATCTTAGTTTCGGTCACCATCTTTGCTTCTTTTGGGGATATTCCATGAGCGGTTCACATCAGCCTTCACCTTCTTTTTTTTTTTTTTTTGTTATTCAGTTTACTTTATTGACACAACTCCTTTACACTGAAAGTGTGGCCTAACCAGGCCAGTACATACATGTTAACAATAGTTGTTATAAACATTAGCCTGGTAAACAGTAACAATAAAAGTTAATCTCAGCAAAGGTCATTTTTAACATTAAAACAACCTAACCTAATTATCCACCCCCACTGATCTCTTAACCCCCTCCATCAGCATCTACTTATATATAGAGCCACTGGGATTTCTTAAAGCAAGGACTCGGGAGATACTTAAAGTTCTGGAGACAAGACCTCACCGGTCTAAGGAGATTGCACATTCCAGGTAACTAAAACCGCATCTAAAAGCCCCCATTTAGTACTATAAGATTGTATCTTATTATTCATTTTTGCTATATGCAGTTCCAGCTGTAATGCAATCATGATCTCCTTATTCCATTCAATCACAGGTGGCGTATTAACATCTTTCCAATGCCTAAGAATAACCGCTTTTGCGGCAGCTGATATAATAGCCATAAAAGCCTTCCTCTGTTTACCCATGTCTCTGGGAAAGTTATTTAGTAAACAGATTTCTGGCGTGAAAGCCTTCACCTTCTTAATACTGCTGTCACTTGAAGCTCTTGGACAACCTGAACCATGGACATCATGAACTAGTCAAAGACATTGGTAATGCACCAATGTTCCCGTTGCGCAGTTCCTCAGAGCTGTCTCATGGCTCCGTTACCAGGAGTTTTACATAGAACACTCTCTCCATCTCTTCTGTTTCTACCCTGCACAGCTCTCTCTGCTGTTCCTGAAGCTGCTCCGCTGCAGCTCCCCACCCACCCCCAATACTCCCACTCTTGGCTGGTGTTTCTCATATAGTTCCAAGCCTAGAAGTGACGCATATTTTGCGAAAAAGTATATCTCCCCATTTTGCTACCTGCAGTCTATACCAGACTTCCACTAGATGGCAGATACATTACAAGTAATTAATAAACCTACCTTAGCTCTCACTAGAGAGATCTGGAATCTCACTCCACTTCCTGTGGTTCAACATAAACCCTTTAAACTCTCACTTGTGCACACCTGATTCTCTTAAGGCTAATATTCTCACATCTCCCCCATTCCTATCCCACCTCAACATACTAATTTCTCTCAAGGCTAATATTCTCACTTCTTCCCCTACTCCTGTCTCCCTCAACATACTGTCCCTGTCATCCTAGAAAAATGAACATCTACCTTGCCAAGGAACTATTAATAACTTGTACTTTCCTTGCAGGTCTTCACCATGAAGGGCTAATGATAGGGAAGGTAGATGATACACCTCTCTCTCTCTCTTGGACATACACCACTTCCTCCTAACTCCTACTCACTATGTACTCCACCTGAGTTCTTTTCACCCATGGGGCTTTTGGCTCCGGCTCAACACAATAAAACTACACTAAGTATGCCACGAACCAAGAACTTTCTGAAGTCATAATTTCTCCTCTGACCCTCCACTCACTCCCAGATGTGCCTTCTGTTATTATCTGGTGATATCAAGTTGAACCCTGATCCTAAAAGGGCGGTTAGGCCAAACATCCTCTCTTCATCTTCTACTTGGTCACATATCAAGGGACTGAAAATAGCCCAAATGAACATTCAAAGTGTCAGGAGTAAAATGGTTGAACTAGAAACTTGGGTCAGGCACTACAAACCTGACATTCTATGCATCACAGAAACTTGGCTCAAATTCTCCATTCTTCAACATGAAATTGCATTACATGGATTTTCCTCCTATAGGAGACAATGACTATCCCGGGGGGTGGGGTTGTTGATCTGTGCTAGGGCAGAGCTTGCAACCACTGAATTACCTAATATGAAAATTAACCCATCAATAGAACACCTGTTTATCTCAATCACTCTTAGTCAAGTCAAACAAATTACTTTAGGCTGTGTCTACCTACCAACCCACCTTGCTTCCTCCTCATACCCCGAATTATTCACTAACATAGACACAATTCCACATGAAGATATTATACTCTGTGGAGACTTTAATCTAGACTGGTTTGGCCCAAGCAGAACCAACTTCCATTCCACATTCCCAGAAGCTAAATTAGAGCAAATAATTGATGAGCCTACCAGACTTAACCTGAAAACAGACAACCACAGTTTGCTGGACTGGATGTTAACCAACAACAATCGCAACATCAAGACAGCAGGAGTTTTTCCTGATGCTCTAAGCTATCACTCCTCCGCTTTCTGTGTCTGGAGTAATAATTTTCATAACCCCCCCTTCCAAAATCATAAAAGCTCGGGACCTAACAAGCTTCTATGCTGCTGCTTTTATGGACAGTCTTAACTCCATTGACCGGACTTCCATCACTTCCCTTCCTGACATAAACCAGGTGCTAGAATATTTAATTGATGTCTTCTCCTCCATCCTTGACTCTCATGCCCCTTTCAAATTAAGGAGAGACAATGGTGACCACTCTACTTGGTTATCACAGGAATTAAGACACCTAAGGCACTCTCAAAATAGTACCTGAAAGGCTTTCAAAAAATTTGGACTACCATCCAACTGGTTAACTGATCGACAACTGAGGAACACATGCAAAACTAGATCCAATAGATCTAAATGGGAATATCTCCAATCTCTACAGATAAAAAATCTTGGTAACCCCAAAAATTTCTGGTCCGAAATCAACTCCTTACTGAAGGGTAAGGATTAAGGAATGCAACATCCCACATACCGTGATCACCAAAGGTACCACACTATCTAACCCTTCAGAGATTGCTACCAGCATACATCTCATCTTCATGGACCTGGATAAATACAAATCCGATCTACCTGCCACTCCCCACATCCCAGTGGTCTCCAACCCCAACATCTCTCATCCCCCATTTCACATGAAGCTGACCACGTGGTCTGAAGTGCTTAAAATGTTAAATGGTCTCAACCCAAATAGCTCACTTGGTTTTGATTCCCTTCAACCTAAATTCCTCAAACTAGGAGCACCTGTGATTGCACATCCAGTATCACTACTAATTAATAAATCCTTTCTCACATGGACTATACCAGGCACATGGAAAACTGTGATAGTTGTCACAAGGAACCAAAAATGACCCTACCAACCTAGTCAAGAACTATTGTCCAATCTCCATATTATGTCCCCTCACAAAAATACAAGAAATAATCCTATATAATCAGCTTTACTCATACCTAGAGCAGACCAGTACACTAACTATCCATCAACAAGGTTTCCAGAAACTACATGGTACTGAGTCTGCTCTCCTGTGGGTCATAAATGACATCCTTCAGGCAATGGACTCTGGGTTATCCAACTAGGGCAACCTTCGTGGACCTCAAGAAAGTATTTGACCTCATCAGTCATCAACTTCTCCTAACAAAGCTCCACTTATTGGGGCTTGATGACCTCTCCCACTCATGGCTAGCCAGTTACTTGACCAACAGGCTACAGTGTGTCAGATGGGCTGGTGCTACATCATCCCTATCTTCCATCAATGATGGGGTCCCCCAGGGATCCATACTGGGTCCTTTATTATTTTCTATTTTTGTAAATGAACTTCCTCAATACTGCAGAGGGGCATCAGTACAGCTTTATGCAGATGACGCCATACTATACAGATCCTCTAAAGATATCTCCTCCATTAACTCAAACCTGGAGAGGGACTTCTGGTTGTTGGATGCATGGTTCAAAGATAACTTACTGATACTCAACATAAAAATAACTAAACCTATGCTGTTCCACCACACCTCTTTTGATCTGTATACCCACCCTCCACTGGTAGTTAAGACCTCAACTGGCAAGACTCTAGAAGGGGTCGACTCCTTCAAATATCTCAGCATAATACTCGATAAACACCTATCTTTTGAAACACACTCAGATGCAGTCCCCAAATCCGCTAATCAGAAGCATGGTATATGATACTGTACAGCCCCTTACCTCACACCACAGTCTAGGAGGATCATTGCCTCTGCAACTCTGCTTCTGGACCTCCTTTATGAAGCTCCACTAATTCACTCTGCAAAATCCTCTATCATAAACAGAATCAGACAAGCTTATCACAGAATATCTCGATTTGCTGCAATGGCCCAAGCTTGAACCCACTACTACGAAGTGCTTAACACCCTAGGATGGCCATACTTTGAAGCTAAACTGGACTTCCCATTACTTTGCACCATGTTTAAACTCATCCACCTCCCCACCCAGACTCTCTAATCTGATTTCATTGAACCCCTTCACCAGGTCCCTTCCATCCTCCCACTATCCTATGTTAAATCTACCCAAGACACTGTTAGCCATTGGTAAAAGGTCATTTTCTTTTGCAGCCCCTCAAAAATGGAACAGCCTCCCACATGGTTTATTTTCTGTACATCTCTTCCTCTGTTTAAAGAGCATTTCAAAGGAATTTTCTGCCCCCCTCCCATCTGTAGCAGTCATTAGCCCCTCTATTCATCTCTTGTCTGTTCTCTCCACCCACCTTCCTCTCCCCATCCTCCCATCCTAATTTCATGTAAATATCCCCATATCATCATCTAGACCTTTTTTTGCAGTGTGTTCTTCCCCCATCTGTAACTTGTAATTTCAACTCTCCTAATCATCTATCATCCCCACCCACATTTCTATCCCATCCTCTTGACCTAATTTGCTTCTTGTCCTCAAACTTCTAAATGAAGCCACCTCAGATGACTTCACTTCTTATGTTACTGTAAATATGTATATACAGTACTGTACACCAACTCTAGGTTCGTTAAAATCCTTTTGTACGGTTTATTTTATTTATTCAGATTTTGTTGACTGGAAGGAGGACTAGACAATCTTTTTGCCTATTTTCAGCCTCATCCTGGGGGGAGGGGAATATAGATGGATGCCAACTGAAACTGAGCCAGATTTTAAGCTGTTGGTCATATTTTTAGTAAATGGGAGACATTTGGACAGGACACCAAGGAAATTTCCCTACTATCACAGTAGGGGGAACTCTTGTCCTGCAGGCCAGAGAGTCAGTCTGCAGGAGACCATGGGGGAAGTAACAGCTCTGAACAGTGCAGAGCAACAAGATGGACCTTTAACTAGCTTGGAAATCATAGAATTGGCCATGATTCAACAAGAATTTGGAGACATCACTGGTAATATAGAGATGGAGGCATCTGGAGAAAAAATGGACATTAAGCAAAAAGGGATTCTGGACATAGATATTTCACAACAAGAACAGGAGGAAATATCCACAGAAGGGTATGTAGCACAAACGAAAGTGGATACTAATATGGTTTTGGAGAAAAAAGTGAGTGAGAAAAGCCATGATGTAATGCCAAGGCAATCACTGAATGTTGATATGAGAGCTCTTGCATACACAGGAAAATGTATTGGCACTAAAAATATGGTTTGAAAGAATCAACTGTGCCAGAAGCAAATAACATAAAGAATGCACAATCAGTAGTGGCTAGCAGTGAAATCAGTGAGAAAACTGAGTGCCTAGAGCCACGTGGTTCTTTTCAACAAAAGCCTCCAGTAGCAGCAGTACGTCACTGCTTAGGTATGCAAGGACAAATTAAAAAAACTTGTGTAAATGAAAATACTGTTGAAATTCCTAGTCTAAACAGCAAAACTAAAATACCTATGTAAGAAGTTGTAGAAAAAACTGTGAAACAAATCAGGAAAACTGGTGGAAACTGACAAGCTAAACTATTATGCAATAGCATTAAAGGCTAGGCCTAATGATGACTCAGAGCTTTCACCTGCAGGAGACCAACAAAAACCTGAAATGGAGTACTCTTTCTGTGACAGGATTCAGCAACTAAAATGGAGTGAGACTAATGGGAAGGGAAACAATACTCCGTGTAGTAGATATCAGGAATGCATTCCTAACAGTATAACATAGAACTCACGTGGTTCAGTAACAAATAAGAGCCCACAACAAGTTGCATTTACCTTAAGAACTGCAGGATGGAAGCAGTTAGAGTCAGGGAATTGGGTACCGGATCCACAACATAGCCCTGTACCTGGCTTAGACTCAGAATCTGAGGAACACATGGGAAATGAAATAAGAGGCATGAACTTTACAGATCTTATAACAGACTCAGATTTGGATTTGTGACCTGATGATGTGCAACATTCACTACCAGCTCCACAGCCTTTACCAAAAATCCCAGTGGTTTTAAGCAGCAATTCAGAAACGGAGAACAAAACTACTACTCAGCCAACCTGGGGAGACCAAATGGACATAGAAAATCCACCACAAGAACAAGGCCAGAATTCTCATGGGAAAGCCAAAATGAATTGGGAAAACTTCAGGAAAATAGATTTTTTTTCAAATCAACCCCCACCAATACAAAGACGCAATGCAGTAAGACTACAGTATATAGGAGATTTAGAACTGCATCCTGACAGGATTTATGTGGGAAAACATTTACTTAAAGAATCTATGGTTTTTCTTCTAGTGAAATACATGGTTTAATACACATATCTGGTGACAGCCTTTTTAATGTTGGCTTTAAAACCTTGCAGAATTTGGACAGATTTGGGGTACAATATGAGAAAAAGAGGTATACAGAACTATGGCTTCCATTGAGGGCTATACATTTAACAAAGCCTGCTTTGAAAAATGTTACAATTTTATTTTGAAATGAAACAATTGCAGTGCATGACATCACACATTGGTTACAACAAAGGTGTGAAGTGATAGGCTCCCCCCAGCCTATATCTGATGATGAACACATTTGGACGGGTGGTTGGAAATATAGGGTGCATCTTAGAAATACAAATAAAGGCCCAGTTCATCTCCCCAACAGTTTGTATTTAGGCAGGGAAAGGGGGCACTGTTTTTATGCAGGTCAACCAAGAACCTGCTTTAAATGTGGCTCCTTTGCACATCTGAGCCAAGTCTGTGACTGCATAAAATTTTACCTTTGTCTCTCCGTAAGACACTCTAGTTCAGAATGTACAGAGTAAGTCAAATGTAATTTATGTGATGAATTAGGTCACGCATATCGGGCTTGCCCATGGGCCACACATAACAGATCTGATTGCCCTGATCAAGATAATATCTTATCAGAGGCACAGAAGAAGAATATGGTGGCACAGAAAAATAAGGGAACAGAAACAAAGGGCCAAACAGCAGCAGAAGAGACAGCAGAGCATTCGCTACACCAGGAAACCCTTTCTACCACAGTGATAGTAAGTACGAATAACACCCCTGAGTCTAGAATAGAAGTGCCCACATCACAAACAGGAGATAAAACTAATCTTGCCCCACCTAGGTATGATACAGAGGACAGAGAAACTATGCCCCCACCAGAAATGGTGATAGTCACAAAAAAAAGACCTATGAGGCAAAGAAGACCAAAATCGAAAATAGCAAAGGCATCTTCGCCAGAACAGAGTATTGCAGTTAGCAATAAATTTGAAATTATGTCAGTCAACACACAGGAGTCTGAGCAGGGAAGAGAGTCTGAGACTTCCTCTCAGCCAGTACCATCATCAGATTCTGAGGGTGACTTAGAGGGAAAACCCAGACAAGTACTAAGAAGTCAAAGGGCAGGGGTAAGAACCAGGTGTAGGGCCCGGTTAGGTGATCCTGGGTAAAATTCTCATTGACACAAAATCACAATGTTTAAGGTAGCTACTCTAAACATGAATAGTGTAAAAAATGCACGTAGGAGGTTAGTTACTTTTTCTGTATTAAAAGATGGAGGGTATAACATCTGCCTGTTACAAGATACCAGACTTAATATGTCTACATTAGTTCAACAAGCACAAAAACTGTGGTGTTGGGATCCTTCCTATTTTTCATTTGGAACTGATACATGTGATGGCTTAGGCATTTTATTTAAGGGGACTGACTTTAGAGTGACCAAGGTGATAGACATTGTACCTGGAAGGATCCTGTTACTGGATTTTTTCTATGATGATACAACATGGAGGTATTAATATTTATACCCCAACTACAAAAAGTAGAGTGGAAGTATTTAATAAAATTAAACTACCTATTTATGACAAAACATATAATTTGGGGGAGATTTTAACTGTGGGATATCACATAGTGATCGAGGGGCTAGTACAGTGAAAGATTTTTGGACACTAATTGCTTAAAATCCATTATTCAGACAGTGGGAATGCAGGATTTGTATAGAGCTCTACACAAAGAAGGGGGATGTACTTTCTTTAAAGCTAAACTGTCTACACAAATAGACTTTCTTTTTGTTTCCAAATATGTAAAAATACATGAGGCAGTTACTTGGTTGAGTGAAATATCAGACCATGTAATAGTGTGTGTTGCATATGGGTTACAAGACAGAATTCCTTATGACAAGGGATACTGGAAGTTGAATGCCTCTTTACTACAGGAGGAGAAAATTATAACTCAGATAAAAAAATTTTTACAAGCATGTATGACAATAGCAGGCCTAGATGAGGATTTCTGCTTATTGTGAATAGAAACAAAAAGAGAACTACAAAAATTATTGAAATACTTAGCCTCAAAAAGGAATATTAATCAATACATGAAATATCTTAACTTAAGACACCAGTTAACTAAACTATATTCAGCGATAAATACTTATACTCTTACCTTAACTTCCCAAATTCAAAATATTAAGAGAGAAATGGAGAGCTTACAATACTCAAGAGCAACAACTATGTTAGTAGAACATAGAATTTGTACAAGTGGAAAACTGGGTTTGGGTGACTATTTTAAGACCTGTAATGAAAGAGTACAAGATAGATTGATAACATCAATTAAAATGCAAAATGGAAGGGAAGTTGGTACAACCTCAGAAATTTTAAAAGAAGTTCATTCTTACTTATCAGATATATATAAAGACCCTCACTTGGAAGAAAGTAATATGACTAGTTATATGAAGAAAATACAAAGCACAGAAATCCCACAGGATATTATACAAGATTTAATACAACCCATTCATAGAATTGAAGTAGAAAAAGCTATTAAAAGTTTAAAAACAGATGCAGCACCAGGCTTGGGTGGCCTATCAACAGAGTTTTATAAAGAATTGTAAGATCCCCTGCTAGATATCCTGGTTGAAGTGTTTAATTGGATTCTACTGCATAATAAACTTAATTTCCCTATGAAAATAGCAGTACAAATCTTAATTCATAAAAAAAAAATGATCGCTCTGATTCAAGGAACTGGAGACCCCTGAGCCTTCTTAATACTGATTACAAACTATTGATGAAAATATTAAGACTGTCAAAAGAAGCCCCATATGCTATAACTATATCACAAACATGTTCAGTAAATGGGAGTTCAATAAAAGTTAATCTATTACTTATCAGGGAGTTAGTAGAACAAGGGAAGGAGTAAAAATTGTAGGGTTATATTCTATCATTGGACCAAGAAAAGGCCTTTGATAGCGTATTCCATGAGTTTATGAACCAGGTATTACATACATACGGGATCCCGGAGACCTTTGTAAATGGATACAGACACTGTACAAGGATGTAACAGTGCTTCCTTTAATAAATGGAACCCTATGATCTTATGTCCCTATTAAAAGTGATGTGAGACAAGGATGTCCTATGAGTCTACTTTTATATATATTTTGTATTGACCCTCTTTTAAAAATGATACATGCAAACAACCAGATTAGAGGTATAACACCAAAGAATAGTGTTCTGGAGGTGAAAACATCAACTTATGCTGATGATCTCTGCTTATTCCTAAAGGACTGGAAATCTGTTGAAGAAGCTATGAAAGTAATTGAAATATTTTCTGATATTACAGGAATGAATATAAATAAAGGGAAGAGTGTTTTGTATTCTTTAAACACAACTACAGAAAAAGTAATATCTATACAAGACATCCCGGGGACAGAAAATTCTGTAAAAATTCTGGGTACATATTTTGGGAGGGGAGATAATGGAATACTGAATTGGAAAGATAAAATTGAATTAGCTACAAATAAGGTAAAGACTTGGAAAGCATGGCAACAGACAAAAAAAAAGTTATGATTGTAAAAACCTTTCTATTACCTATTTTCACTCATTTAAGCATGGTATTCCCTATTCCGAGTTCATTAGAAGCAGTAACATTAAGTCTGGTTTTCCAAGTAATATGGGGCAGCTGATTAAACCCTTTTAAACAAAATGTATTATATCTTCCTATACAACAAGGTAGGCTGAATTTATTAAACCCGAATTTCATTTTTTTACAGTATATATTTTTTTAATAATTTAATAGACCCAATAAGACCAAATGCAGCATTATGGACATTATTTGCATCTTGATGGTTAGTTCCCTTATTTACAACATGGAGAAGACATGATAGGCTAAAACCAGGATTCAAAGTGGGACCAGAATATATTAAACCAATGATTACAAAATTAAAGCAATGGAAAATATCTAGGGGAAAACATTGATCTGAAATCGAGGAAACAAATACATAATATGATGCAGGATCACAGTTTTTATGAAACCCCTGTTTTTAAAGGCATTTCTGATAAATACCATGGAAAGGTGTTACAAACACTACAAGATAAATTAATACCAAAGAGAATGTGGGATGTAGTGTGGCTAAGCTGTCACGGGAGGTTAAACGTGAAAGGAAATGCTAAGCATAAAGCACAAATGGAGAGATATTGTCCTAGGACAACATGTATAGCAGTGGAGGAAATAATGGAACACTTTTTTTTGTGTTGCCCTTATGTTCAAGAATTCGGGAGCCTACTTATACAAAAATGGGTCAATAAATACTGGGGTTTATTAACGTATGAATAATTAATTGGAGGGTTTTCAATTCATATGAAACAATTTAACATAGGAGTACTTAGAGTGATATTAACAATTATTAAGTTTGTAAAGTGGCAAAACGGGTGCAACTTTGTGTTACAACAGGTGGATAGATGTCCACTTCAGTTATTTCAAAAAGTGGGAAATGAGATAAGAATACAGTGTGAATCAGAAAGAAAGCAATTATTGAGAGATGTGTGAAGCACTAGGTGGAAAACTATGCCTTTCATGAAAGACAAAATTGGATGAACCTGAACTAATTGTAAATATTTTTCTCTTCTTCTGTACATAGTATAAAAGTATGGAATGGATGGAAAGTAGTTTTTCTAGAAGTACAACAATATTGTGTAACCTTATTTTTTTGTTTGTTATGTATATGTGGAAATGTTCTGACTGTTATAATATGTGATGTATCTTTAATAAAACATTCCCCTACTCTGATTCCAGAGGGCACTGTGGAGTCAGTCACAATTGCAGACAACCAGCTGAAGACAGCAGACGTGGCTGGTGTACCTGCGGGGATTTGATCTCCACCCCTGCGGGTCCAGTAATGGAGATCGAGGAACAAGAAATGGTTGAAGCCTGTAAGGAGTTACCCATGATGGCAGTATGTGGAGAAACTGAGTCAGATGATTCATGCGATGAAGCAGCATTTCTTGCACAGCTAACAGCTAGGCAAAGGAGGTGACTACAAACAGCACTAGTGAAGACATTACAATTGGATGACCTTACCAGGGAGAAGAAGAACTCAGCCCCAGTAAATGTGGAAACCTGTCAGGTGGCTTCTGTCAATGCAACTGGGGCCCAAGATGATGCAGTAGCATCAAAGACGCTGCCAGCATAACAGCTAACACCCCTGCAGGTTGTGGAGACTGAGTCAGGAGAACGCTGTCAACTACCTCCAGCACCGCAAACTGTAGTAAGTGCACAGGCTGAGAATCATTCACAGCATAGTACACCTATTGATGAAAGGGGTTTACCTAGATTGCGCTATGGTCATAAAATGACACACTGTAATTTGGAACAGGCCCAAAACCAAACACCATGGACTGTTACTAAAGCATTAACTAAAGCTGGCTGGATACAGAACAAGGAAGGGATTTGGGTGGCAGATGGTGTAGAGTCACCCATACCAGGAACTCTGCCGGGACCGAGTAAGGCTTCCCTGATATCTGGTCCTGTAAATAGCAACAGTGCCCCCCGCATAACTACTTTTGACACTGAATTGCGGGCTGAGGATGTCACTTATAGTTCCCCCTGGAGAACCAGCAGCAGTTAGATTTAAATCACCACACTGGTGACCTTACAGAACCCACATGGATTGATAGAATGGAAAATGAACCAGAGCCTGGAAATGAAGATGAACGATGGCCGTCTAGGATATGGGCTGGATTCAGGCAAAGGGACAGGATGTTTCAAATCATGCTGCCAACGCAAAGAAAAAATACAGTATGCTTATACTACCAAGGAGGGCTTGAAATACCACCAGACAGGATTTATGTGGGCAGAACACTAATTAAGGAGTCACTCAGATTTTTTTTACAATGAGATTTATGCCCTTTACATGCTGCTGGGGATAGCAACTTTGATATTGGCTTTAAAATTCCGATGGATCTGGATAGATTCTGGGGTGCATACGAAAAACAGAAGTACTCAGCATTGTGGCTATTCCTTTAACCAAACCAGCAATAAAACATATTACCATACTGTTTCGAAATGAAGGTGTTGATGTGCATTACATAACCCATTGGCTGACCAAGAGATGTTATGTGCTAGCCAGCCACAACCTATTTTGTATGAAGAGCACATGTGGACTGGAGGGTGGAATTACAGAGTTAAATTAAAAATGACCCCATGTGTGATACAACACTTGCCAAGCTCACTTTTTCTGGGGAGAGACAGAGGTAATTTTTTCTACTAGGGTCAGCCCAGAACTTGCTTCAAATGTGGATCACTCATGCATCTTAGTAGCGCCTGTGATTGGATCAAATATAATTTGTGCTTGGAATATGGACACCACAGTTCCCAGTGTATGAATGACTTGAAATGAAATTTGTGCGAGGAGACTGGGCTTGCATACATAACCTTCCCATGGGCTACTCATAACAGGCGTGACAGACCTGATCAAGACATCATTCTTAGGAATGCACAGAAAGCCAGTATGACACTCACAGGGCAGCAAGAGAGGCTCAAGAGCAACACACCAATGCAAACCACAATAAGCAAGGCAAGGATGGAGACAACGTACTCCCACAGCCTCCCATGGAGAGGAAGCAGACCACAGGGGCAACCAGATTGACACTGTTCTGCCACAAGAACAAGAACAAGAACAAGAACAGTTAATGATTGTGGAACCTCAGCAGGAAGAGATGCATGAGGTTCCAGAACAGAGGACGGAGGATGCAATTGTTATGCCCCTACCAGAGAACTTTAAAACAATCATGAAAAATCATCCCTTTGGGGAAAAAAACTGCAGCCAGTGGTTAAAATATCCAAGACTATAACGATCGGAAATAAATATGAGGTGTTACAACCATCTGAAACTGATCATGACACCGAATCTGAACACTCCACCACCATCTCATCACAGCAAGGGATGTACATGGATTCCAAAGGTGACACTCTTCCTCTTAAAGTAAAAGAAGCCCAACAAAAGAAAAAAACAGCTGGGATGCAGAACACAATGGAGTAATTGGCTGGGTAAATCTGGAGATACATGATGACACCCTATCCCCCTCTACTTGAGCATTCCTCATGAGGGCCCCTTACCTGCTTAAAGTAGCCACATTAAACACAAACAGCATAAAAAACAGTAGAAGAAAAGCAGTCACCTTCTCCATTGTCAAAGACTGACATAGATATATGTTTCTTACAGGACACACGGTTACACTCCACATCAGATGTTACTGCAGCAACAAGGGTATGGGTCTGGGGCCCTTCCTTCTACTCCATGGGTCTTGAATGCTGTGATGGCGTGGGGATTCTCTTTAAAGGATATGCTTATACTGTCAAAAAATGGGTCGATGTTATACCTGGGAGAGCCCTGTTACTCGATTTTACCTTTCACAATATGGTGTGGAGGGTTATCAATACATATGCTCCCCAGACCAAGAAAGACAGGGTTGACTTATTTAATTTACTTAAACCATACCTGATTACCACTAGGAAACTAATATGGGCAGGTAATTTCAATTGCATCATTGCTGATTCAGAAGTTAAAGGGAAAAAATATTGTGACTCTCGTGCACTGTATACAATTCTAGAAGGGGGCCCGGTAGATGTATACAGAGCTGTACTTGAGATAGGAGGTTATACATTTTATAAAAGTTCTCTAGCTATGAGAACAGATTATGTTTTTGCATCTAGCTCCTTAACAGTTAATAGTACACATGCTGTACCAGTGGAAAACTCAGACCCCCTTCTGGTACAGATCACTTTGAGTCAGAATGAGAATTTGACATTAGGGAAGGGGTATTGGAAACTAAATATGAATCTTTTAACATCACAAGATATTAGCCTACAAATTCATGATCTGTTAGAAGCTAGAAAATATATGTCATGCCTGGAGGATAACCTCAGTAGATGGTGGTTGGAAAACAAGAATGACATAAAAATCTTTTACAGCACAGTGCAGTGGCACTATCAGCAAGTAACTACAAAAGATATCTTATGCTTAGAGTACCATATTATAAAATCCTTAGCAGAGTGAATGAGGGGTACCAGGAACATGGCCCTCAAATACATACCTTAAAGGAAGAAATGGAGAAACTACAGTATAATAGGGCTTCTTCCCTATTATATGAACATAGAATAGCCACCCCAGGGAAACAGGGGTAGGGAATATGTATGACAGCTGCAAAAAGCTCAGAAAGCAAAGAATAATGGATAGCTTATACACACTACAGGGAACAGAGGCAGCTACCAGGTGGGCAATTCTAGACACAGTAGTGCATTATACTCACTGTCCTTTATCAAGATCCTGCACCTGAGTAAACAGCCCTTGATACCTTTATACAGAACCTGGATACACCAAAAACTGGACCAGAGGATAGCATACATTTAATTGGTCTTATTACTACGCTAGAAATTGAGGAAGCAATTAAAGCCTTGAACAATAACACTATCCCAGGTCCGGATGGTCTCCCTCCTGAATTTTATAAAGTAATGATGCCAGATTTATTAGACATACAATAGTGTTTAATAGTATGTTAACTAAGGGGGACATAACTCCTCAACTGCGACTATCTATCCATATATTAATTTATAAAAAACTAGCTAGGAAGGATTTAAGAAATTGGGGACCACAAAGTATGATGAACACTGATTTAATGATCTTAATGAAAATCCTGACTAAAAGGCTTGCAAGGGTAGCACCACAGCTTACTGAACCAGGACAAACATATTCGGTTCAGGGGAGACATATTCAGGATAATTTATTGCTGATACGGGAAATTGTTGCCTTAGGAGACAAGCAAGCACTGGTCGGATATGTATTGAGCCTAGATCAAGAGCAGGCCTTTGATAAAATTTCACAATCATATTTGCACAAGGTATTGGTTAAAGATGGTGTGCCAGATCCTTTCATATGGTGGATATTGGCAATATATCATATAGCAGTTACAAAACCATTGATTAATGGGTATCTCAGACCCCAAGTGAAAATAAACTGGAGAATAAGACAAGGGTGCCCCATGAGCCCCTTGCTCTATGTCCTCTGTATAGACCCGGTACTCCGTAAGATTCAACAAGCTCACACCAGTCATAGTATGCATTTACATCATCTTGGCCCCGTTAATAAAATAATTGTGTATGCAGATGATGTTTGCCTCCTTTTGCCAGATATTGAGGCAGCAGAAAGAGCAGTAGAAACCATAAAGGACTTTGCATTAATCTCAGGTATAACTACTAATAAAAATAACAGTTGGGGCTATATTATTAGTGATAATATGATATCTATACATTAAAGGTATTAAGATGTCAACAGATTATATAAATATACCAGGGGTTACTTTTGGGAGGAGGGATGTGATAGAACGTAACTGGACAGTAAAGGTACAACAATGTGATGAGAAAGTAGAGCGATGGAAATCAAGGCAACAAACTGAAAAAAAAGAAAGTTCTACTGATTAAAACATTTTTTTTAGCCAATTTTCACATTTCTAAGTGCTGTCATCCCCTCCCCCCCAGCTCTCTTTGCTATGCGACTTTATAGCTTGATTTTCCAAAGGATATGGGGCAGCTGTTTGAACCCCATCAAACAAGAAGTGCTATATAGGACCTATAAAGACGGAGGGTTAAACTTAATAAACCCGATTAGTTGTTTCTTCAGTATATTCAAGTATACAAATATGATGACTTACACAGCCCCAGGTTGACAACCCTGGAAGACCCTGGCTCTGAGCTGAATGGAGCTGAAGCTCAGACTATGGTCCCAATCCCACACAGCACTTAAAAAATCACCACTATATCCACCTTATGTGACTCTGCTGATTAGGAAAATTAAGCAATGGAAATTACAGAAAAGCCAGGTCTAAGTTCCTAAAAGGCAGACACTTCATAATACTATAGAAACACAAGCTTATAACAGTATGATTGAATAAAAAGATATAAGGCAGGAAAACATAGCTAAGATTGAACAACACTTGACAGACAAAAGGACTCCACCAAGGATGTAGGACGTAGTTTGGTTGTGCATACTTGGTAGACTGGGGGTAAAGGGCAATCATAGACATAAAAGTCAGGAGGTAAGGATATGTCCTCGACTGCAGTGTCACCAACTGGAGGAAACCCTGGTACACTTTTTAATTGACTGTACATAGGTAACTTCATTTTGGCACATATTGGCCAACAGATGGCAGAACAGAAAATGGAATAAGCCCATGTAAGAAAGGGTCATTACAGTATATATAAGCACTTTACATGACATAGAGGAAGGAACACTGAGGCTCATTTTCACATACATTAAAATCTTTTTATAGCAGACGAGATGTAAATATGTATTACAGCAGGTTCCTACACCCCTATTAATGGTCATCAGACAGATAGAGAAGGAACTACACAAGCAGAGTCTGTATGATCAGTCAACACTCCCTAGCCTAGTGTGGAAAGAAAGATGGAAAAAGTGTATTGAAATGTTACCACATGTCTAATACTGTCATTGTAGTATGCAAGATACTCAGTAACATTTAGGGTAGTTCTTCAATGTGTCTCTTATTTATTTATTTATTTTTTTTGCAGGAACTATGGACTTAACATGACTCTAAAGGTATGTTATGTATTTAACTATCAGATGCCAGACAGCTGGATCAAATGTTGTTACCAAAGGATGTCCAAAACAAATTTTATGATAGTTCCATGCATTGTTAATTTTCTTTTGATTATGAGAGGTTTGACAGATGCTCTGTACAATATTTTGTTACTGTTACTGTTTTTGTTATTGTACATAATAAAAATTCCCCTTACTCTTTTCGAGAAGTGCCATGGGATCTTTAACATACACCTGAACTACCACCAGAACAGGCAGATGGGACCTTGGTTTAATGGCTCATATCTTCATAATGCTGTATAGTGCACATGAAATTACAATTACCTATGCACTAACCTACTCCTAATATGTTTTGTGTGAACCACTCTCCTAATGTTACATTTATTACTGCCCTATAACAAAATATTTATGTAATGTATGTTCTCTCCTCTGTTTTTTAACCCATGTCCTAATCTGTATTGATAACTATAAGTTTAAACTAATTTACTGAATTTTGTTATTGTAAACAGTTTTAACTCTTCTGTAATTGTGATGCTTTATCTATGTATTATGCATGGAATGTTTATATTCCCCAGGTTGCCCCTGAAAAAGGGACAACTTGGTCTCATTGGGCCTACTCGGTCATCAAATTTCAAATAAATAAATAAATACATCGTTTTTGTAGAGTAGAAAATGCCTTCTGACACAGAGGTGTTATGCTCCATTGCTGGTATGAACAGAATAATCAGCTCCACATCTATTCAACCTGGTCTTTCTGCACTTTGATTAAGTATGGAGACCATGTATGGTGAATGGCCGATGGTGGTTCTTTCTGCACAGGTAATAGGACTATATAGCATCCTATTCTGTATCACCAATGGAAGGAAACAGGGTGAAGAGCATTAAGACTCTCTACTCCTTTGATGGTTGACAGAGTCTCAATAACTCCCCCTAATGCCTGTGATGCTCTAATCAGGACTACCATTTTCCTTAACACACCTTAACCTGGTGGGATACCATTGCGCCAATCAATATCCCATGCATCTTTTAAAAAAGGGTTACATACATATCTTGAAATTTTCCACAAATGTTCATGTTTTAAACCTCCCTAGCTCTTGTCTTCCTAGCCTTATCCCTCCTTCTGATCTGCCTCCCTACATGTTCTGCACTTCTTCTCTTCTATTATCCCCCCCCCCCAAGATAACTGTGCAGTTCCCTTGTTAGTGCTGGTAACGGTCTTTCTGTAGTATCTTTTCCTCCCGAAGGTACTCTGTGGGGAGATTTTAATTATTGTATGGCTCCAGACGAGCTAATCTTTATTTATTTTGGTTTGTCAACCTGATTATAAACTGTTGTAAAAAATCTCTGTTGAGCACTGTACATGTGTACCACTCCTTGTTAGCAAACACCTGCTTGGAAACTGTTGTAAATTATGTTTTTTGTACTTGTATCTGCATGTCTTTCTTGATTCATCGTTCTGTATCCTCCTGGGTCGTGCCTGAAAATAATCATTGTTATGACTAGTGCACTTCCCCGGTAAACAAAAACTAAATAAAATAAAATAAAAACTCTGATTCACGTATCTGGAGTGGCCTTGCCTACTTCACTCTAGAAAACTATGGCACTGACTCCTCACAGCTACACGCACAAGGCTACATTGTATGGTCTCCTTTAGCTTGCCAAACACTAGAATGTCATTACTATTCATAGGGGTCATCAGGCAGGCATCTGATCAAGCTTCTTATTTACTCTGCGCCTTGAATATGGCAATGCACTTTCATCTTAGGAAGCATAAGAACAGCAATTCAAGAAATTGGTTATTTCATCAAAACTCTATCCTAATCAAACTCCGGCCATGCTTGGACAACATTTAAGTGGAATCTTCCAAGAAAGTGATGTTTCACAATAAGTCCCCCTCACAAGTGAGACTGATGAAAGGATGAGGGTCCAGGTAATGGATATCGGAGCAGGATAACCTACCACCCCTTCTCCCACCAAGGAGATGGTTATCAGGATACATTAACTGTGGAGGGAACATTCAGGCAACAATCTTCTAGAGAGCTGAGTCTCCCCTGTTGGTCCCCCTCATGAGCAGGGCTGATGAGAGGATGAGAGACCAGACTACTGATAGAAACAGAGGTATCAACATCTGACAATATGAATTTGAGCTGGTCCCTGGTGAGCCAGGTGTCCCCCAACCCCATGAGCAGGACAATCAAGAGCTGTGCCCTGCACTAAGCATGCTTTACACATCCTTCAAGCAGGTTCCTGGTTAGCTAGGCTCTGCCCTCCCCCATGAGTGGGGTCATTAAATGCTCAATCTATCCACTGAGTGTGGTGTGTACACATATATCCCTATGCTCCAGAAATGATAAAGAGATTACAATCTCACCTGCTCAAGGCACAGTGAACTTAAGTGGTGCAAAGGATATGTCTATACAGACCTGAAAATCAGTGGCAGAGTACCAGAACAGTAATCCATGGGCCTGGGTTCAATTCCCAATAGGTCACAATTTACAACCAATGCAGTCCATGACTAATTGGGGCATAACACCACTAGTCAAATCCAAAAAAGGGCAGCACCAGCATCCGTCTCAATTTATGAAAACAACATTTATTGTATTACATGCCTGTAAAGAAGCAGTGGCAATAAAGGCAGACTCACAAGCCCTGACCGGTTTCGTGCATGCGCACTTCCTCAGGGAGCTGCTTCTTTACAGGCATGTAATACAATAAATGTTGTTTTCATAAATTGAGATGGATGCTGGTGCTGCCCTTTTTTGGATTTGACTGAGACTGATTTGGGCTTGCACAGCTCCAGCGTGGAGCTGCTTTTTTGGTTTTCCTCCGCATAACACCACTAGCCAAGAACAAGAGAAGGCTGGGCTGATTTTATGCCCACCAGACCCAGAACAGTAGCCTAGGAATATTACATTATTTAGAACATCCCTGACTATGGCTATGGCAGTAGGAAACTCTAGGAAAGACACTGATAATGTGCGCTGGCAAATTAAGGTTGCAAGACGAGTGGGGTGGAGCCCCCTCATGTCATGGTCGAAATGATCTAACTCAGGTGCTATTGCTCCTTCACCCCCAACTGGAGGGGAAAAGGGGTGCAATCAACTCTCAGACTACATGCCCAACAACACTGGTCTATGTAGATAACATCATCTATTCCTAACTCAACTCAAGGATTTCTACAGAATGAGCCAGACTTCAAAGTTCAACATAACAGAGGAACACTGGTCAGAGCCAGTACCTGGAATGGTTAAGTAGGTAAATCCTAAGGTGACCTCAGAAGGTATTTGTACAGTCATGCCAGTATTATCTGCAGAAAGCCAAGTGAATCCTCCTTGGGAGGTCAGGAAATCATTGGTCATGAACATGCACACACGAGGCCACCATAGGTTCTGGCCCTACAATTCAACTGCATTCTCAGGTCTCCTAATGGATGACATATGATCTGCACCCTCCCACCTGTCCCCATCAGAGGGCATGTGGTGACAGACCCCAGTAAGGCCTCACTGACAGACCAATACTTTGACAGCAATCAGATGACTCCCCCTACCTCACAGGGAGCATAGAAACATAGAACAAGATGGCAGAAGGAGAAAAAGGGTCCAACAAGTCTGCCCAATGGGTTCTGAGACATCTAGCGATCATGGCCCCTAGCCCCCCCACTGAGTTTTATACTCTTTCCAGCTCCCATGGAGTCTGCAATGCTTGGTCCCTTTAAAAGGCAACTCTGACTATTCCTCACCTCTACCAGTCAATGTGACTGCCTCTCCTAAGTAACTGCCTCCTCATTTTACCCCAGTCAAAGGTGACCTGTAACATCCCTTAGAGCTCCACTTTTTAGGCACCAGTTTCCCCAACTCTCACCCCTTACCCCCTTCCCCCACACCACACTGCCTCACCCACCCCCTTCCCTCTCTAATGGCACTTTCAGATATGGAGCCCTCCAGCCCATCCACCTAGCACATTTGCCACCCACCTCTTCCCACTAACAATGGAGCTTTAGCCTGCCTACTTTTTCCTGACTCCCTCCTACCCTATACTAACTATACACTGTTCACTCTGAAACTTGTCTGAAGCTGGCTTATGTTGTCTCTCTCCATTTTTGGCTGTATAATAAATGCTTCAACATCTTTGAGTTTTTAATACTGTAACCATTGTTGACCTTTGTTTGTATGTTACCCTACATCCTTTGACATGAAACCTTTGTAAATGAACAGTTCCTGCTCAAAGGTATTTGTAATCCTAGAGTTTAATAAAAAAAAGGTAGCCCTTGCTCTGTCCTGCACATGTTTGAATGCCACCATGGACCTACCTTCTACCACCTGAGCAGGCAATCTGTTCCATGGTTCCACCACCCTATCTGAAAAGTAATGTTTCCTTAACTCCCTCTTGAAGTGACCTCCTCTCAGTTTTCATTTGTGTCCCCTTGTGTTTGAGTCTGATATCCTGTTGAAGAGTTCCAAGTAGGTCACCTTGTTTATGCCTCTCATGAATTTATACATTTCAATCATATCTCTCCCCTTCCCTCCTAGTTTCCAGTGAGCACATGTCTAGTGCCTTTAAGCAATCCCCATATGAGAGCTTGAGGAACCCATGTATCATCTTGATCACCCTTCTCTGCATGGCCTCTAGTCTATCCCTTTCCTTCTTTAGGTGAGGACTCCAAAACTGGACACAGCATTCCAGGTGGGGCCTCACCAGGGACCTTTAGAGTGGAAGGATCACCTCTCTGTTCCTACTGTCAAAGCCTCTCCCTATATAGTACATCCAAACATTTTGTTGGCTTTGTTATAAGCTCTGTTACATTAGCTGGATTGCTTAAGGGTGTCCAAGATGATGATTCCTAGGTGCCTTCTTTGTGTGAGGTACACAGCTGGACTCCATTGAGGCAATAGCTTGTCATCGGGTTACCCTTATCCAGGTCCATCACCTTGCACTTCTTCACATTGAACTTCAGTTGCCAGACATTGGGCCATCTTTTGAACCTCCGAAGGATATTCTGAAGGTCCCTAACCTCCTTTGTGCTGTCCAACCTACTGCCAAGCTTATTGTCATCTGTTAAGAGGACAAGCTTATCCTGGATGCCTTTGCCAATGTCATTGATGAATATATTAAATAGGACTGGGTCTAGGACTGAGCCCTGGTGTACACCACTAGTGACCTCTCCCTCTCCCGACCTCACCATATTAACTATCACTCTCTGTTTCCAGCCCTTTAGCCAATTATCTACCCAACTTACTATACTCTGGGCCAAGCCTAGATCCTCCAACATTTTCAACAGACCTCTGTGCAGCATGGAATTAAAGGCCTTGATGAAGTCGAAGTACAGGAGGTCCACTTGGTGACTCTTGTCCAATTCCTCAGTCACCCAGTCAAAGAATGTAATTAAGTTCATCAGGCATGACCTGCCTGTAATGAACCCATACTTAATTTTGAATTGTTATTCAAGATAGGAACTTGTGGTGGTAGCAGCAAGTTATTTTAAGTGTATAAAAGAATTCTAGTGTCACAGTAAAATCAACCCCCTCAGGAAGATGAAAGTTGAAGTGCAGAGGTTTTCTGTGGCATAGCATAATTCAATCACATCTGAATTATCTGTAAATAATAAATTTGGAGTATTCCTAGCTTAGTATTGGACTCCATGGCATTTCTTTTTCAAATAATGAGATACCAGTGAGTGCTACCATGCTTAATTGTACCTGTTATGAACCCATGATATCTGCTGTCCTGAAGACCATATTTCTCTAGGTGCTTTACTGACTCCTGCTTAATTAAGATTTCCATAAGTTTCCCCAGTATGGAAGTGAGGCTAACTCATCTGTAGTTGTCAGCCTCATCCCTTCTCTCTTCCTTGTGGAGAGGCACCACATCTGCTCTTCTCCAGTCACCCAGCATGACCCCTGACCATAGCGAACAATTAAACAAGTTATCCAAGGGGTTTGCCAATTCTTCTGCAAGCTTTCTTAGCACCCTCAGATGTAGCCCATCTGGCCATGGTGCCTTATCTGCCCTTAGTTGAACTAACCCCTCCCTGATTCTGTTGGCAGTAAAAGTCAGTGACTCCATTGGTTGGGTCCACAAATTGGCTGCTTAAATGCCACTTTCAGGCATTGGTCCATTGTGCTCTTCATAACCACTGAACAGAAAAAGTTGTTCAGAACAGCGGTCTTTTGTTCATCCTTCTCAACTAATGTGTCACCATCTAAGAGATGAACTATTCCCCCTTTTTTTCCTCTTGAATATAACAGAAAAATTGTTTGTTCCATTCTTTGATCCTTATTGCAATTCTTAGTTCAGTCATTGAGTCAAGTTGAATGATCAGACAGCAAAGATCTCCCCATAGGCTGCACTCATTATCGTAACATCAACCCCTGTCAAAACTGAGTACAGAATGTGAGGAGTAAGCTTGAATCCAGCCTATAGGACTGCAGGAACAGTGTGAGCAGCAGGGCAAGACACCCAACTCTATACTCATCAATATACATGCTCACTGTACAGCAGGATTGGGTCCAGTAGTAGCCACTTAAGAAGGGTCATTGGATGGGGCCCTGCAATAACTCAACAGGCACATACCCAACCACTCTAACCCTGATAAGAGCCAAACAGACCTTATAAGGTAGAATCACATAGCCCCTATTCCAACTAAGGAAAACAGTGTAACTTTTCCTGCCACAGACATTTCCCGAGTACACCTTTAGTGACTCGGGCAGCAACAGGCAACACACACCAGGGGTACACGCTGGTGTAGCCCAGTTCCACGAATGGCAAACAACATGAGACTGAGGCAAGGGTGGCAAACCCAGTGCGGGTTCTTATCATAGTTCAAGAAATTGATGAGGGTGGCATTCCAGCCAGAAGAGGCAACTGAATGCCTCTCACCCAAGAGTCTCAGGTTAGACTGGGGGTGGGTGGGCAGCTTTCTTCTGAGATAAGAACCAACAAAGATGTCATGCAGGGCTGTGTCCTAGCCCCCACCCTGTTTTGTATTTATTTTAATCATCTTTTCTTACAACTTTCAGACTCTATTTCCGATTCTCCATTAATTAATAACTTTGCCTGCTCAGCCCTAGCCTACACTGATGGTTTGGACACAATATCATTGTCTCAGTTAGGTCTTCAAAAAAAGCTCACAATTTGTATGAGTTTTCAAAGGAATATAATTTACAAATCAATGAAAACAAGAGCCAGGTAATAGTTTTTGGATCAAAAAATATTAAAAAGACCTGGTTGGTAGGTAATAAAAAGCTTAAATCTGTAAGTTCCTATGTGTACCTGGGACTGGTCCAATCCAATGATGGACTTTAGAAAAAGCACATAAAAGGGAAGGTCACAAAACTTAAACAAATAGTGGGTGCCTTAAGCACCAATCTTGAAGTGGGTAGCCATCTGGGAACAAGCAACCACCAAACAGTGTGGTTCATGATAAACTTAGCTGTAGTCAAGCCACACAAAAGTGAAGGTACTGGACTTCGGGAGGGCTGATTTTGTCAAAATAGGACAGTGCCTCAGAAAAACACTAGCAAACAGGCAAGAAGGTGGGATGGAACAACAATGGGGAAAGATAAAAACTGCCATCACAGAGGCAACAAGCCTTCATGTGAAGCAAATAAAGAAATCAAAATGAAAGAAAAAAACCACTATCGTTCTCAAAAAAAGTGGCTGGAAAGGTAAGGGAGAAAAAGACAGCATTCAGGAAGTATAAAGAAACACAGAAGGAGGAGGACAGAGAACTGCACCAGTTAAAGCAGAAAGAAGCGAGGAAGGCAGTCAGAATAGCAAAGGCCCAAACCGAGGAAAAGATAGCCAACTCAGTTAAGAAGGGGGGATGAAACATTTTATAGGTACATTAGGGAGCAAAGAAAGACTAAGGCAGGGATACTGAGGCTGAATAAAGAGGAAGGTGGTTGGTCAGAGAGCGACAGTGAAAAAGCAGGGATACTGAATGAATACTTCTGCTCAGTATTCACAAGGGAAAAGCAGGGGGAGATACTTAATCCAGTCAATAGAAGCACTCTGGATAGGACGGTTGATATTAGTCCTTTCACAGAAGAAAGGGTTCTGAAAGAACTCTTAAAAATGAAGGTGGAGAAAACAATGGGGCCTGATGGGATTCACTCCAGAATTCTAAAAGAACTATGGGAAGAACTAGTAACACCACTGACTACCCTTTTTAATAAATCATGGGAGGATGGTGTGGTACCTGAGGACTGGAGGAGGGCGGATGTGATTCCCCCTTCACAAAAGTGGGAGCAAGACAAAGGCAGGAAACTACATACCTGTCAGTTTGACCTCAGTGGTAGGGAAAATGATGGAATCACTTCTGAAGGAAAGGATTGTTGAGTACCTAGAGGCCAGTGGGGCACAGGACCCAAGGCAGCATGGATTCACAGCAGGAAGGTCATGTCAGACAAATCTAATTGATTTCTTTGACTGGGTGATCAAAGTAATAGACCAGTGAGGGGCTGTGGGCATGGCCTATCTAGACTTTAGTAAGGCATTTGACATAGATTAATAAACAAATTGGCCAGCCTGGGAGTGGGTCCCAGGGTGGTAGCCTGGGTAAAACACTGGCTGGACAACAGGAGATAGCAGATAATACTAAATGGAGTCCACAGTGAAGAAAGGGAGGTTACTAGTGGGGTACTGCAGGGTTCAGTACTGGGGCTGGTCCTTTTTAATGTCTTTATAAGTGATATTGCAGAGGGAGTGGAAGGGAAAGTATGTCTCTTTGCAGATAGCACAAAGATATGCAACAGGGTTAATATGCAAGGTGGGGTGGAAAGGATGAAAAGGGACTTAGCAAGGTTGGAGGAATGGTCAAATGTATGGCAGCTTAGATTCAACTCAAAGAAGTGCAAAGTATGGCACCTGGGAAACAAAAACCCAGGGGAAGATTACACAATGGGGGTGTGGGGTGAGATACTGACAACAACAAAAATGAAAGGGACCTGGGGGTAGTCACATCAGATGACCTAATGGTAGGCCAACAATGTGAGAAGGCAGTAAGGAGGGCTGGGAGGATACTGGGATGCATAGGGAGAGGCATCACCAGTAGAAAACAGGAAGTTGTTGGCCCTCTGTACAGGCTGTTGGTAAGACCACATCTGGAGTACTGTGTACAGTTCTGGAGACCCCATCTCCACAAAGACATAGACAGGGTGGAGGCTGTCCAGAATGGTGCAGGGTCTGCACCAGAAGACATATGAAGAAAGACTAAAGGAGCTTAAGATGTATAGCCTCAAGGAAAGGAGGGAGAGGGGGTACATGATAGAAACTTTCAAATACCTCAAGAGAATCAACAAAGTCCAAGAGGGTAGCATCTTTCAGAAAAAGAGATGTGCAAGAACAAGGGGACACAATTTGAAGATAGAGGGGGGATGACTCAGAGGTAATATGAGGAAGTATTTCTTCACAGAGAGGATTGTAGATGCATTGAACAGCCTTCCTGAGGAGGTTGTAGAGTGAAAAACAGTGGGGGAATTCAAGAATGCATGGGACAGACATAAGGCAATTCTAGTGCGGTGTAGGAGGAAGTAGGCTGTTGGTTAACTAGGATCTGCAGCTTACCTGTTAGGTAGGGAAATGGGCAAACTAGGTGGCCAAGCGGTCCTTATCTGCCATAAGATTTGGTTTCTATGTTTCTATAAGCAAATTCAACCATAGCTACAGTGGAAATTCAGTAGTTCCATTGTTAAAAGCTATACAGGCTAAATATGTCCCCATGGCATTGTATCAATGTGAAATCTGGGGAGCTGGTAACTTAAAGAGCTGCTGACACCATCTAGCCGAAAGGACTACATTGCAGAATTAGAATAAGCATACCCACAGTAAATCTCATACTAAAAAGTAGATACATAGATACATAGATACATAGATACATAGATACATAGACAGTGTCGGCAGATAAGGGCCTGTGGCCCACCCAGTCTGCCCATTTAAGTTTGTAAGTTCAGTTTATGTTTTCCAGGAAGTCTGTTGCCCCTTACCCCTGACCTCCAGAATTCCTTTATGTCTATCCCATGCATTCTTAAATCCCGTGATTGTTTCAGGCCCCACCACTTCCTCTGGCAGGGTGTTCACTTGTCCACCACCCGTTCTGTGAAGAAATTCTTCCTCACGTTTCCTCTGAATCGTCCTCCTCCAACTTCATCCCATGCCCTCTAGTCCTGGAACATCTTTTTCGCTTAAAATAGTGCATTCCTGCACCCTGTTCCTCCCTGTAAGATACTTGTATGTCTCTATCATATCCTCTCTCCTCCTCTCCTCCAGGGAGTACATGTTCAGTGCCTTCAACCTGTCCTCATAGGACTTGTGATGCAATCCATGCACCATCTTTGTTGCCCTCCTCTGAACCTTCTCTACCCTGTCTATGTCCTTATGTAGGTAAGGTCTCCAGAACTGCACAGTGTACTCCAGGTGCGGCCTCACTAGTGTCTTGTATAGTGGAATTATGACCTCCCTTTTCCTGCTGGTGATGCCCCTGCCTATGCATCCCAGCATCCTATTTGCTTTACCTGCTGCCTTGTCACACTGTTTCCCTGCCTTGAGGTCATCAGAGATGATAACTCCAAGATCCCTTTCCTGCTTGGTGCATGCTATATCCTCACCCCCCAACTGATATATTGTGCCAGGGTTTTTGTGCCCCAAATGCATTATCTTGCACTTCCTTGCATTGAATTTCAACTGCCAAACCCTTGACCATTCTTCAAGTTTCTGCAGGTCCCTTCTCATTCTGTCTACACCCTCTGGTGTGTCTACTCTGTTACAGAGCTTTGTGTCATCAGCGAACAGTGAAATTCTGCCTTCTAGGTCCTGCGCAATGTCACTGATGAAGATATTGAATAGTACCGGTCCCAGCACTGATCCCTGTGGTACCCCACTGGTCACTCTTCCCTCTGTGGAGTGACAGCCATTTACCACCACCCTCTGTGTCCTGCTGCCCAGCCAGTTACCTACCCACTGCACTACTGTCCTGCCCACACCCATATTCCCCAGTTTGTGCAATAGTTTTCTATGTGGCACAGTGTCAAAGGCCTTGCTGAAGTCCAGATAGGCCATGTCCACTGCCCTCCCTGATCCACCTCCCTAGTCACCCAGTCAAAAATTCAATGAGGTTGGTCTGACATGACCTTCCCTGGTGAAACCATGCTGCCTTGGGTCCAGTAGTCCATTGACAACCAGATGTTCCACCAATCTCTCCTTCAGTAGTGCTTCCATGATCTTCCCACCACCGAGGTGAGGCTGACTGGTCTGTAGTTCCCCACTTCCTCTTTGTTCCCACTTTTGTATAAGGGGACTACATCTGCTATCCTCCAGTCTTTGGGTACCTCCCCTGTTTCTAGTGATCGGCTAAACAGGATAGCAAGAGGTTCAGCCACCACCGCTCTTAGTTCTTTAAGGACCTGGGGTGCACCCCATCTGGCCCCATTGCTTTATCAACTCTTATTACTTCCAGTTCCTTCAGGACCCTTTCTCGTAAAGGGACTTGTGTCCATTTTGCACCATTCTCACCCTTGTACTCCATTCAGACCCATTACCCTCCTCTTCCTCAGTAAAGACTGAGCAGAAATACCTGTTAAATATGTCAGCTTTACTGTTGTCATCCTCCACACAGTCTCCATCCTCCCCCTTCAGTCTCACTATCCCTCCCTTTGCCTTTCTTTTTTCACTTATGTACCTGTAAAAGGTTTTGTCCCCTCTACCCACTGATTTTGCAATGTGTTCTTCTGTCTGAGCTTTGGCTTCCCTTACTGACCTCTCTGCCTCCCTTTGCTTCTCCTGGTACTCTCCCTATCCCTTCTGCCTGTGTCTTTTGTATTGCCTGAATGCAATCTTTTGCTTTCACTTTCTTTGCTACCTCTTGGAAAACCATAATGGTCTCTCTTCCTTTTCCTCTTGCTAACCTGCTTAATACATAATTCTGTTGCTCTTGTAATCCCCATTTTAAATACTTCCCACTGTTCCTCAACCCCTGATTCCTGCCCCATTCCCTTAATGCCTCTTTCAAGTATCTCCCCATTTTCTCAAAGTTTGCCCCCTAAAATCCAGGATCGTGTTTTGTGTGGTTTGGTTCTGCTCTTTCTGTGATTTCAAACCACAGTGACTGGTGGTCACTGTTCCCCAGGTGCTCCCCACTCTTACCCCCCATCACACTGTCCCTGTTTGTGAGCACAAGGTCCAGTATTGCCTTCTGCCGAGTTGGTTCCATGACCAGTTGCTTGAGGAAGGCACCTGAAGGAGTCCAGGATAAATCTGCTCCTAGTTGATGCTGCTGCTGGGATGCTCCAGTCCACGTCTGGAATATTGAAGTCTCCAACCAGTACACTCACCCTTGTCTGCCATCTTCTGGATGGCTAGCATCAGCTCCTATCTGTTTCTTCCTCCTGGGCTGGTGGTCTATAGACCACACCTGTGCGGATGGCTGGCCCCATTTTCCTTTCCAGCTTAACCCACAGTATCTCTCCCCCATTTTGTTCCTCTTGGATCTCTGTGGCCCTTATGTCATTTTTCACATACAGTGCCACTCCTCCTCCCTTCCTGCCTGCCCTGTCTCTTCTGAATATGTTGTAGCCAGGTATGGCCAACTCCCAGTCGTGGTTATCATTACACCAGGTTTCAGTGATGGCCACAATGTCCAGGTCTGATTTCTATGTTACTTCATTTTAAAGTTATTAGCCATTTTGTAACCCTGATTTCACTACCTGTTCAATGAAAGCCTGTTCCAGTGAAGAGCTGCTGCTAATGTCATCTAGGGACCTTACAGTTTATTCTTTCATGTCAGCAAGCTTATAGGACCTGTTTCTCTAAAGCTATAAAGATCATGTGCAATGGTTTTCATAAGTAAAACAGGCAGCATGAGTTTGTAAACATTGTTTTAAAAACCTTGTGTTTCAGGCTTTGCAACAAAACTGACAATATTTTGTCAGGTTGCCTTTTTATTGAGGTCCTTTTGCTAAATGCTGGATCATAACACACTGTGAGGTTTGTAGACTGAATAAGTTTCTGATGAAAGGCTGAGCTCATTCACACCTATCAGTCAAGTGAGGCAACTTCTAAGAATGGCAATTTAAAACAATTATTCCATTTCCTTGTTAATGGGGGTGTGGCAGACTCATCTATGTTCTACTCTAAAGTTACAATGATCATTTTACAAGAGCTGACCCATCCACCCCTAGTAGGAATTAACACATATAAGGCCCCTATTAAAACATATTGTAAAGCAGAGAATGACAAACAGCAGTAAAATTCGCACTCTTAACTGGCTTCAGCAGTCTGGAGGCATGCTGTCTTAGGCCCCATCCACACTACACCGCTTGCGCCCGGTAACGGATGCAATCCATTACGGCCGGGGAGCGGTGCAGTGCGGCCACACCTCAGTGGTGTCCGTTACTGGACTGTCACTGCCGGTCCACACATCGGGAGCCGGGCGACTGTTACGGCGGTGCCCGATCCCACAATGCAGCTCGCGCTGTGCTTCGGTCCCTGCAGGGGACCGTTACTGCCCATCCACACTACCGCCAGTAAAGTTACAACAGCAGGACCGGTTTCATAACCGTTGTAGAAACCACCTCATATGTGGTTTCAACAACAGTTAGGAAAACACCTCCTGTAACGTTACAGATGTAAATGCAAACCGTTGTGATGACGGTTTGGGCACTCTGTAACGTTACAGAGGCATAGTGTGGACAGGGCCTTAGTATCCAGCAACCCTGGTGAAATGGACCACACAAAAACAGCATTAAATAATACAATTTTATCAACTTTGTTACAAAATCTGGAACATATATAGTATTTATAGCAATGTTTACTGACTGGTGCTGTCTGTTTTACTTGTGAAAACCATTGCACATGATCTTTACAACTTTGAAGAAATGGGTCTTGTAAGCTTGCTGACAGTCATTACTAGACTTTGAACTACCTACATGACATCATCAGCAGCTCTTTACTGACACCTGCTTTTATTGAACAGGTAGTGCTGTCAAAGTTACAAAATGGCTAAAAACTTTAAAACCAAGTACGTAAAAATCTAGTTTTTGGTATGAGATTTACTGGGAGTATGCTTATTTGGATTCTGCAATGTAGCACTTTTGGTGTCAGTGGCTCTTCAAGGCCCTTGGAAGTTCTTCTCAACAAGCCACTCAGTTCAGCTCTTGGTGTTGATCAATCTAGTCCAATATCCTTAATTAGAGCAGCAATTGGGCTAAGTAGCTTGGAGTCTCTGAATATATCAAGATACCTGAGTAATTGGATTAAAATAACCAGGATGAACACCTGTAGGTTACCCTTTCAATGCTTGCTAGAAAAAAAAACAACAAATGGTGCAGTTTTGGCTGTGTAAAGTCACAGTGGCTCCTCCGTATTGATAAGATCTGTCATGTTTATGATTTACAAATGCTGAGACACTATACTGAGAATGATATTGCAATAAGTATGAAATATAAGACATACTGTCTTAAAACAATAAGTAATTATAACAAGGGCAAAGATATAAATTCTATAAGAGGCCTAAAAATTGCACCATGGTTGGTCAAGAATGATAATGTACATGCATTTAGATATTATTTGGATACTTCAACAGATCCCACTCTAAGGAAACTCTATGCCAAGTATAGATAGGAGCTTTTTAAAAGCAGTATTCTTAAAGCTACAGGTAGATATAAGAAAAATCATACCAAAGCAAGAACCTGTGCTTGTAATTTTAAAGAAAGGGAAGATCTATTTTATGTAATTTTTTTCCTGCTGTTGGTATAATATTCTCAGAGCTAGATGTCTTTTCCCACTCTGGGCAGAAATTGTTACATCTGATAAACTGTTGCTGCTTACTATCATGTTTACAACTGATATATATATATATACAATTAACATAGTTGCACAGTATCTCAGAGCTATTGCACTTATCTGTATGAAATATGATTAAGACTTTTTGTAATCTGCTACAAGATGAGAACATTTTTATCTGATATATATATATATATTTTTTTTTATTTGTATGTTATATTGTATTGTGACTTGTATTTATTGTGTGTTTGTACTTTGTAAAGGTTTATGACTAAACAAATAAAACCATTCATCCAAGGGTCATCACTTATCATATCACAGGGATGTGGATTCTGATACTATGTCTCTTCTCAATCCTAGGGTGGCTCACAATATCAGGGCTAGCAGACATTTCGGGCTCGGTACTCAGTCAGAAATGTAGTGCATGTATAGTTTCAGAGACAGTGAGGGCACTTACAGAACCTTTTCCTACAGAGTCTTTAGGCAGAGTAAGGACATGGCAGCCTCAACAGCCAACTCAGACCCCCCCCCATGACTAACATCCCATTCAGAGAACACACTGAGATGACAGAGTACAATCACATCCTTACCGAGGCTAGTCTAACTAGAGTGGGGGGTCAAATCATAAGTGAAGATACTTCAAGTCATCTCTCAGGATGCATGGGTAACACTACCTGTTCAAGCAATCACACATTCACTAGGTATTACCGACCAGGCTCTACACTGCCCGAGAACACCAACTCAGCAGCCAAGATCCAGCTATCAGCCATACTCCGGAGCTAGTACACCATCGCTCTGTCCCACCCTGATGATATAGAGTACTGCTACTTATAGTAACCCAGTCTGTAAGAAATGGAGTGCCATGGATATATACATAATACAATTGAAGTTTACTTACCTAGTAAAGGTGACTTTGTTAGTATATATTGATGGCACTCCAACCCACCGGGATGATCATGACATGTTGGGCCCAGAGCAGGTAGGCCAAAGTAAAGGATTACTCAATACTGAGTGATAAATATGTAAGCAATAAGACATGACAGGGTGTACATGGAACATATTTTACAGAACGCCCAGGGGCATAGTGCTGCCTCGAGCCTTCAGCCCCTAGAAGTGCAATAAAATCTGTTCCATGCACCCGAAGTGTCTTATTGTGCTTTTAAATTTTTTTTTTCGGAGGGGGCTGTATACTGTTAGAAAAAATAGTATTACTTATATAACAAAAAGCTATTGTTATCAGAATTTCTGATAAAGTAGTCCTTCCGCCAGGCATAAGATGATGTCATTCAATTTCTAATTAATATTCGTGACCCTACTAGCATACTCATTTGCATGTTATGTATGTTGCTGAGGTTTACTTCTTTACTCTCCTAGAGTGACATCTGCAGTTGTAGCCCCCCCAACCCCACACCCACACCCACACAGTGATGTTTTTTTTTGACACAGTTTAGCTTTTAACAAACTGTTGGAGACTGCTGTTGACTACTCAGATTGTGTTCAAAGGAGTTCTACAGAACCACGATGTGAGACACTGCCATTTATTTCAGTTTGAAACACACATTGCAGATGAAGACAGGAGCTGGTCAGGTGTGCGACGTTTACACACAGATGCTGGCTGTGACTGGTAGGTCGGCTGATTATTTTTTTAAACACATGCGAAGGAGAGGGAGTTTAATCAGTATCAGGGAGGGAGGGAGGGAGGAGACATGCTGTGGGAGCAGGAACGAGATTGGCAGCACAAACAAAAGAAAGACTTCCAAAAACAAAAGTCGGGGAGGGCCTCACTAAAAAAATGTTTGTCAGGTGCACATACCTAGGAGAAATGCAAGCCAATGCACAAAAATTGTTCAACCAGTTGTTGAACAGGTCAACACTATTTACTGAAAAAAACAGGCCAATCTGTCAAGAGTTAATCAGTAATCCCAGCTTTATTGCACAAGACATAGCGTAACAACGTGAAAAAGTTTCTTACCCTTGATAGCACAGCTTTGCAGAGTACAAATTGCCTGACAAACCTTGGTATTGTTTTGAGGATAACATCCTTTGTAAACATAAAGTTTTAATCCAAATGGACGCCTCTGAATCAAGCAAAAGGCATACAAAGAAACCCCACATCACACATGTACGTAGCAACTTTCAAGTCATCATCAGAGTGTGCACAAACAAGGAGGTGGCGGGTTCAAAAGGAATAAGTTTAAAGTGATAGACACAGTAAAAAGTGACTGGTGCTTAATAATTTAAAAATTGGTTACCAAAGTGCCAGCAAACAGTTATAAATAGATAAAATTTGCAAAAGACATAAATACATCAAACGATTATATAGCTGCCTTGTGCAAATGAGAACATCACCAACTGATATTAGATTGCACAGTATATTCACAATGCTGAGATGAAAAATGTAATTTACAACAGTACTGACTATTTTGTCCAAAATCAGTAATGTCTTATGTCAGCTTTTTATTGTTAGCAATGCTCAAAACGCATGGAAATTGTTGCTGTAATGGAGGATCTTAAATACATTGACCTTGTGCATTCACAATTGCTGAGATGTTCCTTGAAAAGCATACAGGACAAAGTAGGCTCTTTTTTTGCGGTACAGCAGAGCAGGAAAGTCAGGCTGACCGAAGTTGCACTAATGCAGTAGAGCAGGCAAGTCATACTGCATCGTGATGAGCTATATCGCACAGCAGGGCTGGCCAGTAATGCTGACTTGCTGATGTAAGCTCACTTAGAATATTAAAGCATAGATGAAAGAGCTCCTCAAGTACTGTGGGATTTTCTGATTATTAGAACATCTTTTTATTTTTATTGAGGCAGGCAAAAGACCAGCACAGCAGAGCTTTCAAGTCTTGTTGTCCGATAGAGGTTAATATGATCACATGGACATGAAACCCTGAGACATCTCAGCAATATATATTGAAACTGATCATAGCAGGCAAAACAGGCTTAGAGAACAACCAGCATAGCAGAGCCTTCAAGTCATGCTGTCTGGTTAAAGATAGATGAAATATCGAGAAAGAGCCTGTTATTTGATCCAGTACAGCAGAGCCTGCAAGTCATGCTGTCTGGTGGAAGGTCAAGAGAATTTTGACCTTGAGCAAACTCAGCATGTTGAATTTGAAAGGAAACATAAAGTAGCATATGCTGAGTACTGATAAATTGAGAGACCCTTTTATTTAGTCCAGTACAGCAGAGTCTGCAAGTCATGCTGTCTGGTTAAAGATAGATGAAATATCGAGAAAGAGCCTGTTATTTGATCCAGTACAGCAGAGCCTGTAAGTCATGTTGTCTGGTGGAAGGTCAAGAGAATTTTGACCTTGAGCAAACTCAGCATGTTGAATTTGAAAGGAAACATAAAGTAGCATATGCTGAGTACTGATAAATTGAGAGACCCTTTTATTTAGTCCAGTACAGCAGAGTCTGCAAGTCATGCTGTCTGGTGGAAGGTCAAAAACAATCTGACCTTGGGCAATCTCAGCATGTTGGGTTTAGAAAAGCGCATTGAAGTGAAAGTCATGTTATTTATGCAGGATATTGAAACTATTTTCTTAGATTCATATGTAGAGAGAAACTATTTGGAAAATATTTTTACATTTAATTTCTTCTACTTATATTTCTTTTTCAGTACTCTAACCTTTGTAAGCTAGAGATAGCTGTGTAGTTGTACAGTAGTTCCTCATTCAGACCATTTGGAGACAGGGTATTCAAAGTGAATATCCAGAAGGCTTCTCTTTGTTGAAGTAGTTTTTTGCATTTGCTTGCACGCATGTGCAAGGAACGTTTTGGGACAGTATGACTTTTTGGAGATGTGTGACTGTCCTGCTCAATGCAGTGCTCCATGTAGTGGGCTCATCCCTTATGCACCAATGGTTTGGCAGCAGTGGTCTTCATTTCAAACAAAAGCACCACTGCAATCAGCAATCCTAACATGTGTCTATTTAGCATATTTATGTCACTCTTGTCTCCAGCCCTCCTGCACGTCTGTGAGACCAGCTGTGAAAGAAATCCCTCCCACTTCCTCCGTCTGCTGCGCTTCCTTGTTCCCCGGCTCACCCTCCAGCTGCAAAAAAATCCCTTCCACTTCCTCCCTCTACCACTGTCCTCCCCACTCCCTAATTCCCCAGTTCACCCTCCAACTACAAAGCAATCTCTCACTGTGTTTACATGCACGGCTAGCATTACTGGGTAAGTAGTTTACGGCTAACAATAGACGTAGCCAGTAACTCCTAGCCGAGCGTATAGATGCCACATGTCTTTATTGGGTGCATCCAGATCTTTGCGCATTGGTGCGACGCATGGTGGCAGTCAGAGCTGCCTTCCTTGCTGGTGTGTGTGTGTGGGTGCTGCTGCACATCACTGCCTTTCAGTGCCCACTGTCTGTGTGCTGGGCCTGGTGGAGTAATGTTGGAGACTGCACGAGCAAGGACTGAAGAGTGCTGAGGAGGAGACCCCCCCAACTTTCAAGAAACTAAGGTAAGTAAAGTAAAAAAGTGCTTAGCCCAGTGCTGCCAGTGCCAATTTGGAAGAAATTTTGTGTTGGGTGACAAAACAAGCGCGCGACTGATACAACTGGAGAGTCCGATTAGTCCCACGGAGGCACGGAGTGAGTCTGATCGGGGGGGCTGCGCTGGCTGAGCTGACTGAGTGATTGTCACTGAGACAAACAGCAGCAGTTGCTCAAGTTCAGCTGACTGCCAGAGTCAGTCAGGGAGGGTTTATTATTACACTGACAATCAGGCTGCTGCAAAGGGAACCAGAAGGGAGCCATGGGCAATCGGCACAGGTCAGGACCACTATCACTGCCTAGAGTGAGTGAAAGCTCCATGGTCCATGGACCAGTTGGGACTGGGAGTTGCATTTTCCTAAAGAACAACACAGGCTGTTCTTGGACTAAGTCAGTCTGTGTCAGGCAGTTGTCAGTTGTGAGAGGCAAACTGCAGAGCAGAGAAAGAGAATGAGAGAGACAGACCGTGCATCTGGCAAAGCCAGCAGATATTCTGCAACTGCGAGAAAAGGAAGTAATTGCGTGCTTGTACAGTACAGCTTGGAAAAAATGATAAAGTGAAATCACAGAAGAGGTTTTAGTCAACCTAACCAGGAAAGACACCCTGTGAATGCTGTCATGCTCAGAGAGAGACTTCGCTGCATTTCAGGCACAGCACAGCCCACCACCTCTGTGAGAAAGCAGCTTTGTTTCTAGGAAGCTGCTCAGCCAGTATCACTGGCACTGCTTAGTAGTGACAACTAACTTACTCTTAGTTGTGGTGTGGTCGGTGGGGGTGACTGGCTGACTGACTGAAATAAAATTCTGGGACTGAGTAAATGTAACTGTGACCCGGCCACAACAACAATAACTAGCCTGCCTGTCTGGCTGAGGCTGAAGCTGAGCATGAGCAAGCGTTGCTTAACTACTACCTTCTGCTGATGTGTCAAAGTGCAGACTGGACAGCAGCCAGTTGGTTTAACTGGTATTAAGTACTACCCTTCCTGCTGGAATTTACTTCCATGATGTATATAAAATGTTTGGCGCTTGCTCCATCGGATGTGGCCAGGTGGGGTGGGCAGAGCCAGAAAGGGGCGAGGCTAGGGGTGGAGCTAGGGTGGGGAAGGGAGGGCAAGAGGTGGGGTGAGGTCTGTCCCTTATTTTTGAAATCCAGTGTTTGGCAACCCTAGCATTCGCATTACACTGATCAGCTGGATCAGTTCTGTTCAATTGAGCATGCGCTTTCAAGCAGATCAGCAACACCTTCCTATAGAGTATTTCACTCTTGCCACGGTTATTATTTATTTATTTTTTTATTAATCAGGAGAGACACTAAGCTGAAAGCTTGTTTACAGCACAAGGAAGTTAAGCGACTTGCTCAGGGTCACACAGTATGCAAGTGGGGGCTGTGGGATTCAAACCCAGGTCTGCAGGTTTGCAACTCAGAGCCTTAAACCACTGTGCTCTACTGCCTCCTTCCCCTACTACTAACTTTTTATGTGAAGGAGCAGCAAAAGCAGATATTGTGCATAGACAAAATTATTTTCATGCAGATTTCCTCAGAAATTGAGAAACTGAGGCAGTATCGTGCAATGGTTTAAGGCTCTGAGCTGCAAACCTGGAGACCTGGATTTGAATCCCACAGCCCCCACTTGCATACTGTGTGACCCTGAGCAAGTCACAACTTTCTTGTGCTCCCAGGTCACACCTGGAAACTAGCCCCAGCTTAGTGTGCCTTTCCTGGTTAACAACTTCTCCTTTCCCTTTCCCCTTTTCCCCCCTATTTGCTTATGTAGGAACCACTTTAGCATCTGGTGTCAGGAGTGTTTTCAGGAGCCTTTCACCTGTCTGATCCAGAATGTTGTAGAGTTTCTTCTCTTCCTGTCCCAGTCAGGGCTGCAGTACTCCTCTGTGAAAGTACTTCTGCCAGCCTTCTCAGCCTATCATGCACCTATAGGCAGGAAATCTGTGGCTCAACTTAAGATTTCCCTCAAATTTCTCAAGGGTATTCTGCACAGTAATCCTTTTGTCTGTAAGCCCTGGTTCTGGAATTTTTGATCAGGACTCCATTCAAACCTGGTACCTCCTGTAATCTTGGGTTTCTGTCCTGGCAAACCCTGTTTTTGGTTACAATGACATTTGCACATAGGGTATTTGAGCATCAAGCTATGGTAGTTGACCCCTTTATCTAACCTTTCATCTAGATAGGCTACCCTTTTGGACTCATCCTAAGACTGTGCCTCAGGTGGTGCCTGAATTCACTTTGAATTGAGCCCATCAACCTCCCTGTATTCTTTCAGAATCTGCAAAACCCACTTGAGGTGCACCTGTACTCTCTGCACATCCACAAGGCACACCACTTTTTTAATTTCAATTCATTATTTATGCCTTCCTTCACACCAGTTCCTGGCTACCCCAGATTCCTTCCACCACCAGCCAGCCCTCACCTTACCTCGGACTCTGTTGTTGCCCCCATGGAGCCTTGGTTTGCTCCCCCAGGTTATGTATGGTTTGGGGGTATATACCCTCACTGAGCCATGTACTGGACAGCAGGTCGCAAAGGTAGAGCTGGCCCAGGTGTACGAGGCCTCATGGGGAACCAAAACCAGGTCAAGATTCCTAGTTTTCTCCCCAGATCCCAGATGATGTCAGTGCATGTGGGGGACCAGTGCACATGCAGACATTGTGCATGCACAACATGGGTCAGTGGTCAACATCATCCTCTCCCATGCTACCTCCTCTGCTGCACTGCCACCTGTGGTCACCCAGCAAGCAGTAAAGTAATGGAGAAAGCTTGCCTCCGCAGAGGAGGAGAAGGACAATGTCCCCTGGGATGCTTGATCCTCCTGTCCTTCCTCCGGCTGGCCCCTGATGATCGTGGCTCATTCCAGAACCTGGGTCACTAGCATAACAAGTGGCAGTACCACCGCTGCACTGACAGGCTGGCTTGGGCACTCCACTGTTATCTGAAATGCACCAAGGATGTCTGGCAGTCCCCTAAGTTGTTTGTGCCCTTTGCCCAGTGTATGCTGGGCATTACAGTGGTAACTAAGTGCTTCTACTGGTGGATAGCTTCCTGCATTTCATTCTGTTACCAGAAGGCTGTCAAAACCATTCCTTATAAGAGGGCCCAGTGGTGCAGAGGCTGAAGCACCGAGTGTCACATGACCCATCACATCAGCGATCCCGGTTCAAGAACAGGCCAGGATCACTGGGGGTCAGAGGGGGAAGGAGGAGTGAGAGTCCACAGGCAGCTCTCCTCCTTTAGTGAAGGGGAACACAGCAATCTGCTTCTTGCCCGCCACCCATTGGAGACAGGGAATGCTTCCTAGAGGATTGAAGGGCACACCCACACCATGACATGACATGTATGTCTGACCTCGGGGACTGGGGTAAAAAAACAAACAAGGAGGAAAATCCCCTGATAAACAGGATGATGGCCAGTGACCCTGCTCTGCTCCACCCCACCCCATGGCACACAGTCACCCAACGAGGTAAGCAAGTAGTTGGAGTAAGGCCTGGGACAGTGAGAGACGGGCTGGGGGTTACCATCAGAAGGGGGGGCTGCTCAGGGAGAATGGGAGACAAATAAACAATGGGGGGAAAAAAGCATTCCTGTTACAGTTACTGGGCACATCACTAGGGGCACTGTGGCCCTTGCTGCTTGTTTTAGGTCAGGCTCAGCATTCAAAATCTGCTTGGCTGCTACCTGGAGTAAGAGCCATTTGTTCACTAAACAGTACAGTCTGGACATTCTCTCTTGTAGGTCACCTGACCTTGGCCTGGCTGTACTGCAAGGCTGTCCTCCCTTGGGGAGGGGGTAGTGTGAACCGCTGCTTGCCTATGCCTGAAAGTGTCCGGATGGTAGCGCATTTCATGCACACTAAGACAAGCCACATACAGGCACTTGAGGACATCTCCATGGATGCAGAGTTCATTCGTTATGCCACTCCATGTGGGCAACTACCGGAGGGGCAATGAAATAGTGGAGGAAAACCCCTCTGGTCGCAGAATGACATCCAGCCTCATAGGCCACCGCACCGACAAACAGGAAACCCTGCCATGCCAAGGCATGAACGGTAGGTTCTCAGGCAGTCAAGTGATGGGGCTGAGAGGACAGGGTAGAAGTGGGCTGCCAGAGGCATAGGAAGATAAAGTACATATGAAAAAAAAGAAGCTAGCTGCATAATCACTTTCCACGACCTACTAACACAATCCATGCCTGAATTACACCATTTTATGACATCTGTATAGGAAGAGCATGTGCTGCTTGCCATTGAAGTCTATAAAGCATCATTTTCAAACACTATTTTTGTCAGTTTAAGTGGAAATTACATAAAACCGTACTGAACAGTCAACTAACAAGAGCCCTGTTAGTTGACCAATGGCTTCGATTTTACAAAATGTTCACTTAAACAGCCAAAGCAGTGCTTGAAACTGACACTCCATAGACTTTGATGGACCGTTCCCCCTATTCAGAGATCATAAAACATTAGAGCGTGGAGGCAGTGCCGTCTGGTATGAAGTGGAAAGGGATCATGTGACTAGCCCCTTGGGGGCAAATTATGATCCCTTCCCTTCCTTGGGGGACTGTTTTCAAAAATTAAACTAGTACCAAAGAGGTTTTTCAATTGAAGTAATCGAACTTCAATTATTATTATATTTTTTTAGCATTTATACAGTATATTACGAATAGAGAAAGGATCTTTGTTTTTATTTCCTTGTAGTCAGTTATTTGCAATTAAGTGTGTTTATTTTTATCCCAGCCTGAGGATGACTGTCTGATTCCCTGCCAGCCTCCTCGCTTACTGTCTCTTCTGCCAGTTCTTAGTTACACACACACACACATACACACACACACACACAATTGCTTAGTGGAAGGGCAGTGTGACAAAGTGGGTAGGGCTAGTGGGATGTTGGAAATGTATCACCAATGAGGGGAGGGAGGTGGTGCTGGCACTGTATTGCTCACTGGTAAGACTTCACCTGGAGTACTGGCATGCAATGGAGCCTGCCACGGGGGGGGGGGGCTGGTCAGGAAGCATGCTGCTAAGGCTGTGTGGCCCTCAGGAGCCTGGGTTCAGGGCTTAGTTGAGTGATGGGGGCTCGGAAACTAGACAGTGATGGGTTAAAGACTAAGGAGGTGAAGCTGCAGTTGCACAGTAAGTGAGGTCATAGAGTGTATGATGGGTGTCCAGGGTCCAAGGAAGGAAGATGTGTACAGGTGGTCTAGGAATGGGAGGGAGCAAAGGAGGAAGGTGGGTGTCGGTAGTGCCGGGGGAAGGGTGTGTGTCCAGAGTCCAGGAAATGAGATGCCTTTGGGGGGAAGGGAATGGGAAGAGAAAGACAGGGGCATCTAGGTTGCTGGGGAGAGATGGAGGAAGTTGTTTGGTAGAACAGTGCCTAAGGTGTCGAGGGCCAGGGAGGGTGTCCAGTGTACCAGTGAGGGAGGTGTCTGGTGGGCTGGGATGAGAGTTGTCTGAGGGGTGGGGCCAGGAACTGGGAGAATCCAGGAAGGAAGGTTCCTGAGATGTCATGAAGGGAGCAAGAATGGAGGAGTGAGAGACTGGAGAGAAGAGGGTGCTTGTGGAGACTATGGAGGGAGTATGGGTGTTGGGTGCAGGACTGAGGTAAGGCTGCATGGATGAGGGAGGTGGTGATGGGGGATTAGTGTAGGGCCGTAGAGGGAGGCGGGTAGTGTTGGGGCTGTGGAGGGGGTGGATGCTGTCATGGGCTGTAGAGTTAGGGTGGGTAGTTCCGGGGGCCATATAAGGAGGTGGGGCTAGTATCTTGGATTGTGGAAAGAGGTTAGCTAGTGACGGTGGCAACACAAGGAATTCAAGCTACTGTCTGGGGCTGTGGAGGATGACGTATGGTATGGAATGGAATGTGTCAAGACAAAATGTATAGGATGGGTGAGTGGTTTGGTGCATCATGGGTCTGGGAGATGATGTTAATGAGGGGGGCATGCAGGACGTGCTTATGTCAAGGGTATGGCAGGTCTCAGCTGACTAGGTGGAAGGAAGGTGTCAAGGTTACTGTGAATGAATGAGGTCAGTGTTTGTGAGAGTGGCTATGGAAGCCAGGGAGTGCTTTGGGGGTGTGAAAGAAGTTCAGAGAGCATGACTGAGGGGTTTTGATAGGTTGTAAAGAGAAGGGAATTCAGTGATACATAGATACATACAGTAAATCGATATATAGAATGTGACGGCAGACGTAGGCCACTGGGCCCATCCAGACTACCCATTTTATTTTGTTTTTTTAATTGACCCTGTTTGATCCACCACACAGTTTTTTGCATAGAAACAAACAGAATTTGATGGCTGCTAAGGACTGCTTGGCCAACTTAGTCTGCCCATTTTCCCTACCTGTTTCATATACCACAGATCCTAAATGATCTGCGGCCTTACCCTCTCTTTCCCTTCACTAGAGTTCCTTTAGTCTGTCCCATGCATTTTTTTAATTCCCCTACCGTTTTTGCCCCTACAACCTCTGCTGGGAGGCTGTTTCATTGCACCCTTTCCATGAAAAAATACTTTCTCACAGTACCCCTAGGTCTACCCCCTCTATTTTCGTATCATGGCCCCTTGTTCTTGGAACACCTTTTTTTAAAAGATACTACCTTCTTATACCTTATTTACTCTCTTGAGGTATTTGAAAGTCTCTATCATTCCCCCCTCTCTCTCCTCCAGGGAATACATATAAAGATCCTCCAGTCTCCCCTCATATAACTTTTGATGCAGCCCCTGCACCATTTTTGTTGTCCTTCTCTGAACCGTTTCTACCCTGTCTATGTCCTTCTGGAGATGCGACCTCCAGATCAAGGATTAGGACCTTTGAGTCAGAGATTCTTTAATGGAGGTTTCACGTCAAAACAGATTACAGCAGTCAAGAACAGTATTACAGTGATACAGAACAAAGATTAGATAACAATGGATAAAAGGGAGTACATATTCAGTGATGTCTAAACTCAATCTAGTTAGCTTGCATAGAGCCTTGATTGCCATATGATTATCCACAGGTCCTGTTCCTGCTTTGTGGTTGCCAGCACCTCCACTACTAACTGGTATGTTGCCCTGGGGTTTCTGTGCATTATGAGCATAATTTTGCACTTTTTGACATTGAGGCCAATTGCCATACCATGGACCACTCTTCCAGCTTTTTATCAGGTCCTCCCCCAATTTTACCACCTCCCAAGTGTGTCTACTCTGTAGATTTGTATGTTATCCGATCAAGCATACCTTCCCTTCCAGCCCCTCTGCTATGTCACCAATAAAGGCATTGAAAAAGACCGGTCCCAGTACTGACTCCTGTGGCATCCCACTGGTGACCCTGCCTTCTTCTGATTGAATCCCATTTACCAAAACCCTCTAACTATTGTTACTCAGTCAACTTTGTACCCAATTATACTACCTTTGGATCCACTCCTAGGCTGTCCAGCTTGTTTACCAGTCTTCTATGTGGAACTGTGTCAAAGGCCTTACTGAAATCTAGGTAATCCACATTGACAGCTCCACCCTAATCTAACTCCCTTGTTACCCAGATGAAGAACTCAATCAGGTTTGTTTAGCAAGATGTCCCACCTGTTATCCCATGCTGCCTCGGATCTTGCAAGCTATTGGTTACAAGGTATCCCATGATCCTTTATTTTAGTACTTTTTCCATAACCTTGCCCACAGACGAAGTCAGAGTAACAGGTCTGTAGTTTCCTACCTCCTCCTACTTGTTCCCACTTTTATGAAGTGGGACCACATCTGCACTCCTACAGTCTGCACTACTACAGTCCCCTGAATCTTCCTGTTTCTAGTGCAGGCTAAACAGGGCCATCAGATGTGCTGTCAGCTCTTAAGTTCTCTCAATATCATGGGGTGAAACCCATCTGGCCCCATTGCTTCACCCATTTTTAGTTGTCCTGATTCCTTGTGGACTGTCCCCTCTGTAATTGGCTATTGTCCACCTCCCTTCCTTTGCCACCTTTATCCCCTATCTTTGGCCCATCCCCAGCCCCATCCTTTGTACATATTGAATAAAAAGTACTTGTTCAATATGTCTGCCTTCTTCTGGTTGTCTTCTACACACTCCCCTTTTGTCTTACTATCCCAGCCTTGTTCTTTCTCTCTTGTCTTTATCCCTTTTTTACTGAGTTGGCAATGTTCTCCTATGTTTGTGTCTTGGCACAAACCAAGACAAGCCAAACAGAGGCATTTGATGACGCCCGGAGGTGGAGCTTGTTCATTTTGCCACTGAATATGGGTGGCTACTGAAGGGGCAATAAAAAAGCAGGAGAAAGACCTCCTCTGGCTACAGGATGACATCTGGCCTCATAACACCTGCACCAGTGACCAGGCACCCTGCCATTCTAAGGAACAAACAGTAAGTCCTGGGGGGGGGGCGGATGACAGAGCTTAGAGGACCGCCGTGTATAAACATAGAAACATAGAGTTTGATGGCAGATAAGGACAGCTTGGTCCATCCAGTCTGCCCATTTCCATACCTTTTGGATAAGCTGCAGGTCCTAGTAAACCAACAGCCTACTTTTTCCTACCCCCACTAGAATTGCCTTATGTCTGTCCCATGCATTCTTGAATTTCCCCACTGTTGTTGACTCCACTACTTCATCTGGAAGGCTGTTTCATGCATCCACTACACTCTCTGTGAAAAAATACTTCCTCAAGTTGCCCCTGAGACATCTCCCCTCTATCTTCAAATTGTGCCCCCTTGTTCTTGTACATCTGCTACCATCTTGGACTTTGTTAATTCTCTTGAGGTACTTGAATGTTTCTATCATGTCCCCCCCTTTCTCTAGAGTATACATATTAAGCTCCTTTAGTCTCTCTTCATATGGTTTCTGGTGCAGACCCTACATGATTTTAGTTGACCTCCTCTTGACTGCCTCCATCCTGTCTATGTCTTTGCGGAGATGGGGTCTCCAGACCTGCACACAGTACTCCAGGTGGGGTGTACTCTTCCCCTCGGTTTTTGTTTCCTAGGTGCATTACTTTGCACTTCTTTGCATTGAATCTAAGCTGCCATACTTTTGACCATTCCTCCAACCTTGCCAAGTCCCTTCTCATCCTTTCCACCCCCTCTTGTGTATCAATCCTGTTGCAGATCTTTGTGTCATCTGAAAAGAGGCATACTTTTCCTTCCAGCCCAGAGGCGTAGGTGGATAAAGGACATATGAGAAAAGTCCAGGCATCCACCATTCTTTCTGTGAAAAAAAATACTTTCTCACATCCCTCCTGATTTAATAATGATAGTAATAATAATAAGCTTTATTTATTGAGAGTGTTCAGGAACATCAAGGCTCTTTACATAAAAGAATAAAAAGAACAAGATAAAAATAAAACACACAATATAAAACAAATAGCCAATAAAATCCAGCATAATTAGGCAGCATATGCTTGGCGCCACAAATATGTTTTTAATGCCTGCTTGAAACCCTCCATGGTCATGCACTCCCATAGCTGATGGGGTAGAGAACTCCAAAGGACTGGGGCTGCATACATAAATGCACGGGATCCTGAAGATTTTAAGGACACCCTTGGAATCTCTAGAAACCGCTTGTCAGCTGAGAGGAGTAATCGCTCATGGTGGTAGGGGGACAGAAGCTCTTTCAGGTAGTCTGGGCCAAGTCTGTGTAGGGCTTTAAAAGTTAGAAGTCTGACTTTGAAGGTGATCCACCACTGAATCGGCAGCCAGTGCAGTTTGCGTAGCTCCGGCATGCTATGACATGTCCGTGGAGTCCCCATCAGCAACTGGGCTGCTGTGTTCTGCACCAGCTGTAGGTGGAGGATATCAGCCCCCGGTAGCCCTAGGTAAAGGAAGTTGCAATAATCGAGGTGCAAGGTCACAAAGGCGTGGACCATTGAAGGAAGATTACCAGACAGAACAAGGTGCTTGACCCTGGTGATGTTCCTCAGGTGATAAAAGGATGACTTGACGACTGCCGACACTTAAGATCATAGTGTCAGCCCAACATCAAGTATCACCCCCAGGTTCCACACCTGTTCAGAGGCAAGAAGCTGGGAGCCCCCCAGGAAACGCCCCGTAGGCTGACCAGCCCCTGACCCCCCTGTCTGGCAGCCTGGGTCCACGACCATCACCTCAGTCTTTCCCGAGTTCAACTTCAGCCATCTGGAATTCATCCAATCCTGGATTTCAGTGAGGCAGTTATTAAATACTGAGAGAGTACTATCCTAGTCAGGTGCAAAAGACAGATAAAGTTGGGTATCATCAGCATAGCAGTGAAACCTCAGCCAATACTGTCTTACAATGTCTCCGAGGGGCAGCATGTACACTGCGAACAACACTAGGGGCAGCACAGAGCTCTGAGGGACCCCACATGACAGAGAGAGAGGGTCAGAGGAATAAATCCCTACACAACCCTCTGAGTTCTGCGAGTGAGGAAGGACTTAAACCACCTGAGGACTGTGCCTGACAGCCCACAGATGAATCTCAGATGCTCAAGCAGCACCCCTTTTTCCATGGTGTCAAATGTTGAAGAGAGATACAGAAGTACCAAGATGGAAGGACTTTTCCAATCTCTCACCATCACGAGATCATTGAGCACCTGAACCAGATCAGTCTCGGTACTGTGCCTCTTTCAAAAACTGGATTGGAGAGGTTCATAGATGCTATGGATGGTCAAATGGTTCTCCAACTGTACAGCCATTACCTTCTCAATCACCTTCCCCACAAAGGGGAGGTTAGAGATAGGTCTGTAGTCGGCAAGGCAGTCTGGGTCCAGAGAAGCTTTCTTCAGGAGGGGTGTCACCACCGCCTCCTTCAGGGAGCTAGGAAATTCACCCGACTCAAGGGTGCACCAGACTATCTGTGCCAGGACTGGGCCAATGATGTCACAACAACCCATAATCAAGGAAGTTGGGCCCAGATCCAAACTACAGCACATAGTGTGCATACCGTGGACAATCCGTATAACATCCGCAAGCTCCAGACGGTCAAAGGTACTCCAGGAAAAGAGAGGGAAAGTGACTGAGCACTGATCAATCGCATCCACCCTAAAGTGTGCTGGTTGGATCTCTGCCCTGATGTCAGCCACCTTATCTGCAAAGAACTGAGCGAGCTCATCACACTCCAATTGTGAAAAAGTTCTTTAAGACTGCAGACAGGCCGGGTTGCATAGCCTGTCTACAGTTCAAAAGAGCTGAGCCAGTTGGTTTTGAGCAGCAGGAATCTCCCTGGACAGGAACTCTGCCTTATTATGGGAGATTGTTGATTGATAGACTTGATAATGTTCTAGCAATCAAAGGTGATTGGCCTCCAGGGTGGATTTCCACCAGCAACGCTCTAACCTTTGTCCAAGTCACCATATCTCCCTCAAGGTCCCATCAAACCAAAGGGACTGAGGGTGAAGGGAGAGAGGATGAACATGGACAGGAGCTATAGAGTCCAGGGCTGTAGTAATGGCCATATTATAGGCCAGAACTAAGGCCTCTGGACTCCCGCTTGCCAGAGAAAACTCCGATAGGACAAGTACAGCCACTAGGCCTTCAGGACTCACATCCCGTAAAGGTTGGTATCTGACCATCTCCACAGGGGCAGGCTTATGAAGGGGGGTGCAAAAATTGAATCCCATGGTGTAATGATCAGACCATCCAACAGGTTCCATCCCCAAATCAGAGGCTTTGATCCCCCGAGGAAAACCAGGTCCTCCCCCCTCCTGTTTCAAGTGGTAGGGTAGCAGTGGACCAGCCATGCTCCCACACTGCTGGAACACCACTCAGGCCAGCATTCCTCTGGGAGCTGGTCAACCACTCCCAAAGAACATACTGGCTATGTGTCCCCACCCATATTCTGGAATCTCCCCCCTTCCTGCTGAGGGGGTTTGGCAGGCTGTAAAGGGAGTGGATGCCAATTACTATCGGGCAGTGAACAAGCCAGACCCACTCACAGCTAGAACCCCCCTTCTCATCGACCCCCCACGGACTGGCTATGTTCATTCCTGTTCCATAACCCCCTTCCCACAAACTGGCCACCCCCTGCAACAGATCCCTCCCCTAGAGCAGACTTGCCATGTGTCCCTCCCTCACATAGCTGGAACCCTATTTCTACTGACTAGTCATCTCCCTGCAGTGGGACACCTCCTCTTGAAGAACATACTAGCAAAGGTGGTTGGTGGGATGTAAAGGGAGTAGATGCCAACATCTGGTTGGAATTATTCTAAATTAGCATAACATCTGTATACATCAGCTGAAGTTGAACCATAAATCAGGAAATGTATATAAGTCTTAAATCCCATATGCATTGTTTCATAAAATGCTGCAATTGGTTTGACAACACTCTCAACCCCAATCATGCACAGTATATTTGTGAGTACAATACTATTACAACCTCCCACGATGAACACACATTTCTATTTTATTTCATATACTTGGATGAGGAATCATGGCTTTGTATTTATCACTGTAACCTTTTTATTTATGGATTTGCATATAATTATATCGTCTAAAATAAGAGGTGATAGTGCAGTTTTTGTAACACTAACACACATTTATAAAAATGTTGGCAGAAAACAATTGTGAAACTGGAGATTACAACTTAAAAAAAGTTTATGGAATTTTTGAAACATGTACACACAATTTCAAAACGTAAAATAGGCACAATTTGGAAAAACACTATAATTAGTGCCATTTTCAGAAAACATTTGTGCAAATTGTGGGTACACTGTTGATGTACTTTTAGAAAAACATTGTTCTTGCAATTTTTAGAACTTGGCATTGAGAGTGTTGGAAACAGTGTTAATTTTTAAGAAAACATATAGGATAGTGTATGGCCTCCAATACTCAATAAGGCAATTCTTCACCCGAGTGTTTTCTATGAAGGCTGGTGACCTTGAGCGTGAAGCTCGAGAGGTCCCTCTGCCATCATAGAAAACATGATGGGGAAGATTTGCCGAGTTGTTTGGGAGGCCATACACTGTTCTATATAGTGTATGGTGCCCCAAAACAGGATCCCTTACATTTTCCAGGCAATTTCTCATTCCGGAGAATCACACTGCTCTTCTCTTCATCCTGCCAGCCAGCTCACACACAGGACTCACCAACTGCCCCCTGTCCTATGAATGGCACTGGAGCAGGCTGTTGCATTGTGACATCCTCACTAACAGAGAATGAAAAGTCATTCTGCATTACAGAGGACATCACTGCTGAAGCAGAATGACTTTTTGTGGTGTATGGATTTCCATCAGTGTCAGTGGCTCAGTAGGTAGCACACTCACCTCTGAGGCTGGGAGATCAGAGGACTGTGGGTTCAGTTCCCACATCTGGCACTTGGGTTAATATCCCAGTACTGACACTGTAGTGTAGCATGAGAGGGGTGCTGCACTTCTGAGGTGCCATCTTTCGGATGAGACATTAAACCGAGGTCCCATCTGCCTGGATTGGCAGTCGTTCAGGTGGATGTTAAAGATCCCATGGCACTTATCGAAAAAGAGTAGGGGAATTTTATTGAACAAGAAAATTACAAAACAAATCAAACAACAGAAAACTCATACAATTCTAGTAGGAACAATCAAAAAAAGGAAAAACACAAAAAAAATCATGTTACAGGAACATCAGAGTCAGTGATCCACAGTAAACATTTCCAGAATTCTAGAAGCATTTGAGTATGCATAGACTTTGAGTCTGCATAATATACTTGTTTTAAGTCAAATACAATTTTGTGTAATAATTCATCATGAGAATACTCCAACTATTGTAAGGTAAATAAATAATGAGCAGTCCAAATATGCCATTTCAATATTGTAAAGATAACATTCAATGTATCAGAATTCCATTTCCGCCATTTCCATGAAAAGGTTCCATACATTAAATTCACATATGAAACAGTTGCAAACAAAGGCTCATTCCAACAATCAGCAAGAAAGGCCCAAAAATCCTGAATATATGAACTTTGAAAAAATAAGTGTTCAATGGTCTCTTCTTGTTGTACACAGTTCAAACCACTACAAAATCTATCTGTCAATTGTTTGTGTTTTTGATTTGCCTTTATATTAATCCGTTCATGGCAACTCAGCCAATGTAAATCCCACATTCGTGGAGGAATCCTTGAATTCCATAAAAGAGTCAGAAGACAACCCCAGTAGGACTCTGGGCATTTATGGAAGACTACTGGAACAGCACAATTTTGTTCCAGTAGATGCTTATATAAATGTTTGTGATGAAGAGTCATAACCATGGTACTTGAAATTTTGCCACTGTTTCAGCCTTAGAAAAGTTTCCCTCATATAAGTAGATAATTTTAACTATTTTAAGAGTATTAGAGTACCATTGACGAAACCAGGGAGTACAGGATTCATAAACCCAAGGCTCCCAACCTTTTTCTAAATTAAATAAAAGGGGCTTAAGATTTGCCAACAAAAAGATACTATTATAGAAATATAAAGGATGAACCAAGTTCAAACCACCTGACTCAATAAGTGAATAAGTAATATTTCTTTTAATGGGATTAAGGCGACTACCCCATAAGGCCTGAAAAAAAATACTCAAAATCCTAGTTTCAAAAAGTTTAGGCTGGGGAAATACATAGCTTATAAAAAGAAAAACTGGAATTAAATACGTTTTAATCAAATAAACCCTCTTCTTTTTCCCTACTTTCTATTTATTCCAACATGCTACTTTAGTTTGAGCAATTTCTAGTTTAGGGCTCCAATTCATAATATCGAGAGGACTATCCCCAAACAAAATACCCAGCATTTTGATAGGTTCCTGACCTATTTTTATATTAGAAACCATAGATACAGATTGGCTCTGGGTCCCCAAACTTCTACCAATACATTTATCAAAATTCAAAGCAGCTCCTGAGACAGCCCCAAATACCACACATTGATGCACTGCTTCTTGTATGGAAGACACATTAGCTATGACTAAACTCATATCATCCACATATGCCATAACAGTATGTGGGGTGGTACACAATGGAGTGGAAATTGAAACAATCCTTTCAGAAGCATTAATGTTGTGAAGCATTGGATCCAGAAAAAAAGCATAAAGGATAGTGCTGAGAGGACAGCCTTGTTGAACCCCCTTCTGTAACTGTATCATGGGACCTTTCCAGCCATTAGCAATGGGAAATACAGTGGCAGTATGGTATAATTTTTGAATCCAGGATATAAATATAGGAGGGACATGATAATGGTGTAGAAGAAGCCACAAAAACCTCATGATTGACAGAGTCAAAAGCTTGTTTCTGGTCAAGAGAAACTAAGTACCCTTGAAGTAGAGCCACATTTCCCCTCTCAACTATTTCCCTCAACATGATTAGATGGTCAGATATATTCCTACCTGGGCTGTACTAAATTGAGCTGAAGAAATAACATGCTGCGCTATCTTCAGCAATCATAAAGCTAAAATTTTAACTAATATCTTAAAATCTGTATTAAGGAGGCTAAGAGGCCTCCAATTTTGAAGAAGCCTTTTGTCACCCTTCTTAAAAATATAAATCAAACCTCACATATTCATATCCAAGGGAAAGGAGTCACCTTGGAGAATATAATTAAAAACTGCAGCTAATTCTTGGCCTAATTCTGCACCTAATAACTTATAGATTTCATTAGGGAGGCCATCCAGGCCAGATGTAACTCCATTTCGCAAATGACGATAACTTCAGCAACTTCTGATTGCTGTATGTCTTGAATAGTGGATTCTTGTAAAGAGGAAGAGATGTCAGGGACTGCAATACAAGATAGATATGCTGAGGCCTCTGAGATATTTGTTTTCAAAGGACCAAATAAGTTAGCAGTATATGCCACGATATAGTTTTGAATATCTAAATGAGTTTTACATTCACGGTGATTAGCATCAAAAAGAACCTCAAATATCTTATCATCTAGTCTTTTTTTACAGTTTTCATAAGGGCACACTACAGAATAAGATCCCTGAGTCCCAAATTGTTTTTGATGTTTTAACAATTTAAATTTCTGTGAATGGTAAGCAGTCAGATCTGATTTTAAATTACTAATTTGACTAGTAAAGTTTTGTCCAGTAGTATAAGATAAAGTCAAAATATTTTGTAAATTGAGTCGCTTTTTCTGATACACTATATACTGTGAAGTGTGATCTTGTTTACTAAATTGCTTTAATAAACGAAACAAGTCTAATTTAGTATCAGACCACCATAATTGTAAATCATCATTTAGAAAAAAAAAACGGATTTCCTAGGTTGCAAAAAATATTTAATCTGGTCCAATAAAAGGGTATTGTCTAGTAATGACGTATTCAATTTCCATACACCAGGACCACTATGTCTATGCTGAATATCATCCACTTTGATAGTTAAAAGATTGCGATCCGAAAACTCAGCCACCACTACTATGGCTGCAGAAAGGAGTAAATGTCTGGATATAAAGAAAAAATCTTTTTTTTTTTTTAAATTTAACATCCTTTACTAATTATGACAAAAACACAAGGTAACAAGACATGGCATGCACTGACCACTACAAGTAGTACATATTGAAATGGGAATAATTAACAGGAAAAAGGTAAGACATTCAGAGAAAATAATAACTAACACTACCTTAAACATAATAAACCTCCTACCCCCCAACCCATGGTGCACTTTCCCTTAGCCTAATATCACAGTACTAAATGAGAACCAAAGTGATTAACAAATATATAAATTAATAGAAAAACAATAAGTGGCCATAACAAAGACATTAGGGGATCCCATACAAAACAGAGGAAAGCCAGAGGAAAAGGGAGAAAAAGAAAGAAGAGAGGCTCATGAACCATCTACCTCACCTTGTCAAGACAAATAGAGGGCATTTAGCTTCCCCATTTGTTATTAAAAGATGATTGACGGTGGCGTACACTCGCAATTAAGTTCTCAACATGGAGTGCAAATGATATTTCATGCAGCCATTCAGTGTAAGAAATAGTAGCCTGATCCATCCAGTGTCTAAGCACCAGTTTTTTGACCACCATTGAGATTAAGGCCATGTAGAATCTTCTCTCCTTCACTGAAATACTGGAGTAATCTCCCAGAATACATATGATGGGGGAGAAGAGGCCCTGTAGCCCCAGCAATGGGTCTGAAGTTGATTCAATTTATTTCCACAAGGAAGATATTTTTTCACATGACCTCAATATATGGAGGAGCGAACCTTCCTCCTTGCTACATCTAGAGCACATACTAGAGGGAAGGTGCTTCATTTGAACCAGTTTAAGAGGAGTATAATACAAGTTATTTAAAATACAGTATTGAGCTACCCTATAACGATCTTGAGTGTGGTATATATATATAGATCTTTCCATATACGTTGCCAATTAATATCTACATCAGGGAAGAAGGCTTGCCAGATCTTTGACTCGGCAACCGAGGGAGGTTGCGGGTATGTGAGAACAAGTTTATACAAAGTAGATATGCCATGCTGCTTGCTAGCTGGGATCTTAATTTGCTGAAGAAAGGCATCAATATAGGAGGGTTTGGGTTATTTCCTGAACACTTTGATTAGTATGTGCTTAAGCTGTAGAATTTTAAAGGCTGCCCGAGACGTTAAACAGAAATTTGTCAAGAATCTCTTCTGTGGCCAAAATAGAGTTCTGTGAGTAGAAATTGGCAACGATATGTTCAGAAGAGAGTGGTAACCAACTTCAAGATATAGGAGCACCACCTATTTTGAGATTCAAGTTGGCTTAGATTGGCTGAGAAAAATCAGTGTTTGGGGATATCTTACAGTAACTGAACAGTTGAGAAAGAACTCTTAATGAGATGCCAATTGGGAGAGACTGCAAGGTTTTTGGTATATGCTTTATAGATGTGTAAAAAAGTGAGGATGGGGCTAGCTTATAAGCAGCCAACATGTCCGATTCGATGTGTAACCAGATTGGGACGTAGTCGTGGTGAGTGAGGAGTTCAGGTAAAGAGAGCCACTTCCCACATTTGTACAGATGACAAGCCCAGTAATAGAATAAGAAATTAGGGAGATGCAGGCCTCCTAGATCCTTGGGTAAGGACAGCTTAAGATAGGATCTTCTGATTGCTTTATCCCACCAAATAAAGGAATCAACATCTGAATGAATACGTTGAAAAAATGACAAGGGTAACCACACATCCAGCATATTTAATGGGTAAAACAATCTGGGTAGGACATTCATCTTAATAGTGTTAATTCTGCCCCATAACGAGAGAGGGAGCTTTTTCCATCTTACTAAATCCTGTTGAATATTTTATCACAGGTCCTCCAGAGTAAGTTTACGCAGTAAGGATAAGTCCAAGGTAATGTAAATACTTAAGTATTTAATGGACCGGGGGGTCCATTTCATCCCAAACTTGCCAAAATCTGAACTATATGTTAGGTGATTAAGGGGAAAGATTTCGGTTTTACTGATATTGAGTTTGTAGTTCAAGAATTTCCCAAAAATATCAATGATATTCAGTGCCTCTGTTAGAGAAGAGACCGGATCTGACAGATGAAGCAATATATTATTTGCATAGACCGAAAGCAGAGGGGCTCTATCGCCTACTGATATGCCGGTGATTAAGGGAGAAGATTTCAATCACCTGATAAGGGGTTCGAGATATATGTTGAAGAGGAAAGGAGAGAGCGGACATCCCCGCCGCGTACCTGAGAAGAGAGGGAAAACGTCAGAGAGTACTCCATTGCAGTGTATTCTAGCCCAAGGGGAGGAATATAAAGCTTGAATCCATTGAATAAAGTCATTAGGGAAGCCCATTGTCTGTAGCGTTGCCCACACGAAATTCCAGTCCACCCTGTTGAAGGCTTTTTCTGTGTCTAAAGAGATTAATGCCATAGGGGTAGGGGACGTTTTTGCCAACTGAACCAGATACGACAATTTACGGAGGTGGTCTGCAGGGGTTCTACCTGACACAAATCCTATTTGTTCCGGACTGAGAAGATGGGTCCAGACTTGTTCAAGTCTACTAGCGAGTATCTTGGAGAGAATTTTAATATCACAATTTAATAGGGAAATTAGACGGTAACTCGCTGGAGACTGGGGTGGTTTGTCTGGTTTAAGGAGAAGGATAATTGAGGCTTCTAGCAGAGATGTATCCTGGGATTGCTCAGAAAGTATATATTGATACAAACACAGCAGGCTAGGTGCAAGGTCTTTGGCAAAAGCTTTGTAAAAGTTTGATGGTAGGCAATCTCAGCCAGGGGCCTTATCCAGCGCTAGATTATGAATAGCTGATAGCACTTCTTGAAGGGAAATGGGAGCAGATAAAAAGGACTGCTGTGTAAGAAAGAGAGTGGGTAGAGATGAGGCAGTCAAATATTCTAGTAGCTCCCTTTGTGACAGGGGTGAAGGACGCTGGTTGCAAAGAGAAGAGTAAAACTGTTTAAAAATAGAAGCTATGTCTCTAGGATGTGTTTTAGTGATCTTGTCTGGGTCATTAATGGAGGAGATGAACCTTGATGCCTCTAATTTCCTCAGACGCAGGGCTAGTAGGTGACTCGCTTTCTCCCCTTGCTGTATGTATTTTGCCTGAGTTCTTAGTATGACAAATTCTGCTTTTTCTTGTACTAGACGAGAGTACTGATTCCTTACATTCAATAGTGTTTTCAAGAGATCAGAAGAGGGAGAGGAGGGGAGGGATTGTTAGAGTGAGTGGATTTGAGCCAAAAGTGAGGTAATGGTAGCCTCTCTCTTCCGTTTACGGGTAGAGAAGAGCCTAATAAACTCTCATCTCAAAAAACACTTCAAGGCACACTATTCATGGTCTGTTCTTGCAACAGAGCCTTGGTAATTAGCAACAAATACTTGAATCAAATCAGTGATTCTGGTAATAATGTAATCTTCCTTTAATAGCTGCGTATTTAGGTGCCATACTGGATCCCTTTGGAAATTATGGTCTAACAGGACAGTGACCCAGGCCACAGCGAGGTCCGATATAACTATCAGTTCTATGGAGGAATCTTTTAAACCATGTATAAGCGAGGGGCTGAGTAAGATGTAGTCCAGCCGGGACCAAGTGGAGTGCACCACTGAGTGAAAAGAAAAGGAGCGGACCATAGAATTTTGTAATCGCCATGGGTCACACAGCCCAGCAGAATCAAGAAATTCAGCGAATGCCTTCTGGGCAATGGAGAGGGGCTTGAGCGGGGAGTTGGAATGATCTAAATCCTGGGTGGGTGGCAGATTCCAGCCCCCCCCCCCAAGTATTACTGGAAGAATGGAAAATATTCGCAGTTTATTCAGCAGGTCTAGGAAAAAGTCAGTATTCCCCCCCACTGGCCCATACACACTCCCAAGAACTACTTCAGTGTACTCTAGTAGGCCATGAACCAACACATATCTCCCTTGTGGATCTATGATGGTTGTTTTTGGCTGAAAGGCTACAGACCAGTGAATCAGGATGGCGGTTCCACCACTGGCTGTCAACATACCAGATGCGCAGACTTGCCCGACCTCCTGCCTATGCAAGCCAGCAGCTTCCCCAGGGAGGAGATGGGTTTCTTGAATAAAAGAGATGTTGGCATGCAATACTGATAAATGTTTAAGAATCTGGATTCTTTTGTTCAGTTCACGAGCCCCTCTAACATTCCAGGTTATAAATTTTTTCAGGCCATGGTCATTTAATTTAATGAAGCACCTTACAAAACCAGTCCCTTGTTATGAGAAAGTACACAGGGAGATCCCCCCCCTCAACAAATATTCCTTCGAAGCTATAACATTGGCATTCTCCCAGATCCAAGAAAAAAAAACAACATTAACTCCAACCAGTAAAACAGCTGCAATATGTTGGATACCCCAATCATTAAAAATAAGGAAATGCGGAGCGCCATGGTTATCAAATACCCCACCCATGGTCAATATCCTCTTACAACTATTTACAGTTAACACTCTACCCGACCTTAAATCCCACTGGTATACCTTATGTACCCTATCGTAGTTACTGTCTATGATCATATCTAAACATACATAACGAGAGATATCTGGTTCATACATAATGTGAGTCACTGATCCCAAAATAGCCACAGATATAAACCATCCTGAGGACCACAAAGTATTCCCCATAGTGGCATAAGCTATTATAATATATCCGAGGGTAACTAGGGTACTCCAACCCCATACACCAGTACTTGTGGCTGGCTATTCCTAAGCTGATGCCACCCCTCCCCCCAGGAACCCAACCAATAAGTAAACAAACATTGTCCTAATCCTAAAGGAGAACACCACAGGATTGTGAGAAAGGAAACCATTCATAGGTAGTCATATTATTACCAGCCTATTGTCCAGGGAGAAGCCTCGTAGCAAAAGCTCTGGGTGAGAAAGCGAGAGAAAAAGAAAAGGGGTGGGAAAGAGATGACTGCAGAGATAACCTAATTGAAGGCATGAAACACTGATGCAGAAGGAGGCAGAAAAAACTAAAAAATAAAGGGAAAGAGAGACAGAAGTCATGAAGTGAAAGATCAGGAAAAGGCAGACTGAATGTGCAGGGTCTTAGCTTCGTCACCACTCACCAGTATGGCAAAACCAAGAAGATTTTATGAAAGGGGGAATATAAAGTGGATAGAGAGTTAGAAGCAAATAGAGAGGAAACAAAAAATAATAATTTCTTCCTTGATTATTTTAAAACAAAATAAAGATAAATCAAGCAGGATTTAATGTGCCAGGTGGCCTATCGTAGATGTGGCTGTTTCCCAAGGGAACCGAATTGACAGCGAGCTAGTGACACACCACAAAACAAGCCCCAGGGAAGCAGCCAACTGAATAAAAAGGGTCCGCAGGAATAAAATGCCTCAATGGTAAGTGGATTCCTCCAGAGCTTCAGGCCACTGTTCGTCTCCATCTCAGTCCACTACCGTCATCTCCTTAGTAGGGATTACCTCCTCTCTTGTAGGCTCCATCCGGACCGATCGCCTCCATGGTAAGCAAACTGGAAAGCATTTAAACAACCGAAGCTTCATTGCAGCTCTTATTATGGCCTGCAACATTAAGATTTGAACAGTGAGGGTAGCGTCTTGCTCAATTCGACCTGAGCTTGGTCAGCAGAGTCAAAAGAGAGCCATACTCCATCCACCAAAACCTGCAGGCGAGCAGGATAGGCCATTCGAAATTTGATACTATCAGCAATCAGTTTACTAACAATGGGATGAAAAGTGGCTCTCTTCTGGCGGGTTTCTAGAGGCAGGTCCAGGGTAATCTGCAGTCGCTTGTCCTCCCAGTGGATAACATGCAGCTCTTTGACTTTTGAGAGGATGTGTTGCTTTTCCAGATAATTAAGCAGATGAATGATCATTGGGTGAGGGGAAGCAGACTCCTCCAGTTTCGGGTGTAGGGACCTGTGCGCCCTTTCAGTTAGATAGGTGGAATTGTGTGGAGAAGGGCCCACTATCTTGGTGAAGAGATTCTGGGTAAATAAAATTGCAGAGGAACCCTCAGCCCCTTCTGGTAACCCAAAGATTAAAATATTATTCCTCCTGCTGTGTCCCTCTAAATCTTCTGTTTTAAGTTGTAGCTTTGTAATTTGTTGCCTGAGCTTTGTAATCTCAGGGTCTGCCTTGTCATGCCAGATTTCTAAGGAGTGGGTATGTGCCTCGGTGTCCGCCGCTTGGATCTTGAGATCAGCCATCTCGCTGCGAATATTTTTAAGATCTGCAGCGATGTCTTGTAAAGTTTCCTTAAATGGTTGCAGCTCTTGTAGGAAACATTCCTCTGACAATGGTGCAGGAGCTGAAAGAGCACTCAATTGCTTAGCTGAGGGATGCTGAAGAGGTTTTGCTTTTTTGGCCTGCTTATCAGGTAAGACCAGGGGCGTGTGCCTGGGCAAGGTCGCTTTCATTTCGGCCTCCATCACGGCTTATTTATTCACCAGAAATGCCAAGGACCAGACAAATGACTTCCTCAAATAGGTAGGAACAGTAATATTAAGGTGATCCCCACAAGCCTGATCCAAAAGACGATTGATTATATTAGATATTCAGGAGGGGGGAGCGGGAGCCCAGGGAAACAGCAGTTAGCAAGCCAGACCCATCACGTGATCTCGATAAAGAAAAAATCTATGTGAGTAGCTAATGGACCTTTATGAAACATAGGAGTATGTGTAGCTGTAATAGACAAGTAAGCATCTTTAAGTTTAGCTGAATTTAAAACAGTATGTAAAAAATTTGAATCACAAAATATTTTTGATGTTTTGGAGGTATGAATATCTATCCCTGAGAGATAGGCCACAGTTAAAATCCCCTCCAAAGATAACATAATGGGAAGTATATGAAAAAGGTTGTGCAATTTTCAATAACTCAACCTGAAGAGATTTCTTTTGAGGTGCATACATGTTCAAAATTCTATATGACACTTTTGAGATTTTAACTCAGTCATGCTAAATGAAATACCTAAGCCTGAACATGTTTCTTGACCAAATGACCAAAAAGATGGGCCAAGAAACCAAGCCTTCTGAGCTTGCTTAGTTTCAGTTAGGGAATTGAATCTTACATCCTGCAGTAAAATAACTCCGATTGATAAGCAGGATAAAAAAGAAAAAAACTGTATCCCTCTTTGCTTGCCTTTTAATACTATTGACATTTATAGTATGTAATGAAAAGTAAGGAGCCATAGCAGTAAAGGAAAATCAAGAGCTTCTATGATGCCTCACCTAGTTTTTCCTTTCTTAGAGACACTTTCTTTATGTTTCACCTTAGCTTTAGCTTTACGTTTTTGGGACCCCATACAATCAACGGGAACCTCAGTATCCGTAGTTTGTTCCAGATGGGAGGAAACCATAGATGAGGAATCAGAGTCTGTGTTTTCAGAAGGATCAAGCAATAAATCATATCTATTACCCAAGGGGATAGTTTCTGGCTTTTGTACTTTAGAAACAGGTGACCCTTGTTTCCTACAATTCCTAGTATATCTGCTTCGAGGAACAATAGAGTCTGGGGGTGGTGGGTTCCATTGTACCCATAGGTACCACAGGGAGAGGGGTAGGTACAATGCAATTGTCACCAGAGAGATCTGTAGAAGTGCTGGGATAGGGAGGGGGTGCTGCATCAGGTACTTCTGGTACAGTAGTCACAGGTTCAGAGGCATCCCACTCCTTATCGGGGCAATGGTCTCCTGTGAATATTTGGGCAATGGTTCAGAAGGCAGGAGAGAAGGTCTCCGCTGCAAAGAAACTGAACTTTTTTCATTTAGTTTAGAACGCTGTTCCACTGTAATGAGTAATCTTTGTTCTTTCCCATCAGCTAGATTCAGGGAGTTATGGGCAGCCCAAGTGCGCTGCTGAAAGGTGTGGCTAGATTCTTCACACAGCACACATTTAGGTTCTTCCACACATTGATTACCCTCAGGGCCTAGTCACACGCACCACACATTTCATTTTGTCACAAATACTGCTTAAATGACTGACAGAGCCACATCTGTAACAGGCCTTTGGTTGGCCTGGGTAGAAAAGTACTCCTCTGTCCCTACCTAATAGGAAGCTATTTGGTAAATGCTGAATTCCAGTGTCAGTAGTTTTAAGTAACACCTTTACTTTCCAGCCCCCCGTCCAGAGATTTTCAGTGTCAAAAATGGCCTCAGGCTCAGTTAAAATTGTACATCTCTGTTGTAACCAGACTGTAATATCATTCAGACTAACCCTTTCATTTCTAAACAAGATAGTAACATTTTTTTGAGCAGGTTTAGTAAGAGGTATAGCAGTAAATGGGACCCATAACGGAGTATTTTTCAACTGATCGAATTTAGTCCAAAAGCGTTCTAACCCATTTAAAGTTTTAAAACTTATATCAAAATTGGGTTCCTGAGACACATGTATCACAGCATGAATTTTGTAGGCAAAAAATTTCATGGATTCTTTAAGTAAAGGCCTCCCAACAAAAACACAATCTGGCATAACATCTAGTCCACCTACATAATGCAGTCTAACAGCATTATGTCGTTTTGCTTGTTGAGTTGGGACAGAAAAACAGGATGCATAAGTTTTAGATGGACGAGGGGTATTGTATTTTTGGAAGAGATAACCCAGGGCCCTGGAATTTTAAACTCAGTGCAGCTGTTATTGTAGATTCAGCAGAAGAAGCAGTGGGAGCAATACCAGGTATTGTCAGTGTAGGGTTCTGCATTAATTGTATTTCTGGAGGCAGAGAAAGATCAAGGTCCTTAGAGAAATCCAAAGTAACACCAGCAACATCTAGATTATGAACGCAGATCGGTGATGCCCCAGAGCTCCAAGTCCCAGCTTCAATGTCCTTTTCCCAACCCGCTGCAAGTAATGCAGATTCAACAGACCAGTCCGTACTTGAAGTTTTTGCCATCGGAGATGTAGGGGCATGTTTTAGGCTGGCTAGAGTAGAAGCCGTATTTGCCATTCCCAACAAAACCCCAGGAGAAAGCTTGTCTGATGCCTCGCTCACAACTGCTGCAACGCTGGGCGATAGAGGCAAAGAAGAATGTGGAAGTGTCATCGGAGAAACAGACTTGTCAGTGGATAAGACAGGTTTGCTCAGTATCAGTGAGTCAGCAGAAGGAATACTTTTTGAAACAGAGACAGGTCGTTGTAAAGCTAAAATCTCCTGTCTTTTAGCCAGATAACATTTTTCTTCTAAAGCCAGCAACTGTGAGACAGAGTCAGTTGTTAAACTAGAAACAGCAGTAGGAAGGTTAGAAGGGATTGCAGACTGTTGAACAATAATTTTCCCAGGCACTACAGAAGTCTGAGTCATATCTGAAGTAGAACTGTCTGAGCAGGTAGCAGAAGACTGATTTAAAGGAACATCGGCAGTATCCATAGAAGAAGCAGCACTCTTTGATACAGCAGATAGCTTGGCCTCTAACAATTCTGGGACAGGGGAGGAGACCAACTCCCCTGCTTCCAACACCTCCATATTCTCCACCATCCCTCCTGGAGCAGCCATCTTGGCAGAATGCCAGGATGAAAGGGATCCTCTACAGGAGAGGAGGGGAATTTCCCCGGTGTCCTGGCCGAATTTCCCTCATTCACTAAAAATACCACCAACTGCTTAATCTGGTTCAAGGTCAGTTGGCATTCATCTGTATCCCTGTCCCCCGGGTCATGCCTGAAAATAGGCAGGATTTGTCTAGTGCACTTACTCGGTCAACAAAAACGAAATAAATAAATAAATAATAAAAATACACAACTGCATTCCACCATTTACTATAGTGCAATTCTTAGAAATTAGCATGGGAAGAATGTTTACATCTGTTCAATTGTCCAAAAATGGTGGTAGTGCAAGTTTTGGAAAATGGCTTTGGTATAATTTTGGAAAATAATGCTGGTGCCATATAGGTAAAATAGCTTTGCTGGTTTGGGGAAATTGCATTTTTTTTTTAATTCTGAGAAACAGCATTGGTGAATTTATGCAATTTCCTGGAAAATGTGCTAGTTTAACTTTATAGATGAATATACGAAGAAGCTAGCAGAAGAAGGCCATTTGGTCAGTCTAGCCTACTTGTATTGTAGGATCCACAGCTCAAGCTACTGCTCCTGCCCCCCCTCCACACATCCTCCCTACCATTATCCTTACCTTCCCCTTATGCCTATCCCAGCCTCTCTTATATCTTCCCGCTGTATTCAATGAGATCACGTCTTCTTCTGGCAACACATTTCAAGTGTCCACCACCCTCTGTTTGAAGATGTGCTTCCTGACCTCCCTCCCTCCTAAACCTCTCACACTCCAACTTAAGACTGTGCCCCCTCATGTTATGGTTGCCACTCAGCTTAAGAGACCCTCCTTATCCACCTTATTTATTCCTTTCAAATACTTGATGGTCCCAATCATGCCTCCTCCTCCTCCTCTCTCTCTCTCTCTCTCTCTCTCTCCCTCCATCCTCCAGGGAGTACATGTTCAGTACCCTCAACCTCTCCTCATATGCCTTTACTCTGCTGACCCATTATCATCTTTGTAGTCCTCCTCTGTACCTTCTCTAGCAGGTTAATGTCCTTTTTGAGGTTTGCGTACTAATACAGAACTCCATATCCTAGATGTGACCTTACCAGTGACCTGTACAAGGACAGTATAACCTTCTCTCTCCTACTACTGCCCCCCCCAGCTATGCATCCCAGCATTTAGTTTGCCCTTGGTGCTGCTTTTTTGCACTGTGTGGAGTGCTTCAGATCATTAGTGATCATCACTCCCAGGTCCTTCTCCTCTGATGCAGATACTCAAACTCCACCCAGGTAGTACTCTATCCTGGGATTCTTGACTACAGTATGCATAACTTTACATTTCTTGGCACTGAAGCCAAGCTGCCAGATCCTGGCACACTTCTCCAGCTTTTCCAGATCATCCTGTTGGTCCACTATCCCTTCAGCTATGTTCACTCTCCGACAGAGCTTGATGTCATCTGCAAATAAACACATTTTGCCTTTAATGCCACCCCCAATGGCACTAATGAAGTCATTGCACAACACCAGCCCCAGCACTGAGCCTTGTTGGACCTCACTGGTTACCTCTCTGGTGCCAGATAACTCCCCCCCCCAAAAAAACCACCCTTTGTATTCTGTCCCTCAGCCAGTTTTCCACCCATCTGCTCATCTTATCTAGAACCCCAAAGTCTACCAGCTTCCTTATTAACCTTTTGTGGGGCACTGCGTCAGAGGCCTTGCTGAAATCCAGACAGGGGATGTTTACCGCTTGGCCTCTGATGACTGTCTTAGTGACACAGTCAAAGAAGTCAATCATTCTTTTGACACAATTCCCCCCACCCCACCCCACCTTCCAATAATCCCATGCTGCCTCGCATCCTGTAGACCATGCTCCTCTAGATATTTTACCAACCTTTTGTTTAATATGGTCTCCATGAGCTTGCCCACAATTGAGGTCAGACTGACAGCTCTGTAATTCCCTGGGTCATTCTTGGGACTGCTTTTGTTTTCTTAACAATTATGTTCTGGCATCAACATAGTTTTCTAGAAAACACTATAGGCATAATACTTAAGAACATGGTGTTGGGTTTGCACATATTTGTGAAACGGGGCACATCTGAAAATAGTATACACAATGTTTTAGGGTATATTGGTGGCACAGACAGTAAATGAGACACTGTGGTGATAATGGGGCTTTGATGGTAAATAATTTGAAAAACCAAAGTGGTATACTTTTTTGGAAAAATTACAGAAATATTGCTTAACTTTTTAAAAAATTGCATATTTTTAGAGAACAGTGGCTGCATGCGCATGTCAGACTGGCTATCACAAAGGAAAATGTATTTTATTTTTTTTAATGAGGGAGAAACAGCTTTGTGCGAGAAATAGCAAGCTCAAGAAAGTGCAACATAAAGTGACAAAAGATTGAGGCAATGATCCTTAGCAATTTATGGGGTAAGGATATTTCAGTATGGTGCTGTCTAAACTGAGATCCCCAGCTGTGCCCTTGTACCCTGTGCCCGTGTTTGACATCATCACTCGCGCTGAAACCTGGGTACTACCGGTCACGTGTATACATGGCTGGAGTTACCAGCTAACCAAAACATTATCCAAGCAATTTTATCAGGTAAGTAGACGCCTGACATTCCTGACATTGCATTTGCATGCAGCTAGTCTAACTGAGTTACCCTCAGAGTTACCTTCATTTTTCTGCATTTTTCTTTTTAACTAGGGAGTTGTAGGTTTTAGTGGTGAATAACTGGGGAGGCGTAGAGTGTGAGTTGCAGTCATTAGTTTCATGAGAATGATAACAAATGGTGCAAAAGTGCATATTTAGAACTCTTTCAGGGTGAATCCTTCCTAATTGACCAGGAGACATGCACAGTCTGTTCTTACCCCCCCCCCCCACAAGTTTCAGAATGGGACCTTTATAGTCATTTTTTTTTTACTTTTGAGCTACAACTCCTTCTTGCCCTCCTGCACAGACTTCACCTGACAAATTTGCCTTTCTTCTGAGTCTGTATGCCATCCACACAGGCCGGACTGCAACCCCATGGGGCAGCACCCCCATACTGTGGGCATAGAAGCAGCAGCTTTTCTGGGAAATATCTTAACAGACTGCAGCTCTGTGGTCTGCACAGTAGGGAAGCGTGATGTAGTTAGTGTTCCTTGAAGTAGTGATGTGAGGGTACAGTACAAGTCACATTAAACTGTTCCTTCAACTCACTGGTGTAGCATTGTTCAATGAGTTTCCTAATCTGTGCAGTGTTTAATTCAATTAATTAGTAAAAGGTTAGTATCAGTTTGCAACTATCTGTTATGTACTGTAAGCTTTATTTTCAGCTGAGTGCCTAAGAGTTTCATTTCAGAAGGCAGACTAAACAACTCTTAAGCAATGCTGTGATATTTATAAACAATGCTCTTAAGGAATGCTGTGATATTTGTAAACAATGCCATGAAAATGCATTGCATAAACACTGCAAAACAGCTACTGTCATTTCACTGAACAGTTACAAGTGAGTTGAATAGGCAGTGAAGGATGGTTGGAAAACAGTTGAATGCTTCAACAGTTTGAGTTGCCACTGCAGTAGCATCACAAAAAAAAATGCTACACCAGTGAGTTGATGAGTTGATGCAACAGTTTAATGTGACTTGTACTGTAGACAATGACAGTCGATTGCTAATCAGACCCCCCCCCCGAGCACATGGTCTCTCCATCACTCATCTTTTTTTTTTAACCAGGAGAGACACACTAGGCTGAAGCTTGTTTACAGGTGTAATCTAGGAGCACAAGGAAGTTAAGTGACTTGCTCATGGCCACACTGTATGCAAGTGGGGGCTGTGGATTCAAACCCAGATCTCCAGGTTTGCAGCTCAGAGTCTTAAATCACTGCTCTATATTGCCTTCAGGCTTATCTCCAGAATCTGTTCATTTGGAAGTCACCTGGGGGAGGGGCAGAATAGTGTGACTTCACCCACAATGTCCATGATGCTTTTCCAGATCCTGTAGCAGGTGTTTGTGCTCTTCTTCAGCTAGCTTCCCTTCCCCTGGAGCCTCAGCAGTGCTGTCTGACTCCACTGGAGCAGGGTAAGAAAATCCTGCTTGGAACAAACCCAGTTCTCTTACAATAGGGTGCAGTGCATCTAATGGTGTCACTGACTTAGTCACATCAGCTGCAAACCTGTAGACTTGGATGATTTGAATCCCACAGCCCACAAGCCCCAACTTGCATACTGTGTGACCCCAACCCCGAGCAAGTCAGTTAACTTCCTTATGCTCCTAGGCCGCATCTAGAAACAAGCTTCACCTTACTGTGCCTTTCCTGCTTAAACAGTTTCCCCTTTCTCTACAACATAAGTTTGGGGGGGGGGGTTCCCACCGGGATCTCAAGAATGAAGTTAATAGACTCTAGCATGTTATCCAACACTGTGATGTCCCAGAGCATTTAAAGTTATTTATGCAAGATTACCATAACAAATGGGAGTAGTAACCTGTAGGAGTTTTGAATCAGTCAACTACTAATGAGACCAATTTACAGAGGCCCTGCTCAGCTGTTTAAACAAATTAATAAAAAATTACTGTCTTGTCTGTATGCTACAAAACAAAAACAAGGCACTGCGTCAGCATGTGGTCTAGAAGCAAAACAAAATGGTTATATTAAATGCATGTTGAAAATAGAAAATAGAGTTAAAAATCTATGTCTTCTTCAGGAAATATCTAAAAGAGAAAAAAAACAAAGTCTGTATGCTGCTGCTTCTAATCTGGCCTATGTGGAGAGTGCTTTTGGTTTGCTAGTTTTCTACTAGGACACTTAGTCAACTGGACTGTCAATGAATGCACTGCTGCTGGGAATGAAAGACAATAGTGCTTTGGCAATTTTCTGTATCCACATGCCTGCCCCTGTCTAAAAAACTATTATTTCTTTTGGCCCTGCTCTGCAGCCTTTTCAGTCTGTTATTTATAAATGTTGTTCTGCTGAGTTGGGGGGGGGGGCGTTATTGTTTACACATGACTGGTCTAAATATAATTGATTCCTTTGGTCTTCACTGTGCAGCCTTATGAACTGCAGGTCATTATTTTATCCAGTATTACAATGAAAAGTGCTGAACATAAAGTACCATAAGTGCCAAACACCACTGCAAATACCTGCATGCAAACGTTCAGCATTGAAAAATGCTTGTTTTATATTGCCACCTCTGGTACCCAAATCAATTTTGGCAATATCAATGAATTTCAGGGAAGCAGCAGACCCATGTCCTGCCTCTCTGTAGTGTCTTGCCATTGCGTATTCTTCATTATTGTTATGAATTATGGCCTTATGTTCACCTACTCATTGTTTAAAGGCTCTCTTAGTTTTGCCCATGTAACCAAGCCCACATAGGCAGGTGAGTAAATAAATGACTGCAGTTGTGCTACAATTGATGAAATGATTTATAGCAAACCTTTCTCCTGTTCATGGATGACAGAAGGTTTTTGAATTCACGGAATTCGAACAGTGGGTACAGTGCCCACACCTGAAATTTCCCTGTGGTGGTGGCAGGAGCCAGTTTCTCTGTTGTGGCATTGTAGGTAACACAACCTTTACTAGGATATCGTTTAGGTTTTTTTCCTCTTTGGTACGATGCCCTTGGTGGTGTTTTTGCTATTTCTTTCAAAGAGTCATCACAGTTTAGCAATGGCCAGTGTTTTTTTACAACTTGTCCAATCCATTTAGCTACAGGGTTGCACTGTGTAACAAAGGCTGGAATATCTGCCTGTATCTCAGAATCTTTGTTCAGCAACAATAAATCTCTGTTTCAGCTTTTTTTGAAAGAGTGAGAGCTTCTAATATCAAAGGAGGTTCACAGCCCCTTTGTCTGAACTGACAAGTTAGAGCCTAACTAGCTTCCATGAAGCCTTCATTAGTGGAGCAAATGCGAACGACTCTTACAAATTGTCCTTTGGGGATGTTTTCTGTGATGGTGGTAGGGTGGCAACTATCATGTCTTACGAGCGTATTTCTGGATAATGGTTTTCTGTACAGTTTAGTATCCAGTTTATGTACTTGTTTACAGATTGGGTTGTCCAGGAAAGCTATTTCTTGTTTGTCTGCCTGATGTGTGAATTTTAAATAAGGATTTGTTGAATTTATATACTCAATAAAGTTATTAAGCGTCTCTAAGGATCCTATCCAAATCATCAGGCAATCTTCTATGTAGCACCTCCAAGTTTTTATTTCAGCAGTGAAGGGGTTGTTTTCTGGTTTGAAGATGTAAAGATCTTCCCACTGACCCAAATAAATATTCGCAAGATTTTGCACAAATGTTGTGCCCATGGCTGTGCCCTTGTGTTGGACATAATGGTTGCCATTAAAAAAGAAGTAATTTGCTTCTAATACAAATCATGCTAAATCCAACATGTAGTCTGTGGGAGGGATTTTGCTGTTTCTAAGAACTAATGCTTCTTTGAGTGCAGTTAAACCTCCTTCATGCAGAATGTTGGAATATAAACTTTTAACGTCTATAGTAACAAGCCAATCATTTTCTTCAAACATCATATTTTTTATTATCATCAGGGCATCATTTGTATCTTGGATGTAGAATTGCAATGCTGGGACTGTTTTTTTGTTTTTTTTAATATAGTGAGCAACACATTTTGAAATCAGTTCTGTTATTGATCATATTGCAGACACAATGGGATGTCCTGGCACTGGCCTGGTTTCTTTATGTATTTTAGGCTGTAAATACAATACTGGCTTCCTAGGGAATTTTGCTGTCATAATTTCAGCTTCTTGTTTAGAGATCCACTGAAAATTATGTCCCCTTAGGCTACACAGCACTTCCTGCAGTAACATCGCTGGAGAGGCCTGAACAACAGGAGACCTTAAAATCAGCCTGATTGGCAGACTGTCATTTCCATCTGAAGGAGCTGTAATTACTTTGGAGGTTTGCCTTACACGTTTTCATGTTTGATGTGGATAACCCAAGAGTTTGACTGCATGTGCTTTGATACTGTTATAGCCGACAATCACCATATTGAAATGTGCTGTTAATGGATGTACTGATGTTGGCCATTGTTGTAACATTGCAATATTAACTCGTGACTGTGCCACTATGTTTTAATTTGTGAGACACTTGTTTGGTTTGCTGCTCTGCCTGACTACTGCTATAGAAACTGTCTGAAAGTGTTTTAAGTCATGTACTTTAGTCTCATTGCTTGTGCTGCTACATTGCTATATTAAAGATTCTGAGCACTAGTGTGTGGACCTTTGTCCCTCTACGTAACACTTCTTCTGCTTGTTTGGGACCGCACCCCCTCCCTCTGATTGGTGGTGGCAGTCCAATTGGGTAAAGGTGTGGGATTCAAATCTAGTGGCCCACTAGATGTGGCAGCATCTACAGTGGTTCTAGTTAGTGGCAAAGCGCAGCTAATTGCTACACAAAGGGAGTCAGTGAGTGGGTGGCAAACCCCTCTGACCCTTTAGGCTACACAGCACTACCTGCAGTAACATCACTGGAGAGGTCTGAACAACAGGAGACTTTAAAATCAGCCTGATTGGCAAACTGTCATTTCCATCTGAAGGAGCTGTAAATACTTTGGAGGATTGCCTTACACATTTTCGTGATTGATGTGGATAACCCAGGAGATTGACTCCATATGCTTTGAGGCTGTTATAGCTTACGATTGCCATATTGAAATGTGCTGCTGATGGATGTACTGATGCTGGCTGTTGTTTTAACATTGCAATCTAAACTCATGACTGCGCTGCTATGTTTTAATTTGTGGGACACTTGTTTGGTTTGCTGCTCTGCCTGACTACTGCTACAGAAACTGTCTGAAAGTGTTTTGAGTCATGCACTTCAGTCTCATTGCTTGTGCTGCTATATTGCTATATTAGAACTTTGCACTAGTGCATGGATCATTGCCCCACTACATAATGCTTCCACTGCTTGTTTGGTAGCTGCACCCTTCTCCCTCCAATTGGTGGTGGCAGTCCAATTGAGTAAGGGTGTGGAATTCAAATCTAGCCACCCACTAGATGCAGCAGTGGCATCTACAGCTGTGGCTAGTTAATGGCAAAGTGTGGTTAAGTGCTGCATGAAGGGAGTCAATGGGAATCCAAGAGAGGCCAGAGAGTCTGAGCCGGTATAGTAGTAGCTGTGTTTAATTACACGTATTGTTACACTTTGTGATATTAGTTATGAACCTATTAGGTTTGGTAAGTACCTTTATGGTACTTATACTGCTATCTGTATGGGGTTGGTGGGTCAAATGATGTAGAGAGGCAAATTGATGTAGATTCTGAACATGAATTTGACATGTCTAATCCTTTGGTGGGTCATAATAAGTGTGACTAATGTTATTGTTTGATTTATTTATAGAAGAGAGTGGTACGTATTTGTGGCTGCATTTTAGTGATTTTTTTCTTTGTTTGTGTGTCATAAAGGGGATCAAATTATTATGTTTTATTTGAAGTTTGTAGTGATAAATGGATGAATGATGTTAGTTGGAGATGTTGAAATTAATCCAGGACCTGAAGAAAAAGGGACTCTGAATTTAACTGAAGATTGTGTTAGTCCCTGGTCTACCACTCATGGATTAAAGTTCTGCATTTAAATGTCAGAAGCTTGGTACCAAAAACGGCCAATTTGGAAGTGACAGTTGTTACTTACAGGCCAGAGCTGTTGATTATTACTGAGTCGTGGTTGAAACCCGGAGTCTCTGATGCTATATGTCAGATTCTAGGTTACAACATGGTACGAGCAGACCAGCCAGGTATAAAGAAGGGTGGGAGAATTGCAATTTACTTTCAGGAACATCTGGAGGTTTCAGTATTGGCCACTAGTGTTAATGTGCAATGTAATTCTGATTGGTTACTTCCTCAATGGATTCTGGGTGGTTGTAAAAAGATCATAGTGGGTGGCCTATATAACCCCCCCAGATCCCCAGATGTGGACTTGAGGGGTTAAGACAGTTCTTGTAAATAGCTAATGAACTGGTTCATGTTCATGATTTTGTCTTGTTAGGTGACATGAATGTAAACTGGCTATGTTCTGGGAATACAGGTATTGAAATGTGCTTGAGTCAGTATGGCTTGGCTCAGTTGATTAGAGAACCTACAAGACTGAATTCATTTTCTGATAATCATTCATTATTGGACTGAGTTGTTACTAACAAGCCAAACATTGTTTCACAGGCTGATGTTTTAAGTCTCTCAGTTAGCGATCATATGGCCACTTACTGTGTTTTGTATTATAAAAAACATAAAATTCCATTCCTTATAATTTCTACTCATTCATTCGTAAAAGTAGATAATTTGAGACTTGAGACAGAGCTTAGTGAAACTCATTGGTCTTTAGTGAGTTTAATACCTGACCCAGATTATGCTGTGGATTTTTTTTTGTACCTAGTTGCTGGATATTCAAAATCGGTTGTTTTCATTACGTAAAGTACGTGTTAGGGGCTCTGAGAACTATTGGTTTTCTTTGGGAATAAAAAATGTATTAGATTAAGAGATCAGGCCTAGTCAACTTATAAGGGCTTGCCCTCAGGCCCTTTGTTGAATATTTATAGGTCACTTAGAAATCAAGTAGAAATTAAGCCCTAAGGAAGGTATCTTGTTTCTTGGCAACTACTAGCTTTTATCTCGTGCACTCCCTAGATCTACTTGATTTGTGCATGTAAATGTTTTATATATATCCAACTCTAGAGGTCCCACTGACTGTATGTTCCCCCACCACCTATCTGATTGTAACCCTATGAAGTCTTTCACTGTCAAACATTATGTTATTTAACAATTTTGTACTGTTCTGTTTACCTGTATGTTATTTTTTACCCCCGGGTCGCCCCTGAAAAAGGGACCTCCAGGGCCCAGTCGGCCTACCCAGTCAACAAAATTCAATAAATAATAAATAATAAATAAGTAAGTCAGATGGTCATGGATGCAAAAAAGGATTATTATAGATGTAAATTTGATTCCGGTTTGGCTCATTCCAAAACTTTTTGGCTTACTGTTAACTCAGTTTTTACCACAAGGGAATTGACAACAGTTAGATCTTTGAAGGTGCATGACCAGGAGATTACAGACCCATGTGCAATAGCGAATTTGTTAAATATTAAATTTACTGATTTATCTTGTTATTTATCTTCTTACTCTTCTGGGTCAGGTAATACTCAGAATATGACAAGGGGTTCTCTGGATCATCAACCATTTTACTTTTGTTGAGTGATGAGGAAGGATGTTCTCAGACTGCTTTGTACTATGCCTGATAAGTTTGGAGATTGTGGTGGGGGCCTGGATGCTCATTTTGTTAAATTGGTTTCTTCTCAAATGGCAGAACTGCTGTCAAGAGTTTTTAATTTGTGTCTGACTACTGGAATTTTCCCTAAGGTTTGGAAATGTGCATGTGTAGTGCCTGTGCCAAAGAAATCTGGAGCCATGCTTGCTGAGGGCTTTAGGCCTATTTCTATTTTAAACTAATTTAGTAAAATTCTGTAGAAGTTGGTCTCTAATCAGAGCATTCACTACTTAGAGACTTATGAATTAATGTGTCCAAAGCAGCACAGCTTCAGAAAGTACCATGGAATGGACACTGCCCTGGTCAAATTCACCAACATCGTCCTAGGTGGATTTGATCGGGGAGTCATAACCAGGGCTGTGTTTGTGGATCTGACCAAGGCATTTGATTTGATAGATCACTCCGTATTAAAGACCAAACTTTTTTATTTGGGAGTCTCTGCAGGTGTTATTAATTGGTTTGCAGACTACCCTGGGGATCGTTCGTAGCTGGTATCCATTGATTCAGTTCATACTGAAGCATGTTAACTTAGATGTGAAGTACCTCAGGGGTCCATATTAGGGCCCCTGTTATTTTCTTTGTTTGTTAACCAACCTCCATCTTTATGTACTCTGTGTGACTCACTCTTATATGACAATGATTTGATTGTTTATTGTAAATCTATTGATGGGGATCAACTGGCTGCTCAACTGGAAATTGAATTTAAAAATATTTGTCAGTGGTTTGTTCAAAATGCTGTGGTTTTGATCATAAGGAAAACCGAAATAGTGCTTTATGGCACACCCTCCATGACTAGGCAGTATCCTAATTTTCAAATACGTGATTTGTCTGGCAACAATATTGAATGGGTTTCTGAATTTAGATATCTGGGTTTTTTACTTGATTCAAGTTTGACTCTGTTGTCTCAAGTGATTCAAGTAAGCCATACAATCAATAGCAAACTTGGTATGTTATATAAGTTGAGAAAGTACTGCCATTATCAACTCGGCTAACTATAGCGAATTGTTCTTTATTGCCATGTTGAGATTATAATGCAGGTCTTTACTGTAATCTTGGGGTTAAGGAAAGCAATATTTTGAAAAAAGTGGCATATCACAATATTTGTCAATTCATTTTGGCCCCTTCTTATCATTTGCATCATTGTTTATTATATTCTAATTTGGGGTGGTTATTCCCTAGTAGTAAATTTGCTTTTTCCTTTGGATGTCAAAATTTTAAAGCAATCAATAGTTGACATTATTACCCATTGCATGATCTTGTTAAAATTTGTTGTACTGATCTGGGACTTAGATCAACCACTGGTACTTTACTTGTATCTCCTCTGTGCAAATCAACAGTACTATTGTGTCCAAAATGTCTTATGCCAGCTTTTTGTTGTTAGCAATGCTCACAATGCATGGAAATTGTTGCCCTAATTGGGGGGGGGGGGGTTATAAATACACTGACCTTGTGCATTCACAATTGCGGAGATGGTCCTTGAAAAGCACACAGGGCAAAGTAGGCTTTTTGTTTGAGGTACAGCAGAGCAGGAAAGTCATGCTGACCGATGTTGCACTAATGTAGTAGAGCAGGCAAGTCATACTGCATTGTGATGAGCTATATCGCACAGCAGGGCTGACCAGTGATGTTTACTCACTGATGTAAGCTCACTTAGAATATTGCAACATAGATGAAAGAGCTCCTGAGTACTGTAGGATTTTCTGATAATTTGAAACATATTTATATTTTTATTTTTATTGAAGCAGGCAAAAGACCAGCACAGCAGAGCTTTGAAGTCATGCTGTCTGACAGAGGTTAATATGATCACATGGACCTGAAACCCTGAGACATCTCAGCGAGATATATTGAAACTGATCATAGCAGGCAAAACAGGCTTAGAGAACAACCAGCACAGCAAAGCCTTTAAGTCATGCTGTCTGGTTAAAGATAGGCAAAATATAGAGAAATAGCTTGTTATTTCATCCAGCACAGCAGATCCTGCAAGTCATGCTGTCTGGTGGGATGTCAAGAGGATTCTGACCCTGAGCAATCTCAGCACATTGAATTTGAAAGTAAACACAAAGTAGCATATGCTGCGTGCTGAAAAATCAAGCCTACTTTGCCCTGTGTGCTTTTCAAGCAACATCTCAGGAACTGTGAATGCACAAGGTCAATGTATTTTGATCCCCCAATACAGCAACAATTTCCATGTGTTTTGAGCATTACTAACAATAAAAAGCTGACATAAGACATTACTGATTTTGGAAAAATAGTCAGTACTGTTGTGTCTTAAGTTTTTCATCTCAGCATTGTGAATATACTGTGTGATCTAATATCAGTTGCTGTTATTCTTATTTGTATAAGGTTGCTATATAATTGTTTATGTATTTATGTATTTTCCAATTTTATCTATTTATCACTTTTTTCTGGCACTTTGATAACCAATTTTTAAGCACCAGTCACTTTTCACTGTGTCTATCACTTTAAACTTATTCCTTTTTAAACCACCACCTCCTTGTATGTGCACACTCTGATAATGACTTGAATGATGCTACATAAGCAAGTGATGTGTTTTTTTTTTGGTATGCCGCTCCCTTGGTTCTGAGGCGTCCGCTTGGATTAAAACTTTATGTTTACAAAGGATGTTATCCTCAAAGCACTACCAAGGTTTGTCATGCAATTTGTACTCTGCAAAGCTGTGCTATCAAGGGTAAGAAACTTGTTCACATTGTTACTCTATGTCTTGTGCAATAAAGCCAGGATTACTGATTAACTCTTTTGACCGTATGGGCTTGTTTTTTTAGTAAATAATGCTGACCTGTCCAACAACTGGTTGAACAATTTTTGTCCAAAATAAAGACTTTATTTCAGATGAGAACAGGAGCAGGACAGGAGCGGGAGGGTTAATTAGAGATTGTGACTGTGGCTGGACAGTTTGCCTTTTTTTAAAAAACATGCAGAGGGAGAGGGGAGCTTAATCGGTATCAGGGAGGGAGGAAGGAGACTTTCTGCAGGAGCAGAAATAAGATCAGCAGCACAAACAAAATAAATATTTTGAAAATAAATATTTAAGTAACACCTCACTGGCAAATACTTGCTGGAATTCAGTAACTTGTTTAAACATGTAACAGTATAGATTCATTCCAGGTAAATCATGCCAAAACAACTTGATCAACTTTTTCGAACCAATTAGTGCAGCCTTGGATTCAGGCCTTCCCGTGGACATAGCCTTTTTGGACTATGAAATGGCATTTGATTCAGTGTCCCATAAAATTTTGATTGAATGTCTTATGAATATTGGATTGCACAAAAATATTGTTAGGTGGATTTCAACATGGTTAACTAACAGAAAACAGCAAGCTAGTATTAAGGGCTTTAAGTCAACCTGGAGCACAGTTACAAGTGAAGTGCCTCAGGGGTCAGTATTGGGCCCAATTATATTTAATATCCTCATTTTTAGCACGATTAACATGAATGGGGTGTGGTTAAATAAATATGCTAATGATACCAAGTTAGGGTGCATAGTTAATGAATCTTTCTCTGCCTTTATATTACAGGAGAATTTGAATAAGTTATCTATTTGGGCAAAAGAACATACATTGACCTTTAATATTTCAAAATGTGAAGTGTTGCACTTTGGCAAAAATAATAGGCTTATTAACTATTCTATGGATAATATTTTGTTGAGCAAGATAACCTCTGAGAAGGATCTAGGAGTTTATATTATGAACAAACTGAAAGTCTCTGAGCATACTAATAAAACAGCTCAAAAATGTCAGAGATTAATTGCTTGCATTATGAAAAATATTAAATCAAGGGAACCAGAAGTGCTAATTCCTATTTATTGCAGCATAGTCAGATGTCATCTTGACTATTGCTCTTCATTCTGTGCTCCTACTTTGATACAGGACAAGGTATTAGTCGAAAAAGTACAATGGAGGTTTACTAGATATGTCTGTAATTGCAGAACGTTATCATATAATAATAGATTGAATGACTTGAAACTTTATTCCCTAAAATATTGATCTTTAAGAGGAGATTTGTGTTTAATTTATAAAGCTTTAAGGGACACAGCTTTGTCTGAATCTATATGCTTGTAATGGCAGCATATTATGAATAATACCAGATCTCAAAAATTAAAGTTAAAACCTATTATTAATAAGACAACAAGAAGAAATCATTTTTTTTTTTACACAGAGAGTAGTGCCAATCTGGAATTCACTACCTCTAGAAGTGCTGTATAGCAGTACTTTTCAGTTATTTAAAAAACAAATCTTGATTTTTATATGGGTGATATTAAATATGATTTCCACCCAGGTTAAAGGGTGACTAGTTCATCATGGGCTAGTCCTCCGAGCTCGTACTGACCTATGATCCTATGAACCTATGAAAAGTGATATTTATTGATCACTTTTTGTTTTCATGGATGTTTCTGTTCTCGCAAACAGATGGAAAAAAAATGGTGGTATTTCAAACTTGTTTATTCTAATGGCACAGTGATTTTGTTTGAGTAATATGGTCCTGCTTTTAGGAACTTGAAATTACTTGTGCATGAAACAGATTTCATGCACAGGAAATAACCAATCAGAAAGCAGGATTGTCTCTTTCCATTTTATGACTAAATACAATGAAGTCCTATCATATCTACAAGGCCACATGGTAACTAAATAACTAAATAATGTATGCATGTATAACAAAGTTCAGTCCACAGGTATCTGGTCTACATCTAACAACTTGTGAAGATTCAGAACTGAGGAAATTGGGAGCTTGAGGATCCTAGGTGGAGTTGATTTTTGATTTGATGTCACATTTCATCAGCAGCCTATCAGCTGAAAATAACCCAGTCTGTAGGGAATGGAGTGCAGTGAATATATACTAATACAATCATCTTTACCAGACAGATCCTGCAAAAGGCTGGCAGTAGGTGGAGTTTTGTTGGTGGCAGGCACACCCTGGATAACACAAGAATGACCAGGTGAGGGAAGGGTCAGGCTAGAAGAGGTAGGGTGGACAGGGGAGACATTTCCCAGGAAGTGGGACTGGCATCTCCTAAAGGAGGGGACAGGATTATTTAAAGGACTGCATCTGAGGGCTCTGCCTTCTTTTCACCCCCTGCCTGCAGCAGATAGCAGATAGATTGAAAGCAGCAAAGACCTGAGCAGTAAGCTACAGGACCAGAGCACCAGTGGACACAGGAAAGTGGAGGGTGGTTGAGAGACAGGAGGGGTAGGCAGAGGCGGCCTTCTAGGGAGTCAAGAAAATGCCCAAGGTTAGTTTGTTGGGCTTCTTGGCACTGCAATATTTAGCTGGCACCCTGCTAGTATAAAAAAATAATAAAAGCGGGGATTAAGCAGCCTCAGCACTTGTCCTGGGGGTAGGCAGGGTGGAGGTGGTGCTTTTTGTCAGCCAACAAAAGACTGGACACAGCAGGTTTTAAAAAAAAAAAAAAGGAAAGAAAAGCTTCCCTTTTCCATTCAGGGTTTATAGGCCCCCGGGGAGTGAGTGCAATGGTGCTTTATTAGACTGAGGTGTGCTCATTCAGGTACCCTGTTGGGGAGCTGCAATATCTGAATGGAAACAGTTAGGCAGAGTGAAGGCCCTTGTGCATACTTTTCCATTCATACTTTACTTAGAGCCAATCGTCATTGTGGCTCCTGGCCAGCAGAGCTTTGCAATGAGTTAATCGAAGCCCAGAAAATATATATATAGATGGTATAGCTTAGGGCAATGGGTTGTGATCATTGCAGCTTCTGGATGGTCAGACTGCAGGATGACCGCATGATGGTCTGGCAATCCCCCTCCACCATCTCCATAGTAATAGTCACATTCAGGGTGAGAAAGCCACAATCCTCTCCAAAAAAAAAAAAAACATGTATAGGCCTTGCATTCAGTCTCACAACATTAAGTAAAGAGAGAGACTACCTGTCTGGGTCCCTGGAGGAGATGCGCAGTCCCAACAAGTGGTGGCTTGGCTCGGCAGATGATTGGAGGGTTCACGGCCAGTTCCTGGATTAGGTTATGGATCATGTTCTGAAGGATTGTAGAGCCACTGAGAGCTCTGTATCAGGCGAGGCTCCGATTTACTGCTGACCACAGCGCCAATGACACATTGCAGTCAATTAGTCTGAGGGGGCTGTTGTGCCCCTCCCCCACTCCAGAACCCACTGTTGAGTTTTGCACCACCTAGGAGAGCAATGCTGCTGAGACAATGTGTGACTATCAGGATTCTTGGTGGTCATCTTACATGGGGCTCGTCAGTTCCAGCCTAGGGTGGCGGCAAAGGCAGGGATTGTGCAAGACATCAGGACTCAGCAGCATCTAGCCTAGGACTCAGGCAGGTACATACAGGCCTTGCAAGGCAGCCAAGATTTTGCAAGTGCTGTAGATCTTGGCTGCCATCTTTCCAGGGGAGCAGTTCAATACACTTGGGGCCTCAGCTTGCAGGACACATTTGCTCTGGGATATTTTCTAGCTGTGCACACATTTCCACTGTTACATAAAAGAAAGGCTGTATGGAAGTCAAATAGCTGTGGATGGACATATGGCCCTAAAACTACACAAAATGCGGGCACTGGTACTCAAGATATGGGGCTATGGCACTTAGAAATGTGGGACACTGGCCTTCAAAGTGTAGGAAAGACCATGAGATCACATAGCTACAAGTTCAAAACACTGTGGAAAATATGCTAGGCAGGGAGAGACAGCTGGTGACTAACTAGTTAAATGTTTTACTTGCTCACTCTTCTGTTTACTTGGCTTCAGCTGAGATGGAAGTGATAAGCTCATTTGGAACTCTCATAGCAGCATAAGCCTTGGCTAGCTGTGAGAAGGGAGGTTAGAATGTTGAGACAGGAGTCATTGTGAGTCATTAGTGCATAGTTGCAGTTTGAAGTTGGAGGAGTGAGAACTTCTCAGCTGTGGGCTCTGAGTTGAGAGTGCAGCATTCTCACCCTAGTCCTGGTGTTCTCCATTTTGCCAAGAGAAGTGATAGAAACCATTGTCTATGGCAGGATTTCCTGATTTTCATCCCTGGAGGGGTGAAAAGGACTGCTAGTGGATGGATCCAAGGGACTATGCCCTTTTGGTCCATGATGTTTTGAAGCTGACTGAAATGTCTAACAGTGAGTAGGATCTGTCTTTTGCTGTAGAAAGCAAGAACTGTGCAGTTGTGTTCTCTGGCTAAAAGGGAAGGCACAACTTTTCTGTGAATTCAGAAGTGTGAGACTGTTCTAATTTAAAGTTGGCTGAAGTGTGTAATATCCAGAGGTATGACTATATCACATTGTTTAGGACTTCAGTTTTCTACAACCAGTGTAATGATTCGAATGCTGGATGCCAAAGTTTCATTCAATAAGCATTTCCAAAGTGTGTTTTCAAATGTTTAAGGTGTAACTCTGAAAGAATGACTGAGTATGGATTTGGGAACAAAGGGTGGGCAGACCCTCATCTGGAGTAACCAGTTCAGTACTACAGGTTCAGTAAGGGCGCTTGGTTACTTTAGACAAAAGGCCGATGTCTGAAGAAAATTTTACCCCCTGAAGTGGGTTATAGTTTCATCTCTGATTACAAAGAATGGTGCTAGTTCTTAGCAAAATGTGTTTTCAGTTGTGGCCAGTGCCACTGGAAGCAATGTTTGATGTTCTACGACATGAAGGAATACAAGTCTAAGTTGTTCTCTGTCCTACAACTTGTGGGAATACAAGTCTTAGTTTTTCTATGTCCTACGACATGTGGGAATACAAAGTGCAAGTGTCCTATGTCCTAATGAGGTGGGAATACAAAGGGTTTCTGTTAGATACAGTCAAATTGTCGTTCTACAAGTTTCTAGTGCCATGGTGTGTAAACCTTGGAGGTCCACCCTTGCTTTAGAGAACATCTTTTGGAATAAAGTCATACTCTAGAAGCCTAACTATGGTCTGGACAGTTATGTTATTGCTTCCCGTATGGAGTTACTGGGTACCCCTCAAAAAGATGGGTCTAGCATACCTCTAGCAAAAAGTTATCTCCCCAGGACCTGGTTTTTGTCAATACCAAATAGGTTATATTGATTTTGTACACTCCCACCCCTTGATCTCTAGAAGTAATGAGCCTGGTATACATTCCCAAAGCTAGGGGTGGTACCAATTGTCTACATATTTCTGAAAACTGTGCCTGGTAGGGATAGCTAACTGTGTAAAGTAGCGGGGGGGGGGGGTTACAAACTTAATGCTGCATCTATTACAGTTCACTAGAGAATGCATTTTTTCAATTGTTAGTTCCCACAAGGTAAGCCAGATGGCTTGCCAGGTCACTCAAGCAATGTAATAAAAAAAAAACAGGGGTAGTCATTGCCAGATTCTGCCACTGCAGGGCCAGTCTTTCAATAGAGCAGGGCAATGGCAGTCTAAGACAACAGCGAGGCATAGATTCTGTTCCCTTTGGAGAAGGATGAGATGTCTTGTTGCCCCCTGATTGACCTCCCCAGTTCAGCAGCAGTAGTGCTGGCAGCAGTTGTATAAATAAAAAACAAAAAGAATAAGCATGACCCTGGCAGCCAATAGCCCACCTGCACATAGTTTGGTGAGGCAGTATGGGAGTAGAGATAGCCCATGCTCTGGCAGAGGGTTTTGGTTTGTGTGGTGGGGAGTGGAGAGTGGTGCAGGGAGGTGGGAAAAGGGGATCACAGGAAGAGGAAGATATCTAGTTTGTGTGACCAGTCATGACATGACAGAAATGACTAATAGCAGGCACCATGTAATACCACAGTCGACCTAGTACTGCAGTTGAGGTGGAGGCCTGAATGGCAAACAAGGTACAGGCATGCTTTTATGTTTCTTGTCTTTTCAGATTGGAAGGCAAGGCAACAGTAGGGTAGGAAGAAGCATGGCCGGTGCTGGAGGTGCAGTTGTGTTCTTACATCCTGCACATGTACCATGGTTTTCCTTTTATAGCAAGCACAGATTTTAGATAACTACTGTATTTTTGTTATATCATTGCCTATTCATGATGTTTGTTAATTGTCACCATCTGATGGTGTTGCTTTAAATTTTTGTTTGCTGTTTGCTGTGTGTCTTTTTCCTGCTGTTAGTCTGTAATTCTCCAAGGTCATACCTGAAAATTAGCATCTGTATGTCAAGTGTATCGTACCTGGTATCAAAAAACAAATAAAATAAATAAATAGGATGGGAGGGTACTATTAGTCACTATATAGGAATGAGACCTTGGGGTTATCATATCTAAGGATCTCAAGGTGGCAGGGCAATGTGATGAGACAGTGGGCAGGTCTAGTTGGATGCTGGGATGCATTTGGAGTGGTATCTCCAGCAGAAGAAGGGAGGTGGTGTTGCCGCTGTATCACTCATTGCTGCAACATCACCTGGAGTACGGTGTCCAGTTTTGGAGATTACACCTCACAAAGGACATAGACATACTGGAAGTGATCCAGAGGATGCAACACAAATGGTGCAGGGTTTACATGAGAAACCCTATGAGAAGAGACTGAGGGATCTTAACATGTAAACCCTAGAAGCAAAGGAGAGAGAGGGGGCATGGTCAGGACCTACAAGTACCTCACAGGGGTGAACAGGATGCTGTTGGGGGTTCTTTTTTTAAATAAGGTCAAACACTGACTAGCCCAGTAGCATGGATGGCTGAGGCTTTATGCCTTGCCTCCTGTCACACCAGCGACCCGTGTTTGCGGTGCGAGCGAGTCAGCAAGAGTTGGCTTGGGAGGGAGAGGATTGAGCATCCCAAGGACAGCTCTCCTCTTCTGGGAAGGGGGTGGGACAGAGTCCGCTGCATGCCTGACCCCTAGTGCAAGCTGTGGGTTGACAAAGGTGGCTCATACATAGGGGCAGATGCCCAGCGTGTCGAGTGTAGAAGCATGCATGGCTCAGCCATTGGCATCATTGCACACCACCATGCCTTACTTGGGGGGGTAGAAAAACAGAAAAATGGCCCCTCAGCAAGATGAATGGTGGTCACCACAGGCCCTGCTCCTGCAATTGGCAGCAACCCCTTCCCTCCAAACTGGAACCATTCCAGCAGGTTGAAGGATTCCCGCCACCCCGGAGGGCAAGCCATGGAGGAAGCGGAGAGAGGTAAGCTGCGAGTGGGAGACGGGGCTGGGTGAACCGGCAGGAGGGAGTGCCATAGGGGAAGTAGGAGGTAAAAATAGATTAAAATAAAAAAAAATAAGGTCAAGCACTAGGACTAGGGGGTATGTGATCAAGCTGGAGGTGTGTGGAGAGTTCAAGAGAGATGTAAGGAAATATTTCTTTACTGAAAGTGCAGTAGATGTCAAGAATGGACTGCCAACCAGAGTGGTGGAGGCTAGGATACTGGAGGGCTTCAAGCTTGTATGGGCTAAACATATGGGTATAATAGAAAAAAGGCAGGGAGGCTGGAATGTTGATGGAGATCAGATAGGGTCTGCAGAGGCAGAATAGGCAGGAACATTTGGCAGACCAGGTGAGCCAAGCAGTCCTTTTCTGCCGACAAACTATGCTTCTATCCAAAATTTTTGATTTGTAAGGAAATAACAGTTGAGATAAATGTAGAAAAGCATGGCAAATACTCAAGAACCAATTAACTGAACTTTAAATCAAGTACATTGTCCACAAAATAATTTACAAAAGAACTTGGCTCACAGTTATAATGATGAGACTAATTCAAGAAAGGTACAGTATACAGCAACCTTAAGCAAAATAATGTATCCTATATATTACAGAAATAACTAAAGCTCCAAAACAAATCTGAAATTACCATAAAATGGAAAAAAGAAAATTAGAAAAAAAAGCTGACCAACAACCAAGGAAACCCAAAACATTTTCACAACTATGTCAGTTTGCATCATAAAATAAATAGAGCAATATGGCCAATTAAGGTAAATGGACTCTTAATAAACAAAGAAAAACAAATGTCAGAAACCCTGAACCAATATTTCTGCTCACTATTTGCCACAGACTATCCCTCCACCACACACACACACACACACACACACACACACAAAACTATTATACAATGGCAATTAAAGAATCCTGTGCTCTGATTGGTCAGTGCCTTCCTTCACCATGGATGTTATCTCAGTATAACATAACTATATGGAGGTCAGGCATGAAGATGACCTGAGAAGAAAAAAGAAAATCACTGAGCCCATTCATGTGTCATCCCGAGCTTGTCACTTCAACACACCCAAATCGGGAAAATAAGAAATCATTGAATCAGCCCTCCAATTTCCACTCCCATCACATTTAGAAAGTAAGTAGCCACATGGGAATCCACTGCCTGCCTAGACAACTATGAAACTGTCGAAAACCGAAAATGCAAATCTTTTTTTTTTGCTTCCCCTCACCATGCAGACCCATTGTTCCATTCCTCAGTGTGCCAAATATTCATAGTGCTTAAGTCAGTAAAAGTATCCTGCCAAACATTCATAGCTTCAGTCAGTGAACACTGTAACTCCCAGTCATTTCTCCCTTCTATTTAAAAAATGAAGCCGACTGGAAAACTCACTGCCTTCACAATCTAGCGCGTCTCACTTTCAAACACAGACCATGTGCCACTTACCAGTTTGGGTTTCTGCACTTGGCTTCAGTCCCCGAAGTCATTACCTTTGGCATAATACAAAACAACTGTAATACAGGAGAAAAAAAAAAACAACAAACTACTTCTCAAATTTCTCAGTCCACATAGGACAGAGCATTAAGAACAACAGTGGAGGGGGGACAAGACAAGAGAATACACACAAACCAAGCACAACCAGCTCAAAAGCACACAATGCCACCCACTGGAGAAGCAGAATAAGAACTATTTTTCATTTAAATATTCTTCCAGTGTCAAAAATAAAACACAAAACCTATTTTAATAATACTTTCTTTTTTTTTATTGTATTCACAAATGAGTCATTGTATAATAACAATAATGCACGACAGGGTGTGTGTTGTGCTGGGATAACATCACGTCTGGGGTGTTGGATGCACTCAGGCTTCGGCCTCATGCCCAGTCACCCCAGGCATGATGTTATCCCAGCATGACACACACCTTGTCATGCATTATTGCTTAGGTGGGCACTGGGACATAATGTTACACATGAAACCATGCATACAACAATGACGCATGCAAAGCAGTGTGTGGCAAATTAAGGTCAGGACACAATGCCGACTCAACCATCATAGCACACACCATTGGCAGCAATGCCAAAAAACTCTTTGTTTTTGTTGGGGGATCTGCCCCACCACAAGGGGGGCTTTGACTCCCACCCTCAGCTAAAGTATCAAAATCCAAGGGGGATGTGGACAGAGGGGCAACAGGCAAATTTGGGAGTGGGGCACTTAGGTTTGTTTTTTTTAAACCTTAAAAAGAAATATCAGGAGATAGGGAATCAAACCCCAATCCCCATGTCTCCACTACACCAGATGCTTGTGTCTTAGCTGCTCTACCATGGAGCAGCTCGATCGGGCACAGCACTTCTGGTATGTTCACTCCTTCCTTCCATTCCTATTGTGTGACAGGGATAGCGGTAGTTTTCTATTGCTATTATACCCCTGTCACTGTACTGCATTCCATGCTTTAGACTGCACGCTTATTCATGCACTATTTCAGTAGCACTGTATTCACCCGGTACCCTTAAGTGAGCAACCAATTCAGTAGTTAGAACAGTAATGAAAGTTGATGAGTTTCAAGAAGTGAGGATAAAGTACTGGAAAGGCTGGCTAAAGTTCAATTTTAATAAACCTGAGATGTCTGAAAACTTAGCCCCCCATCTCTTAAAAATTCTTGCTGGCATAATAGTCTGACCCCAGTTGCTTACTTTCCCCATTAATCAATACTGGTGAAACCTCTGATGATTGGAGATCAAAACCAGTGGTATTAATATTTAAAAAAATTGTTAGAGCTTCACCATTGAACTGCAGGCCAATCAGTCTGATGTCAACACTAGGCAAAATCTTAGAATTACTCATAAAAGATACTCTTACCAGTTTCTTACATGTCAGCAATATTTTAGACACTAGATATTATGGATTCAAACCAGGGAGATCATGTATAAGAAATGTATTAGAATACTATGAGCAAGTAAGCAGTGCACTTGATCAATAGGCACAGTAAATGTGATCTTTTTGGCTACTAGTAAGGCCTTCAACTTGGTTCTACACTCAGCTAAAATAATCAGAATAACTCAGTTGGGGTACCGAAAGGAATAGGCCCCCTGGCTGGAATACTGGCTGGAATACTGTGACAAGGTACCTTTGTAAATGAGCCTGTGGCTCAAAGGTTTTCTAAACTGCTGTTTAAATAAATAAAATAAATAAAACTGTTCCCAGTGGGTTCAAATAAAATGTTCAACTACATGAAATGAGGGAGGTGGTTAGGAGTGTTCCACAGGGCTCAGTTTTTGGCCTCCCACTTTCCCAGTTATTTATAAAGGACATGGGAGAAAATATTGTAAATGTACTGCCAACATTTGTTGACAAATGTTACAAATTGAGAAGGGCTGTAGATGCAAATGAGTTATTCGAAAAACTCTAGGAAGATATTGCTGAACTCTGTAGCTGGTGCAAATAGTGGAGTATGAGATTGAATACTGAGAAATGTAAAGTAATGCTCTTACTGTAGGTAGCACAAACAGGAAGGAGGAATGCAATATAAATGGTAATAAACTCTCAGTAATACCAATGACAAAAAGAATGGGATTTAGTGCATTAGTAATGAACAAATTAAGTAATCCAGCCCACTTTAAGTCAGCAGCTAGTAAAATCAGTAGAGTAACAGGGTGTATTAAAAGACACATCCTACCTAGGAGCAGATCAGTCTGAGTTCTACAGTATAAGAGCATGGTGAGATCTCATCTCTGCTATGGCTAGTCCTGGGTCCCATCAGTGGAAAAGGATACAGAGCACGTGGAGAGTTCAGAGGAGGATGACCAAGATTATGTGCTGGTTCAACGATCTGACACACGAGAAAAGAATTACGGAAACAGGCACACATCCACTAGAAGGCAAAAAGATTAGGGGAGACCTTCTATTGTCATATAGTCTCATTGGTCATCAACTTTAATGAACAGTGTAAATTTAGAATTAAAAAAAAAGATCCACTGCAAACAAACTTCGCTTTAAGAGACTGGATTTTTGAACTAGCAAATGGAAGTTATTTTATACAAAGAGAGTAGTAGGGGTCTGGAATAAATAGTGGCAACCCATCACAGAGAACAAGGACAAAGATAAATTTAAAAATCAATTAGATACACAGAGGGAGGGTACATGACTGTCTATTATCACTAAGTAGTGGGGTGGGGCAGTGTCTCTGGGATCCTTGGGACATCTGGCCTTAGACCACAATATTAAATAATGTTTATACTTTTTAAACAAAAAGACAACCTCTGCATTGCTGCAGATCTCCTGAAACTCTATGCATTCTACCTAACAATCAGTTTAAAAGTTTGTTTACCTGCCCTGGCCAGAGCAGAGCAGGATGTTTTTCCCACACCAGTGTGTCTGGTCGGAGAACTGCCTCTCTGATAAATGATTGCTGCTCCATTTCATTAGTATGGCTACAGTTCACAGTATCACAGATTATTTCTTTAATAGGTAGTACATTCATGCATCTCTTCTGAGAGCTTTCTGGCTTGTGCTCCTAATTCCATAACATTTTAATCACTGTCTTGGCCACATGGCGTTATGGAGTTTATGGCACAAGCCAGAAAGATCTTGAAACTGGAGCAGCTATCATTTATCAGATGAAGCAGTTCTTCCACTGGACTTTGGTGTGGCTACAAATATCCTCCTTGGGATTGGCAAGGGGAGGTAAGCAGGCTTAAATGATTTACATTATACATGAGAAGTCTCAAAATGAACATGTGCACCCATGGCAGGTTAACAGTCTACAGAGTTGTGTTCTCTTTAGAAATCTGGGTCTCCTTGAAAAAATAAACACAAATTCTATTAAAAGTTAATCTGTTAATCTTGTATATATTTTTGCATATTTTTATATTGCTAATCTTTAAAGTATGTGTGCGTAGTGAACAAATGTCTCCCCCTGTAGCTGCTACTATTTTGTGACTTCAAGTCCCTATACTATTTTTCTCTTCAAATCACTCACTGCCGGGTTTTGCTTCAGTCACAAAGATATGAAACAAGTTTCAGAGGAAAAAAGGAATAAAAAGCAACTTTTATTGATTTGATATGTAAGATATTTTAGAAAAACTTATCAAAAAATACACAAATGCTAAATATTTTTACATTTAAAAGTTTGCATTCCCTTGCATGCAGTCAAGGGCCCTGTTTCAGTGCAGCAGTTACTGTTAAGTTTCCATTCTTGTGAATACACTGAGAATCCACCACAGAAATGTTTATTTGAGAGCTTAGGCTCAGGCAGCAAAAATAAACACTGTCAATGTACTTGGTGTTAAAGCAAATGGCAACAGGTCCTCCCAGTTTGACTTATAAAGTTTCAGTAACTGTGTTGCTATACACTCGGTGCTTCACTGGGCATTATCCTTGCCTCTGAAGGGAAAGGAAAAGTGCATGATGTTTTTACAGCTGAAAACAAGATGAAAACCATAGGCCTCCCTCTCACACACCATTAGACCCTAAAATCTATGGAGCACTGCACTCAACACATAAACAGCTTGTGGAAAACTTTCCAAATGTGTGAAATAAAGGAACAAAGCCATAGCTGGGAACAATGCCCATATACAAATTACAAGAAGCAAAGAGTCAGTCAAAGAATCAATGTCAATTTTATAGAACAGTGAGGAAGAAAGACTGATTAACAGAGTTTTAGTGCAAAGACAGTTGTAATAAAATCAATGCTGCTGATGACAGATGGGTAGATTGTTTTCTGCTACAGCATTATAACCAATTTGTTAACTTGTTTCTGTATATCTACCATACTGTATGCTTTTTGTAACTATCACTCTGTATTCTGCATTATGTATAACTGTTATAACTTTCTGCTTATCATTTGTTTCTAATTGTATTTTCCTGGTGTGTGCCTATCATAGAAACATCAGTAGAAACATAGAATTTAGCAGCAGAAAAGGACCATTTTGCCCACCCAGTCTGCCCAAGTGTTCCCCGGCTATTCTACATCTGCAGACCCTATCTGGTCCCCAGCAACCCCCCTCTCCTCCCTGACCCTATTCTAATATACCCCTATGTTTATCCCATGCATGTTTGAAGCTCCCCATCAGTCTAGCCTCCACCACTTCAGCTGGCAGTCTGCTCTAGGCATTTACCACCCTTTCAGTGAAGAATTATTTCCTCACATCTCTCCTGAACTCCCTGCTCTCCAACTTCATTGCATGCCCCCTAGTCATACTGCTGATCCTTATATGAAAGAGACTCCCCACCTGAGATCTATTCAGTCCTGACTGGTACTTATAGGTCTTATGTCACGTCACCACTCTTTCCACTCTCATCCAGCATGTGCATGCTGAGTTACCTCATACAAACATATGAATGTACGAATGTGCAAGCCTTGCAGTCTATCTATTCTTCTTGAATGTGCTGTTTCCACTGCTTTAACAAAGGGAACGGCACCCACCATATCTTCCATGACCACTATCATATACCGCCTCCCCCTCTCTCCCAGTACCTGTAACCTTTGCCCTCACCCTGTCCCAACCTCTCTTGAAGCTGTCCACTGTTTTTAGGGATACCACCTCCGCCAGCAACTTATTCTACTTAACCAACACTATCTCAGTGAAAAAGTGCCTCCTTAACTCCTTTCTGAACCTTCCCCCACCAGCTTTAGACTGTTACTTCTAGTCATCTTGTTTCCATTAAGGCTGAAGTGCTCACCCTGTCTATATCTTTAAGGTACTTGAAGGTCTAAATCATGTCACCCTATTCCCTCCTGTCCTCAAGAGAGAACTTGTTGATCCCACTGAGCATCTTCTCATAGGAGTTGCCTTACTGGCCCTGGATCATTTGGTTCCCCTTTTCTGGACTGTGTCCCACAAGTTGATATCCTTCTTAAGATAAGGGCACCAGTACAGCACACTGTACTCAGATGCAGTCTTACTAGAGACCTATTCAGCAGCTAAATGACCTCTGCCTTCCTCTTGGTGATTCCCCTGGCTATGCAGCCCCACATCCAATTTGCTTTTGCTGCAGCCTTCCCACATTGTGCTGTGTGTTTCATGTCACTCTTAATAATTACTCCCTGGTCCTTTTTCTTCTCTGACCTGGTTACCTGCACACCACCCAACCAGTATTTTGTTCAAAATTTTTTCACCCCATGTGCACAACTTTACACTTTTTAACATTGAGCACCAGTTGTCAAATGACAGACCACTTCTCTAGTCCAGTCAGGTCTCCCCTGAGTTCCTGTCTCCCTTCCTCGTGTCAGCTCTTTCATAGAGCTTTCTGTCATTAGCCATCAGTCATATCTTACCCCGGATCCCATCTACAGTGTCACTTATGAATATCTTAGACAACACTGGACCTAATATACAGCCCTGTGGGACCACATTGGTCACAGGCCTGGCTTCTGAGAATGCCTCCCACTACCACATTTTGGCTTCTGTTCTGCAGCCAACTTCTGACCCACCCAACAAGTTTAGCCCTCATCCCAGTTCTTCTAGTTTTCTTACAAGTCTCCTGTGAGGTACAGAATCAAAGACCTAGCTGAAGTCCAGATACAGGACATCAACTGCTTAGTTCTTGTCAACTGTCCTTGTGACTCAGTTGAAGAAATCAATTAGGTTCATCTGGCAGGACCTCCTCGACACAAACCCATGCTGCTTCACATCCTGGAGCTCATTACCCTCCAGAAAGCTCACCAGTCTATCCTTCAGGATGGTCCGCATAAGCTTGCCACTCTTGGGGTCTGGTTCATCCTTCGATCCACTTTTGTTGAAAGGCACTACATGTAGAGTTCTCCAATTCTATGGCATGACCCCAGACTCCAGAGAGGTGCTAAATGCCACAAGATCTGTCAGAGTCTCCACCAGTTCCCTTTGGACCATTGGGAGCATACCATCTGGCTCTGGGGATTTATCTATCTTCAAGGCCCTAAGGCACATAAGGACCCCCTCAACATGAATAATGCCATCTGTGAATTCCCCCTCTTTTGCTCGTCCCTGTTCCCTAATCCCTCAGTCTGTTCTCGTAGGTCTTCCCTTGCAAACCCTGCACCACCTTACTTGCTGTCCTCTGGGTCTTGTCCACCATGCCTATGTCCATTCTAACATGAACATAGGCATTGTAGTGTCTAATGTACCTACTCTGTAAATACAAAACTAAAATAAATGAATAATTTAAAGGATATATTTGCAGCTATACAGTATATGTGTACCTGGTTGAATTTACTAAAGTAAACTAAGGTGAGTACCCAACAAGCTAATCAGAGCTGTAGCAGAGTCAGGGACTCAGTATGATGCATGCTCACCTCTGTGTTCAGAACACTGGACAATCATGGGCTCTAGTCCTACACCAGAAACTTATGATAATACCCAGTACTTACCAAGGGTGTAGACAGGCATACTCACTGTACACATGTGTGCACAATTTTGTCGAGTGCCTGTTACAAACCTTATGCCTTTTTGTTAACATTTTCATTCTAATATGTAGTATTTGGGTTAGTGTAGGCCACTGAGGAGTGACTCAGTTTAAACTTCTGTTATTAAGGAGACAGATGCATGTAAAACCTCTTTAGAGATTAGAGGAATCCTCTGACAACAATCTGACTTGTTTGGAAGGGGTGCCATTTGGAACGGATGTGTACATTTTTTAATGGGTGGGTGTAACTGTTGGAGATTGGGTACAAAACAGAAATTTCTGGCTACACCCCTGGTACTGACACTGTAGTTCAGCACTCAGAGGGTGGTCCATTGTTGAGGTATTGTCATTCAGAACAGATGCTATATTAAGGTACCTTCCATGTTACCTCTCAACTGTCCCACATTATAAAGGACATCCCTCATTTTTCTTAGAATTGCTTTTTCACATATGTGACAAGGCAAAAGCATGTTCCCCCATTTTGGTAGCACACCCAGGAGTATGTAGAAGCCACCTCTCAGCAGATCTCAGTGGGTATGATTGTGAGTGTCGTTATAGCATGTTAGCAAGGGATTCAGGTGCTCCAAAATGGATAATGTTGTCTATAAAGCATTCAACTCTGTAAGTACTTGAAAAAAGGAGGGGGCAGCTATGCAAGTTTGGAGTAGAGTACACACAATTAGTTAGTTTTGGAACAGCAAGAGTGAAGCAACAGACAGTGTTATAGCATTACCCTCTATGCAGATGACATGGTTCTTTACACCAGTAGCAAGGACCTTGTATCCATAAATGCCATGCTAAATAAAGACTTTGACAGCCTGTACACATGGCTGACACATATCCTGCTCCTACTAAACACAAAGAAAACTGTTGCAGTGTTGTCCGGCTTCACCCCCAGGATCAAATCATGTTCTGTACTGCTTGCTATATCTGGTCCTGATGGCTCCCTCCTGGAAGCAGCAGATCATTTGAAATACCTGGGAGTCACCCTTGACCCTTCACTTGATTTCAGCCTTCACATAACTACTTCTTGCAGAGTGGTCAACATTAACCTGGGTATGGTGTATAAAATCAGATCTTCAATAACGGCTGCTGCTAGGCTCGTTATTGCTCAATGGGTCCTCAGGCCTAATCTTACTTATGGCCTAGCAGTGTTCATTGATTCTAATAAAAGTGCTCTTCAGAAATGGAACACCTGCTATAACAATGTCTGTCACTTTGCTCTTGCTGTTCTAAAACTCACTCATTGCTGTGTACTCTACTCCAACCTTAGGTGGCTGTCCCCCTCTTCCTCTCATACTTACACATGCTTTTGCCTTGGCAGCACTGGAACTCTGGAACTCCCTCCCCAATCATGTCAGATTCTCCCAGTCATACCAGACCTTTAAGAAGGATCTTCACTCTTTTCTCCTTGCCAATGATAGATGCTCCTGTGCGGTACCCTGACCTTCCCCTCTAACCCCTTTACCTCAAGTATTCCTGCACTTACGGTTCTTAGTATTTAGAAATGCTGCTTGACACATTTCATCCACAAAAGGTAGAATTGTATACCTTCTGTCCATCTCTTTGGGTTGTCATATGGCACTTTTTGTAAGAGTAGAAGATTATCCTCTGTGTCCTGGTCAACTTTCCCCCATCACTAAAAGAGTTAGGAGTTCTGCAGACATCTTTCATGAAAATGGAGTTGCTGGTAAAGTAAAACTTTGAAGTAAGAGGCAGTCCATACTTTTGAACTTAAAATAAATTACTCAACTCATTAATATGAGTCATTTCGAACATCTAATGATTACATGGTAAATGAAAACACAACAGTCAAGGTGGTACAAATCGTATGGTACTTTAAGATAGTACTGGCTAGGGCAAATTAAAGTGAACAAATAGAGTGCATATTTCTTGCCCAATGCTGGAAATGGCTCAGTGTGACCTATATCAAGTTATTTATTTTCCCTTTTCTTCAGTTCTGCAATCCATAACTCTTGGGTGAAACACAGTATGACCGCAAATTATATTTTGCCTTTCAGCTGGTTGCAAAGAAATGAGTTTTTGGAGCTCCTGACTTCTTCAGTTGAGTTAAAAAACCTATAGGATATAGATAATGAAAATTACTCACCATGCCATCACTGGCACTGTAGTTAAATCATAGTGCCACTTCAAACAGACACATTTAGAACAGTCATTAAAACATTTGCAGCAAAAAACATTTATTCATTTTAATCATGAACAATATGCTTTCATCTAAACATTGTGGTGCATCAAAACAGGCAGTAGGAGAAAGCACCACTGTTGGATTAATACGGTAGTTAATGTAAAGAATTTTTGGGGAATCCCAGTGGTGCCTCCAAGATGCCTAGCTCACCTAGCTTATATCTTGGAGGCACCACTGGGATTAGCACCCCACCCCCAGTAGCTGAAAGGAAAAGCTACAGTCGGTTATAAATTTGGTGGCAAAGCAAGCAATGGCTGTCTCCCACATTGATAAGGAGTGTGCCAAAATTATGAACAGGGTATTTTCAGGAATTACCACTATCCCTAGTGAAGAGGATGGATGGGAGACAGGGAAAGAACATGCCACCCATCTGGTGGAAAGTTGGCCTGGTACCAGTGCTCAGAAACACCAAGAAATTGTAGCAAACCTTAGGGGTCCTGCCTTAAATATAATTTGAGATTGTCAGTCTACTGAGCTCACTGCATCCTCTCAGCAGTATTTGGACACCTTAGCTGGAATCCATGGCCCCTATGAGCATGTGAGACAATTAATGTGGAAGCTCATGTCTATGCGCCAACAAGAAAGAGAATTACTATTTACTTATTTCATGAAACATCCTCCTCGGGTAGAGTATTCCACCTGTGCACCACCCTTTCTGAGAAAAAATGTCTCCTGATTTCCTTTCTGAATCTTCCTCCCTCCAACCTCAGCTGATGGCCTCTCATATCCCTCCCTCTTCCAAGCTGGAGGATCCCTTCTGTATTCACCTTATTTATCCTTTTCAGGTACTTCAAGGTTTCAATCATATCCCCCCTATCCCTCCTCGCCTCCAGGGAGTACATGTTCAGCACGCTCAATCTATCCTCATAGGTCTTTCCTTCTAATCCCTGGATCATCCTTGTCACCCTGCATTGCACCCCCTCCGACAATCTGATATCCTTCTTCAGGAATGGGCACCAGTACTCCACACAGTACTCCAGGTGAGGCCTGACCAGGGACCAGTATAGGGGAGGATCACCTCCCTACTCCTGGAGGAGATTCCTCTTGCTATTCACCCCAGCATTCTATTGGCCTTTGCTGCTGCCTTCATGCACTGAGCACAGTTGTTAATGCTGTCTGTTATATGTTTCTCTTGGCCTGTCATCTGGGACAGCAGAATTGGGGGTAGGGTATGTTTTTTGGTATGGAACATGTCACACATAACTTAAATTAATAACTGGCTATCAAATGAATGAAAAAGCTGACATGAAGCTGGTTTACATCCTCTTACATGTTGGAGGATATTTTTAAACATAATAGAAGATAGACACTGAAGCCTAATCTAAGAGGCTGGGGGGCATTGAAAACAATTGCATATGCAATATGGTAGCTACAGTAAATATTAAAATACTTCCTTCATTGAACAATGCCAGCTCTTTATTTCTAACGACATGACTAGGATATAAAATATTACAAATTCTGTTGATTCTAAAAGTTGGGGTACAGTAGATACTTTTCTTCTAAAACAGAGCATTAACAGTTGACGAAGCCACCAAACTGCACAGGTGAATGTTTTGAAATTCTAGAACTTGGTCTTATTAGAGACCAGCATTGAAAAAAATAGATAACTTAAAGTGGGTTTTAGTTGATTTGTAACATTACTATGTTTAAAAGTATATGTACTGAAATATAGAAATCAATGGCAGTTGACAAAGTTGTTTCACTCAATCACATATATGAAAAAAACACAGACATGCATACTAGTTGGCCAGTTCTTTAAATTCTTTAATGTTCATAAGAATTGTTTTCTTTTCAACAATATTTGCAATAGTCCTCTTTTATTGCAGCTGGTAGCACTCTAAGGTCAAGTGATATGAAAAAAAAATAGATAATAAGCCAGACCTCAGGAGTCTTAGAAAGACTAAACAGTCACAATAGGGAATGTCATTGTTTTGGTTGTCTTTATGAGGTTTTATGTACTCAGCTGCTTCTCAGCCATGGTTTCACTGCAGTGGGACCCTGATCATCCTGAATTCCAGTTCCACTTCACTTCCCTCCCTTTATACATTCTCTGCCCCATGCCACACAAGTAAAGGGAAAACATACTCACTCAGCTATACCATAAGCTGTTAATGTGCCATTCTAAGGAATGTTGGTGGTTTTGCTACTCTTGAACTCAAACAACGCACCGTTGAGTCGAGTCTGAAACAATCTGCCTTTAGAAAAATCTTTTCCTAGCAGAAAGTCCTGAAGTGCTTTTCCTCTAGAGAACTGAGTGTCTGTAAAGTGGCTGTTAGATCTAGCTTGATAGTGTATCACTTAAGATGCTAAAGATCTGGAAATGCATGTCCCTGTGAAGATGCAACACCTACTTCACATACATGCACAAATGAACATAATTTTGTCATTTTCTCTTAATGCTGAAAGTTGTGAACGAAATCAGCTTGAGGAGTTTTTTTTTTATTGTTGGCCACATAACATTCTTTAGGTGGATAATATGCAATCCAGCACACACGTCTAATGCCAGAGTTTCTCTTTTTGCTGCAGCAGTAGCAAACATTTGGTCTTTTTGGGGGAATAATTTATTCAAGAATGAAACATTGAGGTGGAACTTCCTGATACTGAGTGAGCAAATCTGCATTTGTTTCTGAAATGTTTTGACATTCTAAGATGAAAATAATTCTCCATATGGCAGTAAGAAACTTTCTTGTGTGATCACACTGCACAGAAATTGTATAATAAATATAGAATTATAGTACACACTGTGCTCCAATTTGACAATCATGAATATAACAAGTATTTTACACAGTTTTGCAATTAAACACAAAAATGTGCTATTTTCTAGTTCATCTTCTCTATTCTTAACCATATCCTATATTTGTGAATAATCTTTGCTCAGTATATATTTCCTCAGATTGCCTTATATGTAGATAACACTGATCTTCAAATGCTATGTTAAGCCAAGTTCCAGTCTGCCTGTTATGATGGTTGTCGAGCTGATCACTAAAGATCTAATGGAAATTCTCAAAAGGAGAGGGGAATTTCCCCAGTGTCCTGGCCAAATTTACCATATTCACTTAAATACAGAGGAGCATAATTATAAGCACATCAGATGAGAGCATCCCATTTACTGTATAAAAAAGTGTTTCTGAATGTCCCTATTTTTGCAGATTGCTTTCAATGGCAGTAAATTCCATTTACTTTAGGAAGAGTTAGTCTGTTTATAACAGTTTTTTTCAAGGGGTTGTGGTACAGTACATGGTTGTTATCAACTCTGAGAGTGCTGGGCCTGGGCTGAATAGTGATCAAGTTCCCTCATTAACAGTCACTTAAGTAGTGAATGGCTATGTGAAAGTTGCTGTATGAAAAAGGCAGCACACATTCCATCATGGTTAGCTTTGACACTGAATTAAGTTTTCAGAAATATGCTAAAGGGGCTTTATTTACTACACTTATGTACTGCGGGTTCACAGCTCATAGGCATAAGTGCACAAGCCATGCAGCAGCAGTCCAGCTAGACTCCAGTGGCATGCACCCAGTCTCTTGTCCATCTGTGGATATGTGCATGAGTATGGACTGGGGGGGCATTCCTTCACTCTGGGCCATGCATCAAGGCTGGGGGGGCACAGGTTCTGTGGGCAGGGACCCTGCGATAGCTGCTGTGCACCTCCACAATCGTGCACCCACCAGCAACATCAGAATAAGCAACACCCCTCTCACCTTGCTGACCCAGACCTCCAGACATGTGGACAGGGCTGCAGACAGCCATTGGGACAATTACCAAAACATTAGTGATATGCCAACAGAACCCACAAAGTTCCACAATTTCTTGCTCTGTGCAGAGAACAGGATCCACTCTGCTGACTGGGTGGTCATCCAATTAGATGCCCACCTCTCTGTCTCCATGCACCAACTTGCTAGCAGGGCAAGGCCATGGATAAGAGGCTAGCATTCATGAAAGGAGTGCCCTGCAATGAGTCTGCAAGTGAGGATTACTTGAGACTGGTTATGTGCTTTTGGGGCATACCCAGCCAGCATTAGTGGATAGGGTCCATTGTTTGGGCAAGAACTTTTAAAAAAAGCTATATTATACTGCCCTTATTAATAGGTTCTCTGGAAAACTATAACACCAAAGATAGCTGCTCAAACCTTTAAATTACTACACACTGGAATTCACATTTCTTATAAGGGGTGCTGCTAGATGGTGACAAATAACAAACAAAGCAAAAAGACTTGCGCACACCCTCTCCCCCCCACATAGGATAACATTTAAACTTTCAAATGCCAAAAATGGCTATATTTACTTTCAAGCTCCATGTGAGGAGAGGGTCCTCTTAGTTTCAGACTGGAATTCCAATTTGAGTAAGCTAAATCACCAACGTCAAGGTGGGGCCCTTCGATTTAGTCCCTAATTTTCCAATGCCTCAATGGCTACTAGCTAACTGCTTTTATACTGTGCTCCCAAACTAGTATGAGCCTAGTGTCATTATGTTAACCATAGATTTTACTTGGATTTTCACTCTTTTCAATGAAGCTGTCTTATAAGAACATCTTGGATATAAGAACATTTTTGCTTGCCATCTTGGGTGTGCTTATAACAAGGCTCCACTATATCACCAGCAGCTTAACCCATTCACTTTCATTTGGTTTGCATTTTTAGTCCCTTGCTACATGACGTTTAAAATAAGCAGCATTGGCTAACCCCACTCCTTTCCCAGTCAACAAAAATTAATTAACTAAAACTAAACTAATTTCTGCCACAGGCAGCTTGCTCTCTGAGTTGAAATCTTTTCTCTAGTGTGACTTTAGCAACATCCAGTGCTGGGTCTGCTAAAATTAGCTCTTCATAAATGTCAAAAAGATTGTCTCCATGTCCTTTGGCAATAATCAAATGGAATTGTCTGGCAGTGAAACAAATATATTGTAAATTGACATCCTGGGAGCATCTGGTAATGTTGCATTAATACTAAGACATTAATATTATCCAGGAAGTTACTATTCCTAGCCAATCAATTGGCGGTCTTTTTTCAGCAACCACTATTATGCTGATGAAATGGGTCTGCCAAGAGATATTGAATTGTACATGGTGGAAGTAATATATTTTCTTATACTTAACAAAATAACACTTGAGCTTGCTTTACTTGACTAAACAAAGGCTCACCAGAATGCTCACTTCTCTGGTCTTCATGACTAGTGATTATAACCCTTTTGAAGTTGTTCCCAACTTTGAATACTTCTGTGTGTGGTTAAGTCAAAACCTTGATTTCCCTACCTACAATGATACTCTTCATAAGAAGATTCACCCAAAGCATATTGCATAGATTCCCAAGAAGTCCTGCTTTTGCAACCGCTGGTCCTCCACAAGATTATTCATAAGATAATCCTGTAGGTGTTGGCTGTGTGAAAGTGGTCTACAGTGCTGCCCTGGAAACCATGCTAGACAGGCTGCAGTTCTCGTCTCTTTGTATTGTTTCACCATCACCTTACTTGCCCCTCTCCCACTCACCGTTGCTCATTTTACCTTGAGCTCTCTCTACCTTTGCTGAAGGCTAGGTGCCATATTTACTACTGTTCCTTCCATAATAAATTCTGGTTATCTACCTTCCCATTGCTGATAATCATTTCACTCCCCATCCCTTTCTTCCTCCTATATCCTCCACTCTGCTGACTCACATTATTTTTCAATCCCCCACTGCAAAACCTCAACTCTGCAATCTGCCTTAATCGGCTACTGCACTGTATCTGTAATAGTCTCCCCACATTCCTTTCCTCTCCTCTTTTTCCCTCTTTCTTAAAGCTTTTATTAAGCAACATTTTGCTCTCTTCCCTGTTTATACCAAGAATAAATGCCCCAACCCCCTTCCCCAAATTTCTCAGTTTCTACTTGAAGTGTTCTACCATATATTACCTGTTATTATATGTACTGCACCTGTTTAACTTACTGTGCCTGTTATTTAGCATTTTTGTACTACCTTGCATTATGGAAGAGATAATGCCCAGTGGGGAGTAATTTGTGCACTAATATATGCACGGCCCCAGGCACATTTATTTATTTTTTGTTGACCGGGTTAGTGCACTAGACAAATCCCGCCTATTTTCAGGCACGATTCGGGGGAGGAGGATACAGATGAATGCCAACTGATCTTGAACCAGATTAAACTGTTGGTGGTATTTTTAGTGAATGAGGGAAATTTGGCCAGGACACTGTGGAAATTCCCCTCCTGTTCAGAGGGGAATACTCTATCCAAGATGGCGGACACTTCTTTGCCTCCAGCAGAACTGGCTGAGGGGACAGGAGACCTGGTCTTTGCTCCTGTCTCTGACTGTCTGGAGACCATTCCGAATAACGTTGAGGTTGTGAAGGACTCTGTTTTGCTTGTACGTGCCTCTCAAGCTGCACCTGCTGCTAAACCTGTATCTCTTCGAAACCCTGCTGAAATTGCTTGCTCTACTACTCTTACTACAACGGAGGACGATTTACCTATGGCTTCTACACCAACTGAAGTGGGTGACTGCGCTGTTCCTGAGCGCTTGGAAACGACGGATAGCCGTTTTGTGATCTCACATCTCGACTTGTGCCAGACATTTCTGAATACGCCGAGTGGCACGACTGGAGGAGACAGCACCTCTAACTCATTTGTGGGATGTATGGGGAACCCTGTACTGTCCTCTAAGCAGGCAGCCTTGACGGCGAGTCTGATGCTGTCTGATGTTTGTAACAAGGCTCAGTCTTCTGCACAGCTGCCGCTTGGGCATGCTTCTACGGACACTGACTTAGTCACAGCTCTCTCCCCTGCTTTGCAGCCTCCCTCATTAACTATTTCCAGTACTGCAAACCCCATTTCTGCCCCTACCTGGTCAGTGGAATCAGCATTACGAGGTGCAGAGTGGATTCAGGAGCCCAGGATAAGAAAGTGGGTCTACAGTCTGTCCCCAATTCAGTCCCCCCCATCTGGAGGACTTCCTGGAAGACCGACAGCCGATGCAGGATACTCAGGGCTCTTCTGACCCCTTGAGCTTGCCTGAGGAATTGCACTTTATGCAAAATCCAGTTTTGGACATCAGGCAGGGGTCTACGTTGGATGCCATCTCTTTTCAGGGTCGTAAGGACACTACTGCTTCAGAGTCTGGAAAGCAGCCTTCAAAACAGGTGGGGCTGACACGTTCATTTTCTTCATTGTTTAAACAACCAGTTCTAGCTGCAAAACAACCAGTTCTAGCTGCTAAGCGTCATAATGCTGTACGGCTTATATATAAGGGGGGGACTACCTGACCCTCCGGACCATGTGTACGTGGCCAGGTCTCAGTTGAAGGATTCTCACCCACGAGATCTATGCCCTGATTCATGTATCAGGTGAAGCCACCTTTGATGTGAGTTTTCAGACATCTCGTGGACTAGATCATTTCTGGTCCAGATACTATGCCTTAAGGAACAGTGCTTTATGGACCCCTTTTCAGGCCATCCCCCTCTCAAAACCTGCCTTCAAGACCATTACAGTTATGTTTCTGAATGAAGGTGTGGAGGTGTCTGATGTTGTGTATTGGTTAAAGCAGCGTTGTACGGTGCAGGGCCATCCTGAAGCTATATTGGACATGGAAAATATTTGGACAGGGGGATGGAGGTTTTGGGTGGTGTTACACACTAATGACTCTGGTCCAGTGCATTTACCTAATTCTTTTTTTTTAGGCCATGATAGAGGGGTCCTGTTTTACCTGGGTCAGCCTAAGGCCTGTTATAGGTGTGGAGACCCCACACACCTAGTCAATGTGTGTGATAAGATGAAATGTCATAACTATGGTGAGCAGGGTCATGTAGGGATTCATTGCCAGAATGTTAGCAGATGCAATCTTTGTGATGAGATGGGCCATACGTTTCAAACCTGTCAATGGGCTGCCCATGCTCAGACATCACATGATGGCGGGGTTGATCAACGCTTTGTGATTACGCAGGCGCAAAAGGCTTGGATTCGTGCCTCCTCAGCTGATCCTGCTGCTGAGGCACCGAACCCTGCTCGGCAGGCCCATGTGCCTGTGCCACCCCAGGTTGCCACTCCTTTGATAGCTGTTAATGTTGAACCCCTTTCCATAGTGGAACCCCAGACATTGATGGATGTGCAGTCTGCTGTGTCGGACCTAGACCAAATCCCGGGTCCAAGTACTATGCCACCACCTAGTGAACCTACTACTGTCATGCGCTGAAGGTCAATGAGGACTGGTCCTTGAACCTCGACGCCTCCTAAGATACCTTTATTGTCTCAGCCCATAGTCCTGTCGAACACCTTTGAGGTGCTTCAGATGACTTCTGACAATGCTGAAGGCAAGTCAGACTCCTCCTCCATGGCGTCCTCCCTCCCTCCCTGATGGCACTGTTGATTCAGAATTTCAATTGGGTATGGGTCTTTCGCAAAAACGTAAAGCGAAAGTTAGGCTAAAAGGGAAAAATGTGGCTGGGAAACAAAAGTCATGATGTTCTGTGGTAATTTCTATTTTGTATTATGGCGCAATTTGTTTGCCACACTATAAATGTTAATAGCATGATGCGTGTTGATAAAAGAAGGTTAGTGTTTTCCTTTTTGAGGTTTTTGCCATTAGGTATCTTTCTCTTGCAGGACACAAGACTCCATACAACACATGAGGTTCGGCAAGCAACATGTGACTGGCTTTTGGGCCCTTCATTTTGGTCAATAGGCCAGGACCCCTGCTCAGGACTTGGTATCTTATTCAATGTGCCAGACTTCCATCTACTGAAACTGGTTGATTTAGCTCCTGGTAGAGCTCTAGTTTTAGATTTTGTTATTGGAAATTGCCCGTACCGGGTGATAAACATCTATGCCCCCCAGATTAAGACGGCCCGTATTGCCTTATTTTCTTTAATACGCCCTTATCTCCATACTTCATTCCAACTTATATTTTCTGGAGATTTTAACTGTGGCCTAAGTCTACAGGACAAGAGTTCATTTGCCACCACCAAGAAACTCTATTGTGATTCCCATGAATTAGGTAAATTGATACGTTCTGCGCACTTGACTGATGCTTATCTTTCTTTTACAAAATTACATACCCCTACATTTCAAAAAGGTATCTTGGCACACATATTGATTTTGTTTTTCTATCACGTTCGATACCGATTGACTCTGCTTTGGTTCAAGTGGTAGCTTTCTCTGATCATAAAGTACTTTCTGTTGGTATAGGGTCAGTTGCCCCTTTTTGTAAGGGACAGGGATTATGGAAATGCAACACATCCCTGTTACAGGACAAGCTGTTTCTACGGTCTCTCCTATCTTTTCTTTTGGCTTGTAAGTCTGTGTTTATTTGTTATGAAGACCCGGTACAATGGTGGTTTGATACGAAACATGCTTTAATTATTTTTCTGAAAAATTACAGTCGTAGGAAAAGTAGGTGAGACTATTTGGATTATTTAAAGAAAAGAGCACACTTACAATCTCTGCTGTCCATGGCACATACGACTGGGCAGGATTTTTCCCACCAAATTCAAGTAATTCGGGAAGGATATGTTGTATTACCAGTCTTGTACATCACAACAACTATATCACCAACAGAGATTTCATGTGACTGGGACACGTGAAGTTGTCTTCCCTTTTGAATCTAACTCCTGACAGGTTGCCCAGAAAACTATGCTGTGCCTTGCAAATTCTGCAGGGGCTTTATGTTCCGCACGTACTGATATCCAGCAGATTGTGACGGAACATACGACTACGTTATTCTCCCCCCTCCCAGCTGTTAAGGAAGACCCTGCCACCTTGTATGAGAATCTTGGTGTTCCATTCCCTTCGAGGCAGAGTGAGGCTGTGGCTTGTACTGCCATATCAGAGTTGGCGTTGACTGTGGCGATTTCCTCGTTACCCTTATGAAAAAACTCCTGGTCCAGACAGTCTCCCGGCTGCTTTGTATACGGTACTTGGTCACTGAACTGACCTCTGTGTATAATTCCCTGCTCTGTAGTGAGTCTATACCATTAGACTTTACGAAAGGTGCTTTAATTTATGTTTACAAGCAGAAAGGTGACGTCCACTCTCTGGAGAATTGGCGCCCTCTCTGTATGTTAAATACTGACTTTAAGATATTAATGAAAATTCTTGAGAAGCGTTTGATCGATATTGCAGAAACGGTTTTGCATCCAGCCCAGTCGTGTTCCATACCTACCAGGCGAATCTCGGATCACCTGATTCTCCTACGGGAATTATTTTCCCATGGATTGGCAGGTCTAACCTCAGGTATTATAGTTTCAGTGGATCAGAAGGTGGCATTTGATTTGGTTAACCATGATTTTTTGTGGACAGCGCTTCATTTTTTTACGTGTCCCGGATATCATGGTCCAATGGTTGCGTAAGTTGTACAGGACTGCCACGGTTGTTCCTGTTGTAAATGGTTGGGTGAGACCTATGATCCCTGTTAAAAGAGGTGCTCGTCAGGGTTGTCCTGTGAGTCCTCTACTATATGTCCTGTTTTTAGATGTCCTACTCCACCGTTTGAATGTTCACCCTCAGATCCATGCTATTACATGCTCTGCTATGCTTGCACCTTATAAGGCTATAGCATATGCTGATGACATTTGCTTCCTAGTGGCTGATGAAGCCTTGGTGATGGCCTCTTTACAAGAATGCTCCTTGTTTGGAAACTTCTCAGGAGCGTGTATAAACTATGGTAAGAGTTTGGGTATAAGATTGGGATCCGTTGTAACCCAACATAGCTGCATAGGCCCGCTGAGATTGGTGGTAGGCCCTATCCATATATTGGGGGTATTTTTTGGAACTCAGGATTCGGATTTTCACAATTGGGATGCTAAGTTGCAACAGGGTAGAATAAAAGTTGCCTCTTGGAATAGGGGGCAAATTGGAAAAAAGAAAAGGGTTTAGCTGATAAAAACTTATTTGATATCTTTGTTTCTTTATTTGAGTTATGTATTTCCTATACCGCAGTGTATGGAAACACCAATTTATAGCCTGTTCTTTAAGGTGTTAAGGGGGAGTAGGCTGAATCCGATTAAACGGAATATCGCTTATTTACCCATTGTGGAGGGTGATGTGTTTATGGTAAATCCTTTGTTGTTTTTTTCCAGCATTTTTTTCATGGCAAATTTGTGGCGTCTCCTGATCAACTCTCAGAAAGGATGGGAAGCATGGTTTTACGATTCCTGTGGAGTTTGGCTCCACCAGTGGGAACATAACTCTTTACGTGTGTTGCGTAACACTGAAGGTGTGCCACTATATGTGAAACATATGTTTCAACGATTAAAGCAATGGCACGTAACACCTCAGATGCTTATTGCTCATGCTCATAAAGCTCTATACAAGTTACTTCTTTCTTCTGTCTGTGGGACTCATTCCCCTTTTAATAAATGTCCGATCCAACATCTTTCTCCCCTTTTATCTTTGTTATGCTGTAAACGTGTTCCAGCACACATGTGGGACTTTCATTGGCTGTCTTGCCATAAAAGGATTAATGTTAAAGCCAACAATAAACATAAACAGCTCCAAGACAGATTATGCTCCAGACCTTTATGTAATGCTGCACTGGAAACAATAACTCATCTATTTTTTGAATGCACTTTTATTCAACAGTGGTGGAATTTTTTGGCACAAAAGTGGGATCTTCCAATTTTTGGGTCAGTTTCCTTTCAGACAGTCATGTATGGTGTTTTCTCTCCACAATGGTCCTCTTGGCATTCGGACACTTTAAACCTTATTTTTGTTGTGATTAAGTGGAATGTTTGGATGGCAAGATGTCTGTTCACTCTACAGCAAAGGGACTATACATATTTTGAACTTGAAATTAAAATTGTGAAAGATTTAAAGGCCATCTATGAATATGAATGAACATTTCATACGGAGTCTGCACTGCTTGCCTTATGGAAAGTGTTTCCTTGGATAACTGATTCTGATTCAGCTGTGACTTGATAGATTCTTCCCAGCCTTACTTTTGTATTATTTTTTCCTTTGTGGTTTGGATTTTGTATAGCAATGTATTCCTTTTATGTACTGTTTTTCCTTTTTGGTTCTGTTTTGCTGTACATTGCATAATATCTTGTTTCAATAAAACTTTCCCCTACTCTTTTCGATAAGGGCCATGGGATCTTTGACATCCACCTGAACTACCACCAATCCAGGCAGATGGGACCTTGGTTTAACGTCTCATCTGAAAGACGGCACCTCAGAAGTGCAGCACCCCTCTCATGCTGCACTACAGTGTCAGTACTGGAATATTAACCAAAGTGCCAGATGTGGGAACTGAACCCACAACCCTCTGATCTCCTGGCCTCAGAGGCGAGAGTGTTACCTACTGAGCCACTGACACTGACTTGTCAGGCATGAGGCATTTATGCCAAGTGCTTACAACCACCTGTGGCTGTGCATGTATTGGAACACAAATCACACCCTATCACATGTCATCCCCCTTTTGAAACAGACTTTTTCTTTTTAAGAGGACGGAATTGTTACAAGCAAAAGAAAATGTATTATGTTCACAACTAACAGGGAAATAAATATTCCCTCAAGAGATAAAACTGATTTAACAGATAATGCATTTTTAAAGTATTTAAAGTAAAGCTTACACCCCAAACATGTCCAATCCCTATCAAATTTATGTTCTGGCATCTAGTGCCCCCTTCTCCCTCTCACCTCCATTCCTTCTTATCATTACAATGGTGCTCATGGGCAATCTCCATCAGCTCATACAATATCAACAAACAATGGTATCTAGTACCACCAATGTCTCATAACCTCTTCTGATGCCAACCTTCTTATTCTCTTCTTATGTTTCCCCTTCTCACATTACTCATCCCTGTCTCAATAACCCACTTGTGTCATTGCCAACTCCTGGGCTGCTTTTGATTGCAACAGGCACAGTCCTCTGCTTACCTCCTAACAAGGCTTGGGGGGGGGGGAGTTGCCAGGGATGACAATGGGTTATTGAGATGGATATAACTGAGGTGAGATGAGCCTGGGAAAGGCATTGGAAAGACAATAACAAGATGAACACTGGGAGAAGTTGCTGGAGGTGGTGTTCACCAGGGAATAATTTTATAGAAGCATAGAATTTGATGGCAGATTAGGACCGCTTGACCCACCTAGTCTGCCCATTTCCCTACCTAATGCATAGGCTGCAGATCCTAGTTAACCAACAGCCTACTTCCTTATAACCCCCACTAGAATTGCCTTATGTCTGTCCCATGCATTCTTAAATTCCCCCACTGTTTTTGACTCCACTACTTCCTCAGGAAGGCTGTTCCATGCATCCACAACCCTCTCCATGAAAAAATACATCCTCACGATATGCAATAGTAAATTGGCATTTGTTTCAGTGCAGTCTCTAGATGTGAAGCAGCAACACTTACAATCCACATTAAAGCCACTTCCTATTTGCAGCCGATAACTTTTAAAACAGACATAATTCAAACTTAAAGCAGCAATGTAATGTATTTTGGCAAAATAATTGACCCTACCTTTCTTCACTATAAAAGACTCCAGACATCTCCTAGTTTTATTTGGTGGCAACATTTCTAGTTCCCCCAGAATGTAGTTTGACATGTTTACATGTTTTAGTTTCTTTTTTTCTCAAGAAAAAATGATAGCCACCACATTTGGCATAGAAATACCATTGTGACCTGATAAATGTTAGGGTCAAGAAAATTTAAAACAAACAAACAAAACAAAATAAAAATCATGGTGTACAGCATGGAAAGTACCTAGAAAAATAGATTTGACAGGAATGGTAGTATTTTTTATGAACTGTAGATGAAACAAGCTTCTTGAAAAAAACAAACAGTTGCGTTGCACTGTTGCTTTAAATGAATTTTGTTTGCAATGAATGTACAAATGTTTGATGCTCTTATATGGGCATTGCCTGATTGTTTAAAATAGAGCACTTAGAAAGGGGTGATTGGTAAAGGAGTTTAATAAATTAAAAAGCATTACAACTGTCATTTCTGAAAACTAAACCAATGTTTTTATTTCGTGTTTGATGACAGTGCATGGCATAGCTAGATCTGTGAGAGAACAGAATTGTGTTTAAGGCTATGTAATCAATTATTTTTTATAAAATTGCTGAGAAATTTCCTGTTTCCTGATAGGCTAAAGAATTCCAAGACCCATATGTTAATTCCCCCAGAAATGCATACCTTGTCAGTTAGAACAAGTTCAGGCACTGGGATTTAGAACTTGGGCTAATCACACATAGAAGTCATTAGCCACTTCACTCATACCTGATTGCCATCACTAGCACGGTTACTTCATTTACTCACTGAACAACTTCAACAAGGGCCTAAAAAGTAAACAAAAAATTGCCTTAAATTTAAAATCAATCCATCAATCAGTCAATATATAAACATTATTTTGTTCCCTTTGCACTCTCCTTACACAGTAAACAAACTTAAAAAAATAAAGTATTATTCACATTTTTAATTTCCATGTTTCTTTGGTGAGTGAGGGCCATGAAAATTCCCCTACTGTCCTTACCAGCTTGCCAGGACAATCTCTGCTGCTTACATTGCTTTAGATAAAATGGAGAACTGGGCTCCATATAAGAACTTCTGTTGAGTGTGAAGGGGAAAACATTTTGCAAGAGGAATTTTTCAACCATCTGAATTCCTGTTCTCAATACTAAGCAAATACTTGATCTACTGAATGCATGGAAAGACGGATGATTGATAAGAGGTGAAGGATTAAATTTTACTAATTACATTTAACAAAAGAAAATACATGTTTTAAAATGTTTAAAAATTGTTCTTTTGTTTTAAGATTCTTTCTCAGTTTACCTATTTTATAAGTACAATAAGACACTCCAGATTGCTGGTTATCTCAGGTTAATGCACTTCCAGGTTCTAAAAACATTTGGTGCAAGTGTCTTGTGCTTCGTTACACGCCTAGATGTGCATTATTCCTTGACAACCAACACCCTGTTGTGCCACATTGCTTACTTAAAACATTTAATTTTCTGTGGAGCTGTGTGGTAACAAGAAAAAAAAAAGACTGGTAAACAAGAATTTAACAAATCTGAAAGGGACAATGTGGTGATTCCAGGTATGTGATGCAACAAACAAGATCAGAATGCATGTGTCAGAGATTATAAAACACCTGCTTTGGTCTCCTCAGCCAGTCATATTGCTTGAATCATCACACAATGCTAAACCCACTTCATCACTATTATTATTCTTACATCACTTTTGTAATTTGCTTTGCCCACTACTTTGCATTTTTTGCACCCTCTTGTGTTATGTGTTATTACACATGCACTGACTTTGCAATTTCCTTTGTCTGTTATTTTTATTTATTTTGTTTCCACACTGTAAACCCTTCCCTAGTTCATGCCTGGAAATACGCTCCATCTGTACCATGTTTCTGGACAACAATTTTAATAGAGAAATAAATAATACATAAAACAAGTCTAAAATACTGCTTTTACAATTATATGTAAATGTTGCATATCTGTAAGAGTTTTGATGAGTGAGAGCATTTAGAACATGGCTTAACTATGTGACATGACTGTCTCAGTTTAAGGAGGAATGCAAGTTCCAAGTCAATGATGCAGTGTTTTTAAATTCTTTGGCATTCAGTCAGTGTCTGTTTGGATTTACAGCAGACCCAAACAATCCTGAACTAAACTTATATCATTTAGACACCAAGTAAGGGTCACCATCTGCTCTTTTCTTTCATGAGGAGCTACTGATCCTCTAGTACAGAAGCTGTATTCTTTGTTTAGACAGTTGTCCCGAATTATAAACTGTGAAACAAAACAAAGAGAACTGTTTAACTGAAACTGGTAAACAAGAAAGCACACCTGCAGGTTTAGGCAGAGCTCATCATTAGAATGTTTTGAGCTTCAAGCATCAGTTCATGATCGCTGCAAAAAAAAAATGTCAGGGCTGTTTTAAGTTCAGTAAGGGAGTATTTAAACTCCCCTACCGAACTGGCTACTGTACAAATAGGTATAATAATATAATTTATTTTTAACTTAGTTGTTTATTGAGGAAACAACAAAAAATTACCTAGGCACACCCCACTGATTCTAGACTAAGGCTAAGATAAGTGGGCCATTAGCAACTTCAGTTTGGCTATGAGTTGGGGCCCATCAAATTTTTTCATCTTTGAAAATTTAGCTGAACCACTTGCAGCAATTGGCATGGGGTAAAGCCGAATATAAATGGAGATGGGGTGGGGGTTGGGAGTGAATTGAAATGAGCAATGCATATTGATTACTACAGCACGCTAGTGGCTAGAGATGCAGCAAATTTAAAATCTGCAGGCAAAGTGAACGCAAAGTAGCCGCTTTGCGTTATTATAACGCTATGCAAAGTGACCATTGAAAAGTGCTCACTTTACCTTGTTATCGTGACTTCACATTGTTAGTCCATCTTAATGCGAAGTAAGGTGGAATGACAACAATATAGGCACTTTAGGCAGCCCCCCCACACACACATCACATGGCTTACAGTACTATAAGTCACATGCTTTAGCCAGGCAGGAAGGAAGTGAGTCATACCAGCAGATACTTTCACCTTCTGCTTTGCAGAGGTAGAAGGTGGAAGCATTTTGTGTAGGAGAGGAGAGATCATTATTCCCAATTATTTAACCAGGAGAGACACACTAAGCTGGAAGCTTGTTTACAGGTGCAACCTGGGAGCACAACGAGGTTAAGTGACTTGCTCAGGGTCACACAGTATGCAAGTTGGGGCTGTGGGATTCAAACCCAGATCTCCATATTTGCAGCTCAGAGCCTTAAACCACTGCACTACAGCCTCCACCTGCTGGCCCTTCTGTGGCAGTGGCAGATGGTGCTACTGTTGTGCATCACCACAGCAGGAGGAGGGCCACAGCAGCATCTGCTCCACCACTACCCCCACCAGTGCCACCAGCACCACCACCGCTACCTGGTTTTCCCCCCACACCAGTGGACCCCACCACAATGCCTGCAATGCAAGCAGACGTAGCACTTTTGTGGGCTGTGATGGAGGAAAGTAAAGAGAGGGTGGGTGCCGTCCAGCAGAAGGTGGAGCAGATCGAACAACACCAGCTACAGATAGTGTTGATGCTCCATCTGCTGCTGGAACATCATGGGATCCTCCATTAGCTTTTTTTTCTGCATACCTCCCCCCCACTGCTGTAGTATTTTGTGTTTTGTTTATGTTTAATAACAGACAGAGGGAAGGCTACACAGTATTAGTTTAAAGGGAAGCAGTCACCTTTCCTTTACACATAATGGAGCCCCCATAGCATCCGCCATCCTTTGGGGTCACTGACTTTTCTTTATTAAAGTATGTTACAGTGTGAGAAAAATGCTGCAACATACTTAAAAGGCTTAACCGGAGGGTAAGCCTTGCAGGGGGCAGGAGCTCCTGTTGCTGACTGCTTCCCTTTAAATATATACATACACATTCAGTCATACATGCTTCTTAATGCCCTGTTAATATAATCCAGTGCCTCAGTAATGATTACTTTCTGTTGTGGAGTGGCTGTGGAAAAGCTGGTGTGAGCAGTGCAAGTATGATGTGCTAAATTGCATGTGTGCAGTCAGTGTTGTTTCCTGTGTGTGTGTGTGTGTGTGTGTGTGTGTGTGTGTGTGTGTGTATCTGTGTGTGTGTGTGACATCAGACATTGTGCAGCTTCTTGCAAACATATATTGCTGACTTGTTGCAGTGTTCATGGTATAAAGAATAGTGAGCAGAATAACGTATATTTTATTGTCACCATCATCATCAGCGGACTAAGTGATACGATACTTTTTCAGAGGTGTCTGGACAGAGTGCACCTTAGTCAGATACTGCACACATGACTTTTAGGAGAGCATGTGTTTTTTGTGCTATGATATCCGCAAAGTCATGTGTGCATAGTGAGTGACTGAGGTGCACAGTGACCTGATGCCACTGAAAAAATATCATATCACTTACTCCTCTGGTGCTGGTGGTACAAATAAAATAGCAGAAGACACCAGGAGAAAGGACTGCTGTGTGACTGGACTTCTCTGCTGGGACTAAAGAAGTAGAACTCTTGTACTTGGACCTTTAATTTAGGGCAAAAAAAAACCAACAAACAAAACAAAAAAAAAAGTGTGTGTTTGTCTGAGTTAACCAAACTGAATGGTTATCTGAACAGTTATCTAGGTGTAAATCTCAGGTGATTGAAAAGACTTGATAGCTGTGAGGTTTAAATTACTTGTAGAAAGATCTAGTAAGTAGGGGAAGTGGCTTAGCTAGAAGGAAGCTACATTTAAAGACTGCCTTAGAAAGATTCTGCTAATAGCCTGGCAGAAGACACCAGGAGAAAGGACTGCTGTGTGACTGGACTTCTCTACTGGGACTATATTGCCCTCCTTCCCACCCAAAGCTAGATCTACTTTTATAGGCACAGGATTTGACTGACAACAGGAACTTCCTGTTTGGGAGCAGGAAGTGAGTGATCACAGAGCCACCGAAGACCCACCATTCTAGAAGGGCAAGAGTAGCTCTTCAGCCCCCTCTAGCTGCTGGAGGTCTGCCTCTGAGCAAGTAAGGGGTCTACTGAGAAATACAGGATGTTCTTGTCTCAGAACAGGACAATCAGGAGCTTAAAGGGCACACAGGCAGAAAGTAAGGAGAGAAAAAAAAAACAGAGGAAAGAGTAAGGATTGCAAACAGTTAAGTGCCAGAAATAAGACATGATGGGAGTGGTACAGTGCAGTGGCTGTGGAGCAGCAGTCTTCTGGGAGACGGTCTGGAGGATGCGGTGTTGTCCTATCTGCAGGCACCTCTCTGGGCTGAGGGAGGAGGTTGATCATCTCCAGGCTGAGTTGGACAGGATTTGTGGGACCTCTTCTTTGATCTAGGGACCACCAGTGCCACTGCCATTGCCTCAGAGGTTGCCAAGAAAAAGGAGTGGTTGGACCACAGTGGGCTCAGGGGGGGTGAGGATGGTGGAACAGTGGCGCATCCCTCCAGTTCTACCTCTCCACAATTCCTATGCCATTCTGGCAAAGTGTGATTCCTCTATGGAAGCACCAGCAGTGGAGACCAAGGAGTATGCTGGGAACCTCCACAAAGGAGACCCACAGGAGGGTGGCATGGGACCCTGCAGGGGAAGGAAACAACTCCTGGTGGGGGACTCCATTGTTAGGAAGGTAGAACTGGGGAAAGAAGGGGAGAGGGAGGTAAGGTGCCTGCCTGGTGCCATGGCTTAGAGGGACAGGGAGCAAATCCTCAGGATTGCCGGAGCAGCTGCACAGGGGAGGGAGCTGGATGTCATTGTCCACCCAGAGACAAATGACCTGGCTAAGAAAGGGATTAGAGAAGTGCAGGAAGAGTTTGTGGAATTGGGGAGGGTTCTTAGACAAGTAGCACACATGGTAACCTTCTCGGAGGTGCTGCCCATCTATGGCGTAGGAGAGGCTAGGGTGTTCTGCACCATGGGATTCAATCAGTGTTTGAAAAATTGGTGTGGAGATCAGGGATTTGGCTTTGAGGGATCACGTGATGTCAGCTTACTGAACGGCAACAGGGGCTTAGAGCTCTCTCCTCCTGCCAACTTATCTGCTATAATCTGCAATCCTCCGAGCTGCCAACTTAATAATATAACCTGTACCGGATCGCCTACACTCCGCCTGTCAGCCCTAGGGTGTCTTTTTCATCAAACTCCTTTGTTTTACAGGGGGATGGAGGTGGAGAAAAAACAGGCCGCGATTAGACATACACCGCCTGCTACTCCAGAAAAGCAGCCCAAAAAGTCAAGCAACCAAGCGGGTACTGCATCCGAGAAAATGAGCGACAAGACTCAGCCGCCTAGCCCTCTCACTGAAGAGAGATTTATGCAGGAATTGGCTCCACTAAAGGATGTTCTCCAGAATATTACCTCTGACCTAAAATCTATTCGGGGTGACCTCTCTTCCCTTACCATGAAGGTGTCTGACTCAGAGGCCAAGATCTTCTCTCTCGAGCAGTGGAAAGCAAACGCAGAATCTGAGATGTCTGTGCTGGCTCAACAAGTCAAGAAGCTCCAGTTAAAAACCGAAGACATGGAAGGTCGTAATCGAAGGAACAGTCTACTTATCCTGGGGTTGCCGGAGTTTGAGGAAGGGCCAGATCTTATTGCCTTTCTACAAAAATTCCTCTCTAAAACAGTGGGCCCTTCACCTCTTAACCCCCACTACCACCTGGAGAGAGCACACAGATTGCTAAGACCTAGACCTCCCCCGGGCTCCCCCCACAGCCTATAATCATGAAATTCCTCAGCTATATTGAAAGGCAGCATGTTTTCAATAAATCTCATGAGCTGCAATCGATTATGTGGGGGTCGGCCAAACGACGGCTTGCTCAGGATCTCCCTAAGGAAACAAGGACGAAGAGAGCTGCATTCCATCCCGTGGTTCAGAAATTGATAGCGGCGGCTATTCCCTTTTGAATGGTGTATCCTGCTACCCTCAAGGTTACCATCGGCGACAGCACTCATAGCTTTGATTCCCCGGACATGGCCTACAAGGACCTTGCTGCTAAACTCCCTAATCTTTTCAAACTGAACGGTTGATTTAATGTCACCAGATGTAACTGGTTAAGATGTGGACTTGATCTGGTTTTTTTGGAATCTGGTACCGCTAGTCTTTCCCTTATTCGTTTTTGATGTACCCTACCTGTCTGGCCGCTTCTGGGCTCTTGTAGTTGAGCGAGGATCCTGGATGATCGGGCGGAGGTTAAACTAGGCCACGATGGTGCTGTCTTCGGCTGCTTCCCTGGAACTAACTTTGGGTGGTTGCTGTTTTCGGTTACTGTTCTCTTGCGAGGGACCCGTTTTGGTCCCACCACCAAATAACTCCCCCCGGAAACAACTCGCTCTGCTGGGACAGCATCCCTACCTCGCAACCTACCCTCCCAGTCTCCGGCCCCTTCCTCTTCACCTGTTCCAGGGGGTGAGTAAACCCTTTTCCTTGGGTTTCTTTTTTTTTTCAGACAGTAATGGGGTTTATCTTTGAATGGATCATAATTCCCTATGTCCTGTTTATAAGACAGGCAGTCTGTTGGTGGGGGGGGTATACTCCTGAGCCCCTTACGACTATTGGTAGCTGCATTACGAGCTTATGGAAGGGGGGCTTGCTAACCCAGTCCCTTCTATAGGGTCCTCACTACCTCCTTTGGTTTGGGTTGGGAATGGTTCCCCCTCATGGTTTCTGGTGTTCTGGTCATTCCTTTTTCTGGAGGATCCCTATGGATTAGGGCTTTCTGAGTTCGCAAATGGGATCTGGTTTCCAGGCCTCTGGTGTTATCGCACTTGTTTTGGTAATCTTCAGGCCTGGCACCAGGCTGTATATAGTTGGTTTGCCTTATTTAGGAGGGTATTTGGGGTGGGGTGGGATGATTTAGCCTGCCTGCCTTATTATCTCTATGGCTTCATTCCAGTTTTGATTAACCTAACTAAATCATTATCACTTTTGGTAAATTCTTTCTGGCAGGTTATAGTGGGATGGGATTTGGGGTTTCGAGTGTGCCTTTTCTCGTGGTTCATATTTGGTTGCTCTGGTACCTGCCTTCCTCTCATCCTGTATTTGAAATGGCTATAAATACTGTTAAAATTGCATCATGGGATGTACGTGGGCTCAGGGAGAAAGTCAAGAGGACTCAGATATTTAATCATTGTACCCTATCTCAGATAGATATCCTATTTCTACAGGAAACCCACTTAAATAACTCTGAGGTTAAGTGGTTGTCTCAATCTGGTTTTTCACAAGTTTACATTGCAAATGGATCCAACTCTAGCAGAGGTGTAGCTATACTTATCAAAATATATATTTTGTTCCTGATAGACACAACAATAGCGGATCCAGAGGGGAGATTTATACTGGCTAAAGGCTCCCTCAATGGGGGTACCGTGGTCTTAGGCTTAGTCTATGGCCCTATAGGGGGTAGCTCTGAATTTTTCATGACCCTTGCAGAAAAAATCAGTGCCCTGCTTCCCTCACAACTCATCTTGGGTGGGGATTGTAATGTCTCGCCTCCCCATCTTTTAGACAAAGACCATCAGTCAAATCGGCCACTTACTTCGATACAAAGGGCTTTACAGGATTTCCTGCATATATTAGGGTTATGTGATCCCTGGCGGCTCTCCAATCCCTCCCTCCGAGCTTTCTCGTTCTTCTCCCAACCCCATGGATCCTGGTCTAGGATAGATTATATCCTGATTAGTAAAACCCTTCTTCCAGGCCTCCTCCAGTCCAGTCCAGTCTGGTATCGAACCGATTGTTCTCTCTGACCATGCAATTGTTTGGGCAAAAATCTCTCCGGATCCCAATTTTCAAAGGGATACTACCTGGAGGCTTAATACCCAACTTCTTAAAGATCCCCATACAGTGACCCATATCAGGACCCTAATCTCTCTCTCTTTCTGGAGGATAACCTTGGGTCTAACTCAAGGGCTGATATCATCTGGTGTTCCCTAAAATGCTATCTTAGAGGTGAATTAATTAAACTTGCCTCAGCAAGGAAAAGAGCCCGTCAATCACGGCACTCCTTCTAATGAACAAAATTAAGGAACTGGAAAGCTCCCACCTCCTTCCTCTCCTTTGTCCCTCCTAGAAGCCCTCTTGGCAGCCAAAATGAATATACTGACCTCCTTAAGGAAAAGGCTAAGTATTGTCTCGTTAAAACTCAAGCTAAATATATTGAGCATGGTGAAAAAGCCAGAAGGCTTTTGGCCCTAAGACTTCGTACATTAGAAAGCTTCAGAATAATCCCGGCCTTGCAATCACCTGCTGGCTCCATCAAAACTTCTCCCAGGGAAATTGCACAGATTTTTGAGAAGTACTATAAAAATCTCTATAGTGTACCTCCATCCCCCGCTCCTCTCTCAGACATCTCAGCATACTTAGCCGATATTGACATTCCCCAGCTCCAGCCACCCCATAACGAGATCCTGACTGCCTTTATTTCTCTTTCTGAGATAGAAAACGTCATTGCTTCTATGGCTCCTGATAAGGCACCCGGCCCGGATGGATGTCCCGCAAATTTTTACAAGGTTTTCTCCAAAGAGCTAGCCCCTTTACTTCTCAAACTTTACTACTACCTTTTTTCCTCTCCCACCAGAGACCCCACCCTTCTTGAGGCCACCATTATCCTAATTCTTAAACCGGGCAAAGCTCCCACTGACCCGACGAGTTACCGACCCATATCTCTCCAAAACTATGATATGAAAATCCTTTCTAAGATCTTGGCCGAACGAATTAAGAAAATCTGGACCCATCTTCTCAGCCCAGAGCAGGTTGGTTTTGTACACTCTCGTTCCCCATCAGACCACCTTAGAACTCTCTCTCATATCTCCCATTATGCCCTTACATCCCAGCTTCCAATGGCCCTAATTTCGTTAGATGCAGAGAAAGCATTTGACCGAGTGGATTGGTCTTTTCTCTGGGCTACGATGACCAGGATGGGCTTCCCGGATTCCTTTCTCAAATGGATCCAGGTTCTCTACAACTCCCCTTCGGCCAAGATATACTGCAACAGAGTTTTCTCCTCGTTGTTCCAGCTTCATACTGGTACCAGACAAGGCTGCCCCCTCTCACCTTTCTTGTTTAATCTATATCTTGAAACCCTTCTTATTAAGCTGAAGTCCTCTCCGCTTATCAGAGGCTGTCTGGTGTGTCAGAATGAGCTAGTCCTCTCAGCTTATGCAAACGATATACTTTTGCATGTTCGCTCCGCTGCTTCCTAGAACATGCATTGATCTCATCAGGCAATATGGTAACCTCTCCCAATATAAATTGAATATCTCTAAATCCGAAATTTTCCCATTAAATATACATACCTACAAGCATGATCTTATCAAATTTGGTATGATGGTCCCCAAATCGTTTAAATATTTAGGTATTCACTTCTCAACAGACTCTTCCTTATTCAGAAAACTCAATTTGGATGACCTCAAACTCTCATCCAGCAAGATTTGCTACGATGGTCCAACCTTCCTATTTCCCTTTGGGGTAGGATTAATATTATTAAAATGAATGTCCTCCCCCGTATCTTTTACCCCCTCAACTTACTGGGCCTCTGGCTGCCACTCTCTTACTTGTAACAGTTTCATGCGATTCTCTCGAATTTTATCTGGTGAGGAAAGGGAGCTCGACGCTCATTTCTCAAACTATCCCTCCCTAGAGACAAAGGTGGTCTCCGGCTTCCCAACCTCTTCTTGTACCACTGGGCTGCTCACCTAGCCAAACTAGGGAGGTGGTTTCTAACTCACCCTGACCCCTCTCCCCCGATCTGGCTTCAAATTGAGAAGTCGATTCTTTCAGAATCTAGATTGGATCCCTATGCAATTCTTTATACTCCCACCTCCGTACTTTCAAAGTGGATAACTGATCATACAATTCTCACATCCCTTAAATCCCTCTTTCAGTGTCTACACTTCCTAAAAATCTCTCCAAAAATGGACCTGGGTCAGCCTGTCATCCTTAACCCCAACATCAAGCTGGACAACTCAATGATCACTCCTGAGTGGCTTCCACAAAATAAAGAAACCAATTTAGAACACTACTATGACCAAGGATCCCTCCTTTCTCAATCAATCAATCAATCAAAATCTTTATTTATTCAGGTGAACATCATTGAGCATAGCTCATTTACAAGATGGACCTGAGTGGTCATAACAAAAAAGGTTACAGAGTGTATACAAAAAACATGATATTGAAATAGCACAAATACAAACATTTATGAGTGAGATAGATATACAATTATTTACATATATACAAGGCAAAGGACAGTAAACCAAAAACATAATAAAGGTGAGAAACAAACAGTCTGGTGGGGATAAGGCTTCGATAATGGTACATGGGTGGGCAAATATGTTTGTGGTTTGATGGAAAGGACCAGAGCAACGATAGAAGAATAGGGATGAGATTTAGAAGGGGGTGGGGAGAGAGAGGTGGGGGTGGGGTGTGGAGGACTAGGCCTTATGGAAGCAATTGCATGAATCTGGGATTAGGCTGGTGTACAGCTTTTTGAAGGATGTAAGGGGGATCAGTGTTTCCATTTTCAATGTCTTTTGGATAGAATTCCAGATAAGTGCCAGGGAATAACTGATTGCAGCTCTTCCATACCGGGTGCAGGTGATAGGAATCTTCAGCAGGATTAGTTTGTTGATCCTCAAGGTGTAGGTCCTGGATGTGATCTGGATGTGTTTCTTCCTCGGACATGCTTGATAAGTTTGGTATTTCCAATAACACGATTTTTAAAGTATATCAATTGAGGCACCTTATTGTGGAGAAGTTTGGTACTCAATTTAAAGAACCCATAGTCCACCCCTTTCTTTCTCAAATTCTAACTCTTGCTTCTAAATCACATTCCATTTTGCTAATATATTCCTTCTTATTGAATTACAAATTCCCGGAACCTGCTGCAGGCTCCAATATTTGGTCCTCCTTACTACCTGACTCCACCCTAAATTGGTCCCACATCTGGAGGAACCTGCACAGATATCACACCCAGGACAGGTTTAGACTTACCCAATACTATATTGTGAACAATATGTATTACACCCCTAAGAAACTTTTCCGGCTCAAAAAACTTGCCCTCCCTCTTTGCTCCAGGTGCTCACATAGTGAAGGGAACTCTCTACATATTTTCTGGTACTGTAATAAGGTTGCCCCTCTGTGGTCTACCATCCAGGACAATTTGGATCCCCTAATCAGTCTCTCGAACCTTTTCACTCCCGAAATTTGCATTTTAGGAGATTACGCTTAACATAAAACTGTTTCAACGCCGATATCACATTACCCTTGTGTCTATTGTGGTTAAGAAATTAGTTCTTAGGCATTGGACTGACCAATTGACTTTGTCCTATTCTGAATGGTTGACTGAGCTCTCTGCCTATCTTAACACTGAAAGATTGGTAGCCAGCTCGCGTAATCGTATGGACCTATTTCATAAAAAATGGGGTAAATTATATGCACTATATCTGCACCAATGATCTCCTGGCTTCCTCCCTGATGCCCACAATAGTTTTCCTTGTTCCTCCTATCCTTCATACCTGCTTTCTCTGCTCTGGAAGGCAAGGTTACCTTTTGAGATGTTGCTACACTTAATAGCCAGCTTAGCTACATGGTTGTCTGGCACACTTCATTGGGGGGTTGGGGGGTTGGGGGATGAGGGTTGGTTTGTGTTTTTTTTTTTTTTATTTTACGTTATACCATGTATGGATGGCTGGCTTAATTTAGATATTGACTCTGTCATATTTGTTGGCTCTGTAAAATCAATAAACTTGAATTTCAAAAAAAAAAAAGGATATGGCTTCATTGGGGACTGGGGGTCCACCTGGAGTGATGCAAGCCTATACTGGCATGTTGGGCTGCATCTGTCCAGGAGAGGAACCAGGATCCTAGGTGATAGGTTTAAATACTTCATTGGCAAGCATTTAAACTAGCCAAGGGGGAAGGCACTGGAAAGGAGCAGGGAAATCCTAGCCACCCCCAAAAAATAACAGTAGTAAGTACGCCAAACACCAACATAGAGGTGTCAATAGGGAGAAGGGCAGGGGTAAATGGAGAAAATGACAAAGGCAAGAAGGACAGTGATGGGCAAAAAGGAGTAAGGCCATCAGGAAATGGAGGGTAATGAGTACCAATGCCCATAGTCTGGGCAACAAGCTCCTGAGCTGGTAGCCTTGATGGAATAGGGATGCCTGGATATCATAGCAGTTACAGAAACATGGTGCACAGAGAACCATGACTGGCATGTTAACATACCAGGGTGCATAACCTACAGGAGAGATAGGCAGGGGAGAAGAGGGGGGAGGAGTAGCTCTCTATGTAACAGAAGGGATAAAAGCAACTGAACAAAAAAGTAAACAGGGAGGTGAGAGGCACTGTGGGTCACCTTGGAGACTGGAAAGGGTACCACAATCTGCACAGGAGTTGTGTACAGACCCCCATGTCAGGGGGAGGAAATGGACAAGGATATGATAGAAGGCATTCTTAGAATGGCAGAGAAAGGGGAGATACTGTTGATGGGAGACCTGAATATGCCACATGTTATCAGGAGCACATTTGCTGCAGCCACATCGAAGAGCAGGGCCATTCTTGATGCCCTACAGGTGGCAGGCCTCAGACAGCTAGTTTCAGAACCCACTCATGAGGGAGCAATCTTAGACCTCATACTCTCAAATGGGGGCAGTGAGAGGATCTCAGATCTAGAAATGAGTTGCCGTCTGGGAACAAGTGACCATCAAACAGTGTGGTTCACGTTAAACTCAGCTACAGAGTCAAGCCATACAAAAGTGAGAGTACTGGACTTCAGGAGGGCTGACTTCGGCAAGATGGGAGAGTGCCTCAGAAAAGCACTAGCAAACAGGCTAGAAGGAGGTGTGGAGCAACAATGGGGAATCATCAAAATTGCCATCACAGAGGCGACAAGCCTTTGTGTGAAGCAAATAAACAAATCAAAATGAAAGAAAAAGCCACTATGGTTCTCAAAAGAGGTGGCTGTGAAAGTCAGGAAGAAAAAGATAGCATTCTGGAAGTATAAGGAAACACAGAAGGAGCAGGACAGAAAGTTATACCAGTTAAGGCAAAAGGAAGCAGGGAGGGAAGTCAGAATAGCAAAGGCCCAAACTGAGGAAAAGATAGCCAACTCAGTTAAGAAGGGGGATAAAACCTTTTATAGGTACATCAGCGAGGATAGAAAGACAGAGAGAGGGATAGTGAGGCTGAATAGAATGAATGGTGGGTGGGCAGAGGGGGACAGTGAAAAAGCAGGGATACTGAATTAATATTTCTGCTCAGTATTCACAAAAGAGGAGGGGGAAGTGCCTAATCCAATTAACAGAAGCACTCTTGATAGGGGGGTCAATCCCAGTCCTTTCACAGAAGAAAGGGTTCTGCAAGAACTCCTAAAACTGAAGTTGGACAAAGCAATGTGGCCTGATGGAATTCACCCCAGAATTCTAAAAGAATTAAGGGGGGAACTAATGAAACCACTGACTACTCTTTTTAATAAATCATGGGAGGATGGTGTGGTACCCGAGGACTGGAGGAAGGCGGATGTGATTCCCCTTCACAAAAGTGGGGCAAGACACAGGCAGGAAACTACAGACCTGCCAGTTTGACCTCCATGGTAGGGAAAGTGATGGAATCACTTCTGAAGGAAAGAATAGTTGAGTACCTAGAGGCCAGTGGGGCACAGGACCCAAGGCAGCATGGGTTCACAGCAGGAAGGTCATGTCAGATGAATCTAATAGATTTCTTTGACTGGGTAACCAAAGTAGTAGACCAGGGAGGGGCTGTGGACATGGCCTACCTAGACTTTAGCAAGGCATTTGACACAGTCCCACACAAAAGATTAATAGTCAAATTAACCATCCTGGGAGTGGGTCCCAGGGTGGTAGCCTGGGTAAAACATTGGCTGGACAACAGGACACAGAAGATAATTGTAAATGGAGTCCACTCTGAAGAAAGAGGGGTTACTCGTGGGGTAACGCAGGGTTCAGTATTAGGTCCAGTCCTTTTCAATGTCTTCATCAGTGACATTGCAGAGGGACTGGAAGGAAAAGTATGCCTCTTTGCAGATGACACAAAGATCTGCAACAGGGTTGATACACAAGGAGGCATGGAAAGGATGAGAAGGGACTTGGCAAGGTTGGAGGAATGGTCAGAAGTATGGCAGCTAGGATTCAATGCAAAGAAGTGCAAAATAATGCACCTGGGAAACAAGAACCCAGGGGAAGAATGCCCAATGGGGGGGGAAGTAGTAACAACAACAAAAAAGGAAAGGGACCTGGGGGTAATCATATCAGATGACCTTAAGGTTATCATGCAATGTGAGAAGGCAGTAGGGAGGGCTGTGGGTGTACTGGGATGCATAGGGAGAGGCATCAGCAGCAGAAAACAGAAAGTTGTTATCCCTCTGTACAGACAGTTGGTGAGACCCTATCTGGAATACTGCATCCAGTTCTGGAGACCCCATCTCCGCAAAGACATAGACAGGATAGAGGCAGTCCAGAGGAGGGCAACTTCATTGGTGTTGGGTCTGCAAGAGAAGCTGTATGAGGAGAGGCTAAAGGAGCTTAATATGTGTACCCTTGAGGAAAGAAGGGAGAGGGGGGGAGACATGATAGAAACTTTTAAGTACCTCAGTGGAATCAACAAAGTCCAGAAGGGTAGCATCTTTCAGAAAAAGAGACATGCAAGAACAAGGAGACACAATTTAAAGATAGAGGAGGGGCAGTTCAGGGGCAATGTGAGGAAGTATTATTTTACAGAGAGGGTAGTGGATGCATGGAACAGCTTTCCTGAGGAGGTTGTGGGGTCTAAAACTGTGGGGGAATTCAAGAATACATGGGACAGACATAAGGCAATTCTTGTGGGGGGTAGGAAGAAGTAGGCTGTTGGTTAACTAGGATCTGCGGCCTATCCTGTAGGTAGGGAAATGGGCAGATTAGATGGGCCAAGCGGTCCTTATCTGCCATCAAAGTCTATATTTCTATGTTTCTATATGTCATATATTCTTTCTTATCTTTATTCTTGAGATACTGCAACAAGTCACACCATATATATGTTTTCATGAAGCCGGACAATGTCTGAACACACAGGAAAGAACACTGACAGCACACATGCAGTTTAGCACACCATACTTGCACTGCGCAGTCATGCTTTTTGAGAAACACTTCAAATCACGAGTCTTGACACAAAGTAAACATTACTGAGGCTCCAGAAATGTTTATATTTGGAAACAGACATTAAAGAGATTCACCAAGTTACAGTATTGCAACCGATATGGATGCCTTACCTCCAGGGGAATCTTTCTTGCTCCACATGTCCTTACATAATGCAATACTATTCTGGCAAAAATGCTCATAATTTCAGTAATCCAGCTCCCAGTGGACTTCCTGTTCTGAAGAGCCACCTAAGTTTTGATCCCATGCTCAGCAACATTATGGCGTAATGCCAGGGAGAGCGCAAGGGTGCGCTCCATTATAGTGAATGGCTGGCAACTTTCCAAATGTTTCTTTATGTTATAATGATCATTTTGTGGTGAAACATGAGCACGTTTCCCCTAACAAGGCTCTTGTTTGTCGAAATGTGCACATATTTCACCACAAACTGACCATTATAATATAGAAAAAAATTCAGAAAGCTGTCGGCCATTCAGTATAATGGGGCATGCCCCCGCGCTCTCCCTGGCATCACGTCATAACATTGCTGAGCACGGGGGCGGAACTTGGGAGTCTCTTCAGAATGAGAAGTCCTCTGGGACCTGGCATACCAAAATGATGAAAGTTTTTGCCAGAAAAGTATTGCACTATGTAAGGACATGTGGAGCAACAAAGATTCCCCTGGAGGTTAGGCACCCATATATTGGGTAAAATACCATAATTATGTAACTTGAATCCCTTTAAAGCAGCAGTGCAACAATCTGTTGAAAATTTTGACCTATACTTTTTTATGCTATCTTACATTGCCACTTTACTTACATCCTAACTTGTATGATACTATTCTTTCCAGTATTTGAGTCTGCTTTAGTACTTTTTGTGTTGCTTGCACGCATGTGCAAGAAACATATTGCTTTCAGCAGTTAGGGAGACTGCGTCAGGAAATTCGGGCCATGTCACTATGCAATTAGCTGTTTTGGTGCATTACAAGCTACCAAAACAGCTGATTGTGGTGTCCCCATGGTGACGGCTTCTCCGTCGGCTTCTCACAGTCACCAGGAAGCCAATGGAAAGTCAGCACCTGCCATTCAGTGTGCCTTCCTGGTGAAGCATTTCAATAAATAAATGAAAAAAAGCCATTGGGGTACCCCCTTCCAGTTCAATTTGCCAATTGGAGAGCCCACTCCCTGTCAGCATAATGTCCCCCCTCCCAAATTTGTTGTATCCCGAGGGCTGCCCAATCCCCTTCGACTCTTGCCAACCCCTCTGCACTTATATCTGCTGACAGGGGTGCCCAATCGCCCTGTCAGCATGCCTCCTTCCTAGTAATGTTGCCAATGGGGGAGCCCACTCTCTGTCAGTATAATGCTCCCCCCCCAATTTCTTGTGTGCTGAGGGGGGTGCCCAATTCCCCTCGGCTCTTGTCCCCCCCCCAGCACTCGGTATGTGCCGGTGGGGTGCCCAATCCCCCGTCAGCTACTGCCCCTCCAAACACTCAGGTGGCATGCTGGGGGCCCACCCCAGTGTGCCAAAATTAAATCTCCCTGTTTTTTTTTTTTTAAATAAGCCTGTAAACTAGAAAATGGTCCCATGTTGATTCCGGTGGTCCCTCCCCCAACCCCGCGCCCACCCACTGCATATCTAACTTCCCCACATCCCCGTCACCCCTTACTTACCTCCAGAGCCTGGCGCAATGATCTTTGATGGACCGGGAACACGTCTGCACTCTTCAAAGCCGCCTGCAAACTGAAGAAATGCCGGTAAGCTGTATAATGGTATAAATGTTTTTTTTTTCAACTTTGATGTATATCTCGGCCATTTTGGGGAATTCTTTCACCACATTTTTAACATGGGGTTCTTGGGGCCCCTTCTCATGAACTCAGTCACTGTCATTTTGTTATTCAGTCCCAAAAGGGTGATTTTGTGGTCACTGCATAGAACCACCTTTTGGGACTGATTAATGAAATGTATGTTGAAGATTTGGTGAACAGATTTCCCAAAATTACTGTTTTATGAGTGTGAATTGCACAGTTCCTATGCAGCTCATAACTTCAAGTATTTTTAATATTTTCAGTCCAGATTTTCAGCATTGCCACTTTACCACACTTCCTTATGAACAGTACAACTGTCATTTTTCACAGCTCACCCGAAATGTGTTTATGCACATGTAGTGCATAATGGCATGGTCGGTGTGCAAAATCAATATTCGGGACAGATTAAGAAAATCACAGTGACTCTGTTCATGAGCAGAGGTCTTAAACTGGCTATGTTGAAAATTTGGTGACAAAAGTCCATAAAATGACTGTTACGAGCGTGCATTGTGCAATTTCCACGCACCTTCGTAAGTTCACAAATTTGTAATCTTTTCAGTCCAGATTTTCAACATTGGAATTTTTCCACACCTCCTTATGAACAGTACAGCTGTCATTTTTCACACCCTGGCCGAAATGTGTTTTCGCCCTTCCAGTGCAGAATAGCACAGTCGCTTGGGAAATCAGTGTTCGGGATAGATTAAGAAAATCACCTTGACACTTGTTCATGAGCGGAGGTCCCAAAATGCTCATGTTGAACATTTACTGTAAAAAATCCCAAAACTAATTACATTACGGGTGTGCATTGCATAGTTTCTACACACATTCGTGACTTCACCAGTTTTTTTATATTTTCACTCCAGATTTTCAACATTGCCATTTTTTACACCTCTTTATGAACAGTACAGCTATCATTTTTCACATCCTGTTCGAAATGTGTTTTTGCACCTGCCAAATGGTGCAGTTGCTGTGCAAAATCACCTTTTGACTAATTAACTGATAGTGTCTCTGTTCATGCGGTGGGATCACAAAAAGCCCATGTTGAAAACTTGGTGTAAAAATACCAAGAAACACCCAGGGTGTTAGGGTTTTCGACCATAACGCCCTACCCTGTAGGGACTGAGAGGTATCAGGGGGTTTGACTTGGGACTGTCAATAGTAATGCTCATGCCATTCTACCCCCACCCTGCAGCCAGTGGCAGGCATTGGGGTGAATCTTGGACCCTTTGGCCCCACAGTTCAACCCATTCTCCTATACTGCACCCATTTTAGTGTATTTCCTTATGGAATGAGATCAGTGTAAAGCCTGAACACTTCAAAGCACACCTCAACACTTGTAAGTGTCTGCAGGGTAGGGTGAGGTTAAATTTCATGGCTGTTATGGGCGACGACCCAAAGGCACACCCCAATGTCTGTCCACCTCTGCAGGGTGGGGGGTGGAGTTGTCATCAGTTCACTACTTCACTGCCATTCCTATACTGCATCTGTCTAACTCCTGTACTTCCACTGCTAATGACAGCAAGAAACACCTGGTATTGATAAATGCTTGCTTTCATGTCTGAAATAATAAAAGGAGCACTCCTTTTAATACGGTGCAGACCAGGTCTTCATCAGTATTTTACGCTGTTTTTCTCCCTCAGTTGTTATATATTACTTCTGTTGTAAAATTAACAATTATGCAATAGGCAGTGTTTTATGACCTCATAGAACAATATTTATTCAAAAACAGCTGCAAATGGTGATGAAAACCTGGTCTGAGCCATATTAAAAGGTGTGCTCCTTTTTGTTTTCAGACATGAGAAAAAGTAGTAAAACAGACACAAATTGTGAAAAGAAGGGTATCATACAAGTCAGGAGGTAAGTAAAGTGGAAATGTAAAATAGCATAAAAAAGTATAGGTCAAAATGTTCACCACATTGTTGCACTGCTGCTTTGATTTATAATTTAAGTATGACATTTTGTGCTTACAACACACAAAATACATCTGTCTTGTGTCCAGAAAATTGCCAAGTGCTAAGGAAGTGAAATGGGAGCATTACACCACATGCAAAGTTCCCCAGAATTTATTGTGCAGTCACTCATGTGCACAGTGGTCACACAGATTCCCCAGAATGTTTCTGCATCCCCAAAATGCATGTCTTGTGTCCAGAAAGTTTACATACTCTGTGATGATGATGCACTCATGATGCACAGTGTCTTGCCAAACCATGTGAAGGAGGGATAACATGACATGAATCTATTCAGTGTTCCATCAGAAATGATGACCGTGAGAGAACTGTTGCTAGTCTGAAGTGTGCTGCAATTCCCGCAAATGCAATGCGATCACCTCAACCAGATGGAAGGGTGCCCTTTGTGTGTACACTAATAGTAGCCTTGGTGAGTTGATATACATATAGAGTATATATATATATATAGATATAGATATATCTATATACAGTGTATATATATATATATATATATATATAGATATATATTTTGTATTTTATAGGTGGGGGTCGACATATATAAATATGTACTCATGGGGTGGGATATTCAAAGCAGTTGCACATGGTGCAAGTGAAATGCGCCAGTGCAATAGCGGACATGCGCCAATGAGCGATATTCAGCGGGTGACATTGTGCAGTGCATATCGCAGGGTGCCAATGCACAACCCTTATGAATGCATGCGCAAGTGCAGGGGGCGTGGCCATGAATAAGTTGCACAGTGCGATATTCTACAGCAAGCTGATGACGCAAGCGCAGAGCAACAGGGACATGTGCAGAGCAAAGTTGAGCCTATAAAAAGATGGAGCAAGCAGGGAATGGAGGCTTGCGCCCAGGGGAGTAGGGGTGAGAGACAGAGAGAGACAGAAACAGAGAGAGGGCCAGTGGCCAGGCAGGACAGCAACAGGGGTGCAGAACAGGCACAGAGGCAGGAGGTACGATGGGCTGTGGGACAGGGAGTGCGACCCTGACTGTGCCTGTGAGCGTGAGCTGACCAGTGTGTGGGTGTGGGTCCCCAACACAGAAGTGTGCCAAGTGCAGGGGCCCAGGTAACAGTACACAGCTGGGGTAGCCCAGGGAGTCAGCTGCAAGGGGGGCAGGACAGGCCAGGCCACGGCCAGTGCAATATTCCAGATATAGGCGGTAATGAGGGGTGTGAGGAAGCAGTAGGCTGAGCGGCGTGGCTGTGGAAGGACCTGGTGGTGGTATGCCTGGAACAGGTGGTACTGTGCCCGCACCACCTTCGAACAGTACAGTGACACCAAGATTGTGGGCCAGTACCGCCTGAACCATGAGCTATGAACTATGTGAGCTGCACAGTGATGAGATGCAGGCACCCACAAGACAGAGCAACGCCCAGTCAGTTCAGACAAAGGTCACAGCTGTAATGTACCTGCTCACCACGGGCACCTTCCAGACACCAACAGAGGACACCACAGGCATAATCCAGTTGGCAGCATCACGGCTCCTCACACAATTCTTCAATGCACTGCTGTCACATGCTGCGGAATACATCCACTTCCCCAGTACACAGGTAGATCATACAGCAAACATGCAGGAGTTCCAGAGGGTTGCACATATGTCTGGCATGGTAGGGGCCATTTGCTGCACCCATGTAGGCATCCGCACCCCTCCGGAGCCGGAGGGGGGTGGCCTACATCAACAGGAAAGGCTACCCCAGTGTCAACTGCCAGGTGGTGTGCAATGCCAAGGGATATATAAACAATGTCTGTGCCTCATACTCTGGTGGAGCACACGATGCCTTCATTTGGCCCCAGTCTGCACTGTGCCACAGGTTTGAGAGTGGGGACATCCATACCGGCCGTCTAGTAGGTGAGCATGCAGCTGGAATGGGCAGCCCTGCACAACAGGGCAGGGTGTGGGGGGAGATGCTATGCTGGGGGCATGGATGGTCTGTCTGTGTAGGCGGGGGGGGCAGCCACACAGACCAAAGTGCTAACCCATCATGTCCCAACACAGGTGACAGTGGATACCCACTCTGGCCCTGGCTGCTCACCCCGTACCAGTGCCCATTGACCCCTGCGCATTGGAGATTCAATGAGGCACATGCCAGCACATGGAAAATCATTGAGCATGTGTTTGGACTGCTAAAGGCACAGTTCCATTGCCTGCACAGGTCTGGCAGTGCCCTACAGTACAGCCCCTCGAAGGCCTGTGGCCTATTCGGCCTGCTGTGTGCTACACAACATGGCCACTGACCGTGGGATAGCTGTCGAGGTCGAAGAGGAGAACAGCAGTGGGGACAATGTGGATGCCGGGCCACATGGTGGTGGGCAGCCCCTCTGGGTGACGGGAACCCTGGCTGCACAGGATGGCCCAACAGCACTGGGGCACCATTGCAGAGGAGCACTGCAGTGCATGCAGGAAGGTGAACATGACCACATACATGTCCCAGGGACCAGAGCACAGTATACAAGCATGCCTGGCTGGGCCCCACAACAGACATGGCTGTATGGCAGCGTTGATGGACATGGGATAGGACACCGTGGAAGCACCCCTTATGGCACTGTGGACCCCACCCACACAGCCCCACACACCTCCACACACACAAGCACAGTCACATGGGCACCCACACATGCACACCCTGAAGCCGCCAAAGGGCGTGTGTCACAAGCTGAACACCAGTGCACAGTGGCGGCCAGTGATGTGATGACATCATCATGCACATGCCACAGTGGCCAGCGGCTGGGTGGGTGTGCACAAGGTGGGCATGTTGTGTGGTCCATGGACCGCATGACCTTGGTACGCACACGCACATACCACACCACTATGCATAGAGGGCTGCGGCAGGCAGCGGACAGAGTTGGTGGTGGATCATGACCGTTGCACAGTGGCATGGCCACCACAGACACGTTGACATCCCAGCCAAGACTGCTCAGCAGATGCAGGCTGTGCAGCAGCCACAGTGGGTGTCACAAACATTCCCCCAGGTGTGTTGCTGGGGGAATGCGACCAGTCCCTCGCAGGCATCTGCAGGCCCTCGAACAGGCCCACTCCAGGCATGCCTGGAATGCCCACAGCAGATCCCAGCAACTACAATGCCAGGGTCGCACGATGCCAGGACCAAGGGGTGGAGAATGCACTCTGTGGTGACTGCTGCAGATGGCCCTGCACCAGGGTGGCCAGTGGTGCTAGGCCGGCTGTGAGTGCAGTGGTGAGCCAATTCAAGCCTGCGGTCATGTCCTCCTGCATGCGTGTTGCTTCGGCCAGGAGCTGCTCAAAGTCCTGGTCATGCCTCCCTGCAGACTGGTGCAGCTCAGTGCGGAGTGCATGCACTCCTGCCACGACCTGCATCTGTTGCTCCATGGATACCTGGGGCAGACAGGTGTGCTCAGTCAGAAGGTCAGTGCCCTGGGGGGCTTGGGCATTGCGTCGACCCATGGGGGTTGCAGGGCCCCGCAGCATGACCCCCTGTGCAGGTGGGAGCTGCACATTGGTGCCCCCTTGGGCCTATACTGTCTGCAGTGCCATGGTGGTGGCCACTGCACCTGGAACCCCCTCGGCACTGTCCTGCTGCCACTGCTGCTCCTTCAGCCACTGTGCATGTGACAGCACCAGGGCGGCTGTACCACCACCACCACACAGTATGGTCTGCGCCGCAGGTACGTCGTCCACCTCCTCACTGGGCGTCGCAGGTGGAGAGTCAACAAATGCCACCTGGGCACCATCAGCACTGTTGTGTCCAGTGCGTGGTAGTGGTGCCTCCCACCAGTCAGCATCACCACTGTCCAGGATAGCAGTAATGTCATCATCAGACCCAGACCCCACCCCGATCAGTGTCTCAGCATACTGGAAGCCATGGCTGGCATCCTGCTGAAAAACTGCCTGGGCCTCATCCGCACCCATGCCACAGGCATCCGGTCATACAGTGGGGAAAGGCCAGCAGCGGTCCAGACCCCGGACTCCAGTGGAGGTGGATGGGCTCTCCTCCAGGTCAATGACAGCCCCCAAGGTGGGCATTGCCACCCCTGCATCTGCACACAGGTGCTCAGGATCTATAAGGGAACACATACACGTTAGTGCTGCCACCACACACCCATGCCCCTTGCACCCCTCACCCCATCCCTATGTGCCGCTGTACCTACCATGCAGCCATGGGCTTCCACCTATCTGGAATCCACCACTGGGAACACCCTCAATGGTGCTGCCCCACATGGTTGCCACCGCCAGCTCCTCCTGCGGTGTCAGCTGTGGCACCTCAGGCTGTCCACCACCTATGGTGGCACATGCAGCCCAGATGGCAGGCACCTTCTTCTTTATCCTTCTCTGGTCCATGCCCACTTTTTTCTTGCACTCCTGTGCTGACCTCTGATGGCTGCCCTGCAGGTTCACAGCCCTGGCCACTCCCTCCCATGCCTCCAACCTGGCCTGCAGGGTGCCTGTGGAGCCACTCAGAAGGGGCTCTTGGTCCAGGTATGTGCCATAAAGGGCATCGCACTCTGCCCTTGTGAAATTGGGCCTGTGCCTCCATGCAGGCCCTTGCTCCTCAACCTCTTTGTGCTCCAACATGCTCATTCCTGTGGGTGAGGACATGTGGTTAGTGCTGGCTGACACACACAAGGCGCCCCCCCAATCCTCTGTCCTGACATGCCAACCACCTGGCATCTTACCTGTGAAGGATGCAATACCGGTCTGGTGCCTGAGCAATCCCATGGCGCCTTTATAATGCATCACATGCAAATGAGGGAATGAGTAAATGTAATGAGATGCAAATGCCTCCAATGTGCCATGGATATGCTGATCAGCTCATCTGCATAAGCTGGCTGAATATCACAGAACTGTGCATGGTGCATTGGAGATGCGCATGCTCAAGCCATGAAGCAACTGTATGACATGCGCAATCCACCTGGCACAGCGGATGCACGCACTGACGTCGCGTACATCGGTAGTGCTTCCTACGCACAGTGCGCTATACACGGTATGGTGCTCTGCTACTACTGGGCATGTGGTGCACATGAGCTGTACATCCTATAGTGCCTGTGCATCATTGGCACATGGCCTATGGGGCACACTGGACCCTATAGAGCACCATGCCTTCCATGTGCTGTCGCACACGGTGCACGTGATGACCTTTGACCCCTACATGTGTTCCTTGACCCCGGGTGCCTGCCACACATGATAGTGTTACCCCGGCTGTATTGTGCAGTGATGAGGCATGCATGATTGGGGATGGCAGTGCATCGCCAGGTGGGTCACGCACCCATCGCACATGCATCTCGTGCGCTCCCAGTGTGCCATTTTGGCTCAGCGGTACAAATTGTAGCATGCCTCACAGGAGCACACCAAGGTCACCCAATTGGAGCCAAGTTGAGCTGGTCAACCTGGTGGCACTAGTGGAGCCTCATGTTGGCATCCTATATGGGCAGATGCCCCTGGACTGGCCACACACAGAGGTGTGGCAGGGGGTGGCCGAGGAGTTAGAAGAGGTCACTGGGTCATGGCGTAGTGGGGAACAGTGCTGCCACAGGAATGGGGACCTGTGTAGGAGGGATCCAGACTGGCTGAGAACACTGCTGGCATGCGTCCGGAGGGGCGCCGTGCCATAGCCAGGTGAGTGCACATTTCCATGACTGTGACTTGTTGGTGTTCTGTGGGGTGCCAGTGGGTGTCATACTGTGCTGCTGGAGTGGATGGCTGTGGCTAGGAATTCCGCTGGCCATGGCGGTGCACCATAGGTGTGCTGTACCACAGCAACACCACTGTGCAGGGACATGGGGTATACTGTGCTGGTGCAGGGTGGGGCATGTGGGTTGCTGCCTGGTGCTGATATCTGCCTCTCATTGTCTCCCTACTAGGCCATGAAGATCGGCACAGAGCAAGGATGGTGGGAGCTACTGCCAGATGGCAGCAGGCCAATGGTGGTGCACAGGCGAGGGATGCTGGCCATACAGGAGGTGCTGGCAAACAGGCGCCAGTCATGCCACAGCATGCAGGTAGGCACTATGTCAGTGTACATTGTTATGCGGGGTTGGGGTGGGCCACAGTCCCCCATGCACATAGTCATTACAGCCATGCATCACCAGCATGGTCCACTGCACCATGCTATGCCTTTTGCATGTGTGTGTGGCCACTGCGGGTGGGCTGTGGGTGCATCCGGGTCCCAGCCAGGCCACTGCCATCCCCCTGCAATTTCTATTTGCCTGGTAGCCATGGTTGTGGCGTGCTGCTCATGCTGGTGATGGTGGTGTGCTGTGCTGTGCATGGCTGTGGATGGTCAGGATGGTGGTTTGTGTGGGCACGCACACTGTGGATGGCTGTGTGCCTACTACAGGGCACATGTCACCACTGTCAGTGGATGGGCTACAGTCGTATGGGCATGCACTCATCCATGTCCCCTCCTTTGTCCTAGATGTCCATCAAGTGGATGTCCACAACAGGCTGCTGGAGAAGATCCTGAGGGTCACCATGGCCACCCTTGCAGTGGCCCGCATCATTAATCAGGCCCTGTTCAGGCTGCAGAAGTGACGACGGACAAGGCGCTGGTAGGTCGTGAACATCACGTGGGGCTTGTTGGCGTGCATCACCCTCCCTTCCCCTGACCCCCTTCCCTTCCTCCATTCTACCCTGCCTAGCCATGTCCCCTGTCCCCCGCCCCCTTCCCCAGCCTACCATCTTGATAGTGGCCTCCCCATTCCCTGCCCCCATCCCTGTTCCTCTGTATATAGTTTCTGTTGCTTGTTACTTTTAATACACTCTATTTTGGTAGCCAGCCATGTCTGTGTCTGCTTTGCAGCTGGCGTATGGAGCCATGCTGCAGTGGTGTGCATCATGGTTTTGTGGTACATCTGGGGTTGACTGGGGTTTGCGTCTGGTGGTCTGTGTCCAGTGGCCGGTGTGTATGCCCTGGGACGTAAATGTGAACCCTGCAGGACTGTGTGGCCTGTGTATTGTGTGCTGTTGGCATGTGTGTTGTCAGCTATGGTCCCGTTGGCATGTCCCGTACCATCCTGTGGGTGTTGCCCATGGCTGCCTGCCAGTGGTTATTGGTGTCACGCCACCTCCATGCACTACTGTGGTTTGTGTGATCGGGACCTGTGGCTGAGTGCCTACCTTGCCTCCCTCCTGACATCCCCTGCACCCTGGTGGCAGTGTGTCCTGCTTTTGTGGCCTGATCCACACTGTGCTGGGTGCCCTGTGCCATTGCTCATGTGTCTCTGTCCCTTGCCCTTCCTGTGTTGTGCTCTTGCGCTTCCTGCCTTGCTCCATTGTGCAGCCCAGGTTGCACGATGGCACCTGCTGACTTGCTCCCTGGCACAGCCCTTGTTGCGCAATGGTGCATCCCTGTGATATTCAGCTGTGTTGCACTGTCACTTGCTGTTGTGCGCAGTGTTTGAATATCACGTTGGGTGCACATTGGCACAGTGTACATGTGCTGAGCAGCTGTTGCGCCTGCCTGTGCTGCATTTCTGAATATTCCACCCATTGTATTGTTTTGTATCACAGGTCACAGATACTGTTGGTGTGCACATTCCAGTGCTTGATGAGAAATTTTTGCATTAAAATTGGAAATGGAATACTCTCAAACCAATGAAAGTAAGTATTTTTTTTTGGGGGGGGAGCATATTTGCAAATAGGTCTCATTAATGGTTTCTTATTTGGTTATGCCTTCATAGATTTCTTCTGCATCCTTCTTGAGTCTGCTTGGTAATGATGGTTATGGTCATCGATTGAAACGACTTCTGCATGTTGCATTTCTGCCCCAGCCCCGGGGGGGGGCCTGATGGTGATGAACTTCTTTGGATAAGGCAACTATGACACAACAAAGCATCTGGAAGTTTCCTAAAGAAAGAAATGAAGGACTTATTACAACTTGATTGGAGCAGTAACACATGGGGCTGGATATTCAGACTGCGCTGGGCGGTGGCGCAAGCTAGATTGCAGCGCAACTGGGATGTGTTGGGGCCAGAACCAGGTGATATTCAATGGTGATGTGCCATTGCTCAGCACCATTGAATATGGCATGGAGGGCACACACACTGTGCATGATGCAGTGTCACTGCACCAGTGCAGGACACTGAAAGGGACCACGGGGATGCACCAGCACAAGTGCAGATACGCTAGGTGCATCACCTGTGATATTCAGCTAGGGGCATTCAAATGAGGCCATAATATATGCAAGGAGCTAATGGGGCTATTTGCATGTCATTATGGCCCCATTTGCATGCGATGCATTGGGTCCCAGCAAATTACTCCTGGTGCCCTTACAAGCTGCTGCCATTGGGGGTCGACACCCTGGTTGGCTATTACAGTCCCCCCATTCCTGTACACCTGATCGTGGGCATCTGTATACATTACAGTAATACCTGGTGGTCTAGCGGTCTCCCCTGTATGCATGAACGTGGGCTATTATAAATGATATGAATATACCTGGTGGTCTAGCGGTAACCCCCCATATGCCCGATTGCAGGCTGTTGTGGAAATAAAAAATTACCTGGTGGTCCAATGGTACCCTCCCACCCACCCACCCACCCACAGAGGTCCCCAGCCACACAGCACCCCCCATCATCGGCGGGCAGCAGCACCCCATCCACATACCACCTGGCTCCCTGCCGAATGACAGTGTACAGTATGATCTGTATGCCTATTGGTCCACAGTATGGACCAATGGGCTTGCAGGCCATACTGCACTACACAGGACCACATATGTGAATGAAAACACAAAGCACGCTTGTAAGTTTGTGAATTTCCAATATTTTCACTCCAGATTTTCAACATTGCCATTTTACCACACCTCCTTATGAGCAGTACAGCTGTCATTTTTCACATCCTGCCCAAAATGTCTTTCCCCCCATGTAGTGCACAATGGTGCAGTCGGTGTGCGAAATCAATGTATGGGACACAGTAAGAAAATCACAGTGACACTGATCATTAGCAGAGGTTTTAAAATGGCAATGTTGAAAATTTGGTGAAAAAATTCCTAAAAATGACTGTTTTATGAGTGGTTGCACAGTTCCCATGCACGCTCATAGGTTTGCGAATTTTCAATATTTCCACTCCAGATTTTCAACATTGGCATTTTACCACACTTCCTTATGAGCAGTACAGCTGCCATTTTTCACATCCTGCCCAAAACATGTTTCTGCCTATGTAGCGCACAATGAGGGTAACAAAAAGATCATGCTGACAATTTATTGTGCAAATACCAGCAATCGCACAGGGCATTAGGGTAAAGCACCATACATGCCAAACACCACTGCAAATACCTGCATGCGAATGTTCGGCATTGACAAATACTTGTTTGTTGTTGTTACTACCTCCCCCCCATTGTGTAATCTTCCCCTGGGTTCTTGTTTCCCAGGTGCATTATTTTGCACTTCTTTGCATTGAATCCTAGCTACCATACTTCTGACCATTCCTCCAACCTTGCCAAGTCCTTTCTCACCCTTTCCACGCCTCCTTGTGTATCAACCCTGTTGCAGATCTTTGTGTCATCTGCAAAGAGGCATACTTTTCCTTCCAGTCCCTCTGCAATGTCACTTATAAAGACATTAAAAAGGACTGGACCCAGTAAGTACTGAACCCTGCGGTACCCCACTATTGATCCCTCTTTCTTCAGAGTGGACACCATTTATAATTACCTTCTGTGTCCTGTTGTCCAGCCAATGTTTTACCCAGGCTACCACCCTGGGACCCACTCCCAGGCTGGTTAATTTGACTATTAATCTTTTGTGTGGGACTATGTCAAATGCCTTGCTAAAGTCTAGATACGCCATGTCCACAGCCCCTCCCTGGTCTACTACTTTGGTCACCCAGTTAAAGAACTCTATTAGATTCATATGACATGACCTTCCCGCTGTGAACCCATGCTGCCTTGGGTTCTGTGCCCCACTGGCCTCAAGGTACTCAACAATTCTTTTCTACAAAAGTGACTCCATCACTTTCCCTACCACAGAGGTCAAACTGACATGTCTGTAGTTTCCTGCCTCTGTCTTGCTCCCACTTTTGTGAAAGAGAATCACATCCACCTTTCTCCAGTCCTCGGGTACCACACCATCCTCCCATGATTTATTAAAAAGAGTAGTCAGTGGTTTCACTAGTTCCCCCCTTAATTCTTTTAGAATTCTGGGGTGAATTTCATCAGGCCCCATTGCTTTGTTCACCTTCAGTTTTAGGAGTTCTTGCAGAACCCTTTCTTCTGTGAAAGGGCTGGGATCGACCTCCTATCAAGAGTGCTTCTGTTAATTGGATTAGGCACTCTCCTCCTCTTTTGTGAATACTGAGCAGAAATATTTGTTCAGTATCCCTGCTTTTTCACTGTCCCCTCTGCCCACCCACCATTCATTCTATTCAGCCTCACTATCCCTCCCTTTGTCTTTCTACGCTCTCTGATGTACCTATAAAAGTTTAATCCTTCTAACCAAGTTGGCTATCTTTCTCAGTTTGGGCCCTTGCTATTCTGACTTCCTTCCCTGCTTCCTTCTGCCTTAACTGGTACAGATCTCTGTCCTGCTCCTTCTGTGTTTCTTTATACTTCCTGAATGCTATCGTTTTCTGCCTGACTTTCCCAGCTGCCTCTTTTGAGAACCATAGTGGCTTTTTCTTTCATTTTGATTTGTTTTTTTTGCTTCACACAAAGGCTTGTTGCATCTGTGATGGCAGTTTTGATGATTCCCCATTGTTGCTCCACCCCTCCTTCTAGTCTGTTTGCTAGTGCTTTCCTGAGACACTCTCCCATCTTGCCAAAGTCAACCTTCCTGAAGTCCAGTACCCTCACTTTTGTATGGCTTGACTCTGTAGCTGAGTCTAACATGAACCACACTGTTTGATGGTCACTTGTTCCCAGATGGCAACCCATTTCTAGATCTGAGATCCTCTCACTGCCCCCATTTGAGAGTATGAGGTCTAAGATTGCTCCCTCATGAGCTGGTTCTGAAACTAGCTGTCTGAGGCCTGCCACCTGTAAGGCATCGAGAATGGCCCTGCTCTTGGATGTGGCTGCAGCAAATGTGCTCCAGTTAACATCTAGCATATTCAGGTCTCCCAACAACAGTATCTCCCCTTTCTCTGCCATCCTAAGAATGCCTTTTATCATATCCTTGTCCATTCCCTTCCCCTGACATGGGAGTCTGTATACAACCCCTGTGCAGATTGTGATGCCATTTCCAGTCTCCAAGGTGACCCACAGTGCATCCTCTCCTCCCTGTTTACTCTTTTGTTCAGTTGGTTTTATCCCTTCCTTTATGTAGAGAGCTACCTCCCCTCTCTCTCTGCCTGTCTCTCCTGTAGGTTATGTACCCTGGTATATTAACATCCCAGTCATGGATCTCTGTGTACCATGTTTCTGTGACTGCTACGATATCCAGACATCCCTCTTCCATCAAGGCCACCAGCTCGGGGAGCTTGTTCCCCAGACTACGGGCATTGGTACTCATTACTCTCCATTTCCTGATGGCCTTACTCCTTTTTGCCCCATCCCTGTCCTTCTTGCCTTTGTCACTTTCCCCATTTACCCCTGCCCTTCTCCCTATCACCACCTCTATGTTGGTGCTTACTGCACTTACTACCGTGATTTTTTTTTGGGGTGGCTAGGATTTCCCTGCTCCTTTCCAGTGCCTCCCCCCTTGGCTAGTTTAAAACTTGCCAATGAAGCATTTAAACCTATCACCTAGGATCCTGGTTCCCCTCCTGGACAGATGCAGTCCATCATGCCAGTATAGGCTTGCATCACTCCAGGTAGACCCCCAGTCCCCACTGAAGACAAATCCCTGAGCTCTGCCCCAGTTTTTCAACCACTGGTTGAATTCGATGGTGCAGAACAGCTAAGCCTCTCCTACGCCATAGATGGGCAGCACCTCCGAGAAGGTTACCGTGTGTGCTACTTGTCTAAGGCCCCTCCCCAATTCCACAAACTCTTCCTGTACTGCTCTAATCCCTTTCTTAGCCAGGTCATTTGTCCCTAGGTGGACAATGACATCCAGCTCCCTCCCCTGTGCAGCTGTTATGGCAATCCCGAGGATTTGCTCCCTGTCCCTCCAAGCCATGGTGCCAGGCAGGCACCTTACCTCCCTCTCCCCTTCCTTCCCCAGTTCTACCTTCCTAACAATGGAGTCCCTGACCAGGAGTTGTTTCCTTTCCCTGTGGGGTCCCATGCTACCCTCCTGTGGGTCTCCATTGAGGAGGTTCCCAGCATCCTTCTTGGTCTCCACTGCAGGTGCCTCCATAGAAGAACCACACTTTGCCAGAATGGCATAGGAATTGTGGAGAGGTACAACTGGAGGGATGCACCTCTGTTCCATCACCCTCACCCTCCCTGAGCCCACTGTGGTCCAACCGCTCCTCTTTCTTGGCAACCTCTGAGGCAAGGGCAGTGGCACTGGTGGTCCCTGGATGGAGGAGGAGGTCCCACAAATCCTGGCCAACTCAGCCTGGAGATGAGCAACCTCCTCCCTCAGCCCAGAGAGGTGCCTGCAGATGGGACAACACCGCATCCTCCTGAACGTCTCCCAGAAGACTGCTGCTCCACAGCCACTGCACTGCACCACTCCCATCATGTCATATTTCTGGTCCATTAACTGTTGTTTGGAATCCTTACCCTTTCCTCTGTTTTTCTTTTTTTTTCTCTTCTTTCCCTACTTACTTTCTGCCTCTGTGCCCTTTAAGCTCCTGATTGTCCTGCTTTGAGACAAGAATATCCTTTATTTCTCAGTAGACCTCTTACTTGCTCAGAGGGAGGCCTCCAGCAGCTAGATGGGGCCGGAGAGCTACTCTTGCCCTTCTAGGATGGTGGGTTTTTGGTGGCTCTGTGATCACTCACTTCCTGCTCCCAAACAGGAATTTCCTATTGTCAGTCAAATCCTGTGCCTATAAAAGTAGAACTAGCTTTGGGTGGGAGGGTGGAGGGGAAGGAAGGAGGGCAATATAGTCCCAGTAGAGAAGTCCAGACACACAGCACTCCTTCTTTCTGGTGTCTTCTGCCAAGCTACTAACAGAATCTTTCTAAGGCAGTCTTTAAATGTAGCTTCCTGCTAACTAAGCCACTCCCCCTACTTAATACATCTTTCTACAAGTAATTTAAACTGCACAGCTATCAATCCCTTTCAATCACCTGAGATTTACACCTAGATAACTGTTCAAATAACCATTCAGTTCAGTTAACTCAGATGAACACACTCATTTTTTTGTTTTGTTTGTTAGTTTGTTTTTTACCCTAAATTAAAGGTCCAAGTACAAGAAAAAGAAAGCATGTGTCATACTACAAATTTGACAGCCTTTTAACAACTTAAGTTAAAACCTGCCAACATTAACCTCATCATCATCATCCTCATCCTCATAAAGAAAGCTGCCCTCACACTCAATGCTGGGCCTTACACAGGTTGTTACCTCCTCTACCCATAAAGGAGGTCACTCACTGGATCTGCTGTTCCTCCTGGGGATGGAGATCTGACTTGGGGGTGGAACCAGTGAGTTGGTCTGACCATCATACCATAGGGTTCAGTTTTGGGGCCCTGCAAATAGACCTACCCCTTCAGAGATGGTCCGGTATCACTCTTTAAGGGGAGTTACCCCAGATGGCCTGTCAGCAGTTCTTGATCTATCAGGATTGCTGAGTGAAAGCACAAGTCTGGGGGATCTAGTACTAGCCTATAATAAGGCAGTGGGAGATGTCTTGGACTTGATTATGCCTGTTTGCGTTTGACTACTCACTCTTCGCCCAAGGTCCCCTTGGTATGATGGGACCTTGAAGGAGTTGAGACGGGTTGGTCGAAGGCTGGAGGTAGCATGGTGGAAGTCCAACCTTGATGCTGACAGGCTTAGATTGATGGAACCTTATGAGGGTTATCAATCAGAAATTGCCCGTAAGAAGGCAGAGTTCCTGTCCAGGGAGATTTCTGCTGCGCAAAATCGACTGGCTCAGCTCTTTCAAACTGTTGACAGAGTGTGCAATCCAGTCTGTCTTCAGTTCAGAAGATCATTTTCACAAAATAAGTGTGATGAGCTAGCTCAGTTTTTCACAGATAAGGTTGCCAACATTAGGGCTGGAATTGGCCCAGCTCCCTCCATGAGGGGTTGCGGAGGCCGATGGGAGGTAGTGAGCACTCGGTCTGTCTGGACTGATTTCAGCCAACCAGAATTCATGGACATTCTGAAGATTGTCCAGACTTTGCGCCCAACCTGTTGTAGTTTGGATCCAGGCCCTGCTCACCTATTAGTGGGTTGTGTAGATGTTATCTGGCTGATACTAGCTGAAATTGTATGGAGATCCTTAGAGAGGGGAGTCTTCCCAGACTCCCTAAAGGAGGCAGTCATTTGACCACTCCTTAGAAAACCCTCCTTGGATCCCAACTATCCAGCTAACTACCGACCTGTCTCTAACCTTCCTTTTGTGGGGAAGGTTATTGAGAAGGTGGTTGCTTTGTAGCTGGATGATCATCTTATAACTCGCAATGTCTATGAAGTTCTCCAGTCTGGATTCAGGAAGAGGCATAGCACTGAGACTGCCCTTGTCCGGGTACTTAATGACCTCCTAATGGTGAGAGATCGAATGGCTTGTACCATCTTAGTCCTTCTTGCTCTCTCAACAGCCTTTGACACTGTGGACCATGGGGTGCTTTTGGAGACCCTGCAGTTCCTTTGTGGACTGTTGGGTACAGTCCTCAAATGGTTTCGACTTTTCCTCGCCAGCAGGTCTCAGAGGGTGGTTACTGGACTTTATTCCTCTGCCTCCCTCTCCCGGTCCTGCGGGGTGCCACAGGGCTCCATATTGGCGCCCATGTTGTTTGCAGTGTATATGCTGCTATTGGGAGATATCATCAGATGATATGGCTTGAGTTTTCACTACTATGCAGATGATACTCAGCTGTATGTGTCTTTTGTGCCTGGACAGGTTGATGCAGTCTCTGTGCTAAATAGCTGCCTCTCTGAGATCAAAGACTGGATGAATTTGAGCTGGCTGAAAGTGAATACAGATAAGACTGAAGTGTTGGTTGTGGACCCAGGTCACCCAGGGCAGGTTTTGGGCCTGGCACATGTCGGGCCTATGGCTTGATGGTGTCCAGCTCACTACCTTTAATCGGGTGCGTAATCTGGGCATTATTGTTGACGATGGTCTGACCCTGAAATCTCAGGTGTCATCTCTGATTAAATCCTCATTTTACAATCTGAGGAATATCACCCAGTGAAACACCTGGTTCCTCCAGGTGACCTTCCAACATTGGTCCATGCCTTCATTACTACCTGTCTTGACTACTGCAATACCCTCTGCCTATGGCTATCTGGGGTTGATATCCACCGCTTGCAGCTAGTGCAGAATGCTGCGGTCAGGCTGCTGACTGGCACTTCTAGGACCAGTCATAATATGCCTGTGCTGCATGAACTGCACTGACTGCCAGTTCAGTGGTGGATCACGTATAAGGTAGGCTTGTTTACCTTTAAGGCCCTATATGAACAGGGACCTGACTACCTGAAAGATCTCTTGGCTCCCTACACCCCCAGTCAACCTCTCCAATCTGTCGATGAGGGATTGCTAGAGGTTCAAAGGATTCATTTGAAAACTTCTGAGGCTCGCACTTTTTCATTTGCAGCACCAACCCTGTGGAACTCTCTACCTCGTCGGTTAAGAGAATGCCTGACCATCAGTAGTTTTTAGACTATGCTAAAAACTTATTTATTTTCCAAGGCTTACCCAGACTGATTTTAAATAATTTTATACTGTTGTTGTTTATATATTGTGGTTTACTGTTTTACAGTGCCATGATTTCAAAAGGCGCTTTATAAATAAAATATTGATTGATTGATTGATTGATGTCTGAAGTCTGACCACTGGGAAATTCTTTCTCCATTGTGTCATCACCATCTACATCAGTGTAGGCCATTTCATGCTGCCACTGCCAGTGCCACCAGGGTGGTCCATTTCTATATCACCAAAGCCATGACTAGGGGTATGAATACTGAGGTTGCAGTCTGAGCTGGTATGTGCCTCTCATTCATTTTTGTGAATGTTAGCAAACTGAGATTTGAAGGAGAGAGGTTTGTATGATGATCCTGAACTATTGGACCTGCTGAGCTGAATACTCTCTCCACACTTACATTGGAGGGTGGGCATGTCAGGTACTTCAGTGACACTGCAGTCAGCTCCGGCCATTCACTGACCTTTCCTCTTCAGTATAAAAGAGGATCATCAGTTAATGATAGATACATATTTTCAGACAAATATGACTCAACCATTCTCTGTGCTGCACTAAGTCCAGTGGTAGATGCATCATCCTGTTCTCCAGAATCATTTATGTCACAAATCCCCACTTGGGTAAACGCCTCCCAAAGTGGGTTGATGCCAACCACTTTGGATGACAGACCACCTGGAACTGCAGTCCCCTTTCCCATACAGGATATGCTTGATACTTCTCTAGGTTCACCTTCAGCCTGATTATGCTGCTTAGATTTGCTGATCTTGGTACGTGACTTCTGTGCACCATGAACCAAGTGCACCAGTTGCCCACTGACATTTTTTACCTGTTCAGGCCCTCCCTCCAGTACTAAGGCAATTCCACGTTTGTATCATGGGTCCAGCTTTGTTGCTATTGTAAAGTTGCCACTATGCTAAATGCTCAAGATGTGACTATTCTGGTCGAATACTGTCAGCATATGTTTTTCCAACATACTGCTGGCACTGTCTCTGGCAACATCAAGGCTATGCTGTACATTCACCAATGACTGCCACAGCACCCACAGCAGTGGAATTGATTGGCTAATGGAGGCAGACTTGCCACTCTCTGCCTGTGTGGCATGCTCAAAAGGCTGCAAAATTGTTATTACAGAGTTCATGAGGCTCCACTGTTCAGTCGTCATAGACATGGAGGCCCTGGAACTGTCACAGCTAGTGTGCATGGCAAGATATTCTGAGATGGCTTTGCATTGTTCATACAGCCTTTCTGGGTGACAACTTCCAGCTTCAAGTGGTGCTGAGGGAGGCTATTTTGGATCTGCAACTGCCAAAGTTGGTCACGGGCCTTTGTAGATTGTGAAAAGTGAGAACAAATATGGCGTGCAACTATCAGCATTTCCTTTACATCAGGGTGGGCTCCTGCACCACAAGATTTAAACAGTGGGCCATGCATGGAACATGAACAAAGCCACCATTTGTGATGCATTTCACCACATTTGACTCATTGTCACTTGCTATGAATCCAGCTCTCAGGGACAGCAGGTTCAGCCACTTGTCAATTTCCGTCAGTACCAAGTCCAGCATGTTTTCACCAATGTGTGAAAAAGTCACATTGTGCATAGCAATCATTGCATGCTGTCGATTTCCTGGAAGACTGCTATCATGACACTCCACCTTACTGCACTGATTATTCACACTACCAACAGCACAAACAACACCCGGCACCTGTGCCAAATGTGCAGTTATACACAGATATGAACTCCCCACTGTTTCGCCACTTGTCCACATATCCATACTTAAATGAATGAATGGAAAGGAGGAATGTTGAAGGGCATGTCTTACATAGTCGGACACAGTAAGGTACAACTCGGGGACAATATGGGTCGTAAAGTATGTCCTGAATGGGACTTTCCATTTTGGACAGGCACGTGAAGCAAACCGCCGGAACCCAGAATTCTCCACAGAGGTGAAGGGCAAAAGATCAATTGCCAATATTTCAGCTACAGCAGCATTAAGTTCACATGACACTGTATGAATGGGCAGGTACTTCAGCTAATGCGCAAAGACGCTCTCTAATGTGGGCTGACTTAAATGTTTTATACGGGGTGTGATGACAAATGGTCCTGCTCCGTGAATGGCAGGGGGTGGAGAGTGGATGTTTGATGAAGACAGTTGCACAGGTGATGATGACAAACCCACAAATGCAGTTATTTTGCCAGATTTACCAAATGGGGTTGATGTACCACTTGCACTAGACATACTGCATTCACCACCACCACCACCAAAAACTGCTACTCTCCCCAGCATTGGATAGCATTTCAAAATCATTGTGCTTCTCCACCTCATCATGCCTGTAGTCATCCTCTGCTCTTATTTATCACTACTGCACACATTTAATTTCCTACTTGATTAAACAGTCATGGAAGGGGATAACATGATTGTTATGGTTGATGACGAGCGTGAATGCCCCATTGTGGTATTAGCTGTTGTCTTGTGCTGGGTCCACAGTGCTATGCGCCTGTTCTCAAGATGCGTATGCTGTCATCCTGTGGCCAGATGACTCCCCTTTTTACCTCCACTCACATGCGCATGGCAAACCTGGCAGATTGCAACTGACTCATCATTTGCAAATTGCACAAAAAAAATCCCAAACAAGGGATTGTAATGCTCTAATTTTAACATGTCCCTGATGCTGCTTATTGGACTCTGTTTTTTAAGTCATGAAGTGTGTGGGGGGGTGTTATGTGATTTTTCAGGCAGGACACTCTTGGACTGCAACTGACCACCATGACTATCTATCATTATTACTAGGTCATCATCATTACCATCAATTGAAACTGGTAAATCACAACTTTTTACAAGGGGGGGGGGTAATGCAAACAGACCCAGACACAGCCACCTTGAATTTATTTTTCTTTAGTTCCCAACTGGGGTTACTTACATCATCATCATATTCATCAGCATCACCCACATCCACATCTTCTGCTAGGATACTGGCATGTGCACTGCATGTTGCAACTACAGCAATATCATCATCATCAGATTCATCATCATCAACACAACCATCACCTGATATTTTTTCACCACACTGTGAATCACTGCATGGCTAATGCATTACCTGAACTGCAGTGGAAGAAGTGTCATGTTGTATGCTGTAGTTGACATGATAATCATAATCCTCATGTTCAGTTACTGGGATGTTACTGGGAAGTATGACTTCATCTACACTGCCACTCACTCACACTGCTTCACACTTCACTATATTTTTGGACATGGTGAACTGGTCAGAAGTGGAACTTGAGGCATCAATACTCACACCACCACCAGCAACTACACTAACACCACTGGCTGGGACAACATTATCTCCTCCAACTATGAGTGAAGCTACTATGAGTGAAGCTACTGATTGGACTGTAAGAAATATTGCAGGAGAAATACCTTTCCTCACATCAGCAATGCACTTCCGCATCTGCGTACTACCATGCTCACATACAATCTTACCTCTAGCAGCAGTGCCATGGCGAGAAACAGCTTTGCCTGCAAGTCTCTTTCTGGCATTTTGGGGGATCAACAACAATATTCTAAACAAATTTAGATTTTGGAACATTCACTTTTGGTGGGGGGATGCTGGATGTGAAACCAAAAAAACAACTGTGGCTTCAGCAAAAGATACAGATACGAAGTCACAAGTTCAACAACACCTTAGCTAACCCGTGGTGCTGAAGTCACAAACAATCCAATCTGGAAAATAATTCCTTTTGCCAGTGGTGGGGGAGCACTGACTGCAGATTTTTATGACAGGACAAGCAGCAAAACAAAGAAAAAATACCACAATGGCAGTACAAAATCACGCAGCTGCAGTGGATAGCAGGTTCACACTGCTGTGCCTGCAATTACACTGTGACACAATAAAAGGTGTATTATTTGATGTCACACACCACACACACTCACACACACACACACACACACACACACACACACACACAATTTGTCTAGAAGAAATGCGTAGCAAATTGAAAACCTCAGTAATATACCACATATTTTAAACAACCTGAAATTATGAACTGCTGCACCAGATCCACACAACACACAATCAGCAAACACATATTTCAACAATTACTGACAGTATTACTGTGTGTACATTAACACAATTAGTGATAGAACAAAAATATGACCAAAAAACAAAGAACTCCCTATTTCTCCAACTTAAATCTACCTACTCCACACATACACCCCTCCCCCAAAGCACACTTTCACTGTCTCTTACTACACAGAAACATAGAAACATAGAACTTGATGGCAGATAAGGACCACTTGGCCCACCCAGTCTGCCAATTTCCCTACCTAAGGGATAAGCTGCAGATCCTAGTTAACCAGTAGCCTACTTCTTTCTACCCCCAACCCCTAGAATTGCCTTATGACTATCCCATGCATGCTTGAATTCAACCACTGTTTTTGACTCCACAACTCTTCTCCGGAAGGCCATTCCATGCATCCACAACTCTCTGTGAAAAATATTCCTTACATTACCTCCAGCCGCCCCCATCTTCAAATTGTGCCCCTGTTCTTGCACACCTCCTTTTTGAAAGATGCTACCCTCTTGGACTTTGTTGATTCCCTTGAGGTGAAAGTTTCTATCATGTCCCCCCTCTCCCTACTTTCCTCGAGGCTATACATATTAAGCTCCATTAGTCTCTCTTCATATGTCTTCTGGTGCAGACCCTGCACCATTTTAGTTTCCCTCCTCTGGACAGCCTCCATCTTGTCTATGTCCATGCGGAGATTGGGTCTCCAGAACTGCACACAGTACTCCAGATGGGGTCTCACCAGCTGTCTGTAAAGAGGGATAACAACTTCCTGTTTTCTACTGGTGATGCCTCTCCCTATGCATCCCAGTATCCCCCCAGCCCTCCTACTGCCCCCTCACATTGCTTTCCCACCTTTAAATCATCTGTTATGACTACCCCAGGTCCCTTTCCATTTTTGTTGTTGTTAGTATCTCACCCCCCATTGTGTGCTCTTCCCCTGGGTTTTTGTTTCCCAGGTGCATTACCTTGCACTTCTTAGCATTGAATCTAAGCTGCCATACATTTGACCATTCCTCTAACCTTGCCAAGTCCCTTCTCATCCTTTCCACCCCACCTTGTGACTCAACTCTGTTGCTGATCTTTATGTCATCTGCAAAGAGACATACTTTTCCTTCCAGTCCCTCTGCAATGTCACTTATAAAGACATTGAAGAGAACCGGTCCTAATACTGAACCCTGCGGTACCCCACTAGTAAACCCACTTACTTCAGAGTGGACTCCATTTACTGTTACCCTCTGTGTCCTATTCTCCAGCCAATTCTTTACCCAGGCTAACATCTTGGGACCCACTTCCAGGCTGGCTAACTTGTATATTAATGTTTTGTGTGGGACTGAGTCAGATGCCTTGCTAAAGTCTAGGTAGGCCATGTCCACAGCCCCTCCCTGATCTACTACTTTGGTCACCCAGTCAAAGAAATCTATTAGATTCATCTGGCATGACCTTCCCACTGTGAATCCATGCTGCCTTGGATCCTGTGCCCCTCTGGCCTCTAGGTACTCGACAATTCTTTGCTTCAGAAGTTATTCCATCATTTTCCCTATCACTGAGGTTAAACTAACAGGTCTGTAGTTTCCTGCTTCTGTGCTGCTCCCACTTTTGTGAAGGGGAATCACATCTGCCCTCCTCCAGTCCTCAGGTACCACCCCATCCTCCCATGATTTGTTAAAGAGTGTAGTCAGTGGTGTCACTAGTTCTACCCTTAGTTCTTTTAGAATTCTGGGATGAATCCCATCAGGCCCCATTGCTTTGTTCACCTTCAGTTTTAAGAGTTCTTTCAGAACCCTTTCTTCTGTAAATGGGCTGGTATCAACTTCTGTATCCAAAGTGTTTCTATTATTTGTTTCAGGTACCTCCCCCTCTTCATTTGTAAATACTGAGCAAAAATATTTGTTTAGTATCTCTGCCTTTTCACCATCACCCTCTGCCCACCCCCTCCCCTTTATTAAGCCTCACTATCCCTCCCTTAGTCTTCCTTCGCTCCCTGATGTACCTAAAAAAGGTTTTATCCCCCCCTCTTAACTGAGTTGGCTATCTTTTCCTCAGTTCGGGCCTTTGCTGTTCTGACTGCCTTCCCAGCTCCCTTTTGCTTTAACTGATACAATTGTCTGTCCTGCTCCTTCTGTGATTCCTTGTACTTTCTGAATGCTTTCTTTTTCTCTTGAACCTTCACTGCCGACTCCTTTGAGAACCATAGTGGTTTCTTACTTCATTTTGTTTTGTTTATTTGCTTCACACAAAGGCTTGTTACATCTGTGATGGCAGTTTTTATTATACCCCATTGTTCTTATACCCCTCCTTCCTGCCCATTTGCTAGTGCATTTCTTTGGCACTCACCCATTTTGGCAAAGTCAGCCCTCCTGAAGTCCAGTACTTTTGCCTTTGTATGGTAATGTTGTACATTAACATTCAAAAACCAACACACTAACAATAAACACTTGATAACATGAGCACAGGAGGGTTTCCTACAATCAATGAACTGAAGTTTGAGCAAAAACAATTACTCAAAAGGCTTTTTTAACCGGTTTTAGAAGGTTTGAATCACAGAGAGCTCTCAGAGCAGACTGTCTCCTACAGCTTCCTATACACACTACCCCGAACTGAGGCTGTGCAGAACAATATAGAGCCCATGTGACCTGAAATCCCATTAATCACTGCAAAATTCACCTTTGGAGCTTAAAAACAAGGTGAAGTGAGGCAAAGTACATTGTTTTCAATGCACTTCAGCTTTAAAATTGGTGGAGTAGTGGTCTGGGAAGGCGCAGTAATGTGAAGTCATTGTTTTCAATGGACTTTGTATTACCCATCATAATGCAAATTACTCCGCTTCGCGTTGTGGAGTACTCCGCGAATCACTTTGCAGAGCAAATTGAGCCCACTTCACCCACCACTACTAGTGGCAGATGCTGTTAGCTTGAATCTGCTGTGAATTACTGTTTATGGTAATGTAACAGAGTTTGCAAACCCACTAAGACTACCACAACCCAATGTGAGGTACAGTAATAGCATTAATTGCTGTTCACAAGGCATAACCCCCTGCAATCCTTGCTTTACCTCCATGACAAATACTATATTCTCTATGACCCCTTTGATTTTCAAATTATATACAAATACCCATCTCCCACCAAAAAAAAAAGCACCTTATGCATCAAACATGTCAAAACACAAACAAATTAAAAAACATTAAATATTGGACATTACATTGCCTATAGCATGTCTTAATTAACTGAGACTGAATCTGTGTGCTCAGTGAAAGTGGGGCACTTTACATGGAACATAATAGCATTGGCATATGTACTGCAGAAAGGTGACAGTGGTGGTAACATTAAACAAGAAGAGGCTGATGTTACTGGCACTGGCAAATTGCCTACGACTGAGGTAGATGTAGCACTGGTGGAAAAAGAATTTTTATGTGGGAACAACTCTAGTCTGGAAGACTATGATGGATGCTTCCTTGAGGATGATTATTGAATCAGACCATGCTTTTCCTCTAGAAATAAAGACACCACTGCCTCTTAATCCTGCATCATGCTTCTGTTCTCCAAATCTACCAACAATATTAGGCACCTCAAAATCCATTGCACTGAGTCTCCAGATTTAAAAATCTTACACCATCCTAAGTGTTGCTGCTAGCCATGCACACCATGCATTCCCAGCAATCTTGAAGACACAGCTTCCTCTTCCTCCTCCTCTGGGCTGCTTGCATACTCCACATTCACCAACAATATGTTTGCCACAGCCACCTTCACCTCATGCATCCAGCATCCAGATGAGAAAGACAGACTTTAAGTACTGCCTAAATGCAGTAGCTATGCAGACCTCCAGCCAGCCAGCCAGGAAGCCATCCTACCAACCTTGAAGATGAGTTTCTAGCCCAACAGCCCATCACATCAGCAAAACACAATATTCATCAATGCACATGTTTATCTGCTTTGATGGTAAGTAACTTTTTAGAATTGCACACTCCTTATCCTCACTGTTAATAGTGAGTCCTTCCTCTTGCCAGTAGGGTTTACACCTTATTTGACAGACATTAAAATGTGTTTCTGCTTTTCCTTTGATCTCCCTCTCACTGCAGGTTTTACCATTCTCATGTATGACACTTGCAACTTAAGTTGCCTCTTCATCCACCACCACTTTCTGTGGTACCATTGTGATAGAACATGGCATAACAATCAGTAATATGTTGGTAAGTATAAATTATTACTTGAGTCTTTTCTTCTTTTCCACTTTTATTTTATGTTTTCCTTTCATAGGTACACAGTGGCACAGGGTGACCACATCTTGCAAAATATTTTCTCTTTTTTCTGCACAGGTGACAAATAGATTAAGAGTGTAGGTAGACAAGGTACATACCACGTGGCCACCACTATCACCAGTACAGTCTAACTAATTTCTCTTTTTTTCTTCACAGGTGACAGACACACTAAGACTGGGAGTAGATAATGGATATACTGTGTGGTCACCACTTTGGCTAGAACATTCTAAGTAATTTCCCTTGTTTCTTTACAGGTGACAGGTACAGTAAGACTGGGATTGATCAACAGATATACCATGTGGCCACACACACACTGTGATTGAGTATAATCTAAATAATTGTCTCTTGTATTCATAGTTCTTGTTTCATGCTGCCTTCTCATCCACCAACAGTTCTCTTCTTCCACCACCCCTGTCTGTGACAACTTTGAGCCATTTTAAAGCATGGCCATCACCAATGTGATTGTGAAAATACTTTATAATAGTTATTTTTTTTAACTGTTTACTATTTGATTTCCCTTAATAGGTGCCAGAGAAAAACAATTGGTATTGTACTACTGTCTCAATAATTTCTATCTTGTATTCACAGGTATCTTTCTATTATGTCATGATTAGAAGACTCTTAGTCAAGCAAGCAAGACATTGCCATGACATCCACCAGACTATTGATGTGGTCAACGTTACTGACTCATGCTCGGACATCCTCTTACTCCTCTACCTCCTGCAGCTTCTCTACCACTGTTTGTCATATCATTGAAGTCAACACATTCTCTGTATTTATCATGAATAACAGTATCCCACCTATTGCTGTTTCCCTAACTGTAAATTGTCAGTGTGACAGATGTCTGAGATACCTATAACAAGAGACACAGGAAGGGGAAACTGTCATAGCGTGACATAGATATGAATAACATTAAATTTTAAAAAATATTTAAAAAATATTTACCTTACTTTCACTTGTAGGAAACACACTGCTAAAATATATAACCAGATCCAGGTCAGTACCATGCAGCATCAGGATTTAATCCCCAAAGTGCTAAACCCCAAGAAATAGAGAAACAGGAAAACAAGGGTTATTGTAATTATAAATCTCCCACATTACATTAAAAAAAATGATAGCAGTTAGTGGCTTGTGAAAACAACTCATCCACTTAATCCATCATCCTCCTTTGATCCATCCTCCTCCTCCTCCTCAAAATAACCATACAAGTCATGTGCATCAACAACCAACACATCTACCTCATCCAGAATGAGGTGACAGAGTCTTCTTCTCCACTCTCATTACTAATAACAACCATACAAATCTACTGCATTGAGGTAACTTATCACACATCTACCTCATCCAAAATGAGATGACAGTTTCTTTGACCACCATCGTTACAATAACAACCATAAAAGTCAAATGTGTCAGTCTATGACAGATCTGTTGCATCCATTAATGTAGTTACAGAGTCTACTTCTTCACCTTCATTACATTAACAATCATGCAAGTCAACTGCATCTACTTACATAATGACACATATACCTCATCCAAAATGAGATGAGTCTCCTCCACCATCATCATTACAATAACAACCATAAAAGTCAACTGTGTTATCATATAACTAGTCTATTTTGACAAAATGAGGTGACAGAGTTTCCTCAACCACCCTGTATCTTCGTCAATCACATTAAAATAAATGCCATCTTCTTGTATCATGAAAAGAAAATAAATACACATGTATAAAAATGTAATTATAAAATCATTACATTAAAAACTATAAAAGTCAACTACATTGACTTATGACAGATTTTTTTTTTCTCCAAAATGTGGTGGCTCTATACGTTGGGGTTATTTAGGTTAACCTCCGCCGACTGCAGCTTTTGTAGAATGTGACAGCCAGGTTGTTGACATGCCTTTCAAGGTTCACTCATATAACCCAGTTTTGCATGAACTGCACTGGCTGCCTGTCAGGTGAAGGATTGCCTTCAAGGTGGGCTTGCCCACCTATAAGGCCCTATAAGGCTTGGGTCCAGGCTGTCTGACTGACCTCCTGACACCTGTCTACACAGGTGTGCTCACTCTACTCCTCCACAGAGGGCCTCCTGTTGATCCAAAGGGCATGTCTAAAGGCATCAGGAGACTGCACCTTTGAAGTGGTGGGACCAGTGTTGTGGAATTCTTTACAACGGTCACTCAGGGAGGCCTCCTCCATGAAGAGTTTTAATCAGGGCCTTAAGGCACACCTATTTAAGCAGGCATCCGATGTCCACTGAATTTTAAATGAAGATGAAAGAGTTTTAGAATTATTATTATCTAATGTTTATCATTAATTTGTTTTATAATTAATTGACTATGATTTTAAACTGCTGTAAACTGTTTGTAAACTGTTTCACCTCTTTGAGAAGTGCCCAGAGCCTCCAGGATTTGGCGCTCAAGAAATACATTTTGACTTGACTGACATAGTCTCTTCCACCACCAACATTATAACATGTGAACTGTGTCAACTTGCAACACATCTACCTCATCCAAAAAGGAAGTGACAGAGTCTCCTACACCACCCTAATTACAATAATAACCATACAAGTCGACTGCATTGACTTATGACACATATACCTTTTCCAAAATGAGGTAACAGGGTCTCCTCCACCACCTTCCATCTTCATCTATCATAGTAAAATAAGTTTGAGCTTCATTCTATAAATACACATTTGTAACTACTAATTAATCATAGTTCCTTCAACATGATCTGTTCCTAGTTCTGAAAACAACCCATCTACCTCATTCAACATGAAGTTAAATAGTCTACCACTCCCCTCTCCATCTTCCTCAATCACAGTAAAATAAATTTCATCTTCATTCATCATTAAAATGAATACACATTTAGAAATAATTTATATTATTTTATTTCTTACCTCAACTTCCAACACATCTGTCTCTTCCAAAATGAGGTGACAACATCTCCTGCTTTACCCTCCATCTTCCTCAATCATGGTAAAATAAATGTCATCTTCATTCATCATTTAAAGCAAAACACAATTATACAAAATATTTAATTATACTAATGTTATTGTTGTTCAGACTTACAACTGACTTAGAACACATCTGCCTCATCCAAAATGAGGTTACAGAGTCTTCTGCTCAACCCCCCATCTTCCTAAATCATAGTATAATAAATGTCATCTTCATTCTTACCTTAAAGAAATACGCATTCATAAATTATAATCAATAATACTAATTTCATTCTTGCATTGAAGTCCAAAATGAGGGGACAGAGTCCTCTGCTCCAGCCTGCATCTTCCCCAATTATGGTAAAATAAATGGCATTTTTAGTCATCATTTAAAGAAATACATATTCATAAATAATTATTAGGAATAATTTCATTTTTGTGTTGACTTCAAGCACATCTACCTCATCCACATTGATGTGACAGAGTCTCCTGCTCCACTCTTCATCTTTTTCAATTATGGTGAAATAAATTTCACTTTCATTCATCATTTACAAAAATACAGATTTATAAATAATAACTAATAATAATACTTTCAATCATACATCAATTTCCAACACATCAGTCTCATCCAGAATGAGGTGACAGTGTCTTCTGCTCCACCCTCCATCTTCCTCCATCATGGTAAAGTAACTTTCATCTTTATTCATCATTTAAAAAAATACAGATTTATAAATAATAATTTAATTCTTGCATCAGCTCCTAACACATCTGCCTCATTCAAAATGAGATGACAGAGTATCTTGCTCCACCCTCCATCTTCCCCCATCATGGTAAAATAAATGTCATCTTCTTTCATCATTTAAGCAAATACACATTTATAAATAATAATTAATAAAACAATTTAATTCAAATGCAAACCATGCAAGTTGACTGCATTGACAACTGACTAATCTGCTTTATCCAAAATGAGGAGACATAGCATCCTCCTCTCTCTACCCTCAATCATGTGTTTTCTGAATCATGCATCACTGTGTCATGTGGGAAATACCAGCTCAAATGGCATTTTGTTGACATAAAACATCTCAGAAGAATTCATAAGTTCTGATTTTGTGCCCATTTAACATTTCACACAATTTTCCTTAAAGTGCAGTACTAAAACTGTGTAGTATGGACTAACATTCAATGTGGTACCATGTAGCAACATGCAGCAGGATTATGTATTTTTGTGAATCTCAAAAAAATTCAAAAGTTCTAATTTAATGTCTATTTAGCATTTCACACCATTCCCCTAAACTGCAGTACAAGAACTGTGTTGTGAGGAAATACCATAGTTTGGCACCATGTAGCAGCATGTAGCAGCCTTATACATTTTTGGGGGGACCTCAGAAAAATTCAGGAGCTCCAGGTTTATGTCTATTTAGCTTTTCACACTATAGCCACTAAAGTGCATTACAAGAACTGTATCATGGGGATTAGCACATAGAGCAGCACCTTGTAACACCTTATATTTATTTAGTTTTTGTTTACCGGGAAGGTGCACTAGCAAGAAAATGACAATTTTCAGGCATGACCCAGGAGAGTACAGAATATAACAACATACATAACATTTCAAAAGTGCATGACAGCATTACATATTGCTCAGTATGGACCAGAGTACATGAAATACAACACATAATAACAGAGCAGCAGAGAACAGTACAGGCAATGCATAATAATGACATAAGAGACATAGTATTAGAGACGCAGGCAAATAAATAAATGATGGCACAAGTGTATCACTATGGAAAGCTCAGGCACTCAAATAACAGTAAGAGTATATAGAATCCAATGTTACTATATATCCCCTGAGGATAGTAGATAGAGGATAGAAGGAGGTAGGTACAGAGCAAACAGTGAGGAAAGAAGGAGTACAATTTGGGAAGGACCAGTGCACGAGAAGGGGTGGAGGAGGGCCTAGGTAGAGGCAAAGAAAAGGTTCAGGGGCAAGGGTCAAAAGCAGAGATCTAAAGATAGGAAAAGGATGTCAGAAGGTGGTCAAAAAACAGGATAGTTTTGACTGTAAAGTAATAGGATGAAGGCAAAGGAGGACCTAAAAGAGATCAGTTCAGATTGAAGCAAGTAGATGGGTCTGCCTGAGATAGATACCATCAGAAATTAATTTTAAAGTGGCAGTGAGATGCAAACTGCTTTAGATCTAAGGGAAAAGCATTCCAAAGCTGGGAGTCACATACATAAATGCACCAGCACCCTTAGAGGTGTGACACCTAGGAACATTTAATAATGATTTGTCGGCAGATGGCAGTCCATGTGAGGAGGTGGAGGGAATTAGTAGCATTGCAAGTGATGCGGGGGTATGAAGCCTGATAATAGTGTCACAAAAGGAGCCAAGATAATATTGTCTGGAATCAGAGGGAGAGAGCCAACCCAGGTCACTGTAGAGCTGACAACAGTGCTTAAGTCAAGGGGATGATGATGCGTAATGAGAGATATTGTATGTGATGTCCCATTTCTGTACTGAGGTTTTATGTGCAGTAGCAAGGATAGGAGAACAGTAAGCTAGATTGGGAAGTAAGAACCCCCCCCCCAGCAATGGCCAGCTTTGCAGATGGAGTTAGCCTGTAGCTGGTCTTGTAGGCAACTCCCAGTCTACTATTAACCATTATACAGGTGGATTGAATGTGAAGATTTAGATCCAATGATTGGTCTATCATAATACCAAGGTAATTAAAGGATGTGATGGTAATTTAGACCCTTCAAGGTCATAGATAATAAGGGATGACATACAAGTCCTAAGTTTTGGGGCAGAGGCTAGTAGCATGGCATTCATTTTTTTAACATTAAGTACTAGTTTGTTGTCATGCAGCCAGTTCTTAATGTTCCTGAAATCAGTGGAAAGGGATGAGTTAAGGCTATCGACTGCAGCTGAGCTGGTATAGATGATAAGATCTTCATCACATAGAAGAGAAGAGCAGGTTTGTAGGACATCAGGAACATTGTTTGTAAACAATGAGAAAATAAGTGGTCCCAGAACTGACCCTTGAGGAACGCCAATGTTGATTGTAGTACTATCCAATATAGCGGAGTTGAATTTCACTGTTTGGATCCTGTCAGATAAATAGGTACTTAACCAGTTTACAACAGGAGTAGAGAAGCCCAGGATTCACAGGGTAGACAGGAGCAGGGGGTGATCAATAAGATCAAAGGCCTTAGTAAAGTCAATAAATACAGCCCAGTAAGTCTGCCAGAGTCCATGTTTGAGAGTATATCCGAGGTGAGTTTTAGAAAATGGGCAGACTGGGTGGGCCATAGGCCCTTATCTGCTGACACTGTCTATGTATCTATGTAATCTATGTAGTAACACAGTAGATGTGCTATGATTTTTCTGAACCCATGCTGGATGATGGAGAGAAGACTGGAATTTGCTGGGAAGCCAAGTGTTTGGGCAGTGACAAGCTTCTCCAGTATCTTGCTCAGTACCAAGAGAATAGCTATCAGTCTGTAATTATTTATATCTTTCTTATCACCTTTTTTGAAAACAGGAGTTATCCAAGCAATTTTTCAAGGGCCAGGGACAACACTGGAACAAAGGGATAATGTGTATATTTTAGCCAGTGGAGAGGCAATAAGTGCAGCTGCCAGCTTCAGTAGGCAAGGTTCCAGGGAGTCAGATCCTGAGCTAGTGTTCTCTGAGATGGAATTTAGTTGTTTAAGGACCTCTGCCCAAGTTATAGCCTTGAAATAGAATGGCAGGGCCAACAAAGACCTTTGGGAAGATACGGGGGGTTGTCAATCCACTTGCTGAGGCTAGTGGACTGGGGACATCTGGTCAGGGGTGGGAAAGAAGAGGTATATAGTAACAGATCTGAAAACGTCATGTTAAAAGCAGTCATAATGGTATTAGGGTCATTACAGTGAGCTACATTTAGTATCATATCTGTAGGAGTAGTAGCTTGTGAGGCCTCAAGAAAAGACTTTATATGGGCCCAGAATTTCTGTAGGTCACGGGCAGAGCTGGATAGCAGGTCCTTGCAATACTTGATTTTTTTTTTTTTTGCATTTGTTTTTTGCAGTAATTTATATGTGCTTTGTAGGTATTGAGATTGGAGAGCAGGCCAGTGTGTTTATAGCTCTTCCAGAGTTATTCCCAGAGTCATATTTTAGCAAGCAAGTCTTTGTGTAGCCACCTAGTTTGCTTACCTCTAACTCTCCTGGTAACTTTAGGTGCATGCTTGCTCTGGACTGCAATGAATTTACTTAGGAAGATATGCAGTAGATCCTCAATTTTATTGGCATGATAGATCCCAGACCAGTCAATGTTCAAAACATCATGAAGGAAAGCATTTACATCCATTTTAATAAAATTTGTAAAGGTGACAAAATGAGGTAGAGGAGATGGTGAGGCACCCGATGCCCAGATAAAGAAAACAGGAGAATGGTCAGTTAATGCATCTGCCAGGATACCCAATGTGATCACATGCACCAGACAGTTTGTAAGCACCCCATCTATCAGGGTGCTTGGGTTTGGTGGAGTTTGCATTCTAGTAGGCTCAGTTATCAGCTGGTGTAAGTTAAAGCTATGTGCTAATGATAGTAAAGATCTGTGAGTAGGACCTAACCAGTTTAGGTTTAGGTCCGACAGAACTATGAGCTCATTTTTGATTTACATACCAAGATGTTTGGTCAAGGAGATCCTGGGATCCGGCCATATCCCCTGAGGGAGGGAGGGATATAAATGCAAATGATATGAAGTTTCATTGCTTCTAGTTGGACAGTGGCATGAATGGATTCACACACAGAGGTTGAGGCTAGGGCAGGGACCTCTGTAATGCTGAGGTGATTCTTATGGTAGCGAGTCACACTGCCGTGATGCTTTGCCAATTTTCTCTCCCTGAAGATCAAGGAGCAATTTTCCATTGAGCAGAGGGAGTCAGGGATACCAGGTTTTAACCATGTTTCAGTGAGATGGAATATATCTGGGTTATATACTCTGATCCACGCTTCCAGTTCATCCTTATGGCAAGTTAAGCTCCTAATATTCATATATGTGATAAAAAGTCCCTTATTTGTTAGCCCAGATAGGTCAGCTATGGAGTGGTGAGCAGGAGGACCAGGGTTTAGTTCCACATTGCCTGATAAAAGAGCACTAGGATAGCTAGAAACAAGAGCCTTACAGAGTAAAAAACAAGGGACATGGTATGACTCCACTTACCCTTACAGAGGGCAGAGTGTACATAATATGTACATCCCCTTTTTTAGAAAATGAATTTCCACATATAAACAGGCCAATATTTAGAAATTAGGAGATTAGAGAACCTACAATCCATATGCCCATTCGAAATTTCATTTTGGTCACAAGGGATAGAGAGTGAGAAAGCATTTATAAATAATAATAATTAGAGAGAGATGTTGGCACCGACCACATGTAGAGGAGCATATTTTCGTCTCCAGTGGATGAGCTGTGGAGATTATTTAATAGCATGGTTCCCACACTGGACTGCATGTTGCAGAAAGGACATTCAAGAATGAAGCCTAGGTATGGTAGAGACTATAACACTTCCAAAAGTATGTAGGTACCTATTTGATCTGCTATGGTGCGACAGCCCCATAACAGGATAGTAAGGAGTTCTGAGGACAAAGCAGGCTAACAGTTTAGGTATGGTCACATGTTTTGAGCTCCTGATTTATGCTGGTATATAATGTAAGGTAAACAGCACTAGGAAAATTACTTTCTAGATAGTAACAGTAGAGTAAGAAACTCGAGTTGGTCAGGCAAGCAGGCCAGAACTGAAGATCATAAGCTACGAGTGAAAATAGATTAGATGCTCCCCTAGTGGCCACACAGTATAAGGAGCCAATGGAAATGTGTGTACTTAGTCATCTGACTAAGATAATCCTATATTAGTACAGGTCCATCCAGGGTGGGTAAGGTGGGGGGGTGGGAGCCATGTGCCGATGGGAAGGCAAAGGCTGTAAAACACAGTGGTAAAGAATTTAGAAAGGAGCTGTAATCACTAGTGACTTCAGGTTACTAGGGCACACGGAGGCTCGCTCAAAGCAGGGATTACAATTGACTAGCAAATTTTACTGCATACCTCTCTAGCAGGGAGGTTCAGGCTGCTACACAAAGGTGATATAAAATGGCATGCTACCCAAAATTCAAGTCCACAACTCTGGCCAGAAAGGCATTAGAATCTGGATCCAAAATGTCCAAAGGACTCCCACCAATTGGCACTGCACAGAAGGGTTGGTTTACACCACTCAGAGGCAGGGTGTCCCGGTTTAAAATCCATAGTTTCCAAGCTGTAAAACGTACCTTAGGGTTCAAGGCTTTCCCAGCCTCTGGCTCAAAAAGCAACCAGACTGCTGGTCCTCACACTGGGCTCAGGGTTTGTGGTTCTCGGTCTGTTCCTTTGTTGAATGATGTCTCGGAGGAGTGGCGCTACTAATTCTTTGCCAGCCATGTGGTCCACTCGTAGATTAGCGGTACCACAACAGAGAAACTAAAGGCGGTGGTTCCAACAACGGAGGTCTGAAGCCCCATAGGGCTAAAGGATACATGAGGGTAGAAGAAGAGAGAGGTGTTTAAGTAAGAGTAGGGTGAGAGGTGGAGGTTAAAGCATACAAAGGAGTTGGGGGGCAGTGAGAATAAAGGAAGGAGTAGGCATGGAGGGAGTGGAGCAGGTAGGGGTGAGAGAGAGTAAAAATGCAGTAACTTAATTGGTTCTAAGATTAAATCTTAACGATTATGAAATAGTAACAGGCTTAATTAATGACTGTATGTTAAACTTAATTATAGCTGTAAAACACAGTGGTAAAGAATTTAGAAAGGAGTTGTAATCACTAGTGACTTTAGGTCCCTAGGGCACCCGGAGGCTAGCTCAAAGTGGCAATTTCAATTGACTAGCAAATTTTACTGCATACCTCTCTAACAGGGAGATTCAGACTGCTACACAAAGGTGATGTAAAATGGCATGCTACCAAAAATTCAAGTCCACAACTCTGGCCAGAAAGGCATTAGAATCTGGATCCAAAATGTCCAAAGGACTCCCACCAATTGGCACTGCACAGAAGGGTTGGTTTACACCACTCAGATGCAGAGCACCTCGGTTCAAAATCCAGAGTTTTCAAGTGGTAAAATGTACCTTAGAGTTCGTGGCTTTCCTGGTCCCTGACTCCAAAAGCAGCCAGGCTGTGGGTCCTCATGCTGGGCTTAGGGTTTGCGGTTCTCGGTCTGCTCCTTCGATGAGGGATGATTCAAAGGAGTGGCGCTACTAATTCTTTGCTAGCCACATGGTGCGCCCGTAGATCAGCGGGACCACAATGGAGAAACTAAAGGTGGTGGTTCCAAAAACAGCGGTCCGAAGTCCCGAAGGGCTAAAGGAGACCTTAGGGTTCATGGCTTTCCTGGCCCCTGGCTCCAAAAGCATCCAGGCTGCTGGTCCTCATGCTGGGCTCAGGGTTTGCAGTTCTTGGTCTGCTCCTTTGATGAGGGATTACTTGGAGGAGCGGTGCTACTAATTCTTTGCCAGCAGCGTGGTATGCCTGTAGATCAGTGGGACCACAACAGAGAAACAAAAGGCGGTGATTCCAATAACAGAGGTCCAAAGCCCCGTGGGCTACAGCTTGCTGTAATTATTCTCATACTTCAGAAAAATACTGTGAACACAGACTTTTTTCATCAACATTGCTGGCACAGTCTCGGATGTCCTTATCCTCATCCAGGTTCTCCACTGCTGTGTGTGATCTTTATAAGGTAAACATGTCCTTTGTATCCAGTGTGAATAACAATCATCCTCCTAATAATACTGCCTGAGTCTTTGTCACATAGTTGAATATTAACTGAAATGAGACAGAATATTCAAATAACTTTTCAGAATTAAAAAAAATCAAGCAAACAAAAGAATACTTACCTTCCTGGGTAAAAGGCACTGCTAAATTAAATAGCCAGATCTGGACTGGACCCATGCAGCAACAGGACTTCATTGCACTAGTGATAAATACCTGAAAAGAGAATAACAGGACCAAAAAATGATTAGAAAGACACTGCCCTCCCAAAACCAGGCTGAAAATAAAAAAAAATACAAATAAATATTTACCTTTCTGGCAGTACACAAAGCAATACTTAAGATCATCACCCAGATTAGTGCCATAATGAAGCATTATCATTTCATGCAAAAACAGGCAGAATTTCTGGTCAATAATTTCCAGGGCAGGTGGTGTGGGGACTGAGGTAGAGTGCATTACCTTTTAGCAGCATCCAGCAGCCTGAAGTATTTATTCTAGTAGATGAGAAAAATTTTGGAGCACACAATTCATATACAGTATGCTGTGCTTTTCTCACAGCTTCCCATAAAGTGCATTGCAGGAACTGTGGCGGGGGAACTGAGACACATCGCGCAACTTTGTAGCAGCATCGAGCAGACTGAGGTATTTATTTTGGTAGGTAAGAACAATTCTGAAACTCGGGAGTACACAATTTATGTAAGTTTTCCTCTGCAGTACATTACAAGAATTGTGGTGTGGGAACTGAGACACATCACATCACCTTTTGCAGCATCCAGCAGCCTAAAGTGTTTATTCTGGATTTTAAGAAAAATTTTGGGATTGTGGAATTTATGCATGGTGTAATTTTCTCACAATTTACCCTAAGTTTTTTACTAGAACTGCGGCCTGGAAACTCAGACATAGCATATCACTTTGTACCAGCATCCAGCAGCCTGAGGTATTTATTTTGGTGCTTAAAAACAATTTAGGGAGCATTGCATGGGTAAATGTATGTTGTGCTTTGAGTAACATTTCTCATAGGGTACTTTACACAACAATTGTGCCAGTGTGACAGACTCACATAGGGTGACCCTATTGAAAATCTTTTCACACTGATTTAGCAGAAAGTTCCTTACAAGAAATGTGATGGGGGGTGGGTAGTGACACAGAGCAGCTCAGTAGTACACTCTAATATCAGCAGTAGCAGCAGTACGGACATCACCACCATTTCATAATTTCTTGTTTGTGAAATAATTTCAAAAAGGGAGAAATGTATGTATTAGTCTTAAGCAATTGTCTAGACTTGCCTAATGTGCTTTACAAATAAATGTGGTATGAGAGGGAAACGCCAACCGCTCTACAGTAGCTACCACTGTATCATAATTTCATGTTCAAGATACACTTTAAGGAAATAAGAAGAGGGAAAAGAGGCTGTCTTGTGTGAGAGAACAAGTCAAACAGTGTGAATGCATGAGTGATATATCACATCATCAACTGCTGGACTGAAACAACATGTTCAGTACATGAAACTTAGGAAATATAGTTCTTTTAAAATGCACTATATAAGTAAACAACAGTGTTTTTAAAAAAATAGTAGTGAATGAGAAGAAAATAATGTGGTACATAATCAGCGTCATAAAAAGAAAATGTAGATATAGAAAATATGGAAGCACCAAGTTTTCTCGACAGTGAGAATGCCGACCTCCCCCACAATGATGGCACAATACCGATGCAGGTATTGTGCCGCCTCTTGAATGGGTGTTTTCTGTTGGGGGCTGTGATCCCCACACCCCCATGTGGGGGACTCTGTCCCCTGCAGCCCCCAGACTCTAGGATTCCAACTCCAGGTCTGAGTTGGTCCAGGAAGGAGGCGGAACACTGGTGGAAGGCGAAACACAGAAAAAGGACCATTACCGCGAATGTCGCCATAATGGACTTTTTCCGTGTTTCGCTGTCGGGGTGTCGACAAAAAGGGGTGATATGAGAAAAGATAGATAAAACATAGATTTTTTTATTCCTTTATGGAGAAAATGAATACACAGAGAGAAATATAGGAGAGAAAGAACAAAGTGAAACAGTGAATGAGAAAAAAAACTTTAGTTTTGTATAGTTAAGAGTTTTATGATTTTTTTTATTTTATAGGCTCATTGCATCATAGTAGTATATCAAACCTGTCTGCCATTTATTAATGGTTGTAGTCACAGGACCCTCTGTCCAAAAGATGTAACTCTAGTTTATTTTTAAAACTTATTAGGCTACCACTCATTACTGTTGTTTCAGGTAACTTATTCCAAAATTGTACTACCCTCTGAATAAACCACTTTCGACTCCTAACTGATTTAGAATGTGTTTGACTGTAGTTTGTGTCCTCTAGTATCCCTTTCAAGTTCTCTGAATTCTAAATATAGACAGCTCATTGTAGCCTTAACTGAAATTGCCTCAAATATTGTTATTAAGTCCCCCTAAGTCTTTTCATGTCCAGTCTGTACAATCTTAATTCTTTTAACCCTGATTTGTACGGTAGACCTTCCATGCCTTTTATTATTTTTGTTGTCCTTCTCTGTATACATTCAATATTGTTGTATCACCAGAATTTTGGGGTGACCAAAAGAAATTGCAGTATTATTCCAAGTGGGATCTTACTATGGATCTATTAACTGCCAATATTACTTATCTACCTGTACTGTTAAGATTTCTTTAAACTCACCCTAATATTTTATTACCCCGGATAATGTATTGCTGCATTTCTTATTATGTTATTAAATTATTACATAAAAATACCTAAGTCTTTTTTATAGTCAGGTTCTCTCAACCTATACCCTCCTAGGTTACACATTTTTAACTTATTGTTTCATCCAAAGTGCATTACTATGCACTTATCATAATTAAATTGCATCTTATTCTCAACCGACCACTTAAAGAGTTCATACTATTCTATTTGGAATAAAACTTCTTCTTCGTTGATACCTACATTGGCACCTATGCATGAAGGTGCAGAGTCACTATGCAACACTTATCTTGGGTGTGTAGCCACCCCACACCCATTGCATCCCCTACACGGGATGCACTAATGGGGTGCACTCAAACCCACATGGCCATGGACCACACCAGATTGGAGGCATTCCGAGGGTGTGCCAGAACTATGAGGTATTTTCTAAACCATGTAGTGTTGGCTGCAGGATGAGGAGGGTGGCACCGGGTACGCCAGCTTGGACAACCTAGTATGCTCCCCCACAGATGCCCCCTGCTGGTCATGAGAGGATTGGGAAATGTCCTGCAGTGCTGCCTCAGCCAACAAGGCTGATCGGGAGGGCTGGGGCAGCTAAACCACAGCACCAGCTGCATGTCTGAAGTCCAGGGGTGTTGGTGCCATGTGGGTGGGGGGGGCAGACTCCCAGGACATGGCTGCATCATGCTGGCAGTGGGGGGGTCAGTATCCTGGGCCAGACTGTCCAAGGTGTGTGGTCACATGGATCCAGGAGCCCACAGGGGCGATGCACAACTAGGACCTGTGCTTATGGGTACAGGGGATTGACTTCTGGAACCAGAACAGGCATCCAATTGGATGCCCACCTGGGTCCATGACTTTGCCCCTGGCCACCCTGCAGAGTCCTTTGCACTGGGGTGGAGGAGACGTGGACATGTGGGCAGCATTGCTGAATGCCAGTATGGGAGCATCTGCCCACAGGTGCACAGCTATGTGGGCAGGGTATGCATTTTTTTGTGTGCCTGTACCTGGATCATGCATAGGTCCCAATATGCCCAACCTTGGCATCATTAGCAAATTTGTTAAGCAATCCTCCTTTTGTTACCTGCATACTTGTTAGGTAGATGTTGAATGGGCTAAGCCTCAGAACAGAACCATGAAGAACTCCACTTGTTACTTTCATTTGCCTGAGTCATGCCCATTTAGCCACACAAATTTCATTCTATCATTTAATCAAGCATTAAACCACTTAATTTTACTGTTTAACCCGATCTTTACTAAACTCCTTGTACGTCTGAAACATGACACTCTATTTTTCCTTCATCCATAGTGAAACTAATCTTTTCAAAAAAGTCCATTAGGTTCATTTGTCATTATATTTCCCTCCTGAACCCATGAAGGCTGTCCCAAAGGTTGTTGTCATTGAGATAATTGTTTATTCTATACCTTATTATATATAACATTAGCTTCTCTAACACTGAAATATGGTTCACTAGTCTACAATTACCTTTCTACTTCCTATTGTCCATTTTGTATATAGGCACCACAATTGCTGTTCCCCGCGACTCCAGCACAATACCACTTTTTAAAGATTTTTTAAAATGCATGTCATTGGACTTGAAATTCCAAATGCTATTTCCTTCAGGATTCTGTGGTGTAATCTATCATGACTTTGCGATTTACCAATGTCAGTGTTTGATGGTAAATTTTCCCTTCGGTTATAAAATTTAAGTGCTCAGTGTCCTTTAAATCTGTGTTATTTAATTCAGACTACTGAAATACTGATCCAAAACATTTGTTCAAGATGTCAGCTATTTCAACTACATTCTAGTACAGTATTTTACTCAACTTGAGGCCCTACAGTTTTAGTACCACCTTTCATTTTACTTATATATGCCCAGAAGATCTCTGGATTTTCTTTTTGTATTGGTAGCTATTTATTTTTCATTTTTCCCCTGTGCTTTCTTTATCAACGATTTTCATTCCTTAGCTCTCTGCTTTTATTCATCTCATAGTTCTGCCATGCCTGTTTGTTTTTCCCACTTGCATAATTTTCTTTTGGATTTAGTCTTTTTGATTATCTCAGGGAAATCTCTTTCTATGCTGTGTTCTGGACTGAATTTTTCCCCCCCACCTCCTCACAGAATTAAATAAACCCTTGCTCTGCCCCTAGCCTCAGCCTAGCAGCTGATTGATCACTCCACTGTTGCATATTCTTATGGCTATTGGCCTCAGTGTCTTCAATGCCTGACTTGACCCATTTTCTCACCACCCCTTTTTAAAGCAATTTCACTCACAGAGTTGCACATTTGCTCTCAAGATTTTCTCCAGCCACTCCAGTTAGCTCCTTTCAATTACTGCTGTAACCTGCCCTATTGTTAGGGACCTCACCCTAATTTGACTATATACCCTTTCATTTCTTACACTTCCACTGTCTATGGTGACATACTCAGTCACAGCCAAACTATCCCAGTAGTTGGCACATTTGCCTTAGCTAAATTTTCAACTATATCACTAAATTAGAACTAGTGTCATTGCCACCCCCACACAGTAAAGCAATATTACAGTGATTCTTTCTAGGTGTTTTACCAAAATTGCCCTGTACTTCGGCTAATTTCACAGCTGGCACACCATTGCTGGCTCAGTTTTACCTCCAGCTACCTACTACATAACAATGGGCACCATTGCTTTTCTACTAGAGCTGCTCTTGTTTACCCTTCTGGCTCAGACCACCCCCCATCCTGTGCCCCAACCCTCCACCCCGAGCATTTCTCCCCTAAGCCACCCCCAAACAGCTCGGTCCCCTCCCAACTTGAATATCCCCCCCAACTCCTCTGCATCCACCACCTACCAACAACCCAGCTCCCTCTGCCCTCCTGGACCCATTCTAGACCCACCTCTTCCTTGTCATACCTACCCTCCATGCCTTACCCATCCCCTGCACCCCTACTATCAGGACCTCACATCGGCACCACACTAAGGGTCCTTGTTGCAACCATCCCCTAATTAGATTAGCCACTCTGCTCTTGCTGTTCTTTGGGAATATGCACCCAAACCCTGGACCTATGCCAACTAGCCCTCCTATACCCCGCTCTGGAGCTCGTCTCTGCCTTGCATCATTGAACATATGCAGCCTTCTAAAGAAATAAGCCACACTCCTGTGCTGGGTTGTACAACACCAACCCAATATTATTGCATTAGTAGAGACCCGGCTCTCCAAAACAACCTCTGACTCCGTTATTTCCATCCCTGGATACACCTGTTCAGGGAAGACTGAGTTGGTAAACATGGTGGTGGGTGTGCAATCTACATGTGGGACACCTTTATAAGCCATGCACTCCCTGATCCCAAGTTTGACTATGGTGCCGAAGCCCTCACTCTAAAAATTACCCCTGACCCAGCAAGGGGCCCACTCTTCCTCTTGGTCTTCTACATACCCCCGAGGAAACCAGAACCCAGCGTTCCAGTCTCTCATTGACTACCTCATCTCCCTACCACACAAAGCTGAGCAACTCATCCTAGATGACCTTAACATCAATTGGCCTGGCACTACTGCCTCCCACACCAGGGACTCCTATGCTGCCCTGGACATGTCCCAGTTAGTCACCCAGCCCACTAGATTCAACCAGACAAATGGCTCCAGAACCCTTCTAGATGTAATACTATCAAACCACCCTCATAAAATCTGGGATATTAACATCCCCCCTGACTCACTTAGTGATCACTTACTTGTCCTCTGTCTCTGGTCATCCTCCATACCAAAACCTGTGTCCCAGGCCATCTTGCACCAGCGCCTATGCCCAGGGGGTCTCAGAAAGCTAAAATTGCATCTAGCACAGCTGAACTTGTGCCCCATTAATCATGCCCCTGATATTGACTATGCCCTTGACATCTTCACTAATGCCTTCAGCAAGGCCTGTGACCATTTCACCCACCACAACAGAATCTGTATTAAAAAATAAAATGCCACATGGATCTCCCCATCCCTTATACAAAAACTTAAGCATAGGGATAATCTCCAGCACATCGCTATTGAATCAGTCAAGTTGGCTGATAGATAAGCCTACAACGAGGCGTGTAATCAGTGCACCTGGGCCATTAGATGGGCCAAGGCAGAGCACTTTCAGACCATTCTCGCATCCACATGGGGTTCTGCCTGGAATTTCTGGGACAGCATGAAAGAGCTTTATGGAAAGACCTGCTCACCTCCACCATCCCAGCTCTCCGTCGGTGGCACCATTACTACAGACCCAACTCACATAGCTGATTGCTTCAATACTACCTTCTCTGACCTAAGCTCTGTCCTCCCAAACAACTTTTTTGACAGAATCCCTTCCTCTATCCCCCCCCTGCCTTGGATCATCCCTCTTTCTACCTGCATACTATATCCCCCAACATAGCCAGGCCACACCTGCTAAAAGCCCTTGGTAGCAACAACCCCAGCTGTGACCCCTAGACTCCAGGATCCTCCACCTGGTCTTGGACATCACCCTAGTCCCCCTTACAGACCTACTAAACCAGTCTCTATGCCTCGGTCAGTTTTTCAGTGCTTGGAAATTAGCCAAAATTATCCCTATACATAAGAGTGAAGATCGGTCTGCACCTAACAACTACTGGCCGATCTCTATCCTCCCCCCATTCTCTGAAGAAAATAGTGTCTATTCAACTCTCCGAATACCTGGCTACATATGACATAATGTGCCCAGAACAACATGGTTTCTGCTCAGGATACAGTACCACTACTGCTGTCCTGGAGTTCTCTCAATATCTGCACTCTGCTCTTGATTCTGGCAGCCTTGCCGGCTCAGTGTTCATAGTCCTATCCAAGGCTTTTGACACTGTTTGTCACCCTGTCCTGCTTGACTCTCTACACCAACTCAGCTTTTCAGCTGGCCCCCTTGCCTGGTTCTCCAGCTGCCTCTCTGCTAGATCCCAGCATGTGAAGATAAACATCTCCCTGTCCAATACCCAGCCTATTCATTACGGGGTACCCCAGTGCTCCGTTCCAGGCCCTGTACTTTTCAGCCTCTACATCAACACTCTCCTGAGCTCCTGCACAGGACAAATGCTCCTCTATACCGATGATATGGTTCTCTTTGCTTCCCACCCCGATCCCTCTTCTCTACAGGTATCCCTCCAGCACACCTACAACCAAGCTGAAAAGTGGTTCCTTGACTACTGACTTGTCATTAACCTAAAGAAGACTAAGTTAATGCCCTTCTTCCATCACCAAAACAAGGCCAAGAATACCCCATCTTCATTCTCCCTAGCACTGTGCACCCGCTGGAGCAAATGGCCTCTTACAAATATCTAGGCATCACTTTCAACTCGGTTCTCACCTTCCACACCCACATCAATGCCCTATCCTCCACCATAAATTCTTGGATAGGCCTACTATACCGTCATAGAGATTGCCTCCCCCAAGTTGCTCTCCGGCTGGCCATCACCTCCTCCATCCTGGACTATGGCTTGCCCATTTATGTTGCAGTGGACAATACTGCCTTGACTAAAATCCAGCTCTCAATCAATAAGGCCTGCAGGCTCCTGACTGGAGCCCCTATCTGCACTCACACATTCCTGCCCTACTCCACTGCCAACCTGCTCACCTTTGAGGACCGTCTGTGCTACCAGATCTGCCTACTCACCAAAAAATCTCTTCTAGGGCTCTCTTCCCCAGGGGTCTCTGCTTCCCTATAGTGTGCATCCTCATCTGTTGCCACCCATAGCTCTGTCAAAGCCACCTTTCTGGTGCCCAGAACCAAGACTTCACTAGCCAAAAGGTCCTTCCATTACCAAGCCACTTGCTTTGTTCAACTCCCTCCCACCCTGCATCACAGACATTGCCAAAATTTGTCCCTTCAAAATTGCCCTCTGGAACCATCTCTTCAACACTCATTGCTGTAGATGCACCTAATTAATCCCACTGTGGAATCCCCCTGTCAGGCCTCCCTGACTTGACAACATCCTCCAGATAGCCTATCCTCTCCCCCTGCCTCCCACCCCAAAACCCATCTCTACCTTCACCCTCTCCAGGTATTATCTAGATATGTCCAGGGCTGTACCCCCCAATGTAACCCTTGTGTACCTTGTATTTGACTGTAACCTATTATTAGTAACATTATTATGTAACCTATGTGTACTTTGTATTTAATGTTATGCACCTGTACTGTTCTCACTGTTGTAACCACACTATGTAAATCTGTCTACCCCCCCATGATGAGGTGCCTTTGTAAAAGAGTCCATGACTCAAAGGTTGTAAATTCGACTTTTCTAATAAATAAATAAAGAAAGAAAGAAAGAAAGAAATGATTGTCCTATTCGTCGAAATAGGCAAATTGCCATTTCTATTATATTTTTTAACCAGTGGTATGTACTTATTCACCACTGACTTGATATCATCCTCTAATACTTCCACGTTTCATTAACTTCCTTATTTTCCATTAGGATAAAAAAACTGAAGGGGTGAATAGGGGGACATATTCATTCAATTGTAAAATAATTAGTTAGCCCAATTACATGTATTGGTCTTTCTCTGAGTGGGAAATTATGGAGATGAATAACTTGAATAGATGCAGAAATAATAACAGCATAGAAGGTCTCCATTTTATAGAATAGAAATACAGAAGAAAATACTAACTTGATACTCTGGGATATCAATAATTTAATAATCCAGGAAAAGGGAAGAAGATTTTAAATGTTATAAGGAAAAAGCAAATAAATATAGTGTCTCTGCAAGAAACTCTCTTAACAAAAGTTAAAGAAGAAAAAAATGATAAAACATGAAGTGTTCCAGAATACCAGTCTTTTCAAACTTCTAAATCTCAGAGAACATTTTTTCTCTCAAGGAATGGACATAATGCAAAGGTGGAAAAATATTATTTAGAGCCTGAAGGACATTTTAGTATGCTGCACTTAAAGTATATGGTAAAGATTTTACATCCCATTTTATCTCCCAAATGGTAATGCAATTGCAGTTTTGTCTGAATTCTTTCTAAAAATGGCTGAATTCCCACAACCTTATATTATAAATGGTAATTTTAACTTGGTACTGCAGAATAAGAAAGATTCCACCTACTAATAACAGAAAATATAATCGAAGAGATTTAAAATGTCTTCTCAATAGAATGGAAGAGTTGGGTATAGTGGATTTTCTTACAGCTCTCCAAGATACAAGGTCTATTCTAGAATAAATTTAGTTTTAGGCTCCACTTCACTGTGTTATGAAATAGTGGATGTAGAATATGGGCTTATCTATATTTCATATCATACCCTGGTCTATTTAGTGCTAGCATCCAGGGACATCACCAAACAAAGATGATGGAAGATAGATCCTAAATTATTAAGGGATCTAATTTTTATTAAAAACATAAAGAAGAAGAAATAGACCTTTTTTTTGGAAAACATAATATTGCTGAGATGCCTCCTAATATGGAGTAGGATGCCTATAAGGCCAATATATGTAGTGTTTGTATATGCAGCACAGTCAATAAATGAAAGAAGCAAGAAATTAAAAATAAAGGAGTTAGAAACCGCAGTTACATACAGAATTTGGCATAAAGATCCATTTAAAGAAATTAGAAAATTTCAAACGTGGATATAACCAACTTCATCAAAAAGCTGAAAATATCATTCTGATAATGCAATCCAAAAATGATAGCCAAATTGTTGGAAGTGAAAGATAATTAGTATACTTAGTACAAAAACAGAGAGCAGAACAAACTTAATGGAAGTAAGATCCATGGAAGGTAACAAGGTGGTTAAAACCTTTGAAGACACAATAAATAAGGAGTTTGCTAATTATTATAAGGAACTGCACCAGACTCAAGGGTCAATTGAGCTAAATTAAAAATGGCAACAAATTCCAAAGATTGATAAAGACTGATAAAGAGTAAGAAATATTATTAGAAAAAGTAATAGATATTAAGGAAATAGAAAAGCTATTGATGTGTTCAAACCAAGTAAAGCTCCTAGCCTACATGGCCTTGGGATAGATTTCTATAAAACATTTAAAGAAGATCTGGGGCCTGATTCAAAAAGGGTTCCACCAGATGCAAGGTGCTTGTGTCAAACAGCAATGACGCAAGTTGCACCTTACATCATTTGTTGCAGTATTCCCAATTCCGGTATGTGGTCTACACCAGTGAGGGAATCTGCTATGCCAAAGGGGCACTGCACCCCCCATTATGACCTGTATCTTGGTACCCCAGGTTGCAAGGGGGCTTACGCCAAGGTGGGGCTGCAACAGCAGCCAATTTCCTATTCCAAAAGCCCTGCAGTGGCGGAAGGAAGGGGGTCATGTTAGACCACCCAGGAGGTGGTCTAAACCCCATGCAGCAATGCCTTGCAAGCTAGGGAGCTGTTGGGGGGGTCCATATGTGTTGTCGAGGGGTCAGTAAGGACACAGGTGTACCACAGAGGTGTTAGTGTGCCAGTGTGCATGCTGGGTGTGTGATCAGGCACCTGGGGGGTTTGATAGTGATTTGACATTGTAGACACTAGTAGCACTGGCAAGAGCACCCCCGTCAGGTGCCCAATCATCCCCCCCAGCATACACACTGGCTCCTCAACACCCCATGGTAATCACTTTTGCCACATCTGCCTCAGGGACACCCCAGGCATTGTGGTCCTTCTTGCACCCGGTGAGCTGGGGTGGGTTTATCCATCTGCCAGGATATGCAGGTGCACTCAGCATTTGGTGAGAGCTTGCAGTTGTGGCATTTCCCAGGTACAGTGGCGCAGGGATCCCCAATGTTGCAGAATCAGGAACATGGTCCCTGATCCACTGGAAGTGTGCTGCAGCCCTAGATCACTGTAACTATGCACAATCTAAGGGCTCTTTAAGAATCAGGCCCCTGGTTCTCAGACTGTGTGTAATATTTAACTCCTTTGAAGATCATCTCCCCCCCACCCCTTTATAAAAATCTTTCTTTTAGTAGTTCCCAAAAAAGATAAGGACAAAGTATTATGCACATCATATTGGCCCATATCATTGCTGGATGCAGATTATAAACCATTCACAAAAATTATTAGCTATGAGATTGGAAGGGATTCTGATTTCCATAATAGGACAAGACAAGATGGGCTACATCAAAGGAAGGAGGGGTCATAGTAATATAAGAAATGTTTTAAATATTATTTTTACAGCCCATGATCATAATACTATGGTGGTGTCCCTGGATGCTGAAAAAAACATGTGACATGGTAAAAATGCTGTATCTGTTTGTCCTGTTGAAATCTGCAAATATAGAAAGGACAGTCTGATTTATTTGGAGGTGCATCTATACAATAAATTAAAGGGTCTACTTGATATGAATTTAAATCCACTTATAACTGGGATTGATCAAGACCTGGCAAGGGTGGAAGAGTCTTCCTTTGTCCTTGCTGGGATGAGTTCAGGTAGTTAAAATGAACATCCTTCTACATTTGTTTGTATTTATTTCAAGCATTACCTGTGTGTATTCTTAATAAGACCTTTAAAAAAAATGATAATATTTTGAGTAAATTCATCTGGAAAAATGGGTACACAAGGTTAAAAAAGTATGCAGTACATTATATCTAAAATAGCATCATCAGGGTCTGAAATTTCCAAATTTGCAATATTACCATCAGGTATCTAAGATGGAGCCTTAAAATAATATTTTAGTAATAACCCTCCCCTGTTGACTTTTATTTTCTTTCAAATGAGGGAACCTCTACTTATAGACTGAAGCAAATGTTATTTCAGAATTGGATTAACAAGAAAATGCCTGGAAGATTTAACCATTTTCATGAGTTGACTTGTCTAACCTTGCATTCTGTAATTTATCTTTGGGAAGGAAAGATTATTTGCATACATTTTTGTCACTGGTAGGGAATGATTATTATCCAGTGTTTTCAAATTCACATGTAAAAGCATGGATGAATTTTGGGATCAGTTTAATTGGAGACCAAATCAATGGAAATATTAAATAATTCCAACAGTTACAGAATTGATATGTCATATCTAAAAATTTATTTCTCAGTTATTTAGATACAATCAGCAATATGAAAATGATTAGCTAAAGGAAAAATCTGTAGAGAAGAAAAAATCATTGATCTGAGTTATTGGAAGCAGCTCCAAATAAGTCTGAACTTATCTCCAAACTATATAATTTTATTATTAATAGTCTTATCACTGACAACTAGCCATTAAAACACACATGTGAAAAAAAAAATTCCCAGAATGATATTTCTGAAGATAAATGGAAGTCTATATTATCATGCTGGAACTGTGTGACCAATAATAATATGCATCAAGTTCAATATTACATTGTCAACAGAATTTACTACTCTCCATATCTTATTAATAAATTAAATGCAGAAATATATCCATACTTTGACAGAGGAAGTAGAAAAGTGGTAGTTCAGCTCATATATTGGTTTTGTTGACATATATTTGTCCATTTAGGTCACAGCCTCTGAAGCATATTAGTGGAATATTGAAAACTGGCCTCCAATTTGAACCCAAATTATGTTTGCTAACTACATCTTTATTTCAAGAGGTTCTGGAAGGACAGAGAAAATATTTGATCCATCTGGCTTTATTGAATGCCAAAAGATGTGTTGCCAGCATGTGAAAAGACATTAACATTTCAAATATTGATTTGTGGAAAAATCTATTCCTAGAAACCATGGGATTGGAAAAAAAATCATTACAGTATATGTTTACAAACCAGATGCCAAAATACTGGAATTAAACATGGAGGCCAGTACAAAGAACTTTGAAGGAGGGCACATTTTGATAATTTTTGAAGGCCATCCTTAAGATCTCATTGTGAGATGTCTGAAATGTATAAATCTCCTAGGTCATAAGGCTGCTATATTTACATTGATATTGATATCCCTATTTTTCTTTTGGTATTAATACAGGTTGTGGTATTATAAAATGTATTTAAGTATGGTGCCTAAATTGATTAAAATATCATAGTAATTATTATTTAACCTACTTTTAGGGCAAGGGAATGTTGTACATTGGATTTTTTTTATATGAATTTTCATGTACAGTATAGGGCAATGTTGCTATATGCATATTTAAAAATTTTATGAAAAATTAAAAAATGAGATGAGTGTTTATTATATATCATATTACAGAGTTAATTAGCTTCCCCAACATGTAGGTAAGGTTCACTAGTCTACAGTATAATTACCTTTTTTCTTCCTACTGCCCATGTTGAATATAGGCACCAATATGGCTTTTCTCCCTGCCTCCAGTACAATACCACTTTGTAAAGACTTATTATAAATAAATGTCACTGGACTTGAAATTCTGGACTCTAGTACCCTCAGGGTTCTATGGTGTAATCTAGCAGGTTGTTGTGATTTACTGTGTCAATATTTGATGGTAATTTAGACATTTCCTCTTTGCTCATTAAATTTAAGTGCTGTTTGTCCTTTATATCTTTATTTGAATCAGACTGCTGAAATACAGATCCAAAATATTTGTTCAACATGTCAGCTGTTTCAACTGCATTATCTACTATAGTATTATTCTCAACTGGACATCACACCATTTTATTACGCTCTTTCTTTTTACTTATATATGCCCCGAAGATCTTTGGATTTTCTTTTCCATTTACAACTATTTATTTTATTTGTTCTCCTTTGCTTTTCTTATCAATGATTTGTATTTTGTTAGCTCTCAGCTTGTAGTTATATAATAATTCTGCCATTCCTGCTTGTTTTGTCTTCTTGTGTAAATTTATTTTGGCTTTACATAGTCTTTTTGATTATTGTCCTGTTTCTCAATACAGGCACTTTGCCATTTCAATTATATTTTTAATCAGTAGAATGTATTTATTCTCCAGTGACTTGATTTTATCATCTAACACTATCCACATTTCATTAACTTCCTTATTTTCCATATCCATAAACCAGTTCCATTACCTTATTCCTTTTTTGATGCATCAAAATTTGCTTTGCTATTACATCTAATTTTGGTGTTTCTTCTGTTATTTTTGATTGATCTCTCACCTTATATGTTACCATTTGGTGGTCTCTACCTCTTAGTGGTTTTCTGGCTCAGCAAATTGTTATCCTGTCTTCTAGTTCACTAAGTATAACTTCCAGAATATTACTGCCCCTATTTAGTTGCTTTATACAGTGTACTGAGACATAGTTATTTTATTTATTTGCTTATTTATTTAAATCTCAGAATTACAATACCATTGAGTCAGAGACTCCTTTACAAGGGCTTCATGTCAGAATTTACAAATTACAGGTTTAGAAAGGCAATAAAAACATATAGTACAATATAAAACAAACAGTGCTTGTTATAATTGTTGAGGGATATCAAAGGGATAAAAAGAGTCAAACATAGTATAGAGTGAGTACTTGATACAACAGTTACAGTAGCAACAGCATTATATTAGGTGAAGCAATTAAAATACAGAGAGCAAATGCTAGATGTAATAGGGTCTGTAACCCCCCTCAACCTCTATATCCTCACGATGTTGCAGAGCATAAGTATTTGCTGCTGCGATGATTGAAACAGTCTGAGAACACATCTGGGCTATAAATACCGTTTTCCCTTTCATAAAGACAAATGAAATCTGTTGCAACAGTCTTCTGTCATGCTGTTTCTTTCCTTCGCTATCGCTCATCTTCTATCTTTCCCCTACTCAAAGCTTGGCCACCTATGAGTAGGCTTGCTATCCCTTTCCTTTCCTTTCAGCTTGTTTTCTATAGTATTTAAGCCCCAGTGTTCGAGGAAGCTTTGTTCTTGCAGCGCTAATCGTTTATATTAAATTCCTGCACGAATGTGCACTCGATCGAGCTGCGCGACTGTGCGATCGTGCGAATGTGCGGAAACACCACAAAACATCCGAAGCAAGCGTTCTTACTGTTTTTGAGAATTTATAAGCAGGTTCTACTGTTTACAGCGTCTACTTTTCACTGCTTATATTTTTTTAGTTTCCTTAGTAAAAGAAGCTTAAAATTAGGCTGTGCTTAAAATGCTATCTGGGACTCTCATTCAATATAGCATCTGTTGCAGCCTAAAACACAAAAGCTAAAGTAAATAAACACTTTAAAAAACTCTCTAGTGCCCCTTAAAATATAAGCTCTGCAGGATGGGCTATGGAAAAGAGGTAGGTATACAAATAACACAAAAGGACTTATAAACAAAGGCTCCTAATTTTGTTCAGGGAATTAAGGATGTGGTTCTTACTTGCAAACTGCTTCCAGTCCTTCTCTCAGTCTACCTTCCTATAGAGCTGGCCGGCCCTTGTTTCTCCCCTTTTATGATACAAGTCTGAAGGAGGAGCTTGGAAAAGGTCTGTTAAAAGGGAAAAATCTTCAAATCATGGTAAAATCTGCTTTTGGAATATTAGAAATGAATAAAATAAGGTGTGTATAACTGTCATATATTTCAAATTAGATTTTTAAATTAATCCGTTGTTATATTTAAGATGTGAAATGGTTTGGGAGGAGTTATCCAAGTCATGTGCTCCTCTACCTGTTTAAAGGGAGTGAATGTGAAATGCTAATTCAGAGTGTGGAGGAAGGCAACCCTACCAGATGCCTAGCTTGATCCTAAGTGCCGTTTGGCAGGGACTCTTTGTTAAGTTATGATTTTCTGTGCTCTGTTTCTTTTAATTTATGTTTAAGTTCAACTTTAAGTTCATTTTATTTTTCTTCTGCTTATAATAAATCTTGAAGTACTGGATCCTGACTGTTTTCTGGACTTTATTAGACACCTCACGTGCACACTAGAATACAGGCTAATACAGAAAGGAACAAAAATACCCATCAGCAACCAACCATCAATACACAGAAAACAAGCTGGTACCAGTCTAAGTGGACATAGTTAAAATCAACAGATTTGGGATCAGGAACTGGGGGGGGGTGCTAGGCAGGGGGTTAAGTGCAGTTACAGGAGCTTCCAGCCAGGAGCTGTTGCTATAGCTTAGACTTGTAGGGCCCTACATTTACATTTAAATTCAGTGTTCTATTTGCCAGACTTATATCCTGTGCACTTACTCTCTTTGCAGTCAATACCCAGCAAATTTAAATCCCCTGTCAATATAGTGCTATTTTCCCCCAACAGTATCTCAAGGCCATGTACTAGTGCTTCAGATATATGTTCTTTCTGATTTGGAGGTCTTCAGTATAGTCCTAGATTGCTATGATTCTGATTATTCTTCCCCACGTTGACCTCATAATGTTTCATTATCATCTAGTTGCCTCCTTACGTCTTCAGAGCATAATTCTTCAGTTATATGTAGGACTTGTTCTACCTCTGTGTTTATTTTCCCTATCTCTTCTGAAACATTTATAGCTCAAAATGTCTTTATTCCATGTATCATTGCTAGGCCACCAAGTCTCAGTTACACCTATGATGTCAAACCTCTTAGTATGAATAAGAATTACTTTCCTTTGGTTTACTTCAGTTTGTTGGACTAAAGGAGGCCAAAGGCCCATCAAGGTGTCCCCCACCAATGCAGGCTATTATCCCAGTTTATTAACAGACATAAGCCACTGATCCAATTTTTTTAAAGGAGTTAAAATTTTCTATTTCTGTTAAGTTTCTTGGATGTGTGTTCCAAAGTTTGGGCACTCTAATTGAATAAAAACAATCTCTTTTGGCCACATTTGCCCACATCATATCTAATATTTTGTTATGTGTTCTCCCAACTATATGTCTTTCTATCAGTTTGATATCACAGTCTTTCATCATGTCATTATCATTCAATATTTTGTATAATAAAAGTAAGTCCCCTCTATTTCTTCTCATATGGAGTGGAAATAGACCTGTTTCTTTTAATGTACTTGTATAATCTAATTTTGATATTTTTGTCACCATTTTGGTGGCTCTTCTCTGAACACCCTCCGACATGGTTATGTCTCCCTTTAAATATGGGCTCCAAAAAGGCAACCCATGATCTAGGATTGGTCTAATATAGGATCTGTAGATGGGTATTAGACATTGTTTACGCCTAGAGACAACTGTCCGCTTAACTCTATTAAGTAGTCAATTTGTTTGGTAATTTTAAGACAATGATCTATTGAATTAAGTTTATTTATCATGATGCCAAGATCTCTTTCACATGTAGATTTTACAATCTTTACATTATCTAGTAAGTAATTTGTACACAGATTTTTTGTTCCATAGTATATGACCTTACATTTATTTACACTAAATAGCATATTATTTTCTTTTGCCCAGTTTTCGATCTTAAACAGATCATCTGTTAGTGTGTTTATTTTGTACTTTCTAAATTGTCCACCTTACCTCCCAATTTTGTGTCATCAGCGAATTTTGAGAAAAAGTTATTTTAACTTACTTCCATATCAGATATATATATATATATATATATATTGAAGAACAGAGAGCCAAGTACAGAGCCCTGCGGTATCCCGCTAGTCACTCTCCCAGTATTGGATAGGAACCCATTTACTTTAACCTGTTGCATTCTATCAGACAACCATACACTTACCCAATCTATCAATCCTTGTGTGAATCCAAACTTTTTCAGTTTATTAATGAGGTTATTGAGGCTCCTAACATTGGCAAGTAGACATTTCTAGCTCCTTCTTATTTTTTGGGTTCCCTTAACTTTATTGTTTTTAATTGTTCCATTGATATGCCCTGCAGTTGTATTATTTATGATAATTTCTGAATGTGGGTTTAGTGTTATGTGTTTCCACCTTCTTCCCTGACTTATCAGTTTAAGTATGTATCTGTAAAAAATTTTATTCTGTCTACTTGCACTCTTGTTTTGGTTTATTTAAATGCAAACCATCTCTTCTATAGAGATTCCTCTGGTTCATGAAATAATCCCAGCTAGGAATAAAATCAAAACTTCTCCCAGCCAAGTGTTTATCCTTCTAATAGCACACGTTTTTGCATGTCCTGCGCTTGGCACTGGCAAAATTTCTGAGATTATAACTTTACAGTTGCCAAGTTTTAGTTGTTTACCCCCTTCTTCAAAGTCGCTTTTTATGACACTTTCTGCCCTGTTACCAATATCATTTGTACCGGTATGGATTATCCCAGCTCAGCTAGCTCCTGCTTCCTTTCATAAGCCTGCTCAGTTTTTTCATGTCAATTGTTTAGCCCAGACGGGCAACATACCATTGTCAAGGGGATTCCACTGTGAAGTAACAATCACACTCCATATTCTGAGTGCTTAATTGGCCAATGTTTATTATTATCAAAATGCAAACATCCCTGTTTTAGAACTCTAAGTCATCTTTTATTTACAATTTATTTACATCATACCAAACATCCTATTGCATACATTTTGATACTGACAAACAGTCCATTTCCATTCATAATCTTCTTGTTCCCTTCCATATCCCCTTCTTCCCAACCCCATTTTGTCTCCTTCTCAGGCTCAGGTGTGTGCCCGACACCCCTTGTGTATCTCTCCTCTTGTGTGTCCTTTTTCTTCTTTTCTTGTGGTCAGATGTCCCACCCGACCCCCTGCTCTGTACCACTTTAGGTGATAACCCCACAAGGTGCCCAGCACAGCTGGATTTTAAACCCAGCCAGTTCCTTGCCTTCCTTCCCTGAGCCCCTTGTGCCCTCTATTCCTTCTGTCCTCCCTTCTCCCCCCTCTCCTCCACCCACCCTTTCTTTCCTCATCTTTCCACCAACCTGTCTCCTTCCCCAGCGATGGAAGATGGCTTCCCCCCAAACTGTACCCATGGGCTTCCCATCCCTCAATGGCTTCCTCAATATTTGACAAAAATAAGTCATCTCCCACTTCTGACAAGTGGACCCCGTTATGCCTGTAATTGCCAATGCAGTCATGGGAAATGTCATGCTTTATATATGGCCCCCTCCAGTTTCCAACTGCATTGCTGCCATCCTTCTTTTCAATCTTTTCCTGGCCTTTTCAATAGCCTTTATATCCTGTGCTTGTCTCCACACCCATCTGGGTATCATAATGGACCAAGCAATGACAACCACGGCCATCATGACCTGATCCCTGCATAATCATGTTGTATCTCATGCAATAAGTCCATCCAAGACCGGTCCCCTAGGTTGTTTCCCCCTACATGCAGCACCAACATATCTGGTTTAGGCCATTTTAGTTTCAATTCTTCTTTCAGAGGGAGCATCTGTACCCATTTCTTCCCACAAACCCCTTTCCAGTATATTTTGGTGTTCTCCAGTGCCCTGCATAACTGTCTCCCCCTGGCCTTGTTGAAGCTCTCCATTCTGCCCAGTAAATGAAGGAATCTCCTAAAATCCAGACAATCCTCCTGTGTGTGGCATCTGAGGGGAAGACAAACACATGTTACTAGTTACCTGTCTAATTGGCTACAGTGCATCAAATGGGCTGGAGTTACCTCTCCCCTTGCTCACATCATGGACGGGATCCCCCAAGGGTCTATCCTGGGTCTTCTGCTATTTTCCATTTTCATTAATGATCTATCCCACAACTGTGGAGGCATGTCAGTACAACTCTATGTGGATGACGTTATCTTATACATATCTGACAGAAGCATCTCCTCCATCAAGTCTGGCCTTGGAAAAGATTTTTGGCTACTTGAAGCCTGGCTTAGTCAAAACCTACTGGATCTCAACACCAAGAAAACTAAAACAATGCTGCTCCATCACACTTCTTATGATTTGTCCACCCAACAACCCTTCACAATTACCCCCTCCAATGGCATGGCCCTCAAAGAAGTGGACTCCTTTAAATATTTAGGGATAACACTAGATGAAAATCTATCCCTTGAAGCTCACTCTCTTAAAATTATTAAGTCTACATACCAAAAATAAGGCCTACTGTACTTTATCAAATTGCTTCTTACCTGATCCCCCAATCCTGGAGAACAACTGCCTCAGTTACTCTGCTCCCTGGTCTTTTTTATGAAGCCCCCCCACTTGATTTAGCTAAATCATCCATCCTGACCAAATTAAAGCAAACCTATCACACAATTGCATGACTCGCTGCAATAGTACCTGCTTGAATGCAGCACTGCAACATCCTCACAGTCCTAGGATGGCCATCCTTTGAAGCGAAGCTTGGCTTCCCCCTACTCTGTACTACATTCAAAATCATCCACCTTCCCTCCCCACCTATCCTCACTAACTTGCACAGTTTGAAACCCATCCCTTGGTCCCTACACTCCTCCCACCTCCCTTTATTAAGTCTTCCCAAGACACAGATAGCCATAGGCAAGAAATCCTTCACCTACATAGCATACCTGAAGAGGTCTTTCCCAAGTGCATAGGGCACTTTGTGACCTATTGGATAACTGTGGACTAATTGATCTTTGGTGAATTCTTCACCCTTCTGATAGAGGGTACACTTCTTCCTATCCTGTCCATAACAGCCTTTCCCATATAGATTATGCTCTAGTAAGCTCTATTTTTATCCAAACTGTCTGCTACTGTGAGATTCATAGCACTTTAATTTCGGATCATGCACTGGTCTCACTTTCAGTGGGTTTATCTCTAATTGCTGAGAGAGATAAAAATTGGAAAGTCAATAACCACATTTTGAAAGATGAGTAGCATTGCACCAGATTAAAACAGATGACTTCAGACTTTTTCACCACTAATGCCTCATCCATGGACTCTGTGGCCATGTGCTGAAATGCATACAAATGCATAATTCATGGTCAACTCATTAGAATGGCTTCCACTCAAATTAAGTGTAAAGAACAAAAGGCTCAGGAGTTTTTTCAGTCTATTTGTAACACAGAGAAACATATTAGCTTGGCCTCTCCTGAGGGTGAGTGGATACACCTAAACCATCTTAGAGCTGCTTACTCTGAGCTGAAAAGGGAATAGGCAGACTACACCTTATTTCATTCCCGGTTTAGCTATGAAATGTATGGAGAAAAGGGTTCTAAACATTTAGCGTTGAGGCTTAAATAATTTGAAATGGCTTGTTTGATTAGGAATCTCCACTCCTCTTCAGATAATGTGGTTTTGATGGCTCCTAGAGATATTGAAGAAGAATTTAAATTAATTTATGCGAAGCTATGCAATTCAGAGGCAGACCCACCAGATTTAGAGGCTGAAATAAAACATTATTTAGCTGCTGTTAACCTTCCCCGTTAGGCACCAGAACTGGCTTTGATTTTGACTGTTCCCATCTGTATGTTGGAAGTGGACAAGTCTATTTCTTCGATAATGCCCCGGGCCCAGATGGTTTTCCCCCTGATTTTTACTCTGCGCTGTAAACAGAACTGGTTCCCCCATCTGACAGATTTCTATAATTTTTGTTATCAAAATAATGCTTTCCCCCCTGAGTTTTTAGAAGCTTTCATTACTTTGATCCCTAAACCAGCTAAAGACCCTCTAGAAGTTGATAATGACCACCCTATTTCTCTACTAAATTTAGATGTCAAGATTTTATCTAATATTCTGGTGAGTAGGTTGGCTCATTTTTAGCAGACATTAATTGGCAGAGAACAAACTAGTTTTATGCGGGATCAGTTAATCTCGGATCATATGAGAACATTTTTTCATTTACTTATGGCCTCCAGGGAGTCCAGCACTCCTGCGGTGCTGGTCTCCATGGATGCCGAAAAAGCTTTCGACCGGGTGTCATGGCCCTTTTTATTTCAAACCCTGTCTGCTTTTGGGATTCTGGAAGCTTTCATTAAATGGATCTGCCTATTATATTCCACTCCTTTGGCTTGCATTTCATGAAATGGGGTCCTATCAGAAGCTTTTGGTTTACAAAGAGGCATGAGACAGAGCTGTCCCTTATCCCCTTTTTTGTTTAATTTTTATTTGGAACCTTTCACTAGACACTTTATACAACACCCCCTGATATTTGGAATTCAATTGGCTTACATTCTTTTAAGTTGTCCACATATGCAGATGACATTTTGCTTCACCTCAGTAATCCCTCGACTTCATTACCTCCTGCCCTCAAACTTCTTGCGGATTTTGGTCGACTGTCTGGATATAAATTAAATTTGTCTAAAACAGTTATTTTTCCCCTTAATTCAGTGACACATAAAAAGAACATCCTTCTAGAGTTACAAAATTGCTGGGCTGTTGAGAGTCTTAACTATCTAGCTATTCAGTTGACTCAGGGTACTAAGATATTGGAAGATTACAATTTGCAATCTCTCTTTGTCAACATAAGTCTGATCTCGCCCATTGGCAATCACTCCCTCTGTCTTTTTGGGGCAGAATATCCATTGTCTGAATGAATATCTTGCTGAGAGTCCTTTATCCACTCAGTATGATTGGCATTTCACTACCTCAGACCTGGTTTACACAGTTACATCAGATTATTTTTGAGTTTATTTGGAAAGGCAAAAAGCCCCATATTACTTACTTTAAGTTATCTTCAGCAAAATGCCATGGAGGGCTTTAGTTCCCTAATTTCTATTGGTATTATTTAATTCATCAGGTGAGTAAGTTCTTGGCCTGGTGCCTTACAGGGGTGGGGAACAGTGCTAGCCAATCTAATCTACCCAGGAAGGAGATAGAGTTACACTATTGTGCCATTCTTGACATTTCACCTCAGGCTTTAAATTATATGCCCTGGTCATAACTCCCCATTGCACTGCATGGTACTCCTATTGAGTGGCTGGTTTGAATTCATATACAGCTTTGTCACCCTCTTAACTATGTCAGACTCACTATGGACAAAGGTTTTCTCACTGGGGCTATTTTTGTTGATCTTACAAAAGCGTTTGATTTAGTTGACCACCCACTGCTCCTATCAAAGTTGTCATCCCTAGGCTTCTCTACCTCTGTCACTGCCTGGATCCAAAATTATCTTTTGAAGCATTAACAATGTGTCCAGATCAGAGATGCTAAGTCCCGTCTTGCTCCTACTTGGATTGGAGTGCCCCAGGGTTCAATTCTTGGTCCTCTCCTGTTTACAGTCTTCATAAACAACATCCTACCACTCACTGGTGCTTGCTCAGGTCTGGTATATGCCAATGATCTTGTTCTTTACTCATCCTCCTCAAACCTCTCAGCTATCAACCTGAATCTCAATAGAAACTTCAATACCTTTCAGAGCTGGCTATTGCAAAACAAGCTTGTCTTAAATAAAAATAAAATGGTGACTATGCTCTTTGGTTCAGGTTCAAAAATTCAGTCCTGCACCCAACTATTAAGTATCAGAGTGCTTGATGGCTCTCCACTTAACACAGTTACTTCTTTTAAATACCTAGGAGTAACCCTTGATCCCGCATTGGATTTTGACCTGCACCTAGTCTCAGTCATAAAATCTGTCAATATTCAACTCGGGCTGGCATATAAGGTAAGACATAGCCTAACATCCACAGCAAGGATGGTCATTACACAGGGGATCCTGAGACCCAAATTGGCATATGGGTTAATAGCCTTTCTGGCAACTACTGGAGGGCTCCTCCAAAAGTGGGATGTCTGTTACAACAGCATTTGTCATTTTGCTCTGTCTTTACCCAAACTTACTCACTGATGCACATTATACTCCAGTCTGGGATGATTTACTGCCTCAGCCTTCCGACAGTTTATTTCCTACTGTTTTTTAAAGAATATAATCTCCTCCCAGATACCTGACAAATTGGCTCTACTGCTCAAACCTGTGACCTCTGCCTACCCACTGAGATCAGCTGACAAATACCTTCTTGTCCAACCAAGATGTAAAACCAAAATGGGGGAGAATGCTTTCTCTAGCTGGGCCTCTAAACTATGGAACTCCCTTCCACTGAGTCTAAGAATCTCCCCTTCTCCACATAGCTTCAAACAGGAGCTTCATATGGCTCTTTTAAGCTCTGAACCCTGCTCCTGTTCACTATTCACCCACCCCTGTACTGGTTCCTCCTAGTTACCTATTGGCTCCAACCTCTACTACTTTCAAACCTGTTTGGACATCTTGCTATTTCCTCTCTTCTAGCACTTACTCTCTAGTTGTATGACTTATGACTGTTAGTTATTTGCACTTATATTTCTGTTTTCTTACTACATATAGATTCCTGGAAATGTACTGTCATTGCTGAAAATTTTGTATAAGTGTACTATGTCTGACTTTTACTTGTTCCCATGATGTTTTCTTGTATCTGCTATTGTCTACATACCCTTTGGTGTACTCTTCCAGGTTGTACCTGAAAATAGGCACCTATGCTGTCTAGTGTACCTACCCGGTTAACAAAAACTAAATAAATAAATGTGCCACAAAGAGACCCTCAACAATCACTTAGACTAAATCCAAATATCAAGATTGCTTATAAGTCTATGTCTCATGCATTTTTTCCATATGCAGAACTCCAAAGTCTATCTGGCCTTTTACTGCTATGTAAGTTTATCCCTTATGAGGAATTCTGCAGAAGGTTCCCTGTACCTCACCACTCAGCTTTCACTTTTCTTCAACTTAAGCACTCTATCCAAGAATTTCTGGGCCCTCATCCATGGTGCCTTTCCGATGGTTCAAACTACAGAAAGTTAATAGAGCAAGTCACCCAACCACATGTTGTCACCCTCCTTTATAAACCCCTCAGGGATATGTTGGGAGCTGAGTCCCACCTGAGATGCAGTTATTGGGAAAAGGAGTTTCCTGGCTTTTTACCTATCTTAGAGACTACATCCACTTAGGAGTTTGTCCACAGATATATTAAACTAGATAAATCACAGTAATTTTATATAAAATATTACATAATGCTTATTATACACAACAACACCTTTTTGCTCTCGGTAGGTTGGATACTCCAGTCCTTGGGAAATGCAATGCTCAGGAGGGTACTCTAAAACATTTTTTAAGGGATTGTCCACACATACAGAATTTTTTAAATCATATTAAGTAATGTTTAGATCCCCTCCTGGGGCTTTAGAAGAGTTTTACCCCAGAATGTTGCATTTTAGGGATAGGTATCACACATCTGCTGGGCCCACAGAGGTATCACGTGACTTTCATTTCAGCAGTAGCCAAGCTGGTCATTTTAAGACACTGGATGGGGTCTCAGGCCCCTTGCTTTAAGGAATGGAATGCTGAAATGTTAACAATTTTAATGAGGGAAAAGTCAGTAGCCGGCTTACGTTATAATCTTTCTGACTATAAAAAGAGGTGGGAAAGGCTAGATAACCTCCTCCGATTGAACTCTCTTTAGAACATGCTTGCTTTTCTTTCTCATTTACAGGCTCCCTGGTCTATACCCATTCTTGTGTTGCCTGTTAATATTGATTGGCCTCCCTAGTTTTTATTTTTTGAATTTATTGTATGTTGCCATATATTAGATTGCTTTGTTAGTCCATCAAGTTTTAGTCTCTGGAAAAAATGTTTATTCCTTCTCTTTAAGTTTCAGCCACATCTTAGTTTATATCTGGTAAGGTATAATGGACTGATATTATTGTCACACCCTGTATCTCTTTTAACAGTAATGGTATTATTTATATGATTTTGTTGCGTACTCTGTTCTCTAAAACTTATATTAAGTTTAAAAATGAAAGACCATTGGTGGTTCAGTGTCCCTCCCCAGCCACGATACCTGTCCTTATATAGTAAAATAGTATCATAGATGGTCCAGTGGTCCCTTTCCCTCCCCCATTCTTGTATCACTGGCCCCATTTCATAAAATTAAATCCCTGGTGGTCCAGTGGTCCCTCCCTCCTCCCCTGTTCCTTGATCACCATCCCAAGAACATCCACAATACCTTGGTAGTCTAGTGGCCCCCCACCCCAGCAGGTAGTGACCTACCACCCTGCTCCCCCACAACCTGACCTGTACCGGATATTGGCACAGCCCTCCTCACACTGTCATGGCCAGCTATGGACTGAATTGTCAATGACTGTGTACAGTAAATGGTACACGCTTAGTGGCTGACTGGTCAAACAATGAGCATGTACACTCTACTGTACACGTTCATTGACAGTTCAGTTGGCAGTTGGCTGTGGCAGTGTTAGGAGGGATGTGTCAGTCGCCAGCATGGGTTGAGTTGGGGAGGGTAGGGTGGTGGGTGCTACTGCCAGAGTGGGGGGGCAGAGGCCACAGACTACCAGGTATTATGCATGTCATTGGGATGGCACTTAGGGAACAGGGGAAGGACCACTGGAGATTTAGTATTATGAAATGGGTGTGGTGATCATGGAATGGGGGAGGAAGAGGGAACACTGGTTTACCAATGATATTATTTTACTATATGGTGACAGGAATCAGGGCTATGGAGGGATACTGAACCACAAATGGTCTTGTTTTTATATATGGGGATGGGTATTGGGGCAGGGGAAGCAACCCTGAACCACCAATATTCATGTTCATGCATATGGGGAAGGGGATTGGAGCAGGGGAAGGACTGCTGGACCACCAATGTTCATGTTTATACATATAGAAAAGGGGATCAAGGCAGTGGAAGGACCACTGGATCACTAGTGATATACTTCCAGGGATTGGGCCATGGGGGGAGCTCATACAATGCACTCGGACAGTGTTCACATGTAGACGAGCCATAATGGGCATGGAAATGGCCCCCTAGTGCTGTGCATGCCCAATGTGCTCATTTGCATGTTTAAGCTGAATATCGCTGATGGGGCCATGGCGCTAACCAGTGTGCACTGTGCTTTACCCTTATATGCAGTCTTCAGCACCACCCTCTGGTAGCACTGTGCCAAACATGGTGACCACTTGCTGTGCACTGCACTGCCAGGGTCTGATATTCAAACAGATAGTAAGGTCAGTTTGGATCATGCTATCTGTTTAAATATGGTGCCAGAGCCGGTCAGCCCTATTTTTTCATGCAGCACTCCTGTTTGCATGTACAGCCTGATGTCTCTGAAAATGGGGCCTACAGACTACTTTTACTGAAACAATCAATATTCAGATTGGGTCACAGTACTAATCATACACTTACTAAATTTGTGAATGACCTTTTAATCTCATTTGGCAATAAAGAGATGTGTCAAGCTGCACTCATCAGCCTTACAAAACCATTTGACAATGTTCCCTATAATATCCTGATGAATAGACTAACCACATTTGATGTAATTAATTCCGAGTGTTTCTGTGGTTCATAAGTTCTATCTCAGGAAGGTGCCAATACATTCACACTTCTAAGCTCAAATCAGATTTCTCGACCATTAATAAAGGTGTCCAACAGGCTCAGTGCCTCATTTCTTCATGCTTTGTATCAATGACTTTCCCAGTTCTGTTCTTAATTCCAATATTCATCATCTCTGATGACACTATTCTCTATTCCTTCTCTAAATCAGTCACAACTGTTATCTTTCACGTAAATCCTACCTTCAGTGAGAGTTCTAAAGAATAAAGAGTCTCCTGCTGGATTTATGCTTTATACATAGTGTTAAAAAAACACAATGTTTGCTGTTTTCAAAAAGTAAACCTCGTGTCAGTGGTTCTGCTTCTCCTCTCCTATGCAAAACTAACAATGTCCTGCTTGACTATATCCCATACTATAAATAGCTAGGTATCTACCAACAGTAGTGCCAGCAAGGGTGCAACACAATACTGCAGTGTATACTGTAGTAGAGTTACTGCAGTAAACAAGGTAATTTCAATGGCAGTTAATCTCTTTTGTCATGAAATAATGCATGGGTTGTGAACAAAGATGCTTTAGTGTATACCCTGGCTGCATCTGACTGGACCTGCATTCTCTCCACCCCAGACATTGTTGTGGCTCTCTCCCTCTTTCACTCACAATTTACTTCCATCTGGGACATGCAATCCCACAACAGGAAGGCCAGGGTTAAGGCTTCCCAACACCCCTGGATCAATTACGGTCTCACAGACATGTGCAAGACCCATGGTCAAGCCTGGGTCTGGTACAAATTATCCAGCAGCCCCTACCACTCATATTTTCAGAATATATGAGTACTTCTGGGGGAACTAAATATTCAGAAAGAGGACCATTACCTACAGACAGCTTTCTTGGACAAATTATCCTGCTCCCTGTCAGACTTCCTGTCTTACAGGATACTTAGGAACACTGGCACAAAGATTGTCCATACCACCAAATCCCTTTATTTTAAAGCCAGCCTCCAGCATAATCTTAACTCCCCAGACAAATTATGGATTGTGATTCACTCCCTTTTTGATCTCCCAGCCCAGTCCACTCCTCCTGCTGTTCACATTTATTGCCTATCCAGTCTCTGACCCTCCCTCCATTGCTGCTCACTTCAATTAATTTTTCACTATTTGTGTTCTCCCCTCTAACGCCACCCCCCCCCATTTCTCACCTCTCCTCCAGTCTCCACCCTCCTATCCATCCCACCCACTCTGGGGTTTCATTCTTCCTGTACTCTACCCAGAAAACCCTACATGCCTTTTCCTCACTCAACTTGTGGAAATCCAGCCCAGATGGCCTGGACCCCAAACATCTCTATCTTTCAGGTCCTCCCATTGCCTCCCCCCTTACTCACCTCCTAAACATCTCCCTGCCCCTTCTGCACTGTCTGTCAATCTTGAAAGATTACCAATGTCCTCCCCTTTCACAAGGGGGGCAATTCCTCCACCCTTGGCAAATTCTGTCTTATCTCCATCCTCCCATCCCTTGCAAAGCTGCAAGAAAAACTTGTCTACTCCTGGCTTGCTGACTTCCTCCTCTTTCAATTTTCCTCTCCCTTATCTACTCTGGTTTTCAGAGGTGCCATTCTACCATTTCCTCCCTGCTATGGGTCGCTGACTCCCTCCTCTCTGGGATGGATCAAGGGCACACAATGCAGCCATTTTCATTGATCTGACCAAAGCCTTTGACTTGGTGACCTATTCACGTCTTCTGGACAAGCTGATCTCTGCTGGTCTCTGAGACCCAGCTGTTGACTTATTGTATTTCAACCTCTTGGGCTGTCAGCAGTCGTAGAGGTAGGAGGTTCTCTGACCCCTCCACTTCCTATCCAGTCTGCTGTCCTACAGGGCTCCATCCAGGGTCCAATCCTCTACACCATTTCTCTAAGTGATTTCCCCTCTGTCTGTGCCAACTTGCATATTCACATGTATGCAGGTAACACAGTTCTTAACACATCAGACCCTTCAACTGTGACTGTGGGAAGTCTCAGTCCAGCAAGACTTTCACGATGTACTGCACTGGGTTGCAGTCCAACCAAATTAGGGTCAACACTAAACAATCAGTGTCCATGACCTCTGGCAGCAGCCAGAAGCTGGCCTGGCTCTTTCCTCCCTGTCTTCTCCATCCTGGATGGCACCCCTCTTGAAGTTGCCCCCACCTTCAAGTACCTCGATGTGTGGTTATATAGCAGGCTACAATTCTCTGCCCACATTGATGCCACTAATGCCAAACTCCACCCCAAACTCAGTGCACTATGACACAAAAAGGGCTGCCTTTCTCCCCAGGTTTGCCAGGAGCTATTCACCAAAATGGTTCTTCTGGTTTTAGACCACGCAGATGTCATCTATGGCACCACCCCCTCCTCTTTCCTTACTAGAGTGCACACCTTCTGCAACACTTTCTGCTGATTCTCTACCAACTCACCTTTGTACCCACCACTGTTTCCTTTAGTCCTCCCTCTCCATCCTTGCTGTCCTCTCATGCCACAAGTCTGCTGCTCTTCTTTTATCTACAAATACTGGTTTGTTTCCCTCATTCATAACTATCCTTATTCCTGTCTTGTATCCCTTCAACGTCCTACTTCCTTTGATTCAGGGACCCTCATAGCTTCTCACTTCCCCACCCACACTCTTCTTCTGGACAGTCTGTTTTTCTTATTGTCTCTTCTTCATATGAAATCTGCTACCCACCTTCCTCCATCTATCCTCCTCACTTCCCTTCATTAGACACCAGCTAAAACTTCTCCCCACACCCCCTACTTCTGCCAGTCCTCAACCTGACCACTCTTCTAACCTCCCATTCTCCTACTGGCCCCCCACCCTCCTTACCCCTCCCCCACAGCATAATTTTGGCCCTTCCATATATAATACATATGGCTGTTTGACTCATTCCTTACAGCATAAGCACTTCCACCTTTCCAGCAAGCAACAAGCAAATTTTTTTGTTCTTATCACAATTGACAGCTGATTGTAAGCTAATTTATGTCCTACCAATTTGTCAAGCTCTTGATCATTTGATTGTTCTGACCTCAGTTTTTGTGCTTTTTGCTCACTGTCTTTGAAACCACATTATATGACTTGCTGTACAGTAGTTTTGTAATGTTTTCTCACCTCCCCCTCTCCGCTTAGTTGCACTTGGAAATGAGCCTCTGTTAAGTGTGCCTTTACTTGTTACCAATGTTCAAATAAATTAAATTCAATTAAATACATACATAAATAGATAACTCAAGACACTGTGTTGCACCCTTGCCAGAGCCACTGAATATAGCACACTTATGTTTCTGCATCATATGCACATTCGGGGATTGCTGTTTTGGCGTGTCACCTTTTTTGTCATTTGCCCTCTTTGTAGATCGCCTTATTACCAATTTGCTATTTTGATGTTCGCTGATGATGGGTGTTCAACATCCTTGCTGTCGCCAATATTAGTCACCCTTCTCCTGTTAGCCCTCCCCCAGAAGCCATAATCACTGGATACCCTCATAGCCACAGATAAAGCTGCACTTTTATAAAGGCACCGGGCTTCATTTAGCCTTCACATTAAAAAGAAACATCTTGTGTCTGCTTTCTTGCTTTTCATACTTGAGTAGGGTGATGTCATATATTGCACGAGCTCTAAAACTCTACTCTGTCTACTTGACCTTCTGTATGACAGTGCCCCAACATCACCACTGGATCCTTCTTTTGCACACTGCAATGTACTCTTTACAACCCCATGGGCAGGACATTCCTAACAAGCAGAAGACTACATTACTGATATATCTTTAGCTACAAGCCAAGCAAAATAAAGTTCATCAACTCAAAACCTTTGATGAATGTTTATGAATGATTCATGAACATTCTATAGATTCACCAACTTTTCTTCAGCTCAGCTCATGAAACAAGTTGAAACAAGAATCTCTTTTCCTACACCAGCTTCCTTTTCCTTGAGTTGCAGCTTCAAGGTTGAGACTGTCCTGTTTGGATACTATGTCTGTCAGGCATAATTTGTATATATGTAAATACCTGCCTGTACTTTGTATAAAATGTGTTGTGTTCTTAAAGCTTAACCTTTCTGCTAGCTAGCCTCAGCACGCTGATCCTTTTGCTCTGTACCATACTGCCTTTAGGGTTTGAGGCTGTTGTATATAATGTTTATATTTGATATTGCCTTACCGGTGCTCTGTATCATATGTTTCTGTACCTTGTTCTGCATATTTAACAGCATCCTTGTTTCTGTGCCTTGTATAACTTATTTCTATACTTGTACTGCTTTGTTCTCTACCCCTCCCGGGTCGACCCTGAAAAAGGGACTGCAATTGTCTCAGTGGACTTACCCAGTCACCAAAATTCAAATAAATAAATAAATAAGTTCACAAACTGTTCAGCAACACAATGTTTATAAAGTTGCTGAACCTTTAAAGGATCATGATAAATCAAGACAAAAATCAGTTTGCATAGCTAATTTGTATATCAGAATGCACTGAGTTCCCCTGAAAGAGTTAAAAAGCATCTCAAAATCAGAACCTTTTCATGTTGGGAGTGGCAAATTGTTTTTTTGCCAGGAGAGACACACTAAGCTGAAACTTGTTTACAGGTGTGACCTGGAAGCACAGGGAAGTTAAGTGACTTGCTCAGGGTCACACAGTATGCAAGTGGGGGCTGTAGGATTCAAATCCAGGTCTCCAGGTTTGTAGCTCAGAGCCTTAAACCACTGCATATACTGCATCCTAATCCAATTAACTGAGCACTCAAAATGTTTAACATTTAAAGCAAGACAAAAATCAGTTTGTATAGCTAATTTGCATATCAGAATGCACTTTTTTCCCACAGTCAGAGTTAAAATGCATCTCAAAATCAGAACCTTTTCATGTCAGGAATCGCAAAGATACGCTCTAGAAAGCAGTTAACTATTTTAGCACTCAAAACGATTAAAATTTAAATTCATCCCATTTTAAAAGATTCTTAAAGACTATATATATAAATAGTAACAGGGCCTTTGTATTCATGAAAGAAAGGTTATAAGTGATTCCATTTAAAAGGAAAAAAACAACAGAAAAAAGTTAGTGTAAAGTAAATTACTAATTCTAAAATGCATGGTAAAGAAAGCTACTCATTAGAAAATGTCAAGTTTGTTAAATGAATTTAATTGTCTGCTTCAATCCTCCTTAAGCCCCCCTCCCATCTACTTCATTCTGTTCACTCCCCCCATCATCCTACTTCCACTCCCAACTCCTATCTCCATTTCTCCTTTATACTCTTTCTAGCTACTTCCTTACCTTATTAGATCTCAGTCACCCTTTTTTTTTCCTCTTGCACTCTTGCTCCATTCTCCACTTGCTCTACTCACTCTTATACTTCTTAAATTAGATGGCACTTATTATACTTTAGAATTATATTTGCTCTTTGAAACTCTGTTGATGCTACTTTGCACTTGATGTAAACTAAGCTTTACTGGTTGTTCTTATTCATTGAATTGTATCCTTATGTTGCTAACTGTGACTGTTCTTATTATTTTGCATTGTATCCGTATGTTGCTAAACATTAACTGTACTTCCTCCTTTGTCATGTATCACCCTGTTGTAACCTCCAGTGTCGTGTCTGAAAATAGGCATTTCTATGTCTAGTGCACCCAACCCAGTTACGAAAAACAAATAAATAAATCAGGTTGAAAGATAAATAACTAATGTTGAATGTGCCTGCTTTAATTGGTAGGGCGAAAACATTTTGAGAATAGTGCTAAAACAGGGTTGCCAAAAGAATTAACCAATAATTAAGAATTAACCAATATTATAAAGCAAGGTATTTCAGGCCACCAAAAATACTGATGGACTTTGTCCATAAAAGTTCAGTAGAGGCATTTCATTATCTTTTGGGGACCTTTGAGAACCTTTTATATTCATGAACATTCATGAACATGGGAGTGCCCCTTAATGTTCATGTACAATTCATGAATATCCATGAACAATTTGATACATGCTAGATGAACATTCATGAGCTGAATTCATGATCTGTTAGTATTGCAATGATTGTTTAAATTGGGAGGTCATTGTAGGCCAGGAATACAGTGAGGGAGAAAAAGATGGGGTATGCTCCAAATACTGATTGATGTTGGCATGCATGTGCTGAAAGATGTATTTTTTTAAAAATGCCTATATGCCATGACCCCGTTCAAGCACCCTGCTATAGGAAAAGATTCCTTTATCAAACTCAGCCCATCACATTTAAGTCAATTAAACACTGACTTATTTCTAGCAATTTAGTGTTCCTTACTAAATCTAAATTCTTTTCTAAAACTGGTTCTTCTTCCTTCAAGCTCTAAATAGCCCATTCATGGTCCTCACTACACAGGTCTCTGAAGCTATGATTGATGATTACTGTGTCCAGATTTATGTATTTGATCCACAGTGCCTTGTTCAAGCTTTTAAATGTTTCAAATGAAAACCTTGTTACGGGGGGCATCGCCTGACTCTGATCAAGATGGTAGCTTAATCTTCTCTCTCTAAAGAGCTACAAGCTATCTAACTTCATCTGCAACCCTCCAGGCAATACAAAGTAAGCCAACCATATGCCTTGTAGCTAGGATCTTCTATACATACCTCCTGGAGGTCACTTTTTTTTGATTGCATCAAGATTTAACCTTATTTTGGTGGTTGCTCTATCTGAGTACTTAGGCCAAGCTTCTATGACTCTACAACTATGGCTGAGTCTGAAAAACAGCTTTCCTCCTTATCCAGAGTTGAAGCTATGTTCCAGCAGCTGATCTCTGATATGAATGATCTAAAAATAACATCTCAACAAAATGCTGTTACTCTCAATACATTAGACTCTCAACTTTTACAAACTGATACTAAATCTTCACAAAATGAGTCCTCTATTCAAGATCTAAAAGCCACTATTAGACAACAGGACTGGACTATTAAAAGTTTGCAATCTAAGCTAGATGACATAGAAAATAGAAATTGTAGAAATAATCTTCATTTTTTTGGCTCTCCGGAAGGCTCAGAACTTGGAGACACAACTGCTTTGCTGTTACACATCCTTCCATCCATGCTGCGACTTCCCCCTGATCTCAATTTAACTATTGAATGGTCTCCCTACTCACTAGGCCCTAGACCTGGCCCGAATCAAAACCCAAGACCCATTCTGGCAAGATTTCTTAATTTTGTACATACCGAGATTATCCTGAGGAAAGCAAGTGAAATCGGAGTACTTATGTGGCAAAAGTATAAAATTTCCATATATAGAGATTTCTCAAAGGAGCTTTCCACCCAAAGATGAGCCTTTGTACCGATCAAACAGATTTGACACAATAAAGGTATCAGATTTGCATTAAGATACCCTGCGATCATGCGACTTTTTTGGGGAAATACTATTAAAGATTCTAACTCACCTGATCCACTAGTTACCTTACTGGAAGGTTTGGACCCAGAGACATGCATGCCGAGTCCTATCAAGATAGCTCATCTGAGGATTGTGAGCACATCCACTGCAAATGCTAAGGGCAGTGAGCTGGTCACTGGAAGTCTTTCATTTGCTCAGTCTGATGTGGAATCCTCTTGTCCCACAGTCCCTTCACTCAGGCACTCAACCCGCATACAAGAAAAAAAGCTTTAGTCACTCAATCTTTCAAATCTACCTGCTGCACAGATGAAAACTCTTGCAAAGTACCAGTCTCCTCTAAAACAGCCCCTCATCTTGAATCTCCACTACTTCTTAGCAACATGTTCGCTCCACTCCAGGACAGCATTCACTCGTCCCAAGAGGATATCACACAGAACACCCCTGCTTCAAAATCTGTTGCTCCTTTTAACTGTAATCCTATCGTGGCATCAGTGGATTCCTCTTGAGCAGAGATTGTTGACAGTTCACCCATAAAAGCACTGGAACCACCGAAGAAAAAAACATAGGGGGAGACCCAGAAATAAGACTACTTCATCTTCTTTTGCCACTCACAAAGACAACATAACTTGATTTACTCATCTTGTTATTGCAGTCTATGTGTGGCTCAGCTTGTTTCAGGCTTTTTACTCTCCCTCAAGCCTAATGTTATCACCGATTATGAATGCAGCTTCTAAGTGGGTCTCCTACTGTTGCTCTCAGCAGCTACAGAACTATTAAAGCTGCACATCCCACTCTAACTGATATTTAGCAAATCATACAGTGCTATCATATTTGTCATTATTTGTTGCTTTATTACTCTCCAACTCATTTTTTTTTTACTATACAGTGGTTAATTTATTTCTAGTAGGCCTTAGTTTTTTAGTTGCTTCAAGTGCTATATAAGTCTCATGATGTTTCTGCCCCTTAACGAATCCTTTTACTGTGGTTACCCTAGATACTCTACAATAACTGATAATATATAAAGCAATTTATTGCTTAATATTAGTAAAGAACCTATAAATATTTTCTCATTCAAGAATTTAAAGCACTTCTGGTATTGGCCTTCTCACTAATTTTTTCCCACTTCACTATTTGTATTAAAATGACGGGCTATGTTCATGCTATTTGGTTCCTATATTTCAATAATCTTAATTAAAATAAGGCTATATTCTGAATATTGATTTAAATAAGGCCTAGGCTCCAAGTCCAAGAGATACTATTCTCATAATATATAATCTCTATTCTTATATGTTGGGACTTGCAGGGCCTAGCTCATGGACCCAGTTATCCCTTATGGAAATTCATTTTGGACAATTTTCAAGCAGTTGAGGCGCAGATTACATAATATTGATACTAATTCTCATGGGACCTTAGCATTGAAGCCTGCATATGGTGTCCTCTCATATATAGTGAAAGTTCCTTTATATAGTTATAATTGCTGCTCTATGTGCAATCTATCTCTGATTTTCTTTTCTTCTCGCTTACTAAATCCATCCTTGTAGAGTAATCTGGAGTATCAACACTATTTCTTTTATTCGTAATTGAGAAGCTTGCCTCAGATTTAAATCTCTCATGTATAGTATATTATTAATATACAACTCCACCAACTGATTTAACGTAGTTACATTAAGTAGTCTTTGGCTACCCTCACAATTTTTGGGTATTCATATGCAGGTTGGCATACCCTTTTTTATTATGTTATCTACATATATAGCTGGTTGGTATTATTTTTTGCTATAAATATATTCACTCGTTTTTCTCAGATGAGGATGTGATTTTGGTAATCTTTAAAAATAGTGTTTCAATCTATCTTACTACAGTTTTAAATTAAGCAGTTCCTGTTATAAAATCGGTTTGAATATTTTCTCAAGAATTTTGATAGTTCTATACTTGTAGTTACTGTCTTAAGATAATACCGAATTTCCACCACTCGCCCAGTTGTGTTGTGAGAGAGTCCTTTAGAATTGCTGTTCTGACTCTTATCTCACTGCACATCCAAGGTGCTTCAATGTTTTGTGTAGTTTTATTGCTAGATAGATATGTGTTAATGTGTTTATTATATTTCCTTATTGTTTATATTTCAGAGAGACACAGCAAATGCATTTGTTTAAAATATCTTTCTTTGTTCTTTCTTTGGCCCGATACAATTTTCTATACTCAGTCCCATTTTACTAACATGCTAACTGATCTTGTTTATCCTATGATGTCCTCACCCATAGCTTCTACTGAGTCCCTTCTTCTATTGAGAGTATATAGTTCTCCCATATTGTTAATATGACTGATCTAATTACATATACCTGGAATGTCAAGGGACTCAATTCTTCTTGTACACATAAACAAATACTTTCACATCTTAAGAAACATAAGGCTAAGATTGCATTCTTATAAGAAACTAAGCTTTTGGCAGAGGACATTCATAGGCTTAAATGGGACTGGGTTGGTCATATATATGCCTCATCTTTTACTTTGAAGAAGTGTGGTGTGGCAATACTAATTCATAAAAACCTTAATTGGACTCCCATAAAAACAATCAGAGATACAGAAGGCAGATGGGTGATAGCTATCCTTAATACCCCATCAGGCCCCTTGATATTGGTCAATGTATATGCCTCCAATTCTGACACTCCTGAGTTCTTTCACAATCTATTGCAGCAAATTATGTCTAATAATCCAAACAACTCTCCTGTATTATTTGGAGGAGATCTTAACCTTGCAGTGGATCCCCACTTAGATAGAAGCAATATCTCCACAGACGCACATCCTAGAAGTATCAATGCCCTCTCCCTACTTATGAAAGACTCTGGTCTTATGGACCTTTGGAGGCTTTTTCATCCACGTGATCATGACTACACTTTTTACTCTTCACTCCGCAAATCTTACAGCAGAATTGACTACTGGTTCGCATCCTCCTCGATAACCGAAAAAAGTGATTGATACTTCGATTTTACCAATTATAGTATCTGATCATGATCCAGTTCACTTACATATGCTTTGGGGTCCTCCATCATCTAAATCTCCCTCCTGGTGACTAAACCCTTTATTACTCAAAGACCCAGAATTTCTTCCCTGGGTTAAATCTCAAATACAAGACTTTCTCTCCTTCAGCAAACCTACAGTCACCTCTATATGCACACTTTGGGAAGCTCTAAAAGCAACAATTCAAGGTAAAATCATAAGTTTTGCAGCTTATCGTAAGAGATTAAGGGAACAACATCTAAATGATATGGAAAAAATACTTAAAACTAAAGAAACCCAATATTTTAAAACTAATAATTCAAATCCTAACTCCCATCTTCACTTAGAAATTTTGTGTCTCAGAATTAAAATTAACGAGTTGATTTCACATAAAACTGAATTAGCATTATTCAAGCTCAAACACAAATACTGGGAACAAGGGGATAAGTCTGGCAAATTACTCACATACCAACTTAAGAATCAAAAATCTGAAAGACATATTGCCGGCCTCAAAGACAATCTAGGTCAAATTCAGATGGACAGCCTCTTAATTAACCATATCATGATGTCTTTCTATAAACAGTTATACGCCCAGCCCAACTATATACCTACTAAGCATATACAACAGTTTCTGGACAAACTTCATTTCCCTAGCCTGTCGGTCCTTGATAACTGCAATACAAACAGACTTGATAGACCAAATGGCCTTCTTCTGCTGGCTTCTTCGTATGTTCGTATTAGATGAACCATTTACATTACAAGAAATACAAAATGCTTTATCCTCTTTAAAATCTGGCAAATTCCCAGGCAGAGACGGCATTCCAGTCGATTTCTATAAAGCATTATCTGAGATACTTTGTCCTCTGCTGTTCAATGTTTACCAAAAAGCATCACAAACTGGGAAGCTGGGAAGCTCCCTTCTACAATGACGGAGGCTATTATTACGGTACTCCCCAAAAAATAAAAAGACCCCTCCCTTCCCTCCAGTTATAGACCAATCTCCCTGTTAAACATACTGTAGATGGTAAAATTTTTGCTAAACTTTTATTCTTCTCGGTTTGACTCGATCATCCCTAAATTAGTACATAGATCTCAAGCTGTTTTTTTTAAAAATAGAACAGGTACTGATCATTTTCGCTCACTTTTTAATCTAATGCACATAACTAAATCCCTCAAATCCCCAGCAGCGGCCGTTGCCATTGACTTTGAGAAAGACTTTGACTCTTTAAATTGGGATTATTTGTATCAGATTCTATTACACCTTGGTATTACTAATAACTTCTGCTCCTTGATTAAATTACGATATACTTTACCTTCTGCTAGCGTCCTGACCAACTCTATTCTATCACCTTCCTTCCCCTTAGCGAGAGGGACTAGGCAAGGTTGACCTTTATCTCCCGCCCTATTTATTTTGGCTGTGGAACCCCTTACTGCCTACTTGTGTCAATCTAATAATATTAAAGAAATTCCCATCGGTAACTCCCGCTATACCTCCTTATTTTATGCTGACAATCTTCTAATCCTACTAGAAAATCTTGAAGAGTCCGGTCAACCACTAATTAATATACTTAATAAATTTACCTCACTCTCTGGTCTAGCTCTAAATTATAATAATTCAGAAACATTACCCCTAAATTCATTTTGTAAATCTTTTGTGAACACTGCTCTGGGCTTCCGCTGGACACCTCAAGGCCTCATGTATCTGGGCATTAAAGTTGCACCAAATTTAGGGAAAGTTTGGGAAACCAATTTCAATCCATTATTATCCAACATGAAGACAACATTAGATAGATGGAAATTACTCAATCTCTCTATTATGGGAAAAATAGCGGCCATTAAAATGTCTATATCTTCTAGAATATGTTATCTTTTTGCTAATATCCCCTTACTTCTCCCCTCTAATCTTTTAACTAAAATTGATAAGTTGATTTGCAATTTTTTATGGGAAGGCAAAATACCTAGGTTTAGTCGAACCAAACTTCGTTCACATTGGTCTAGAGGGAGATTTGGTCTTTCATGGTTCACAGCTTATTTATTAGCCTTAAGAGCTGCTCAGACCATCAGATGGTTTTGTAAACCAACCCCTCAAACTCTGTTATGGGTAGAAATGGAAGCATTTTTTTAGCCCATTGCGTTGTCCTACCTCCTTCATTTACAACCCGCTTTCTTATAATTTAAGATCTCACCCCATTAATGGTTCTTCAGTACATTATTGGAAACAAATTCACAAATTTCTAAACTTTAATCCTACCCCTCTCTCCTATACTCCTTTATGGGGTAATGGCAATATTTCTCTCAAAAATCATCCAATTTTCTATCGAGCATGTATAAATAAGGGCATCATTTTTCTGGATGACATCCTAGAAAATAATTCTTTTAACTTAAAAACTTTTACAGATCTTTGCGAACAATGGGATTTACCTAAACAAGACTTCTGGAAATATTTACAACTTCATACTGCATACACCACTTTTCTTCCTTCCCTTCACACATACTCTATTCATGACCAACATATTGCCCTTTGGACCAATACTATATCCAATCTAACTAGTATTATATATAAGGATATCACAGATGCTCTTCCGGATCAATCCTTGGCTGCTAAAACCAAATGGAGCCTTCTGTTAAAATATAACATAACTGACTCACAATGGTGCAAATGCTGACTTCTGTGTCATAAAACTTTTAAGTATGTTCGTAGCACCCTTATCCAAACTAAAATCCTTCATTTATGGTATAGAACACCTGTGCTACTCCACTGTATGGGCTTGAGTCCAAGCAATAACTGCTGGAGATGTAATTTACCCAATGAAGATCTACTACACATTCTTTGGTATTGTGACCCCATCCTTAAACTTTGGCATAATGTTTTTCAGTTTGCATATAAAGTAGTTGGTCACAATATTATATTCGATCCTAAATATGTTCTGCTTGGTATTTTTACATCATCTAATATCTCCCTTTCTCCCGCTAAACATAGATGGATAAATTTACTTTTTCTCCAGGTTAAACGACTTATCCTAATGTTCTGGAAATCTTCCACTATTCCAAAACTCTCTGGTATCCTTAAAAATCTCTCATAATATGCCTCTTTTGAACAGATTACATTTGCTGCTTTAGGCCAATTACAATAGATGAGTATGGAAATTGTTGGCAGGGCTATTTTAATTATCCGAATTCTTCCAATATATAACTGATAATTAATATACACTATATTGTATTTACAACACTTCTTTACCACATAAATTGAATTCAGGTATGCTGTTGCTTCTCATTTGCTAAGATTTTTTCTTTTCTTTTTTTTCTTTTTCTTGATGTATCAATCGTTAATCAATAATTAATATTACTATTTTATACTTTTTGAATCTTTCTTCCAATATCTTATTCAGCAAGAAGACAATGTATACATTATACAGTGTGGCATATTTTGAACTATTATTTACTTATTACTACTCTTTTATATGCCTTTCGCATATCAATATTCTTAATAATTTGTGCAATATTATTATTGCTGATTTATATGCCATGAACAGATGATGTAAGGTACTTTTATTATCCTTTTTATCCATGTCTTATTTCTTGCTGTATTCTCACTTTTTTCTTTCTGCATCATCTTCTAATATAAGGGAGAATTATTGTATTGTTATAAAACCTTTGAATAAAAAAAACTGAAAAAAAAACTAGTTACAGCAACATATGATTTTATTGTTAAATTTTTCTTTACCTATTGTGATAAATATACCTGTTGAAATTGTTCTCAGCTACACCGGATGCTTATTTCAAATAAGATCTGTGCCCAACATTGTTTCCAATAAATAAATCCAAATTTAAACTAACCAAGTACTGTAGGAACAGATGGCTGAATGCCTAAATTAGTATTTTGTGTCAGCATTCACAGAAGAAAGAAATGGGACAATACCAGATAAGATAAAGGAAGTTCACAGGGGGGCAGCAGGACTATTACAGAACATGTGTGTAATACCTGAACTGGTTGACATAATTCTGAAGATGGTAAACATAAACAATGTAATGGGGTCACATGGAATACATCCCCAGATCTAGAGGGAACTAGCTAAGGAACTATCTGTCCCCTTAGCAATGCTAATCAATGTGTAATTAAGAACAGAATACTTAATTGATGTTTAGACTGGTCGTCTACATTGTATCAATAACCTGAAAAAGTGCCAGGGCTGAAATTGGCAGCTATAAGCCAGTTGGCTTACTATCAAAACTAAGGAAGGTGCAGGATACAATAAAAAACAGAACTGTTGAGAACTTTTTAAAAATAACTTGGACTCTGTCACAGTGTGGATTTTGTATGGTGAAATCATGTCAGACAAATCAAATTAATGTTTTTTATGTTTGCTCGTGCACATGCGCAAGAAGCATTATGTAGCAGCTTAGGAGAGAAGTGGGTTTTAAGGGTGCGGCACTGTGGAGGCCAATGCCACCACTGCATTCTTGGGCTTGTCCCTCATTACTCAATGTGGTGGCATGCTGCTGCTGACATTAGTTCAGCAAGCATGCCATCTACTTGAAACAAATTAGTCACTGCAATGAGGGAGTGGCCCATCATTGTAAGGCGGTGCCTTGCCTGGTGTAACATTTAAAAAAACATGGTGGTGGCTGTTGCTATATAATGGCATAAATTGGGGGTTTTCAACTTAGGTGGATATCGTGGCCATTTTTGTGACTTTTGGCTTTAAATTTTCAACATGGGGTTCTTGGAACCCCACCTCATGAATTCAGTCACTGTCATTTCGTTATTCAGTCCCAAAAGGTGATTTTGTGGTCACCGCACGGAATCACCTTTTGGGAGCGAATAACAAATGACAGTGTCACTGTTCCTGAGGTGGACTCCCAAAGAGTGTATGCTGCAAATTTGGTGAAAAAATTCCAAATAATGACTGTTACAAGTGTGCATTGCACAGTTTCTGCTCACGCTTGTAACTTCAAGAATTTTTAATATTTTCACCCAAGGTTTTCAGCATTGCCACTTTTACATACCTCCTTATGAACAGTACAGTTATCATTTTTCAGATCCTGCCCAAAATGTGTTTTTGCATGTGTGGCTCACAATGGAGTGGTCATGGTGGGAAATCAATGTTCTGGACAGATTAAGAAAATCACAGTGTCACTGTTCATGAGCAGAGGTCCCAAAAATGCCTATGTTGAAAATTTGGTGAACACATTTAAAAAAATTAGTGTGTTACAAGTGTGCATTGCGCAGTTTCCACACACGCTCATAATTTTGAGTATTTTTTATATTTCACGCCAGCTTTTCAACACTGGCATTTTTTCACACCATCTTATGAACAGTACAGCTGTCATTTGTCACATCCTGGCTGAAATGTGTTTTTGCACATCTGGTGCACAATGGCACAGATGCTGTGGGAAATCAATATTCGGGACAAATTAACAAAATCACAGTAACACTGTTCATGAGCAAAGGTCCCAAAATGCCAAGTTGAAAATTTGGTGACAAAAGTCCACAAAATGACTATATTATGAGCATGCATTGTGCAGTTTCCACGCACATTCGTAACTTCAAGAATTTGTAATATTTTCACTCCAGATCTGCAACATTGCCATTTTTGCACACCTCCTTATGAACAGTACAGCTGTCATTTTTCACATCTTGCCCGAACTGTGTTTTCGCACATCTAGCGCAGAATGGCGCGGTAGCTATGGGAAATCAATGTTCGGGACAGATTAACAAAATGACAGTGCCACTGTTCATAAGCAGAGGTCCCAAATGCTTTCATGAAGTGATGGTCCCAAAAAGGGCATGTTGAAAATTTGTAGTGCAAATACCAACAAACACCCGGGACATTAGGGGATTCTAACCTAACGTCCCACCCTGTACAGACTGACAAGCATCAGGGCTGTGCCTTTGGATTGCCGGCTGTAATGCTCATTCCATTCCACCCACACCTTGCAGCCAGTGACAGGCATTGAGGTGTTCCTTGGACTCTTTGGTCCCAGAGTTCACCCCATTCTCCTATACTGCACCCATTTCAGCATATATCCTTATGGAATGGGGTGACTGTATAGCTGAAGACCCCAAGGCACACATCAAGACTTGGTGTCTGCAGGATAGGGTGAGGTAAAATGGCATGGGCATTATGGGTGACAACCCAAAGGCATACCCCAATGCCTGTCCATCTCTGCAGGGTGGAGATGGGATTGGTGTGAAGTTCAATACTTCACTGCCATTCCTATTCTGCATCTGTCTAACTCTTGCACTTCCAATGCTAATACCAGCAAGCAAACATTCGGCATTGACAAATGCTTGTTTAATAATTTCAGCATGGATCTTGATTAAACTGAACCTGTATATGTACTGTGTACATAGAGCTGAGCAAGAGCAGAACATAGGCATAAATGTTGGTGTGAGGCCAGGGATTACAGAATCACAAAATCATGGATATTTGATGGCAGAAAAGGACCTCATCTGCCCATCAAGTCTACCCTATCCCTCCTCCCCTAGTCATCTCCACTCTTACGGATCCTCCCCTTCCCCTCATTTCCCAATCACATAAGTCTGTCCCATGCTCTCTTAAATCCCTCCATCATTTCAGCCTCCACCACCTTTTCTGGTAGTTTATTCCAGGCCTCCACCACTCTCTCCATAAAGAAATGACACCTCACATTGCCTCTGTATCTTCCACTTTCCAATCTTAGGTTATGCCCTCTAGTTTTAGCCCCCTCCTTCCTTATGAACAAGCTTCCCTTCTTCACCTTATTGATCCTCTTCACAAATTTTAAAGTTTCTATCATGTCCCCCCTCTCCTTTCTAGTCTCCAATGGGTACAGATCCAATTCCCTACACCTCTGTTCATATGGTTTACCCCGCATATCGTGCCCCATCTTGGTTGCTGTTCTCTGAACCCTTTCCATCCCATCAATGTCCTTGCATAGGTGCGGTCTCCAGAACTGGACCCCATACTACAGATGTGGTCTCACCATGGCCTTGTAAAGAGGCATCAGCTCCTCCCTCCTTCTGCTAGTTATGCCCCTCCCAAATGCATGCCAACATTCCATTTGTCTTCCCCATTGCCTTGCTACATTGGCTACCCACCTTAAGGTTGCTTGATATTATAATCCCCAGATTCCTCTTCTGCTCTGTTTTTTTGATTTCTTACCCTCCTAGAGTGTAAGCTATTTGTGATTTTTTTGCATCCTAGATGCACCACAGCACACTTTTTGGCATTAAATTTTAGTTTCCAGGTTTCTGACCACCCCTGCAGAGTCCTCAAGTCATGTTTCATGGCCTCTCCTACCCTGGGGTGTCCCCCCTATTACAGATTTTCATATCATCTGTGAATAGGAACACTCTTCCCTCCAGACCCTCTGCTATATCACTGATGTATATATATTAAAAAGGAGGGGTCTCAGCACCAACCTCTGGGGCACCCCACTCATTACCCCTCTCACCATGGAATGTACACCACTTACCACCACTCTCTGACTTCTGACCACCAACCAGTTTTCCACCCACGTAGTTATTTTCTCTCCCACCCCTAAGCTTTCCAGCTTATTTACTAGCCTAATGTGAGGGATGGTGTCACAGGCCTTACTGAAGTCCAAATAGGCCATGTCCACCACCCCCCCAAGTCAACCACCTGCATCACCCAACTGAAGAACTCTATCAGGTTTGTCTGTCAGGAACTCTTATTCATGAATCCATGTTGCCTTTCATCCCGTAGTCTGCTGTCCACCAGGTAATCTACCACCTTTTATTTTATTAGTGCCTCCATCTCCTTTTCCACCACCAAGATGAGGCTGACTGGGCATTAATTTTGAGCTGCCTCCTTACTGCCCCCCTTGTACAGTGGCACCACATCTGCCTCCTCCAGTCATTTCGCACACACCCTGTGTCCATGGACAAGTTAAACAGTTTTGTCAGTGAGACTACCAGCTCCTCCCTCATTTCCTGGAGTACCATCGAGTGCAAGCCATCCTGTCCAATTGCCTTGTCCACCTTTAACCTGCCCAGTTTTCCCTTAACCTGTCCATGCTGAACATACTAGGAACCACCATTTTGCCTTCCCTACCCCCCTTCCCCAGCTCTGGTTCCCTACCCTCCCCCTCCTCCATGAAGACCGAGCAGAAGTAGTTATTCAGCACCTCTGCTTTCTCAAAGTCCCCTTCCAGTTGTATTCCTCCCTCTCCTCACAACCTTATTATCCCTTGCCTCACCTTCCTTCTCTCACCCACATACCTAAAAAAAGTTTTATCCCCCCTTTTGGCCCACTTAGCTGTTTCCTCCTCAGTATCCACTTTAGCCCTCCTTATCTTCTGCATTGCCACCCTGCTCTTATCCCTATCAGCCTCCCTGTCCTCCCTCTTTGTGTCTTCTTATATTCCCTGAAAGCTCTTTTCCTTTCCCTAACCATCCCCGCCATCTCCCTTGTAAACCAGAGCAGTCTCCTCCTTTTTTTGTTCTTCCTCACCTTCTTAATGCAAATTTCAGTGGTCTTCAGTACCCCTTCTTTGATAGCTCCCCATAGCTTCTCGACATCCCCTATATTCCCACTCTCTGCCATTTCTTCCTCAAATATCCTCCTCACTTTGTTAAAATCTATCTTTCTTAAGTCCATCACCTGTTTCTAGTCTGATTTGTCTCCCTCCCCATTTTTTCCCTGAACCTCACAGTCCTGTGATGACTAGTACCTAGTCCTTCACCTACCATCACCTTTTCCACACTCTCCCCATTTGTGAGGACCATGTTCAGCGGGTAATCACCCCAGTGGGCTGCCTGACCAGCTGTTATATGAATACCCCTTGTAGCACCTCTAGAATCCCCCTGCTCCTAGCTGATACTGCAGCCAGAATCCCCCAGTCCACATCGGGGAGGTTTAGGTCCCCCACTAGCAAAAGCTCTCCCTTGAGATCCATCTTTGTAACTGCTTGTAACAGCTTTCACCTTTCTCTCCCTGTCAGAGGTCTGTAAACTATCCCTATCCACAATGATTCTCCAGTCTGTTTGTCAAGTGTAACCCTCATGAGCTCTGTCTCTCCTACCTCCTCCTGCCTTTCCATTGCCCTATTGTCTTCTTTGACATATAATGCTACCACCCCTTATCATCCCTGTCCTTCCTAAATAGTGTGTAATCTGGAATAACTATCTCCCAGGTATGATGTTCTGTCCACCATGCCTCACTTACCACTACTATGTCCAGTCCCTCATCCACCATGATGGAATCCAAGTTCACCATTTTGTTTCTCAAATTCCTGGTGTTGGCTGATAATCCCATCCACCAAGACCCCCTCCTCTCGTTGCTCTCCACTACTAGCCTTTGCTTGTTCTTACTTTCTACCAGTATTTTATCTCAACCCTGGAGGGGGGAGAGGCTGATAGCCTCCCATCACTCCTGCCACTTTGAATGGCCTCTTTCTTGACTCCCCCCCGAAATCAGTTTAAATTATACTTTCTTTTGATAAAGTCCCCTTACTTTCTCTTTAGCACTGCTTGTCCCTCCCTGCTCAGATGTAGCCTGGCCGGGGCAAATAGGCTCTCATTCTCCAGTGTTGCTCCCCAGTCCCCCATTAACCCAAACCCCATCTGCTTGCATCAACCCTCCAGCCATTGATTAAATTATTCAGTCCTCTGCTTTCTTAATGTGCTTGCTCTTGGCACAGGCAGTACCTCCAAGAAAGCAATCAAATGGAACCCTGCACAACTGCAGAACCTAGCAAGCTCCCTGAACCTAGCCTGCACCTCTATTAGACTACGCCCCTCCAGATCATTGGTGCCTAGGTGGAACACCAAGTGTGACCTCTCATCTTGCTGCTTGCCACATGAGGGTATGTTGTGCCTCACCTTTAACGTCATCATTCCTGGCATACACTCAGCCCAAATGGTACTGCTCCTTCCTCCCTTTCTCCCCATCTGATTCCCTTTAGTACTGCATCCCCTATGAGCATGACCCTGCTACCCCCTTCCTTCTGCTTGTGCATTTGATTCTCTAGCTTACATCCCTTTCCTGGCATCCCATTTCCCTCCCTGGTCCCATTTCACCCCCTTGTCCATCTCCTTCCCCAGAGTTTTGCTCTCCCCCCTTGACTGAATCTCACACCCCTCCCCGGTGTCCCTACCAGTCCCCCTCATCTTAGCCTCCCTTTTCGTGGGCTCTGATCCCTCCATTTGCTCCTTTCCTTCCTCTCTACTACCAGAATCCCTCTGTGTATGGGTACCCTCCCCTTCCCACCTCCCTTTATTCTTTCATTTCCTGAGCTTACTGTAGGCTCCCTACCTGTCTCTTCTGTGCATTGTGTCCCCCTTGAGATTGTTTTCACCCCCTCCTCCTGCCTGTTTTGGCTACTTCTCTCCAGGTTCCCTCCCAAAGGTGCATCCCCCATTCCCAATCCTTCTATCATCTTAATCCCTCCTCTGTCTCCTTTGAATTCCTTGCTGCTGCACTCCTTGCCATCCTCCTCAAGTGCCCCCAAGGGTGCAAATCTGTTTAGACATAGAAACATAGAATTTGATGGCAGATAAGGACCGCTTTGCCCACCTAGTCTGCCCATTTCCCTACCTAATGGATAAGCTACAGTTCCTAGTTAACCAACAGCCTACTTCCTGCTGTGCCCCCTTGCTTCGCAGCCTGCTGCCTGATGCTTGTCTCCCTAATTCCTGCCCCTTCCCTGATGGTACTTGCTGTGCTTTTTTATGATCCCACCCCTTTCCACTTCCCCTGGCCTCTCTTGCCCTCTACATTTCTTGTACCTAAGTCTCCTGCGGCATTCCTTTTGCGCCCCCTTTCTCTTCTTGCCCCTATAGTGCATCCTCTGAACCTCCTCCAGTCTTCTCCCCTTCTTTTCACCCCAACCCTGTATCTGTTCCAATACCCCTGCATCTCTTTCTATGATCTCTCTTTCACCCCCTGCCCAACTGGTGTTTTCTTTCAACCTCTTCCCATCCTTTCTCCTTCCACTCTCCCCTCCCCTGCTTAGTTCCCACCTCAACCACCCCGCCTCCTCTCTTAGCTGTGTATGCTGTCTGCACACCACATAGCCCCCCCTCAGCCTACATGCTATGCCCCACACCATGGCGGTCCCACACCCACTGCACCCTACCACCCTCCCAAAGATTCCCTGTACCCTATTGACCCAGAGACCATACTCAAGACCTGCCTGATTCCATTTCAGGCTACCTCTCTAACTTTGCTGCCCGTCCATTTGAACACCTTAGTCTTAAAGGTGCTGAAAGAATACCCCCTATAAAAGGACAAAAAGTACTATACCCTGACGTTCCCATTTCATAGCCCTTCTGTAACCATTACCCTTTTGAGTATGTACTAAGGCCTTTAACCCCTACAGAACTCCTAATACATTCTACCTTGTAAATGTCACTTGTTATAAGATAACACAATAGAAATAGAATCCTTCTGTTCCCCTTACTTAGCCCTTATGAAATCACTCTATATACCCAATAAAAGATAAAAATGAGAGTCAGTTCCCCCTACTTACAGACCTCCTGAAATCACTACATTCACAGTACCTTTAAATCACTTAACACACTTTATAAGTTAAGCGATATATCAAGTCACTCTATAGACTCCCTATAAAATAAAACGATAGGCAGTTCCCCTACCTACAGCCCTCCTGCAATTACTACATTCACAGTACCTTTAAATAACATAATAAATTCCACTTTTAATTGTTTCTAACACTTAATCAAGTCACTTTATAAGATAAACGATATATCAAGTCACTCTATAGACACCTTATAAGATAAAACATTAGAGACATAAAAGTCACTCTATTAGAGATATACAGTCTCTTTTTTTACTGCTTCACACCCTATCAATGAGAAAGACTCCACTTCTCCGAGGTTGGTAGCTTCCTCTGGGAGAAGTCCAGGGAGCATATTTAATAAGTGGAGGAGATGGGGGCAGGAGGGTGGGAATATTTCTACCCAAACTGCAGGCAGCAAACAGAATTGGCTCTTCCTTTTCAAAGTTGGTGCCTGGCACCCTAATTGGCTCTCCTATGGTAGGGAACCCCTACCCCAGCACAAACAAACAGTCCTGGACTAGAATGGTGGGTTGTGGCTTTTATAGTCTGGCTGCTCATTTAAATGTTGGTACCCTTGTTCCTGACTGGCTCCATGTGAACCTAGTCCAGTGCAGCAATGGCTGCTGAGCTTTCCATTTGTGGCTATGGCCGCAGACCACCCTTTCTGTGGCTATATCTGCCAACTCTTACCCTGCGGCTAGAGCCACCAACATCCCTGCTTCCTCCTTCAATGTGGCAATGGCCACCGAGCTTCCCATGAACAGCTATGGCCACTGACCTATCTTTCTACCCCAGCACAAACAAACAATCCTGGACTTGAGCTGCAGGTTGTGGCTTTTATAGCCTGGCCGCACATTTAAATGTTGGTGCCCTCCTTCCTGATTGGTTCCTCATGAGCTGAGTCCGGTGCAGCAATGGCCACTGAGCTTTCCATTTGCCGCTACGGCTGCTGACCACCCTTTCTGTGGTTATGGACACTGACTCTTTCCCTGTGGCTGTGACCACCAAAATCCCCGCTGCCTCCTTCAATGCAGCAATGGCCGCCAAGCTTCCCATGTGCAGATATATCCACCGACCTCCATTTCTACCTCAACACAAACAAACAGTTCTGGACTCAAGCAGCAGGCTGTGGCTTTTATAGCCCAGCCACTCATTTAAATGTTGGCACCCTCCTTCCTGATTGGCTCCTCATGAACTGAGTCCAGAGCTGCAACGGCCGCTGAGCTTTTCGTCTTTAGCTATGGCTGTCGACTACCCTGTCTGCGGCTACAGCTGACAACTTTTCACTGCGGATATGACCACCAAAATCCCCACTTCCTCCTTCAATGCAGCAACAGCTGATGAGCTTCCCATGTGCAGCTACGGCCACCAACCACTCTTTCTATCCCGGCACAAACAAACAAACAAATTAGAAATTGGTTGTAGGACACAAAACGAATGGTTATAAGTGAGCAATAAGACATGAGAGGGTGTACATTGAACAGATATTACCACACACCTAAGGGCATAGTAGGGCATGAGGCTGCAGGTCAAGTGCCTTCAGCCCCTGGAAGTGCGGTACTATATGTTCAATGCTCATTTCCAAAGTGTCTTTTTGTGCTTATAAAATGAGCTACTTTTTTAAAAAACATGTTTTTATAACTACAAAGAGGGTATTTAAGTTAGTATTTTTAATAAAATAGTCCTTCCACCATGAAGAGAATAACTTCATGTTGCTGGTAGTCAGTAGCCCCCCCAACTGTTATTAGGCTTGATGATAAATCACATAAAGAAACTGGCATTTTTTTGTGATTGTGGGTGAAACAGCAACTGTTGAGGGTGGTGGAGAGCATAAAGTACAGTTGTGTAAGAACTTACTGTAACAGTATATCTTCAAGAGTATCTCTTGCAGCAGGTCATAATGCATGGGATTACAGCTGTAGGCATCATTTCCTCTTGATGACTTCTCAGCAGTTGACCCTGGGACCTGCCGACAGCACTACCACGTGGTGTCTACCTGGCAGGTATAAAAGGGGGAGGTCCCAGCTACCCCACAGTTCTTTTCCAACCTGGCGAGCGAATGTGAAAACATATCCTAGGCCTCCAATGGGAACTGAGGAGGGAAATCAAGGCAGCAACTCATCAAGTTGTAAAAGACAGGAGCAAGGAACCCTTCTGAAGTAACAGCAAGTGGGAAGGAGGACAGGACTGCATGACCTGCTGTAGAGATACTCTCAAAGATCTACCATTATGGTAAGTTTTTAAGCAACCGCACTATCTTCTTTGATGCAATCTCTTGCAGCAGGTCATAACACATGGGAAGATTCCCAAACAGTTAATATACCCAGTGGGAGGAGGAAGCGAATCATTAGGACATAGGACAAGAGGCCTTGTAGGACCGCCAGTCCCCAAATGGTCCACTTCTTAGAAGTGATGTCTAAACTGTAATGCTTAGTGAGGGTTTGCACAGTAGACCATGTGATGGCTTTGCAAATATCCAAGGCAGAAACACCTTGGAAACCCACCATAGAGGCAGCCATGCCATTGGTAGAATGGGGTTTTACATTCCCTGAGAGGTTTTTCATATTTTGCATAGATAAACATAATGCAGTTGGCCAACTATGTGGACAAGCACTACTTTGAAACACTAACACTCTGGTTTCCAGGGGCAAAAGAAACAAAAAGTTGCTCAGTTTTTCACAACTGTGAAGTACGGAGAAGGTAAATGCTCAATGTTCTATGCACATCAAAAGTATGAAGCAGGGCTTCCCCTGGATATGTAGGCTCTGCACAGTACACTGGTTATTGAATGGTCTGATTTAAAGTAAATTCAAAAACAACCTTTGGCAAAAATGAGTTAGTGCATAAAGACACCTGTTCATTATGACATTGCAGGTATGGAGGTTTGCACATTAGCTTGTGTAACTCTGAAACACGTCTACCTGACATAATGGCAACCAAAAACATAGTTTTTCAAAAAAGATAATGGAGGTTGCTGGATTCAGCTGGCTTGAATGGACTCGTAGTCAATTTTTCAAGCACAAAATTCAAAACCCACACAGTGACTGGATCCCAAATAGGGGGATGCAGGTGCAGAATACCTTTTATTTTTTGCTATTAACTTTTTATTGGAATTTAAAAGATATACAGAGGCAATAAACAGTACATAAGAGACAATACATGGTGTGCATTGCATATTCATCCAACAAAAATATGAAAATCCTGACACACCCCAGACAGATGCCTCCGTAAACCCCCCCCAGGGCCTCTCCCTCCCTCCCACCCTCCCGGACACAAGGTGCTATAAAATACTTGATCAACCAGGGAAGTATGGTTCACAATAATCATAAATAGGTGCTAACTAACGGGGACCAGATTTTCTCATAACGAGGCAACTGATCGTGCAATATAGCAGTCCTTCTTTCTATCCTGAGCGAGGCTAACAACTCTGATAACCATTCCGAATAAGAAATTCTGTTGGAATCCTTCCAATGTCTAAGCACTAACCACTTTACTGTAATAGAAATCAACGATATGTGACATTTCCTCTGAGTGACCTGATCGTCAGACATGTATCCTAGGAGACAAACCTCAGGATTAAATAGCTCCTCTAAACCCAATAGGGGACTAGCCTTATCTTTAATATCAAACCATAAAGGGCAACCTTTGGGCAATACAAAATATATGCAACAGGACACATTCATTTGAACCACACCTATAACAAGAGGGTTCAGATAGCACCTTTAAGTTAAATAGCTTCTGAGGGGAATAATAAATATTGTGTAATATCTTAAACTGTGTTAGTTTAAGAGGGTCCTGTTTCAAAAAATTATGACAATTGTTCCAAATCTGAGACCAGTCCAGAGTAATATTAGGAAAGGCACTAGTCCAAAAAGAAGAAGGAGTAAAACTGTCGGAAAAGGCCCAGTGCAGGAGTACTAGATATATTTTAGAGATTGCGTGCGATGTACCTATTAAGGACTTAACACTACCCCAAAAGTCTATCCTAGGTGAGGTAATCCCATTCAGTCCTAATTTCTGGACCACAAGATGACGCACCTGATATACCTTAAAACTCACACTTACAGGCAAATCGAACCTGCTAAGTATCTGGGGAGTTGTACAGGGCCTGCCTTCTTCATCTAAAAGGTCATTTAACCTACATTCCCCAAAACCAGGCAACCACCTGCAACCAATAGGTTTCTTCTCAATCAACCATTGGGGGTTACCAATAAAAGGCTGGTACCTTCCAACCTATAGTCATATTTCAGATAACCGCAGAGCTGATCATGCATCCTTAGGGAAACACTGATAGGGAAATTCTAGTGAAGGGAGATAGCCTTGGGGGTAAATAACAAAGCTTCCGTTAAAACCCATTTTCTTGATAATAGCAACCTCGAGATTAAACCAGAGGAACATACTCATTACGCCTAACAATGGATGGACAAACCATCTACCATATTTATTAATCTATGCGGCTCAATAATATAAAGCAAAATGGGGTAACCTTAATCCACCCTGGGCTTTTAGCGCTAGTTTAGTATATGACATCCTTGCCTTTTTGAAATTCCAGATAAAGTCAGCTACTAACTTATGAAGTCTATTAAACCACACTAGTGGAATCCAAATATTTAGCATGGATAACGGGTAAAAGAGCCTGGGGAAAATATTCATTTTTACCACGTTAATCCTACCCCAGAGTGATAAAGAAAATTGTGCCCATCTTTTCATGTCCAAGTCAATATTCCGAATTAGGGCATCCAGATTAAGTTGATGAAGACGATCGGGGTTTTTCACTAGTATGAGCCCCAGGTAATTAAGAGCTTTGGAGTTCCAACCCAATCCCAACTCAATAATATCCTTTCTGAAGACTCCATTAGTTAGGGGGAACACCATTGTCTTTTCCTGATTTAACTTGTAATTGGACAATAAACTAAATTCCTTAATTACATTCAACAACACTGGAACAGTGGTGACTAGTTTTGATACATAGATCAGCAGATCATCCGCAAAGGCAGTAACCTTTATTACCTGATCCCTGACCTTAATCCCACTAATCCTGCAATTAGAAACTATATGCCTTATTAGGGGTTCTAAATAAAGATTGAAAAGCAAAGGAGATAAAGGACAGCCCTGCCTTGTCCCTGCCTTCAGTGCAAAAGGTGCTGATATAGCTCCATTACAAGCCACCCTTGCAGCTGGGTTTGAATATAGGGCCCTGATCCATCCCACAAATTTTTCAGGAAAACCTACCTTCAGCATCACCTGGAATAGGAAGGACCAATGGACCCTGTTAAATGCCTTCTCGGCATCTCAAGGAGACCCTTCATACCCTTCATAAAACCCACCTGTTCCGATCCTTTTAAATATGGCAGTAATTTACCGATTCGCTCAGCCAAGATCTTAGCTAAAATTTTGATATCATAATTTAACAAAGAAATAGGACGGTCACTACCTGGGTTTTCAAGTGGCTTGTTGGGCTTAGGAATTAATACTATTAATGCTTCAAACAAATATTTATCTACATCTGTCCCCGATAGAATATGTCGGTATAAGCTAGCAAGCAAGGGAATCAAGTGGGAAGAGAAGGTTTTGTAAAAATTGGGCGAGAATCCATCAGGACCAGGTGTCTTGTGGATTGGTAAGGCTTTAATAGCGGCCTCTATCTAGTTATAAGTAATGTCAGCAGAAAGGAAACTACTATCAGTTTCCTCCAATTTAGGAAGAGGTACCCTATCTAGGAATTCTTGGATGTCACTCTGCTGTGGGGGTAACTGCATGCCCCCGTACAAGGATTCATAATAATTACGAAAAACAAGGACAATATCTTCTGGAGATGTTTTAATGGACCCGTCCCTCTCCGATCTGACCCCTTCGATAAGCCGAGATGCTTCCAGCTGTGCTAAATGCCTGGCCAGTAGCCTACCCAGCTTCTCCCCTTGATCTATATACATGGCTTGGGTTTTAATAATGGCCAATTCAGCTTGGTCCCCCAATATTTTGAGATACTCATCCCTAACTTTGATTAACTTAAGCTCTGTTTCCTCCTGTGGATTGGAAATCAATGCAGCCTGCAGTTCTTTAATCTGTCTCAACATCTCCATCATTGAGGCATTTCTTTCCTTTTTCCTTATAATGGCCTGCCTTATAAGGAGACCCCTCATGTATACCTTTAATGTTGCCCAAAGAATATCTGGCGGGTCTCTTCTTTCGAATTGAAGGAGATAAACTCTTCCAGTTGAGAGGTCAGGTACTGGACTACTTTGGGTAGTCTAAGCAACTAGTTGTTCACTTTCCATCTATTGCCTCCCAGGGCAGAGGGAAACGAGATCACAACCTCTACTGCCGAATGGTCTGACAGGGGCAGCCACAATCGCAGTGAAGACACCTTTAAGTAAGGCACGAAAGGAATAAATAATCGATTCTCGAACCCAACTTATGCACCGGGAAAAAAGAGAGTATTCCTTGGCTGTGGGTGGAGAACCCTCCACATCTGCCAGGCCCATCTTGCTAATAAATCGGTTAAAGCCAAAATAGCCAGGGTGGGGCACATACGAAGCCCAGAGGACCTATCTAATATAGGGTCCAGAGCCAAATTAAAGTCCCCCCATAAAATTATGGGCAGATGGGTAAAAGGTAGCAATACTTGTAACAAATTAGTTAAGAAATCATGACTATCCAAGTTTGGCCCGTAGGCCGACCCTAGCAATATTTCCCTTCTATATAGTTTCCCCACTACTAAGACAAACCTCCCCTCCTTATCAGAAATGACCCTATTAGGAACAAAAGGTACCGACCTATGAATTAAGATCGAGACCCCTTTACTCTTTGTGGTACCCTGAGCAGAATAGACTTCCCCATATTGCATTCTTCTCAGACCTTTACTTTCCTCTAGTAGCAAGTGAGTTTCTTGTAAGAAGGCTATCTTGACCCTAGCTGCTTCTAGATATTTCAATAATCTATATTGTTTCACTCTATGTCTGGCTCCCTTAACATTCCATGTACAAAATTTAATACAAGTATCAGTTCCCATATTCTGGAAAAACAAGATAGGATATAATAAACACCCAACATCCCCATCTTGTCCCGCAGAACCAGCAACCTTGTGTCTGCTTTCCCATCCAATTCCCAAGAGGCCCTCCATCTGCCATCAACGCCCTTGTAACAAACAATGCCATGACCCCCTCTGATCCAGGAAACCCTGTGACCCCCACCCCCTCCTCCCCATGTCGCTATATGGCCCATGACAACAGGATACTCCACCCTCTCTTCGCCCCATCCTCTACTCCCCATCAACATCAAAGCCCCAACAATAGAACTCCTACTATCATCCTAATCCAGAAATATGTTTCCATATTTGGAAATTGACCAGAAATATCAATATAAATGAAACTGAAAGAGTCCATCCTGTGCTCAATGAAACCCATCAAGAAGTGAGCAAGAGTAAAGAAAATGATCAGGTCCAGAAATTAAAGTCCTCGGCTGTAAAACAGACCAGACCCGGAAATTATCCATCTGATTTAAATAACGCTTGAACACCATAATCCGGATAGGGTCCTTGATATCCTCAACACAACATGACATTCAAAACTGAAACCGCAGAAGGAAGTTTGCCTCATGCATCTAGATGCCCTGGCAAATATAACACAGCGTCGAACTGAACTCCAGAGCCAGAGAAAAAAGGGATTAAAGAATTGGGCCCACCAAGGGATCTAGGTTCAAGTCCCACCCTTTCAACCATCAGTCACAATTAGAGAGATCACATCAAAAGCTCCATTATAAGGCCGTACAAGAGATCCAAGCCCACTTCATGGATCCTTAAACAAATCAGGGAATGCATCCTTCAAAACTGCTGCAGCTGAGTCTGAAGATTCAAAAGACTTCCATTCATTCCCTATATGGACCTGGAGTCTAGCTGGGTATCCCATTCTGAACTTCACCCCTGCAGGTATCAGCCTTTTAATGAGTGGTTGATAGGTGGCACTCTTCTGTCTAACAGAAAGGGGGAGGTCTTGGACTACACTTAATTTTGTACTTTCCCAAAAAATCTCTTTGTCTTCTTTTGCCTTATAAATCAACAGCTGCTTTTCCTGGTAGTTTAAGAATTTTAAAATGAACGGTCTTGGAGGGTGATCCGGTGATGGCAGTGGGCGCAATGCCCTATGTGCTCTCTCCACAATATATTTAGGCCCAAAAGGCGAGGGCCCTGCTATTTTTCAGCCAGCTTCTGGGCAAAAGTGATCGGATAGTTGCCTCAGCTTTTCAGGCAAACCATGATAACAACATTATTTATGACTCCGGCCTTCTAGATCTTCCACTTTATTTTCTAATTTCTGCAATTTTTGTGATAATTTAACCACCGACGTCTCCATTGCCTCTTTGCTTCTTTCCAGTGATTTCACTCGCGCTTCACTGTCGGATGCCCTCCTAGAAAGATTCTCAATAGCTGTATTGATGTTCTTTACTTCCCCTGCAACTTCCAAAATCGTTATTTTCAAGGGACCCATCTCGTCCAGGAACCGTGTAAGAGTTAGAGGCTCTTCCGGGATACTGCTTGCACTCTCCCCATGACCCAACTCGGAGGCCGAGGCCTTAGACTTTTTTTGGCAGCCTTTTCGGGTGTTACAGGCGGGGTGTGCTTCGGGGGCTGCTTATGCATGTCTGCCTCCATAAGATTCAGCCCAACACTCTCTACTGACGAAATCGTATGCTCACTAAACGATTTAACACCTCAGACGGAGTTAATTTAAGCAAAGTAGTGAAGTAGAGGATGGAGCTCTGGCGGAACCAGCTATTCAGCGTCCCGCATCACATGATTCCTTCGCAGAATACCTTTTAAAAAGGTTCAAATCAAAGGTAACTGGGACAAAGGGATGTTGCCCACAGGTAAATGAAATGTGGCAATGGCTGAAAGGTAGACTTTCACAGAGGAATATTTCAGTCCACCCTCCTACAAGGAGAGCAAATAATCTAAGATGCGCTGGAGAAGAACACTCATAAGGATCTAAGCCCAGTGTGGACACCCAAATAGTGAAGCATTTCCACTTCATGGAGTAAGATTGAGTAGATGGCTTCCTAGCAGCCCAGAGAACTTCCACCACCTTTGGAGACACCCGGAAGCATGAGAGAACTATGTCCTCAGGTACCAGGTTTGCAAATGGAAGGAGCAAAGGTCTGGGTGTAGCAGGGAGCCTTGTGCCTGGAACAGTAAAGCTCAGCAAATTTGGCAGAGGTATGGGATCCAGTTCCGACAGCTGTAGAAGTAGAAGGAACCAAATCTGTCTTTACCAGAATGGCGCTATGAGAATCATAGATGCCCCATCCTGGACCAGTTTAAGTAGTACTCTCTGAACTAGTGGAAAGGGCGGGAAGGCATATAGAAATCTTCCTGTCCAGGAAAGAGATAGTCCATCCCACCACACAGTTCCAGGACCTCACACAAGAGAGCAGTAAAGTGGCAGTTTTGCATTTTGTGTAGATGCAGATAGGTCCAATTCTGGTCTGCCCCACAGGTGGAAGATGACATTTAAAATGTTGGATAAGATTTCCTATTCATGGGCCTGGGCAGTGGATGTGCTCAGGGCATCTGCCAGGGTGTTGGACACCCCAGGGATGTGTATTGCCAGAAGATGAATATTTCTCTGAATCGCCCAATACCAAACCCTCATTGATTCTCTGCAAAGAGGTAAGGAATGGGTGCCTCCTTGCTTTTTTAGGTAGTGAACCACCGTAGAACTGACATTTGAAAGCAATCAGGGGGAGGTGAGTCTCGAATGCCTGTAAGGCATAGAGAACTGCCCTCAGCTCCAAGACATTAATGTGGAGGCTGGCCTCCACTGGCATCCAAGATCCTTGCAACCTGATGTGCAGGAGATGAGCACCCCACTCTGTCAAGGAGGGGTCTGTAGTCAGAATGAGACTCAGAACTGGAGAATGGAATGGCATGCCTTGCATTAAGTTGTCTCTGGACTGCCACCATTGTAGAGCTTGAAGAGCCAGGAAAGACATCCAGGGAATTGAAATCATCCTTCTTCTGATCCCATTGGACTCTGAGGGACCACTGAAGGACCCTCATATTTAACCTGACATTGGGGACTGTTGGTATTGTGGTCACCAAGTGTCCAAGGAGGAGGAGGTAGTCTGTTGCTGAGACTAATCTGCTGGACTCTAATCTGTGTGCCAAAGCAATTAGGGCATCCACTTGAGCTATGGGCAAATACGCCTTCTCCATGAAGGTGTCTAGCATGGCTCCAGTATATTGGAGGCATTGTGCAGGGTCCATTTTGGACTTTGGATAGTTTACCACTATCACCACCTGGGCAAACAACTGCAGGGTTCAAGAAAGAATGAGTAACAGCTGTTGGCTGGAGGATGCTTTTAGGAGCCAGTCATCCTGGTAGGAAAAGACATAGAGCCTGTCCCTGCTGAGGGCAGCGGCGACCACTGCTAGGCATTTTGTAAATACCCTCGGGGCTGAGAAAAGGCCAAAAAGGGAGGGCTCTGAACTGGTAATGATGACTCTGAAAAATGAAACTGTGAAACCATCTGTGGGCTTGGTGCATCATGATATGGAGGTATGCATCCTTCTTATCCAGAGAGCAGAGCCAATTTCCCATGTTCAGAAAAGGGAGAAGTGTCAGAAGAGACACCATTCAGAACTTTTGGTAGGTGATGTAAATATTGAGGGACCTCAGATCCAAAATGGGGTGCAAATCCCCCATCCATTTGGGATCCAGGAAAAAGTGGGAGTAAAATCCCGCACCCATCTGAGGAAGGGGAACTGTTTCGATGGCCTTTTTTAAGAGCAAAGCATCTATCTCAGTCTGTAAGACCAATGCTTGATCTGGCGGGTAGTGAGAGACCCCGGGTAGCAAAGAAAGAGGTATTTCTGTGAACTCCAGTGTGTGCCCTGTCATGTTCAATTGCAGGAGCCACTGGTCAGAGGAGATAGCTTGCCACCCTTGCAGGTGCAGGGAAAACCTGTCCCCGACTGCCATGGGTAGGGTCTCTTGTCCCACAACCTGAGGAAGACCTTCAGGCTGAAGGCTGGCCCTGCTGGGGGGCAGCAGGGATGTAACAGGGTTTCTGAGCATTTCTAGGACCTGGCAACTGTAATTGAGGTTTTCTCTTATTGGCAGGTTGCCTTTGAGCCATGGCACTGCCGCTGTAAGGGCAGCCTCTCGAGGAGCCCCTGAAGGCCATTTTGGCTTTTGGATGATACAGGGTCCATACCGACTGAAGAGTACGACCTGAGTCTTGTAAGTCTTTCAATATGTCTTGGATCCGTGGATCAAACAGCTGAACCCCTTTAAAAGGAGCATTCAGGATGGATTGCTTTACATCCTGTGAAAATCCTGACACCCTGAGCCAGGCATGTTGTCTGAGACACACTCCTGCAGAGGACGTATGAGCCGTAGTGTCAATGGCATCATAAGTGGCCCTTAGCAGGTGGAGGCATACAGCTGCCACAGTAGACATTTTGACCGTCAGCTCCTCCTGGACAGAACCCACCAGGAGGGATTGGACTATCACCTGGGAGGCCTTTAGGATTCCCTCCTGATATTTTAGGAGGTGTCCCATGTAATTAAGTATACATTGGCCGAGGAAAAAATCTTTTTTCCCATAACATCCAATTTCTTGGATTCCTTATGCGGTGGCTGAGCACTCATGTGCTGAGGCCTAGAGAACCTATCATGTGCGGCATTGATCACCACTGAGTCTGCCTAAGGCAGAGACATGCAATAGGAGTAGATACAACAGAGCCTGATAAATCCTATCAGCCTTATAAGGATTGGAGGGAATCTTGAAAGGTTGCCTGCATGTAGCTAAGATAACCTCTTCAAAGGCATCCGCCAAAGGGGGGTTGACCAGAGTGGGGCATTCTGGCACACCCAAAGTATTGAGTCAATTCCTTTCTAGAAGCATCCTGCTCAGTGCCCTGGAATCCAAATGTTTTCTGGAGGTGGATCATAATGTCCGAAAATGTTGGGTCATCTGACAGAGAACAAGGGTTCTCAGGAAAAAGTTCCCCCTGAATAGAGAAGGCGGCAGAGGAGGACTGAGGGGAATCCTCATGGTCCATGCCATCCTCATCTTCCAGGCCAGCCAGATCCCAGGCCTGCAAGAAAGGGTCCTCCATGTCTATGTCCTGAGTGTAAAAATCTGAGGAGACAGGGGAGAGCTGGCTGTGTGGTGGGCAGAATGAGGCTGAGAGAGAGCAGAGAATGGAGTTGACCCCTCTTTAGGGGGGATGCTGGCTCTAAGTCAGGTCCAGGATAGTATTCAGCAGAGCCTGGACATCAATCATTGCCATCTGCCCAGTGGAAGTAGCTTGAAGTTGCAGAATAACCCCAGGACCCACCGTCAATGAAGGAGCCATCAATGAGGGAAAAGAGGAGCCCACAATCGTCGATGGTGTAGAGGATGATGTAATAGGGGCAGCCTTCTCTATACTTAGTTTATGAGTAGAAGCCTTCTTCGATGGCGAGAGAGTGGCAGAAACATGCTTTTGTCTTAAATGCATGTTTCTTACCAGAACCCTGTGCTGTTGACATGGAGGGGTCACCCATAGAGGGGTGAGACACCAAGGAGGATGTCAAGGATTCTCTGGTTGTGGTGTGTTGTTGCTGATCTAGGAGGGCAACCTTTTGCTCCATGAGGAACTCATGGAGCTGCTGAAGCCTTCGATGTTTTGTGGCCTTGTTGAGTCTGTTGCAGAAGACACACTCCCTGGAGTCATATTCAGGACCAAGGCAGCGAACACAGACTTTGTGGAGGTCTTCCTTAGCAGTTCTGTGACCACAGGAACACCTTCCGAAGACATTAGAACATGAATTGTTGTAGTAAATATTGGTCAGTAGAACTCTTCCTCAACAACTGATAAGCAGAGCTCCAAAGGAGGACTTGTTGCATGCAGGTCACAGTTGAAAAGAACTGAGGAGTAGCTGGGCACCTGCATGGTAGACACCATGTGGTAGTGTTGGGGGGAGGTCCCAGGGTCGACTGCTGAGAAGTCATCTGGAGGAAATGACGTCTGCAGCTGTAATCCCATGTGTTATAACCTGCTGCAAGAGATTGCCTCAAAGAAGATCTGTGTTTTTTTGTGCATGTATTTTTTAATGCCTGAGTTAAGCACAACTGCTGGATGGTGTGGCCCCTCCCATTCCCGCTGATGAGCAAGTGGAATAGAAAAAGTGTTTATTCCCCATTGGTGCCTTGCCATTCAACATTTATTACATTCGCCGTCTCCTACATTAAAAAGAAAAACAAACAGAAAGGGCTTTTTTTGTTACAAAATGTGGGTCCAGGAGTGCCACTGATTTGAGATATAGTGGGAGCCATCATGCTTCCTAGCAGAAGAACACACTAGAACAGACAGATGATTCTCAATGTGTTAGCCACAGGAGTCCAGTACAGGGGACAAAACTAAGATACGTTGACATTTTAAAAATGTAAAAAAATGTCCCCTGAAGCTGCTAGATTTGGGAACTGGTTGTGTTTAAGTTTCAATGATTTTCACACTGACGTGAGGGGAAAAGGTGACAATTCAAAACTGAAAGTTCTAACGGCACATTGATTTTTAGTTTTTCAATGCGGTCCTGCTTTTTAGGTCTAGTTTTTACCTGTGCATCGAACAGATTTAATGCACAGGTAAGAACCAATAAAAATGCAGGATTTTATCTCCCCATTTTATAATAAATGGTAATCTGTACACATGAAAACAAGTTACCAGTGGAGTCCTTCATTGTTTTGCATTGTGTTCAGCATACAGTATGTACAAGTGATCTGGGGGTGGGCACACATAGTTGGATTGTAAAAATGCTGATCGCACCAAAAATTGAAGGGTAGTTGCATCTCATGAAAAGGTTAATGAAATGCAAAGGAACCTTACACTTTTTAGAAAGTGGGAAGAACAATGGCAGCTAAACTCCATCTGAAAATGCATCATGATGCTTACTGGTAAGTATACCCTGTAGAGATCACTGGGCAGATCCCATCTTGAGTATAGTGTATGAATCCAATCTCAGTATTTAAGGAAAGGAATTGACATAATTGAGCACATGCAGGGTTGAAAGGCCAAGGTTGCTGAAGGTGTGGTAAAACATTAGCTTTGAAGACTGACTGGCAGGCCTGGAACTGTTCTCTATGAAACTGCAATAATTCAGTGCAACATAATTACAGCATTAAAATATTTGAAAGGGATACCACCTTCTGACCAAATGCAGCTCTTCAGAATGCACGAGGATAAGAGGACAAGGGAACATTCAATGGTATTTAAAGGAGGAATATTCAAGGGAAACATCAGAAAGAGCTCCTTCAAAGAATGAACTTTATACACCTGGAACAGACTTTCAGAGCATGTAGTCCTCCCTTCCACCACCACCATTTCCACTGACCCTATGTCCTGGGCTACATTACATGACAATAAAGGTACCTTGAACACTTTCTAACAGCCATCTTTTTGATTCGTCTCACAGCACCTTCTTCTGTATATATTGCTAGAAGTAGGCAGCACTATCCATTGCGTAAAAGTAATACTTTTTCTAGAAACTGCCATCAATTAAATAAGGCTCAATGTAAACCTGAAAGTTTGGGTACTGAAAGAGATTTCCCACACAACCTTCTACTATACCATGGGCACCCTGTGATTCCCTTTTAAAATAAATATTTGTCAAAGCTTACCTTGAAATCCTGTACTGCCTTTCTGAAAACTGTTTCTATTGACAGGCTGTTCCATAGCTTGTCTAGCCTCTAGGGCAAATGTGCCTCCTAGCATTACCCCTGAATTTACTACCCTTGAGTTTCAGGGAATGTCTGTCCACACATACTGCTTGAGCCCACCAGATCAAAAGTTTATCTCTGTTCAAACTTCTCAATATTGTCTGGTGGCTGGGTACCCAGATGTCTTCCTAAGCTCCATGTTGGGTTTGAAAAAACAAAATTTTTAGGAAGAGTCTGACCTCTGAGGGGCACTAATGAGAACAATTCTTTGCAAAGTGAGGTAAAATTAACACAGCTTGTAAATTATTACTTATTTTTATTGGTAATTCAAAAAGTGTGTGAACATCTAAGTCACAACAGCGCAACATTTTGTTGTCTCCAGTCCACTTCTTCAAGGCCCATGTTGGTTTTATAATGAAACAAAGAAATGTATTGTATGAACATGTTTGATAATCATAACATAAATGTCAGCCTTTGCTGTGCTGTTTACATATACACATTTTATAAACATCACATCTATATAACCTGCTTTTTATCTTTATACTACAATAGTGCCATGTATTAACTTCCTTCGTTTCAAAGGTCAACTGTACACACACACACACACACACACACACACACATACACACACACACACACACACACTACTTTCATGATACTGTAAAACTCTTCATCTACAAATATTGTGCATATCCTTATATCAATCAGTGTTGAGTGCATTACTTTATGTGGCACAGACACTTACTATTAGAACAGCCAATAACAGATTCACACTTTCCTTTCGTTATAAAGAAGATGTATAAATGGAATAACGAATAGGTGAGTGTGTATTACAAAGCAATAAAACTATTGAGAGGTTCTGGTAACATAGTAACCTTGAGATCGAAGCTCGAGAGGTTCCCTTATCTTCAGAACCTCGAGATAGTTTTACTACCAAGTGATACACACTTACCTGTTTTTTTAATTTTTGTAATATATAAGGTTGAAATTGTGTGGCTGCTTGATTATGGCATGTTTTGAGGCCAGCTGGTCACTGCTAGTGGTGGGTGAAGTGAGCTCAATTTGCTCCACGAAGATATTTGTGGAGTGAAGGTGAAGTCGCAGAGCACTCCGCAACGTGAAGTAGAAATTCGTGTTATGATGGGTAGCATAAGTCCATTGAAACAATGACTTTGCATTACTGTCCTTCCTAACCACTACTCCACCAATTTTAAAGCAAGTGCATTGAAAACAATGTACTTCGCTTCACTTAGCCTTGTTTTTTAGCTCCAAAGGCAAATTTTGCAGTGATTCATGGGATTTCAGGTCACATGGGCTCTATATTGTTCTGCACAGCCTCAGTTTGGGGCAGTGTGTGTAGGAAGCCGTAGGAGACAGTCTGCTGTGAGAGCTCTCTGTGATTCAAACCTTCTAAAATCTGTTAAAAAAGCCTTTCTGAGTAATTTTATTTGCTCAAACTTTAGTTCATCGATTGTAGGAAAACCTCCTGTGCTCATATCATGGCGTGTTTATTCTTTGTGTGTGGATTTTGAATGTTAATGTACAATATTGAGTCTGTGTAGTAAGAGATAGTGAAAGTGTGCTTGGGGGAAGGGAGTATCTGTGCTGTAGGTAGATTTAAGGTGGAGAAATAGGGAGTTCTTTGTTTTTTGGTTATATTTTTGTTATATAACTGACTGTGTTAATGTACACACAGTAATATTATCAGTAATTGTTGAAATTTTTTTGATGATTGTATGTTGTATGGATCTGGTGCAGCAGTTCGTAATTTCAGGTTGTTTAAAATACATGGTATATTACTGAAGTTTTCAATTTGGTACGCATTACTTGTAGACAAATTGTGTGTGTGTGTGTGTGTGTGTGTGTGTGTGTGTGTGTGGTGAGTGACATCAAATAATACACCTTTTATTGTGCCACAGTGTAATTGAAGGTGCAGCAGTGTGAACCTGCTTTCCATTGCAGCTGCATGATTTTGTACTACCATTGTGATATCTTTTCTTTGTTTTGCTGCTTGCACTGCCATAAAAATGTTCACTCAGTACCCTCCCCCCCCCACACAGGCAAAAGGAATTCTTTTCCAGATTGGATTGTTTGTGATTTCAGCACCACTGGTTAGTTAAGGTGCAGTTGAACTTGTGACTTTGCACCTGTATCTGTTGCTGAAGCCACAGTTTTTTTGGCTTCACATCCAGCATCCCCCCACCCAGAGTGAATGTTCCAAAATCTAAATTTGTTTAGAATATTGTTGTTGATCCCTCAAAATGTCCACAAAGAGATGTGCAAGCAAACTGTTTCTTGCCATGGCACTGCTGCCAGTGGTAAGATTGTCTATGGGCATGGTAGTACACATACACAGAAGTGCATTCCTGATGTGAGGAAAGGTATTTCTCCTGCAGTGTTTTTTTACAGCCCAGTCAGTAGCTTCACTCATAGTTGGAGGAGATGATGTTGTTCCAGCCGGTGGTGTTAGTGCAGTTGCTGGTGGCGGTATGAGTATTGCTGCCACAAGTTCCACTTCTGACCAGTTTACCGTGTCCAAAAATATAGTGGAGTGTGAAGCAGTTCAAGTGAGTGGCAGTGTAGATGATGTCATAGTTCCCAGTAACATCCCAGTAACTGAACATGAGGATTCTGATCATCATGTCAATGACAGCATACAATGTGACAGTTCTTCCACTGCAGTTCAGGTCACGCATTTTCAATGCAGTGATTCACAGTGTGGTGAAAAAGTATCAGGTGATGGTGATGTTGATGATGATGAATCTGATGATGCTGATGTTGCTGTGGTTGCAACATGCAGTCCACATGCCAGCATCGAAGCAGAAGATGGGGATGTGGGTGATGTTGATGAATATGATGATGATGTAAGTGGCCCCAGTTGGGAACTGGAGAAAAAGAAATTCAAGGTGGTTGTGTCTGGGTCTGTTTGCTTTACTCCCCCCCTGTAAAAAGTTGTGATTTACTAGTTTCAGTTGATGGTGATGATGATGACCCAGTAATAATGATAGGTAGGCATGGTGGTCAGTTGCAGTCCAAGTGTGACCTGCCTGAAAAATCACACAGCACCCCCCACTTCATGGCTTAAAAAAATGGAGTCCAATAGGCAGCATCAGGGACATGTTAAAACTAGAGCATCGCAATCCCTTGTTTGGGATTTTATTGTGCAAGATGCAAATGATGAGTCAGTTGCAATCTGCCAGGTTTGCCATGCACGTGTGAGCTGAGGTAAAAAGGGGAGCCATCTGGGCACAGGAGGACAGCATATGCATCTTAAGAATAGGCACATGGCACTGTGGACCCAGCACAAGATGGCAGCTAATACCACAGTGGGGCATTCACCCTCATCATCAACCATAACGAGCATGTTATTCCCTTCCATGACTGTTAAATCAAGTATGAAATTAAATGTGTGCAGTAGTGATGAAATAAGAGCAGAGGATTACTACAGGCATGATGAGGTGGAGGAGCACAATGATTTTGAAACGTTGTCCAGTGCTAGTGAGAGTAGCGGTTTTGGTGGTGGTGGTGGTCGTGGTGAATGCAGTATGTCTACTGCAAGTGGTACATCAACCCCGGCTGGTAAATCTGGCAAAATAACTGCATTTGTGGGTTTGTCATCATCACCTGTGCAACCATCTTCATCAAACGTCTACACTCCACCCTCTGCCATTCACAGAGCAGAACCATTTGTCATCACACCCAGTGTAAAATGTTTAAGTCAGCCCATATTACAGAGTGTTTTTGTGCATAAGCTGAAGTACTCACCCAATCATACAGTGTCATGTGAACTTAATGCTGTTGTAGCTGAAATGCTGGCAATTGATCTTTTGCCTTTCTCCTTTGTGGAGAATTCTGGGTTCCGGTGGTTTGCTGCACGTGCATGTGCAAAATGGAAAGTCCCATCCAGGACATACTTTTCGACCCATGCTGTCCCCGAGTTGTACGTACTGTGTCTGACTCTGTAAGACATGCCCTTCAACATTCCTCTTCTCCATTCATCCATTTAAGTATGGATATGTGGACAAGTGGAAAAACAGTGGGGAGTTCATATCTGTGTATAACTGCACATTGGGCGCAGGTGACGGGTGTTGTTTGTGCTGTTGGTAGTGTGAATAATCAGTGCAGTAAGATGGAGTGTCATGGTAGCAATGTTCCAGGAATTCGACAGCATGCGACGATTGCTATGCACAAAGTGACCAGTTCACACACTGGTGAAAGCATGTTGGACTTGGTACTGAAGGAAATTGACAAGTGGATGAACTCCCTGACCCTGAGAGCTGGGTTTATAGCAAGTGAAAATGAGTCAAATGTGGTGAAATGCATCACAAATGGTGGCTTTGTTCATGTTCCATGAATTGCCCACTGTTTAAATATTGTGGTGTAGGAGTTTCTGCAGCACCCTGATGTAAAGGAAATGCTGACAGTTGCACGCCGTATCTATTCTCACTTTTCACGATCTGCAAAGGCTGGTGACCAACTTCTGCAGTTGCAGATCCGAAACAGCCTCCCTCAGCACCACTTGGAGCTGGAAGTTGTCACCCACTGGAACTCCACTTTATACATGGCAGAGAGGTTGTATGAACAATACAAAGCCATCTCAGATCATCTTGTCATGCACACTAGCCGTGACAGTTCCGGGGCCTCCATGTCTATGATGACTAAACAGTGGTGCCTCATGGACACTGTAATAACAATTTTGCAGCCTTTTGAATGTGCCACACAGGCAGTAAGTGGCAAGTCTGCCTCCATTAGCCAATCAATTCCACTGCTGTGGGTGTGAAGGCAGACATTGGTGAATGTACGGCATAGCCTTGATGTTGCCGGAGACAGTGCTAGCAGTGTGTTGTTGAAACACATGCTGATAGTATTCGGCCACAATCGTCACATCTTGAGCATTTAGCATAGTGACAACTTTGCAATAGCAACAGTGCTGGACCCATCATACAAACATGGATTGCCTCTGTACTGGAGGGAGGGCGTGAACAGGTAAGAAATGTCAGTGGGCAACTGGTGCACTTGTTTCATGGGGCACAGAAGTCACGTGCCAAGGTCAGCAAACCTCAGCAGCATAATCAGGCTGAAGGTGAACCTGGAGGAGTAACAAGCATATCCTGTTACTGTAAGGGGAAAGGGACTGCAGTTCCAGGTGGTCTGTCATACAAAGCGGTTGGCGTCAACCCACTATGGGAGGCTTTGTCCCAAGTGGGGATTTGTGACATAAATGATTCTGGAGAACATAATGATGCATAAACCACAGGACTTAGTGCAGCACAGAGAATGATTGAGTCATATTTGTCTGAAAACAGCCATCTGTCAATAACTGATGATCCTCTTTTATACTGGAGCGGAAAGGTCAGTGAATGGCCAGAGCTGACTGCAGTGGCACTGAAGTACTATACATGCCCACCCTCCAGTGTAAGTGTCGAGAGGGTATTCAGTTCAGAAGTTGCAATAGTTTGGGATCATCATACAAACCTCTCTCCTGCAAATGTCAGTTTGCTAACATTCATAAAAATGAATGAGAGGCACATACCGTCTCAGACTGCAACCTCAGTATTCATACCCCGGCCTAGTCATGGTTTTGGTGATGTAGAAAGGAACCAACCTGGTGGAACTGGCAATGGCAGCATGAAACGGCCTACCACTGACGTAGATGATGACACAATGGAGAAATAATTTCCCAGTGGTTAGACTTCAGACATCAATCAATCAATCAATATTTTATTTATAAAGAGTCTTTTGAAATCGAGGCGCTGTACAACAACAAACCACAATATATAAACAACAACAGTATAAAATTATTTAAAATCAGTCTGGGTAAGCCTGGGAAAATAATTAAGTTTTTAGCATAGTTTTAAAACTACTGATGGTCAGGCATTCTCTTAACTGACAAGGTAGAGAGTTCCACAGGGTTGGTGCTGCAAATGAAAAAGTGCAAGCCCCAGAAGTTTTCAAATGAGCCCTGGGAACCTCTAGCAATCCTTCATTGGCAGATCGGAGAGGTTGATTGGGGGAGTAGGGAGTCAAGAGATCTTTCAGGTAGTCAGGTCCCTGTTTGTGTAGGGCCTTAAAGGTAAGCAAGCCTACCTTGTAGGTGATCCGCCACTGAACTGGAAGCTGGCGCAGCTCGTGCAGCACAGGCATAATATGACTGGACCTAGAAGTGCCAGTCAGCAGCCTGGCTGCAGCGTTCTGCACCAGCTGCAAGCAGCGGATATCAATGCCAGATAGCCCTAGGCAAAGGGCATTGCAGTAGTCAAGACAGGTAGTAATGAAGGCGTGGACCAATGTTGGAAGGTCACCTGGAGGAACCAGGTGTTTCACTCTGGCGATATTCCTCAGATGGTAAAATGAGGATTCAACCACAGACAACACCTGAGATTTCATGGTCAGACCATCGTCAACAATAACGCCCAGATTATGCACCCGGTCTGAGGTAGTGAGCTGGACACCATCAAGCCATAGGCCCAACATGTGCCCAGCCCCAAAACCCACCCCCGGATGACCTGGGTCCACAACCAACACTTCAGTCCTATCCGGATTCAGTCTCAGCCAGCTCAAATTCATCCAGTCTTTGATGTCAGAGAGGCAGCTATTTAGCACAGAGAGCGATTCAACCTGTCCGGGCACAAAAGACATATACAGCTGAGTATCATCTGCATAGCAGTGAAAACTCAAGCCATATTGTCTGATGATATCTCACAGTGGCAGTATATACACTGCAAACAACATGGGTGCCAATATGGAGCCCTGTGGCACCCCGCAGGACAGGGAGAGGGCGTCAGAGAAATAAATTCCAGTGACCACCCTCTGAGACCTGCCTGCGAGGAAAGATCAAAACCATTCAAGGACTGTACCTGACAGTCCACAAAGGAACCACAGGGTTTCCAAAAGCACCCCATGGTTCACAGTGTCAAAGGCTGTTGAGAGATCAAGAAGGACCAAGATGGTATGAGCCTTTCAGTCTCTCGCCATTAGGAGGTCATTAAGTACCCGAACAAGAGCAGTTTCAGTGCTATGTCTCTTCCTAAAACCATATCCTGTTCCTGTAAGGGGAAGGGGACTGCAGTTCCAGGTGATCTGTCATCCAAAGCAATTGGCATCAACCCACTTTTTGAGGCATTGTCCCAAGTGGGGATTTGTGACATATATGATTTTGTAGAACATGATGATGCATCGCCCACTGGACTTAGTGCAGCACAGAGAATGGTTGAGTCATATTTGTCTGAAAACAGGCATCTGTCAATAACTGATGATCCTCTTTTATACTGGAGTGGAAACTGGCAGTGGCAGCATGAACCGGCCTACCACTGACGTAGATGATGACACAATGGAGAAAGAATTTCCCAGTGGTCAGACTTCAGACATAGATAACTGTGAGGGCAGCTTTCTTACTGAGGATGATGATGAGGTTAATGCTGGCAGGTTTTAACTTAAGTTTTTAAAAGGCTGTCACATTTCTTGTATGATATATATTTTTTTTTCATAAGGTTAAATGAGTGTCCCACTTAGAGTGACTCAAATTCAATATGTCACATTACATTTGTAACAGAGAGCACAATATATCCTGGCCCCTGGACCACCACCATAAGACCACTGTTAGTCACTGCCACCACAGGGAATGACTTTGTGTGCCCCCCAGACCACCACCATAAGACCGCTGTTAGCCACTGCCACCACAGGGAATGACTTTGTGTGCCCCCTGGACCACCACCATAAAACCGTTGTTAGCCACTGCCACCAGAGGGAATGACTTTGTGTGCCCCCGGACCACCACCATAAGACCGCTGTTAGCCACTGCCACCAGAGGGAATGACTTTGTATACCCCCCTGGACCACCACCATAAGACCGCTGTTAGCCACTGCCACCACCACCAGAGGAATGGAAGATGTCAGAGGGAATGTCATCATGTGCTGCAGGTATGACCACCAGCACCCAGTTGTAATCTGCTGATTGCAGTGGGACAGCTTGCTATCTGTGTTAATCTAGATACCCGTGGAACAGCCACAGCTTAAACATAATGTGTTACTGCTGCAATCAAGTTGTAATAAGTCCTTTATTTCTTTTTTTAGGAATCTTCCAGATGCTTTGTTGCATCATAGTTGCCTTATCCAAAGAAGTTCTTCAGCATCAGGCCCCCCCACCGGGCTGGGGAAGACATGCAACACGCAGAAGTCATTTCAATTGATGACCATGACCATCATTACCAACCAGACTCGAGAAGGATGCAGATGAAATCTGTGAAGAAGTAACCAAATAAGAAACCATTAATGAGACCTACCTGCAAATATGCTTCCCCCAAAAACAAAAATACTTACCTTCATTGGCTTGAGAGTATTCCCTTTCCAATTTCAATGCAAAACATTCTCATCAAGCACTGGAATGTGCAAACCAACAGTATCTGTGACCTGTGATACAAAACAATAGAATGAGTACATGTCTATATATGTCAACCCCCCACCTAGGGGAAAAAGATATACATATATATATCAACTTACCAAGGCTATTATTAGTGTACACACAAAGGGTACCCTTCCATCCGGGTGAGGTGATCGCATTGCATTTGCAGGAATCGCAGCACACTTTGGACCAGCAACAGTTCTCTCACGGTCATCATTTCTGATGAACACTGAATGGATTCATGTCATGTTATCCCTCTTTCACACAGTTTGGCAAGACACTGTGCATCATGAGTACATCATCATCACAGAGTATGTAAACATTCTGGACACAAGACAGATGCGTTTTGCATTACAACGTAAAGAAACAACACTTGGCAATTTTCTGGACACAAGGAAATGCATTTTGGGGATGCATAAAAATTCTGGAGACTCTGTGTGACCACTGCGTGCATGACTGACTGTGCAATAAATTCTGGGCAACTTTGCATGTGGTGTAATGCTCCCATTTCACTTCCTCAGCACTTGACAATTTTCTGGACACAAGGCAGATGCATTGTGGGGATGCAGAAAAATTCTGGGGACTCTGTGTGACCACTGTGCACATGACTGACTGTGCAATAAATTCTGGGGGACTTTGTGTGTGGTGTAACGCTCCCATTTCACTTCCTCAGCACTTGGCAATTTTCTGAACACAAGACAGATGCATTTTGAGTGTTGTGATTGTGAACACATAATGTCATACTTAATTGATAAATTAAAGCAGCAGTGCAACAATGTGCTGAAAATTTTGACCTATACTTTTTTATGCTATTTTACATTGCCAGCCACTAGTTACCTTGTTGCTTGATATGATACTTCTTCACAATTTGTCTCGCTTTACTATTTTTTCATGTCTAAAAAGGAGCACACTTAATATGGCTCTGACCAAAGTTTTCATCACTGTTTGCAGCTGTTTCTGAATAAATATTGTTCTGTGAGGTCATAAAACACTGCCTGCTGCATAATTGTTAATTTTACAACAGAAGTAATATATAACAGCTGATGGAGAAAAACAGCGGAAAATACTGACGAAAACCTGGTCTTCACCATATTAAAAAGAGTGCTCCTTTTATTATTTCAGACATGGAAAAAAGTACTAAAGCAGACTCAAATACTGGAAAGAATAGTATCATACAAGTCAGGATGTAAGTAAAGTGGCAAAGTAAAGTAGCATAAACAAGTATAGGTCAAAACAGGTTGTTCCACTGCTGTTGCTTTTAAAGAGATTCACCCGTTATATGGTTATAGCATTTGAATATAAGGGTGCTCTGGCCCTCCAGGGGAATTTTTGTTGTTCATGTTCTGAGGGAATATTTTCTGGCAACACCTTTGTAATTTCAGGTCATTAGGTCTGGAGATTTCACCTGAAGAGCCTGCCCGTTGCACTAGCAATATTATGACATGATGCGTGGGAGCGGGAGCTGTTCCATTATAGTGATATTGTGGCTTGAATGTTTTTATAGTTATATTTGTTGGGTTTGTGAAAAGTGGGCACGCTTTCAACTGACAAGAGCATTGTTAGTGGAAATGTGCCCACGTTTCACCACAAACAGACCATTATAACATAAAGAAACATTCAGAAAACTGCCAGCCATTTACTATAATGGAGCACACCCCCCGCGCTCTCCCTGGCATCATGACATAACGTTGCTGAGTGCAGTGGTGGAACTTGGGTGGCTCTTCAGAATGGGAAGTCCTCCGGGACCTGGTTTACTGAAATTATGAATGTTTTTGCCAGAAAAGTATTGCACTATGGAATGTAAGGACATGTGGAGCAAGAAAGATTCCCCTGAAGGTAAGGCACCCATATATCGGGTGCAATACTGTAACTTGGTGACTCTCTTTACTGTCTATTTCAAAAAAGAAATATTTCTGGAGCCTCAGTAATGTTTACTTTGTGTCAGGATTCGCAATTTGAAGTGTTTCGCAAAAAGCATGACTGAGCAGTGCGAGTATGTTGTGCTAAACTGCATGTGTGCCATCACTGTTCTTTCCTGTGTGTGCAGACATTGTACAGCTTTGTGCAAACATATATATGGTGTGACTTGTTGCAGTATCTCAAGAATAAAGATAACAAAGAATATATGATGAATATTTTATTTGTACCATCAGCACCAGCGAAGTAAGCGATATGATATTTTTTCAGAGGTATCAGTTCACTGTGCACCTCAGTCACTCACACTGCACACATGACTTTGCCGATATCATAACACAAAAAGACACATGGTCTCCTAAAAGTCATGTGTGCAGTATGTGACTAAGGTGCACTCTGGCCAGACATCTCTGAAAAAGTATCATATCAGTTAGTCCACTGATGATGATGGTGACAATAAAATATGTTATTCTGCTCGCTATTCTTTATACCTTAAACACTGCAACAAGTCAGCAATATATGTTTGCAAGAAGCTGCACAATGTCTGATGGTACACACACACACACACACACACACACACAGGAAACAACACTGGCTGCAGACATGCAATTTAGCACATCATACTTGCACTGCTCACACCAGCTTTTCCACAACCACTCCACAACAGAAAGTAAACATTACTGAGGCACTAGATAATAATAGGGCAATAAGGAGCATGTATGACTGTATGTGTACGTATATATTTAAAGGGGAAGTAGTCAGCAACTGGAGCTCCTGCGACCTGCCCCCTGCAAGGCTTACACTCCGGTTAAGCTTTTTAAGAATGTTGCGGTGTTTTTCTCGTGCTGCAACATACTTTATTTTAATAAAGAAAAGTCAGTCACCCCCGAAGGATGGAGGACGCTATGGGGCTCCATTATGTGTAAATGGAAGGTGTGGCAGAGACACACCATGTGCTTCAATACTTTTGTATTAAAGTGCATGGTGCATCACCATTGCACCTTTACACATAATGGAGCCCCCTTAGCATCCGCCATACTTCCAGATCGCTGACTTTCTTTATTAAAATAAAGTATGTTGTGTTGCAAGAAAAATGCCACAACATACTCAAAAGGCTTAACCGGAGGGTATGCCTTGCATGGGGTGGGACCTTCTGTTGCTGACTGCTTTGTGGCATTGTGGCGGGGTCCACTGGTGTGGGGAGGAAACCAGGTAATGGTGGTGGTGAGGGTGGTGCTGGTGGCAGTGGTGGGGGTAGTGGTGGAGCAGCTGCTGCTGTGGCCCTCTTCCTGCTGCGGTGATGCACAGCAGCAGCACCCTCTGCCACTGCCACAGATGGGCCAGCAGGTGGAGACCTGGCCATTAGGTGGCAGCCTGCCACTCCACCTTGTGGTGGTTCAGCATATGTGTCCGCTGGACCCAGTCCCCAGATGTTTTCCCTGGGGGCCATGGCGCACCTGCACACAACAAAGCAGACACACCACAATGCTCCTGCCCCCCTGGCACAGTTGAAAAACTGCCAAACTGTGGAGCTGCAGGGGGGACCAGGCACAGGAGGATCAGATGTAGTGCTGGCAACACTGTCACGCACCTGGGGCTCCACCTGCTGCTGTGGAGTGGGAGGTGGTGCTGCTGGAGCTCCTGCAGCTGCTACTGGTGGTGGTGGTGGTGGACTTGGTGGATGTAGCGGTGGCACTGGTGGATATAGCGGTGCTGCTGCTTCTGGAGGTGGGGAGGCAGGATCAAACAGTCTGAAGTAGTCCAATGACACCCAGCTATGATGACCCCCACACGTCCGCACTCCCCTCTGGCCATGGGCCACAGACTGTCCCTGGTCCATCACACAAAACAGTCCTTCCCTTCCCTTTCCACTCCGATGTGACACGCGATGAGCATCTTCACACACACTCACAGTCTCGCACATACGCACACACACAGTCACACACAGACACACACACACAAAACAAAACTTATAAAACAAAGAAATCAGTCACCAAAAAGAACTGACAAAACAGTACAACAAAAACTGAAGAATCAGCTTTTAAAAAAGCTTTTGGGTTTTCTGAAATTTGCTTGAGAAAGAAACAAATAACAAACTCTCCTCTCCTACACAAAATGCTTCCTGCTTCTACCTCTGCAAAGGAGAAACTGAAAGTATCTGATTGTGTGACTAATTTCATCTGATTATATGACTAATTTCCTTCCTGCCTGGCTAAAGCAAGTGACTTACAGTACTGTCAGCCATGTGATGTGTGTGGGGGAGCTGCCTAAAGTGCCTATATTGTTGTCATTCCACCTTACTTTGGGTTAAGGCAGAATAGCAATGCAAAGTCATAATAACAAGGCAAAGTGAGCACTTCTCAATGGCCACTTCGAGTAGCATTATGATAATGTGAAGTGGCCACTTTGCGTTCACTTCACCTGCGGATTTTAAACTCACTGCATCTCTAGTCACCGCACTGAGGGCTTGCTCAGTCTGTCTCTACCTTCCCCCCCATCTCTAGTCCTCTCCGAATTTCTCACAAGTTGTGCTTGTGACTCCAGTGAATATGGGAGGCAGTCCTACCTTTTTGTTGTTTGCAGAGTTCAGTGAACGGAAGGGTTTTATTGAAGATACAATGAAAAGAAAAACAGTATTGTCAAAGGAACAAAGCAAATTCATTGTGGTAAGCAAGAGACCTGTCGCCATGTTTTCAGTAGTGTTCTGCCCACCTACAGACAAAAACTGGCAAATCAGGAGATGCGGTTTGTAAAAATGTCACGACATTCACAAAAATGTTGGTGGGGCTGCGTGAGATAATTCTGCGCTTACATTCTTCAGTTTCTCTAATAATACTATTGTTCAGAGCTCTAAACAATAGTATTATGGGCTCTGAACGATAGTATTATTGCTTTAAAAACAATGGTATTATCAGTTTCAGGGTGTTACTATTACAGGGAATTTTTTGCATGCTTTAGTACAGTATTATTTTCAAAATCCATATATTACAAATGCAGTAATGCACAGTTTTCTTTGTGAAAAGTTATTATGCTGAAAACATTAAGCCATATTATGTTGTGCTTCACCTGATGTTTAATGCAAAACTGTACTATTTCCTCTCACAGGCTTGCACAGCCACGTCACAAACTGTTATACTTTTTACTTGGACATATGTGGTCATAATAAAATAAAGTAGCCAAAGTGATATTTGTATATATCACACCTTAAGTGACACTTACTAGAAGTCAAAGAACCTCTGTGCATAAACACTGAGGCAAGGGTTACCCCAAAGGGCATTTGGCTGGGAAGCCAAGTTTCAAGAAAATACAAAATCACACATGCCCCCACAATGCAAAGCACCATGGGCTGCATATGCAAATCACCACAGAATGTTATGCTGGTCCAACTTTAAGCAGAATTGCATGGTGCCGAAAGGCCTCTCACACAGTTTGCAAAGGGTGCTAACAGAAGACATAGACACGTGTTTCATCCTACCAGGACTCATCAGTATGCCTCATCTGTTTGACACCCCAGTGGAATGGACCAGCTACCCCTAAGGCAGTGTGCCTGGGATATATTGTGGTGAACCCATTAAAATAAAAAACTATTTAAAAGACAAAGAACCTCTGTGCATAAACACTGAGGCAAGGGTTACCCCAAAGGGCATTTGGCTGGGAAGCCAAGTTTCAAGAAAACAACACACATGCCCCTCATTGTAAGCACTGATTCTGCATATGGGAAACAGAGTCAAAGAGGTCTGGCCTTGCAGAATTGCATGGTGTCGAAAAGCCTCACACAGCTTGCAGGGGTCTCATTAGGACTGTCAGTGAGCACCATCTGTTTGACACTGGTGATTAGTTACTTACAGTAGTGTGCCTCAGATATACAGAACCTATTGCAACAAAACTATTTAAAGAGCCAAAGAGTTTGCAGACAACACGAGGGCTCAGCAGAGTTTGGCTGAAGACAGTTTCCGCAACAAAACACACATGCCCTGTCAATGCAAAGCACCAGGCTGCATATGCAAATCACCACAGAATGTTATGCTGGTCCAACTTTAAGCAGAATTGCATGGTGCTGAAAGGCCTCTCAACAGTTTGCAAAGGTGCTAACAGAAGACATAGACACGTGTTTCAGTCCTACCAGGACTCATCAGTATGCCTCATCTGTTTGACACCCCAGTGGAATGGACCAGCTACCCCCAGCCATTCTGCTTAAAGTTGGACCAGCATAACATTCTGTGGTGATTTACATGCAGCCCATGGTGCTTGCATTGTGGGGCATGTGTGATTTTGTATTTTCTTGAAACTTGGCTTCCCAGCCAAATGCCCTTTGGGTAACCCTTGCCTCAGTGTTTATGCACAGAGGTTCTTTGTCTTTTAAATAGTTTTTATTTTAATGGGTTCACCACAATATATCCCAGGCACACTGCCTTAGGGGTAGCTGGTCCATTCCACTGGGGGTGTCAAACAGATGAGGCATACTGATGAGTCCTGGTAGGATGAAACACGTGTCTATGTCTTCTGTTAGCACCCTTTGAAAACTGTGTGAGAGGCCGTTCGGCACCATGCAATTCTGCTTAAAGTTGGACCAGCATAACATTCTGTGGTGATTTGCATATGCAGCCCATGGTGCTTTGTATTGTGGGGGCATGTGTGATTTTGTACTTACTAGAAGTGATGTATACTCTCTTTCAACAGGCAGAAATGTGACAGTCTCCTGGTAGTCTAACTTTTAAAATCATAGGTTGTTATGTCCAAAAATACGTTAATATTTGCAATGTTCTACTGTAGTGGGAGGTGTAGTGCTTTCTCAATATTTATGTTTTGTCCACTCAAACTGTTTTACTAACAATAAAGTTTTTTCTTTATTTCATATTGAATTCCAAAGCATCTACATGACTGCTATTTATTAGCATTAACTCACCATCCTCTGCAGCGCTCAAAGTATAGTGACAGCCCACTCACTAGTCCGCCTTGGGCAGTAGTGGCATGGCCCCTGTCTAGCACCCACCTTGATGTTGACAGACACACTCAATGGCCAGTGATAGGGGCTGTGAGGCATGCAACTGAACAAATGTAATAAGAGTGAGGTACACAGTAAATGCAATTTGATACACAAGAGTTTTCATTGGGGGAGATAAACAGGCTTTGGATGGAGAAAGGAAGTGGCTAAATGCAAACAAGGAGTACAGTATATGCCAAACAGAATCCCACCACTCCCTGGTGATTACCTAGTCTCTACTTTTATGCCCCAGTGGTGCACCAGTTACCTCACAGTCCCTTAGGAGCTCTGACACAGTCTATCATTATACACACAATTGCAGGTTTATAGTGGAACTTATGGTAGTGTAAAGATGTTGGGGTTGGAGATACCAAATAGAATACTTGCATTAACATATATAATTGATCCAAGCTTTATGTAAACGACATCTCTCTCTCTCTCTGGGTTTGGCAGAAGCAGGCTGAGCTAAGGTTACAGCAGACGCAATGCAATTCCATGTGGTGAGGGGTGTGGGCTATGCTTGTCTCCGATGTCCCAGTCCTCTTCACTGCATGAGGCGAGTTTCCTTCTCCTACCCTGAAAGGCTGGCATTCATTCAGGGCCTCTGATTTCTTAGACACTCTGTCAGGAAAAGTCCTGGCTGTAACAGAAAAAGCAGTAGCTTACTACTCTCCAGAGTCTAGCGCCGCTCCAAGGCACCCAATATGCTCCAGATATACTGTACCAGAGCTGAAGCAAGGCTAGTCTGCTGCAAGGCACCCAAAGTCCTGTACAGATACTTTTGTAGTGATTGGTTTTTGAACAAAAATCCCTTTGGAAATATTTTGGACATGTTTTGTTTAACCAACTAGCTACAGATTGAAACACATGCACACACACACACACACACACACACGCACACACACATCTGTCTCCACCTTTATCCAAACCAAATCAGATGTGAACTCGTATGCTCCTTTGTCTACATAAATCCGGGGAATTATTTTATATAGTCAGTTATGATAACCTCCCTCTTTCTCAGTGGCTGTCAGTTTTATGGGCAAAACATCCAAAGAGAGAGCACAGTAAATTGAGATACAGTAGATTTCAGCTTACAGCTCTCCAAAGATAAGCTAAGGATCAACTGCTTCTCCCAAGCTGCATGCACTTTCCTATGACCCCCATCTAGCAATCCTGAGGCCAGAAACACAACAAACAAACAAAAAAATGTCTATGAACTTTGTTCTTCATATGCTTTTAAAAGTTGATTCCATTCCTCAGTGTGGCTTCTGGTTATCAGGAACCCCACCTCCTAATCCCTGCTGCCATCCAGTGGAGCCTGGGGGGTCCGTCAGTGGCAGAGAAGAATTGTGTAGTAGGGGTATGTGAGTAATGAATAGTATGTCCCAAATACTAATCTATTCAGTATTCAGGAAGAAAAGGGAATAATAGGCACCTTTCATGTTGTCTGGCTTCAATAGAGTTACTTAAGGAACTAAAAGAAAAGTAGTTTTCCTCCACTCATCTCCCCTTTTCCTATGAACCCAAGAGAGTGGTACAGATAATGTATTACATTGACAGTTCCTGGTACCCTGTCAGGAGCCAACAGCATCTTTTAAAATGAACCCTCCCCTTGCTTGATTCCCAGCTCTGACAATTTCAGTTCCCCTTAACTGAATACTTTGATTAGGAGGGGTTAGTGGCTCCAGCATCCTAGTCTGCTGGCACTGCAGTGTTACTTGTAGTAGAAGTGTGTGTCCCTCCCAGTGGTATGAGTCCCACATGTTGGCCACCATTAGTACAATAAACAAAGCACTCCATGGGCTTTTTATGGATGAACAGAGGAACCAGGCCTTGTCAGAGGAGTGAGCATCAACTTGATGGCACGTGATCATGAGGGAGGGGTGGGGCAGTTGTTATGGTGATACTATGCAGGAATGGTTGCAGTATAGCATCACTATAACAATATACCACCTCTCTTAAATGATCCCATGCCCCCTTGCTAATGGTGACCCTCCCTCCCTCCTCTGACCAGGCTTGGTTCTTCTGTTTATCCTTAAAAAGCAAGCAGTACTGTTGTTATAATGTTTGCCATAATATGGGACTCTTACAACTGAGATGGACACTACTACTACAAAAAGCACTGTAGCACTGGTAGACTGAGAGGGCACAGCAGGAGGAGGTGATGAACAACTATCCTGGAGTGGAGAGGTACTGGTGCCACTAACCATCTGGAGGTGCTCAAATAACGCATCTGGAGGTGCTCATATTAGAAAAAAACATAATAGAAAGAAAGTGGAGTCAGGCTAAGGTGTGAGTGAATTTGAAAAGATGCTGTCAAATCCTGACAGGCTGCCAGGAGCCACCAATTTAATTATTTAATTCTGGCACCTTTTCTGGGACATTGGGGAAGGGGGAGGTGGGCAGGAACTGATTGGAAGATGCTCGGATGGTGTCCATGAGATTAGCCCTGCCCAACAGGTAAGGAGACACAGTAATTTTAGGTTTTTTGTTTTTCTCCTCCAACACAAACAGCCAAATAATGGAATATGAATACCAGATACCGAATATTTGAAGACCCAAATATAATATTCACTCCGAATATTCAAAATAAGATATTCACCCACCCCTACTGTCAAGCACTCCTAAAGTTATGCTCTGGTGGTATAGCAGATGTCAACTGTCGCAGCAGTGTGACAGCAATAAGAGCCACTGAAGAAATAATGCCAACTTCCTATGCTTCAGAGAAAATGTATGCATGACCTCTCTTGCTAAAAATAGCCCAACCCAAAAGTTATTCTTTCAGGTTCTTTTTATCTTTTATTCAAACAACATGGCCCCACTGTTGTGCCATATTTGGCTTCTTCTGGGGAACTGCAATCAATTGATAAATCACATTTTTAATATACATTTTAATTACTTTTTATCAATCATTTCACATATGAAAAAATATATCTATTATTGCTCCTGACTTCTCATAACAATCACTGTGAGCTTCCTATAACATACATTTCAATTATATTTTTTGCATTTATGTTCACTTTATAGTAACATTCAGATTTGCTGGTTAGTTCCACTAGCTTACAGTGTTCAATTGTGCCCAAAAGGCTACCTACTTTTTTATCCCAGCTTCTGCCTCTATGGCTGCCACATGCCTAGTTTTCTTTCTTGTGTCACCTTGTGTTGAAACATATTACAGAAGTAAAGTCATTCCCTGCAATGTGTTTTCTTTTACTTCAAGTACTATAACTCTATACATTAACACATTTCTTACTGTAACATGCACCATATTCTCTTCTCTGACATGTTGTTCTACCAAAATACTCCATTTTACTATTTACTCAGAAATCTCCTTGCATTTCATACATCTGTGCTCTTTACTTATCTCTATTGCATGATTTTCTGATCCTCCGCCTATTTTTTACTCTTCCATATGTATACTTTCAGCTTATTTTTTATTCTTGACCCTATCGATGAATCAAGATTTTAGCCTATATTTCTAAAGGCCCTCCTTCTTCCGCCTTTTAGAATACAGTTTCTTCTATTATTACAATATAGACAATGTCCCTTTAAGAAAAAAATCATTAAGTTCTTACTTCAGAATGTTTGTTTGTGCTTTTCAGAAACTGATATCCTATGCCTTTCGGTTTATTTTCTTTAGTCCGGTGACATAAAAACAACAAAAAAGTGGTTATCAACTGTTTTCTTGATCCAATTGTACTTTTTACGTTTCTAAATTGTTTTAAGTGCTTGCTTACTTTCACCGCCCTTCCTGATACACTCTGTTGGTATTAATTATATAATGGCATCTGTTAGAGGAAAACATTCACTTTAAAATATTGTACATAGTTATCTGCTGTTTAACATTTGCTTAGTTCTTTTCAAAATACTGCCCTGATAACAATGCTTAAACCTCTAACTTCTGTTGTGTTCTGCTTCCTGGTTCCTACTGAAGTGGCAGCAAGAGAACTTCCTTTGCCTCCCAATGCCAACTGCCAATCCAGGGGTCAGGTGAGCAGTGTCCAGTTTGGCAATGGATGATAAAGTCCATGGGCAGAACTGCATAAACTAGAAAAGCAGCGGCAAAGTCTGATGCTCCCCGCACTTACTGCTATAGTTCATGGAGCTAGGAGAGGGAAGCAAGCATGCAGCTCACAGGTTGCATTGTTGAATGAACTCCCTGCACTAAAGAGAGAAGCTGGCAGTACTCCAGCGCTGCCTTGGCCTCTCCTTCTGTGGCTACAGTCTGGGACAGGATGAAGGGTGAAGAGCTCTTTGGTGGAGGTTTGTTGTTTATTTGGAGGTAGGTTGATACATGCTAGTGGATGTGCAGATCGAGATAGCACATGGGGGAGCAATCGGACTGTTCTAACTAAAATATAAAATAAAAAAATGCTAAAATGTAGATTTACTCCACTTATACAGTATGTTATCTTCTACTTGGAGTATTTAACAGAGTAAAGGAAGAGATGAACAAAGGAGTTAGAGGTTGAGCAGGTGGGGCTCACTTACAAAAAATGGCTGCACGGTTAAATTGTGAAATTTCTAAAGCATGGCACTGGTATCTTTTTAAGTTGTTCATCCTGGTTGGTACGATTTGTTTTTTCCCTTTAGTTGTGCTGCCCCAACACAGTGGTCCTTGTCAATCAGGACATGGGTTTCCCTTCACAACTTATAAGTTAATGAAATGTGCCTAAAGTTATGTGTTTTTAAAGTCCCCCCTGTGATGCAAGGGGCTCATTTATGATCTAGTGACCCTGGTACATGTGTCTATGACCTGGAGGCCTGACTACTATAACATTCTCTACCTACTGTAGGGCTATTGAAAGTTTACTATGCCACCTACAGCTGATGTACAATGCTGCAGCCAGGCTGATCTGTCCTCATACACAAAACATATTGGGCGCTAAGCACTATGCCAATGCATCGCGTAAACTGGGCGCGTTGACATAGCTATGTCTGAATGCCATGTAGGGGAGGTCGCACAGCATTCATGATTGGGGTGTGCAGTTGACATGTGCCCAGTCCCTTGGGTGTGTGAACAGCAATGCATCGCGGGCAGGTGGGAGGGCTTGCTGGGGGCATGCCAGAAGTACATGCCATGCACCATGGTGAGTAGCACTGTACACCAGGGCATGTATGGGCAGGCAGGTACTCCAGGAAAAACCCTGCTGTCAGTGCCCCTACATGCCCAGCTCCTGCGCACACCAAACAGAAACTGGCTCACGAACAGCAGGCATTGCCCCCCCCACACAGCTGTGAAAGAATCTGACCCCAAATCCACTGGCTGAGACCCCCTCACCCTATATGGTGATTACCACCCCACTGCAGCCCACCACCCTAGCACTGACAACCCCCTATCTGTACCTACAGGAGTGGCACTGGGTGCCTGACGGCCAGTGGCACAGCCATCCACACACCTCCATGGCCACTGGCCATCTGGCCTATGCGGGCACACCATGGAGTTGTGTGAAGGGCTGTACCGATGGCCATTGGGCACCAGGTACCACTCCTGCAGGTACGGGTAGGGTGTTGTGGGGGGGCACCATGGATCACAGGTGTAAGGTTGGGGTGCAATGTTTGGTGTCACCTGCGTGGGGTAGCAGGCACACTGCATTGTGGTGAGTGCATTGAGGGGGCACCTTGCTACATGAGAGCCGGGGTGACATGGGCTGGGGAAGGTGGTGTGGGTGGCCCCCGTGCACTGAGAGCATTGCTGTTGTTCGGGAGCCTGATGGGAGATTGCTTTGCAGGTCTGGGTGTCAGCGGGTGCAGTTCATACACCTGGACCTGTGTCAAGCTGCGCAGGTGTTCCACTGAGGACCCAGGGCAGGCATTCGATTGGTTGCCCGGTTGGGTCTGCTGTGCCTCCCATGGCCACTTTGCATGGTCCTGCGTGCTGGGGGAGTGGGGCCATGTACAGGTGGTGTCCAGTAAGGAATCCAGCTGGTGTGCACCTGTCGGCAGGTGCAAAGCTGCGTGGGTGGGTTATGCACCTCTGGCACATGTAACCCGCCCATTTGTAGGATAGGGTGGGGCACCACCTTTAAGATCAGGTTGATAATACTCAAGGCCTTACATGGATTGGACTGGGCTGTCTTAAAGCCTTATGGCCTGGAATACACCTGATTGCTGGCTTCATTACACCAAGGAAGTCTTTTAGACTGCCCTGAGAAAACAGAGGAAACAATCTAGCATTAAGATAGTCTCAGTGGTGACACATCTCATATAAAACTTCTTGCCTGGCCATTTTAGCAGTGCCTTCTTAGTGGAGGTGTTTAAAAGGGTCTGGAAAGCTATCTTTTTGCATTAGCATTTGACATGAACAGCTCACATAGTTTTCACCGCAGAGTTTTAAAGGATATTCATTGTTGTTTGTATACATTATGTTTATTTATGGTTTTATGTTTGGGTTGTTCAGCACTTAACCCCTGTGAAATGGGTGCTTTTGCAAAATAAAATGCCTTGCCTCATAATTACATTAAAATAAAAACAATTGATGTTGACTGGTTATGAAAACAACACATCCTCCACATTATCCTCCTTCCCACATCATGTAGCATGTATCATGTATCATAGTTTACTTATCATGCATCACTGCACAATGTGAGTGACACCGCCTTCTTTACTACACACTTTTAGCTGATGGTGCATTAGACTAGTATCCATCACTGTAGGAGGTGCTTACACTATTAGTTCACCAAGTCATTGCAGTAACAGCAGCATGCAATACTCGTGAAAGAAGTGGCAGATGTGCTTCTTTTATGACTTGCAGACAATTTTGAAAACATTAGATTGGACATGCAGTTTGGTATGTCAACTAGAGATGCAACAAAGTTTTTCTTCGCCAGCGAATTATCCGCAAAGTCACCAAATTCTCCTGCTTGGATTAATTTGCGAACTTGTCCTCTTAAGTGATAATTTGCCATTTGTAACTTCGCCTTACTTTTGGGGGTTTTTAAGTGCAAATTGCACTTAAGAAACCCCAAAACAAGTAGAAGTTACAAATTCAAATTCCCAAAACTCCTGGTGTCTAGTGCACCCCCCCACCACCACCCAATCGCTGGCCAGATATATATGTTAAATCCCTGGTGTCTAGTGGTCCCCTTCCCCAACAATCATCATTTACTGGTTAAAATATAAAACATATAGATTAAATCCCTGGTGTCTATCAGGGGTGTAGCCAGAAATTTCTGTTTTGTACACAATCTCCAACAATTACACCCTCCCATAAAAAAAAATGCACACATCCTCTCCAAACGGTACCCCCTTCCAAACAAGTTAGAGTGATGTCAGATGATTCCTCTAATCTCTAAAGAGGCTATACGTGTATCTGTCTCCTAAACAACAGAAGTGTAAACAGAGACACTCCTCAGTGGCCTACGCTAACCCAAATACTACAGATTAGAATGAAAATGTTAACAGGAAGGTATATGGTTTGTGACAGGTACTCAACAAAACTGTACACAAATGTGTACTGTGAGTATGCCTGCCTACACCCTTGGTTTCTATTGGTCATCCCACTCCCCCATCCCTGATCAACAGTCGCTGGTCAAAATGTAAAATATATACAGTAGTTTAAATCCCTGATGTCTAGTGGTCCCCCCACACTCCACTGATCGCTGGTCAAAATACAAAATATATAGTATAAGTGCCTAATGGTCCCCCTTCCTCACTGATTGCCAATCACTGGTCAAAATATAAAATAAATATTTAAATCCATGGTGTCTAGTGGTTCCCCCCATGCCTATCACCAATGAAATCCCTGGTGTCTAGTGGACCCCCCAACCCATCAGGTAGTGTCCCACCACCCCACCACCCCCAACGGGACCCTGAGCGGGTGACCAGCATAACCCTCCACTCACCACCATGGCTGGCTGCCCAACTGACACTGGAATGAATGAGCACACACTTGTACAAGCACGCACTCATTCATTTCAGCATCAGTCAAGTGGCCAGCCATGGTAGAGAGGGAAAGGATGTGCTGGTAACCCACTCGGTGTCGGGGTCAGGGAAGCAGGATGGTAGAGCACTACCTGAGGGGGTAGAGGGGTGGTGGGTCCACTAGACACCAGGGATTTCATTGGTGAATTTTTTTTTTTACATTGGGACCAGGGGCTGGTGATTGGTCGGGTGGGGGGGGGATACTAGACACCAGGGATTTAAAATATTTATTTTACATTTTGACCAGAGATCAGCAGGGGTCAGGGACCACTAGACACCACGGCCCGGATATTCAGACTGCACTAGGCTGTGGCGCAAGCCTGCGCACAGCATAACTTGGCTGCTCAGGGGCGTTGACTGGGTGATATTCAACGGAGCTGCGCCATGGCACAGCATCGTTGAATATCGCACCCTGGCCACCCGCAGTGCTCATGGCACAGTGGTACTGCGCCAGTGCAAGTGGCCAGAATGCAGCATGGGAATGCGCTAGCGCAAGTTCAGTTGTGCTATGTGCAACAACTGCAATATTCAAAAGTGCACATGCAAATGGGGCCATAATGTATGCAAGGTGCAAATGGGACCATTTGCATGTCATTATGGCCCCATTTGCATGCAGGTGCTCTGACCCCCAGTGAATTGTGCCTGGTGCCCTGCCAGGCAGCAGCCATCGGGGACCGATGCCCCCTGCACAGAGCGGCAATGCGCCCCTCTGCCCGATCGCGGGCACCTGTAGATTTAAAAAACGTCCAATATCCCTGGTGGTCCAGTGGACTGCTTGCAGCCCGATCACAGTCATCTGAGTAAATATATAAGTCCAATATCCCTGGTGGTCCAGTGGACTGCTCGCAGCCCAATCGTGGGCATCTGTGTAAATGTATAAGTCCAATATCCCTGATGGTCCAGTGGACCGCTCGCAGCCCAATCGCCGACATCTGTGTAAAAATGTAAGTCCAATATCCCTGGTGGTCCAGTGGTACCACCCTCCCCAACCAACCACTAAGCCCCACCTCCCACTCCCCCCCAGTCAGTGGTGGGTGGCAGCACCCCACCCGCCTGCTGCCCTGCCGCCTGCCGACTGACAGTGTATGGTAGGGCTGTACGCCCATTGGTCCACAGCATGAGCCAATGGGCATGCAGCCCATACCGTACTACACAGTCCAGATGATCCATTCACATATCTTCATGTCACAGCTGAGGATTTTGGATTGTTAGCATTTTTCAAACTAAACTTACAAAGGATCTGTCCTGTCTGCTGGCGCAGCGGTAGCGCTACTGCTTGTGGCGCCGATGACCAGAGATTGGGATCAACCTCAGGAATTGGAGTGTTGGTTGGGGGGAGGAAGATCCAGCATCTGCAGAACCACTCTTCTCCTCTGGGAGGGAGGGTGGGCAGAGCCAGCACTGGCAGAAGCTGGGGAAACGGCAGCTCAGTGCCACACTAGAAGGAGGATGTGGCAGACGTTGGTGCACGTTGTGCAGGAGTGCATGGCATGCACCATGATATCACTGCACATCATATCCTTGGGGGCCAAAAAAAAGCAGGAAAATGCTGGTGTCAGGATGACAAGGAGCACCTGCAGGCCCCGCACCCGACCAGTAGAGCATGCTGCCGGAACTGGATCCATTGTGCGGAGGGCCTTGGGGGACACTACTGATCTTGCTGGGAGGTGGGGGGGGGGCAAGCCCTGGGTGAACATGAGAGCAGGTAAGTTCCGGCAGATGGCTAGGTGATGGGGCTGGGGGCAGTCCTCTGAACGAGGGCCGCCCGGGCAAGGAGAATAAAAAAAATCTTACAAAAGATCAGCTTTAACTATTCATTTAAATATTCACATGTCCAGCAAGTGGAATCTGCAATAATTCCTACCTCTACACCTCTCTGTGGCATGTCTACCCAGTCTCCACCCACTAGCACTAGCACCACAATTGGGGTGACCACCCCCAGTCATACTGAAGCAACTCCTCCTCTGGATGTCATTTACAATAACTTTCACATTGTCATCACCAACCAACTCAATTCATGTCACTGAGAAAACTGGGCATGCAGAGTCAGCATCAGTTAAAGAAGAGCTGTCACAGGCAGTGAATTGCCCTACTTTTAATGTTGTTTCACTTCTTTCTCTAAATTTTGCATTAGCTCTTTTTTTTTGTTATAAGGGGTTATTGTTATAGAATCTGAAAAAAAGGGCCACAGAGATTATACAGTAGTAATTGCCACAAAGGCAAAATAGAGACACGAGGAGGGTGTATGCCTTGATGAGAGCAGTGAATAGCAGATATTGCTGTAGCTCACCCTGGGTCATGGTGGTGTTAGAGGGTTTTACCTACTCTGTCACACCACCACAACCAGTAATCCACAGACAACAGCCAATGTATGCGAACACTAGTTGCAACAAGTCATTTATAGTAATTATTGTTCATTCCTGACCTAAAGGCTTTTTAACCCCCCCTCCCCACACTCTTTTTATAGTCCACTTTACGCGGTGCTTGGGTGGGAAAAGTGCGGATTTCCAAATTCCGTGGAATTTTACATTCTTTCACCTGTGGCGGAATTCCGAATTTTCACCAAATAACTGCGGATTTCCACCTAATACTGCAGCATTTAATTACGAACTGCAGACTTTTCACATGACATGCAGAAATAAAGTCTCTTGCTTAGTATTTCACCATATGTCATGTAATTATCCTTGGTTTGGATTACTTCTGTGGGTTTTTTCCCCACAGTTTAATACATTAACCTGCATTTCTTACATTTATTCCGCAGTTTTTCAGCAGAATTTTGGCGAAAGTTGGCGAAATCATTTCCGAACTTTCGTGGAAGCGAAAATCTGACTTTCGATGAAATTCTGCCGGTGGAATTTTTTTTCTGCACACCCCTAACTGGTGCCCATTACATCACTGGGAGCCAAAATGGTCTGGCTAAATCCTTGATGCTGAACCAGATTTATTTGTCCCAACTTGAAGCTGAACTGAAGTTGCCAATGGCTCACTTCTCTTACCCCAGTAGGCTGATTTGTTCTAGTATACCTACATTTTCAAAATTTCCCACTGCAATTATATAGTAAAAACTTAGTTAATTTATTGTTGGGGTCATATGTATTTGCCTCTGTATTTACCCATATTCCCATCCCCTGTCCTTAGTTCCTCTAGAGCACACTGTGGCACCCAGCCATGGTTATGGGGGCATATATGATATTATCCCTCAGAACCCTACCAAACCACATCCGTAAAATGGCAACAGAGGTGCTGAAAAGTAACACACACCAATGTTTGCAAGGGAGGGGTGGTTTGTCTCTGGGATGTACCTGTTTACCCCTGCCCAATGAGTGACAGACCTAAAGTCACTCCCAAGTCTAGGTCTCTTATGTGGCAGTTCTGGGTGCTGCTACTGAAACACTAGGCCCACATGTATATATATATTTATTTATTTACTTATTTATTTTAATACATGTATTTTCTAATCCTGGTAAGTATCATTCTAGTGTACAGTGACTATAATGCCACACATAACCAAAATCAATGATGATATCATGACAGAAGTACAGTGTGTCTTCTCTTAATACTTCTACCACTGTTTAATCCACTTATCCTTGTTGTCCTCTGTCACAATGGGCCTTATGCACAATGTCTGTGTGTTGCAGAACTGAGTGCATAGGCATGGATACACATGAATGCCACGCAGTGGGGTCCAACAGACCCCCGGCAGCATTCACTAATGGTGAGCAAGTCAGGTACATATTGGACCACCCTGCTGTATAGACAGCAATGCACCAGAGGTGAGAGGGAGGCATGTTGGGGGTGTGCCTGCACTACACGTTGTTCACTAATATGCCTAGTGCTGTGCACCGGGGGGCATAGAAGGGAGCCAGTTATGCCGGAGGGGGACCCTGCCATAATCTTTGTATGTGCACAGTCCCATGCACATGGCCACCCCATCCCCCTTGCCTGGAATGCAACCCCCCAACACATGCCAGACCAGTCCCCGAGTACTGTAAGACACCCACCCACCCCAGCACATACCAGTTTGGTTCCTGTTGTAAGAAGATCAAATCCCTACAACATACACAAGTCCCTACCTCATAGTATGTAAAGCACACGCCCCCAACAGATGACAGCCCTTGCACCGGTAGTGTAAAGTGTAACCCCCACCACCACCACTTGACAGCCCCATCTCTGGTGTATGAAGATCAACCTTCCCAGCACCACATATCAGCCCTGACCCCAACAGTGTGAAGCACCCCCCCACACACTCACAGAGCTGCCCCAGCAACTCTACCCTGACCCCCGATCCCAGTGTCCCCACAGCTATATTGGTGATCAGTGGACCCCCCACTCACCTCTGGCACTGACAACCCCTCCGATCCCATACCTGTCAGTCGGTGCTGTGGCCTGGGATGGCCAGCAGCACAGCCCTCTGCACACCTCCACAGCCTCCAGTCATCCAAGTGATGGTGGGAGTACACTGCCATATATAGGTGATGCACTTCCAGCATCACTTGGATATCTGGCAGCTGTCGAGGTGTGTGGAGGGCTGTGCCACTGGCCATCTGGGGCCACGGCACCAACTGACAGGTATACGGTTAGGGGAGGTGGGGGTTGTCAGTGCCGCGGGTGGGTGGGGGTCCACTGACCATCAATGTAGCTGTAGGGGCACTGGGATTGGGGGTCAGGGTAGAGTTACCAGGGCACCTCTGTGTGTGTAGGGCTTGCTTTACACTATCGGGGTTCAGGCTGACATGTGGTGGTGGGGGGGGCTTTGCTTGTCTCCACCATAGACAGGGCTTTCAGTGGTGGGGAGGGATTGATCTGCACACACCGGGGATGGGGCTGTCAAGTGGTGGTGGTGGGGGGGGATTGATTTGCACACACTGGGGACAGGGCTGTCAAGTGGTGGTGGGAAGGGGTTGTGCTTTACACTACTGGGCCAGGATCTGTAATCTGATGGGGGTGTGTGCTTTACATACTACGAGGATGAGGCTTGCATATGTTGGAGGGGTGGGGTTGCTCTTCTTACAATGGGGACCTGACTGGCATGTGTTCAGGGGTTGAATTCCATACAACAGGGACAGGGCTAATGTTTGAGGGTTGGGGGGCAGTCGGGGCATTGGATGGTGGTGCAACTGGGATGGACACCTGAGCACCGGTTGAGCACAGCCTCAGGGGTGGGTGTCAGCCAGGGGGATCTGTTGAACACAGGAGCATGGCAGCATATGTCTGGGTGCATGCGGGGGGCAATTCACACACCCAGCCCGCACCCTACCATGCAAGTGATCCACTCAGGGACCCAGGATAAGCATCCAATTGGAGGCCCACCTGGGTCTGCTGCTACACCCCTGGCCACCCTGCAGAGTCCTGTGCTCTGTGGGGGCAGAGCCGCAGACAGGTAGTGTCTGTTTGTGCATACAGGCCTGTGTGCACCTGTCCGCGGGTGTGGAGCTATGCAGGCAGGATACACGCCTTTAGCATGTACTTTCCACACCTTAAGGCATAGCCCCCAATATAAGCTGCTTTGACAGAAACATAATCTACTTCTTCGCTATCAAAGTACATGCTGACTAATTCGAATCTGATTGTTTTTTTCTGTCATCACTTTTTACCAAATGCATAATCTTAAGATCTCAAGGAGGTGGTTATTTAATCAGACTCATAGAATGACTGGCAAATAGTGGGTACAGGGTAGTTGGGAAACAAAAAGAGAGGTGTGCTGCGAAATCCACATAACAGGATATTCAAAGAAATGTTGTGACTGCTAGAAACTGCATCTGGTGTGATAAATCTATGCTTATCAAATCTGGAGTCCTTCCAAACTCTGGAGGTTGAGATGTTTGATCATTTCTTTCCAAGTTTGGAAAGCTTAGCCTATGGAATTCCATGATTCTCACATGAATTTCATTGTTATGTCATGAAAAATGATTTGACACCAGACAATTACTCAGCTCTAAATGATGTGTAGCCATCTAAGAGACAAATGGGCTCCCCGGAGAGACAAGCTGTTGCTGGGAATGTGCTGCTGAGGACCACACACCTCCAGTGCATTTTGCTAGTATAGAACTGATAATACAGTGGGAGATGTTATGATTTTGGAGTGTGGTAGCCTCTAAAAGAAAGGAATTTCTTCACAATACTTGAAGACAAAGAAACAGAAATTAATCTTTTTGGGAATATCACTTTTTGACTGAGATTATTATAGTATAAATAATTCTGGACAGCTATAGCTTTATGAATTTGTTTTATGAAAGACAGCTTGGTAAGAATTGTGTTAAGCTTTCTATAATATATTTTATGCACAACATCTTACATACTTCATAGAACTATGAGGTAGATACTGGTAGTGCAAGAAATGTATGCTGAAAAATGGGGTAGTTATTTGGCACTTGGCAACATCCACACACAGACACAGATAGATAGCACGGGGTCATAATGTCAGAAAAATATTATGGCCGGATGTAATCGCACTGCCAATACAGCAATTTATGCCATGCAGCAAACTCTTTTTCTTTGGGGCTCTGCCCCATACTCCCCTTTGTGGGGGCTGCACTCTAGACCCCCACAAAGATTCTTAACTCCGGGGTTCAGGGGTTCACTCAGGAGTGCACAAAGACTTAAAAAAAAATTTCTGGGACCAGAATCAAACCCGATCCCAGACACAGTGCCTGGGTTCCTGCTGCTGAGGCTCTGTCCAGTGAGCCATGGTAGCTGCTTGGCAGAGCTCACTCCCAGCAGAGGTCTTATCCTCTGCCTGGGAGTGTGTGAATGGTGCAATACCACGTACAGCAGTATATGCAGTACTGTACTGTTTGTTGTCCTAGACAGCATTATTATGGGTTAGATATAATGACATACGCTATTAAGCATACGACATTATGACCCAGTAGGACAGATAACCACATACCTCAAACCAGCACACAGGCCCTTACAAACCAGTGTAGCCAAATTATGTGCATCCAAGCAGCAGTATTGCTACATGTGAAACAGAGGCACTTTCTATCTGTGTAGGACATTTTTCACATTCTTCTTAGCAACAGTGGCAGTGCTGCTATCATTTTACTGCAGTCTACAGTATCTGAGGAACAGCCCAAGATATCCTTTCAATCAGCACCCTAGCCAACATATTGATTCCTCTCTTCAGAAGTCATATTAATACTGTAGAGCCTTTAAGAACATTATACAGTTTTGGCTGTACCAAAATGCTGGAGATAAGTTCAGGAATATTAATATCACCATCCCCCTAAGAAGAATTGTACAGTAGAAAAATATTTACAGCTCACGGAACTACAATTTGTAAAACTAGGGCATGTTGATATTTGTTCCTTTTATAGCATCTGAGCAAGAAATGAAGGAAAGCCTACTATAATTTTGTTTCCTCTGGAGGAATATTGCCAGAATCATTGATCGAGATGTTGCAGAGTTTTGTTTCACTGACAAAGATCCATTGAAGTTATGAAATCCACTTTTGCACAAAATGTCATAAATTGCCCACTTTTCCCACTTTGCAGTCAGTTTTTCCGGGGAATGTAGCACTTTTTCAGGTCAGGCAAAATCATGGAGAAGATGCAACTTTGCAGTTGAAATTGAATGACATTGCCTGAAAAAGTGCCACGTGACCTGCAGAAAACTTCTCAAAGTTGGGATTTTGCACTTCAAGAATGTGGCAAACTTCAGAAATTAATTTATTAAGTAATGGTTGCCAACTTTGCACATCTCTACTCATAGATCAAGCAAATGTGTGAAATAGTGCATACTCACTCACTTGTACCAAATGACTCATTCCATATACAGTATCTTGCTACCAGATACACTCTGGCTCAAGCTAATTTCTTACTTTTTAATGAGGAAATCATCATTTTTGATCTACTACATACTGCTGTGTTGAAGTCTTAATTGATGCCAAAATAAACCAAAAATCCCTTTCAAAGATAACACTTGAGGAACTTGACACACATATTTTATCACTGTGCATATTGCAGGTTAGATAGTACTGCTGGGAAGCACAATTTTCCAGCATAATTTCCTCCTTTAAATCAAATGTCATTGCCTCAGCTACAGATGATTCTTTGTAAGAGAAGCATCTGAGAATGTTATTTTTGTGAAAATTCTAAAGATCCTTTCAGTCTGTGATTTACAGTATCTTAAGGATGCTGTAAAGCTTGGGCTGAAACTGAAACAAAGCTGCAGACAGTTCCTGCATGTGTCATGCACGTGTTGTGGTTACTCCGAGATTTTGCACCACTCTGAGCTCACAGAGAAAGGAACATTAACCCAATCATATCACAGAATAGAATAGGGATGGCAGATTTTGTTCAATTTTGTTGTACAAAATGTTTTAATTTCTTTAACTTTGCACACAGTTTGAACTTCATTATTATTAACAAGTAATAAAATAATATAATAATGTGAATGCCCTATCATTTTGTATAATCAAAGCAACATACTTTTATATATACTGAATGCAATTGGGAATAAGAAAATACTAGTCTAGAGACTGTCTGAAGAATAACAGAAACCTTTCAGAAAGAAATACAATAGACTTATTTCAAACTTATTCTGAAAGAATTGACTTCAGATACAGTTCTGCATGTAATGGTTTACAGTATATACATTTAAGAAAAAGCAAAAGGTGCTCTTACATGCAGAGGTTTCCATCTGCTGTCACCTTTGAGAATACCAGCCAGTCAAAATCCAGTTGACAATGCATGAATAAAAGCCTTAAACTGTGTGTTAACTAGGGGTTTTGTGCCCTCTAGTGTGCAATAACAGCACTAGCAGCCACATTTTTTTATGCTGTATAGTTAGCTCTGATTTGGGGAAGAGAAGGGAAGGCAAGTGAAGCAATCTGGACTTTATTTTACAGTGTTCTCAATTCATGTTGTGCCCCAAAGAACATAGCAAGCCATGAACAGTGGCATCAGCAATTAGGTGAGCAGAAAAAAAGGTAAGACAGAGAGAGGAAGATTAAGGAATCTCTCTTGTGTTTCAGAGTTGCATTTTGCTGATGCACTCATCAATATTTTCAAGGCTGTCTTTTGTCACACAAAATACAGTATATCTTTGTATGTACTGTATGCATACATTTTTAGATTGAAGACTTATCCTTTTATGTAATGTTTAGGTAAAAATCAAAATCTGATCACAGCTAGGTACAGAATAAGCTCCTACAGTTATTGAAATGTTAACTTTCTGGGCAATGTAGATATTGTTTGTATTTATCATCAGTTTTTGACGTGGAGCCTTTGTAAATTAGTCGCTGACTCCAAGGTTTGTAATTCCAATATCTCAAATAAATAAACTAAATGAAATAATGGTTAAGTTAATTTTATTTTAAAATCTTTATCATTCTGTATAGATACATGTTTATGTACATCTGAAAATAAAAACAGCTGGAGGCCACCCTCTCCATTCCCACATCTGGAGCTTCCAAAACCTGAAAAGAACAGCAGTATGAGGCAACTCTTTTCCTCCCCCTGACCTGCAGCTCCCAAAACCTCAAACAAACAGCTGGAGGTCAGCTGCAGGGAATATACAAGAGATCCATCCCACCCTAAAACTATGTTAATGCCAGCCAGGCCCCAGTAGCCTGTGCCAGTCCACTCTACAGCAAGCACCACAAACAGAAGAATAGCCAGGCTATAGCTAGAAGGCTTAGGCTTTATTTGGATTTAAACATTTTCATCAAATATGCCTTATCTCAGATGGCCATGGACACAAATGTGCCCTAAAAAAACAGGATATACCTATGCTTGGGCCTTCAGTTTTTGAAATCCTGGTTACACCCTTGACTGATGATGCCACATGCTGCTTCTGACCATAAATTATGCAACAGAGCACCACACACTGTCGCACACCATTAGTCCACCACCAAAACTAAGGACGACCGATTGTAGACACACTTCCATTTATAGAGGAAAACCCACACCTAAGGTACTGTACAAAACAAACATCACCATGTATTATATAAAACAAAAATGATACTGTAGGTGTGTATGATATACAAGGCCATATACCCATGATGGGGGAGGGGCTATTCAGATAATAAAGTCAGTCACCCTTTGGGCTAATGGACTGATTACCTGATTAGCCCTCTCAATGGGTATATTTTCTTGTATATCACACATACTCATAATTTATTCTATAAATACAATATATCTGTCTCTCTCTCTCTCTATATATATATATATATATATATATACATATATATGTGTGTGTACTGTATATACACAGTACAAGTCACATTAAACTATTATTCTAATGAGTTGCTTTGGCATTTCTGACTGAGTTGTGTAAATTGTGCTGGATCAAGCACAAAGCCCCGTATAAACTGTTCCTTAACAGTTAAAATGCAGTTTTGCATTGCATTGTGACTGGACTGCAGATACTTTTCAACTGAGTTGCAAAAGCATTTTACCAACATTGCTCTAGAGCTGGTTAAGCTTTGAAAAAACAATGCAGTATGAGTTGCCAATGCACTGACAACAGTAAAAAACAATGCTAAACCAACTCATTGGTGGGACTGTTTAATGTGACCTGTACTGCATAATGTATAAATACAACACTGTAGATATCAGAATATATATATATATGTAATAGATATACCACTCTGAGGTGTGCGGTCGCGCTCTGATATCATGCGCCTTGGTATTAAATCAACCGCACAAAGTGTGTATATCAGGAGCACCCATCAATACACCTCAGAGTGGTATATCTATCTTATAAAATGGCTATAGATTTTTTTTTTTTGGGGGGAGTAGTCCTTCTGTGTAGTTGGTAATTAAATGTTATGTTTGTAGAGGTGACACTTTTTGGTGTTAAAAACTGTGTTTTAAATGAATTTAAGTTTTAGTAGTCCTTTGTGGTGTCAAAAAAAGTATGTGTTTATAGTACTGTCACTTTAATTGCCCAAATGTAGCGTGACCAAGTGGTGCTCATTTTAGAAAGTGAGAAGCTGTTAGGTTGTGAAAGTAAGACATGGTGTGTTTAAAAAATTAGAAAAGTCTTTGCCTTTTATTAGTTTCTGTCCGTTTTCTTTGGTACTAGTTCCACATTGTGTCTGCGGAAGCAGCAGGGTAGATTGAGTGAGTTGGTAATTTTAGAGAAGCGTGAGGAAGCGGCAGTGTTGCTATGGCAACACTCGCCTCGCCTGCCTAGGTTTCTAAAATTACCGACTCGCTAGGTCTGTCGCCACTGCCTCGCATCGGAAATGGAGCTACTATTTTGGATTATGGAGAGAAACTAGTAAAGGGACTGACTTTTCTAATTTTTAAACACTGCACATCTTACTTTCACCAGCTAACTTCTTCTGACTTTTATAAAATGAGCACCTTCAATCCTTCATTCTGTATTGAAAGTGAAAAGGCACTGACTTTTCTAATTTTTTAAACAGTGCACGTCTTACTTTCACCAGCTAACAGCTTCTGACTTTGTAAAATGTGCACCGCTCGGTCACGCTACATTTCTGTATTGAAAGTGAAAGTACTGTGTTTAGGATCACGGTATTGTCAATGTAAAGGCTTGAATTGAAGACAAGACTACAAAATAATGTATGTTGTACTTTTATATATACAGTTAGGTTTATGTTAATCAGACTGGTCACAGTGGTTACAGGGTGTCAGTTGCATATGTGTGTTAGTGTGGGTGTCTAGCTGCAGCAGGTGTGGAGTGGTCTTGCTGCTGGTGAAAAGGTTTTGAGGAATGGAAAGTAGTTTAGGCGTGCGGTCGTAGTGCTAGGTGTGCAGTCATTGGGAAATAATGCACGGTCATGTGACGTGTTTTGTCCAATTGTATAAGTGGGATTTTTATGATTTTACCACACCATTTTATAAATATATATATATATATGTGTGTGAGTGTGTAATAAGTCACGACAGAGTGTGCAATAAGATTTTACTGCACTCCCCAGGGGCATGGAGAGGCATAAGACTAAATGCTGAGTATCCTTACATCCCAGGGAAGTGCATTCAAATCCTATAATTCACACTCTGGTGTGACTTACCACACTTATAAAATGGTTCATGTGTACTATATTTAAATACTGCATAACAAAAGCTTTGTTTTAAATCAAAATGTTGTGTGTATTTTGTGCTACAAAAATGATTTTGAAATTTAAAATCAAAAAGATAATTCCACTCACTTAAAGATTCAGCCCAGCATACTTCCCTCTCCCACAGATGCAATTGTTCACTGCTGGGGCCACAAGTCTTTCTTCTCTTCTGGACCAACTGGATTTTGCAACTGGGCCAGGGAGAACACTAAAGATGAAATTTTAATTTATGCCCAGCACAAAGACATCGACAACAGAGCCGCAAGCTTACTTACTCCCCACAAACTGTAGAAACTTGAGTGGGGGAGCTTATAGTAAACAAGATCAGTTGTTTAGGGAACCACAGATTATGATGTCACCATAAGCTGACTTACTCTCTTGGCCCCACAAGCTGAAGAAATGGGACCAGGGAGCTTTGTAACAGGAGCTGTGTGTCAAAGCGGCATGACATGTCTACAGAACAACACAATGGCTCACTCCTCTGGCCCCCAACTAACTGCATAAATGTGGTCAAGAAACTCAGGGATTCTTGATCTTCCAGCATCCACAAACTGAGACTGGGGAGATGAACAGAGCAGTCTGTTTTTTTTTTTTTCACAGCTGAAGCCACTTGATCACTCACTGTCTCAGCCCCCACACAAAAAAAAAAGCAAATGGGTCTGGGCAATTCATGCTGCCACCCACCCCATACCAGAACAGGTACCTGAAACTCTCAATCAATTGCTCTCCTGGTACACACAAAGTCAGCAGATGGGGCCTGGCAGCTGATTTAGAATAACTACTAGTAGTAGTGTCTTTATTTATTTATGATGCCCTTCCCCAGAGGCTCAGGGCACTTTTACATTAATGTAGAGCAGTATCCTGTCCTTGTAAATAACTATACCTTGCAGTATCATCCCATCTCTCCCTTGTTATTTTCCTGCTTGCCCCCTACCTACTGCACACTTTAACATGCCTTGGCTGTACCCTACAAACCCCATCCTGTCATGTTGTGATTGCAATGACATGTTGCTGTTGGCTGTATAACCTTGCTGTATATAACCTTGCTGTACATGGTATACTGTATTCTGTCCTAGCTGCAATCTTGCATGGTCCATTCAAAAATATACTATTCAATTTAAATGTTTCACTTTATGTAACCAATTCTGGGTTGCCACTGAAAAAGGGACCTTTGGGGCTCAGAGGGCCTACTCGGTTAACAAAATTTAATAAATAAAAAAATAAATACGTACAGCAAATACATAATTAACAGTCATAAGACTAACCTGATAGAATTTTTCAATGGGGTGACAAAGATAGTGGACCAGGGAGGAGCATGGATGTGGCCTGTCTGGATTTCAGTAAGGCATTCAACACAGTTCCGCATGGTGGAATGGTGCATAAGCTGGACAGACTAGTGGTGGACAGCAGGATCACCAGGTGGGTGAAAACTGGTTGACGGGAAGAAGTCAGACAGTGGTGGTAAATGGGACACTTTCCAGGGAACAGGCAGTGACCATTGGGGTGCCACAGGGGTCGGTGCTAGGACTAATACTCTTTAACATCAATGTTAGTGACCTAGCAGAGGGTCTGGAGGGATGGGTGTGCCTGTTCGCAGATGATACAAAGGTCTGCAATAGGGTGGATTCCCCTAGGGTGTTGCAAGCCATGATGTGGGACCTGGAGAGGCTGGAGAGGTGGTCTGACACCTGGAAATTGAAGTTTAATGCACAAAAGTGCTCAGTGATGCACCTGAGGAGGAGGAATAGGAGGGAGCCTTACTCCCTTGGGGGGAGGGTGATTAAGGAGAAGGAAACAGAAAGTGACCTGGGGATTATGGTATTGCATGACCTCAAGGTGGGCAGCCAGTGTAGTAGGACGGTGGGAAAGGCAAATGGAATGTTGGCCTGCATTGCAAGGGGTTTTAATAGCAGGAAGAGGGAGATGCTAATGCCATTATACAGAACCATGGTCAGGCCACATCTGGAGTATGTGGTGCAGTTCTGGAGGCCTCACCTATGCAGAGATGTTGAGATGATGGAGTGGATACAAAGAAAGGCAACCAAAATGGTACAAGGGGTGCAGGATGTACCCTATGAGAGAAGACTGAGAGGGCTGAACTTGTACCCTCTGGAGACTAGGAGGGAGAGGGGGGACATGATTAAGACCTTTAAATATCTGAAGGGAATAAACAAGGTGGAGGGTGACAATTTCTTCAAATTGAAGAAAGGAGCGAACTCGAGGGGACATAGCCTCAAATTGGAAGGTGGGCAATACAGAGGAATGTTAGGGGGCAGTTTTTCACAGAAAGGGTGGTGGAGGCCTGGAATAAACTGCCGGAGGAGGTAGTGGCAGCTGAAATGGTGGAGGGTTTCAAGAGGGCTTGGGATAGATTTAAGGGGTTGGGAGAAGGAGGTGGAAGCATAACAGAAGGGGGGGTAGGGTATGGGGCAGACTAGATGGGCCGTGTGGCCTTTCTCTGCCATCACATTTCTGTGTATCTGTGTATATACAACCAACTAAAACTTACAGTGATAAAACATTTCAGTAAATAAATTAATAAATAAAAATATACCATAAGAATGCAAAGTTGTTATGTGTTCACCCCAAATGCTTGCTGGAATAACATCTTCAAGCCCCTCTTAAAGCCCTCCAATGAGGAAGCCTCCCTCAAAGCTCTGGGCAAGGAGTTCCAGAGGACAGAGCCTGCAAATTCAAAAGTCTGGTCCCCCAAGATCTTACACCTTGCCGTGGGAACCACCAGGAGGCCCTCCTTGGTGGAGCGGAGAGAGTGCATGAGTATATGAGGATGCAGGAGCTCAGTCAGGCAGCCTGCTATGCTTTTCCTTGGTGCCATCCACCCCTTAATAGCAGGGTTGGGCACCAAAAACTTTCAATTGCTCTATTGGCTCCCACAAAGTATGCAGATGAGAACAGGAAGCTGATTAAGAGAAGCAGCCTCTTTTCCTTGTGTCTGGAGCCCCATGCTCAGTTGTTCTTTTGCTCCCCACCCCAGGCCAGACCAGACAATGCAGCTGAATGGCCATACAAGTAAAGGGGAAGTCAGATGGCTAAGGGATGTTTGGCCAATTGGCATAAAAGCAAGTGTGTGTGTGTGTTGAAAATTAGGGAGTTCTGCTTGGTAGAGAATTTTATAAATTATGTTAGGTGGTGGGTGTAAACTGGAATGACTGAGTAAAATAGTACATTTTCTTTACAAGCCATAGAAATTTACAATAGTTCTCCAGAGGTTATATGAGTAATGTAACTGTTAGGAAGTGTTAGAGAGTATGTTTGGTAACTGGAAATGTAGTTTGTTTTGAAAAAAAAAAAATGAATAATTGAAAATACTTTTAAATATCTGGGTGGTAAAGTATAAGATATTCAAGACGGTGTCTACTATTTTTTTTCTTTCATTTGGCCATGTACTGATATGTGTCAGTTAATAGGTCTTGTTGGGAGACAGAAATGAGATTTGGCTCCTGACTGTGCATTTATAGAGATGCAATGCTTGATCAGGTGATTTTTTCTTGCCATTTTATAAACATATATATTTTCTTTGCAGAAAACTGAGTTAATGCACTCGAAAGGGTTCAGATTATGCAGCAAAAGTAGGGAAATGTGGCATGAGGGTTTCCAAACAAAACTCCCACGTCCACTCCCCAAGCAGCAAATGGGGAAAAAAACCACTAGGGTTTTGGGTCTCTGGTGTCTTGGTGAATCAGTGGTGGGGTCTTCCTTGGGGTTGTCAACCCTAATGCTCACCTCTCCCCCCATCCATGGCCTCCTGTCCAAAGGACAAGATACAGCTCCAAGTCAATGCCTCATAGAGGTACCTTCTTCAAAGGCAAAGAAGTATGCTCACCACATTACCAACAAAATCTGTTGCAGCTTTCTTCACACAGCACCTTGTGAGCCCTGTATGAAGAAAAGAGATAATGTCAGACCTTGTTTGCTCTGGAGAGTGAGTGAGCATTAGGGTTGCAAACCTCAAGGAAGTCACCATCAATGATTTTTATTGCTGTGGGCATAGCCCAGCAGACTGCTTTGCATTCAGAAAAGGGCTGATGTCATTTTTATGTTGGCGTGCTTTTGTAGCCAACATCTTGCGGTAGTGCAGTTTTGGAGGCGCGGTCGCTGTTGGGCGAATGCAGGGCACACACCAGTAGGTGCGTCCCTCATTTCCCAATAAACCTACCTGCCAGCACCACACCATGCATACATAATGTGGTGAGCACATCTAAGAAAAGGTCCGCTGCAATCCAAGCAAAGCTCGTCAGATGCAGCAGACCTTCCCTGGACGTGCTCGCCAACATTATGAGCATAGCGGCACAGTGGCCGCCAAACTGCTGACTTCAGGGGTGCCCAATCCCCCTGTCGGTTTGCCCCACCCCTCTGTATGTGCCGATGGGGGAGCCCACTCCCTGTCAGCATAAATCCCCCCATTGTTAAATGCTGAGGGGGTGCCCAATCCCCCTCAGTTCCCCCACTTTCTTTGTGTGCTGATGGAGCCCACTCCCCATCGGCATAAAGAACCCCATTGTTAAATGCCAAGGGTGGTGCCCAATCCCCCTCGGCTTAACCCCCCCGCTTTCTTTGTGTGCCTACGGGGGTGCCCAATCCCCAGTCGGCATAACATCCCCCCATGTTGTGTGCTGACGAGGGTGCCCAATCCCCGTCGGCTACAGACCCACCCAAACATTTAGGTGGCATGCTGAGAGCCCACCCCAGCATGCCAAATCCCCTGAAACAAAAAAACAGTCCCGTGATGTTTTTTTTTTTCACCTGTAAAACGAAAATGGTCCCTCGTAGTCACACTGGCCCCCACCTGCACCCACCCTCTGCGTACCCTGCCTGCCCACACCCCTCACCCCATACTTACCCCCAGAGTCTGGCACGATGATCTTCGGTGGACCGGGAACACATCTGCACTCTTCAAAGCCGACCGCGAACTGAGGAAATGCCGGTAAGCTGTATAATGGAATAAATAGAGTTTTTTAAACTTTGCTGCATATCTCAGGCATTTTTGGGAATTTTGGCCCCAAATTTTCAATATGGGGGTTTTGGGACCCCACCTCATGAATTCTTGCACTGTCATGGCATTATTCGGTTCCAAAAGGTAATTTCGCAGTCACTGAGCGGAATCACCTTTTGGGGCTGAGTAACGAAACGACAGTGCCACTGTTCATGAGGGGAGCTCTCAAAAAGCCTATGTTGCAAATTTGGTGGGAAAAATCAAAAAAATTACTGTTTTATGAGCGTGCATTGCACAGTTATTACACACGCTCGTAAGTTAGCGAATTCGCAATATTTTCACACCAGATTCTCAACACTGGCATTTTACCACACCTTCTTGTGAACTGTACAGCTGTCATTTTTCACATCCTGGCCAAAATGTGTGTTCGTACTTCGGGCACAGAATAGCACAGTCGCTGTGCGAAATCACTGTTCAGGACACATTACAAAAATGACAGTGACACTGTTCATGAGCCGAGGTCCTGAAATGCCTGTGTTGAAAATATGGTGACAATACTCCATAAAATGACTGTGTTATGAGCGTGCATTGCACAGTTTGCAGACATGCTTGTAAGTTCGCAAACTTCTAATATTTTCACTCCAGATTTTCAGCAGTGCCATCGTTCTACACCTCCTAATGAATAGTACAGCTGTCATTTTTCACATCCTGACCAAAATCTGTTTTTGCAGTTCCGGTGCACAATAGCGCGGCCTCTGTGGAAAGCCCGTGTTCGAGACACATTATGAAAATGGCAGTGACACTGTTCATTAGCAGATGTCCTAAAATGCCTATGTTGAAAATTTGGGGATGAAAGTCAATAAAATGAGTGTTTTATGAGCATGCATTGCACAGTTTACAGGCACGCTCATGACTTTGTGAATTTGTAATAGTTTCACTCCAGCTGTTCATCATTGGCATTTTTCCATACCTCCTTATGAACAGTACAGCTGGCTGAAATGTGTTTTCACAAGTCTGGTGCAGAATTGCACAGTCGCTGTGCAAAATCAGTTTTTGGGACATTTTGAGGACATGACGGTGAAACTATTCATGAGCAGTGGTCCTAAAATGCCTATGTTGAAAATTTAGTGCTGAAAGTCCATACAATGATTGTGTTTCAAGCGTGCATTGCGCAGTTTCCACGCACCTTTGTAACTACATCAATCTGCAATATTTTCATGCCACATTTTCACCACTGGCATTTGTGCACACCTCTTTATCAACAGTCCAGCTGCCATTTTTCACAGCCTGCCCAAAATGCGTTTCCACAGCGGTGGCGCACAATGGCATGCTCACTGTGCAAAATCACCTTTTGAGACACATTAACAAAATCACAGCGCTATGCGTCTCCAGCTCTGCCACTGCCAATGCCAGCATGACAACATTCAGCATTGACAAATGCTTGTTGCTATCAAACATGATAGAGTGTTAAAAATAGATTCCTCCGATGAAGCCTCATTACTACGCTGCCTGTGTGTGTATAGGAAACTGTAGAGCATTATTTTTCCTCTGGCTTGAGGAGTTAATTAAGCCCACAGAAAGTTAACTCATTATCTTTTGGCAGTTATTGTGTGTCAGATTACCAATGGATAGTACAGACAGCACAGAAAGCTATTGGAAGTAGAATGAGTTTAACACTTCCTGGAGCTTTCTGCATAATAAATAAGCTCTGCTGTGCCCTCTGCCCTAATACCTCATTAAGCCATTTGACAACACCATCCTAAGAGCAGTCATTCTGCTACTTTGCAGGACATTCCATAGCAAAGAGTCCCAATGAAGCCTGTTTCCAAATAATACACCAGCTTAATTTTTTCAGGCAGGCAGTTCTGGGCTACTGTTTATGTTCTACTGAATGTTCTTAACCAGCAATTTGTGACTATAGGTGTTTACAACTGAATGATAGTAACCACATTTGCTTCACTTGCAAATAGGTAGGTGTGTGTGTGTCTAATTTTTGTTTGACTTAGGTTACCCATAGAATCTGATAGGTTCATAACATGCATTGAGATTAAATGAACTGATAAATGGGGCTTTGGTTTTTTTAACAAATTCATTTTTCCTGTCCATGGATATGCTAAAACACAAATTTATCTCCAAATTGTTTAAAAATAAGGAGTTTAGCAGTAATTTAGTTGATGTGGTCTAAAGAGCTGCTCCCTGGAAAATTACCCGGTGTTGGGGGGGGGGGGCTGCCACAAGCAGAAAGGGACTTCATGGATAGGGGAGCTCATGGCAGCAGAAGAGGCAGTATGGCATTAAAAGCTTAATGGTGTGGATGTAGAGGCATCAACATTTGAGCAATACTTTGGTAGATGACAAAGTGTGCCTTGGGAGTGGGGGATCATCAGGAATTGAGTGAGTCTTGATATTTTTAGCATAATGGTTTTCTGAAACTTCGACCTTTAGTGGGTTAGACTCTGCACCCATCTGTACAGTATGTCACTAAACCACACGCAGTGGGGTATGGGTAAACACCAGATCACCAGACCAGGACCAGAGCTGTAAAATCTGGACTGGGCACAGCTTGTGCAAATACTGCTGATCTACTTACTCCAGGTGATCTGGTCTGGCTTTTATCTATCTCATCTGGTCCTGATGGTTCTGTTTTCAATCATGCCAAAGAAGGGTTGAAAAACAGACTTCCAGGAATGGTCCAGATAACGTAAAAGTTGGACTGAACAGTGCTGCCAGAGTGACCGGACCAGCAGTATTTGTACAAGTTGCACCCGGTATGGTCAGTTTGGATTTTTACAGAACTGCTGTGGTTCAGGTTTATCAGGCCAGTTTTTAATCAATCAATCTTTATTTTATACTGAAAGGTATGTGAGCAGAAATGCCGTTTACACAAACATCCAGTTAAGCATAAAAAGAGAACAGAACACCAGGTCAAACAATTACGTAGTAAAATACAGTATAAACAGGTCTAATATAAACAGGTCTAATACAGAGATTTTGAGGGATATACAGAAGAATGGGGAAGCAAATAAATAACAGTGACAAATTTACAGTATGGGATATAGTTGGAGGTACAATTCAGGAACATGAACAGTTGGGTGATGTGTTGAAAAGAAGTGCAAGTCCTGTGGCTCCCAGATCCTGCATGCGGATGAGCATTCCCGCTGCCTGATCTGCCTAGGCCCCAAACACTGGGTCAAGGACTGTGTGGCTTGCCAATCCTTCAAACATGCCACATGGATTAGGCACCAGAAAAAGCTTGACGCCCACTTGATGGAGAAGTGCTTAGCTTTGATTGAAAAGGAGCTGCACAATCTGAAGGGAAAAATCTTCCTCTCCAATGCCAGAACCCAAAAAGAAGAAAAAGGACAAGGAGAGCACCAAGACCAGGATAGATCTCCATCCACTTGGTGGTGACCATCAGGCAGCGCTGACATCAGAGGGACCTCCACTTCGGTAAGTACTCCTACTGCCAGATCTTCTACCACTCCGGTGGATCAGACCACGGCCTCCCTGCCTGTTTACTCACGGTGCAGTCAGGACTCTTCTTGGACGACATAACCCCTACTGTGCTCCTTAGGCCCATATCTTCTTTAGGGTCTATCTCCAGGTCAATAAGTCACTCCTCTGCCCCACCGAGGAGTGCACAGTCACAGCCATTAAGCTGGACTCCAGCTCAGTTGTTGTCTGCATGGCCCAAGCTGATAAGTCAAATGTTAGCACTTCTGACATCTGCATGGCTGTGGCTAATAAGTCACTCCCCGGTTCCTCTGGGAGCTGCACTGCTGAAGCTCTCCTTTCAGGGTCACAGGATAACCCCAATGTCAAGTTGAGTCAGCTGCTGGACATGCAACAGTCTTTAGAGGATTCCTCACTCCCACTGACCCAACCAGACCCTCCTGGCTTGCCAGAAGATCAAGAGCCAGAGATGGGCACTAATTTGGAGGTTCCCTCTCCTTCACTGGGTCAGTCTCTTCCTGGTTCACCCACTGGGCCTATTGTTAATCTCTCTGGGGACTTTCTGTTGGGACCTCCTCAACCCAAGCCCCCTTGGACAACCAGGTTCCACCATCTTGGACTCTGGCTCCTCAGAGGATGGCGGGTCTTCCATCGGGTTCTACTCACACCCTGATGTCAGGTGATCCTTTGCCAGGTCAGGGTATGTCTTGCACTCTGGCCATTCCTCAAATACTGGACAGCCTTCTGTCAGGCCCCCAGGTGCCAAATCTTCTGGTGCCAGATATTACTGTGCCTGATCCAGTGCCAGCCCCTTCGAGTGTCCCTACGGGGCTGATGCCTGGTCCTTCTGGATCTCATGATGGGCCTTCAGCCCCACCTCCTGCCAGGCCTTCAGCTCCATCCCCAGCTGGACCTATGGGCATTGTTCCAGGCTATCCGCCCCCACAATAACCAATGTAATGTTCTCCGGAGTATCCAACACCTGGTCATGAACCCCATTATGTATTGGGGTATCAGACACCGGGCTATGTCTAATCAAGGGTATGCTCCTTCTGGCTTTCCTGACTCCTATCTGGCTCATGGATACCCTCAATATCAGATGCTGGGCTATCCATTATACCAGCCTCCTCCTCCACCTCCTCCTCCTTAGACTCTGCCTCCACAGCAGCCTCAGGCTGATATCCAGGCAGTGTTTCAGACCCTGATTCAGGAAGCCAGGACTCAACTAGCCTCAGAGCTTGATTGTCAGAAACCAGTGTTGGCCTGTACTCCTCTCTTCTTTCCAATCCCTAGATCAGCCACTCCTGTGGATTCCCACCTTTCTGGAGAAGTCTCCTCTAGACACCAGGTTGGGGATAAAACCCAGGACACTCCTCTAAAAAGGATTCAGACCCCCAGCAGGCACTCTTTGGACTCTGACTCTGACTTGTCCTCCAGCTCTGGTGTGCATACACCTATAAAGCCTTAGCCTAAGGAGTCCCAGAAATCCCCTTCAGAGGACCCTTCCTTTGCAGAACTCCTCATAACTATACAAAATGCCAGTGGCTGGGCTATTCAGGAACAGGATCCAAAGTAGAAAAGGCTTGTGGAGCATCTAGACATGAGTGGTACAGCTCCTATGCCCATATTGCCTTGGAGTGGGCCCCATGAAGACCTGACATCCAGTATCTGGCAACAGCCTTCCTCCATTCTGGCTGTTTCAAAAAAGGCAGACAGGATGTACCACACCCCAGATGGGATCATGCACCTTACTGGCCATCCTATTGCAGACTCAGTTGTTATCATGGCTGCCCATGACTGGTCCTCTAAACCTAAACATTTAAGCATGTCTCCTGATAAGGAGTCTAAGCAGCTGGACAATTTCGGTCACAAGATCCATTCCTCCTCCACCACTTGCACCCTCAGGTCCTTTAATTATGTGGCTCATATGGTTTCCTACCAGACATCTTCTCTGGCCTCACTTGAGTCCAAGCTGGAAGCTATCCAGGACCAGGAGCTTAAGGCCGAGATTGCCATGACAGTGAGAATGGCCGAAATCCCCAGTCATCTTGCCTCCAGGCCACTTATGACACAGTAGACTCAGTTGCTCACACCACAGCCACTGCTGTCTGCATTAGGCAACATTTGTGGCTCAGGATTGCTGGCCTGGCACAAGACATCCAGACCTCCATCCTGGATGCCCCTTTCAGGGGATCTGTGTTATTTGGAGGTGATGCCAAGGATATTATCAATGAATTGCAGGACCACAGTAAATCCATTCATGATGTCCACTTCATGTACTGAGGGGGGTTACAAAGGTAAACAGCCTTTCTGACAGCAACAGAGACACCAGACCAAAGAGGCCCCTGTCAAACGTCAGGCCAAATGCTGGTATCCAGCATCAGGAACCCCTACTCCCCCCTGCCAAGTCCCAGAAGCCCTCTGGAGGAGCTACTGGCTCCCTCCCCTCATCCTCCTGACTCATGGGGACCCCCCTGCCTCCTCCAGATCCTCTAATGGAACCAGTAGGAGGGATTTGCCCTTCACCTACTGGGTTCACAGGACATAACTACAGACTCTTGGATCCTTCACTTAACTGCAAGAGGTCACACCCCAAAATTCCTAGACAGGCCTCTGGACAACCCCCTGGCCTCTCCCATTATCTACCCAAGGCATCTGTCTCTGATAGGGGATGAGATCCAGGCTGTTCTGCAAAAGTCAGTCATAGAGCCTGTGGCTCCAGCACAGATAGGAAGAGGTACTACTTCCATTTCTTCCTAGTGCCCAAAAAGACAGGTGACAAGAGAGCCATGGTGTGCCTCAGCATGCTCAACCTGTACATTGAGTACAAGAGGTTCTGTATGATCACCATCCAGGGACTTCTGCCCCTGCTCCACAAGGGCCATTGGCTTTGTGTGCTGGACATGCAGCATGCTTTCCTGCATATCTCTGTCTTCCAGGCCCCTAGCCATTTCTTCAGTTTGCCTTCCAGGTGGAACATTACCAGATCAAAGCTCTCCCTTTTGTCCTATCCTCAACACCTTGGGTTTTTACCAAGTACCCAGCAGTGGTGGCTGTGGCCCCATGCTGCAGAGGGATCCAATTGTGCCTGTATGTGGATGATTGGCTTCTGTCAGCCCCATCACAGAGCTGTCTGAAGCAGTCCCTCTCCTTCACCCTGGACCTCTTTTCCAGACTTGGAATAACAGTCAATTATTCCAAGTCCCACCTCTCCCCTCCCAGCACCTACAATTAATTTAGGGCAGCGCTGGATATGGTCCAGGGCAGGACCTTCCTCCCATCAGACAGAGTGGAGACCCTGCAGGAACAGACCAGATTAGTGGCCAACTTATGCTGGACCACAGCCCAGTCGATCCTCTCTCTTCTCAGGCTGATGGCAGCTGCAATCCCTATTGTTCCTCTAGTCAGACTGCATATGAGGGTGATCCAATGGACTCTTCATGTCCAATGAGATCAGCGGCTGGACAACCTTGACCACAGGGTCCTAGTGTCTGGGTACATGAGGAAGGATCTTCTTTGGTGGCAGGAGTTGTTCAATCCCTCCACGGGGGTTCCCCTTTCAACCCCCTGTTCCTACTATGACAGGTACAATAGATGCTTCATGCCAAGGATGTGGAGTCTACCTAGGAGACCATCAGACCCGGGGAACATGGTCTAAGCTGGAAGCATCTCTACACATCAATATGTTAGAAATGAGGGCAGTGCTGTATGCCCTCCAGGCCTTCCAGCCTCTTCTATGACTTGGGACACTCCTGGTTCAGACCGACAATATGTCTGTGGTCTGGTACCTGAACAAACAGGGAGGCACTTGCTCATATCCTCTATGCCAGGAGGCAATGCGAGTGTGGTACTTGGCAGTCCAGCATGACCTCCGCCTGACTGCTGTCCACGTGCCAGGCATCAGCAACATCCTGTCAGACAGTCTCAGACACACCACTGTCAGGACTCATGAATGGGAGCCAAATCAAGAGGTGGTCGAAAGCTTATTCGACCTGTGAGGTCGGCCGGAGATAGTCCTCTTTGTCTCTCCATCCAATGCAAAACTACCCAATTTTTGCTCACTCGTTCCTGGCCATGGTATTTTGTGTTGAGCTGCCCTGTCTCTTTGCTGGACACGGAGGTTCTTGTGTGCCTTTCCTCCCTTCCCAGTGCTTCATAGGGTTCTCCTGAAGCCACAGGTGGAAAAGGCTCATATGATTCTAAATGCCCTTCTTTGGCATCATCAGATTTGGTTCCCTCTTCTTCAACAGCTATCGATGGAACTCCCAGTACCTCTGTATCTCCGCCATGATCTTCTGACTCAGAAGCAGGGCAGACTGGTGCATCAAGGCCTCAAATCTCTCCACCTGCATGCATGTCACCTGTGGACATATGTGGAATAACTCTCATTGTTATTATTTTTGTACAAAAATTGTCAACTGTGGAGACACATTTGTAAAAAATGAATTTTAATAGTGAGACTTTTTGCAATGTTATTTGCCTTACCATACTCATGCTTGTCTACCCACTTACTCAGTCTCCTACTTGTTTCTGTCATTGTACTAACTAATTCCTGTTGCTTCATATTAAGGGGTTGTTAATTTTCATATTGTGTGTACCTGGGGTGGAGCAGCAATAAAAGATAGACTATGCAATACCCTCAATAACACACCTATCCCAGTTTACTTTTACCTAACTCCCATTTCTAGGTCCTGTACAGTAAGATCTTCCTTCAAGAGAACAACTTGTAATGAAATGTGTAAGATTTACATTGAGATTTGGGTATATGCACTTTTATATTATACTAATTATGTGTGTGTGTACTGTATAACAATCTCTAAAAAAAATCAATCAAACACATCAAATGTCTTCCTAAATCTGTCTCAACATTGTGTTTATCTTTCACCTTGTCACAACATATATTTGACTCAGCAGTGTTTGCAATTAAGATACAGTACCTTCATGTATATGGTGACCTGGTTCTGTTGAGTTGATTGCTATAACAGAGCATAGAATAAAATGTAAGTAAGTAAGTGAGTAAAATTGTATTTATACCAGGTGCCCTTCCCAAGCTCAGGGCACTTTTACAATAATTCAAATCACTTAAAAACACGTTTCAGAACAATAAATCAAACATATACATATAGGTAACTGTAATACAGACAGTGGCATTATTTTTATATCTGCCCTTTCTCAATGTACCGTACTTTGATTCAGTTAGTGTATGCAGCGGCAATTCATGTTTATGATTAGGCCCATGAAACACCCTTATCTACTATAGTTAATGCATTTACAGCTGTAGTGGCTGTGTCAGAGCTGGTTATAATGTGCTTTAATTGTCTGGGTCAGATGGCCCTGCCTTGCACAAGGGACTTGCAGATTTCAAATATTATTTTTTTCTGTTTGCCTTGTTGGACACTGTTGGACAATGGCTGGATATGAACATTTGTCTCCAAGTTCTAAGACTCCTGTACCAACCTATTGTTGTTAGCAGCAGCCCTTATTTGATTGCTTTTGTTTGGGTCCATATCCTTATTTTTTATGGCTGTGGGTGGAGCCTACAGCCATTTTGCATTCTCTTGCTTAAAACAGTCAATCATGGCACCTTCTGTTGGACTTTTGGAAGTATCCTTCGACAGTCCAGCAGAGCTTGTAACCCTCCACCACGGTCAGCCGCTATGGAATAACAGCTGCACTATTTCAGCTGTTACTTCAGCATTCCGGGACAAGAACTGCACATGCACACCTTGCACAGTTCCACTGGCACCGCCCTCTTGTAAATAGCATAATGCCATTCACCGAAACTATGCATGTGTAAATGCCGTGCATGAGCAGTTGATTCACCGCCACCATCTTTTTTTTTCTTGTAAACTATATATTTATCTCTCACTGGATGGGGCATCTCTCAGAGGTGCCCATTCAACAATCTCCATTACTCCTTGCCTGAAGCCTCTCTCTTCCTTGGACCCCCTCACAAGTACCTTCCAGTACCCCGATCAGCCCCGGGGGGGAGGGCCCACCTCACCTACCTGGTGGCTTTTCTGGTATTAGAGGGTCAGTCTGGTGGAGCTCCAGGGGAGACCTGTAGAGAGATGGCTCAGCACTGGGAATGTGGGAGATGTCCCTGGAGCCCTCATTACCTCCCTAATCCAGCGAGGGTATTTCCTTGGTGTTTTTTTCCAGGAGCGCAGACATGCAATGACGTCCACCCAACATTCACCACCACTCGTCCCCTTCAGCATCACATTTCATGCTCCTGGTACTGCTCCCTGGTCTCCACCAGGGGCTGCACAGGAGTGGTACAAGTCCCAATCCCTTCCCAGGAAGGGAGAACAGTCCCTCGGATGCTCAATACCTTCTTCCCCTGCTGACCCCCGATGACCAGAGTCCATTCCTGAACCTGGGTCACCAGTGTGGTGTGAGGTGTGACATCCAGTGCCTCAACCCTCAGTGCCACCAGGCCAGCTCTGCCACTACCATCTTGGGGATGGTACTCAGTGACACTCACTCTTTGGAGCTTTGCAAGCTCACCAAAGCCATATCAGCTCTGGCTAGATCTTGTTAAAGACTCTGGTGACTCAAAACCCTATTTTTTTTTCCTTTTGAATCTTGGGGGTTGTGTGGGAGTTAGGGTTGGACCCCTTAATGCCAAATTTCGTATTTTTGTTACATCACGTTGAACCTTAACTGGTACATTAACACAGATTTTTGCAAATAATTTCCTGTCATTTTAAGACAGTGGAAATGTATCCTCATTTACACAGGTCCCTTTGGGACTTGTGTGAACATATGTAGAAATGCAGGGCCCTCTGGACCCTGCACCATGGTAAGACTCCATCCACTTATGGAAGTGCATAGTCCTGCAGACTCTGCACTTATGTGCAGCAATGAATGTCATGAATTTATGGGGATGCCTTGTATACTGCAAAAACACAGGGACCTCTGGGTCCTGCATTTCCATGTAGTCATAGTCAGAAACATACAGGGCACAAGCTCCTTGTCTCAGCTGAAGCACAGGTCCCTCTGGCACCCACAGGAGCAGTGGTACAGGGCCTTTGTCAAAAGAAGATTGCTATTCACTATATGGTACTTGGGCCCATGTTGGCAACCCTTCACCTTCCCAGGCTGGGGTGGGTCATCGCATGACAGAGCCATGCCCCCAAGCCTCAGCCCATCCTGTTGGGTCTCTGAGCTTGCCTCTGAACTCAGCTCACTGACACAGGATCTCACAGCACTACCTTCTGGGGGAAAGGCTAGCACTGCCCACAAAGTTTCTTAGTAATTTTTTTTATTATTATTTTGACCCCCATTTTGAAGATAGTTGTTTTATAAGTCCCCTTATAAAAATGACATGTAGCATTTATAGAATATTGTTTGAAACATCATTTCACACCTCAGGTACAAAAACACATCTTGTCCAGAATCTGGAAAATGACACCTGTTTTCTTCATGAAGTAGTGTAAAAAATTCACTATATTGAAAGTTCAGAGTCAAAATATTCAAAATTAGTGAAGTTATGAGTGAACGTTGAAATATTTCAATGTTTACTCATAACTTGGCAATTTTATCATATTTTTACATCACATTTTCAACATATAGTAGTCCTACTATGACTCTACCTCATGAATCCAGTAGGAGAAAATTTTCAAATCCTGCCAAAAGATGATTTTGCACAGTGACTATAAAAACACATTTCAAGCTGGATTTGAAAAATTCCACTTCCTTTGTTCATGTTGAAAATCTGGTGTAAACATCTTAAAAATGACAACGTTTTGAATAAAAGTTCCAACTCCGCTAATATACTGTACATTAAGGCATTCTGTACCTTATTTTCTCATATCACAGTTGCTGGTTCCAGCAGTAAGACATGTCTTTGATCAGAGAGTGGACATACATAATGGGACATGTTCAGGTGAGTGAGGGTATGTGGGGTCATGGGTGCTGCGTGGGGGATTGGAGTGTGGTGAGAAGGAGTCTGAGGGCCTGGGTCAGATCATCAATTGATCATTTTCTCTTTTGCAGGGTATTTTTAAAAATAAAGATATCCAGGGATTCTTTTCTTTATTTTAAGGATTAATTAAAACAGTTATTGGACCCCACACTTGGGATTAGACACCCTAATGTCAGCATAATGCTATGGTGGCACTAGGGGTTGGCACCCCAGAGTCACCACGTAATAATGTTTTGGGATGGTGGATAACCCGGAGTGGTGGGGGCTTGGGCAAGTGGTCTCAGGAGTAGGAACTCAATCCACTTTTGTAAGAGACAATAGTGTGCTGGACTGGAGACACATGAAGGAGGGCTGGCTGAGCCGGGAGGTGGGGGGAATGAAAACAATAAATATGTAGATAAACAGACAGACAGACAATGTTAGCATAAGCCTGTGCATCTGTCATATATACACTTGTGATCTGTCATATATATGCACTGTCATACATACATTCCCTATATGTATATTACTAATGATAGAACTATATTTGCTGCTTGCTATAGGCTAGGTTTTAGTGAAATCCACTGTTTGAGTTATTAGTTTACAAGTGCTAAGTGCCTCTTAGAATTACTGAGTGACCGTTTATGCACATGCTGCTATGATGCTAGTTTTAGTGAGATTTACTAATAGAATTTTACTGACCATGCTGAGTGTGGAAAAGTACTGTCAGGAGACATGCATGTGCAGAAGGATGAGGCTTCTCAAAGTTCAGTAACAGCAATGAGCAGAAGCCAGTGATGTTCTATACTAAGAATGTGCTTATTTAGTATGTAGATGCAGAAAACTGAAATAATTGCTCTAGTCATGAAATACAGTATAAATACAGGATCAGGTTTGGGTCTTGCTTCAAATCAGAGCCCATAGACTGCAGATGGGGGGCAGGCTGCCCTCTGGCATCTCAGGGATGGTATTTACACTTCTCCTGTAATTTGGCATCGCTGATAACAAATATTTTATGCTGTAATAGTGTATCTGAGGTGTCATTAGCCACTAAGAACAAATCCATGATAAGGGTTTGTCATAGAAATCACACAAATTTACATTGGCACCCCAGTTCAAGAACGTCATTCAGAGAACACAGGAAATAGCCTCAGGGTAGGCAAGAACTGCAACCTAACTACTCCCGGTACTGTACATCAGCAGATAGAGGCATGAAATCCTCACCACTGACCAATGGCACATAAAGTAGCATACCCAGATATTGCCTTGAAGTGCAGCCTGACCGTAAGAAGGCAGACAGGGTGAGGGGACCTACTGTAGCTGCTGACTGAAGACACATAATGTGTTGTGGTCCAAACCATAAGGGGCAGACAGGGTGTGGGGACCTAGCTGTTGACTGAAGGCAGATGGATGGACAGACAGATAGATAGATAGATAGATAGATAGATAGATAGATAGATAGATAGATAGACAGATAAAAACCTTTAGGACTGTGAAGCCCTGTTTTACAAAGTTGTCCTGTTATGCAGATGGTTACAAGGATAGGTTGTGTACAAAATTTCATTGGTTCCATTCAGACAAATAAACATGACAGGGTACACTTTACAGGGTATATAAAATCACTGGTGGGATATTTACAATATATGAACATTGTACGAAGATATGTACCATATCTAAGTTCACCAAAACAGAAATAAAAATCACAAGAATATGAAAATAAAAAGAAAGATTCACCCACCTGCACCCCCTCCTCCAATACAGTGTCCTTAATACTACTTTAGGCAAAGGCATTTATCTATCCACAAAATATCAATGCCAGCTTTAAATAAGCCTAGAATGTTTGCATTTCTGACCTCAAGATCTAATTCATTCCATATTTTTGACAAATAATACCATCTTTGCATTTTGCTGAACGGGTTATTTACAAAGGGAATTGTTAAGCATCTATTTTTATGTCCCTCAAATTATGCTTATTACTGCTTTTCTGTATAATTATAGTTCTGTGCAGATTTTCACCACCAAACTCTGTGTAGCCTTTATCCCAGTTCACTTTTTTTCTACTGGTTTCTAGTGAATTCCATTAAAGCTGTTGCAACAAACTGCAATGATATGTATTAAAATGACATTTTAGGACAAATCTAGCTGTCCTGTAATAGGTATTATCTAATTTATCAAGCAAAGCTTTAGTGGCATGCTTGTATTTTAGGCAACCATATTCCAGGATGGGGAGAAGTAACTGCTGTGCTATCCTATTTCTGGATTCTTTTGATAGTATTGAGGCTTTCTTTGGGAGGGTTCCCAATCTAACATTGACATTACCTACAGTGCTTGTTATGTGTTCCCTAAAAGTAAGTGTGCTATCAATTTGTACTCCTAGTTACTTATAGGAGGCCACCTCATTCAATCTATATTCCTCTAAGGTGTAGATATCCAGGCCATGATGTTGTGCCTTTGTTGTTGCTCTTGTTTTGAATGTCATAATGTCTGTTTTTTTCTTACTCAAAACACTTTTTTAGTTTGATAACCAACACTGTAGGGTGTCAAAGTTGAGCTACATTCTATTTTGTAGTTCAGCCCTGTATTTGGCTCTTCCTATTAGAGCCATATCCTCTGTGTATAAATAGATCTCACCCCTTTCAGTCAATTATGTCAGGGGATTCACATAAATAAGAAACGAAAGTGGGCCCAGAATCAAGGCCTGGGGTACCCTCCTAAAAGTTTCCTCCCTTTCTGACAATATACCACCCACACAGGCCTGCTGCATTTGCTCTGTCAAAGGAGAGAGCATCCACATTTTTACCTGATCAGACACACCTACAAGTGAGAACCATTCAATCAGTATGTTATAATCAACTAAATTAAAGGCTTTTGAGAGGTTAACGAACACCATGCTAACAAACTCCTATATCTCCAAGCCATTTGAGACTGTGTCGATGAAGTCTGCCGGAGCAGTGTCCGTTGACTTCCACGCCCTGAAACCCACCTGGCAGTCTAATAGGAGTTTGTATTTTTCTAGGTACTCGTGAATCTGGGTACATATCAGCCTTTTGAATACCTTTGAAATTGTGGACAGTAGGGCAATTAGGTGCTAATTTGTCAGATTGTCCTTTGCTTCCCCTTTGTAAATTGGTATGATCTTAGAATGTTTCCAAAAATCATGGTATATCCCTTGTTGTAAACTGGCATTAAGTAAGTTCAACAGGACTGGGGCTATCTGTTCAACTGAGTATTTTAAGAATTTTATCTCAACTTGATCTAGCCCAGTGGTCTTTTGTGAATTTAATTTATTTATTTGTTTTTGGACCTCAATTGATTTTATTGCTCAAAAGTAGAACTTTGGACGATTCTTATCAAAGTGTAGTTCTTTGTTTAATGACCACTGAGTCTTTGTGTTACTATTCATTAGAGATTGTGTATTAATATCAAGAAGGTTACAGAAATAATGATTTTAACTGTTTGCTATTTGGTGAGTTGTCATTTCTATGACCTTCTCATCTGGTATATTTATTTCTGTATCTTCTTTATGTTCCCTTCAAGTTATTTTATTGCATTGTTTGTGATCACAATGGAATATTACATCTCCAGGTTTGTGATCAGCTGCAGAGTGTGGGTCAAAGAACAATTTGTAGGTTTAGACCAGGAAAAGAAACTAAAGGAAAAAAGAAACAAGAGTTTTTGTTTTCAAGGTTTGCATATAGCATGCCAAACATTACACAGTAATGAAACAAACCTTGCCAGACAAAGTCCAGAATACTAATCTAACAGTGTTCCATAAAACAGTTTGCAGCATAGATGACAAACAAAACAGAGGCCTATGCATGCAAGGACTTTACTTGACATGCCAAATTTTAAATAACAAAGGTTAAGCATCTAGGGAGAAACACAACAGCATACCATATAACCTATAACCGTTCTCTGTTGGCTGCAGCTTCATCTTTTCTATGCTACCCTCCTTAATTTTATTATCTTTAAAAAAATTTGTATTCTTTAAAAAAACAAACAAAAAAAGCAAAAAGCTTTGCTCTGATCAACCAGAGTTTATAAACCTTCTTTTTCTGCCTTTTCTCTCTCTCTTTACACACACACACACACACACACACACACACACACACGTAGGCGCGTACACACACACACACACACACAGCTAGGCATTAGGTTTGCATAGGCAGCCAAAAACATGACCTCCAAGTACTGTAAATGTTTTAAACAAAGTTTTCACCAATGGAGAGATAAGACAGAAATGTTGTTTTTGTTCTGAAACTGTATTTTATTTACTTATTTATTTATTTATTAGTTGATAACCGGGAAAGGCACCATTGAGCCGAGGGCTCGTTTTGAGATGCAACCTGGGGAAAAGGGTTGCATAGAGAGAAACAGTGACATAAAATAGCATTAGCAAGTTAGCAATCGTGGGCCATGGTTTCAAGACCCAAAAACAATGACATAAAACAACATTAGCAAGTTAGCAATCATGGGTCATGGTTACAAGACCCAAAAACAGAAAGTAACAGCCTGAAACAGGCATACAAATAAAGACACCAATGGAGCCTCAGCTACAATACAAGTGCAGATTCAGGACCTTTGGTAACACAAAGTAAAGTTAGTAAAGATGGTGACATGACAATTAGTTGCAGGAGCAAGGTACTCAGTTCAATACTTTGATCCCCTATGAATGAGGGAAGCATGGACTATAAGGAGTTGACAACTTAAGAGGGAAACATTCGATAATTTAAAAAGGGGAGAGTTGGGAGCACTGAGAGCACTGTGGGTGGTGTAGAAGTCTGAGGAGCCTTTTGAGAGAGAAGGATGAGGATAGTTGGAGGTCAGGGGGAAGTTTATTCCAGAGGCAAGGGAAACAAAAGAAGAAAGCAAATTGACCAGTAGCAGACTGGGGGTGAGGGATTCAAAAGGTGCGTGGATCTCTGTGGCGAAGGGAATAGCTTGATGTTGCAGCTTGGGAGAGGTGGGAGGAGAGGTAGGTGGGGAGAGTTCCAAACCAGAACTTTGCAACAAAGGATGCACAGTGAACCATTCTCTTGTGAGATAAAGGTGCAAGGGGGGAGGGCAGAATAAAGGAGAAAATTGTGGGTAAGGGGGAAGGTGGTAGCAAAGCAGCAGGAGGAGTTTAGCAGGGTGTCTAGTCTGGTGAGGGAAGATTGTGAGGCTGTATCATACACCACATCAGCATAATCCATACTGGGTCATAATGTCGTATGCTTAAAAGTGTATGACATTATGGCTAAAAGCTACGGCGTAGCCTGTAACCACTAATAGTGCAATATCGCATATACTGCTGTACGCGGTATTGCACCAGTAGTGCTTTCCCAGGCAGAGGATATGACCTCTGCTGGGAGTGGGTTCTGCTGAGCAGCTGCTGTGGCTCTACAGAACTGAGCCACAGCAGCAGGAACCCAGGTGCTGAATCTTATTTTTACTCTTTTGTGTGCTCCTGTTGAACCCCCCAGAGTTGAGAATCTTTATTGGGGGTTAAGGTGCCCATGTAATCGAATGTGGGGCAGAGCCCCACAGGAGACTTATGCCTCATGGCAGAAATCAGATTGTATAAGTAGCGCGATTTTGCCATGAGGCATAATGTCTTGCAGTATTATGACCCTGTGCCAGGATAATCAAATATGGGTAGGATCATTTTGGAAACCAATTCTCAGTGGGTGGAGGGGGGAGACTGTCTTTATGTCAATAGAGGACATCCCATTTGGGGTGTAATTTGGTGCAGATGGTGTCAATGTGGGTGGAGAAATCCGGGTTTCTATATAACCAAACCCCCAAGTATTTGAAAGCTGGGACATTCTCAAGGAGAGATCCATCCAAAGTAACAAAGGTGGGGGAGAACTGGAGGGTGGCCAGTTTTTGTCTAGTACCGAAAGTCATGGCCACTGTTTTTTTTTTTTGCATTTAGTTTGAGTTGGTTGTCCTTGAACTGAAACTGAGCACTGTTGAAGTCTTCCTGGAGGGGGACTGTGCGCTGCTGGCAGAGGGTCCGGAGATGAAAATAATAGCGTTGTCAGCGTACATATGCATTTCAGAAGATTTTCAGACTGGTGGAAGGTTGTTTATAAATAGGGAGAAAAGGATGGGGCTGAGGATGAAGGCTTATGTGATCCCCAAAAGGATAGAGAGCAGGGAGAATATGGCATCATCTATTTGAATTGATTTCTGGCTGTCATGAAGATAAGAGCAGAACCAGTTAATGGCAGGTTCAGCAAAGCTGACAGATCTAGGATTTTGTAGCAGGAGGGGGTGGGAGACAGAATTGAAAGCTGTCGCCATGTCAATGAAAATGGCAGCAATAATAAGGCCCTTGTCCATCGCTGAGAACATTGAATCTGTAACTCACAGTAGTGAGGAGATGGTCGAGTAATGTTTCATAAAGCCAGACTGCACTGGTGAGATAGTATCTGTAGTGGCTACGAAATCAGACAGCCTAGCGTAAATACGGGATTCTTGAAGTTTGGTGAGAGAGGGGAGGAGGGAGATAGGCCTGTAGTTTCCGGGAGTAGAAGGGTTACCTCCCTTATGAAGTGGAAGGACCTTGGAAAATTTCCAGGCCTTAGTAATGGAGGAGGTAGAGTGAGAGAGAGAGAGAGAGAGAGAGGATTAGAATGTGAGTGAGTGGGGCTGCTATGGCAGGTGCACAGATGTGGAGAAGCCTGGGATGGAGACCATTGGGGCTGGACTTGGTAGGGTTTTATTTATTTATTTATTGGAATCTCGGATAACAGCTAAAAGCTCATTTACAAAGGTTCAACGTCATAAGGCAATAGACAAGGTACGTAGACATTACAAAACAGATAGGGGTATATACAGCAGGCAAGTACATTATGGTATGTACAGATACAGATTCAAACAAGTACAGTTAAAATACATCAGGTAGGAAAGGTCAACTTTATTGCAGCAGTACTAAGTGCATACCTAAGGTGAATAAGCAATTTATAGTGGTAGCTGAGCTTTAGAGTGTGCAGGTAGAGTTATGGAGGGTCAGAAGTGGTGGTGACCAGAGGAGAGGTAGTGCAGAATAGATGAGAGCAGGGGGAGGAAGGGGGCAGAGACAAAGGGGGTGACAGAATAAGGGGGTTGAGTTGTCAGAGGGGTGGGATTGGATAGTAATCTACCCAGGGTTACGTAAGAAGGTGATATGGCAGGGCTGGGTAATGTGGGGAGAGAGAGAGGGATAAGGGAAAGGATTTTAAAGTGGAGGGGTGAGTTGAGGGAGAAGCTGGGGGAGGGGAAATTGGGGATTAATATTTATGAAGAGAAAGCAGGAAGGCAGGGGGGATAAAGACGGGACGTGGGGGTAAGTGCTCAGTGGGGTCACACCAGGCAGGGGAGGAAGTAGGGGGGATGAGTGCTATGCAGGACAGATAAGCTATCAATAACAGTAGGATTAGGCACAGGTGACACAGTCACAGTTATTAAGAGTGGCCAGGTACTGCAGCTTGGCCTTAAATGGGTATAGTTTCATTTCCTCAATCAGCTCAGAGTTAAGGGAATTTAGCCAGCAGGGTGCCCTGTATTCGAAGGACCATTGAGGGCTGAGGGTGAGGAGGGCTGTGTAGACTTTGAGGGGAGAGAGAAAGGGGGAAATATGAATTTAGAAGGTTGACCTGGAGCATCCAATAGGACTGAACGGGGTTTGGGGGTGTGGATATTGGGGAGAGCGCATGTGGCAAGGAATTGGTTGAAAATCTCTGTGACTGATCCAGGGTCAGAAACAGGGGAGCTATCAAAATTGAGGGTGGGGAGGCTAGTTGGGCAGGGGGGTCTAGGAAAGAGTGGAGTACCTTCCAAAATGACACAGGTTTGTGTTGATCTTGCTGCAGGTAGCAACTGAAATAATTAGCCTTGGTGAGGCAGATGGCCTTAGTGCAATTATTCCTAAGGGCTTTGTAATCTTTGAGGTCTGCATGAGATAAAGATAATTTATGGTGGTGTCAAGCTTTGTCCCTGGCTCTGTAATTCGCCAACAGGTCTGCAGTTATTCTGGAGTGATGATGGCTTTTTACTCTGGATTTCTTTAGGGGGGCATGGTGATTACAGATGCAGAAGAAGAAGAAGTTGGAGAAGAGAAATAGGGCAGAGTCAACATCAACAGCAGAAAAGATAGGTTACCAGTCTACCTCTAAGAGATCTTCTTGAAGGGCAGTGACATCTGGATTGTGGAGGACGTAGGACCAAATGTATTTGGGGGCTGCTTGGGGAATGTGAATCTTTCTTATGCAGAATGTAATGCAGTGATCACTGATGGCAGCTGGCAGTGTCCCTGCTGCAGTGATATGGTGGGGGGTGGGAGGATAACACCCAGTCAAGCAGAGTATGGTTCTGGGAATGGGGGTTTATGCAGGTGGGTTCATGGATCAGTTAAGTAAGGCTGAGAGCTTCGATTTTAAGGAGGGTAGACTTAGAGGAGTGGGAGAGCCAGTCTAGGTTAAAATCACAGAGAAGCAGCAACTCACTGTTGCCGTGTGGGAGGAGATAAAAGAGATGATGGAAACTTGGGCATCAGTTGTCATTTTAGGTGGGGCACAAAGTGCACCTACATAGGCAGGGCAGATGAAGGGGTGGATAATAGTATGATGATTACTTCATGGGAGGAAGTACAGGACTCTTTGAAGGTAATGGAACAGGAGAGAGATTGTTTGATATCAATCAATCAATCAATCAATCAACTTCTTTATTTATCTAGGCGAACACCATTGAGCAAGCTCATTTACAAGGTGGACCTGCATTACACAAGTCAAGTAACAGTGCATTTATATACAGACAAATAGACAGTAGATGCAAGAGTACAACAGTACAGGTAGGCCTGCAATAGACAGGTTAAGTAAAAAATACATTTGGGTTCAGGTAAAAGATAATCGATAAGGGTATACATAACAATAGGGTAGCAAGTCAGTAAAAATTTATACCAGATACAACAAAATACATGGTTTAGTATTCCTGTAAGGTAAAGGCATTATAGTCCAGTGAAGAGACTAGTTGAAGTGGATGCTACAAGCAAAGAGACATACATAGTCAGTTTAAAAAGACTCAGGCGTATCAAGGGGGAGACATGTCAGGAGAAGTGGGTAGCCAGTGGGGGGGGGGCTGGAACTGGGATAATACTAGGAGCGAAGGAATGAGATGCTGTGGGTATACAAGGAATAGGTGGGTGAGGGAGGGTGAGATTTAGGGCGGCACATAAGTAGGTGGTTCGGACAAGTTATGCACTGATACAAGAAGGAAGGAGGATGGGAAAAGCAGGGAGGATGTGGAAGGGGGTGTAAGTAAGCTAGGATCATTGGAAGCAGTTGCAGGCTTCTGTAATGTATTTTGAGTATAAGGTCTTAAACATAGTGAGACTAACAGAAGTCCTCAGTTTCAGTGATTTCTGTAGCACATTCCAGAGCTAGGATCGTTGGAAGCAGTTGCAAGCTTCTGTAATGTATTTTGAGTATAAGGTCTTAAACACAGTAATACTAACAGGAGTCCTCAGTTTCAGTGATTTCTGTAGCACATTCCAGAGTGACAGTAGAACAAATCCTATGGCAGCTCTCCCAAAACGTGTTAGGGCTTTGGGCACTTTCAGAGAAATCCGTGAACAGCTTCTTAAGGCATAGGCTCCAGGCATATTGAGAGTCAGGCAATCAACAATGTACTGCAGAAGTTTGCCAGTGATAGCTCTGTATGTCCAGAGAGCCGCATTTTTATTTCATCTGTAGTGTAGGGAGGTCCAACCTATGACCACATATAAAGAACAGTGATGGGTGGAAAAGGGGAGACCAGTGATGAAGCGCAGGGCTCTGTGGTAAAGTATGTCCAATTTACCGAGGTATGAAGTAGCACATTGGCTATATATAAAGTCGGCATAATCAATTAGAGAAAGGAACATAGACTGAACTAGTTGTCTCTTGGCCTCTGTAGTTAGTAGGCGGTTTAACCTGAAGAAGAGACCTAGTCTCTGCCGCAGTTTTTTTAACAAATCCTCCAGGTTGTCTGCAAAGGAGAGTTTGAAGTCTAGCCAGACCCCCAGGTATTTGAATTTGGGCACAAATTCCAGGGTTTCTCCTAGGAGGGTGGTGATGGGGGGGTAGAGCAGGGTAGGCTGCATGGTTAATAGGTGAAAATAGCATCGCCTTTGTTTTTTTGGCATTAAGTAGCAATTTTTTTACTAAGGAGCTGGTATTGAAGTCAGCTTGCAGGTCACTACAGGCAGTTTCAGGAGTTGTATGGCTTAGGTAGATCACTGTATCATCTGCAAACAGATGAATTTTCACCTCATTGATGCCTGAGTGTATATTGTTGATATAGATGGCAAATAGGAGTGGCCCCAGGACGGATCCCTGCAGGACGCCTCTTTTTAACAGATTTGAGGTGGAGAGTTCACCTTTGGCCTTGACCTGTTGGTGCCTATCAGAAAGGTAGTTGTGGAACCAAAGCAAGGAGGTAGAATCTAGACCAATAGCTTTTAATGAAGAAAGAAGGAGGCTGTGGTCAACAGTGTAGAAGGCCTTACTTAGGTCTAGAAAAACGGCGCAGACAAATTTTTTGTTCTCTAACTCACACTGCCAGTCATTTGTCACCTTGGCCAGGGCCGTGATTGTACTATGTTCAGTTCTGAAACCAGATTGCATTGGGTTTAGCAGGTTAGTATCATCTATGAAAGATTTCAGCTGGGCATTCACAATTTTTTCCAGAAGTTTTGATAGTACCCTGAGAAGGGAGATGGGCCTGTTGTTTAGATCACAGGGGTCTCCGGGTTTAAACAACGGAATAACATGTGCGGTCTTCCACAGTTTGGGGAGGGTCCCTTGAATAAGGGACAAGTTAAATAGATGCGTAATAGGTACGGCCAAGACATAATAGGCAATCTTTAGGTAGTATGGATCAAAGGTGTCAGCGCCAGCACCTTTTCTGGTGTCCAACTGGAGGAGGAGATCTTTGACCTCTTTTAGTGAGGCAAGAGAGAATGAAAAGACTGCATCTGAGGGACTAGATTCTGAAGGTTGCGTGGTAAGTTGGGAGTGTAGGTTACATGCAGGTGAGTTATCAAAAGCTAGCCCTGCAGTAGCAAAGTGATTGTTGAAGGTTTGTAGTATCTCTTTATTGTTGTTGATAGTTACATTGTCAGAAATAATTTTTGAGGGGAGAGTGTTTCCTGTGGTATTACCAGAAAGTTCTTTTATTGTGGACTAGAACATAGTAGGGCAGCTGGAGGCAGTGTCGAGTTCAGAGCGATAGAAATTGGACTTGGTTTCCCGAATTAGCTTTGTACAGTGATTTCTGACTGTTCTGAAAAGATACCAGTCTTCGGCTTTGTTGGATTTGCGTGCTAGTTTCCAGAGCTTGTCTCTTTTTAATAATGCTGCCTTGATATCTGCTATAAACCAACGGCACTTTCTAGCCTTTATGTGGGTTTTGACTAAGGGTGCATGGGTGTTAAGAGCGCTTGATACAATTTTGTGGAAAATGGCATATGCTGTTTCTACTGATTTGGCTAAACAAAAGGTCTGCCAAAGCAGGGAGGCTTTCAGGCCATTGATATATGCAAGCGGGTCAAAATTCCGTTTTGATCTTTTGGTAGAGAACTTTGCTGAGGCTGTTGGTTTAGGAACTGCTCTTATGCCAGCAATAAAACAATGGTCACTAACATTGGCAGAAAAGATCCCAGCATGGGAGAAGAAAAGGGGTTTGCTGACTTTAAGTACATCTAACAGTGTACTTTTCGCAGGGTTTTTCTTATTGATACGAGTAGGTTCATCAATAAGTAGAGTGAGCCCATGAGAGTCACAGAAGGATTTAAGTGGAAGAGATGCGCTTGTCAGCCAGTCGTAGTTAAGGTCCCCTAGTATAATTGTTTCCATTGTGTCGGTACTCATAGTAGATGATAGGTGGGACTGGAGCTATGACCCTGAGGATGGGGGTCTATAACATCCTATGACACAGAGGTCCATTGATGTAGATATTTCAATTTTTAAGGACAGGCATTCAAAGGCATTGGCAATTGATGTAGTGTTGAGGGTAGCGACCGTACACTTGTCCTTAACATAGATGGCTACACCACCACCTCTGATTAGTCTATCGGAACTGAATAACAGATAGTTGGGGATACTGACCTCTTTGTCTGGCATAGATGGACAAAGCCAGGATTCAGATATGACAAGTACATCTGGCTCCATGTGTATAGTCCAAGCCTATATTGAGGTGAGTTTCTTTAAGAGGCTACACACATTAACATGCATAAAGCTGATACCTTTATACTTCGTGACTTCAGACGGTGAAGGAATTGCTTGTATAGGACCAGGGTTAAGTTTAACATTACCTGAGCATAGCAAGAGGAGGAGTACAACTTTCCTCAGGGCAACAAGTGGTAATTTGGAAGAACTAAGCCTTCTTTGGCTAGTGGAAGTATTGGCATAGGAATTCAAGGACCTATTCTTTGCACTGTTCAGTCCTAGTGATACACATGATAAGACCCTAGCCGTATGACACCAGTAGATGCAGGTACTGGGCCAAGTAGGTAACATTCTTTGGGTAGGTAACAAGATACCTGTGGCTGTCCGAGAGGGAGACTCAGCTGAAAGTGGGTATGACAACTTGGGGGCATATATACTGATATACTGATATATATATATATATATATATATATACACACACACACATATATACATACATATATATAGATACTGATATACTGGGCAATGCCACCACCCCATTTGCCTCAGTCTTGATGAAATAATTTAAACTCAGGGATGGAGAGGGCAGAGTCAAGGATTCTGGCTGATACCCAGGTTTCAGTAACACAAAGGATGTTGGGCGAGTGTTGGGTGATCCAAACATCAAGATCATCTAATTTGGGGAGGAAGCTGCATGCATGTAGGTGAAAGGTTCAAAGACCTGTTGACAGAGAAGAAAAGTTTGGAGTGGGGACTGTGTATGTTTGGGCTGGAGTTGAGGGGTTGTGAAAGGACTTGATTTGGGGTTGAGATCTCCAGAAAGAAGTAGGAGCAGTAGGAAAATGGGGAGGTGGGAAGGGTAGCTGGATTTCCTGGGGTTATGGGGGCGGGGTGGGGATAAGTGTGGATGTGTAGTGAAGCACAGCCTAAAGGTTAAGAAGATGAGACGGGAGAAGCCCTGGATGTATAACAGGAGAACAGTAGGGGAGGGTGAGACTGGGAAGGGAGGTGAGCAAGGGTTAGACAATGGAAAGGAGAGTGAGAAGAGACTGATTTCAGTGGGGAGGGTGGATGGGAAGTAAAGTAAAGAAAGCAGAGGAGGGCCTGCTGAGGGGAGGGGGGGCTGAAAGAGAAGTGAGTCTGGGAGAGGGAGCATAGGATTAGGAGTGAAGAGCATAGAGAGGATAAACAATATGAGGTAGGAGGGTGGAGACATAGTGGGGGACAGGGTGATGGGCAGAAGTAGGACAGTAGGTAGAAGACAATCTTAAATGATAGGGACAGAAACAGTTGAAAGGTCATGTGGGACTGGACAGACAGTCCTCAATGAAAAGATAGAGGAAGCTTTCAGCAACCACTAATGAAGTAGGTAGTTGCAGATGCTAAAAGCAGTTAAATTGAAGTGCAGGAGGTGAAGAGGTGAATTGAAAATTACTGGCTGTAGTCCCATTCTAAAAGCAAGTGGGACACGTTCCCTAGCAGAGGTGAAAACCACTAATAACATTGACTGTCACTGGGAGAGCAGTAAGGGAGCCTGTGGCACTAACACAACCACAATCCATGGGATAGCGAGCAGAAACAAATTCAGATACTTTAAAAATAACCCAGTGAAGTCTAAATAAGCAAAGAAATGAAGGAAAGGTTGTGGTGCCTCTAGTGGATGGATCATATAACAAGCACATGGGAAATCAGACACTGAGTTTAGCCAGTCATGTGACCAAGATTACAGGTATCTGTAAATTAAGCAGTCCAGTTAGGGCAGCGGGTTGGTGGGAGGCTAGATCCACTTGAACTGAATTGTGACTGAGCTCCTGGTTTAACTAATACAAATACAAGTAGAAGCCAGAGCTGAATTTAGCTAATACAATGCAAATGCAAACAGAAGGCAGAGCTGAAAAAAAGCACCAGAATTTAAATCTGGGCTACACTTTGTCTGTCCAGTACCTTGCTGGCTTCAGGGATGAGTGGGCAGGGCAGGCGGATTGCTGGCAGGTCCGGGAGCTGCCGCAGGAGTGGCTCAGCACAAAAGCCCGATCGAGGCTGGCCTAAAAGCTTATTTGCAAATATTTTGCTCTACAGTTTATACAATACCTTATTTTCAGACAATCGAGCAAGCCAAGATATTATGTTAAACTGGATAAAAATGATGGCAGATCTGTATGGTGCTACATAGAAACATAGAATTTGATGGCAGATAAGGACTGCATGGCCCACCTAGTCTGCCCACTACCCTAACTGATGGATAAGCTGCAGATCGTAGTTAACCAACAGCTTACTGTACTTCCTCCTACCCCCACAAGAACTGCCTTATGTCAGTCCCATGCATTTGTGAATTCCCCCACTGTTCTTGACTCCATGACCTCCTCAGGAAGGCTGTTCCACACATCTACAACCCTCTCCATAAAAAAATACTTCCTCACATTACCTCTGAGTTGTCCCCCCTCTATCTTCAAATTGAGCCCCCCTTATTCTTGCTCATCTCTTTTTCTGAAAGATGCTACCATCTTGGACTTTGTTGATTCCCTTGAGGTATTTGAAAGTCTGTATCATGTCCCCCCTCTCCCTCCTTTCCTTGAGGGTATACGTATTAAGCTCCTTTTGTCTCTCTTTGTATGTCCTCTGGTGAAGACCCTGCACCATTTTGGTTGCCTTTCTCAGGACAGCCTCCACTCTATGTCTTTGTGGAGACAGGGTCTCCAGAACTGCACGCAGTACTCCTTACAGGGTCTCATCAACTGTCTGTACAGAGGGATAACAACTTCCTGTTTTCTACTGGTGATGCCTCTCCCTATGCATCCTAGTATCCCACCAGCCCTCCTTACTGCCTTCTCACATTGCTTGCCCACCTTTAGGTCATCTGATATAATTACCCCCAGGTCTCTTTCTATTTCTGTTGTTGTTAGTATCTCACCCCCCATTGTGTACTCTTCCCTTGGGTTTTTGTTTCCCAGTTGCATTACCTTGCACTTCTTTGCATTGAATCTGAGTTGCCATACATTTAACCATTCCTCCAACCTTGCCAAGTCCCTTCTTATCCTTTCCACCCCCCCTTGTGTATCAACCCTGTTGCAGACCTTTGTATCATCTGCAAAGAGACAAACGTTTCCTTCCAGTTCCTCTGTAATGTCACTTATAAAGACATTAAAGAGGACTGGCCCCAAGACTGAACCCTGCAGTACCCCAATAGTAACCCTCCTTTCTTCACTGTGGACTCTGTTTACTATTATCCTTTTTCCTCTTTTCCAGCAAATTTTTTATCCAATCTATCACATTGGGACCCACTCTAAGGTTAGCTAACTTGTATATTAATCTTTTGTGTGGAACTGTGTCAAATGCCTTGCTAAAATCTAGGTAGGCCATGTCAACAGCCCCTCCCTGGTCTACTATTTTGGTTATCCAGTCAAAGAAATCTATTAGATTCATCTGACATGACCTTCCAGCTGTGAATCTATGATGCCTTGGGTCCTATGCCCCATTGGCCTTGAGGTATTCAACAATTCTTTCCTTCCGAAGTGATTCCATCATTTTCCCTGCCACTGAGGTCAAACTAATTGGTCTGTAGTTTCCTATCTCTGCCCTGTTCCCATTTTTGTGAAGTGGAATCACATCTGCCCTCCTCCAGTCCTCAGGTACCACCCCATCCTCCCATGATTTGTTAAAGAGAGTAGTCAGTGGTGTCTATAGTTCTACCCTTAGTTCTTTTAGAATTCTGGGGTGAATCCCATCAGGCCCCACTGCCTTATCCACCTTCAGTTTTAAGAGTTCTTTCAGAACCCTTTCTTCTGTGAATGGACTGGTATCGATGCCCCCTCCCCCATCCAGAGTGTTTCTCTTGTTTGGTTTGGGTACCTCCCCCTCCTCTTCCTTTGTGAATACTGAGCAGAGGTATTCATTCAGTATCCCTGCTTTTTCATTGTCACCCTCTGCTCACATTCCCTTCCCTTTATTAAGCCTCAGAATCCCTCCCTTGGTCTTTCTTCACTCCCTAATGTACCTATAAAAGGGTTTATCCCCCTTCTTAACAGAGTTGGTTATCTTTTCCTCGGTTTTGGCCTTTGCTATTTTGACTGCCTTCCCTTCGTCCTTCTGCTTTAACTGATAACATTATCTGTCATGCTCCTTCTGTGTTTCCTTATATTTCCTGAATGCTATCCTTTTCTCCTTAACCTTCCCTGCCACCTCTTTTGAGAACCATGTTTTTTTTCCTTCATTTTGTGTTTTTGATTTGCTTCACACAAAGGCTGATTGCCTCTGTGATGGCTGTTTTGATTATTCACCATTTTTCCTCCACCCCTCCTTCTTGCTCATTTGCTAGTGCTTTTCTGATGCACTCTCTCATTTTCCCAAACTCAGCCTTCCTAAAGTTCAATACACTTGTTTTTGTATGGCTTGACTCTATGGCTGTGCTTGTATGTGACTGAGGGTTTGTTCAAATGAATAAAGTGACTGTGCATGATTTACAGTTTAAGAAAACAGAATTCAGAGCGACTGGTTTGTTTAACTGGGTATATGAACATGGGATTGGAATCTGGCTGGAATGTGTTTCTTTTTGTTTTTATATAATGATACAAAGAGGTGTTTTGTGAGAGGGATAGATTTATGGCAAAAGTATAGTGTGGTATGTCCTCTGTAGCTTTTCCATTGCAGTGGCACATCTGTGCCATCTCAGTTGCAAGGGGGTCCTGACTTATGGTATGCCCCAATTGTGTTAACTACAGATGATTTTCTTCTCATGCCTGTTAAGAAAAACAGGCTTAGTCTTTTTATTCCTTCTCTCTTTCTCCAAGGGGGTGGGGCATCCTTGACTTTTTGGAGCAGCTGCTTGAACAGAGCCACTGGCTGAACTCTACTCCACAGACAGCAAGGCTATATTGTTCTAAGTGCTGACATCCCTTTTCCCTGTAAGAGCCTTGATTAAACAGTTTATATTCTGAAACTAACCATTACATTTCAGCATTTTAATATTTTAATATTTTGTCATAGAGAGGATTCCCCTGTGTTATTTTGCATACATGGTCCATGGTATATGGCATGGTATATGGGGGAGTTGATTCAAGCTCATCTCCTGACACCTCACCCATCTTTGGTTTGCACTATTTTCTAATTTTTGTGAAATTTCTGATGATCTTTTAACCAGCCTGGTGGCATAACAGGTTTACTGCCTCTGATAAAAAATGGTTAAATCCCACTCAAAAACCCTTCTGTCTCAAGTACAATGTTCAAGCTGATCTACTTGCCAAACAAGGAATTGGGGGGGGCATAGCATTCTCCACTCTTCCACCCCCACAATCTGTGTGGCAAGCTTCACAGAAAACAAATTAAGCCCATAGACGATAGTCATTTACAGAAACAAGACAAGTAAATAACTGACTTACGGCAGCTGCTGATTCCTGCAGGCTCACTATTTAAAAAGCATAAAATAAATTGCAATTGTCATTCAGAGACTGAATTTACACTGTGTGCAGGTCTAAGAATTGATTTTGTCAGTAATTTATTTGCCTACAGGAGGCCATCAGGTGGCAGACAAAACCTTTTTGAAAATGCAGATAGTTGGGTGGTGGCCAAATATGCAAATAAAGACATACTAAACAGATACTGTAAGAATTACACTCTGTGTTCAAAGTAACCTCTCAGTGTACAAGATCTGAGTAGCAACTGACAAGTGATTTCATACAAATCAGTTGAAACTGCTGAAAGATCAGAACTAACCTACCAGTGAGGGAAGGGTGGTGAAGCCCTCATCTTAATTATCCTTTTTTTCAGAAACTGACAGCAATGTTCCACTGGAGCAAACTACCAGGAGCACATACATCTGTATGAAAACAATGTATCTTTTCTGATCAATCCAGTGCAACACTTCTTATACTGATATCAATCAACTGACTATTAAGTACGCATGTAATGCAGAACCATGCCCTCAGGCGATGACACATATTGAGAGTTCTTCGACTGCCACTACTTGCTCCCAACATTATGCCATCATCTGCACCAGAGACTCTTGAAAAGACATAACTGTGCCTTGAAGTGGGACCTGGCCCACTCAGTGGTTTCACTGCTACTTGAAATGATAGAAGGCATCCTTGGGATGGCAGAGAAATGGGAGGTATTGCTGATAGGGAACCTGAATATGCCAGATGTTGACTGGAGCACCTTTGCTGCAGCCACATCAAAGAGCATGGCAATTATCGATGCCCTACAGAGGGCATGCCTCAGACAGCTAGTTTTGGAACCCATTTGGGAGAGAGCAATCTTAGACCTGGTACTCTCAAATGGGGATGGAGAGCGGATCTCTGATCTTGACATGGGTAGCCATCTGGGAACAAGCGACCACCAAACAGTGTGGTTCATGATAAACTTAGCTGTATAGTCAAGCCACACAAAAGTGAAGGTACTGGACTACAGAAGGGCTGATTTTGACAAAATGGGAGAGTGCCTCAGAAAAGCACTAGCAAACAGGCAAGAAGGTGGGGTGGAGCAATAATGGGGAAACATCAAAACCGCCATCACAGAGGCAACAAGTCTTTGTGTGAAGCAAATAAATCAAAACAAAAGAAAAAAAAACACTATGGTTCTCAAAAGAAGTGGCGGGGAAGGTAAGGGAAAAAAGATAGCATTCAGGAAGTATAAGGAAACACTGAAGAAGCATGACAGAGAACTGTACCAGTTAAAGCAGAAGGAAGCAGGTAAGGCAGTCAGAATAGCAAAGGCCCAAACAGAGGAAAAGATAGCCAACTCGGTTAAGAAGGGGGATAAAACATTTTATAGGTACATTAGGGAGCAAAGAAAGACTAAGGCAGGGATACTAAGGCTGAATAAAGAGGAAGGTGGTTGGGCAGAGAGCAACAGTGAAAAAGCAGGGATACTGAACGAATACTTCCACTCAGTATTCACAATGGAAAAGTGGGAGAAATACCTAATCCGGTCAATAGAAGCACTCTGGATAGGAGGGTTGATATTAGTCCTTTCACAGAAGAAAGGGTTCTGAAAGAACTCTTAAAACTGAAGGTGGATAAAGCAATGGGGCCTGATGGGATTCACCATAGAATTTTAAAAGAACTAAGGGAAGAACTAGTAACACCACTGACTACCCTTTTTAATAAATCATGGGAGGATAGGGTGGTACCTGAGGACTGGAGGAGGACGGATGTGATTCCCCTTCATAAAAAGTGGGAGCAAGACAGAAGCAGGAAACTACAGACGTGTCAGTTTGAACTCAGTGGTAGGGAAAATGATGGAATCACTTCTGAAGGAAAAAATTGTTGAGTACCTAGAGGCCAGTGGGGCACAGGAAACAAGGCAGCATGGATTCACAGTGGGAAGGTTATGTCAGGCAAATCTAATTCAGCGTGTCAGCGTAGCTCAGTTGGTAGCACATCTGCCTCTGGACCAGAAGGTCATGGGTTCTCGTCCCACACCAGGATTGGACTTGCACCTAAAAATCGCTGGCATCCAAGTGCAGTATTGGGGGGTGCTGTACTGCTGGGGTGTGCTGTCCTTCGGATGAGATGTTAAACCGAGGTCTCTTCTGGTTGTCCAGGTGGAAGTAAAAGAACCCAGGGCACTCTTCGCAAAGAGTAGGGAACATTCCCGGTGTCCTGGCCAACATTCCCCTTCCCATAAACCGGTTCATGCAATTATCCAGGCTGTGTGTGGGTGATGATGTGCGATATGGCCGCCACCACACATTCAGTCACTTCACTACCAGTCTAGCATTGCTTGTAAAGCACTTTGGATGTATGAAAAGCGCTATATAAATGCTGATTCTTCTTATTCTTCTTCTTCTTTGACTGGGTGACCAAAGCAGTAGACCAGGGAAGGGCTGTGGACATGGCCTACCTAGACTTTAAACATAGAAACATAGAATTTGACAGCAGATAAGGACTGCTTGGCCCACCTAGTCTGCCCATTTTCCTACCTAACAGATAAGCTGCAGATCCTAATTTACCAACAGCTTACTTCCTCCTACACCCCCGACTAGGACTGCCTTATGTCTGTCCCATGCATTCTTGAATTCCCCCACTGTTTTTGACTCCACGACCTCCTCAGGGAGGCTGTTCCATGCATCCACAACCCTCTCTGTGAAAAAATACTTCCTCACATTACCTCTGAGCCATCCCCCCTCTATCTTCAAATTGTGCCCCCTTGTTCTTGCACATCTCTTTTTCTGAAAGATGCCACCCTGTTGGGCTTTGTTGATTCCCTTGAGGTACTTGAAAGTTTCTATCATGTCCCCTCTCTCCCTCCTTTCCTCAAGGGTATACATATTAAGCTCCTTTAGTCTTTCTTCATTATGTCTTCTGGTGCAGACCCTGCGCCATTTGGTTGCCCTCCTCTGGACAGCCTCCACTCTGTTTATGTCTTTTGGGAGATGGGGTCTCCAGAACTGCACACAGTACTCCAGATGGGGTCTCACCAACTGTCTGTACAGAGGGATAACAACTTCCTGTTTTCTACTATTGATGCCTCTCCCTATGCATCCCAATATCCCCCCAGCCTTCCTTACTGCCTTCTCACATTGCTTGCCCACCTTTAGGTCATCTGATATAATTACCCTCAGGTCCCTTTCCATTTTTACTGTTGTCAGTATCTCACCCCCCATTGTGTACTCTTGCCCTGGGTTTTTGGTTCCCAGGTGCATTACCTTGCACTTCTTTGCATTGAATCTGAGCTGCCACACATTTGACCATTCCTCCAACCTTGCCAAGTCCTCCAACCTTGCCAAGCTTTAGCAAAGCATTTGACACAGTCCTGCACAAAAGATTAATAAACACATTAGCCAGCCTGGGAGTGGGTCCTAGGGTGGTAGCCTGGGTAAAACACTGGTTGGACAACAGAACACAGCGAGTAATAGTAAATGGAGTCCACAGTGAAGAAAGGAGGGTTACTAGTGGGGTACCGCAGGGTTCAGTACTGGGGCCAGTCCTTTTTAATGTCTTTATAAGTGATATTGCAGAGGGACTGGAAGGGAAAGTATGTCTCTTTGCAGATGACACAAAGATCTGCAACAGGGTTGATACACAAGGTGGGGTGGAAAGGATGAAAAGGGACTTGGCAAGGTTGGAGGAATGGTCAAATTTATGGCAGCTTAGATTCAATGCACAGAAGTGCAAAGTAATGCACCTGGGAAACAAAAACCTGGGGAAGAGTACACAATGAGGGGTGAGATACTGACAACAACGAAAATTGAAAGGGACCTAGGGGTAGTCATATCAGATGACCTAAAGATGGGCCAGCAATGTGAGAAGGCAGTAAGGAGGGCTGGGGTGATACTGGGATGCATAGGGAGAGGCATCACCAGTAGAAAACAGGAAGTTGTTGGCCCTTTGTACAGACAGTTGGTAAGACCACATCTCTAGTACTGTGTACAGTTCTGGAGACCCCATCTCCGCAAAGACATAGACAGGGTGGAGGCTGTCCAGAGGAGGGCAACCAAAAATGATGCAGGGTCTGCATCAGAAGACATATGAAGAAAGACTAAAGGAACTAAAGATGTATAGCCTCGAGGAAAGGAGGGAGAGGGGTGACATGATAGAAACTTTCAAATACCTCAAGGGAATCAACAAAGTCCAAGAGGGTAGCATCTTTCAGAAAAAGAGATGTGCAAAAACAAGGGGGCACAATTTGAAGATAGAGGGGGGACTGCTCAGAGGTAATGTGAGGAAGTATTTCTTCACAGAGAGGGTTGTGGATACATGGAGCAGCCTTCTTGAGGAGGCTGTAGAGTCAAAAACAGTAGGGGAATTCAAGAATGCATGAGACAGACATAAGGCAATTTTAGTGAGGGGTAGGAGGAAGTAGGCTGTTGTTAACTAGGATCTGCAGCTTATCTGTTAGGTAGGGAAATAGGCAGACTAGGTGGGCCAAGCGGTCCTTATCTGCCGTCAAATTCTATATTTCAATGTTTCTATGTTACTTCTATCCTACATGAACATATTGTTTTTAATCTGTGAGTTTGCTTTTACATTAGAACATGATGGAATATGGACCTTATGTGGGAACAAAAGTATTATTGTTTTATTTATTTTCTTTTAGGTGTGATTGCCATTCATCAGGCAAAAGTTCAAGATCCCACTGCAAGCCAAGAATCCACCCAGTGGGATGGCCCTTCCATTTCAGACAGCTGCAGAGCCTGGATGGAATGATAGGGTCTATCTCGGGATTGTTTGGGTCTGACATCTTGGTCTGGAATCAAGGAAACCTGGAAACCATCAGGAGACATGTCAGTTATTTTAAACACCAATCTGCTGAGTCTGTTTTGAACCCTTCATCATGGGGAAGCAAGGGCCTAGCCACTGAAGAAATATGCTGTACAATATGTATGATCTTGCATGTTTGTTCACTGATACGCACACTAAGATCAATGAGTTGGTTGCAGCTAACAACGTGGAGGCCCAAAACAAACATATAGGTAGAGAAGAAATACGAACAGCCTATGGGAACTATGTTATCACAATGATTTGTAATTTGCTCAGAGATGTGGAAACAGGGCACTTCCCTGACTTCATCTCAGATAACTACTTACTAACATGCTAAATTGCCAGCAGAATAGGTCTAACGATCTTTCGTGTCTGCTCATTTGGTCTGTCTCCACCCTGGGAGCTGACCTTGCTGCCCCCCTTGCCCTCTCTGGCTTCTTCCTTCCCAGTCCCGGATATTCTCGCTGCACTGTATTTTGCTTCCAGAACCCTTCCCCTGTACCAGTCCTATCCCCTCTTGAATCCCTCCACCATCTCTGCCTCCACCAGCCCCCTGGGCAGTGCATTTCATGGCTCTACCACCCTCTCAGTGAAGTAGCACCTCCTCCTTTCTCCCTGAATCTCCCCCCTCCAGCTTCCACCCATGCCCTCTAGTTGCCCCCCTTTCCTTCAAGCACCATGACTGCTCCTCCCTATTTACCCCCTTCATGTACCTGAAGACTATCATGTGTCCCCGATCCCTCCTCTCTTCCAATGTGTACATATTTAGCTCTTCGAACCTCTCCCCATAGGTCCCGTTCCCCAACCCCCAAATCAATTTGGTTGCCTCCTCTGGACCCTCTCCAGGAGTTCAATGTCCCTCTTTAAGTGTGGCCTCCAAAACTGCATGCAGTACTCGATGTGCGGCCTCACCAAGCAATTATACAGAGGGAGTATCACTTCCCTCCTTCTGGAGGTGATCCCCCTAGCGATGCATCCTAGCATCCTGTTGGCCTTGGCCGCTGCCCTTCTACAAGTCTCCAAGTTGTTCAACTTGACATCCACCACCACCCTCAGGTCTATCTCAGCCATCGAGACTTGTAGCATTCCCCTCCCCCAGGGTGTACACTTGGCCCGGGTTTCTGGCTCCCAGGTGCAGTACCTTGCATTTCCCTGTATTGAACCTTAGCTTCCACTTTCTAGACCACCTTTTCAAAGCCTCCAGTTCCCCCTGTAGGGCCACCCTTCCCTCTTCCCTGTCCACCACTGCCCCCAGTTTTGAGTCATCCACAAAGAGACTCATCTCACTCTTGATACCCGTCCTTATTTCAGCGACGTAGGCGTTGAACAGGAGGGGCCCAAGGACTGATCCCTGCAGGACCCCACAAATAACCCTCCTTGGGGATGAGACTATGCCACCAACCATGACCCTATGGGTCTGGTCCTGAAGCCAACTGCCTATCCATCTGATCTTCTGGTTCCCCACCCCCATTTCTGCCAGCTTATCCAACAGGCCCCCATGAGGAACAGAGTTAAACACCTTGCTGAATTCAAGAAAGAGCACGTCCACCGATCTACCCAGGTACAAGGCACTCATCACCCAGTCATAGAACTCCACAAGGTTTGTCTGACATGATTTTCCTGGGCTGAATCCATGCTGTCTATCATCTATACACCCCGACTTTTCCAGGTCCCCCCCAGCCTCTCCTTGACAATGCCCTCCATCACCTTGCCCACCACCGATGTCAGGCTGAAGGGCCTGTAGTTTCCTGCCACCTCCTTTGATCCCCCCCTTGTGGATAGGCGCTATATGTGCCACCTTCCAATCCTAGGGCACCCACCCTGTCCTCAGAGAGATGCTGAAAAGCCCAGCCAGGGATTTTGCCAGGACATCTGCCAATTCCTTTAGAACTCTGGGATGTAATTTATCCGGCCCCGGTGCTTTCTCTGTCTTAAGAGACCTGAGGGCTTTTCTTACTCTCTCTGCCATGATTTTCACCTCTGCTACCTCTTTCCCCTGCTTAGCCTTCCCCCCTCCTGCCAGTGATGCCACCCCTCTCCCCAGACCTGCCGATCGGTAAGGGTCCCTCCTCCTCAGTTTCACCATCTCCTCCCATGTATGATGCAGCCCCCCCCATTTTCCTTGGTGAAAACTGAGGTGAAGTACTCATTTAGTACCTCAGCCTGCTACCCCAGGTCTTGTGCCCATCCGTCCCCTGTTTTAATCCTGCTAATCTGCCCCTTCAACCTTCATTTTTCCCCAATGTATCTAAAGAACCCCTTGTTCCCTCTCCTAATTTCTCTGGCCAGGTTCTGCTCCTTCCTTGCCTTAGCCACCCTCACCACCCTAGTGGCTCTTCTGGCCATCAGCTCATACTCCCCTTGATCCCTTTCACTCCTTGAGCACTTGAATTGCCTATAGGCTGCCTTCTTTCCCCTCACCACCTCCTGAACCTCCCTGGACCACCAGCAGGGTTTTTGGGCCCTACCACATTTTCATCTTATTACTCTTGCACAGGTACTGGTAGCCTCCTGCACCCCCTTCCTGATGATTTCCCACCTACTGTCAGCATCCATGTCTGCCCAATCCCATCCAAATGCCATTAAGGATACTTCCCATTGCCTTGAAATCCACACCCCTCAAGTCAGTTACCTCCATCTTTGTGCAGCTTTCTACCCCTCCTAGGTCCAGGCAGAACCAGACCATGGCATGGTCGCTCCCTGCCAATGGGTCCCTTACCTCCAGGCCCCAAAGCTGTTCACTGTCTGCCAGTACCACATCCAGTATCCACACCTCCCTGGTCAGTTTCCCCACCTGCTGAGTTAGGATCCATCCTGAAAGACATCCAACAACCTCTATTCCCTGGCCACTGAGGATGTCATAGTCTCCCAGTCTGTTCCTGGCATGTTTAAGTCCCCCAACACCACCACCCTTCCCCTGCCCAATCTGCAGTGTCTCCCAACATCTGCCACCAGACTCTCCTCCAGCTCTTCTGCCAGTGCAAGGGGTCTATACACCATTCCTACTTGACCAAAAGTATTGTCCAGTCTGTGTTACCAATACAGAGGACATCTATTCAGGGTGCTTGAAAGCTTGTCAAAGATTTCTACAGTCACAGCCAAAGACATGGCCAGATATTTCCTGATATTTCTGTGATATTTCTAGAGAAATTGCCTGTTTTCTGCATTTCCACATTTGGGGCAGCAGAGAGAAACTCTTTAGAAATTTCCAGAACTATCTAGAAATATCTGGCCATGTCTGTGGCTACTACTGTACATCTGACATCCATAAACTTGGGGTATGTTACTTTGCACCCCAAACAGGGCATATATTACACCACTGAATCCTATTTATTCAGTATACCTCATACATATAATTTACTGTTTCCCTAATAGTGTTTAAAGCTGTTTTTGGCAAACTGGTCATGGTCCATTAAATAGGCTACCAATAGTGAGATATTTTTAAAAAGAGGGTGGACACACCATCCCTAGTAGTACAGTATATAACCCCACTACAGAATAATGGTAGAATAAATGCAGCATGTGGCCTACTAGGCCGTATAGCTTAGAGGTTAGAGTAATGTGCTGTGAACGATCTTGGTACATCCAGTAGACCTGACCTGGGTTAGGTTTTCACAACTTCCACTTGCACACTGTGTGACTCTGAACAAGTCACTTAACTGCCCAGTGTTCTCAGGTCATCCCTGAAAACAGGCACTTGTGCCTAGTGGGCCTTACCCGGTTGCCAAAGACTAAATTAAAAAAAACAAAAAACAAAAAAAAATACTGGAAGTATATAGGTGTGTATGTCCCTTCAATGTCTTTATGTGGTTCCACCTGTCTACAGCCTTGATGCTGATCTCAATCATAATACCAGTGTGTCACTGTTACACTACAATGTTTCAGTAAGGTAGACCTATGAGAAATGGTCCTACATGTGCTTGTGCTGCTCTGTGGTGCTGTACAATAGCCAACCAGAAAAAGAGGATGGGAAAGCAATATTCCTTCTAAATGGAAAAAAAAAATATTCCTTCAGAGGTTCAATTTCACAATTTGCTTCTTGTTATTCAATTCTCCCTAACATTTTGCTTCCCCGCTCCTTCCCCTTCCCCTCTCTAACAAACAGATGCCTATCCCACTGCACAAAATTCAACTCCAAACACTAGTTGGCTGAACTCCCTTCATACCTCTCATCCTTTTCATCACCCCTCCTCTTCCCTCCCATACCCTTGGATTAACCGACTTCCGTTCTTTGTTGATCCCACGGCACTCCACCCTTATTGGACAAACAGGCTTCTCATACCGCTTCCCCAAAATCTGGAACTCCCTCCCTCCCCAAGTCCATTGCTCCTCCTCTATCTACTCCATCAGCTCGGCACTTCACAATTACCTATCATCCAGCTGCTCTTGCCATGATCCTCCCTAATCCACATTCTCATACAGGACTAGTAGCACCCCTAATGATAATTTACCCCTTGCCCTCTTTTCCACCCTAATCATAATCAACCCCTTAGCTACCTTTCTTCCTCTTTAACTTTTATAGCTTCTCATGTCCCCCTTGCAGGGTTTTCAGCATCCTGAAGGGGTCTTTTCCTGGGCTCAACTCTCCCTCCTCCCCCCCCTTCTTTTGTTCCTCCCCTGCCTACCCCCTTTATGCACAAAGGTATCTTGTAAATATTCTGTGAATATCTCTACCTCCCCTTCTTTTCCAGTCTTTACCTGCCACCTCACAGGATTCTTAGCATCCTAGAGGGATCCCCCCTTTTCAGGGTTTTCAGCATCCTGGAGGGACCCCCCTGCCTTGACCATGCTTCATCCCACATTGCACTTGTTTTCCTTCCCCCCAATACCTCCGGCACCCCTTGATAACACCCCTGCCTTCAGCAGTCCCTGACCCCTTGCAGGGTTCTCAACATCCTGGAGGGGTCCAAGGGTTTGGCTTCCCCCCCAAGCCCCCTCTCACCCCTACCTGATGGCACTTATTACTTACCTGCTCCAGCCCCCTCCCCCCCTTGTTTTTGTGGAATCGACGATAATGAATGCACTTACCATTGCCTAACTTCTCTACACTGTCTATATCTAATTTGTTCCCTTCTCCTAGTTATTTCTCACTGGTATAGATACATACAGGATTACTCTATTGCTCCCTGTCACTTACGCTATATTGCCATTTCTTAATTGCCTACTGTTTTATTCACTGTATGTAGCTGTTGTCTCATGTACCTTGATTGTAATTACTGTTTATCCACTCTGTACCCCTTCCCCCCAGGTCGCACCGTGAGATGAGCAACTTGTTCAGTGTGCCTTCCTGGTGAAACATTCAATAAATAAATAAATAAAAATGATGAGCTTTTTCAAAGGTTTTTTTTTTTTTCTGTCAATGTTAAAACAATACATATTTAATCATTTGACTAATAAATTATTTTTTTTATGAAAAAAGACAAAATAAATAAAGTAATGCTTTATTTTCTTAATACATTGCTATTGTGTTCCTGTGCTCGGTAGACTTCATTAATTTTTCAGTTACTGTTTTATAGAATTTTTTTTTAATTACTATTACAGTACTTCTTGACCTTCATAAATGTCTGACAGTATAAAGAGATAACAACTTGTTCACCATTCTTTGCTTGACTTGGTCAATTGATTGTTAATTCAGTAGTGCCACCTCCACCGTTCAATTATTTTTGGTTAACATAGCATAGTGCTCTATACCCAGTTACTGAGGAGTGCATCCTTATTACAATTCTCTGTCATGCATTCTGCTTTTCAGTGTTTCATGTTTAAGGCTGCACATTCTGTGCAAATTAAAAGAACAACACTCCTTCATGATCACTCTAGGTGTTACTTAATTGTTATCTTTTTTGCATTCTCATTTTGCAACTAGTATCCGAATTGAAACTTATTCTGTCAATTTCAGGTGTGTGTCTCGCAGCATTCATGTGTAAGTTACACTAAAACATTACCTGCCTGGTATGGCTCACAAAATGACACCTCCCCTAAGCAAAGGTAACCTACAACATGGATGATAAGTCAAGCAAAACTTAACAAAACCCTGAACAAGGAAGGGGTACTATAGGAATAAATGCAATCAATATGAGGAGATAAAATATTCCAGCACTCACCACCTATTGTAAGAAACAAATGCTGCTCCTTTGTAAAGTGAAAAGTTCCAAACTTTATTTCCAGGTGCAGATGCACGCTTTGACACATTTCAGACAAAGTCCTTTTTCAAAAGGCATGCTTTTTGAAAAAGGGCTTTGTCCAAAACATGTCAAAGTGTGCCTCTGCACCTGGAAATAAAGTTTAGAACTTTCACTTTACAAAGGAGCAGCATTTTTTTCTTATAATATGTGGTAAGTGCTGGAATTGTTTGTCTCTTTATATGAATGGTAAGTATTGCATAGCTATTTATCTTAAATCATTCACTTATGAGGAACTAACATGTCAAGTAACTACCCAAACTTCTGCTTCACTCCCATTGCTCACACTGTCATTGGTCAAACTGTTACATCAGCATTTCCACTTAATGATGAACAATATGCTCCCCATGAACCTGGTCATCAAAATGATGTCATAAATTGCATTCCAACATTCAGTATGCATATTACTCCACTCATTCTACATTTACAGCTTTTCTTAAACTGCAAAAAATGAACATATGATAAGAATTATCAATAGTATGACTCAATGACAGCAATCATTACATACTCCATTACATGATGGATATTTTAATTTCTTAATGTAAAACTAATGGATCAATATTACTTTCAAGCTATTAATCTGGTAACATGTTATTTTAGAGCTTATTGTAATTACTATGCAATGTTGTCTCAGGTGTCTCCGGAAATTACACTATAGTGAACTTACAACCTTGAAACATGCTCATGCATTGCAGGCTATATCACGTGACATATCTTTTTTTGTTGTGATACCACTTTGCAAGGGTATCAAGTGGGGTATTAGCATACACTTGTGGATCTGTCATACTGTATATACACGTGCAATTTGTCATATATACACATTGTCATGCATGCATTCCCTGTATGTATATTACTAATGATAGAAATGTATTTGCTGCTTGCTATTGGTTAGGTTTTAGTGAAATCCATTGTTAGAGTTATTCGTTTACTAGTGATAAGTGCGTTTTAGAATTGCTGAGTGACCATTCACTGTATGTACATGCTGCTATGATGTAAGTTTTAGTGACATGTACTAATGGCATTTTATTGACCATGCTAAGTGTGGAAAAGTACTGTCAGGAGATGTGTATGTGCAGAAGGCTCAGGATTCTCATGATTAAGTAACAGCAGTGAGCAGAAGCCAGTGATGTTCTATACTACAAATGTGCTTATTTTGTATTTAGAAAAGGTAAACTGAAACAATGGCCCTAATTATGAAATACTGTATAAATACAGGATCAGTCTGGAGTCTTGTTTGAAGTAGTGCCCATTCTGCAGATGGGGGGGGCTACCCTCATTCCCAGGATGGTATACTGTATATACTTCTCCTGTATTTCGGCATAGCTGTAAAGAAAATGCTTATGCTGTAATTGTGTCTCTGAGATGTCATTACCTAATAAGAACACATCCATGATAGGGGTTTGGTATGGAAATCACACAAATTTACAACAGATAGATATATAGAGATAGATTAACAGAAAGACAGGCAAATAGATCCAGAAAGAGACAGATTGAGATTTCTGGCTCACTGCTGCAACTAAATCCAGCAGCATGGCTCTAGCTGTGGCTTCACAAGGTGAGAAAGTCCCACTGTTCTGAAAACAAAGAAAGTGTGTGAACAGTTCCTCTCACTAAGCTGTGCACCCTGGATTTAGGGTGTGCAGAAATGGTATTTATGACTGTATTAAAAAAAAAACACAAACACTAGAATCTAGCTAAATAGGTCCTGTTTAGCTAGGTTCCTGTGTCTGTGTTTTTAAACATAAATCAATGTTATGTATATTCCATGTTTTTTTTTATCTTTGGGAACAAACAAGATGGTGGCCTTCATGACATGAAAAAAATGTTTGTGTTGTAAGAAGCAAGTGGTGAGAAAGCAAAAAGTTCTCATGATAGAATGGTTTGTGTCGTATCGGAGGATTATAAAAAAAAAACATTAAATCCTTATAACTCTGGAAACATTTATTATTTTTTCATGAAACCTTTGAAAGGCACTTCCTTGGTGTAGCCTGCATCTAACCTGAACATTTCAGAAAACAATTCTGTTCCATCCAGGCTGTAGGGAGAGAAAAAAAAAAACATGTTGAGTACAGTATGATATAGCAAATACCATCACTGGAACCAATTATAAGGTGCAAAAAACAGCTTTATTAGTGGAATAGCACAGGCCGACAGCTCAGTTTAAAACCTCTACCAGTTTCACATGTAAAATGCATCGTCAAGAGGTTGCTACCTCCTGACAATGCATTTTATATGCAAAACCAGTAGAGGTTTTAACCCAAGCTGTGGACCGTTGCTAATGTTATTACACTAATAAAGTTTTTTGCCACTTTATACTTGGTTCTGCTGCCGGTGTTTGCTGTATTGTTTTGTGGATTGGATTACCTGGCACAGCAGCAGACTGGAGCAGAGTTTGTGAATCTGTTAAGTACAGTAGGCACCACTTATACCATAAATGTGTAGTATGGACAGCTGCTTATAAGAACAGTGGACATTTTCTGTTTGCCAAAACCATTTCCTATTGACTACAATTGTAACACTCTCTGTTATGCCATATTAAGGGTACCTGCTATACTGGATACCAAAGTCACACTGGAGGTATTGATAAGTGATGATAAGCATTCCTGTTAATTCCTGAATGCAATCTCACCTGGTGTCAGTAAGGTGCTAAACCGCTGTTTCCTGTTGTTTCTGCATCCATTGCACCTACCACCCTCCCCTCCCCATTTCTGTAGCAGTCTTTTCACCTACCACAAAATCACCGCACAAAATCCCTAGTGCTGACCTACCACGCTCCCCTATCCTCTTTAATGCTGCTAAAGGAGACAGGTGAGATAATTCTGCATAATTTGCTTTCAATGGGAGGTGAGTCTGAGAGTGGGGTTTGAACAGAGCTAAGATTACAATGCCGGCTGTGCAGCGGGAGGTGAGTGTAAAAGCATGAGGGAGGGTGAATGGAATTCAGATTAGAGTGCTGGCTGTGCAGTGGAAGGTGAATTTGAGAGCAGGAGGATGATATAGCAGATGCTGCTTATACTAGACAAAAGAGCTTACACAGATGTGTCTGGTATAGGTGGCACATAATGTAGAGGGAAGAAAGATTAACCCTCTACAGGAAAATTACTTTTTGCAGATCTCAGAACCACATAAACTGCCATCACAAAACTTTCCATATATTTAGACCTTTCTTCCTAGACAATGCATGCCAAATTGCAGGCAATTTTGTTGAAAGTCACCAAAGCTATTAAGGTGCAAAGTTAGGGTTTAACATATAACCTGTCCGGCAACCCTAACAATACAGATGCTCCCACACCAGTTTAATACATTACAACAAAACTATGTTAATGCACCTTTAAGGATAGAAAGGCAAAGCTTACAAAGTAGGGAGTTTAAAGGGACACTGTCAGCCCTTTCACCATCATATTTTTTCTAGAAAACCCACATTTTATGATTGCTTACTTTCTCTAAAATTCATTGGCATTGCTGGTTGTTTCATATTTCTCCTTTTAAAGTAAAACTGAAATGCATGTTAATGATGTAATAATATGCAAACTTGTTTAAAATCCTTGATCTACTTTTACTGCATACTTCCTGAGCATTAGAAACACCCCCAAACAGAAGAGTCAACCATGATGCACAGCCTCCTCTCCTCCCACTGCTTCTTGAGTGGCTGGACTGTGTTGGGGTGGGGTTGGGGTTCCCAAGTCCAGGAAAGATTCAGCGGGAGTTGATTAAGGAATGTAATCAAATGTATTTTAGTGCAGTGACACCAACATAGTGGGCAGCCAGTTATTCACTTTTAAAAAGAAAAAGGGATCAGAATCAAACTATCAGCTACATCAGCACATTCTGCAGAGGCACCTGCAGTTAATCAGGTATTTTAAACTAGGGACAGTTTGAGGCCTAAGGGGGGGTTGAGAGTGTCCCCTTAAAAATAACAGTTGAAAGTCTTTGTAACCTTGACAAACTGGTGGTGTTATGCTCCTCTGAGTTTGCATGATTATGCAATGCTGGGTTGGTGTTACCCCAATATTGAAACTCGCTATGCATTGCTATGACATTAACTTAGCATGACAATACTAATATCAGGGTAATCCCAACCCCGCATAGCATAATGATCATTCACACCTCCAGGAATACCAATTTGTCAAGGTTTTCAGAGACTTTGGGCCCCATTTGTCATTTCCCAGCTTTGTACACTTTGCATATTAACCATAAAAGAGGCATTAACATAGTTTTTTTGCAATTAACTTTCTCCCTTTTTGTAAAAACAAATACCAGAAGCAGCTGCATAGCAACACTAATTTTGCCAGACCTGTAGCTTGCTTGGCTTGTGGCCATGTGGCTCACACAGCAGTTGCATAAAAACCTTCACTGCAGCAGACTCATAGCTTGCTTTGCAAGTGGCCTTGCAGGTGGGATTGGACACCTGCTGCTTGTTCCATAAACAGTTCAGGGAAGAAGGTGGGGGATGCTGATAGTGGGGATGGGCTCCTAACTGCCGGATAACTTGGGGGGTCCGGTGCTGGTAACTGGAATGGGCTTGCAATCACTGAAAATCAAGGGAAAATTGGGACCAATTTTGTAACTTGAAACTGCACAAAAAAGTAGTTTTGGACCTTGTTTTGCAAACGTACAATTATCCTTAGAATGCTGGGAAAAACATTCTGCATATGCATGGAAACAGACCATTTGTTTCTTAGTAATTTAAAAGCTACACATTTTTCAGTAAATGCACCCATCTCAGGATCAGCCCAGCATAAAGCAGTTTATATCTGACCTTCTGCTCTGCAGAGCATGACGCAACTTACAACTGATCTGCACAGAACAAGTTATGACTATACCTTCCATAAAGGCAAGCTAGAGGACTGGCATAGTCAGCACCACTATGTAGCTGCTTTGTTAGTAGCCCCCATGGCTACTCATGAAGTAATCTATAGGTCTGGTGCAGTGAGTGCTGCTGTTACATGAGTGAACCAAGTGAACATAAGTACAGAATCGATGATCTGTGCCTCCCCCCTCCTCCCCAAAGCAAATTACTGTAAGCATTTCTGTTTTCCTTTATATTGTTACCCTATGAAAAAATCAATATGTGGTTTAGTGTGCAGCATTTTAAACTAAGGTTATGTGTGCTTCTTAATACAACCTGCATAACACTGCCAATTTAGGGTGGTGGGTGACTGTTTATAATAATTGACACACATACAAATAATTACCCACCCTCTGCACTAGTAGGACAGTGCTGCACTTGCCTAGTCAAAAAGTACAGTACTTGATTAATGTATCTTATAGGACTCAATCTGCTAAATAGAGGTGTAGCATATATCTATACGCACCCACAGTAGCAAGATGTATTCTTTTAATTCATGACATATTAGACTCATTAAGTCAAAGCATATTAGAACATAAAGATGTTCTGATGCTTTGAAACACTTTAATAAGCCCTGAAAGGTCTATTACTCATACGAACATTTGAAAACCTTATAAATGAAAACTGTTCATATAGTCCATTGTTCAGTTCAAACAGAATGAATTTAATACACATTGACTGGATTGATAACACTGATTAAATGTTATCTTTTCTTGTCCAAAGGAAGGGGTTAACACATGATCCATTGACAGAATGCACGCTCCTGGTACAAAGAAGGCATGAGGCATTAACCAACTGCCTTTGCACCCTGGGCTGTTAATTCTTTCACTGGGTTGACATTCATCTTCCTGCTGTGCACAGCCAGCAAGTGTGTTAACCCTACTGTAATTAAAATCAATGTTTTCATTTGAACTGGTATAACACTTTGTATAGGGAACAGTTGTTTGGGGGGAGAGATGCTGGTAGATTGTATTTCAGGGGTGGACACCAGCTCTCAGTATGGAACTGCAGCATTTTCAGCTTTGCTTCAATCAGACATTACGGCATCTGCAGTGTTAATCAGTTCTGTCTTCAATATAGGGTTGCAGTACAGTATTTGCTTGGATTTACAGTTCAAGGTTTGACGTAGAACTTGCATCATTTTCTAGATCTGGATTTTCAAGATGTGGGGTACAGTGAGGGACAGATTCTTCCAGGTCTGAGTCAGGTGTTGTACTGCTCTGTTCTAGCTGTTTTGTCAGTTTCCAATTGTGTTGTAGCTGCATTTTTCTTTTTACTGCTATGGGCGGAGCTTACAGTTGTTTCAGGATTGATCATAGCTTACAAAAACAGCCGATCATGGAAACTTCCATTGGACTTTTGGAAGTATCCTTCCGAAAGTCCAGTGGAGCTTGAAACACTCTGCCACGATCAGCCACTATGGAATAACAGGTACACTATTTTGGCTGTTACTTCTGCATTTCAGGGTAAGAACTGCATATGCCCAACTCTCCTGCATGCACAGTTCCACTGGCACCACCATATTGTGAAAGGCAGCATGCCATTCACCACAACTATGCATGCATGAGTGCAGTGCATGTGCAGTTGCATCATTGCAGCCATCTTTTGGATGGCACTCCTCCTGCACCCTCCTGCTGCTGCTGTCCTCCCCACTCCCTTCATTCCCCAGCCCCGCGCCGACATTGGGGTGCCCAATCCCTGTGTCAGCATTATGTACCCCCCAACTCATGTGGCACACTGGCAGCCCATCCCAGTGTGCCCAAATGTATGTGGTCACCATGCAGACATTGGGTGCCCAATCCCCATGTCGGCATTATGTGCACACCCCAACTCATGTGGCACACTGAGAGCCCACCCAGTGTGCCCAAATGTATGTTTTTTTTCCTTTTTCCCATGCTGATATTGGGGTGCTCAATTCCCATGTCACCATCATGTACCCCCAGCTCATGTGGCACACTAGGTACCAACCACAGTGTGCCCAGGTGTATGCTTTTTTTCCTGTAAATAAAGAAAACTCTCCCCAACATGTTTTTTTTTCTGTAAAAAAACAAAACAGTCCCTCATTGTTGCCCCAGTCCCCCTCCCCATCCCCACCTCCCACTGAGTACCCACCTCCCCACCCCCTCTTACCCCATACTTACCTCCGGAGGTTGGTGCTGTCATCTTCTCTGGACCTGGACATGTCTGCACAAAGCCATACCGGAAACTGAAGAATCAAAGATAAGTGTGCTATACTGGCAGTCAATGGGGTTTTCAACTTATGTTGATAAATCAGCAATTTTTGGGAATTTTGGCCCCAAATTTTCAACATGGGGTTCTTGGGACCCCACCACATGAACACTGTCACTGTCATTTCATTACTCAGTCCCAAAAGGTGATTTTGCCGTCGCTGTGCAGAACACCTTTCAGGACTGATTAATGAAATGACAGTGCCACTGTTCATGAGGTGGGGTCCCAAAAAGCCCATGTTGAAAATTTGGTGAAAAAATTCCAAAAAACGACTGTGTAATGAGCGTGTGTTGCACGGTTTCTACGCACACTTCTAACTTTGTGAATTTTTAATACATTCACTCCAGATTTTCAACATTGCCATTTTTGCACACCTCATTATTAACAGTACAGCTGTCATTTTTCACATCCTGCCCCAAACATGTTTTCGCACCTGTAGCATAGAATGGTGTGGTCGCTCTGCGAAATCACCTTTTGGGACAAGTGAACAAAATGATGCTGGCACTCTTCATGAGGTGGGGTCCCAAAAAGGCCATGTTGAAAATCTGGTGCAGCACCTACTAAAAATGGCCACGTTACATCTGAGCATTCAATTTTTTGTTCTTTTGGCCATTTAGCAGCTCGTCACGGCCTCAGCTCTAGCTAGAGTTTGTTAGCTATACTGGTGGTTTCCGTAGCTGTTGAAGCAGCAGCTGTTTGGGGGGATTTGTTTTGTGGCCTGAATTTCTGAATTTGTGTCTAGGGTTGAATTTCTACGACAAGGGTTAAATACAGTATTTTAAAGGATGATCATGCATTACATGCTTTAAGGCACAGTTTTATTGTCAATTGTGAAGCCCAATTGTGCATGTAATATTTGAAGTCATAGATTCTGGTACTGTAGTTTATTAGGGGCTACACAATGATAATTTGTTTTTATTTATTGAAATTTCAGATAACACCTTTGAGAACAAGCTCATTTCATTGGTTCCACATCAGACAAACAATACATATTGGAAAAGTATGAGACGGAGAACAAACGAAACAAGGAATTATACAAGACATTACAAGAGTGTATAACTAGAGAAGTTTCAACACATGTGGCATTGTACAATGTATGCCATGGTGCATATTTGATTAAAACCTGGAATTCAAAGGGTCATATTAGAGGGGGTGAGGTCTTATGAAATGATCCTTTACAGGAAAATGAGAACAGACAGCCTAATATCTAATAATCAACAAGGTAAGGGATGGCGTCAGCCCAGGGGCCTAGTCAGAGGTGAGAAGGTATGGGACAAAGCATTTTAAAGTGAGCAAGGAAGCTCAGGAGATATAACAGGGGGGAAGGGGGATGGGGGAAAGCCATAGAGGGGTGAGAGGAAAGAGTGGAAGGGATTAAGAGGAAATGTGAAAGAGAATGATTAGCAACTTAGAACAGTTATCTACATGCTGAGAACAGTTGCGCATAAGGTCAGGATAACATAAGGTTAGAATAAGTGCTGGTCACAAGAAGGAAGGTTATTGGAAGCAGTCACAACTGGCATCAGCAACTAGCTGTTACTTAAGTTTAACCTTGAAGGAGGCCAAGGTTGATGCTGAAGTGATGACATGGTGCAGCGAGTTCATCCATAGCAAGGCACAGCTGGCAAAAGATCTTTGTCCCAGAGAGGTGCGACAGTGGGGTATATTAAAAATATGGCTAGTAAAGCTTCTGGTGCAACAACGGCTAATAGTGGGAGTAAGAAACTTTTGCACTTCTGGGGGCATTTTTCATAAACTTACTTTTCTGGACAGCAAACATGTTTGGTACATGAGTCTACCTTTGAATTGGAGCCAGTTAGCCTGAGCGTACATGTTGCAGGTATGGGACAAATGGGCTGAGCCTGTAAGGAGCCGGCATGCTTTGTTGAATGCAACTATGATGCGGTGAGGAGTTGTTTCAGTAGCTGATACTTAGATTGGCAAGCCATAATCAATAAGTGTGACAAGAGAGTTTTGAATGCCAGGTTAAGAGCCTCTGGAGTCAAACATTTCTTATGCCTATAAAGTAGCCCAATGCAGGTGTTAACAGCCTTAGCAATGTTGTTAATGTGATAGGCATAGGTCATCGTACGGTCAGTAGAAATCCCTAGATATTTAAAGAGCTGAACTATCTCCAGGGGAAAGCCCTCTTTGTTGGTGATAGAAAGAGAGTAAGTTCTGTGCCTATTTTGGGAGCTGGAGAACAGCATTCTTTTAGTCTTGTTTTAATTCATAACTAACTTGTGCTTATGGAACCATCTTTCTACGACTACAAAATTACTCTGTGGCCTGGATTCAAGAACCTTAGGGTCTGGATCACTGGTAAACAGGATAGAATCATCAGCATATAAAGGGATGCGACTCTGACAGGAGTAAGGATGGTTGTTGAGGAAAATGCTAAATAAAAGAGGGCCCAAGATGGACCCTTGAGAAACTCCAGATAGGACAGGTCTGCCATCCAAGAGGGTGTTACCTATCTTCACCTGCAATGTACGGTTGTGCAGGTAACTTTCAAATTAGGCTACACTGCCATGAGCTAGGCCAATGGTGGTAAGCTGTTCAACAAGGAGGGCATGATTCACTGTGTCAAAAGCTTTGGTTAATTCAATGAAAGCAACACCGACCAGGTGTCCTTGACCTAAGGAGTGGTGAATAAAGCCTGTGAACTCCAGAAGGGCGGTAGTGGTACTATGACCATTTCTGAACCCATGCTGTTGCGGGCATTGTAGCTGATATTTTTCTAAGTATTCAACCAGTTGGTCAGCCACTATACGCTCAATGGTATACACTTGGACCAGTAAGGGGTGGCTGTTGATCTTAACAACTCTCTCAGAACCATTTTGCAATATACTTTAGAGAACCACTGTACACTACACTGTGAGATTAATAAAATCCCTAGCAATTTTTTCAAATGTATAGAACATCCCTAAAACCCAACACAGACTCCTTATCCCAAATTCCCCATGCATAAACATATTTGGAAGACTTTTCTAGACCAGTGACTCCAGCTTCCCCCATATTGTTGCCTGCCCTAACTTGATCAGGAAGGGACAGGGTTAATCAATTAATCTTACTGGTTTCTTGGTGCCCTGCTACTGCCTGCCCTATCAGGAATGGACCCAGAGTTTGGGCAATGTTCTGCCACAATATGTCCTGGCAGGGATCTTGTAAATAAAAATGAGGGAAGGGGGACATTCGGATGGTCACCTAGTGCTGTTCTAACTTGTAGCTTTCTGCATTGGCATGCCATGTCCCCCTGATATTGCCCATCACTACTGTTTCCGTCTCTATCTCCACTATGGTACTCCCAGTGAGGTCCTTAGCTGTTGCCAGGCTGCCTTGCATAAACTGGTATATGTTGGGCAGGACACACTGCCACTGCATTTCATCAAATAGTTCTTCTGCCTGCTGGAACTTGATGCCAGTTTTTGTTTGCTTTAGCAGATTTGTCCTAACCTACTGTACCTTCTGTAGTTGTAGTTTTCTAGTTCACAGCAGTTCCCCACTCCAACTATGATTACTTGTATAAAGATTGTCCGGTATTCAGTGAGGGGCTAAAAAACATATGATTTGCATCAGCTGTTATGAAAAAATACATCAAAAGATATTGTGTGCTGTCTGCTGTGTACTAAGGGATAGGGACTGTGCACACTTATTTGTGACTGAGCTTTAGCGATGCAGTAGTGTTGGATTTGGTCATTTTTGTAAAGCAACTCAGAGTGGTAGCAGGACTGTCTTGTGAGGTCTCAACAGGTCAATAAGCTGTCAGCTTTCATTCTTAGCATTAGATATCATAGTTTCACTGCAGGAATGGAGGCATGTTAGCATGACTGGCAAGAGCTAGCAATTGAACTTGAAACGAGACAAAACAGAGAAAAATACTGATATGTTTTTAAAGGTATTACTTTTTAGGTATAGTGCATTCTTGTTGAAATCTGAGGGTGGTGGTAGAGGCTTCTAAATGGGGTATAGGAATAGTTGTTTTTTTTTTGGCTTTGCTTTTATGTTATTAAGCTAGGTATCAGGTTAACCGGGTACTGTGCAATATCAATGCACAGTCATGTGATGACTTTCCACCAATTATTGTTCTCTATTTTATGTACCCATTTTTCATACAAAATATTAGTAGCACCCAGAGAGGGAGGCATTTAGAGTAGCAGGCAGCAACAGTAAAACCAATATAAGCATAGCCAAGATAGGGAGGCTGCTAGAGTAGCAGGCAGCAGCAGTAATAAACTCTGGTCAGTCCACAACTGCTGCTAATGAAGCAATATGATAAGAGATATAGAATTAATGTGTAACATAGTTGTACATATAATATTGAGATGCAAAAGTCCCACATTTACACCTCAATAGCAGAAAAAGGAAAAGAAAACCACAAAAATTTAAATGCAATGTCTCATTTTTACTGGTGTGCCGCTTTTATTAATTTGTACAATGTAGTTAACCAAGATAGCTCAGCTAACATGCAGTATCTCATTTTCAAAGGGGACCCAATTATACCCATTGTTGCAATATAGTTTCACAATAGTGACAAGCTGAGATGCAGTATCTTGTTTTTTGAGGGATCCTGCTTTTGGTGAATGCAGGTATTTATTTACACAATGTACCATTTCAGTAGAGGATGAGGATTTATGATGTCAGCATGGGAATATGGAACTGATGAGATGCTGACATCATAGAGAGTATCCTAATGTTATTTACAATTTATTTACCCAGGACAGCTCAAATGAGTTGCAACATCTCATTTTGTAATCTCAAAATTGAATATTTAATTTCTCAGATATGTTAAATGGTATACTGTATGTCTAATTCTTCATCCATTTGTACCCCCTCCCCCGTTCGCACTGGAAGATAAGCAACTTGTTGTTCAGTGTGCCTTCCTGGTGAAACATTTTAATAAATACATTTTTAGTGGACTCCTGCTTCTATCTCCAGTGGGAGGTACAATAGTCCCTGATACAGAACAAAGAGGCAACACCTTTGGTTTAACACCAACACATTGATGACAAACTTTATAATCATGATGCAAAAATAAATCGATTATTGCAAAACGTCAAACAACCGTTTATGATTTTGATTGCATTAACACAGTACTTTGGCACCATTCCTCAAGTTCTTCAAATAGCAGCTGGTTTGGTCAGTTGGTCATTTATTTATTTCACAACTCAGAAAGTACCTTTGAGTCGAGGACTCATTTACAAAGGTTCTACATCACATTTAGTGGTACAATACAACAGTGAACACACTACAAAGTAGTACTCAAACAGACTGACTTTGGTTTGTCTGTTGGAGGCTGAGAACCTTGCTACACTGCAAAGAACAAACTATAACTCTGTTTAGGACCTGGAAACCTTGTAAGGCATAATATTGTTGGGGACTTGTTAAGAAGGGGAGCTACGCTTTCTACAGAAAGTTTCATTTTTTTCCTTATTGGCATTAAGCAGAGAATTGCAGGATTCCATTAAAAGTGTAGTAATTTTATAACCAGAGGGAGTGAGATACAACTGAAGTTGCTTGATTCCTGGGGTTGAGACCTAGGATTTGGAAGGATATTTTTGCAACATTTTAAAAGTGTCCTGCTGGCAGAGGACTGAGTTCATTTTTATCCCTGGACTCAGTAGAGTGGTTTGTGTAGGAGCAGTGGTCTAGTAAATTGTGGTGTTAGTTGAATTACTATAAAGGGCAGTACTCACCAGGGTGGTGGAGCAGTTGTGCATTTGATTGTTTCTAACAGTCACCAGTGGCTGTGGACTACCCACCCACCCTTCCCCACACCCCCAGGCATGGCATTTCCTTTATAGACAAAGTTCTGACATCACTTCCTCAACAAGTCTTGGGGCAGAACTGTCGATTCTTAATAACCAGCACAGTGCATAAAGGCTAGGTACACACCACAAATAATAAATATATATATATATATATATATATATATATTACATATTGTATATTATAAGGGAGAGGGACATGTGGGGTGGTGCAATGTACTGGCTGTGGGGCAGCAGTTTTCTGGGAGACATTCTGGAAACTGCATTGCTGTCCCTATTGCAAGCAACTGTCAGCTCTGAGGGAGGAGGTTGCCCACCTCCAGGCTGAACTAGCAAGGACTAAAGAGGCCTCCCCCACCCAAAGAGCACCACTGCCACAACCACTGCCTCAGAGGCTGCCAAGTATGAAGAGCAGTTGGACCACAGTGGGTTCTGGAAGGGTGCAGGTGGTGGAACAGAGGCAAAGACCCCAGTTGTACCTCTACACAAATCATACACCAGTCTGGCAGAGCAAGGTTCCTCTATGATGGCACCCACAGTGGAGACCAAGAAGAATGCTGAGGACATCCACAAGGGAGACCCACAAAAGGGTGGCAAGGGACACCACAGGGGAAGGAAACAGCTTCCGATAAGGGACTCAATTGTTAGGGGGGTAGAACTGGGGAAGGAAGAGGAGAGCAAAGTAAGGTGCCTACCTGGTGCCATGGCTTGGAGGGACAAGAAGCGAATCCTGATGATTGCAGAAGCAGCATCACAGGAGAGGGAACTAGATATCATTGTCAAATAACCTAGCTAGGCATGGAATCAGTGCAGTGCAGGATGAATTTGTGGAGTTGGGGAAGGGCCTCAGACAGGTGGCAAGCATGGTCACCTTCTCAGAGGTACTGCCAGTCCATGGCAGGGGTGAAGCTAGGGTACTGCACACCATGCAGTTTGATGAATGGTTGCAAAACTGGTGCAAAGCACAGGGCTTTGGCTTCATTGGGGACTGGGGATACACCTGGAGAGATGAAGGTCTGTACTGGCATGATGGTCTGCAACTGTCCACGAAGTGAACCATGCTCCTAAGTGACAGGTTTAAATGCTTCCTTGGCAAGCTTTTAAACTAGCCAAGGGGGGAGGTGCTGATAATAGGCAGGAAATTTCAAGCCTCCCCCCACAAAACATGGCAGGTAGTAAGGTAAACACTGAGGTACAGAGCTCAACAGAAGGCAGGACGGGGTAAATGGAAAAATAGACAAGGGCAATAAGAGCAGAGATGGGGGGGAAAGGATAAAGCCAACATTAAATGGAGGGCAATGAGTAGTAATGCCCGTAGTCTCAGAAACAAGCTTCCTGAGCGAGTAGCCCTGATGGAAGATGAAAAATTGGATATTGTGGCAGTCATGGAAACATGGTACATGGAGAACCATGACTGGGATGTCAACATACCGAGGTACACAGTCTACAGAAGGGACAGGGAGGGTTAAAGAGGAGGTGGAGTAGCTCTATACATAAGGGAAGGGATCAAAGCTACAGAACTAAAAAGTAAAGGGGGAGGACAAGAGGCACTCTGGGTCACCTTGGAGACAGGGAATGGCATCACAACCACACAGGGGTTGTATACAGACCCCCTTCTCAAGGGGAGGAAACGGACAGAAAATGATAGAGGACATTCTTAAAAATGGCTGAAAAAGGGGAGATACTGTTGATGGGGGACCTGAATATGCCAGATGTTAACTGGATGACATGTACTGTAGCCACATCCAAGAACAGGGTCATTCTCGATGCCCTGCAGGGGGCAGTCCTTAGACAGCTAGTGTTGGAACCCACTCGGGAGGGAGCAATACTAGACCTGGTACTCTCAAATGGAGAGAGGATCACAAATTTAGAAGTTAGTAGACATCTGGGAACAAGTGACCACTGCACAGTGTGCTTCACAATAAGCACAACTATGGAGACAAGCCATACAAAAACAAGGATACTGGACTTTAGAAGGGCCGACTTTGGCATAATGGGTGAATACCTGAGGAATGCACTACCAAATGGCCAAAAAGGCAGGGTGGAAGAACAATGGAGAAAAATCAAAACTGCTATCAAAGAGGCAACAAGCCTTTGTGTGGGACAAATAAAGAAAACAAAGCAGAGTAAAAAAACACTATGGTTCTTAAAAGAGGTGGCAGGGAAGGTTAAGGAGAAAAAGGCCGCATTCAGAAAGTATAAGGAATCACAGAAGGAGCACGACAGGGAACTGTATCAATTAAAGCAGAAAGAAGTGGGGAAGGCAGTCAGAATAGCAAAGGCCCAAACCGAGGAAAAAATAGCCAACTCAGTTAAGAAGGGGGATAAAACCCTTTATAGGTACATTAGGGAGCATAGAAAGGTTAATGGAGGAATAGTGAAGATTAATAAAGGAGAGGGGAGGTGGGCAGAGGGAGACAGTGAAAAGGCAGAGATACTGAATTAATACTTTTGCTCAGTATTCACAAAAGAAGATGAGGAGGAGTTACCTAAACCAGACAATAGGAGCACTCTGGGTAGGGGGATTGACACCAGTCCATTTACAGAAGAAAGAGTCCTGAAAGAACTCCTAAAACTCAAGGTGGACAAAGCAATGGGGCCTGACAGGATTCACCCCAGAATCCTAAAAGAACTAAGGGAGGACCTAGTGACACCACTGACCACACTTTTTAACAAATCATGGGAGGATGGAGTGGTACCTGAGGACTGGAGGAGGGCAGATGTGATTCCCCTTCACAAAAGTGGGAGCAAGGCAGAAGCAGGAAATTACAGACCTGTAATTTTGACCTCAGTGGTAGGGAAAATGATGGAATCACTTCTGAAAGAAAGAATTGTTGAGTACCTAGAGGCCAGCGGGGCACAGAACCCAAAGCATCATGGATTTACAGCAGGAAGGTCATGTCAGACAAATCTAATTGATTTCTTTGACTGGGTGACCAAAGTAATAGACCAGGGAGGGGCTGTGGATATGGCCTAGCTAGACTCTAGCAAGGCATTTGACATAGTCCCGCACAAAAGACTAATAATCAAGTTAGCCAGCCTGGGAGTGGGTTCCAGGTGATAGCCTGGTAGCAAACTGGCTGCACAGCAGGACACAGAAGGTAATAGTGAATGGAACACATTCCAAAGAAAGGGGGGTTACTAGTGGAGTACCTCAGGGCTCAGTACTGGGTCCAGTCCTCTTTAACATCTTTATAGGTGACATTGCAGAGGGTCTGGAGGGAAAAGTGTGCCTCTTTGCAGATGACACAAAGATCTGTAACAGAGTTGATACACAAGGGGGGATATAAAGGATGAGAAGGGACTTGGCAAGGTTGGAGGAATGGTCAGACATATGGCAAATTAGATTCAATGCAAAGAAGTGCAAAGTAATGCACCTGGGAAATAAAAATCCAGGAGAAGAGTACACATCAGCAGGGGAGGTACTAACAATAACAAAAATGGAAAGGGACTTGGGGGTAGTCATATCAAATGACTTAAAGGTGGGTAAGCAATGTGAGAAGTCAGTAAGGAGAGACAGGGGGATACTGGGATGCATAGGAAGGGGCATCACAAGTAGAGAAAGGGAAGTGGTTATCCCTCTGTACAGACAGTTGGTGAGACCTCATCTGGAATACTGTGTGCAGTTTTGGAGACCCCATCTACGCAAGGACAAAGGCAGGATGGAAGCAGTCCAGAGGAGGGCAACTAAAATGGTGCAGGGTCTGCATCAGAAACCATTGAAGAGAAACTGAGAGAGCTTAATATGTATACCCTTGATGAAAGGAGGGACAGGGGGGACATGATAGAAACTTTAAAGTACCTCAAGAGAATCAACAAAGTCCAGGAAGGTAGTATCTTTCAGAAAAAGAGATGTGTAAGAACAAGGGGGCACAATTTAAAGATAGAGGGGGGAACGGCTCAGGGGTAATGTGAGGAAATTTTTTTTCATGGAGAGAGTGGTGGATGCATGGAACCGCTTCCTGGGGAGGTTTTTTGGGTCTAAAACAGTGGGGGAATTCAAACATGCATGGGACAGACATGAGGCAATTGTAGTGGGGGGTTGCAGGAAGTAGGCTGTTGGTTAACTAGAATCTGCAGCTTATCCAATAGGAAGGGAAATGGGCAGACTGGGTGGGCCAAGTGGTCCTTATCTGCCGTCAAAGTCTATGTTTCTATGTTTCCATGGTTTGATGGGGAGCGCTAGGTGATGAAGATTGTGGGTCAGAGATTAGAGCGCTGCTGGTGGAGATCCAGGCTTGAAGTGGACAGACTGACCCTGGGCTCTCATTTTGCTGAGTATCAGGGGGCAATCACCCACAAGAAGGCAAAGTTCTTGTCCAGGGAGATTGCTGCTGGGAAGAATCGACCAACTGTGCTCTTTCAGACTTTGGACAGGTTGTTAAACCAAGCCTGTCTGCAGCTGAAAAACAGCTTTTTCCAATGCTTTATGTGAAGAGTTTGCTCGGTTCTTCTCAGACAGTGTGTCCACCATCTGGTGGGGCGTTCTGCCAGTGTGTCATAGTATAGCCGACAGTGATCACCTTCGGCATTTGGAGAGCACTCCACCTAGTTGGGGGGAGTTTAAACCAGTGGAGGTGGCAGAGGTCATTGAGACTGGCCGCAGGCTAAAGCACACATACTGTGAACTGGACCTGGTGCTGACGAGTTTTCTTATGAGATGTGTCGACTCCGTTGGCCCGGTGCTTGCCTTGATTGTCTGGTGCTCTATCTCAGAGGGGGTGTTTCCAAATGCCTCGAAGGAGGCACTGGTTAGGCCGCCTCTGAGGAAACCATTGTTAGACCCTGACTTCAAGGCACATTACCATCCAATCTCCAACCTCCCATTTCTAAGGAAGGCTGTTGAGAAAATTGTGGAGCAGCAGCTAGAGGAGCACCTCATGATCTTTGACCTTTACGAGCCCCTCAAGTCAGGGTTCCAGGCAAGGCATTGCACAGAAACTGCATTAATTCGGGTGCACAATGACCTCCTTAGGGCTCGAGGTTGAGGAGAGGGGACAATTCTCATTCTCCATGACCTCTCTTTAGCATTTGACATGGTAGACCATTGTGTGTTGCTCGACCACCTGATGGAATTTTGTGGACTTGCTGGCACTGTCATCTGCTTGTTTGAGTCCTATCTCATGAACAGGAGGCAATGGGTAGTGATGTGGAATTTCTCCTTCTCCGCTAGCCTCCAGTCACGTGGAGTACCTCAGGGTTTGGTCCAGTCACCAATGTTGTTTGCCGTGTACAAGCTGCGCCTGGGAGAGCTCATTAGGAAATACAGATTGGGCTTTCATTGCTATGCTGATGATACCCAACTGTATCTTTCCTTTGCCTCTGGGACATCCAATGTGGTGGAAGTGCTGAACAGATGTCTTGCTGAGATCAATGACTAGGTGGCCTCCATCTTGCTGTGACTGAATCCCAATAAGATGGAGGTACTGGTGGTGGAGCTGAACAGAAGGCATGATAGGACGGCATCTGACCCAGCTACTGGGTTATTCCTGAGGTCTGTGCCATTTCTAGGGTGTGTGATCTTAATGTGACCTTTGACAACGATTGACATTTGAAGCTCAGGTGTCATCTGCTGTCCAGACCAGCTTTTACCATCTTAGGAATATGCCAGGATCAAGCCCTTAGTTCTGCCTCTGGACCTCCCTACTTTGGTACATGCCTTTGTAACATCTAGGCTTGATTACTGTTCTGCACTCTACTTCGGGGTCTCAGGAGGTAACCTCTGCAGGCTGCAGCTAGTACAGAATGCAGCTGCCAGGTTGCTGACAGGGCAGTCTAAATACTGCCACATCACCCACTGCTGCATGAACTGCATTGGCTGCCGGTCAGGTGGAGGATCATCTTTAAGATGGGTTTGATCACCTTTAAGGCCCTACATGGGCTGGGCTCTGGACACCTGTCTGGCCTTCTAACACCTGTTGCCTTGGTCTGCTCCCTCCGTTCTTCCTCTAGGGACCTTTTTGCAATTCCCATGACAAAGCTGAAGACCGCCAGTGACAGAGCATTTAGTGTCGCCGGCCCTGTCCTGTGGAATTCGCTGCCCCCATCTGTAAGGGTTGTCCCTTCAGTTGAAGTGTTCAAGGCCCACCTCAAGGCCCTCCTGTTTAGTCACGCTTTCCCAGACACTGTCTATTAGTAATTATTTCTGTGATAGCCTCTTTAATGATTACTGTTATTTTACCTATTTTATATTATCTGGATTATATATTAGTGTTCTATATTGTATGTGTTGTATTTTATGAATAGTTTGTATTTATCTGTATGGCACCCAGAGCCTCTGGGATTGGGTGCCTTAAAAAAAAAATAAACTTTGTCTTGCCTTGCCTTGCCTTGATTCTCCCATCACATCACCAGCCTCCCCAGGAAGAAGGAGTACCTTTGGAGGAGTCCTCTGCCATTGCTGACCCACCAAAAAGCAACATGAGCCAAAGCACCAGTCAGGACTGAATCAACTAGTGTGAGTCACAGTGGCGTGCTCGCTGCCAGGCTGCAACAATGAACAATAAGGAGTAGGATCTACTTCACAGGGCCACTTAAAAAAAGTGCCAAGCTAGGAACTTCAACTTGTACTCATTTTTCAATGTACTCATTTCAGTGTCTGGCCATGCAATGATGCTGGGTTACTCACAGGGTTGGTCTCATTCACTGCCAGTGTGTTGTGTGTGTGTGGCAGAAGCTGATCCAGATCCCAAATTATCTGCCTATGCACTTACTTCTATAGAACTTAATAGCAGGGTTTCAGTGCAGGTAGTTTTATTTGTCAGCTAGCTGTTTCATCCAACGATGGACTTACTACCAGTAATGTTGCCAGAGTTGCATCTCTGGAAGTAATGTCACACATCTTCATTCTCTCCCTTTGTTTTGAATACTGGAGAAGGATAACAGCTGCTTGCTGGGACCTTCAGTGCAGATCAAATTTTGTGGGAGTTTGGGGCATTTCTTTTTTTTTTTTTTTTGCGTTGAAAATCTTTCAGCTTAGGGTGGTGTTCTCGAGCCTGCAGAAGATTGATTCTGCTTGGCAAAGTTGCCATTATATAGTAGGGAAAATGTTGCATTTCTGCTCCAAATATTTTTTGTTTGTTTGGTAGAAACAGAAAAAAATAAAGGTGACAAAAATTAAAGAATAAGAATGCATGTATGTGTATATCCGTGTTTGTGTGCAAGTTTGTTCCCTTGTCTCTGCCTAGCTGATTGCTATATTCACTATAAAGTGAATGCTAGCTCAGTAATGGGAAACATATGGGGGTTCCCAGGTCATATTAGCTGGTAACCGATGGCAACAAATATTAACATAAACAACTTGTTATCGCATGCTTACCAGTAGAAAACTCAATTCTTACCACACCACAATGTCATATATTGGTGTTCCAGACCTCTAGCTCTCAGGATCAGTAACATAATTCTCAGAAGGCAATGCCACCATATCGTAATGGTCAGACAGTAAAAGATCCATTTAAATTACAATGATTCTAAACAATTTACACCACAGTCTGACTTCCTGTGAACTGGAATCTTTCCAGAAAACATCAAAACCATATACAGCTGGTACTAATGAGCACAGTATTCCCTGTTGCAACGTGCCATCAATTTCATAAAATCCCATTTTATGTTTGCTTGCAGAATGTAAATCAAAGGTATTGGGATCCTCAGAAAGAAAAAGTGGCTTTTGTAAATGTGTCAGCTGTGAGCCAATTATGTGATTGGAAATTACCCTACTTATGATATACGCCGGACCTTTCTGATTACACATGATTTCCTTAGCAAGCACATTTTTCAAAGGGGTTTTACTGCACCCATCACTCTGCAGGAGTTTGCCATTCTGACTGCACTTTCTGTGCACCAGTGTCTCATGCTAATGATGCTTTCCTTACTGGCAGTCTTCCCAGCTCCCCTCTCCCATTATCAATGAAACTGGCCTTGCTGGTGCAGCAGCTCCTGTGCCTCTCCTTTTTGGCCCCGAACATCAATGAAGGAAGCATGCCTTGCTAATACAGCCAATTCTATGGTTCTCTCACCCCCAGCATCAAATAAACTGGCCTTGCCAGCACAGTCACTCCTGTAACTCATTCCCATCAGAGCAGTACTTAAATCACACTTGTCAGTACAGCTGCTTCTGTGCCTATCTCACCCCCAACTTTCTGAACATATGGTGTCCACAGTAGCTCTTATAATGCTTCTGCATTTCAATTATACAGCATAGTATGTGTATGCAGTTGATTAAGTAGTGCCAAATAGAAAGTAACATTTTTTAGCTTAAAAAATGTTTGGCTTTCTCTGAAATAATGTAATGCAATTAGGCACCTTAGAAGTATTTAACTAGTGTGAGTATGTGTATGGGGGGGTAATTAGCATTTAGTAGTTCTACAGCATAACACCATCAATTCTTGAAACATAAAATATTGCAACAGACTTGCTTTTTGAAAATACACTTGACATACTTCCAATATTTAACTATAGCTAACTACTTCTTTATTTTTTATTTATTTATTAAAGTCTCGGATTACAGTACCTTTGTATCAAAGACTCTTTTACAAAGGTGCCACATCAGAGTAAAGACTATACAACAGAGAACCAAATACAAGACAAGTGGAATACATGATACATGGAGTTGGGTATAATCATTCATAAAAGTTACAGACAGATAAAGGATTAACAGTTACTACCTTACTACCTTATTACTTATTGTTACTACCTTATGGCACAAAAAAACTATGGCACTCTGCATTGCTCTATTGTAAGCCAGTGATGGCATATACCTTAATTAAGGGATGGTGCATTTAACAGATCGTATTGCACAGTACATGTCAGAACTCCTCATTTAACTCATTGGGGAACAAGGAATACACAGTGAATATTAGGAATAAGAGGGCAGACAGGGTTTTTAGTCCTTCTTGTAAAACACTTTACAACCACTCCTTGTTTTCTGTGTTACTGAGATTCATTTCTCTCTGCGTGCATCTGATGCTTGGAACTGTTCTTGTTGTGCAGCCCTACTCTTGAAGCCTTTGTACTGGCAACCAGTTTGTTGAGTTGAGTTTACTTTTGATTGCTGTCTGGCTGGTCTCCTGACTATTTAACTAATGTCCAGTCTATGCACATGTCTACTAGAGCACTTTGCACTATATATAGATGATGAGAGACAGAGAGCAAGAGAGACAGACAGAGAGACAGAATACAAACTACGAAATGTTTTCAGTATTAGGTGGAATTTTCCAGGATTGGTAGACCCTGGTAATACTGGGATGCCCTTGCATGAACTGTATCTTGTATTGCACAGTACTGTATTGACTTACTTAGGAAGATCTGAATGTTTAGAGTGAATTGTTTTCACCTAGGGCACAGGTAGATGTTGTGATGTGCAGTGATTCTCTCCAGGACTCTGCAAGTACAGTGAATAATTTATAACTGCAAGGCAATCACCACAGACCATGAATATGGAATCTGAGCCTTGCCCCTATGTAGCCACACACCATGTTTGGCTCTTTGAATGGGTTGCAACTATTCACTCTATTTACAGTGTTCTGTTGCTTTGGTCATGTATAAGTTCGCTCCTGACAATCAGGTTAGATAAATTAGATCTCCTGCTTGAGCTGTGCAGCCTTTACTTAGCTTTCATGTGTTTTTTTTTTATATATCTATGAATGAAGTCCATTTTTGGATCCATAGCGTTCAATTATAGGAATGTGTAATACATAAAAAGACTGGATGCTATATGCACTGCTACTTCATGTTGTGAGAACATATCATCACTCCACTTTCTTTACCAGTTATAGTTTGCATGGAAACTTGATCACAAATTTAACAACTCAGTGAGTTTGTTCAAATAATGAAGCTCATAAAATAAGTTTAATTGCTTACAAAATGAACAATACATAAATTTAATATGATTAGATGACAGACTAGATAGTCTGGGGTTCAGTATAATCCACTTTTGCTAAACTTTGCATAGTTTTATTAATAAGTTACAATATGATTTGCTAAGCTCAGTTCAGGAACAGTCGGTGCAAATACTCAGTTCAATCCAAATCAAGACATCTGATCGTTCAGATAACAGACACCTGCTTTAAACTATAGTTATATGTGGTTCAGAGCTCAGTGCTTGTGTTACATATTGCATCTTATAATGTAGATTTCAGTTTGGATACAGAGGCCAGACCAGTAGGTAGAATGATGCTTCAAGGTATGGTTATGTGAATGGATAGTACTTAAGTACTTGGACATAGACAGGAATAAGTCAGTGATTATAGTTCATGATGAACTTGACAGTACGATAGTGCTGATACTGGAACAATTGAGTTGATCAATATAAGTTGATAGTGTGGCTTTACTCCGTATCCTACCGTAGGAAGGAAGGTTAGTTGTTCAGGATGTGACACCCCCCTGATGGGATAAGAGTGCCGGAGAAGGAGGAGGTGTAAAAGGGGAGGATGGAAGATGAGTGCGTCTCACTCTAAGCTCAGCAGCAGGTTTCTGCTGCTTAAGCAGGATATGGGGGAAGAGCTCTTCCCCCACAGAACTACAGGCAGAGCCTTTCAATTATATGTGGTTCAGAGCTCAGTGCTTGTGTTACATACTGCATCTTATAATGTAGATTTCAGTTTGGATACAGAGGCCAGAACAGTAGGTAGAATGATGCTTCCAAGGTATAGTTATGAATTGATAGTGCTTAAGTACTTGGACATAGACATGAATAAGTCAGTGATTATAGTTCATGATGAACTTGACAGTACGATAGTGCTGATACCGGAACAATTGAGTTGATCCGTATAAGTTGATGGTGTGGCTTTACTCTGTATCCCACCATAGAAAGGAAGGTTAGTTGTTTAGGATGTGACACCCCCCAAAGAAAATGTGATGTCCACGATTATCTCCTCCAACTCCGGAGAGTATGGCCGGCAGCATGCAGGAGAGGAAAAAACCCCTTGGGGGAAACCTCTGAGGACCTATGACTACCGACTCACCCGTCCTTCTGGGCATACTAAAGAAGCATAATCCTACATTAATTAATTATTGGCTAGTCCAAGTTTGCAGGTTACATATTCAGTGGAACAGTTCGTAGCCAAGATAAAAGGTCAAGAACAGGCTTCCAAGTCTTGCATGACCGAAGCAGGTAGTAGTATGAAAGCGTGCAGCATCCAGGTAGATGAGCACTGAGGTGAACATTGTAGAACAAGTCCGAGGGTCAGGATAGAACTAGAAGTAGGAGCTCCTGAGGTTAGCAAATGATAGATAGGTGGATGGAGTAATTATATCCAGGCTTTGATGCAGGTAAGGCAGGATGAAAATTGAAGTAATTTGACTTCCAGGCTTCTGTTAATAGAGTGCTTATATAATACGTGGAATGGTAGAAGGCTTGCAATGAGACTTCTGGCTGATGAACCCAGTTCCGGTAAAGTACGATAGGAGTAGAATATATACTTAAGTCATGATATAGAAGGCAACGGCTGTAGAGCTGAGCTGGAATCTTGGCAGGCTTTAAGGGTAGTAAATCTGAAGCACTGGTGCAAGGTTAGGAAGCATTCAAGAAGTATAATAGGGCAAGGCCCATAGGTAAGTATGTGCGGATGGACCACGTAAGTTAGGGGATGAGGCAGTAAGCAGCAAGTAAATGCACCAAGTTGGTCAGTAGATAAGTAATAGAACATGGCAGCTAGTCCCTCAGTGAGATGCGCAGCTTAACGATCAGCTGGTGAGGTAAGTAGAGGCAGTTAGCTCCAGATAACATGAAAGCGCAGCCAGACTTTCATAGGCTTGCTGGTAAGTAATAGAGTGGCAAGTTAATAAGTTGTAGAATTGACAGCTAGTCCCATGGTTAGGATGTGAAGCTAGACCTTTGTAGGTCAGCTGGTATAGTAAGTAGAGTGGCGACTAGCTCCATGTAATCATATAAGTGCAACTAGACCCTTATAGTCTGCTGGTAAGTCGGTAGAGTGGCAGCTAGCCCTCGTAGGCTAGTGTGTGCAGTTGGTCCCCCACATAGTTTAGCCGATTAGCATGAATGAATTGTGAGGGTGGTCAGCTGATAAGTAAAAGCACGGGGCAGCGAGTCCTTCGCCTGAAATGTGCAGCTGAACCATCAGCTGGTGAGGTATGTAGAGGCGACTAGCTCCAGGTAACATGTTAGCGCAGCCAGACCTTCATAGGTCTGCTGGTAAGTAAGTAAAGTGGCAGTTAGCCTTCCTAGGCTAGTGCACAGTTGTCCCTCATGTAGATCGGCTGATGAGTAAGAACAAGTTGTTGAAATCAGCGATCATGCCCATAAAGGCTAGCATTAGCAGTAGAGCCCATGTAAGTTAGCTGGAATTATCATGAATGAATCGTGAGGGTATAGAGTGTATCCAGGATGACTACTATGAGAAATGGTCAGGTCCACAGGCAAGGGATATGCAAATCTCTCAGGTCGAGATGTACTGATAGAGTAATTCTAGCAGATGAGGAATTTTTTCCAGGGAGGAGAGGAGCTTGAACGAATGATTGAAATCCAATAGTAGTATATGGTCTTGGAGTCAATGTCAAGCTAGGGTAGAAAGTCAGGTATTGGGTAAAGGTATATGAACCTCCAGGCCCAGACTGGGTGTGGCAGGCTGAGGGAAGCATAAACCTCCAGGCCCAAAACGGGGCAGGCAAGCATAGTGAACGAATAGTCAAACCTTCAGGCCCGAAGGCAAGGCAGGTACGAGGTAGTATACAAACCTCCAGGCCCAAATTGGGGAGTGGCAGGTTGACAGAATTCATGAATCTCCAGGCCCGATGCTGGGTGAGGCAAGTGGAATAACAGAACAACCTTGGAAGCTACTGAGCACTGAGCTGATTTAAGAGCGTTTGAGTGTGAAGACCTTGCAAGTTTAGTATAATGAGATTCCAGGCAGCTAGGAAAAAGCAGGAGACAGGAATGCAAAATGGCGCAAGCTATAGGTAATGAGTTGTAAGCACAGACCTGCACATAGGTCGGTAGTAATAGTAGTAGTAGTACTGGTGGAGTGAATGAATGCAGACGAAGTAGCACGGAGTAATATTGAATAACACAAGGTACATAGTGCGGACTGATGAAAATGGAATAGCAGGCAATAAGTCTGATCCTCCTAAAAGTCATGTTTGATAACCAAGCAGCAAATATAGCAAGGAGCCATAATGGGAAGCAACATCCCATTTATCTTAAACAATGACAAGTCTACAAATGGCCCCATGTAGTTAGTGATAGGGAATGTTTCTGACCACTGAGTTCATTGATTCAATTTGAGCATCCAGTATTGGCTGCACAGTATGAGAAGCATCGGGAATCTGCAGAGCTACAATCAAATAAATGTGAAAGTCAGAGCTTAAATGCAGTTCATGGCAGTCGTATGGTGTGGGGGGATGGTTTGAAAGTTTGCTATTCTGGCGCTTGCACTGGGACCCGAACAAGAGGAACGGAGGCACAGTACATGTATCCTGGCTAAGAGTGAAAAGGCTGCAAAGCTGCCCGTTAGGTCTTGTAAACCTTGGTCACTCAGGTTTGCTGCAGCTGCAGTAAAGCAGCACATGATAGAAGTAATCAAGCATATGAACTCAATCAGTAGTTATGGTGAATAAGGAAACGAGCATGAATCCAGGCTATGCGCAGCTGCTAGCTAAAATCGTCTGTAGTAATTAATAGTAATATGCGACTCGTTCTCCTAGAGGATAGCCAACTTTAAGGGTCAAATGTGCAGTTCTGTAGAGGTGCCACCCAAAATGAATAGGTAAGCTGTTGAGCGAGGTGCAGGTCGAGCAACGTCAGCAGACTCATGGTAGAAAACAACAGAATAACGTACGTTGTATGGTCCTCTGGTAGTGTAGTCCTAGCTTGTAGAAAAAACGATGCAAAGATGAGGTAGCTGATAGATTTAAGTAGGGGAGTAGGCATTGAGGCAAGCCAGCAGTTGCAGCAGCAGTGAATGTCAGGAACCCTGCAGGTGGCAGGGACCGAAGAAAGCCTCAAGCAGTGAGCAGGTGAAAGAGCAGAGTGGTGACGAACTGGCATGGAGCTGGGCTGCTCGAGGGAAAAGAAAACAGAACAGAGGACAGAAGGTAGGCTCAGAAGCAAACGATAAGGCAGGAAGAGAGCGCAGCGCTCAATAGCGAGTGAGAGAACCCCCCCAAAAAATAATAGAAAGCAAAATGGACGAAACGGAACCACAGGGAATGGGACAAGAAGGGAGGTGAGGAAAACAGCAAAACGAAGGCAGGAGAAATGTAAGGGGGGGGGGGAACACACAAAGGAGCAGCCATGGACCAGCAACTAGACGACCATGAGTGCGTCTCGTTCTAAGCAGAGCAGCAGGTTTCTGCTGCTTAAGTAGGATATGGGGGAGGAGCTCTTTCTCCATATAACTACAGACAGAGCCTTTCAAATATCATAAGTATATGTGGCTTAAATTCATGTTATTGTTCCCTAATTCAACACACAGTTCTGGGTTCTGTAGTGCTGAGTGAGAAAATGTTTTCTAGCAAATAAATGCCCCAGTGACTAGAAAGTGCCTTTGAGTTTGCAAACCCCAGAACTGCTAGTACTGTATAGCACCCCACTTCCCCACCCCCCAAAAAAGGTGCTAGGCTAGCAGTTAACCAGTTTGTTTTTCTTATTGACATTGAAACTGGTTGCTAACCTTTAGTGATGGATTAGCTTTCGGGGAATTACAATAATTACAGGAATATGAATGATTCATTCTTGGGCATGCTCGTGACCTCTGCATTTTTCTTTATCCCTGAGCTGATCCCTCATCGTGTGTGTGTGTTTGTGACTTCTCTTCTCCTAGTTTTTGAATTGGTTTTACTTAGTGTTGCCTGTTATTCTTCATTGTGCATGTCCATGACATCTGTATTTTCATTTTTTGATGTGCTGTGACTCCTTGTCGTATGTGTCCACCATTTCTTTCTATCCCTGTAACAGTTGTACTGTTTTTGTAATATACTGCACTTTATTAGTTGCTGATTTTTATCATTCTATTCTTTGTCTTGCAACAAACTAATTATAAAAAAATAATGAGGTCTTCTGTCAATCGCTGTGCTGCATAGCCAGTGGCATTGGTGTTGGCACAAATGGCCAAGTGAAACTATACTCCCCCCTTTGTATGGTTGCTCCCCTGGCTTTGCCCCACACACCCCATAACTTAAAATAATCAACTCTGAGGTCAGAAATAACTCTACAAAGGAGCAATTTTCCACAACTGGATGGTTTCTTTCTGCATGGTGGCTTCACTCCCCAACACCCCTCTTAAATATGTATAACAACACCACACTGCACACATGGTGAAAAAAGGGGGGAAAAAAGGAAGGAAGACTTGAACCGTGGTCATGGGGAAGCCCCAGCTATTCACATGCTGTCACCCTACCCTCTAATCCATGTTGTCAGCATGCTAACATGGCACACATCCATGGATTTAGAGTGCTCAGCTGGACCAGAAGCAGGTACAGCATTATGCTGTTTTGTCAGTGTGGACATACACAATACCACAATGTGCTATTATGTCTTGTTAGCACATACATCTTTCGTGCTTTTTACTACGTGGTATTGACCATGTGCTAATGACACTCACAGAATCGTCATACTACCAGCAAGAATGACTCAAGAGAAGTCAAAAAATGATGCAGTGGTGAGAATGACTCAAGCTGAGTCAAAAAGATGATGCATAGGGTGAGAATGACACCAGTGGAGTCAAAAAAACAATTGATGCATGAGGCAAGAATTATGCAAGCTGAGTCAAAAGATGATGCGTGAGCTGAGAATGACTCAAGCTGAGTCAAAAAATACAATGGACAAAGTGGCCTAGACAGTGGCATTTTCAGCCCCCAAAACACTCTTCTCTAGTCTCACAAGTGAATATTGGCTCCAAAGCCAACCCTATACAGGATTTACCCTCTCTTTTATATGCTCCAGTGTCAGCCTCTGGATGGTCTAACAGTGGCATGCATCTCAGGCAGAAGAACAGGAACTACATTCTTTGAAACTGCCAAATAAGGGCATGGTGCATCATTTCTGTGATGCAGGAAACCCTTCTGACATGGTGCAGGAATTCTTTCAACATAAGCATAGCACAGAGTAGTCTGGTGCTTGCAGACTTGTTTTTAATTTGAGCACCAATACAAAATCAGAATTGACACAAATATTAACATATTTTGCACCTTGCATCATTTTATTTTGATGCAAGTATCAGCTGTCATTTTTTTACCTTTGAAAATCTGGCTCAAGATGTCTGCTATATAGTAATGCACAGAGTGATGCAGTAATAAAAATATTTTTTTTTAAGTTACCAGTTGAGACTTGTAATTCAAGAACTCAAAAATAAAAGAACATAACAAAGGGGTTGCACAAAGGCCCTATGAGGAGAGACTTGAGGTCTCTCATCTTGTACACCTACAAGAGAAGAGAGTGCTAGGGACATGAAAGAGACCTGCAAGTACCTCAGAGGAGTGAACAGAGTGCAGAAAGGGAATCTCTTTCAAATGAGGAAGAGCAGCAGAACTATAGGGCATGTGATGAAGCTGGGGGGGGTAGTTTTAAAGGGATGTGAGGAAGTATTACTTTGCTGAAAGAGTGATGGATGCCTGGACCAAACTTTCAGCAGTAGTGGTGGAGGTGAAAACAGGAGGGGGCTTCAAGCCTGCAAGGGATAAACATAGGAGAATATTAGTATATAGGCTGGGAGGAGGGAGAGTCACCTGAGACCAGTTAGGGTCTACAGAAATAGAATAGGCAAGGACCATCTAGTAAGACTGGGTTGGTGAAGCAGTCCTTTTCAGTTGACAAATTCTATGTTTCTATGCTTCTATATATCCACCAAAATGTGCTCAGCACTCCAAGTGCAATAAGAACTGAGCAATTCAATGTTTCATTCAAAAGAATTTATTCTCTCATAAACAGTTCAATACATACAGCATGCTTGCTTCTTGTTCAAACAGGTATGCCAACCAACAAACTCACTCCCCAGCACTTCGACCAGGGGTGTGGTCATCCTGTTGTATGTATTGAACCATTTGTGAAGGAATACATTCTTTTGAATAAAATACTGAATTGCTTGCTTCTTATTGTACTTAGAGTGCTGAGCTGCTTTTGACGGACATTTTGAAGTTTGGGGCTCACAGCTCCTTGCTTTAGCACTCAACTAGAGCTGTGCACACATTGAAGGAGATTTTGGGCTTATGCTTCTATATAGGTTGCTTGATGGAGGGCCCTGTGGGTCTTTCATGACACCACAGATCCAAAGGGAATAGTACTGGATTTGTAGCATTCTTAGTGCCCAGACCTGCAGGCCCTGCGCAAAATAAAATTCCCATCAGGCAGGTCTTAAGGTTGCCACTTGGTCAGTTGTGAGGGAGGGTCGTAAGCAACCTATCCCTAAAATTTGGGCTTAAAATGTTAAAAAATGCTGGCCCAGTAGCAAGGAGGGCTGAGGCACTGGACACCTTACCTCCTTCCATGCCAGTGACCAGGGTTTGGGAATGAGCCTGGGGCACTGGGGGTTGGCCGGGAGGGGGAGGAGAGCAAGGAGCTGGATTGAGAAGCCAAAAGGCCTGGGGAGGGACATTGGATTCCCTAGCTCTTAGCTGCCGCTCGGTGGAGGTTAAGTGGCAGTGTGAAGCCATAAGGAGCCAGGCATTTGGCAATTTGGGAGGAAGGAGCCATTATCGGAGTCAGAGAACACATGTGCGCCTGCATGCGTATGTGTGGCCATGTTTCAGGGGCCCAGGATAACAGGAGAGAAAATGGGAAAATTGGGGAATGGGGGGGCTCAATCAAGCCCTGAGTGAAGGATGGATTGAGATTCTCTGAGGGAGGACCACAGCATGCCTGCCCCCGGATCCCCAAGAGAAAAAGCTATATGAAAAAAAAATTTAAAAAACATAGTGATTGATCCAAGAAAAAAAATCAGCAAAAATAAAACATTCCCAGCACATGTGCAGTTCATGTTTTTTGGGGACTTAGATTTTTGGGGTGGTGGTATCTTTCAGTCATCCATAACTCTGTTATTTTACAACACTTTTTTAAATTTATGAGGTCAGGGCACTGCCCCTCCCATGACCATGCAATTTGGGGTTCAGTTTGATTCCAGAAGGGTCACTAAATTCAACCCTTTTTTGTGCTTGCACATGCTCAAAAGGGTTTTTTGGGGAACTTTGTTTCTTGAAAACAAAAATATCTCCAGCTCAGCCCACCTAGGTATGAAAATGGAAAAATCCTTAAAGGGGGAAGCTACATTCTAACTAGGTCACACTAATGCACTATAGCAGAGTGTTCTCTCTCACCAAACCTTTATCCAGATATAACATTTTATTTGACTGTTTTATTAATTTCAACACAGAAATCCCCATATTGATCATCAACATATCAGAGACTCACATAGAAACATAGAAACATAGACTTTGATGGCAGATAAGGGCCACTTGGCACACCCTGTCTGCCCATTTCCCTACCTTTTGGATAAGGTGCAGATCCGAGTTAACCAAAAGCCTACTTCCCCCCAACCCCCACTAGAATTGCCTGATGTCTGTCCCATTCATTCTTGAGTTCCCCCACTGTTTTTTGACCCCACTACTGCCTCTGGAAGGCTGTTCCAAGTGTCCACCACCCTCCCTGTGAAAAAATACTTCCTCACATTGCCACTGAGCTGTCCCACCTCAATCTTCAAATTGTACCCCCTTGTTCTTGTACATTTCTTTTTCTGAAAGATGCTACCCTCTTGGACTTTGTTGATTCCATTGAGGAACTTGAATGTTTCTGTCATATCCCCCCTTCTCCTTCCTTTCCTCCAGGGTATACATATTAAGTTATTTTAGTCTCTCTCTTCATATGGCTTCTGGTGCAGACCCTGCACCATTTTAGTTGCCCTCCTCTAGATTGCCTCCATACTGTCTATGTCCTTGCGGAGATGGGGTCTACAGAACTGCACACAGTACTCCAGATGGGGTCTCACTAACTGTCTGTACAGAGGGATAACAACTTCTTGTTTTCTACTGGTGATGCCTCTCCCTATGCATCCCCATTCCCCCCAGCCCTCCTTACTGCCTTCTCACATTGCTTGCCTACCTTTAGGTCATCTGATATGACTATCCCCAGGTCCTGTTCCATTTTTGTTGTTGTTAATACCCCCCCCCCACCATTCTGTACTCTTCCCCTGGGTTTTTGTTTCCCAGATGCATTACTTTGCACATCTTTGCATTAAATCTAAGCTGTCATACTTTTGACCATTCCTCCAACCTTGCCAAGTCCCTCTCATCCTTTCCACCCTCCCTCCTCTTGTGAATCAACCCTGTTGCAGATCTTTGTGTCATCTGCAAAGAGGCATACTTTTCCTTCCAGCCCCTCTGCAATGTCACCTATAAAGACATTACAGAAGACCGGACTCAGTACTGAACCCTGCGGTACCCTGCTAGTAACACCTTTCCTCAGCGTGGACTCCGTTTACTATTACCCTCTGTGTCCTGTTGTCCAGCCAATTTTTTTCCCAGGTTAACATTCTGGGACCCACTTCCAAGCTGGCTAACTTGTTCATTAATCTTTTGTGAGGGACTGTGTCAAATGCCTTGCTAAAGTCTATGTAAGCCACAATGACAGCCCCTTCCTGGTCTACTACTTTTTTCACCCAGTCAAAGAAATCTATTAGATTCATCTGACATGACCTCCCTTCTGTGAATCCATGCTGCCTTGAGTCCTGTGCCCGCTAACCTCTAGGTACTCAGCAATTCTTTCTTTCAGAAATGATTCCATCATTTTCCCAGCACTGAGGTCAAACTAACAGGTCTATAGTTTCTTGCCTCTGCCTTACTCCCACTTTTGTGGAGGGGAATAACATCCAGCTTCCTCCAGTCTTCAGGTACCACACCATCCTCTCATAATTTATTAAAAAGGTTAGTCAGTGGTGTCACTAATTCTCCCCTTAGTTCTTTTAGAATTCTGGGGTGAATCCCTTCAGGCCCCTTTGCTTTGTCCACCTTGAATGTTATGAGTTCTTTCAGGCCCCTTTCTTTTGTGAATGGTCTGTATCAACCCCACTTTGCAGAGGGCTTCTATTGTTTGGTTTAGGTACCTTCTTCTCCTTTTCTTTTGTAAATGCTGAGCAAAAGTATTCATTCAGGATCACTGCCTTTTCACTGTTACCATCTGCCCACCTCCCCTACTCTTCAATTAGCCTCACTATCCCTCCTTTTGTCTTTTTTTTTTGCTCCCTAATGTACCTATAAAATGTTTTATCCCCCTTCTTAACCAAGTTGGTTATCTTTTCCTCTGTCTGGGCCTTTGCAATTTTGATTGCCTTCCCTGCTTCCTTCTGCTTTAACTGATACAGTTTCCTTTTCTGCTCCCTCTGTGATTCATTATACTTCCTGTATGCTATCTTTTTCTCCCTAACCTTCCCTGACACCTCTTTTGAGAACCATAGTGCTTTTTTCCTTCATTTTGTTTTGTTTGTTTCACACAAAGACTTGTTGCCTCTGTGATGGCAGTTTTGATTTTCCCTCATTGTTCCTCCACCCCTGCTTCCTGCCCATTTGCTAGTGCATTCCTTATGCACTCTCCCATTTTGCCAAAGTCAGCCCTCCTAAAATCCAGTACCCTCACTTTTGTATGACTTGACTCTATGGCAGTGTTTATCGTGAACCACACTGTTTGGTGGTCGCTTGTTCCCAGATGGCTACCCACTTCTAAATCTGAGATCCTCTCTTTGTCCCCATTTGAGAGTACCAGGTCTAAGATTGCTCCCTCCTGAATGGGTTCCAACACTAGCTGTGAGAAGGACCCTGTTTTTGGATGTGGCTGCAGCAAATGTGCTCCAGTTAACATCTGGCATATTCAGGTCCCCCATCAATAATATCTCCCCTTTTTCTGCCATTCTAAAGATGCCTTCAATCATTTCCTTGTCCCTTTCCTCCCCCTGAGACAGGGGTCTGTAAACAACTTCCATGCGGATTGTGGTTCCATCTCCTGTCTCCAAGGTGACTCACGGTGCCTCCTCTCCTCCCTGATAAGTTCCATTGCTTTGATCCCTTCCCTTATGTAGAGAGCTATTCCTCCTCCTCCTTTAGCCTCCCTACCCCTCCTGTAGATTGTGTACCCTGGTATGTTGACATCCCAGGTATGGTTCTCTGTGTACCATTTCTCTATGACTGCCACAATATTCAGCCATCCCTCTTTCATAAAGGCCACTAGATCAGGAACCTTGTTACCCTGACTACAGTCATTGGTACTCATCACCCTACATTTTTTGATGGCCTTGCCCCTTTTAGCCTCGTTTCTGACCTTGCTGCCTTTGCCTTTTTCTCCACTGACCCCTTTCCTGCTTCCCATCGACTTCTCTACCTTGATGATTACTTCTCAAACTACCATGTTTTGTGGGGGGAGGCTGGGAATTCCCTGCTACTTTTTAGGGCCTCCCCCCTTGTCTAGTTTGAAAGCTTTCCTATGAAGCATTTAAACCTATCACCTAAGACCCTGGTTCCCCTCCTAGACAAATGCAGTCCATCATGCCAGTATAGGCCTGTATCCCTCCAGGTGGACCTCCACTTCCCAATGAAGCCAAAACCCTGTGATCTGCACCTGTTTTTTAACCATTCATTGAATCCCATGGTTCAGAGTACCCTAGCTTCACTCATGCCATAGACAGGCAGCACTTCTGAGAAGGTTACCATGCATGTTACTTGTCTAAGGCCCCTCCCCAACTCCACAAACTCCTCCTGTACTACTCTGATCCCTTTCCCAGCTAGGTCACTTAAATACCCCTTTCTCAGATGTCCCATAGTTGTCCATAATAAAACAATATCAAAATAATATCTATATTTTTAACAAAAAAAAATATTGTTTTTTGTATAGTGGTGGGGATTGGGGGCATAATTTGGAGACTGTCTAAGGTGGAGGGTGGCCTGTGCCAGTTACCCTCCATGTGACATTTCAGATGTATGTACCAGAATGGCTGTGAGGAAAGCAGGGTGGCATGGGATGCTAGAGGGTGGGTAAGGATGCTGTTTTTATTTTATGGGTGGGGTGGGAGGAGAATGGTTGGGGGACATCCAGAAGAGTGGGTGGGAGGGAGTGTTTTTGTTTTTGGGATTGGAGGACAGGGGTTACTAGCAGAGCCATGCACAAAGAAAGCTAAAGTATAAGTTCTTATATGTTTATTACATTTTCAAAAAGTAAGGAAATACATTTCAGACTAACTTGTACCACTAAGTATTTGTTTGCTGGAGTCACTGCTGCCCCATGTGTCAGCTCAAGAGCCAGAAGTCTGAGCAGTGGTGGAGCCTGCTCCAGACACTGACCAAACAGGATGCCCTATGAAGGGTGAGACTACAGGAGGCCAGTGAACACAGAAACTTGAAGTTTAATGTAGACATTTTACTATTTTATAGCTACGTCCCTTGACTAGCTATCCCCTCTGACATGAGAAAGCTTGCACTAGAGTGGAGATTCAGTTTTATTGTACGTTGTAGACTATTATCATTTTATTGTTTTTTTCTTTAATCTCAGTAAAACAAGCAGTATAATTTTTAGTGGCACTCAAGTCCTGTAACTATATACAGTATTGTCTGAAAAAGTCTGATTTACAGTATTGCTGAACTGTAGAATCCTTAAACATGTATCCAATATACATTTTTCAAGAACAACAAGCCAAGGTTTAAAAGCCATATGTATTGGAAGAAGTTGAAATATAGGGTTTTGAAGTCAGAAATATAAAGATATAATTGATATAATTGACAAAGGTTTTAGCTTAAAATATTTTAAAAGATATTTAAAATTTAAATATTTTGGCCTGTCAGTGCAGCGGTTGGATTTCCACTTGCGACGCTGGCGAAGCGTGTTCAGGAATGGACCTAGGGCACTGGAGAGCTGGCCAAGGGGAGAAGGCTCAAGTATCTGTTGACTGCTCACCTTCTCTCTGGGGGGAGGGTGGGGAAGGCAGAGGCCAGGAGTATGGCAACACACTGGGTCCAATGGACTGAAGGGGCATGGTGAACATCGACATATGCCTTGATGTTTGTGGCACGCCATGCCCCAGAGTAGAAAACAAAATGGGGAAAACAAGCTTCATGGTCAACTAGATGATGGTTGTTGGCTCCCACTGACACAGAGTCCCTGGAGAGCCCAAAGACCACCTCAGCAGCACCCTGGCCAAGACTGAGTGCATTGGCCTGCCAACACTGGCACCTTCCCCCTCAGAGGGGGACCCATCCAGTGAAGGGTTATGCCTGGTTACCCGGGGGGGCTGTGATGTAGGGTAAGTGCTGTCAGGGCATGGTGCCAGTGGGGCCTAGGTGGCCCAAAGGAGTGGCCATCCAGGAGCCAGGAGGAGCAACAAAAAATTTTAATATTTAAAAAGGATATTTCAAATTGATGCCACAGAGATCACATTACCATCTGGTCAGTGTAAAAGGCACATGCGTGGCATTTTTCGATATACATTGATCCATATATATGCAGCTACCTAGCTCCTGATAGAGAGCTATTGAGTCAGTTAAAAAAAACATCCTGGCTAGATTTTTCTTGCTAGCAAACTGACTTTTGAAAGGGATTTATGAGCAAGACTAGTCGAGTTAGTTAACACGTGACAGAAACAGCAATAGTGACAGTGAGGGAAGGAGAGCTTGAACAACTAGAGCAACAGAATCATGGAACAGTGGGAAGTGTGGAAGTGTGCTGAAGTAAGCTCACACATAATATATTAAGTTTCATTAAGACCTCTTAAGTTATAAAAAAAATTAGCTACTAGATTTGGTTAACCGATACTGGGATTTAAGACTGCAGACTTACAGGAATTAATTGTGGTCTGTTGCATCCTCTAAAATTAAGGTATTTGATTTTATATGGGAGAAACATGGAAGCACTGAAGTTAATCTAGAACCAAGAGACAAATAGAGATTACCTATATGTAGCCCTATAAACAATAGATCTCTAACAGAGTAACAGTGTTTACACTAAAATTGGAATTGATGCAGTTGTAAAAAAAACAGAACCAGAACAGCTAATTACCTACATGATATTACGAATTTCAAAAGAACGAGTGCTACTGTATATAATATTATTATTTGACACCCCATTAGTGACAGAGAAAGTCCTTCTCAGAACAAGCCCTATAATACAGTCGCTGACTGTTGAACTCTACAGAAAGAGAAAGAAGGGAAGGAGTCTGGAGAGACATGGAAGTTGTTTATTCGCACCCAGTGATTCAAAACTAAGATACAGATGGTGAACTAAGGAATCACAACACATAAGTCTGCAAGCCTGCAAGGCCCATTAAAACCATAAGAGTGGAACTTCTGCATTTTTGAGATAGAATAAGCTAGGTGACTGAAAAAGTTGGAATGTTGAAAAGTCGGAAACAGGTTATATACAAGGATTTGGCATCTGGATGGTGTGGATTGGTAACATTCTTAAGTTCTTTGTTAAAGCAGATACACTTTGAACCAGAAAATATATTTCAACAGTTTAATGGTTATCAAGTCAACTAAGTGAATTTAGCTATATCTAAAATATCTAGACTGATACCACGATCAAAGAAAAAGTTAATAGCTTCATAATAACTTGTGGAAACATTCTTCTTTTTTATACTGAATACAACTAATTAGACTGAATAGACTGAATAGATTGTTTAATACACCTAGAGTATTTATACATTAAGAGTGGGGTGTATTAATTGCACATTGTTTTCTTCCCTTACTTCCACATAAACAACCCTATTTATATTGTTGTCTACAGTATATAGTTGTTTGCTTTCCATGGCTATAAAGAAAGTTGAAAATAATCCAATTGAACTGACACATTAATTGCTAATACTAGTAACAAAACACGAGTCTTAGACAAACTGATATTGAAATTTGAAAATGACAGTAAATACTAGAAGCCAGTCAGTACCAGAATTACTTAATATTTCAACCCCAGTGAAACAAAGTCATGCACAAAAGAAGATTAAAGGGACTAAGGGAGAAAAATTAATCAAACAATCGACCAAAAAGGGGAAAATGCAGGGAAGCCCAAGATGAAGAAACAATTACAGATCACCTCATTTATACCCAATCAAACATTTGGAAATAAAAAAAAAAAATAATGGAAAATGAAAGTACAAAAGTTAACCAGACTAGAACATCTACTCCCAAATCTGAATTCATGGATCCTTCCACAAAAGAAATAAAAAGCCAAAAAGAATCCAAGAAAACTGTGAGTATTATACCACAGGATAGTGAAAAAGAGAGACAGATAAACAATATTGAAACTAGGATGGAAAGCAATAATAGCTTAAATGAAAGCATTGCTTATATTGAGAAGGATATAGGAGAGATCTCTCAGGGCCAGATATTCAAAGCATAGTGCAGCGTGAAAACCAATAGCGTGGGAATAGTGCAGGAATAGCGCAGAGCAGCCATATTCAAAGGACCAGTTAGTGCATGGTAACAGCAGTAGTGAGGGGCAAACCAATAATGTATGCAAAGGGCAAATTGAGGGGGGGGTGGCCAGCAGAGACACACAAAGGGATATTCAAAGGCCCAGTGCTGCGCTAGGACACATAGCATGACATGTAGCATGGTGCTAGTTACCGCCTATAAAAGACTGGTCTTAACCCAGGGCAAAACACAGAGGAAGAGGGACCACAACAGAAAGTGGGAATGTGTGCAGTGCCAGTAGCAGTGATGCTGCCATTGATGGCAGCTGTAGTGGAGTAGGAGGAGGAGGAGAAGGAGCAGGCACAACATGGGCCATAACGCAGGCCAAGGAGACAGTATGCTGCAAACAGGTGGTACCAGCCCAGGGTCTCCTTCAAGACCCTGCCTGATGACCACATTACTGGCTGGTACAGGATGAACTGTGGAATGTTGAGGCAGCTCTGTGAACTCCTGCATGAGCAGCTGCACCCAAACACCAGACGCAGCCATGCCATGACAGTGGAGGAGAAGGTGACAGCAGCAATGTGCTTCCTTGCCACAGGGACTTTCCAACAACCAACAGGGGACACCATCGGGGTAACGCAGTCTGCCACCTCACGCCTCCTGACCCAGTACCTAGAGGCTTTCCTGCCACATGCTGGGGAGTTCATAGTATTCCCCCAGGCATCTGAACCTGAGGGACAGTCCGACAGTGAGCCAGAGCCAGCGGTCAGGGGGATAGTGGAGCAACTCGAGAAGAGGGACCCTCGCATGGCACGCAGGGCCATAGAGCACAGGGACAACATCATCAGAACACTGTCACAGACAAGAGGGTAAGTACAGACTGCACAACAACTTGAAAAAGTACAATGATGAATCTATTTAATGTGCACAAAGAAACAGAACAGTGACACCAACAATCACAACAGTAACACAACAGAGTGGAACAGACAACATGTGTGCATGTGGTGTGATGTTGGGGGTGTGCAGGACATACGGGGGGGACACACAGCCATGGTGTACTGTCAATGGGGAAGCATGATGTGTGCTGTAAGGAGGGCAACTGTGACAGTGCAAGTGTGAGTGTGCATGTGATGGAGTGTGTGGGTGTTTGTTAGTGTGTGTGTGTGTGTGTGCATGCGCATGTGGGTGTGCCAATGTTGCAAAGGGGGGCAATGACTGCGCAGTGATAAAGTGTGATCGTGACCATCACCGCCGATTACCACCATGCATTCGACGTGCACCACTACTGTGGGTCACAGACCATGGTGTGCTCTGGGCTGAGGACAAGGCTGATGAAAATGGTGAGGCAGGCAGTGCTGGCCTCCTGTGCCCCCGGGGGGAGGCGGAGCTTGACAGGGTGGGTGGGCGTCCACGGTGGTGCTGTATTCCTGACAGTGTGTGTAATGCAGTGGAGCTGGACCCACTGGCAGCCCTGCTGCCACGGATTGCCTGCCTGTGTGCCCCTGTGCCTTCTGCACCCCGACCAATCATCTCATGCTGGTGACCCCCATGCACCCCATGGAGTACATTACCAATGTCGACCACTGCAGCCATCAGACCAGCAAAGCCGTGGTCGATCGCACCCACCAGGTGGCCCAACCTGTCCTCCGCCTGCTGTTCAGCATGGGCAAAGCCCACTGAGATGGACTCCCTCATCTGTGCCAGCTCATGCCACAGCTCCCTCCATAGGCCATGCAGGTCCATACAAGCCTCCTGCTGGGAAGTGACAGCAGCCTGCAGGAGTGGGCGGGCACCATGGGCATCCTGCCCCAGGGGCACAGACACCCTCATCTGCAGCTGGCACAGGTGCCTGCTGCACAGGAGGAATGGGTGCTGTTGCATGCCTGGCACGGCCTGCTGCTGGTGACTACTGGTGGTGGTCTGTTGCACTATATGGCCCGGGACCACAATATGTGTGGGACACTGCATGTCCAGCGGTGCAGAAATGTTCCCCCACTGTCCACCACCAGATGCGCAAAGACAGCCACACCGGCAATGCCAAAGACACCACTGGCACCTGTTCCATGGCCTGCCAGCATCCCTACCCCTGCATCCCCCTTCACAGGCATGTCCAGGTGGTGGGAAACCTCTGACACATCAGTGTCATTGCCACTGGTCACAGTGACTAGTAGTACCTCCCCTACACCCACATCCTCCATTTGTGCATCATCCAGGTACTCAGTGGATCCCAACCCCCCTACTGAGGTGTGACCCCCCTCCCCAGGCAGTTGCAGCCCCTGTCCATGGGATTGCCACACATGCAGTGTCTCTGTCCATCCATGAGTGGCACACAGACTGGATGTTGATGGCCGTTCACCATCATCCTCCTCCACAACCTCTGGACCATGGCCGTACATCCTTTGCTGCTCCTGTTGTTCCGCAGACCTTGCAGACACCACTGTGGAGAAATAAGGGACAGGGTCAGTCACCTGTACATGGACACTGTGCCCTAACACCACCACTACCACCACACCATGCAGACCCCAGGACATGTACCTCCTTCACACAAGCTTGTGACCACATACACCCACCCAACCCACAGTGCACATGCCATTGCCATGCAGCTGTTCATCAGCCCACAGTGCACCCTGTGCAGGACACCAACAGCGGGATCATGGACCCATGCCATCACAAATTGCAGGGTATACACATGCGAATACGGACCTGTCCTGGGCAGTGCCAGAGGCATCTCACATCCACCACCTAGCACACCTACTACTGCCACCATCCTCAGTGTTGACTCCACCACGGCCATAAGTGGCTCCTCCACCCGCTGCTGTTGTTCTTGCGGTCCTCCACAGGTCCTCATCTGCTCCCGCAGTCGCTGTGCCTCCTCTTCCTTTGCACGTCGCAGCAGGTCAATCCAGCGCTTTCGCACCACCTTGGTCATCCTGCCACGTCCACCAACAGCATTGACAGCAGCTGTCACCTCCTCTCAGGCTTGGTGTACCACCACATCCGTGGCCCTGTGCATGCGTAGCACATGCTCCCTCTCCTTCACAGCATGCATGAGTGTTGTCAGCTCATCTTGGGAGAACTTATGGGCACGTATGCGCTCTTGTTGTGATGTCAATCCTATGGGACAGTTGAAAGGGGACATGTGTCAGCAGCCGTGTCAGTACTGCATTGCATTATGCATAGACATCACAATGCCACCCCCTACAATGACACAGGCCACATGGACATGTCACTGTGCATCAAGTGCATGTACGGTGCACACGGCCACATAGTCACTGTCCGCCCTGTGTCTGGGCAGAGAGCCCTGTACCCACATGTGCACTGTTGTTGCCCGTGGCTGGCATGTGCACCCATGAATGGAGCCACCCCTACACCAACCACCTGGCACTGTACTGTGCCCTTCGTAATCACTACACTGGATGTGCGGACAAGTGCACTGGCATATAGACAATGTCAGGACACCAGGCACAGTCCACACAGTGCATGGAATGGCACAGTGCCAGGACCCTGTGTACTCCCTACAGGGAGGCCACAGCCTACCATGCCACACATCCAGGGAGTCATGTCAGTGAGCCAGTGTTGCAGGACACACCACAGTAGTGCACTAGGGCCCTTGCCTGGCACCCACAGTGTGCAGGCAATGCCAACACGGCACAGTGCACTGGACAGTATGCTGCCCAGGCAGACATCTATAGCTGTGCACCATCACACAGCACAGTGCTTGCCTGTGGTCCAACATGTGTCTAACTATTCACCAACAAGTACATCTGTGTGCTTCAGTCTGTGCTGACCCTGTTCTGAGCTCTTGCCATTCTGAGAGTCAGTGGCAGTCATACATACCTGCCTCTTACTGCTCATCCCTCTGTTGCATCTCTCCACCTGTCCCTTGCAGGTATTCAGTATCTGTAGTATGCTGCATTACCACAGCACAACACTAGTGGTGCACTGCTTGCCCTTTTATAGCCCATCCAGGCAATCAAGTCTGTTAGGCATGCAAATCAGCACATAATGATATGCTAATCACACAGTTTGCCCCATGCATGCACAAGTACCCCCATTTGCATACTCCAGTTGAATATGTCCCTGAGTAGCATGGGGCTGTCACCTTAGTGCTGTGCATATGTCAGCGCAGGGCTATTGGAGGGACAGCACCATGCTATCCCATTAGCGCAGTGCTCTGTGCTTTAGTGCGACCTACACACATGCTTGTGAGACCCCCATGTCCGCGCTATCATCCTGGCATAGCGCGTTGTAGCACCACGCTAGCCAACACAACACGGCGCTATGCGCATGCGTGGTACACAACCTCAGGATCATGCAGAGAATCATGCATGCACAGTGTGAACACTTCCGGGCAGTGCCGTGCTACGTCATGTGATAGCATGGCTCTACAGTGGTTGTTGAAGGAGAGTCCTGGGTGTGCCAACCGCTTGCGATCTGACAGGTGTTGAGGTATACTAGCTGTGTGTGAGATGGCAGGATGTGCAAGACAGCTTGCAGTGATGCACAGGGAGGCACTGGGGGAGGTTGAAACAGCCAACCTGGTGCGGCTGGTGCTGAAGAAGCATAGGAGGCTCTTTGGGGAGGTCAGGGAGGGGGACCTCCCATGAATGCAGGAGTGGGACACAGTTGCACGAAAACTTACTGCCCACACTGGCATACCCAGAAATGCAGAAAAATGCCACCACAGGTATACAGACCTGCGACAGAGGCAGCGGCAGCAGCAGGAGTGCTGCAAGCACATGGTGTGTGTTGGCACTGTGCCTGTGCCAGGTAAGTGGTGTTGCATGTTGATTGTACCATCATGTCAGGCTGTGTGTGTGTGTGTGTGTGTGGGTGTATGTGTGTGTGTGTGTGTTTTAGGGGTGTGTGTGTGTGGGGGTGGTGGATGTGTGTGTGTGTGTGTGTGTGTGTGTGTGTGTGCGGCGCAGGTGTGTGCCATGATGCATGGTGCTGTGGCACATTGTGAACAGGTGGGGTGGCACATTAGGCCCCCTAGAGGCACGGTACATGCTGTGCCCATTGCTGTGGGAGACAGGTTGGGTCCTGCTGTTTGGCATGTCCTGGTGCATCACCAGCCTGCGGCCGGCAACACCATGTTGCAGGGATCCCACTCCTGGTGGACTGTCGATGTACACACAAGGGTATGCAGATGTTCACATGGTAGCTGCAACAGGCACTATCACAGTACTGTGGTGCCGTTGATCACTGCCATGTGGGCCTGGCGAATGCGCCATGGGCCCTGCCACCCTCTGTGTGGGGGTCCTCCCTGTTCACTCCATGTGTGTGCATTGTTGTTAAGGTTGCATGTGCATCTTGCTGTGCTGCAAGTGGTGTATGCTGTGTCATGATCTAACACCACTTTCTCACCTGTCCACTGTAGAGCAGATCGAGTAGCCCATGGCTGGAGGAGGGAGTCAAGCCAGGACCCAGGAGCAGAGATGAGGCAGCCCGAGGGTGCCATCCATGCTGTAGCGGGTGCAGGAGAGCAGCCCTGAGAGCGGTGGCTTGAGTACCTGTTTCATTGCTCTGTGATTTGTGCCCTTTCACTAGGCTGTGTGTCACATCTGGGTGTCCTGCCACTGACTGGTCTGGTGGCATGTCTGCAATGGGCAGTGGACCAGTGGAGGTGTGGCACTGTGCTGTGCGGTACACCTGTGTTGCACACCACAGTTGGGTGCTGTCAGTCTGGCCCGGGTGGGGGGGAAGGGGGTACTGTTGGCTTGCATTGCTGTGCGGGTAACTGACAGTGGTTGTTGCTCTGGTGGCGAGTGTTCCATGGGGACAACATGCTGTCGGCTGACATGCCCACCTCTGGGGTCCATCCATACCCCCACCCACAAGGCGTCCACATTTGCACTGGTGGTGGTGCCTTGCTGTGCATGCTGGACAACACGCACCATGCCTTACAGGCATACCTCTCATCCTTCTGTCCACCAGCTGTGGAACATTACCTGTCACACTGTGCTACATCCTGGCACTGTGCCATATGCATTGTGGAGTCCTTCCATTTGTATCTCATGGCGATGTTACTGTGTTGCAGTTTAGTTACAAGGTACTGTTATCACTGTGTTATTACATTATGTGCATCGTTGCCTACAATGTTGAACTTGGATGTGGAACTAGTACTCACAGGGTGGGACAGGGGGCTCCTGTCACGTGGGTTGGGGACACTTCCTTGTACCATGTCACAGTTGGGTGGTATGCTTTCAGTGGCCTTGCCTGGTGGCATGTGATGGCTCTTCATTGACAGCATCTGTGCCCTGGCTGACTGTTATCCCCTGGCCTGAGTCGGTCATTGACAGGCCACTGTCATGGTTCATTGATGCTCCTGCATGCCTGTCATTGTTGGTGCTGTGCTCTACATTACTGTACATTTCCATCTTTTGGTGGGCAGCATGTCCCAACGTGCGGATGCCCATGTGCATGTTGTGGCATGGCCCTTGCACTCAACTCTCCGGGGATCCAGCTGTGTGTCTGCAGTGTCTCACTGTATGCTGTATCAGGGTGGGCAGTGTCACATGTTCCCTGGTGCTGTCGGGATCGTTGTCATCATGTGTGCTGGGTTTTGTTTTGGTGCTTGTGTCACCCTGTGCTGCTTTGTGGGAACCTTCCATGTTGGCCTACCAGTGCGGAACTCAACTCCACCCGGGACTGCTCATTGGGACATGCTGTCCATCCCTGTATGGCCACCTTTGGCTGCTGTTTGCCTCCTGTCTGGTGTACCATCCTCATGGCCTCACCCTTCCTCTTGTAGATCCACTCCAGGCATCGCTGTGGGTGACAAAGCTGGGATAGTCAGAGGGCACTAAGGACCTGCTGCACCACATCATCAGACAGCAGAGAACTCTAATTGAGCAGCAGGCCATCATCATTACTGAAACACGGAGGGTGACAAATGTGCTTGAGGCTCGTCTCCCGGATCCAGCAGGCAACTAGATATGCCCTAATTTCCATACTGTGTTTCCTTACCACACCCTCTCACCTAACTTGTTTCTCCCTTCCTTGACTGTAGTCATCTGTCCCTGTGTGTATCCTCCTCCCCTTTGCACCCTTGTCCTGTGTCTTCCTGTCCCTCCAGTTGTTATCATCCATATGTTTTCCTTTGTAATCCTTTTTTGGTCGATAGTGCATTCCTTTTTTTGTTCCTGTAGTGGGCATTTGGTTGCATGGGTTGTGTGTTGGGGGGGTTTGCATGTTGCTTGGTGGGTATGGTCATGTTATGTTTCTTTGTTGTGGGGAGGGTTGTCCAGTGGTGGGTGGGGCATTTTTGTTTCGGTGTTTTGTTCTTTGGTTTGTTATGTGTTTGCTTCACTGTAATGTTTCTGTTGCCTTTACTCTTGCATATTTTTCATTACAGTGCATTTACAACATTTTACTGTGTCCTGTGTCATTCTTGGGTGCTGGGGTTCTGCATGCTTTGTACTGTTGCTGGTGTTCTCCACATGGGTCTGGGTTGTTGTTGGACATTCCCGTGCATGTATAGCATCCTCCGGGACATGCACTGTGGTGTGCTCCTGATACCTCATTCCAGCATGTATTTCCTTGCATGTGTCCCAGGGTCAGACTGTCTCCCCTCTGCACTGTGTTCCATTGTGTGTTTGCACTGCCTGCCTGGGGCTATATTCAGTGCTGTCTTGTGTGCTATATTCAGTGCTGCCTTATTCCTGAGCTGTTTTTGCCCAGCACTCCTGGCCCTGTTTGCCCGGCTTCCTTTGCTTGTTATATTCAGCTGGTTTTGCCCCGGACTATTCCTTTTGAATATGGCTGGCATTTTGCTCTGGGCTAAGTTTGCACGCCAAGCAGTGTTAATCTCAGCCAGGGGCTAACCTTTGAATATCTGGCCCTTAGAGTTTTATTTCTGTCTGTAAAATTCCAAAACCAGAACTAAAATGTCACACCATTTCTACTTCTGCAGAAATATCAAAACAGTCAATGGCTAGGAACCTTGTTGGTAACTGTTCCATGGAGTTGAATGAAGAAATTATCCAGCTCTAGTATACAATTTTAGGATTAAAAAAGTTGAAAACCAAAAATGGGGAAGACTGAACTCATGAGGAATCTAATAGAGCTAAAGCAAACAAACCAGATAATTCATATAATTTAGATAATATAGACATATAGGAGGAATGCTGAACACTTGGCATGAGCTAAGACCATATATATATAAATATATATATATATATATATATATGTATATATATACACACAAGACTTAGATCTAATAACTAGAGACTTGACGGTAACACTAAAAGTCCTATTCATGGCAAACACGTCAATATTCGAGCAGTTCACAAAAATAAAATAGGGCTTAACTTTTATTAAAGGGATAACAACAGAGAATAAAAAAGCAATAGAACATCTCAACCATAAAAATGCAGTCACAAAGGAAGAAGACATCAAAGTGAAAACATTTTTTGAACAGGAAAATGAACAGGAAAGAAAACAGGAACTGATATACATTGATGATGCAAACCAGGAAGCAAGCCTGGAAACGTATTATGTTACCGTCCCAAGGAGTTAGAGATGATAGGGTGGGGGAAGAATTAAGATTAGCAAATCTGGTGATTGATAGTCCAAAGGAGGTATACAAAAGTGAGGAGAGCAAATTAAATGCCACTATACAAGACCTAGAAAACCAGAATTTAATATCTAGAGTTGAGGTAAAACAAAGGGGAACTAGATAAATTAGACAATAATGGGGGATGAAACAAGCAGAAAGGACACTATAAGCATATTAAACCCCTAAAAAACAGACAATACTACAAACAGATGAGGAAACAAAACTAATAAGAAAAAGGATAATTAAAAATAAGAAAATAAAAAAAAACTCCACCTATGGAGGAGTCCACTAAGATGCACCTCCCCCCTCCCGAAAACAAGGAAGAGGTGGTCCAAGAAACACACCTAAAATTAAACAATTACAGCAAAAATTCAAAGGCCCCAGAGGATACTACCACAAAACAAGGAAACACCAAGCAGGGAAAATTTACATCCGTGTCTAGGAGAGAACTTTAGTAAATTTGTGAGGAAAACAAAATGCACTGACTATGTACCTTCATTGTTTAATGTGGGTATATTACAAAATGAATCAGAATTTTCATTGATCAGAAACTGGTATATTTCATAATTGGTGTCAGACCCATGCCCAGGGTAAAGTGGATGCTAGTGGTCTTAAATCAGTTTCACATTTTAAAAGTTATTGAATTTAGCAAAGCAAAACTGCATCAGATGGGTATACATTGTGAGACTATTACAACTCTGGAACAATTGTTCCAAGAACATTACAATGTTTACAAAAAAACTACTGGAAGACAAATGTATAAAATCATTTTTCATATTTGGGTTGAACCAATTTCACAATGAAAAAGTAAATAATTTAAGAAACAAGATAGGAGAACTACTGGAATCTACTTTAAAAAATCATCTGGCTAAGGAAGTGCACTAGAAAAGCAACCAGGTGGGAAGTTGATGGTCAAGTAACCATATGGATTGAGGGAGACGAGATGTATCACTGATTAATGGAAAAACTAGGAGAGCTAGATTCTCTGGAGATATATATGTGTGAAGATGGTAGACAATACATAATTCCAAAAGATCTAGAAGAGAAACCAGGCTGGGTCCTCCTATTAGAATCTATCAATAGGAACTGAGTTCTGGAATAAATTTAAAATAACTGACTTCAATGAAACAGTGAAATAAAATATGTTGCCATGGGGACTAAGCCCAATGTATTGTTTTGGAATGTACCTGGTCTAAAACATAAACTAGCTGACAAAGATTTTTTTATCATGTATTAATACATTTGGTTTCATTATTTTTCAAGAAACTTGGATAAATAGAGAAGTTCATATTAATGGATATAATTCATATTTCAAAATAGCAACACAAAATAAGAACAATGGTAAAAACTCAGGAGGGCTTCTCCAGTTGGGTAAATTAAACAAAACTTTTGTGACAAAGGAAATAAAATTTGACGATGACATCATATTGGGAGTTAGGATCTGTGGCAAGAAACAGGAAACCATAATTTTGAATGTGTACATGCTTCCAATAGATAAAAATAGAGAGAGAGAAAAATTATATTGGAGCAATTAGAGAAGTTCCATGACAAAGATATGAATGACAATCCAACAGCTAGATATATTGTATTGGGAGATTTCAATGAGAGAGTTGATCATTGCTTGATAAAATTCCAAGGATGTAACAGATTTTTTTTAGCTATGTGTAATAAACAAATAAGCGACAATCAAAATACTATGGACAAAAAGAGCAATGACAAAGGGAGTCAACTCTGTAAACTATTCATGGATAGAGATTTCATATTAATAAATGGACGAACCATACTTGATGAACTAGGCAGCTATATCTATGTTAGTTCCATTGACAATTCCTTAATAGACCTAATATGGATTAGTGTAAATCTGAGTAGTGATTGCACGAATTTGGAAATAGGAGAAAGCGAACATCTGCAATTGGAGCTCCAAATAAACATGCCATAGGATTACATGGACATAAAAGAAAATAACACAGATACTTTGCAACACTATAAGAAATACAGAAAAGGCATTGGATGGGACTCAATAAACAGTACCCACTTCTCTGAAATCTTGTAAGAGAGAGGCACATTCTAAAAAAATGAATGTTTATTTAGTGATAGAAAGTAAACAGAAATATGTAGCCTACTATAATAACATGATAAAACAGATAGCAGAGATAGTGAGAAAAGAAGCTAAAATCTTTGAAAAAAGGTGCTCTATGATTCAGTATGGAATGCATTTTAGCAAAGAAATAGTTAAATAAACAAGTGTGAATAGTAAAAAAAATCCACTCAAAGAGAACAGGAAGAAATTAAATAAACTATGGGTAAATTACAATAGAACCATTATTAAACACAAAGAGAAATATTGGGAATTAATGTGGAGAAAATTGAGAAAACCTATACTTAACAAAGATAACAAGACATTTTGGAAAATAGTGGCTACACGGCTAGAAGGCCATTCAAAAAACCTAGAAAACTATATAGTACCTAATACTCGTATAAACCATTTCAAATGCATACTTTTTAACCCCAAAGAGAGGAAAAATGTGATTCTGTACACAAATAGCTGGAAACTACTAGAAAGAGAGATTGATACAGAAGAAATCATCAATTCTATATAAGTATTATCCAAGGATAAAGCACCTGGCCCTGATGGCATCCCAATAGATATCATTACCAACCAAATCAATAGGTGGGTACTGGTACTACATAAACTATTTAACCACATTATTAAAACTGGTAAAATACCAGAATCATGGACCGAGGCGATAATAATCACTATACTTAACAAGCATTTGTCAATGCCGAATGATGTCACGCTGGCATTGGCATTGGCAGTGGCGGAGCTAGAGATGCATAATAGGAATGGCAGTGAAGTATTGAAGTGACGCCAACCCCACCCCCACCCTGTAGAGAGCGGCAGGCATTGGGGTGTGCCTTTGGGTTGTCAGCTATAATGTTCATGCCATTGTACCTCACCCTACCCTGTAGACACTGAAAAGTGTCATGGTGTGCTTTGGGGTCTTTGAATGACTATACTTACTCCATTCGAAATACACTGACGTGGGTGCAGTATAGAAGCGTGGGGTGAAGTTTGTTGCTGAACAGTGCAAGACACACCCCGATGCCTGTCAGTGGCTGCAGGGTGGATGTGGGGGATGGAATGGTGTGAGCATTACATCCGATGATCCCAAGTCACAGCCCTGATGCCTGTCAGTCCATACCGGGTTGGGTGCTACAGTTGGAAACCCTAACACCATAGGTGGGTAGTGGTAGTTTCAGTCTGCATTTTCTACATGGGCTGCATGTCAGGCCACCTCATGAAAAGCGGCACAATCACTTTGTTAACTGAAAGGTGGTTTTGCACAGCAGCTGTGGCATTTGGTGACAGAGGGACAAAACACAGTTTTGGGCAGGATGTGGAGAATGACAACTGTATTGTTCATGACGAGGCATAAAAAATGGCAACGTTGAAAATCTGGAGTGGCAATATGAAATATTAGTGAAGCAATGAACATGCATACAAACTGAGCGGCAGACGTCCGCAACCCAATTATTTGTGGGAATTTTTTAGGCACATTTTTAACATAGGTATTTTGGGACCTCCCCTCATGAACAGTGACACTGTGATTTTGTTAATGTGCCCCAAAAAGTGATTTCCCACAGCGAGCATGCCATTCTGTGCCACAGTTGTGGGAATGCATTTTGGGCAGGCTATGAAAAATGGCAGCTGTACTGTTGATAAGGAGGAGTGCACAAATGCCAGTGGTGAAAATCAGGCATGAAAATATTGCAAATGTACGAAGCGACAAGGGTGTGTGGAAACTGCACAACACACGCTTGCAGCACAGTCATTTTATGGACTTTCATTAACAAATTTTCAACATAGGCGCTTTAGGACCTCTACTCATAAACAGTGTCATCATCATTTCCTCCATCTGTCCCGAAAACTGATTTCGCACAGCGACCATGCAATTCTGCGCCTGACGTGCGAAAACACATTTCAGCCATTATATGTAAAATGACAGCTGCACTGTTCATAAGGAGGTGTGGAAAAATGCCAATTTTGAACATATGTGTGAAAATATTACAAATGCACAAAGTCACGAGAGTGCGTGCCAACTGCACAACGCATGCTCATAATACTAATATTATGGACTTTTGGCCCCAAATTTTCAACATAGGCATTTTAGGACCTCTGCTAATGAACAGTGTCACTGTCATTTTGATAATGTATCTTGAACATGGACTTTCCACAGCGACCGCGCTATTCAGCGCCGGAACCGCGAAAACAAATTTTGGTCAGGATGTGAAAAATGACAGTTGTACTGTTCATAAGGAAGTTCAGAACAATGGCAATGTTGAAAATCTGGAGTGAAAATATTATAAATTCACTAACTTATGAGCGTGCGTGCAAACTGCACAATGCACGCTCGTAACACAGTCATGGTATGGAGTATCGACACCAAATTTTTGGCATAGGCATTTTAGGACCTCTGCCCATGAACAGTGCAACTGTCATTTTCGTAATTTGTCCCAAACACTGATTTCCATCAAAGCGCTATTCTGCGCTGAAGTGCGAAACACATTTTTTAGCAGGATGAAAATGACAGCTGCACGTGTTCACAAGAAGGTGGAAAATGCCAATGCTGAACATGTGGTGTGAAAATATTGCAAATTCACTAAGTTATGAGCGCATGAAGTACCCATGTCAACGAAGTTAGGAACAGTCATTTTTTTGCCCACCAAATTTAGTAACGAGGCTTTTTGAGAGCCCCCATCATGAACACTGGCACTGTCATTTCATTCCTCACTCCAAAAGGTGATTCCATGTAGTGACTGTGAAATCACCTTTCAGGACCAATTAACGCCATGACAGTGCAAGAATTTATGACGAGGGGTCCCAAAAACCCCATGTTGAAAATTTGGTGCCAAAATTCCAAAAAATGCCTGAGATATGCATTAAAGTTGGGAAAAACCCTATTTATTCCATTATATGGCTTACTGGCATTTCCTCAGATCGCAGTCAGCTTTGAAGAGTGCAGACGTGTTCCCGGTCCACAGAAGATTGTTGTACCGGACTCTGGAGATAAGTATGTGGTGAGGGAGGGTGTGGGGAAACAGGGTGTGCAGTGGGTGGGTGCGGGTGGTGGGTAGGGAGACTACAAGGAACCATTTTTGTGTTACAGGGTGAAACAAAACAAAAAAAATTGCGGGACAACTTTTTCCCTCAGGGGATTTGACACACTGGGGTGGGCTACCAGCGTGCCACCTAAGTGTTTGGGGGGTTGCTGCAGGTGACAGGGGATTGGGCACCCTCATTGGCACACAAAAACAGGGGAGGAGGTGTTAATTTATGCTGACGGGGATTGGGCGCCCCTGTCGGCACACAAGGATAGCGGGGGGGGGCAAGAGCCGAGGGGATTGGGCACCCTCTTCAACATATAACACATGGGGAGTGCTTTATGCCAATGGGGTTAGGCTCCCCGTTGTATAATTGAGGCCACAGTAAGCCAGCAGGGGATTGGGCATCCCCAGTCGGCAGTTGGGCGGCCGCCCACCATGCTAACAATGTGGCCGAGCACGTCAGGAGGTCCGTTGCATCTGACGAGCTTTGCTCGGATTGCAGCAGACCTTTCCTTAGATGTGCTCACCACATTAGTATGCATGGTGTGGCGCCGGCTTGCAGGCTGATTGGGGAATGAGGGACGCACCTACTGATTCATGCCCTGCATTCGCCCAACAGTGACCACACCTCCAAATCTCCACTGCCACAAGATGTTGGCTGCACAAGCACGCCAACATAAAAAGGGTGCAGAAATATGGCAGTTGGGGTTCAATGCCAAGAAATGCAAGTTTCTGCACTTTGGAGCCAGGAACCAGGGAAGGGATTATCATTTGAATGGGGTACAGCTGGGGAGCTCCACAGAGAAGGACCTAGGAGTGATCATTATGGGGAGCATGAACAACTCTGCTCAGTGCAGGAAGGTGGCAGCAAAAGCCAACAAAATGCAAGGGTGTATTGCAAGAGGGCTCTCCTCCAGAAAGAGGGAGCTTATCCTGCCCCTGTATAGGTCATTGTTCAGGCCCCACCTGTTGTACTGCATGCAGTACTTTTGCCCATTCTTGAAGAGGGACATCAGATTGTTGAAGGGGTGCAGTGAAGAGCCACAAAGATGATCCAGGGATTAGAGAGCAAGCCCTACGAGTACAGGCTGGGACAGCTGAATATGTATTCACTCAAGGAGAAGAGGGATGGGGGGTATGATCGAGACCTTTAAGTATCTAAAGGGGATAAACAAGACTAACACAGAAGGAATTTTCCAGATGAGAAAGGTGAGGGACACTAGAGGGCATGGACTAAGATTGGAGGGGGGAAGATTCAGAAGGGAGATGAGGAGACATTTTTTCACTGAAAGAGTGGTGGACAAATGGAACACCTTACCAGATGAGATAGTGTCCTGCAAACCAGTGAGCAGTTTCAAGAGGGGTTGGGACAGGGTAAGGGATACTGGGAAGAGAGTTGGGGCCAGATGCAAGATGAGGTGCTAGCTGTACACTCGTGCAGACTTGATAGATCATGAGGCCTGTTTCTGCTGGCAATTGTATATGTTCGTATGTTCGTAAGGGGGACAAACATGATCCCTCATGCTATAGACCTATAAGCCTTTTAGATTCCACACAAAAAATGTTTACAAGAATATTGAATTACAGGATTCTTGAATGGATACAAATGTATAACTTATTTGATGAGGCACAGGCAGGATTTATGCCGTAAGATTCAACATTGGACCAGTGCTTTATGTGATCTCATTTGATACACAAGTATACAATAGTAAAGGGCCAGAAATGATATTGTGTACTTGTGGTTTTGAGAGCTGCATTCGACAGCATTAACAGAAATTTGTTGTGGCATATATTAGACAAAATGGGAATGAAGTAAGCCATGCCAGGTCTTCTGATTACATTACATGAAAATAACTCAAACCAAATAAGATGTAACAATATGGGAGATATAACTTTTAAGTTTCAGGGGAACAGGAGAGTGAGACAAGGTTGTGTCTTATCCCCTATTCTCTTCAATCTGTTTCTAATTACAGTTTTGACCAGAATGTACAAAGCCAATTTTCATATGCCTAGACTAGGAGAAAGGATACCTGGTATTTGCCAACAATGTGGTTCTCATCTCCACAGGTTTTTAGGGCATTAAGAGACTACCGGACAATTTCCAGAAAGAATGCCAGATAGCTGACCTTCAAATAAACTGTGACAAAACCAAATAATTGATTTGTTGCAACAACAAAAGGAAGAGCCATAGGCTAATAATTGAGAATATAATAATAGAACAGGTTAAGGAGTTTAGATACCTGGGGATATTATTGTCTGAAAAACTATTATGGAACCCCCAGATAAAAGAATTAGAAATTTAAAAAAATATATTTCTTCCAGCCATAGCTAGTTTTGCCCATAAATATGGAGGTAGTTTGATCATAGGGTCCCTAAAGGTGATTAATGCAAAAACTAGAGCCCAGTTACTACAGTATATGGGTCTGAAATTTTGGGAGTCAATAATTAAAACAATATTGAAAGACTAATCAATGCCTCTTACAGGAAATTAATGAGACTACCACAATGTGCTCCTTCTGCACTAAGTTGTGTTGAATTAGGTCAGCTATCCGTAGAATGTTTAATCCAGAAGAGAGTAATCTCATACTGGATGAAAACCTATGGAATGCAAGCCCAAAGACTTCCTAGAATGTGCTTAGAGGAAGCACTCAAATTCCAGGAGGATAAAATCACTTTTCTGATAATAAGAATGGCCAAAACACTGATTAAACCATATAGCCTCTTACAGTGCATCCATGATGTACTAAGAAGACTGTATAAAGAAGTGCAACTATATATAAAAAAACATAAAAGAGACATTTTTTGCAAAAAAGACATTGAAGATTGTATAAAGTTTAAAGTAAGAAAGTGACTTTCAAAAAATACACAATTTGGATTAGAAAAATACTTAAATCTGTTAAAGCATCAATATCAAAGATGATTATTTACAAAGTACAGATTTGACTATTTTAGGAGTGAACTCTTAGAATATTTTATAAACAAAAACAGCTCAAGTTCCAGTGGTACTTGTCAATGCAACATGTGCGAAGATGACATTACACACATACTGTTACTCTGTTCACTGTATAACACTTAGAAAAATAAATGTTAGGTGAAATATTGGGACAACTAAGTATGAACTCTCAAGAGGCATCATTTTGTTAAACTCAGATTCAATAAAGATCTTGGAAAGTATAGTTTCATTCTTCAAAGTGGTCGAGACCAAGGAACTCCATTTAAAACTAAATAAAAATTAACTATAACTCAGACAGAAGGAATTCAATCTATGCTCTACATATGAAGGGTCAAGCGAATGATGCATCTATGGAAATTTCTCTATTTTTAGTGAAATATTATATTCATGTTGTATTTATTGTGTATGTGAAATGTTTTTAAGTATATTTTTAACAACATAACTTGTCACACAATAAAAAATTCTAATACTACTAGAGACTGCTATGCCCTGTGAGAAGCAAGTTTTAGGTCCGAGGCACAGCAGCACAGGTCTGCTACTTTACATATGGCCCACAGGGTCCTAAACAAACAATATATTGGTCTGGCACCCTGCACCATGGGTCTGCTGCAGACACCACCAAAGCAAGCTAAAGGTCAAGTGACAAACATCTCAGGTATACTGCTTCATGTAGAGCTTATAACACTGTGTTAAACAAGATGCAGCTCTAGGGCCATGCCCCATGCCCCATGTCTTGGGTACTTTACATACAGCCCTTCATCATATAAGACACCTATGGTACATGGCCCTAGGCCTGTACCTTGGCCTAAGGGCAATGAGGATTGTGGGTGGGAGGTGTTAGGGATTTATTTATTTATATTTTGTTGACCGGGTAAGTGCACTAGACAAATCCTGCCTATTTTCAGGCATGACCCAGGGGAAGGGGATATAGATGAATGCCAACTGACCTTGAACCAGATTAAGCTGTTGGTGGTATTTTTAGTGAATGAGGGAAATTTGGCCAGGACACCGGGGAAATTCCCCTACTCATTTCGATAAGTGCCATGGGATCTTTAACATCCACCTGAACTACCACCAATCCAGGCAGATGGGACCTCGGTTTAACGTCTCATCCGAAAGACGGCACCTCAGAAGTGCAGCACCCCTCTGATGCTGCACTACAGTGCCAGTACTGGGATATTAACCCAAGTGCTAGATGTGGGAACTGAACCCACAGCCCTCTGATCTCCCGGCCTCAGAGGCGAGTGTGCTACCTACTGAGCCACTGACACTTCATAACCCTAACACCACATTTCCATATGTTTATAGCTCTTCAGTCATAAAACAATCATTATCAGAGAATATTTGTTTTTGCAATTTATAATCAGTACAAAGAAAACAGTTAAAAAATAATAAAAATATGCATTGAGGGATGCAACACTCTTGTAGTTTAATTAATTCATTATGCTTATTAATGGTGCCCATCCAAAGCTCAGAGGGCCTGTATAAAAACATTAATTAACACAAGTGATAAATAAAACAAGGCATACAATTTCTCTTATAAATACAGTCATCCTACTATTCAAAATTCTACATACCCAGTGGTGTTACAGAAAAGTTTAACGGTACCACAGTATTTTTTGGGTACTTCACCAAAGTAGTAATGCTGAGCCACTGAACAAACTACACAAATGCTAGCTAGAGTAGATAACACTTAAGTTTGTTTTTAAAAGACGGTGCCAAACTAACTTTGCAGATCCCCTCAGGTACTGTGTTCCAGAAGGTCAGTGCAGCCACCAAGAAAGCCTGATCACCAGCAGACTTTAAACGGGATGGTGGCACCCTCAGCAGAACTCACCCCACTGGACTTTAGGTCTTAGGTCCATAGATGATGTGTGAGAAGTCAAGAGGTCACTGAGGTAGGGGGCCTTGTCTATTTAGGACTTTATATGTCACTAAAAGCACCCAGAAATCAGTGTGCTACTTAACCATCAGCCAACCCAGAACCCGTAGCAAGGGAGTATTGTGCTATGACCTACAAATGGAGGTCACCATCCTCACTACCACATTCTGAATCATCTGCAGATGATGTAATTGACCCCCAGGCAAGCCGTTCTGGAGCACACAGCAGTAGTTGAGACCAGAGAAAATGAGGTGTTGAGTAGTATGACCAGATAGAATAAAGCACAGTTGATTTATAAGTAAATAAGTAGCAGAAACACAACAATCCCCAGCACTGTCAAGCCAGCAGAACCTGTCACAAGAAAGCTAGAGTAATAGATATTACTGATATCGAGGTGTTTATAACACCTCCCATTTGGTATCCATGCCATGGATATCTTCATGCCACCTACTACACTGTGAGCTAACAATTTTGGCTCAGTTCTTGAAATCAAACCAAAAGAAACAGAGTCAGAATCAAAATTGAACTGAACTGTCCACTCACACCTGCAGTGTATTGGGTTTGGGTGAGAAGTGAAAGCAGGAAAGAATTTCATGAGAACTCAATATTTCATCTTAACCCCAAGGAATGTATCTTAGGAGTGGCACCCTCAGTGATTAATATTTATTATGTTCCTCACTCTCGGTGTCATCGTGTTCAACTGTATGTCAATTTTCTTTAAATACAATAAACATATAGTTTAAAAAGTGGGCAGGATACAAAAGTGACAAAATGCAGTAGAGAACATCAAAAATATGATAAATTTAAATATATATCAAGCCACATTTAAAAAAAAATATTCCTTCCCCCTCATGTAACTACGTACTGTGTATAAAGTGTGACAGTTGTGTGTCCTAATGTTATTCTCCTTTATGGCTGTTTCTTCTTCACTACTCTGTTGCCAGTTGGTATGCACCCAGGGTCCCCATGACCCATGCAGAGACTGCTAGAAGGCATGCACATTCTCTTGCAAGAAAGCAGTACTGATGTTGCAAGCAGTAAATGCAATAAAAATGTTTCAATGAAAGGACAATAAACTAAAAAAAAGCAGATTTTCTGATGCAGGTGTTGCGATGATTTTTGCTTCAGTGAGTCTGTGCCAGAAACTGAAAAAGTGCCCTGAGATCCCATATAATAAAAGCAGTCTTATTTCTGTGTGTGTGTACCAGTCTCAATAAAGGGACAACAACATGATTTAGCTGTAGCAGCAGGTAATTGTTAATGTGATAACTAGAGCACAAGCAGAGGCAGGCATGGCACTGACAAGCAGCAGGAAAATCCCAGCCTCTCCCTACAAAACAGAGTATTAAATGAGAAAAAGACCGAGGTAGAACGGTCAGTGGGGGATGCTGCAACAGAAGGTAAAGCCATCAAAAAATGGAGAGCAGTGAGTACCAATGCCAGTAGTCTGGGTAACAAACTTCCTGAATTAGTGGCCTTGATGGAGGAGGAACATCTGGATATCGTGGCAGTCACAGAAACATGGTACACACAAAACCATGACTGGGACGTAAACATACCAGGATACACTATCTACAGGAGGGACACGGAGGGTAAAAGAGGAGGAGGAGTAGCTCTTTATATAAGGGAAGGAATAAAAGCAACAGAACAAAAGGGTAAACAGGGAGGAGAAGAAGCACTGTGGGTAAATTTGGAGACCGGCAATGGCACCACAATCCGCACAGGGGTTGTATACAGACCCCCTTCTCAGGGGGAGGAAATGGACAAGGAAATGATAGAAAGTATACTTAGAATGGCAGGAAAAGGGGAGATATTGCTGATGGGTGATCTGAATATGCCAGATGTTAACTGGAGTGCAGTTGCAGCTGCCACTTGAAGAGTGGAGTTATTCTAGATGCCCTACAAGGGGCATGCCTTAGACAACTAGTACTGGAGCCCACTCGAGAGGGAGCATATTAGACTTGATCTCTCAAATGGAGATGGAGAGAGGATCACAGATGTAAAAGTGGGTAGCCATCTGGGAACTAGCGACCATCGAACAGTATGGTTCACAATAAACACAGCAATAGAGTCAAGCCATACAAAGGCAAAAATACTGGACTTTAGGAGGGCTGACTTTGCCAAAATGGGTGAGTGCCTAATGAATGCACTAGCAAATGGGCAGGAAGGAGGGGTGGAAGAACAATGGGGAATAATAAAAACTGCCATCACAGAGGTAACGAGCCTTTGTGTGAAGCAAATAAACAAAACAAAATGATGTAAGAAACCACTATGGTTCTCAAAGGAAGTGGCAGTGAAGGTTCAAGAGAAAAAGAAAGCATTCAGGAAGTACAAGGAATTGCAGAAAGAGCAGGACAGAGAACTGTATCAGTTAAAGCAAAAGGAAGCTGGGAAGGCAGTCAGAACAGCAAAGGCCCAAACCGAGGAAAAGATATCCAACTCAGTTAAGAAGGGGGATAAAACCTTCTATAGGTACATCAGGGAGTGAATGAAGACCAAGGGAGGGATAGTGAGGCTTAATAAAGGGGAGGGAAGGTGGGCAGAGGGAGACTGTGAAAAGGCAGAGATACTAAACAAATATTTTTGCTCAGTATTTACAATTGAAGAGGGGGAGGTACATAAAACAAACAGTAGAAACACTCTGGATACAGAAGTTGATACCAGCCCATTTACAGAAGAAATGGTTCTGAAAGAACTCTTAAAACTGAAGGTGGACAAAGCAATGGGGCCTGATGGTAGTGGAATTCAAGCATGCATGGGACAGTCATAAGGCAATTCTAGGGGGTGGGGGTAGGAAGAAGTAGGCTGCTGGTTAACTAGGATCTGCAGCTTATCCAGTAGGTAGGGAAATGGGCAGACTGGGTGGGCCAAGTGGTCCTTATCTGCCGTCAAATTCTATGTTTCTATGTTTCTATGTTTCAATGGCAGAGGCGGTTGCCTGTGTACAGCATGAAGCTTTAATTTGAACTATCTGTATGACTGGGGGCTATGAGACTAAACAAAGAGGAAAAAAAAAGCTATCAGTCCCATCTAGGGTCTACCTATCTATTTAGATACATAGTGTACACAGTGTACTAGGGACTGTTGCTAGGAAACAGTGGGGGATGCTGGGAGTTGTAGTTCCCTCCTAGCATCGAGGGAACTACTGTCTGGAAATGGAGGCATTTGGTAGTACTAATAGTGCCTGATTTTAAGAGGGAAAAGTTTGAGTGGACTAATACATGAGTCTGGAGACCACCAGTGTATTTTTACATGGGCAAATTTTAATTTGAAATTCCTCCATTTAGTGTATAGCACACAAGGTGATTAGTGCTTATAGGTCTTGGGGGATAAAAGCTCAACCCCTGTGAGTGGCATCCTAGCATGAGTGGAGGCAGGCATGACAGAGGTAAGTGCCTGCTGTGTCAGCTGGACAGGATGGACAAAGGGACAGGAAACATACTTCTAGCTGAGCCTGTTGGCAAGTGAGCAACAAAAAATAGATTCTAGTGCAAATTTTGTGCAATGCAATAGCTGCAAAATGTTACAGTTGCTAAGCTTGTGAGTAGGAAGACCAACTATGCAGGCAAACTCTAGTGGGAAATTAAATCTTTTGAAAACAATTACAGTTCCAAACTGAAATAAGGAAGTTGAACAATTAATTTATTATACAGGAATGCTACGCAATTTAAGAATCAAGCAGTAAATAAGATGATGGGAGACAAGAGAAAATATACCACAGCCAAAGATTTAACAGTAGAGGGGCTAACAGGGGAGGAATGGTGTTTAGTAACTGGTTATTCAAACAGGAGGAGAAGGTATGAGGAAACAACTAAACAATTACAATTAGAAAATTAGTTTGAAGCTTTGTAAAATGTATCTGGGGATATAAACGAGGGGCTGGTGGATAAAGAAATGTTTAATATAGCCAACACATGGGGCCTGGTATTCAAAAATGCACAAAGCGGAGTGCAGAAAGTTGCACTCCGTCTTGCGATAGCCTAGGTGCCCGAACAAGCTATATTCAGTGCAATAGCACACTGGCACTATTCAACTGAATATAGGGCCATGTCAGCCCAGCACTAAGCCACAGAGTGCCACGTAGACATGACTCCCACAATAGGGTGCCACAAAGCCTAGCCCCCTTGCTAAATTTCAGATATTCAGCTGAACCCATGCAAATGAGCCCATTGGGCATGCAATGCACTAAAGTTCCATTTGCATGCTCATTACTGGCTCATTTGCATGAGGAGCAAGGCTGGTTTGTGTGGTGCCGCCCCCTCTCAATTGCCTGGTCCCAGAGGACCTATACATAGTGCTGGTGGTCCCTCCAACCACCCACACCCATGCATGATGGCAAGGGATAGCTTTCCTGGTGTCCAGTGGTCCCCCTGATGCTGTGCCTGATGAATAAAATAAGAATTTCCCTGGTGTTAAGTGGTTCCTACCCCCACCTGATGGCCACCTGATATTAATTTCCCAGGTGTCCAGAGGTCCTTCTGCCAACCCAATATCCACCTGATATTAAACATAAATATTTCTGGTGTCCCATGTTCTCTCCCCCGGCCAATTGTCACCCGATATTAAATATAAATTACCCTGGTGTCCAGTGGTCCCTCCCCTCACCTGATCCCCATTCCTGCACTGAGGAAATCCCCCCCCCCCATTTGTCAGTTCCCCCACCATGGCAATCACTGGCGTGCCAGTGCCATGCTGCATGCCTTTTGTAAGTAAGTCCTCCCACTCAACAAAGCCCTGGTCCCATTCCCAAACAGTGATCTGCAACCCCTCCCACAGCCCATCCCTCGGTGGTGGTTAGTGGCCCCCCACCTTCCCAAGACTCCGACAACCCACATCCCTGGTCCCATGTACCTGACTATCAGTGGCATGGTTAGTGGACAGCAAGAGACACATCACCTTGGCTGCCAACTGTCTGATAAGAGCAGGGTGCCCACTGCTTATTTACAGGTCTATAAAGAAGCACCACACTCCCTGCTACTGTCAAATGGTCAGTGGCTGAGGTGGTGTGTGGAAAGCTGTTTTGCTCATCGACCACTGACTGCAAAACCGATTGTCAGGTGCAGGTGACCGGGGGGGTAAGTTGGTAGTACCGCAGGTGGGCGGCCACTAACTATCCCTGAGGGATGGGCTGTGGGGGGGGAGGCCACGGATCATTGTTCAGGAAGAGGGCCAGTGCTTTGTTTTAGGGGAGCCTTACTTACAAAAGGCATGCTACACGACAGTGTCAGGCCAGATGTCACTGTGTGGGAGGGAGAATTGGCAAACTGAGGGGGCTTTCCTCATTACAGAGACAGGGATCAGGTGGGGGAGGGACCACTGGATACCAGGGTAAATTATATTTAATATTGCACAGCCATTAGGTGGGAGGAGGGACAACTGGACACCAGGGAAATTTATATTTAATATTGGGCGGACATTGGGAGGAGAGAGGGACCACTGGACACCATGGAGATTCTTATTTTATTCATTGGACATGGTATTGGGTGGGGGGGAAACTGTACACCAGGGAAGCTGTCACTTACCATTGGCCATAGGTGCAGGTAGGGGAGGAACCACTGGACACCAGGGAAATTTATATTTAATATTGTGATGCCATCAAGTGGGGGGGACCACTGGACACCAGGTAAATTTCTATTTAATATCAGGTATGGCATCGGGTGGGCAGAGGGACCACTAGACAACAGGGACATGATATATACTATGCAGAAGTGGGATCAGAGGGAGGGGGCACCACTAGACATCAGATTCATGATATGTACTGCATGGGAGTGGGATTGGAAGGAGTGGACATCACTAGACACCAGGAATTACTGTTTTTGAGGTTGGGGAGGCAAATACACTTCCTCTGCCAACTGTTAGTGTTGCATGGGAGTAAATCATGGTTTAGATTGGTGGTATTTGTGCCACGCAAGGGGGCTGTTCAAAATGCCCATCAGTGGCACAACTACTCTGACTATCTGACTGTGCCAATATCCAGGTCTCTATCACTCAATTTGCATTGCGCCCCCCTCCACTGTTTGCCCACACTAACCAGGCTTTTGAATGTAGAACATCTGCTCAAAACCCAGTTTGTGTGGGCAAACTAAGATTTGCGCCTGGGCTAACTTTTGAATATCTGGCCCATGCAATCCAAATGTTACCACATCACCATTTAGTGCATAGTACATAAAGTGATTAGCGCTTCTAGGTCCTAATGGATACAAGCTCGACCCCTGAAAGTGGCAGACAAGCATACATGGATGCAGGCACAGCAGAGGAAGTGTCTGCCATGTCAGCCAGGCCAGAAGGGAAGGAGGGCCAGGAAATATACTTCTAGCTGAGTCAATTGGCAAGTGAATAACAAAAAATAGATTCCAGCAAAACATTTTTGAATGCAATAGTTGCAAAACCCTGCAGTTGATAAGTTTGTAAGTAGGAAGTGCAACTTAGTAGGCAAACTTGAGGAGGAAATTACAGTATATCCTAAAAAACAATTACAGCTCCAAATTGTAATGAGGAATTTCTAACAATTCATTCATATTGCAGGAATGATACTTCAGGAATGTGAATTAGAAGTAGCAAATAAGCAATTTAAGACTCAGGAAGTAAATAAGGTGTTGGGGGACAAGAGGAAGTGAGTCACAGCTGAGAATTCTATAGAAGAGGAGGGGCTAAAAGGGGAGGAATGGTATGTACTAACTGGTGGTGCAAAGAGGAGGAAAAAGCATTAGGGAAATAAAATATATCTGGGGATATAAACGGGGGCCAGTGGATAAGGAAATGAGTAGTAGTGGCAACACAAGTAGTACAGACTTTAGCTGTGTTTACACGGCAGCAGCGCTCTGAAATCTGCCCAGCTCCCTTCCTGCTGTGTGCACCACATTGCTGTTTACACAGCCTGCCTTCACAGTGATGCAGGTCACTCCAAGGAGGGGGCTCTAAATTCACAGATGAATTGAGGGAGACAGTCTTTTTATCGGAGCGAGCACAACAAAGAGTCTACACCACCATTTAATGTACTCACTCCGTTACTGATCCCTCAACTGAGTTAGATCAAAAACTGATCTGAGCAGCACATAAGGCATTCTGGAAAGTGTCAGCATGGCAGTATTTGCACTGCATCAACCTCTGCTCACAGGTTAATGTGCTGCAAATAGGGCAGTGTGAACAAGGCTATTATAACTCCACTGGTTAACAAAAACAAGGGCGTAGCGAACTTAATGGGAAACCTGATGGAAGAAATACTAATAGAGAAAAAGGTGCAAACAGCAAATGAAGTAGATCGTCATGCAGTGCATATAAATGAGAGAACAACAGAAAGGGGAAATAGGAGTAATAGGTGGCTTGATACTGAAGTACATAGATAGGAACATTTGTAAAGGAAGGAAAGATAGCACTATGGTGAGTAGTCTGCCAGGTGCATCAAGTCAAACCTAGATGGACTGTTAAAAGTCTGCAATAAGTATATCATTGTTCTACATGCAAGCACAAATGATGCGGAGAGAAGAAGTGAAGTAGAAGTTCAAAGGAACTTTGAAGTTGTTGGAAACTTACTCAGAAGTAAAAACTGCAGCTTGATTGTTTCTGAGATTTTACCTATACCTAGAGCAGGCAGGAGAACAATACAGCTTAAAAAATGTAACAAATGGATGAGACGTTGGTGCAAAAGAGAAGGATTTCATTTCCAAAGGAACTGGAGTAGGTTTGAGAGGGGCACAGGATTATACAGGGCAGATCAACTCCATTTAAAGAGATATGGCTCCAGAGTACTGGCAGATAGAAGTAATCAGAGAATCAAGCAGTGTTTAAACTAATAACTCAGGAGATTAAGGGTTGAGATAAAAGTATCAGTGAAAATTAATCAACAGTAAATAAAAGTAAACAAGGAATTAAAATGAAGGCAAAGAACTGAGAGTGCTGCTGAACACTAGAAGTTAAGAAAATAAAAAGGATGAGTTAGAATAAGTTTTATACAAGTAGGGAACTCATATATATGGCATTACAAAGATATGATGGCAGGACAAGGAGATATGGGGCAGGCAAATAGAGGGTTACAGTCACCATAACAAAAACATGGTAGGTAGTAGAGGTAGAGGGGTGGCCCTTATATGTTATCTGGAGGTAACAGAATTGTGCTGTACAATAAGGTGCAGTTGAATTTACAACACATCTGGGTCAAACTGCATGTCGTATGGGTACCAAGCTCCCTGAACTAGTGGCCTTGATGAAAGAGAGACACCTGGATATCGTGACAGTCACAGAAACATGGTACATTGCTAACCATGACTGGGATGTCAACATACCAGGGTACATAATTTACAGCAGGGACTGAGAGGGTAAAAGAGGAGGAGTAACTATGTATGTAAGGAAAGGGATCAAAGCAATGGAACTAATTGGTAAACAGGGATGAGAGGAGGCACTGTGGGTCACACTGGAGACAGAAAATGGCACCACAGTCTGTAAGGGGGTTATATACAGACCCCCATCTCAGGTGGAGGAAATGGACAAGGAAATGATAGAAGGTATGCTTAGAATGGCAGAAAAGGGAAAGCTATTGCTGATGGGGACCTGAATATGCCAAATGTTAACTGGAGCATTGCTGCAGCCACATCCAAGAGCAGGGTAATTTTCAATGCCCTACAGGGGACATGCTTCAGACAGCTAGTGTTGGAACCCACTCAGGAGGGAGCAATCACCTTCTACCTCAGCCATATTCCTCCAGTTGGAATTTCCTCTCGGCTGTGAGGTGTTTCTTGGCCAAGGCCACTACACATTTTTTAACTGTCCCCCACTCATTTCCTTTTGTTCTCATTGTCCCTACTGGTGCCATATCCCCAGTTTGTTAATTTTCTGCTGTGAGGTGAATAACTCCCCCCCCCCCGCTGTAAACACTCCCTCTCTTACAGCTATATAACCTCTTGCTTTTTCTGAATTTTCCCCTTAGCTTCACCTCTGACAAGGGTGCTTCTGCTGCTGCAAGCAGCCTGGTGGGTCTCCTCTGTCGACTGGCTGCCTCCTTGCTATACTGCCCACAGACCGAAGGTATGCTGCTGAAACTTCTGGCGTATCCATGCTGACTGGGGTGGATCCATCGGCTCTGCCTGCTGATTGGCTGCTACACTTTTTGAATTCTTTGCTACTCCTATTCCTTTTGGACTTTAAGCTAATTTTATTTACTGATTCTGGTACTGGTTAAGTTTCTCCAAACTGTCCTGTGAATGCTAACTTAAATGTGAATCTAAGCCTGTTTACAGCAATTTTGCACTCGAGGGTTGTTTGCAGTGCACGATCTTTCAGAGTGCAGGTTTTACAGATTTGAAGTATTATAACTCTCTTTGTTTTAAGGTCCAGTGTTACTGTACCCTGGATCAGAAACTAAGCTTAAAGTGATACAGCATTTTATGAACACTTCTTTGTGTAGATCAGGTTTCATTTGTGACACAGTTGTAGCTATGCCCTGCAAGTGACCCCATTTTTGTTTCACTTTCTCTCCTTCCTGCTTAAATTTTTTTCACCCACCGCCCCCCCCAGCCTTTATTAAATAATCTCCCTTCCCCAGCAGCACCACCCCTAGGCAATCTTTATCCTACCCTCGCACTAATATTGCAACTCCCCTTAAAGACACAGAATGCAGTTATAGGGCCCAACACTTGTCGGTGTTAATCTTAACTCTTTAAGTCTTATTTACTGTGTTGCATCCCCTGCCCCTGAACTAAGTTCTCATCATAGTATTTGGGTGGTATTTCAGCCATACATATTAGTCTCCAGATCTGCCTAATTCCAAACCTAACCCTTGACAACAACAAACAGCTTGAGCTGCACTACTCTCCTACTCATTGCTATCACAGTTGGGTCAGTGGGCCCAGGTGCCCCTCAGATCGCCTGCAACTCTTCAGTCTACCCAGAACACTGTCTCGGAACTGGCTGCCAGTACCAGTACCAGGAGCAACCTCCACAGAGGGGGCATACCAGCAGTCCTACTACAATGCGACCACAACAGGGGAGAATGCATCTGACACACACCAAGGCTCTGCTGGGCAACCACCTCTCACATACACCAGTCAGAAAGTGGAGAAGCCTCTCCAAGGTAAATTAAGGAAACGCAAGTCACGAATCTCTATAAACATCTGCATCACAGTGAGGAAACTTATCCTAATGCTCCTCCTGTTTACACAATTACAGGCCTGGATGGCCCAACACAAACCAGACTTAGCATGTCCAACTGAGACTTGGCTGACAGGCAATATAAAAAATAGTGAAATAGCGCTACCTGGATACCAGGTATTCAGGAGCGACAGGCATGGCAAGAAGGGTGGGGCTGTCTAATCTACACAAAAGACTCCCTCCAAGGCTCCATCCTCCCTATGTCCAGGATGGCTGCATACCACAAGCTCCTTGTCATGAAAATACAAGTTGGACTGCTGGATGAGACACTAACCATTGCATCAGCCTACCTGCCTCCCAAAAAATCATGGGACGGTGTGCCCAAGGTCCTGGATGCAGTGGCCTCCCTACCCAAGGATAGTGATTTAATTATCACAGGCGATTTCAATATAAACTGGGAAAATGACAACTCCATGCCACTCAAGGATACTGTGGCAAGTGCATACCTCACACAACTAGTCACAGAACCAACAGAAAGGAACCACAAGAGAGGCAAGAGCTCGCTTCTTAACTGAATCCTCACAAACTCCCCATCATGAATATCTGAGGTCAAGGTGCTACCAGATATGCTGAGCGACCACTCCCCTGTTACCCTCAGATGGTCAAATAAATTCAAAAACAGCCCCCCCCATCACTATACAGAGCAGGAACCTGAAAAGAGGTCAGTTAGGATTGCTTAAAAAATGCCCTATCTCGCCATGACTGGTCACCCATTGACACACGGCCAAACCTGGACCAGTCCCTGAAGTACTTCACAGATGCAGTCAACAATATTTACAACTGATAGGCAACGTTAAAAAGAAGGAAAGCGAGGGGGCCCACTAATGGTTGGATCACAGGCGAGCTCCTAGCCATGATGAAGAAGAGGAACAACCTCTTGTTAAAAGCCAGGGCCTTGCGTAAAGATCATGGCCACCAGCTGTACAGGGCAGATAGAAACTGCTGCATGCATGTAATACATTGGGCTAAAGCAGATCACCACAAGGAACTGCTCTATAAAAGCTGGGGTGACAGCAAAAGGTTCTCAGGAAACATAAAGAATCTCTTGGGGAAAAAAGAAAAGAGAAACCCACAGCTGCTCCACATTAATGGCTCTACTACCATGGACTCATTCCTCATCACAGAGTCCTTCAACTCTGCCTTCACAGATCTAAGCACAATACTCCCTCCTGACTACCTACACACCTCCAAGGTTCTCTCAGATGGCAAAGCACCCAGCACCTCTCACCCTATCTTCTACCTCAAGAGAGTTACTATAAAGGAGGCAGCATTCTACATAAAAAAGTGCTTGGGAAGACCAGCCTGGGTAGCGATGGAGTAGACATGAAGCTGGTGTCGCAAACTCTTGATGTGCTCATCAAGCCTATTATAAAACTATTCAACAAATCTCTGACCCTGGCACAATTCCCGGCCATCTGGAAGCAAGTGCTGGTCACTCCTGTCCAAAAAAGTAGGGACAGGACAAATGTGTCCAATTACAGGCTGATCTCAATCCTCTCCCCCCTATCCAAGGCCCTTGAAAAGATTGTGATGGACCAACTAACAGACTACATCAGCAAATACCATATATATAATACCAAAATATAGCGCAGTGGTTTAAGGCTCTGAGCTGCAAATCTGGTGACATCCAGCAGATCAGACCTGGGTTTGAATCCCACAGCTTCCACTTGTATACTGTGTGACCCTGAACAAGTCACTTAACTTCCCTGTGCTCCCAGGTCACACCTATAAAAAAGCTTTCAGCTTAGTGTGCTAGTCCTGGTTAAATAACTAACAAAAATAAAAAATACCAACTGCAGTGCCCCAACCAGTACGGGTTCAGGCAGGGGCATAGTACCATGACTGCCCTTGTAGAGTTCACTGACTAGGCTCACAAAGCTATAGATGAAGGCAAACTAGTAGGGGCGGTGTTCATAGACTTAACAAAAGCCTTCAACAACGTCATCTACACCCTCTTACTGGCCCATCTTCAAAGCCTGGTGGTGGCTGCCAATGCAACACTCTGGTTCCGAGATTACCTGTCCCTCTGGTCACAATGGATAAAAATAGGACAAACAGTGTCTGACCCCAGGGAAGTCATGCTGGGGTCCCCAGGGATCCATCTTGAGACTACTGCTCTTAAGTCTGCTCCTAAATAATCTCCCTCAAGCCTGTGATGCCAAGATAATCCTATATGCTGACGATGCTGTTATCCTCAACAGCAACTCTCGAATTGAGCCACTCCAAGCAGCGCTTCAGCACTCCTTCAGTAAAATAGAAGATTGGTTCTGCGAGCACAAACTTCTGCTCAATTACAAAAAACCAAGACCATGCTCCTATCCAGCCCCCAGCTCAAGAAAAGGTTCCCCACCATAAACATCACCAACAATGTACTCTCCCCCTTGGAACAGGTACACTGCTTCAAATACCTTGGAGTCACCCTGAATGACACCTTATCCTATGCTCAACATATCGACCAGGTCGTCAAGACAGTCAACACCAAGCTTGGTGTGCTTAACAGGCACAGAAAACACCTTACCATGGCAGCCATCTGCCTATCAGTCATGAGCTCCACCCTCTCCACCATTGACTACTGCCTGGTTGTTTACAGTGCAGCATCAGACTCTGTGCTTAAGATGGTGCACATAGCTCTCAACAAGGCCTGCAGGCTCATCCTGAACGGTGATCGAATGACCCACACCTGTTCCCTCTAGGAACAGACACACCTGCTGTCTCCTGGGTGCAGGACTAAATTCCTCATATGCCTCCTAGGCAAAAAAGCATTACTGGGGAAAGACCTCCCCATGCGTAGCAGGCATCTTCTCCCTTCCAGGCTCCGAATTTTTTTTTAATTAACTTTATTGACTTTTTAATCAGAACAGTGTACAAAAAAAAAAGCAATCACAAGACAATAAAAAGACACAATACTATAATGTAGGATGAGACAACCAAATCAACAGACACAGGTAACCCCCCCCCCACACCCTCACCCAGGCATCATCCTTGACAGTGACCTTTTTCGACCAACTAATCTTAGAGACAATATAGGGTGTACGTGGACTCCCAAAGTTCCTTGTATCGGTGCATACAGCTTAGTAGCCTTGCAGCCAATTTCTCTACTCAAAGATTGGTTAACAGTTCCTGAAGCCATTCCATATAAGAAATGACAGTGGCCTCTTTCCGGTGATGAAGCACTAGGGCCTTAAGAGAGATGGCAATCATGGCCATATGGAACCATCGTTGCTTGACCTCAACTCTGGTAAAGTCACCCAACAGACAGATTTCTGGGGAAAATAAGTTGTCTAACCCTAGGAGGGGGTCCACCCTCTGTTTGATGGTTTCCCAGAGTGTCGCGATGGAAGGGCACTCCCAGAAGATATGATACAGAGTACCCTCTGCTTGACCACAATGACTATAAGTGGAGAATGGGAGTTTGCCCATTTTATGCAACTTTACTGGAGTCAAGTACATGTTTTGGAGGATCGAGTATTGCATGAGCCGCAGTCTGTCCTGCGTGAAGTAGGAGTGACATGACCTCCAAATCCTATCCCAATTAAGGGCCCCCTAAGGGAACATATCGGACCAGTAGGGGGAGGCTCCTTCTACATGGGGAAAACTAGGTCATAAAGGGAGGCATGTATAAGAGAGGCAGAATGAGGCTGCAGAGACAAGGCAATTAGAGATTGAAAAATCTCAGCTATTCCCCTACCATCCCCCAATGCAAGCTGTTTAGAGATCAACAGATGTCGAACCTGATAAAAGTTAAAGAATCGCCCCAGGCCGGCTGGGTATTTCAGCATCATGTCCCTTACTGAGACTTAGGAGTCACCAGTTGCCAACTCTTAGGGACACTTCCCTTTGAGAGACCAAATCCAGACCTGCGATAAAGGGACACCCCCAATGCGAAAATTGGGGTTCCGTAAAATTTGTTGCTTGGGATCCCTGATGGGGTTGTATTTCAAGACTTTACAAAACTGGGAGTGTACCCACAGTGAGGTGATAATTGGAGAAGCATTCCATGTTTTAGGAAGGTCTTTGATCCGAGCATGGAGATTGGCCTTTCGAGAGATGCCACTGGAATCGATTAGCTCATGTTCAGTGGAGAGCCATGACGGGACAGAGGAAAATGTGTGTAGGGTCTCCACTGGTCACAGCCACCTAAGATATTTACTTAAATGACTGGCCCAATAGTACAGACCAAAATGAGGGAGCCACAGGCCCCCCTCTCCTTTGGTGTGGCAAGTTTGTGGTAAGCCCTCTTAGTGGGTTTACTACACCATAAGAAGTCCGACATAATCCCATGTAGCTTTCTAAACCAGGCGAGTGGTAGCCACAAGTTCAACATACTCAGGGAGTAGAATAAATTGGGTAAAGAGTTCATTTTCATCAGGCTAATCCTCCCCCAACAGAGGCCAGTCCTTCCAGTGGGATGAATCTTGTTGTATCTTGGAAAGCAAGGAGTCAAGATTAAGTGACTTCAACTGGGTAGTACTTCTAGCTAGGAAAATGCCTAGGTACTTAAGGCCGTTTTGAGACTATTATAAGCTGGGATGGCCAAGTGATGCTCTATGGGTCCTATTATTCAGGGGAAAGACCTGTGTCTTATCAGGATTGACTTTATAATTGGAGACCATGCTATACTCCTAGATAGTCTCCAGAGTGGCCTGGATAGAACATGAGGGATGGGTGAGGTGCAACAGAATGTTGTCCGCATAGGCCTAAACTGTTAACACTTGGGAGCCTAGCTCCACCCCATGGATATTAGGATTGGTTCTGAGTTTCCTTAGAGGGGTTCTACGTATAGATTAAAAAGCAGAGGCAACAGAGGGCATCCCTGCTGGGTACCGGACTTTAGAGGGAAGGAGGGGGAAATTGCCCCATTACAGTAAATTCTACCAAAGGGGCCTTTACATAAAGTTCTAATCCAATGAATATTCTGGTCTGGGATGCCAAACTTAGCTAAGACACTGAACATAAAGTCCCAATCTGCTCTATCAAAAGCTTTTTCCTCATCCAGGGACACCAAAACCACAGGGTGGATGGAGGCCCTGGATGCAGAGAAAATGTGAGCCAGTTTTCTTAGGTGATCTTGAGACGATCTACCTGCCATAAAGCCCACCTGTTCAGGGCCAATTAGTCCAGGAAGTACCTTGCTCAGTCTGTTGGCTAACAATTTAGCTATAATCTTGATGTCACTGTTTATAAGGGAAATAGGTCTGTAACTCCAAGAGGCGAGGGTCTGACAGAGTCTTTGACAATATGAAGGTGAAGAATCTGTGTAACCAAGGGACTAATTGATCCTGCAACTTCTTATAAAAATTAGGAGAGAATCGCTGGCCCGCCGGCTCAGCCGTAGGGTTACCGTTCGCAGTGCCAGCAACCCGGGTTCGGGAACGGACTCGGGCAGCTGGAGGGCCGGCCAGGAGGAGGAGGATCGAGCACCTAGAGGCTGCTCTCCTCCTCCGTGTGGGGTTGGATGCGGGTCCCGCTGCGATACCGCCACCTGGGTGACCATGGGTGGAGGTGCAGCGAGGACTGCATGTAGCAGGGAGGGAGGACGTCTGCTGGGAGCCGGAGCGGTAGCATGTTGTGACGTGCGTCACTCCTAGGCTCTCCTTGCATGCAGATGTCCTATGGGGATGGGCGAAAAAGGAAAATACCCTCCGGTGCTCCCTGTAGAGGGAGCTCAGGCCCCGGGATCCCCAGGGCCCCTGCACGGGATGGCGGATCCCCGAAGGAAATCACAGACACTCGGGCGGTGGAAGGGGGGCCCTCCCTCGTACCTGCCTGGGGGTCAAACCAAGGCAGCATGGCGGGATGACTGCACCCGATGCTGTCAGACAAGCAGGGATGCACAAGGCCATTGAAGACTCCTGAAGGTGAGGAAGTACCCTGGTGAGAAGGGGGCGTCAAAAGAAAATATAAAAAAAAAAAAAAATATATTAGGAGATAATCCTAGTGGGAGGTCATGTATTATGGCTCTTATTTCCGCCTCCTTGATGGGGCAATTAGCAGGTTTTTCTGTTCCATCCCCAATGATGGTAAAGGGAGAGGAGCAAAGTATGCTTCTATCTCCTGAGGGGAAGGGGGTATTGCCCTGGAGCTATACAACTCCCTATAGTATGCCTCAAATTCAGATACTGTCTCCTAGGGGTAGTTTTAATGGACCCATCAGTGATTGATTTTATGGCCTTCACCAGCCTGGCAGATTCCTGTTGCTTTATCTGCAGGGCTAATAAATAACCGTCTTTCTCTCCCTGGTCTATATAAAATGAGCGGGACTTAAGGATAGCATATCCCACCTTCTGTCTCAACAATTCACTATAAGATTCCCTTGGTTTCAGTAGGGAGGCTCTGGAGGTGTCATCTCTGGACTGGGGAAGACAACTTTCCAGTTGCCTAATTTGTACTAGCAAATTAGAGATTCGTTCTTCCCTCTTCTTCTTCCGATTGGAGGTGAAATTGATAAAATCCCCTCTGATAAAACATTTCAGTTCATCCCATTCGATGTCTGGCTTCCCTAGGGAATTCAAGTTCTCCTTCATGTATTGGTTGATGAGATGGGCTATCTTTTTAACCAATTCAGGGTCCCTCAGAAGCTGATTGTTGAGCTTCTGCAGGGTGTCTTTTTGTTGGAGAGGCCCCAGGGATGCCAGACACCAAACCGGGAAGTGATCTGAAATGACTCCTGCTTCAATACCACAATCCCAGACACCAGGGAGAGACCTCTGGCTTATTAAAAAGTAATCTAATCAGAGGAAGAGCCATGTACTGAGGAACTGAAAGTGTACACCCTAGAGGATGCATTAAGGGTTCTCCAAGGGTCGCACAACCCTAAGTGGTCCACAAAATCTCGTATGGCCCTTTGAGCTGATGACAGCCCTTGGGATCTATGGAATGTTTTGTCCAAGTCCGATGTGAACAGGAGATTCCAATCACCACCCAAAAACATGGGAAGGTTGGAAAAGGGGGACAGGATCTGAAGGAGTTCAATAAAATAGGACAGCGAGTCAACATTTGGACCATAGAAACAACCAAGTATCAATTTGGTCTGACCTAGGATTCCCCAGATCACCAAATATCGGCCATTGGGGTCGCTTAGGGTCTGCAGGCAATTGAAAGGCTGCCTACGTACAATGAGGATAGCTATTCCCCTGCTTTGTGTGCTAGACCCCGCTGTAAAAGCATGTCCGACATTTTGTCTCCAGAAGAGCCCCGATTCAGAGGCCAACAAGTGGATCTCTTGAAGACAGATCACATCAGCGTTATGGTGATCTAAGTGCCTCAAAATTTGGAAACATTTTGTTTTATTTCTGGCCCCTCTTACATTCCAAGAGAAAGATTTTATCTTATTAGCCATACTTCATGAGAACTTGCATTGTATGGTAAAAAATATCCACCCATGTACAAATAACCATGTACGAGCCCAACCAGGATGATGCCTTACAATGCCCTCCCCCCATAACTCCCTGTATTGGTACTCTGACCTAACATAAGGAAATCAAATTCAAATTCTATAAATCACATGTAACACACCCTACCCCCCTCCCATCCCCCCAAACCCTGAGGGGACTGCAGATTAAATGCAGTCTACTCACTAAAAATCCCAGTGTGGAGTCTCCCTCTCTGTTGCCCAACACAAATCCTACCGATCGTGATGAAAAAGGGCTTACCAAGCCACTGACCTCCCCCCCCACCCGCTTGAATAGAAAAGTTGAACAATCTGATCAAACTGCTAATTAGTGTATGTAAACCTTAACAGTGCAGCCAGATAGAAAAGCACACAGAGAGCTAGTTGGCATATCAGTGCTCCCCTCTACTGGTTGTTTTTGATATTACCGTATAACAACTCAAACTACCTACTAAAATGAGAACTTAGAGGCTTTGCGTTTGCTGCAATTAAGGAAAAGATCAGTCCCCTGATTATATGTGCATAACTTAACTGTGCATATAAACTCCAAACTGCCACTATTCTCGTAAAGGTGAAAGTGGGACACTGAATTGGCACAGCGCTCTGGCACAGAATAGGGAACAAATAGGCATAACAGAGAAATAAGTTTAGAATAAGTTCAGCTCTTTCAGGCTGTAGTTTGCACATCCTCACTGTGCTTTGGCTGAAGAAAGTTCAATGGGGACATGCTCCTGTAAATACTTTCTGGGAGCTCCGCAGTACATGGGGTCGAAGTTGGAGGTCTCACCCCCCATGCAGTACAATGGAGGTAGCAGGAATGAGAATCACTCCTAGATTGGCGAGAGGGACCTACAAGCCCAGACAGTTCAGAGCACAAGCTGACTGTCATGGTGCTGAACAAAAGGGTGAGACGCTATTAAGAAAGAGGCTGAAGGCACAATAGGCACCTAGGGCAGTGTAGAGATATATGGCACCTTAGACACAGTGGAGCTGAGTATATGTAGAATCAGACACAAATCCGATCCTCATACCTGCTGAAGACTCAAGTTGGGTTTACAGTGCTGTCCTCAGCGTGGCTTAAATAGGTCGGGGAATGCGACTCTCAGTTCAGATTCTGCCATGGCAGGGTCTTCATAACTTCCACTGGTTGTTCAGGTGGACTTGCAATTGAGCTGGGTACATCATTTTGAATTTCACTCCGGCTACGATCTGCTTGGAGACTATGGGGTGGAACACTGTACACCTTTGCTGGAACGTTGTTGGTAAATCTTGCGCCACACTAATCTTCTCCTCCCATTTCACCTCCTGGCGCTCTTTCATCTTCATTAGAAAATGGTGCTCTTGAAAATTCAGGAAATTGAAAATTAAGGGATGAGGAGGCACTTCAGGTGGGGGCATCGACCGCAAAGCTCTGTGTGCACATTCAATACAGTAAGCAGGTCTGAAAGGGGAAGGACCCGCCAGCTTCTGCACCACTTTTGGATAAACAAATCTGTGTTTGCCTCTTCTTCCTTCTCGGGCAGTTCAATTATCACAGCGTTATTACTCTGACTCCTACCCTCCTGCACTTGGAGATATCCTCAATAGTAGCAGCCATAGATTTTACTTCAGAGGTGAGCGATCTAACTTCTTCTTGAAATGGACTGAATTCCTTGAGGAAGTGCTCCACTGTGAGCAAGTTAGGATCTGGAGTAGCAGTTGATACCTTACCGGAGGCCATGGATTGCAGCCTGGATTTCTTAATCTGCTTCTCCGGCATAGTGTGTTTAGGTGGTGCTAGCCACATTTTGGCTTCCATGGCACCCCAGGCACTTGACAAAATCGTAGCTGCACACTTGGACCAGATCTTAGATGCTGTTGGAAATGTAGAAAATGAAGTTTAAATGGTAAAATAAGTAGTTTGTGAGTCAGGATGGTGGGAGCTCAGCTAGAAGGCTGCTACTCAGACATCCTCATCACATGATTCCCTTGGGGGCTTAGAATATATAACCAGAAACAGAACGCTAGGGGCCCTCGTGGTGCCATTCTGATGCACTGCTCTTGGACAGCATACCTTCTCCTACAGAGCCCCTCTCTGGCTTAACGAGGTACCCGAGTCCATTCAGAACTCCACTAGCCTGTCCAGCTTCAAATCAGACCTTAAGCACTACCTGACCTCCAGCTCTGTATGCACCTGCTTCTCCAACAGTGCATAGAGTCTGGATGACAAGGCCTGGCTCTGGTAACAGCAACTATTCTCAGTACGAAACAGAAGCCACCCTCGCACATGTTACTTGACAATGCCTCTGAATCACTCTAATGGGCTGCTCCTGTACACCCCTAACCCCCCCTTCCCCCGTCTCCATGCTAGGATGGGTCTATGCCTCTTTGGTCTCAGTCCTGCTTCCTTGAGCACTTTTACTAGAGGTCTCCCTCCTCCCCTACCAAAATCCTGTCCTTACTGACCCTCTGCCCAACCTAACCTAACCTGTATTTCCTCCGCTCCTTACCTGCACTTGTAATCAACTAAAGTTGATGTCCATATGCTGTATAGTGTTTTAAATGACTAAGAAACTCTGATACCTTTTCCTGATTGTTGTGCTGTTCAGTGTCTCAAATATCCTAAAACTCTGTAATCTTCTTGATTGAATGTCTTTACTCTGTTCACATGATGAGGAACCTTTGTAAAAGAGCCTTGGCTCAGGTTATTTTTCCGAATACCAAATAAAAAACCAAAAAGAATACCAAATAAAAAAAATCTTAGATTTGGTACTCTGAAATGGGGATGGAGAGAGGATCTTGGATTTAAAAGTGGGTAGCCATCTGGGAACAAGCGACCACCAAACAGTATGGTTCACAATAAATACAGCCATAGAGTCAAGCCACACAAAGGTAAGGGTATTGGACTTTAGTAGAGTTGACTTTTGCAAAATGGGGGAGTGCCTCAGAAAAGCACTAGCAAACTAACAAGAAGGTAGGGTGGAGGAACAATAGGGAAAAATCTAAGTTGCCATCACAGAGGTAACAAGCATTTGTGTGAAGCAAATAAACAAAACGAAGGAATAAAACACTATGGTTCTCAAAAGAGGTGGCAGGGAACGTTAGGGAGAAAAAGATAGCATTCAAGAAGTATAAAGAAACACAGACAGAACAGAACAGAACAGCGAACTGTACCAGTTATAGCAGAAAGAAGCGGGGAAGGCACTCAGAATAACAAAGGCCCAAACCAAGGAAAATATAGCCCACTCAGTTAAGAAGGGGGAATAAAACCTTTTATAGGTACTTTAGGGTACAAAGAAAGACCAGGGGAGGGATAGTGAGGCTTAATAAAGGGGAAGGTGGGTGGGCAGAGGGTGACAGTGACAAAGCAGCAATACTGAACGAATACGTCTGCTCAGTATTCACAAAAGAAGAGGAGGGGGAGGTACCTAAACCAAATAATAGAAGCACACAGGATAGGGGGCTTGATACCAGTCCATTCACAGAAGAAAGGGTTCTGAAAGAACTCCTAAAACTGAAGGTGGAAAAAGCAATGGGCCCTGATGGGATTCACCACAGAATTATAAATGAACTAAGGGGAGAACTAGTGGCACCACTAACTCCCCATTTTAACAAATCATGGGATTAGAGTGTAGTACCTGAGGACTGGATGATGGTGGATGTGATTCCCCTTCACATAAGGGGGAGCAAGGCAGAGGCAGGAAACTATAGACCTGTTAGTTTGACCTCAGTGGTAGGGAAAATGATGGAATCACTTCTGAAAGAAAGAATTGTTGAGTACCTAAAAGCCAGCAGGGCACAGGACCCAAGACAGCATTGATTCACACTGGGAATGGCATGTCAGACGAATCTTGTAGATTGATTTGACTGGGTGACCAAAGTAATAGACCAGGGAGGGACTGTGGACCTGGCCTACCTAGGTTTAGCAAGGCATTTGACACAGTCCCATACAAAAGATTAATAAACAAGTTAGCCAGTCTGGGAGCGGGTCACAGGTGGTAATCTGGGTAAAACGTTGGCTGGATAACAGGATGCAGAGGGTAATAGTAAACAGAGTCCACGTCGAAGAAAGAGGTGTTACTAGCTGGGTAGCGCAGGATTCAGTACTGGGACCGGTCCTCCTTAATGCCTTTATAGGTGACATTGTGGAAGGACTGGAAGGAAATGTATGCCTCTTTGCAGACAACACAAAGATCTGCGACAGGGCTGATACATGAGTGGGGTGGAAAGGATGAGAAGGGACTAAGCAAGGCTGGAGGAATGGTCAAAAGTATGGCAGCTTAGATTCAATGCAAAGAAGTGCAAAGTAATGCACCCGAGAAACAAAACCCAGGGAAGAGTACACAATGGGGGGGGGGTAGTAACAATAAAAAAATTGAAAGGGACCTGGGGGTAGTCACATCAGATGACTTAAAGGTAAGCAAGCAATGTGAGGAGGCAGTAAGGAGGGCTTGGGGGGGGACTGGGATGCATAAGAAGAGGTGTCACCAGTAGAAAACAGGAACTTGTTATCCCTCTGTACAGACAGTTGGTAAGACCCCATCTGGAGCACAGCATGCAGTTCTGGAGACCCATCTTCGCAAGGACAGAGACAGGATGGAGGCAATCCAGAGGAGGGCAACTAAAATGGTGCAGGGTCTGCACCAGAAGCCACATGAAGAGAGACTAAAAAAGCTTAATATGTATACCCTCGAGGAAAGGAGGGAGAGGGGGAACATGATAAAAACTTTTAAGTACCTGAAGGGAATCAACAAAGTCCAAGATGGTAGCATCTTTCATAAAAAGAGATACACAAGAACAATGGGGCACAATTTGAAGATAGAGGGGGGATGATTCAGGGGCAATGTGAGGAAGTATTTTTTTACAGAGAGGATGGTGTGTGCATGGAATGGGCTTCCTGAGGAGGTTGTGGGGTCAAAAACAGTGGGGGAATTTAAGAATGCATGGGACAGACATAAGGCAATTTTAGTGGTAGGAGGAAGTAGGCTGTTTGTAAAACTAGGTTCTGCAGCTTATCCAATAGGTAGGGAAATGGGCAGACTGCGTGGGCCAAGCAGTCTTTATCTGCCCTCAAAGTCTATATTTCTATGTTTAAAATGACATCTTAATGTGGCAGGAAAATAGTAATGGGATTAGAATATTGAATACCAGCACAAATCATGGAGCAAAATATAGTTATTACACTTTATTAAATATCTGGGATTGAAGGATGATATAGTCATGATAAGCAATTTTAACCTGCCAGGGATAAACTGTACAACAAACAGTGGTAAAACAGCTTTGGAAAAGGAATTCATGGATTCAATACTCACACTTGGTATCGAGCAGCATTTTAAACAGGGAACTAGGAGAGAAAACATTAGACTTGACGCTTAGTAACTTAGATGATGGAATAGGACAGTGTAAAATCACAGAATCATTGGGCAGCAGTGACCATAACATGGTAACATGCAACAGTCAAATATTAATAAATAATAAGGTTGCAGAAAATACAAAAATCAAATGTGCTAATAAAGCTAATTTTCCTGCTACGGAAATGTTTTAAGAACCTATCGGTGGGAGGAAGATTCTGATGGTGCAACATTACAGGAGATGTGGAAACAACTAATGAGTAAAGTTATTGAGCTGGTTGTGAAATTTACCCCAGAAAAAAATCAGGTAAAACAAATCAGGGAAAATCCCTATCTGGTATAATAAGAAAATTAAAAACAAACAAACAAACAAAAAATCAAAGAAAGAAGGTTTACAAGAAGGCTCTTAATGGAAATACAGCTGTTTTATGGGAGTTATGTTGCCAGGCTGTTAGGTAAAAGGAATATTAGAAAGGGGAAGAGGGAACAAGAACTATATCTGGCAACAAAAGTTAAAGACAATCATAAGGCATGTTAGAATCACATACCCCCCCCCCAAAAAAAATCACAAAAAGGTCCCTTTTTGACAGATGGAGAAGGACATGGCCGTTATCCTAAATGCATTCTTTTGTGGTGAGTTTAGGAAAAAGGATGATAAATGTATAAAGAAAGATGTCAGTAATGCCCCAATAATAACAACATTGAATACTAAAAACAGAAAATCAAGACATAAATAATTAATCGCAAATAATGCACTGTGTCCAGATGAGCTACACCTTAGGATCATTAGGGAGCTGGAGGAGGAACTGGCTGGACCAGTTACATGTACAGTATATTTCAAACATCGCTGGATCTAGGTGAAGTGGTAGAATCTTAGCAAGCAGTGATTTTGATTCCACTGTTTAAGAAAGGGGTGAGATCAGATTTTCAAAACTACAGACCGGTGACCCCTACCATGGTGTTGGAAAATATACTGGAGGGGTAATAAAGGATGAAACAGAGCAACATATCACAAAATTCTATCTAACTGATCAGACACAGCAGGTTTTTAGGAGGGACAGGTCATGCCAAACATACTTGATCAGTTTTTTTGATGATGTGAGCAGGGCAGAGGAAAGTGGCTTTCTGGTGGATGTCATCTTTTTGTGCTACTCCAAGGTCTTTGACACCATGCCTCATAGAGAAGTTAAACTTAAGGATACAAAAATTAACAGTAGGACTGTAAACTGAGTGAATTCATGGCTTACAGATTGTACACATCAGGTTTCTATGAGAGGAAACACATCCAACCTGGTTAGTTACTATTGGTGATGCACGGGGATTAGTGCTGAGTCCAGTCTTTTTTAATTTATATGTTATATCTATGCAGTGCAGCAAGGGAAAGTGGCTTACTAAGTTTACCGATGATAATAAAATTGGAGTAGTGGTTGATACAATGGAATCAGTTGACAAATTACAACAGGGATTGAGAAAATTGTAAAAATGGGCGACAGAGCACAAATTAACATAAATGTGAGAAAATGTGCTGTGCTTTATTTGGGCAATAACAATATGAGAGCAGGTATCAATTGCTGGGACAGGAAATAAAGGGAACATCTGAGAGAGATTTAGGTATGTTGGTTAGCAAAGACCATAGCTGTAAAAGTCACATGACAGAGGTAACTAACAAGCATTTGTCAATGCCGAATGTTGCTTGCTTGTATGTGCTGTTTAGGTATTTGAGAGTAATAGTTCCATGCCTTCCTCCCAAGACATCCACTGTGTCTTTCCGTTCAGTATGCACAGAAGAGTGGGAGGGGCAAGGGCCACAGCAGTACAGCAATTGCCAAGGGTGTGAAGAGGTGGAAAATAGTCCATTCAAAGGCAAAAGAGTCCTGCAGGAGCTCACTAAATTGAAGGTGGACAAAGCAATAGAATCAGAAGGCATACGCCCAAGGATATTAAGAGAACTGCAAAGGAAGATAGCAGTACCTCTGGTAGCCATGTTCACTGAGTCATTCAACACGAGTGAATTGGAGGAGGCCACATGTGGTCCCTCTTCACAAGTCCGGCAGCAGGGAGGAGGCAGGGAACAAACAGTAGGCCATTCGGCCTCACCTCAGTAGTGTGGAAGATCATGGAGACATTGCTTAAAGAAAGGATAGTTGGGCATCTAGAAGCCATTGGAGCCCAGGACCATAGACAACATGGATTCACAGTTGGGACATCATGTCAGACAAATCTGGTTGATTTCTTTGACTGAGTGACAAAGGAAGTGAATCAGTGTGGGGCAGTGGACAACGCTTACCTTGATTTCAGCAAAGCCTTTGACACCATCCCATATAGGAGGTTGATAAACTAGCTGGGTAGGCTGGGCATGGGGGAAAGGGTGGTAAACTGGGTTAGAAACTGGCTAACAGATAGAAGGCAGAGAGTGGTGGTAAATGGTGTGCAGTCTAGGGAGAGGGGGTGACCAGTGGGGTGCTGCAGGGATCGGTACTGGGGCCAGTCCTGTTCAATGTCTTCATTAGTAACATTGCAGAGCGTCTGAAGGAAATTTTTTTCACCAAATTTTCAACATAGCCATTTTAAGACCTCTGCTCATAAATGGTGTTACTGTGATTTTCTTAATCTGTTCCAAACATTGATTGCACACACCGAATGTGCCATTGTGCGCTACATGGGCGGAAACATGTTTTGGGTGAGATATGAAAAATGACAGCTGTACTGCTCATAAGGAGGTCTGGTAAAATGGCAATGTTGAAAATCTGGAGTGAAAATATTGAAAATTTACGAACTTACGAGCATGCATAGGATCAGCGCAACAAATGCTCGTAAAACAGTCATTTTGGGGAATTTTTTCACCAGATTTTTAACATAGCCATTTTAACACTTGTGCTCATGAACAGTGTGACTGTGATTTTCTTAATCTGTCCCGAACATTGATTTTGCACATCGACGGTGCCATTGTGCGCTACATGCGTGAAAACACATTTTGGGCAAGATGTGAAAAATGACAGCTATACTGCTCATAAGGAGGTGTGGTAAAATGGCAATGTTGAAAATCTGGAGTGAAAATATTGAAAATTCGCAAACTTGTGAATGTGTATAGGAACTGCGCAACATGTGCCCCTAAAACAGTCATTTTTTGGAATTTTGATAATTTTTTCACCAAATTTTCAAAATAGCCATTTTAAGACCTCTGCTCATGAACAGTGTCACTGTGATTTTCTTAATCTGTCCCAAACATTGATTGCGCACACCGACTGCGCCATTGAGCGCTGCATGCATGGAAACACATTTTGGGTGACATGTGAAAAATGACAGCTATACTGCTCATAAGGAGATGTGGTAAAATGGCAATATTGAAAATCTGGAGTGAAAATATTAAAAATTCGCGAACTTACAAGCGTTTGTAGGAACTGCGCAATGCACGCTCGTAAAACAGTCATTTTTAGGAATTTTTTCACCAAATTTTCAACATAGCCATTTTAAGATATCTGCTCATGAACGGTATCACTGTGATTTTCTTAATGTGTCCCATACATTGATTTCGTACACCGACTGCGCCATTGTGCGCTACATGCGTGGAAACACATTTTGGGCGAGATGTGAAAAATGACAGCTGTACTGCTCATAAGGAGGTGTGGTAAAATGGCAATGTTGAAAATCCAGAGTGCAAATATTAAAATTCAACTATAGCCGTGGTGGGTAGAAATGCGCAACACATGCTTAAATAGTCATTTTTAGCAATTTTTTCACCAAATTTGCAACACAGGCTTTTTGAGAGCCCACCTTATGAACACTGGCACTGTCATTTCTTTAACCCATCCTGAAAGGTGATTTTGTGCAGTGACTGTGAAATCACCCTTCGGGCCCGATTAACGCCGTGACAGTGACAGAATTCATGAGGAGGGGCCCAAAAACCCCATGTTGAAAATTTAGTGCAAAAATTCCAAAAAATGTCTGAGATATGCAGCAAAGTTGAAAAAACCCTATCTATACCATTATACAGCTTACCGGCATTTCCTCAGTTTCATGATCGGCTTTGAGGTGCAGCGTGTTCCTAATCACGAAGATTGTCAGGCGAGGTCCGGAGGTAAGTATGGGGTGTGGGGAGGCAGGGTGCGCAGTGGGTGGACGCAGGTTGTGGATGGGGGCAGGGAGAAGCGCCGAGGGACACTTTTTGTATTTGCAGGTTTATTTTTTTTTAATAAGACAGTCGACGAGGGACGTTTGCAATGCTGGGGTGGGCTCCCAGCGTGGCAGCTGGAAGGCTGTTTGGGGGGGCTGGAACCGATGGGGGATTGGGCACCCCCATTGGCCATAAAACATTTTGCCACTCTGGGGTGGGCTCCCAACGTGGCACCTGGATGCTTTGGGGGGGGGGAGCCGCGGGATTGGACACCCCGTTGGCCATACAGTGTGTGTGGCAAGAGGCGGAAGGTGTATGAGCACGCAGTATGCGTGCATACGTGTGTGTGCGTGGAGGGGGGGCCCTGCTCACTGAAGTGGAGCTCTCCCTTTCAACTGTATGACCACTGCATTTTCAACTGCTGTCATAGACAGCTGCAGCAGTGATTGGGGAACTGGGGCTGCACCTGCAAACACACTGACTGAATTTGAAGATGGGTGCCACACCTCCGAAAACTCGAATAATGGCACTATGTTTCTTGCACATGCATGCAAGCAACATAAAAAGTGTTATAGAATATTGGATAGCACTGGGAAGAAAAAAACATCACAAGCAGAGATAAGAGAGTTTTAATGCTTCTATATGGAGTGCTGGTAAGACTGATGCCAGTTTTGGACACCACAAACCAAAGGGGCGATAAAACTACTGGAGGGAATACAGGGAAAAGCAACCAAAATGCTAACAGTCTTGAAGGAATTAACATATGAGGAAAGTCTAATTAGCCTGAATACTGTACATTCACATTACAATACAGAAGACTAAAAGGGGATCTCTGTCTAGTTTATAAAGCATTTCAGACCAGAAGACTCTGGAACTGTCTGGGTTTGAAATAGAAAGGACATTCCTATAGGACACGAGCACACAAATATTAATTAAAGGGTGAGATATGTAAGTCAAATAGGGGGGGTAGGTAGATTAACCAAAAAGTTGTGTCCTTATGGAATTATCTCCCTGAAGCTATAGTAAATAGCAATACTCCTGATTTGCATGTTTGCTTGCATGCATGTGCAAGAAACATTATGTGGCAGCTTAGGAGAGAAGCGGGTTGTGGAGGTGCTACACTGTGGCAGCCAAAGGCCGCACTGCATTTGGATGCTTGGCACTGGTGGACTAATGCAGGCACACTGTGCTGATGACATTGGTTTACAAAAGTGCCACCAAGTTGAAACGATTTCACTGCTGCAATGATGGGCCGCCTCATCATTGCAGTGTCAGCCAATCCGCTGCAATGAGGAAGTGACCCGTCATTGCAGGGCGGTACCTTGCCTATTGTAACATTTGCTGACTGGGATCCCACTCCGTCAGCATAATGCCCCCCCATTTGTTGTGTACCGAGATGGTGCCCATCCCCCTCGGCATCATGCGCCCCCCAAAACAGTCTTTTTTTTTTTGCAGACGGGGGCCCAGTCCCCGTCGACTTCAGTCCTCCCTTCCCAGTTTAATTTGCCGAAGGGGGAGTCCAATCCCTGTCAGCATAATGATCCCATGGTCATGTTTTGCCTGTGCCAAGTGGGTGCCCAATCCCCCTCAGCATCATGAGCCCCCCACCTGTTTCTGTGCCAATGGGGGGCCCAATCCCCGTCGGTTTTCATCCCCCTCCCCACAAATGCATGTGGTACACTGGGAGCCCACCCCAGTGTGCCAAACAACACCTACAAAAGGAAAACCGACCTTGTCTTTTCTTTTTTCCCTGTAAAACAAGATAATGGTCCCTCATGGTCTCCTGCCCCCTCCCCAAACCCGCGCCCACCTCTGCACACCCTGCCTCCCACACCCCTCACCCCATACTTACCTCTGGAGCCTGGTGCGATGATCTTTGGTGGACCGGGTACACATCTGCACTCTTCAAAGCCGAACGTGAACTGAAGAAATAAGCTGTATAATGGCATAAATAGTTTTTTTCAACTTTGGTGCATATCTCAGGTATTTTGGGGAATTTTGGCACCAAATTTTCAAAATGGGGTTATTCGGGCCCCTCCTCGTGAATTTAGTCACTGTCATGGCGTTATTCTGTCTCGAAAGGTGATTTTACGGTCACTGTGAGGAATCACCTTTCGGGACCAATTAATAAAATGACAGTGCCACTGTTCATGAGCTGGTCTCTCAAAAAGCCTGTGTTGCAAATTTGGTGAAAAAAATAAAAAAATGACTGTTTTATGAGTGTGTGTTGTGCATTTTCCACACACGCTCATGACTTCACGAATTTGTAATATTTTCACTCCAGATGTTCAACATTGGCATTTTTCCACACCTCCTTATGAACCATACAGCTGTTATTTTACACATCCTGGCCAAAATGTGTTTTTGCACTTCAGGCGCAGAATAGCACGGTTGCTGTGGGAAATCAGTTTTCCGGACAGATTAAAAAAAATGACAGTGACACTGTTCATGAGCAGAGGTCCTAAAATGCCTATGTTGAAAATTTGGTGACGAAGTCCATAAAATGACTGTGTTAAAGTGTGCATTGCACAGGTTCCACGCACCCTTGTAACTTCGCAAATTTGTAATATCTTCACGCCAGATTTTCAACACTGGCATTTTTTCACACCTACTTATGAACAGTACAGCTGTTATTTTTCCCATCCTGGCCAAAATGTGTTTTCACACTTCCAGTGCAGAATAGCGCAGTCACTGTGGGAAATCAGTGTTTGGGACAGATTAAGATCGAGCGAGTGAGAGAGGGGGCGTGAGCAAGCTAAAATGAGCTCTGTCAGGACTGCTGCAGATTTATTTGTGGGCAGAAAAAGGTGCCAACGTAGGCAGGAGCCCAGTACAAAAGAACAGCCTGCAGCACTGGGAGAAACCGAACGAGCGAGTGAGAGACTGGGAGTGAACCAGCCTAACGTAGTTCTGTCGGGACTGCTGCAGATTTCTTTGTGGGCAGAAAAAAGTGCTAACTCAGGCTGGAGTCCAGCACAAAAGGGGAGCCTGCAGCGCCAGGAGAAACAAAATGAGTGAGTGAGGGAAGGGGAGTGAGCGAGCTCATAGAAACACAGAAACATAGAATTTGACAGCAGATAAGGACCGCTTGGCCCACCTAGTCTGCCCATTTCCCTACCTAACGGATAAGTTGCACATCCTAGTTAACCAACAGCCTACTTCCTCCTACTCCCCCACCAGAATTCCCTTATGTCTGTCCCATGCATTCTTGAATTCCTCCACTGTTTTTGACTCTACAACCTCCTCAGGAAGGCTGTTCCATGTATCCACAACCCTCTCTGTGAAGAAATACTTCCTCACATTACCTCTGAGCTGTCCCTCCTCTATCTTCAAATTGTGCTCCCTTGTTTTTGCACATCTCTTTTTCTGAAATATGCTACCCTCTTGGACTTTGTTGATTCCCTTGAGGTATTTGAAAGTCTCTATCATGTCCCTCCTCTCCCTCCTTTCCTCGAGGCTATACATCTTTAGTTCCTTTAGTCTTTCTTCATATGTCTTCTGTTGCAGACGCATCAACAGGGCTCTGTCGGGACTGCTGCAGATTTCTTTGTGGGCAGAAAAAGGTGCCAATGCAGGCAGGAGCCCAGTACAAAAGGGCAGCCTGCAGCACCAGGAGAAACAGAACAAGTGAGTGAGAGAGGGGGAGTGAGAAAGCTTAACGGAGCTCTGTCAGAACAGCTGTGAACTTCTTTGTGGGCAGAACTAGGCGCCAATGCAGGCAGGTGCCCAGTACAAAAGGGCAGCCTGCAGCGCCGGGAGAAACAGAATGAGCGCGTGAGATATGGGGAGTGAGCAAGCTCAACAGAGCTCTGTTGGGACTGCTGCAGATTTCTTTGTGGGCAGAAAAAGACGCCAACGCAGGCAGGAGCCCAGTGAAAAAAAAAGGGCAGCCTGCAGCATAGGGAGAAACAGAAGGAGCGAGTGAAAGAGGGGGCGTGATCGAGCTCAACAGAACTCTGTTGTGACTGCTGCGGATTTCTTTGTGGGCAGAAAAAGGTGCCAGTGCAGGCAGGAGCCCAGTACAAAAGGGCAGCCTGCAGCACCAGGAGAAACAGAACAAGTGAGTGAGAGAGGGGGAGAGAGCAAGCTCAATGGAGCTCTGTCAGGACAGCTGTGAACTTCTTTGTGGGCAGAAATAGGCGCCAATGCAGGCAGGTGCCCAGTACAAAAGGGCAGCCTGCAGCGCCGGGAGAAACAGAATGAGCGCGTGAGAGATGGGGAGTGAGCAAGCTCAACAGAGCTCTGTTGGGACTGCTGCAGATTTGTAGTTGGGGGCAGAAAAAGGCACCAGCGCAGGCAGAAGCCCAGTACAAAAGGACAGCCTGCAGTGCCGGGAGAAAACAGAATGGGCGAGTGAGAGAGAGGGAGTGAGCGAGCTCAACGGAGCACTGCCTGGACTTTAGAGTTGCCTACCCTTCCGCCCAGGGTCCTCTGTGGTCCTATATTACAGCAGAGTCTCTGGGGTGGAGACAAAGCAATGATTGAATACTTTTAGGATTGCTGTAATAATACAGATTTAGTTGTTCTGTTTCTTTCTCTAACAGAGCTGAGTAATATTTGGAGTGCAATAGGATTTCTAACTGGCTAAGTGAAACTACAGGTATATGAAAGCTGAGAACAAAAAGTATGGTAGCTGAGGGGTGAGAAACGGACAAGGAGGCTTTAGGATTGCTACAGGAATTTGAGTAAAAAGGGGCCTAACAGTTGTAGTAGGGTACAGAAACTGGGAGTAAGGGCCTGTAACATAAAATGGGGGCCAAAATGGGGCATGTGCCACATGTCAATAGGGTGGGCGTCTTTGGAAGGGTGGTGGGGTGTACACAGTGCGGGTCCACCATAATCCTGGATTGGACCTGGAGCATGGGGGGGTCTATGATCTATAGATGACTGGCTAGTTTGAGGGAGGAACTGTGGAGGTTAGGGAGGAGTCTAAGTGGCAGGGTAGATGAGTATGGTAGGCATCCTGGCTGGGGGGGAATAGGGGATGGCAATGGGGGACAGAGGAAGAACAATTAGGGACTGAAACCGACCCCAGTATCAGAGGCACTAGCAAAAAAAAGAGGAGAAGGAAGGGGGTGCCTGAGGTGAGAGGGAGGCCTCCTGATGCGGGAGTAAGAGACCACGAGGAGTACCAGGGGAGAAAGCAGATGGCTGCGGTTAGGGAGGGACTGGGGTGGAACCAGGTGTGGAACGGAGGGGAACAAGTAGGATGGGGGAAGCGATAGGGGGAAGAGATGTAGGAGGGGTGTCGACTAGGAATAGAGTCAAGCCTCTGCTATAGGAGAGAGAGGAGCAGGAACATACTGAAGGGGGGGAGAACAAGTGGGGCATGAGAGGGTTGGCAATAGGTGGGGAAGAGATAGCAAGGATGAAAGGGTTAAAGGGGGCTAGTAAGTAAGGAGGGGGTGGTGACTGGAGAAGAGAAGGCTAAGGGAAGGGAGAAGGATGGGAGGGGCATCACTATTGGGGTAGAAGGGAATGGGGTCTGTAAATCGACAATAGCAGGGATAGGAGAGGGGTTAGAAATCAGCAGGGGAGGAGGGTAGGTTGACATGGGAAGCCCAGTAGGAAGTAGTCAGGCTGGGAAGGGGTTCAAGGAGGATGGGGGAATAAGGCAGAGAAAATGGGTGAGGCGGAAGTAGGGAGTACTGATACAGAAGTCACAGAGGGTGCAGCTGGCAGAAGTAAGGGGCAGGGAAGAACGAATACTGGGGTGGTGGAAGGGGCATTAGAAGAGAAAAGGGAAAGGGATAGGGGGGTACTCATCCTGGGGGATTCTATACTGAAAGAGGTGAGTTGGGGTGGAAGAGGGGAAGGCACAGCTGTATTTGGGTTGAAGTTATCCCCAGGTTGACTGCAGGAGGGGCAGGGCAGGCACTGCTCAAGTGTGCAGCAAGGGGGAGGAAGGCACCTAATTTAGTGTTGCATGTGGGTACAAACGACTTGGCAGGGGAGACTGTGGAAGTAGTGAGGGGGAGGTTTGAGTAGTTGGGTAGGCAGTGTGAGGGGATGGGGGAGTCACTGGCATTCTTGGATGTACTCCCGGTACCATGAGCAAGCATGGGGAGGAAAGGTAGGATTGAGGAGTTCAACGAGTGGCTGAGGGATTGGTGCCATGCCAGAAATTATGGGTTAGTGACTAACTGGGGTAGGGTCTGGGGGAATAGTGACTTGTACGTGGGGGACAGGCTACACTTGAGCAAGAAGGGGAAGGGAGTATTAATGGCAGGATGAGAGGGGTATATCTCTACTAAGATGGATTTAAACTAATGGGGGGGTGGCCAAAAGATTAAGGTTGGTAGAAAGGTCTGGACAGGGTAGCTTAATGAGCTCACCCCCCCAGATATAGGTAAAGGCGGAGGTATAGTATCCCTGGGAGGGGTCGGACAGAGTGGTTTGAGTGTAATACAGAAAGGCACCACCACCCAGTAAGAATAAGGAGGAAAAAGGGTGCAGACTACCAGGAGGAGGGACACAGGCCAAGGAGGAGAAGAAGAGTGAGGGCAAGGAGGTGTAAGAGTGGAAGGTGACCTCTCTCAACGCAAGAAGCCTGGGGAACAAAATTGCAGAGCTTCAGGCACTCCCTTCAGAGGGGAAGATGGACATTGTTGCAGTGACAGAGACTGGGGCCACAGAGTATCATGATTGGGACTTGGCAATCTTGGAATACAGGATATACAGGTGGGACCGGGTGGTTGGAAGAGGGTGGGGGTTGCACTCTAAGTGAGGGTAGGGATTAAATGCATAAGGGACGAGGGAGAAGAGGAGAGGACAGAGGCGCTTTGGGTGCAGCTCCTGGACTCCAAGGGCAGAAAGTCGAGGCTGGGAGAGGTGCACAGACCACCAGCCCAATCTGGGGAACTGGATGGGGCATTGGCAGAGCAGATAAGGAGGGTGTGTAGAAGGGGGAGTGTGGTAATAGTGGGGGATTTTAACCTACCGTGGGTTGACTGGAGCACCCCAGCCACTAGCAGTACCAGGGAGCAGGTGCTCCTTGATGCATTCCAGGATGGCCTTCTGATGCAATTGGTAAGTGGGCCTACAAGACTTGGTAGTACTCTGGACCTGGTACTGGCAAATGGGAAGGCAGTGAGGGAGATAAGGGTGGAAGAGCCACTAGCAGGTAGCAACCACCAAACAGTGTGGCTCGATGTCGCACTGGGCAGGGAGACAGGAGGCACGGGCATTAAGGTGGTGGACTTTATTAGGATAGACTTTGAGAGGATGGGAGCAATACTGCAAGGGATACTCCAGGATATAAGGCCAGGGAAGGATGCAGAACAAAAGTGGGGAGTCATAAAGACTGGGCTAAGAGAGGCCGCAGTAGCCTGCACCAGGGCCAGAAGTAAGAAGAGCAGAGCCAAGAAACCATGCTGGCTGAACAAGGAAGTGCTGCAAGGGGTGAGGACAAAGATGGCGGCATATCGGAAGTACAGGAGAACAGGGAAGGGAGAGGATAAGGAGGCTTTCGGCAATTGGTTAAGGGAGATTGCCAGGAGGGTGAAAAAAGCTAAGGCCTCCAGTCAATTAAGGTCCACAGAGGGCATAAAGGGAGGGGAAAAGGACTTTTTTTAGGTTTGTCAGGGAAAAGAGGAAGTGCAAGGAACATATTGTGAAGATAAAGTGGGGAGGGGATTGGGTGGAAAAGGGGGAGGAGAAAGTGGAAATTCTAAATGAGTACTTCTGCTCTGTTTTCACTAAGGAGAAGGATGGTCCACTAACAGAATGGGCTAGGGGTGGGGAAAGGGGGGAGGAGGTGACGGACAACGTGATCACAGGGAATAGGGTGCTAGAGGGGCTGAGTGCAGTAAGGGTGGACAAGGCACCAAGTCCCAATGGCATCCATCCCAGGGTGCTGAGGGAGATGGAGCTGTTGGCTCAGCTGCTGCCAGATCTGTTCAACACCTCCCTGGAAATGGAGTGTATACCCCAGGACTGGAGGGTGGCCCATGTGGTGCCCATACACAACAGTGGGCCTAGGGAGGAGACAGGAAATTATTGGCCGGTAAGTCTCACGTCTATAGTGGGTATACTTATGGAGGCAATAATGAAGGAGAGGCTGGTGGCAATCCTAAAGAGTAATGGCCTCCAAGATGGGTGGCAACAAGGGTTCATCTCAGGGAGGTCTTGTCAAAACAACCTAATAGAGTATTATGACTGGGTGATAAAGGAGGTGGACAGGGGCCATGCGGTACATGTTCTGTACTTGAACTTCAGTAAGGTCTTCGATATAGTGCCTCATGGGAGACTGGGGGAGAAGCTGACGGCAGTGGGGGTGGGAAAAAACTGACTAAATGGATAGAGAACTGGTTGCAGGAGAGGGTGCAGAGGGTGGTGGTGGTGGTGGTGGGAGAGCGCTTAGCACCCAGAGCAGTGACAAGCAGGGTGCCGCAGGGGACAGTGCTGGGCCCGGTGCTATTTGGGCTCTTTATCTCCAATATAGCACATTGAGTGGGGAGCAGGGTTAGTCTGTTCACAGATTATACCAAATTGGGGGTGGTGGTGGATGAAAAGGATGGATGGGAAAAACTGCTGGGGGACCTAATCAAACTAGAGACATGGTCAGTGGAGTGGCAACTAAGGATTCAATGCAAAGAAGTGTAAGATGATGCACTTTGGGGCTAAGAACCAGAAGAGGGACTATTGGTTGGGGATCATAGAGGAGGAGAAGGACCTAGGGGTGTTGGTAACTAGGAAAATGAACAACTCGTCCCAGTGCAGGAGAGCAGCAGCGAAGACAAACAGGATGCTGGGGTGCATCACAAGGGGGTTCTCATCCAGACACAGGGATGTGATCCTACCTCTCTACAGATCATTGGTCAGACCGCACCTAGAGTACTGTGTACAATACTGGAGGCCATATCTGAGGAGAGATAAAAAGTTACTGGAGGAGGTGCAAACGAGGGCAACAAAAATGTTAAAGGGGATGGAAGGAAAGGAATATGAAGTTAGGCTGAAGGAGCTGAACATGTACTCACTGGAGGAGAGGAGGGATAGGGTGATATGATTGAAGCATTTAAATACCTGAGGGGGTAAATAAACCTAGCACCGAGGGGGTGTTTAAACTGAGGAGTGGAAGAGAACGAGGGGGCATGGACTAAGGTTGGAAGGGGGACGATTCAAGAGGGAAATGAGGAAACACTACTTCTCTGAGAGGGTGGTGTCTAGTTGGAATGCGCCGCAAGAGGCGGTGGTAACATGTAGGACAGTCAATAGCTTTAAGAAGGAGTGGGATAAAGCAAGAGGAAGAGTCAGGGGGGGCAGGGGCTGGGACAAGCTGGGGAGGAACTGAGGGGGAGGATGCTGGGGCAGCAGCAATCTAGGGTCTAACTGCACACTCGGGCAGACTTACATAGACCGATTGGTATGTTCTGCTGGCAGATTTGTATGTTTGTATGTTCATATGTTCGTATGTATGTTCATATGTAACATCGCAGTGACTATTCATGAGCAGAGGTCCTAAAATGCCTATGTTGAAAATTTGGTGACAAATGTCCATAGAAACATAGAAACATAGAATTTGATGGCAGATAAGGACCACTTGGCCCACCCATGTTACAAGCGTGCATTGTGCAGTTTTCAAGCACCCTCATAACTTCGCAAATTTGTAGTATTTTCACTACAGATTTTCAATATTGGCATTTTTTCAGACCTCCTTATGAACAATACAGCTGTCATTTTTCACATAGAAACATAGATTTTGATGGCAGATAAGGACCGCTTGGCCCATCTAGTCTGCCCATTTCCCTACCTACAGGATAGGCCGCAGATCCTAGTTAACCAACAGCCTATTTCTTCCTACCCCCCCAACAAGAATTGCCTTATCTCTGTCCCATGCATTCTTGAATTCTCCCACAGTTTTAGACCCCACAACCTCCTCAGAAAGGCTGTTCCATGCATCCACTACTCTATCTGTGAAAAAATACTTCCTCACATTGCCCTTTGAACCACCCTCCCTCCCCCATCTTTAAATTGTGTCCCCTTGTTCTTGCACACTCTTTTTCTGAAAGATGCTACCTCTTGGACTTTGTTGATTCCACTGAGGTACTTAAAAGTTTCTATCCATCCCCTTCTTTCCTCAAGGGTATACATATTAAGCTCCTTAGTCTCTCCTCGACGGCTCTCTTGCAGACCCTGCACCATTTTAGTTGCCCTCCTCTGACTGCCTCTATCCTATGTCCTTGCAGAGATGGGGTCTCCAGAACTGGACGCAGTACTCCAGATGGGGTCTCACCAACTGTCTGTACAGAGGGATAACGGCTTCCTGTTTTCTGCTGTTGATGCCTCTCCCTATGCATCCGAGTATACCCCCAGCCCTCCCTACTGCCTTCTCACATTGCTTGCCAACCTTAAGGTCATCTGATATGATTACCCCCAGGTCCCTTTCATAGATTTTGAAACATAGAAACATAGATTTTGATGGCAGATAAGGACCGCTTGGCCCACCCAGTTTGCTCATTTCCTTACCTATTGGATAAGCTGCAGATCCTAGTTAACCAGCAGCCTACTTCTTCCTACCCCCAACCCCTAGAATTGCCTTATGACTGTCCCATGCATGCTTGAATTCCACCACTGTTTTTGACTCCACAACCTCCTCCGGAAGGCCGTTCCATGCATCCACAACCTCTCTGTGAAAATACTTCCTTAAATTACCTCTGTGCCGCCCCCTCTTCTATCTTCAAATTGTGCCCCTTGTTCTTGCACACCTCTTTTTTGAAAGATGCTACCCTCTTGGACTTTGTTGATTCCCTTGAGATACTTGAAAGTTTCTATCATGTCCCCCCTCTCCCTCCTTTCCTCAAGGCTATACATATTCAGCTCCTTAAGTCTCTCTTCATATGTCTTCCGTGCAGACCCTGCACCATTTTAGTTGCCCTCCTCTGGACAGCCTCCATCCTGTCTATGTCCTTGCAGAGATTGGGTCTCCAGAACTGCACGCAGTACTCCAGATGGGGTCTCACCAACTGTCTGTACAGAGGGATAATAACTTCCTGTTTTCTACTGGTGATACCTCTCCCTATGCATCCCAGTATCCCCCAGCCCTCCTTGCTGCCCTCTCACATTGCTTGCCCACCTTTAGGTCATCTGATATGACTACCCCAGGTCCCTTTCCATTTTTGTTGTTGTTAGTATCTCACCCCCCATTGTGTACTCTTCCCCTGGGTTTTTGTTTCCCAGGTGCATTACCTTGCACTTCTTAGCATTGAATCTAAGCTGCCATACATTTGACCATTCCCCAACCTTGCCAAGTCCTTCTCATCCTTTCCACCCCACCTTGTGATCAACTCTATTGCAGATCTTTGTGTCATCTGCAAAGAGACATACTTTCCTTCCAGTCCCTCTGCAATGTCGCTTATAAAGACATTGAAGAGGACCGTCTAATACTGAACTCCTGCACCCCAATAGTAACCCCCTTCTTCAGAGTGGACTCCATTTACTATTACTCTGTGTCCTATTCTCCAGCCAATTATTTACCCAGGCTGTCATCTTGGGACCCACTCCCAGGCTGGCTAACTTGTATATTAATCTTTGTGTGGGACTGTGTCAAATGCCTTGCTAAAGTCTAGGTGGGCCATGTCCACAGCCCTCCTGATCTACTACTTTGGTCACCCAGTCAAAGAAATCTATCAGATTTGTCTGGCATGACCTTCCTGCTGTGAATCCATGCTGCCTTGGGTCCTGAGCCCTCTGGCCTCTAGATACTGACAATTCTTTCTTTCAGAAGTGATTCCATCATTTTCCTACCACTGAGGTTAAACTAATAGGTCTGTAGTTTTCTGCTTCTGCCTTGCTCCCACTTTTGTGAAGGGAATCACATCTGCCCTCCTCCAGTCCTTGGGTACCACCCATCCTCCCATGATTTGTTAAAGAGGGTAGTCAGTGGTGTCACTAGTTCTACCCTTAGTTCTTTTAGAATTCTGGGATGAATCCCATCAGGCCCCATTGCTTTGTCCACCTTCAGTTTTAAGAGTTCTTTCAGAACCCTTTCTTCTGTAAATGGGCTGGTATCAACTTCTGTATCCAGAGTGTTTCTACTGTTTGTTTTAAGTACCTCCCCCACTTCCTTTGTAAATACTGAGCAAAAATATTTGTTTAGTATCTCTGCCTTTTCACAGAGTATCTCTGCTTTTTCACAGTCACCCTCTGCCCACCCTCCCTCTTCTTTATTAAGCCTCACTAGCCCTCCCTTGGTCTTCCTTCGCTCCCTGATGTACCTATAAAAGGTTTTATCCCCCTTCTTAACTGAGTTGGCTATCTTTTCCTTGGTTTGGGCCTTTGCTGTTCTGACTGCCTTCCCAGCTTCCTTTTGCTTTAACTGATGCAGTTCCCTGTCCTGCTCCTTCTGTGATTCCTTGTACTTCCTGAATGCTTTCTTTTTCTCTTGAACCTTCACTGCCACTTCCTTTGAGAACCATAGTGGTTTCTTACATCGTTTTGTTTTGTTAATTTGCTTCACACAAAGGCTTGTTACCTCTGTGATGGCAGTTTTTATTATTCCCCATTGTTCTTCCACCCCTCCTTCCTGCCCATTTGCTAGTGCATTCCTTAGGCACTCACCCATTTTGGCAAAGTCAGCCCTCCTAAAGTCCAGTACTTTTGCCTTTGTATGGCTTGACTCTGTTGTTGTGTTTATTTTGAACCATACTGTTCGATGGTCGCTAGTTCCCAGATGGCTACCCACTTCTACATCTGTGATCCTCTCTTCATCTCCATTTGAGAGAACCAGGTCTAAGATTGTCCTCTCGAGTGGGCTCCAATACTAGTTGTCTAAGGCATGCCCCTTGTAGGGCATCTAGAATAACCCCACTCTTGAAGTGGCTGCTGCAACTGTACTCCAGTTAACATCTGGCATAGTCAGATCACCCATCAGCAATATCTCCCTTTTTCTGCCATTCTAAGTATTCTTTCTATCATTTCCTTGTCCATTTCCTCCCCTGAGAAAGGGTCTGTATCAACCCTGTGCGGATTAGTCTGCCATTGCCGGTCTCCAAATTTACCCACAGTGCTTCTTCTCCTCCCTGTTTTCTGTTTTGTTCTGTTGCTTTGATTCCTTCCTTATGTAAAGAGCTACTCTCCTCCTTTTACCCTCCGTGTCCCTCCTGTAGATAGTGTATCCTGGTATGTTTATGTCCCAGTCATGATTCTGTGTGTACCATGTTTCTGTGACTGCCACGATATCCAGATGTTCCTCCTCCATCAAGGCCACTAATGCGGAAGCTTGTTACTCAGACTCACGGGCATTGGTACTCATTGCTCTCCATTTTTTGATGGCTTTACCTTCTTTTGCAGCATCCCCCACTGACCTGTCTACCTCGGTCTTTTTCTCATTTAGTACCCTGTTTTGTAGGGAGAGGCTGGGATTTTCCTGCTGCTTATCAGTGCCTCCCCCCTTGACTAGTTTAAAAGCTTGCCAATGAAGCATTTAAACCGATTGCTCAATAGACTTGTTCCCTTCCTGGACAGATGCAGACCATCCTGCCAGTATAGGCTGGTGTCCCTCCAGGTGGAACCCCAGTCCCCAATGAAGCCAAACCCCTGTGCTCCACACCATTTTATCAACCATTCATTAAACTGCATGGTGCAAAGTACCTCGCTTCACTCATGCCATTGACAGGCACATCAGAGAAGGATATTGTGTAAGCTACTTGTCTTAGCCCTCCCCAATTCTCCAAAAGTCCTTCTGCACTGCTCTAATCTCATGATTAGCCAAGTCATTTGTCCCTAGGTGGACAATGACATCCAGCTCAGACTCCTGTGCAGCTGTTCTCGTGATCCTGAGGATGTGCTTCCTCTCCCTCCAATCCATGGCACCAGGCAGGCACCTTACTTCAGTTTTCCCTGCTCCCCCAGTTCTATCCCCATAATAATTGAGTCCCCCACCAGGAGCTGCTTCCTTTCCTTGTGGTGTCATCTGCCTCCTTCCTGTGGGCCTCCCTTGTGACAGTTGTTCTCAGCCTCCTTAGTCTCCTCTGTGGGTGCATCCATAGGGGAGCTATGCTCCCCTGGTATGATGTATGGATTGTGGTGTGGAACAACTGACTGGGTGTGCCTCTGTTCCACCATCCTCACTCTCCCTGAGCCCACTGTGGTCCAACTGCTGTGCTTTCTTCACAACCTCTGAGGTAGTGGTGGTGGCTCTGGTGCTCCCTGGATGGGGGAGGTTCCCTTCCTACCATCCAGTGTGGCCTGGGGGAAGGTCCCCTTACTACTGTCCAGTGTGGCCTGAAGACGGGCAACTTCCACCCTCAGGGCAGAGAGTTGTCTGCAAATAGGGCAGCATCACAGCCTCCAGAAAGACTCCCGGAAGACTGCTGCCCCACAGCCATTACATTGCACTACTCCCTACATTTTTTTTTTGTGTGTGTGTGTGAGATTGGTTTGTAATATATATATATATATATATATATATATAATACAATGTGTATGCTTATATTGTCAGTGCAGTGTGCTAGAGAGGATATGACAGTGATATGCACCTTGCACTCTTGAGGAAATGATGTCAGAACCCCAGGTATAAAGGAACTATTTCCAGGGGTGGGTGGGGTGAGGGGTGGGAAGGGGTTGGGCCTAAACTGTGCCCTCACAAAACAATCAGCTAAAAGCTCTGACCCACCGCTGTGATGAGTGCCTTCTTGTCAGCAAGATGCCCTACACAACAATTTGACAGAGAAAATACCCTGCTAATCAAACAGAGAACAATCCACACATCCAAGTCAGACACAGGTAAACCTCCCCAGCCCCAAAACAGGCCTTGTGGTTTGTGCTCTGAAAGCTGTCAGCCCCAAAATAAGTCAGCTGTGCTTTAAACTCTTCCTGTACTGAAAATGTTAAGAATTGTAACAAACAAAGTTAAATCTAGATCCACCTCCCTCTGTTGCTTGAAAGACTGTCTTTTCCTGTTTCACACTGCAGGTTTTGCTATGACCACTCCTTAACCACACTTTCCTTTTTTGTTGTTGTTACTGCCCCCCCATTGTGTATTCTTCCCCTGTATTCTTGTTTCCCAGGTGCATTATTTTGCACTTCTTTGCACTGAATCCTAGCTGCCATACTTCTCATACTTCTGACCATTCCTCCAACCTTGCCAAGTCCCTTCTCATCCTTTTCACGCCTCCTTGTGTATCAACCCTGTTGCAGATCTTTGTGTCATCTGCAAAGAGGCATACTTTTCCTTCCAGTCCCTCTGCAATGTCACTTATAAAGACATTAAAAAGGACTGGACCCAGTACTGAACCCTGCAGTACCCCACTAGTAACCCCTTTCTTCAGAGTGGACTCCATTTACAATTACCTTCTGTGTCCTGTTGTCCAGCCAATGTTTTACCCAGGCTACCACCCTGGGACCCACTCGTAGGCTGGTTAATTTGACTATTAATCTTTTGTTTGGGACTGTGTCAATTGCCTTGCTAAAGTCTAGGTAGGCCATGTCCACAGCCCCTCCCTGGACTACTACTTTGGTCACCCAGTCAAAGAAATCTATTAGATTCGTCTGACATGACCTTCCCACTGTGAACCCATGCTGCCTTGGGTCCTGTCCCCCACTGGCATCTAGGTACTCAACAATTCTTTCCTTCAGAAGTGACTCCATCACTTTTCCTACCACAGAGGTCAAACTGGCAGATCTGTAGTTTCCTACCTCTGTCTTGGTCCCACTTTTGTGAAGGGGAATCACATCCGCCTTCCTCCAGTCCTCTGGTACCACACTATCCTCCCATGATTTATTAAAAAGTGTAGCCAGTGGTTTCACTAGTTCACCCCTTAATTCTTTTAGAATTCTGTGGTGAATTCCATCAGGCCCCATTGCTTTGTCCACCTTCAGTTTTAGGAGTTCTTGCACAACCCTTTCTTCTGTGAAAGGACTGGGATCAACCCCCCTATCAAGAGTGCTTCTGTTAATTGGATTAGGCACTTCTTCTTTTGTGAATACTGAGCAGAAATATTCATTCAGTATCCTTGCTTTTCACTGTTACCCTCTGCCCACCCACCGTTCATTCTATTCAGCCTCACTATCCCTCCCATTGTCTTTCTCACCGCTGATGTACCTATAAAAGGTTTTATCCCCTTCTTAACTGAGTTGGCTATCTTTTCCTCAGTTTGGGCCTTTGCTATTCTGACTTCCCTCCTGCTTCCTTCTGCCTTAACTGGTACAGCTCTCTGTCCTGCTCCTTCTGTGTTTTCTTATACTTCTGGAATGCTATCTTTTTCTCCCTAACTTTCCCAGCCACCTCTTTTGACAACCATAGTGGCTTTTTCTTTCATTTTGATTTGTTTATTTGCTTCACACAAAGGCTTGTTGCCTCTGTGATGGCAGTTTTGATGATTCTCCATTGTTGCTCCACCCCTCCTTCTAGCCTGTTTGCTAGTGCTTTTCTGAGGCACTCTCCCATCTTGCCAAAGCCAGCCTCCTGAAGTCCAGTACCTTCACTTTTGTATGGCTTGACTCTAGCTGAGTTTAACGTGAACCACACTGTTTGATGGTCACTTGTTCCCAGATGGCAACCTACTTCTAGATTTGAGATCCTCTGACTGCCCCTATTTGAGAGTACAAGGTCTAAGATTGCTCCCTCATGAGTGGGTTCCAAAACAAGCTGTCTGAGGCCTGCCACCTGTAGGGCATCGAGAATGGCCCTGCTCTTGGATGTGGCTGCAGCAAATGTGCTCCAGTTAACATCTGGCATATTCAGGTCCCCCATCAACAGTATCTCCCCTTTCTCTGCCATCCTAAGAATGCCTTCTATCATATCCTTGTCCATTCCCTCCCCCTGACATGGGGGTCTGTACATAACTCCTGTGCGGATTGTGGTGCCCTTTCCAGTCTCCAAGGTGACCCACAGTGCCTCCTCTCCTCTCCTCCCCTCCCTGTTTACTCTTTTGTTCAGTTGCTTTTATCCCTTCCTTTACATAGAGAGCTACTCCTCCCCCTCTTCTCTCCTGCCTGTCTCTCCTGTAGGTTATGTACCCTGGTATGTTAACATCCCAGTCATGGTTCTCTGTGTACCATGTTTCTGTGACTGCTACAATATCCAGGCATCCATCTTTCATCAAGGCCACCAGGTCAGGGAGCTTGTTGCCCAGACTATGGGCATTGGTACTCATTACCCTCCATTTCCTGATGGCCTTACTCCTTTTTGCCCCATCCCTGTCCTTCTTGCCTTTGTCACTTTCCCCATTTACCCCTGCCCTTCTCCCTATCAACACCTCTATGTTGGTGTTTACTGCACTTACTACTATGATTTTTTTTTTGGTGGGGCTAGGATTTCCCTGCTCCTTTCCAGTGCCTCCCCCTTGGCTAGTTTGAATCCTTGCCAATGAAGCATTTAAACCTATCACGTAGGATCCTGGATCCCCTCCTGGACAGATGCAGCCCATCATGGCAGTATAGGCTTGCATCACTCCAGGTGGACCCCCAGTCCCCAGTGAAGCCAAATCCCTGAGCTCCACACCAGTTTTTCAACCACTGATTGATTCCCATGGTGCGGAACACCCTTGCCTCTGCTACACCATAGATGGGCAGCACCTCCGAGAAGGTTACCGTGCTTGCTACTTGTCTAAGGCCCCTTCCCAATTCCACAAACTCTTCCTGCACTTCTCTAATCCCTTTCTTAGCCAGGTCATTTGTCCCTAGGTGGACAATGACATCCAGCTCCCTCCCCTGTGCAGCTGCTCCAGCACACATCTGATGCAGAATAGTGTGGTTCGGTTGCTGTGGGAAATCAATGTTCAGGACAGATTAAGAAAATCATAGTGACAGTCTTCATGAGCAGAGGTCGCAAAATGCCTATGTTGAAAATATGGTGAAATAATTCCACTAAATGACTGTGTTACATGCATGCGTTGAGCAGTTTCTACATACGTTCAGAAGTTTGAGCATTTTTAATATTTTCACCACAGATTTTCAACATTGCCATCTCTTCACACCTCCCTATCAATGGTACAGCTGTCATTCTTCACATGCCGCCCAATTTGTGTTTTCATACATCTAGCGCACAATGGCATGGTCGCTGTGGAAACTCAAAGTTCGGGACACGTTGACAAAATCACAGTGCCACTGCTCAAGAGAAGAGGTCCGAAATGCTTTCATGAGGTGGGGGTCACAAAATGGGCATGTTGAAAATTTGTAGTGCAAATACTAACAAACACAGGGGTGTTAGGGTTTCTAACCATAACGTCCCACCCTGTACAGACTGACAGGCATCAGGGGTGTGCCTTGGATTGCCGACTGTAATGCTCATGCTGTTCCATCCCCACCCCACCACCCTGTAGTCAGTGCCAGGCATTGAGGTGTGCCTTGGACTCTTCCTCCCCAGAGTTCACCCCATTCTCCTATACTGCACCCATTTCAGCATATGTCCTTATGGAGTGGGGTGACTGTAAAGCTGAACACCCCAAGGCACACCTCAACATGTGTCAGTGTCTGCTGGATAGGGTGAAGTGAAATGGCATGAACATTATGGGTGACAACCCAAATGCATATCCCAATGCCTGTCCATCTCTGCAGGGTGAAGGTGGGGTTGACGTGAAGTTCAATTCTTCATTGCCATTCCTATTCTGCATCTCTCTAACTCCTGCATTTCCAATGCTAATACCAGCAAGCAAACATTCAGCATTGCAAATGCTTGTTTTTAAAGGCAATAGATCATTATTCTGACACGGTCCATAAACAGGGCTACTACCATTGAAATAGGTGAGCCAAAAATGGGCACATTGTCTCCAAGGTTTAGAAAATTCCTATGATTTCCAGTTTTACCAGAATCATAGGCGTTGTACAGCTCCTCAGCCAGTAAATTATATATATATACTGTATATATATATATATATATATATATATATATATATATATATATATATACACACACACACATTAGGGAAACTTGTTTTAGGGGGATTGCAAAGAAATCATGTTGGTCTCAACTGTAACTCCTGTCTACTCCTAAATGATGATCTTGCACCTATTACAAACACAAGTGGGGTTAATATGCTTGGTGCACAAGGGAATCATGTAATCAGCATTAATTCTTATACTCTTGGCCATCCATTAAATATCAATCCCCTGATATTAAAAGGTTTAGGAAGGCTTGTAGTGTCAGTGCTGTCAGTATGATTTGAGTAGTGAATAGTGTATTTTTCCACATGGTGGTGCTCTTTCATTACTATTTCTTTATCTGTTTCGACACACTCTAAGAGTTGCAGTATCATAAAGCAGACCCTCTTTACTTGGATATATTTACATTACTTTTTCCCTCTGTCCTTGCTTTAGGGACCATCTGAATATTTAATAATCACGTGCAGTTCTGTTTATCCTTGTACAATATTGAGGCAAATAATGAGACAAATGCACTCTTTTGGACTATCTAACCTGCCCTTCTGACTTCACAAATTATCATTGAGGGTTTTGATTGATAGTCATGATTTGCAATGATTAAAGGGACACCATCAACCCTTTTTGCATATTATTAATTCTAACTGAATACCCACTTTTTGTGATTGCTTACGGTCTCTAATATTCATTAGTGTGGTTGTTTATTTCATCTGCTTCCTTTCTTAGTAGAACTGACGTGCATGCTAATAGTGTAATTACACCCAACCTTGTTTTGTTTAAAATTCTTGATCTACTGTCATTGACTACTTCCTGAAAATTAGGAACAATCCGCAAACAGTCCAGCCAGTAATGGTGCAACAGTCTCCTCTCCTCACACTGCATTAAGGGTGGCTAGAATGTGTTCAGGATATTCCCCAGTCCAGGAAAAGTGCACTGAAAGTTGATCAAGGACTGTACACAAATATGTTTTTGTGTAGTAACTTGGTGTGTTGCAAATTTAAAATTTGCAGGCTAAATTCCAGTAAAGCCACCCACTATGCAATTCATGAAGAATTCACAGATTCTACTGAATGGCCCATCAGATGCGAAGTCTACTTCATGAATTACTACACTATGAATTTGTGAATTTCTGGGCAAACCTGTATTTTAATTGAAGTAGCTGGTAAGCAGCAGAAGCAGCACTGCCTGCAGAGTAGTAAGAAAAGCAGAGGGTGGTTGACAAAAGACAGGAAGTTGAGATACTGCATTTTTAGTTGAGCAAGGTGTTCGACTCGCTCCCATACAGCAGCCTAATCTAAACAAGTATTTGTCAATGCCGAATGTTGTTGCGCTGGCTTTGGCTTTAGTAGTGCAGCGCGGAAACACATTTTTGGCAGGATGTGAAAAATGACAACTGTGCTGTTCATAAGGAGGTGTAAAAAATGGCAGTGGTGAAAATGTGCATGTAAGTATCTCAAATTTGCGAAGTGACAAGGGTGCGTGGGAAATGCACAACGCACACTTGTAACACAGTCATTTTATTAAGTTTCCGCACCAAATTTTCAACATAGACATTTTAGCACCTCATGTACAGTGTCACTGTCATTTCCCCAAACGGTCCCAAAAAGTGATTTTGCACAATGACGGCGCTATTCTGCACCGGACGTGCAAAAACACATTTCAGGCAGGATATGTAAAATGACAGCTGTACTGTTCATCAAGAGGTGTGGAAAATGGCAATGGTGAAAATCCAGAGAGAAAATATTACAAATGCACAATGTTACGAGCGTGCATGCAAACTGTGCAACACACGCTCGTAACACAGTCATTTTATGGAGTATCGTCACCAAATTTTCAACATAGGCGTTTTATGACCTCTGTTCATGAACAGTGTCACTGTCATTTTCATAATCTGCCCCAAACACTGATTTCCCCAGCTACCGTGGTACTGTGCACAGGAAGTGCGGAAACACATTTTGGCCAGGATATGAAAAATGACAGCTGTACTGTTCACAAGGATGTGTAGAAAAATGACAATATTGAAAACCTGGCATGAAAATATTGTGAATTTGCAATGTTCCGAGCGTGTGTAGCAACTGCAAAACACACACTTGTAAAACAGCCATTTCTTGCATTTTTTCCACCAAATTTGCAACATAGTCTTTTTGAGAGCCCACCTCATAAACACTGCCACTGTCCTTACGATAATCAGTCCCAAAAGGTGATTCCACTCAGTGACTGCGAAATCACCTTTCGGGACTGATTAATGTCAAAACTGTGACAGAATTCATAAGGAGGGGTCCCATAAACCCCATGTTGAAAATTTGGTGCAAAAATTCCAAAAAATGCCCGAGATATGCATCAAAGTTGAAAAAACCCTATTTATTCCATTTTACAGCTTACCAGCATTTCCTCAGTTTGTGGTCAGCTTTGAAGAGTGAAGACATGCTCCTGGTCCACCGACAATCATCGTGCCGAGCTCCGGAGATAAGTATGGGATGAGGGGGGTGTGGGGAGGCAGGATGCGCAGTGGGTGGGTGCGGGTGGTGGGTAGGGAGACTAAGAGAGACCATTTTCTGGTTATAGGTACTAAAAAAAAAATTGTGGATGGTTTTCTTTCTTACAGGTGGTTTCTTTTTGGGTACAGTAGCCACGGGGATTGGGCACCCCGTAGGGCACAGAAGAAGGGGGACATCATGCCAATGGGAGGGCTCCCCATTGGCACATTAAAGTGGGATGGGGATTGGATGCTGATGGGGATTGGGCACCCCATCGCAAACAATGAAAGCGGAAGGGAACACATTCTGCTGACGGGAGGGCTCCCCATCGGCACATACTTGAGGGGCACGGTAGCCGACCGGGATGGGCACCGGTCGGCAGTTTAGCGGCCACTGTGCCGCCATGTTACTAGCTGGTGAGCATGTAGGAAGGGTCCGCTGCATGTGAAAAACTTTGCTCGCATTGCAGCAGACCTTTCCTTAGATGTGCTCGCCACATTAGTATGCATGGTGTGACGCTGACATGCAGGCTGATTGGGGAATGAAGGACGCACCTACTGGTGCATGCCCTGCATTTGCCCAACAGCGACTGTGCCTCCAAATCTGCACTACCACAAGATGTTGGCTGCACAAGCATGCCAACATAAAAAGTGGAGGACCTGGGATTTTGGGAATGGGAAATGGGGACAAATTAACACAGTACATTACTGTACTAATTTCTGGTTCTGGAGAAATATGTGCAATGACATCAACAATGGCTCCTGAGAGACTCAGTTCAAGATGGAGACTAATGACACAGTGCAGCATCATCATCACCATACTGGCAAGCAAGCAGCAATAGCATTACTAATTCTGGTTCTGGAAAAATGTTTGCAAGTGACAGCAGCAGGGGCTGTGGAGGGACTCAGTCTGAAAGTGAGACTGATGGCAAGGCACAGCAGCAGAAGCAGAACCACCATGTTGGCAGGCAGGCAGCTAAAGCATTACTAATTTCAGATTTTGGAGAAATATTCACAAGTGACAGCAGCAGTGGCTATGGAGAGACTTTGGGTGTGATTTTAAAAGAGCCCTTAGATCACCTCAGTGGTGATCTACAGCTGTGGCAAACTCAGGATGCATCAGGGCCCCTGCACCCACTTTTATAAAACTGGGGGTCCCTAAACCAAAGACCCACAAGTTGCCACAGCTGCAGTGTTGTGCCAAAGATTTGGTTCACCTGCGGGGTTTGACAGAGGGATCCATAAACCCCCCTGCATGGTATAACATTAGAGAGGCCACAAAGGTGGGGGTTGAATATTCCTCACAGGAGTGGACTGAGGAAGAAGGAGCATGGTAGTGGCCTAGGGAGTGATGAGGCCATGGTGGCAATGTGCAGGTAATGAGATAGCACATGGCAGGGGTGCTCTGCACTATTACAGAAAGCCAACTGGCTCAAGTATAGGGGACTGGCAGGAAGGGGCCAGGACCTGGCCTCAGGGGGACACAACTCTGGCACATGCCCCATAGGTGCCACAGAACTCAACACTATAGGCAGCAGCCTGCCTCCATGTGGGTATTCTGGTACAAGGGGACTGCCATGGTGCCTGGCATCTTCCACTTGCACCCTGCAACCTGAAGTCACTGGTGCCTGCCTATCGTGTTGGGGTCCATGTCACTAATGGGGCAGGTGCCAGGGATGTACCCCATGAGGCCAGGTCCCAGTCACTTCCTGCCAGCCTCCTGTACCCAGTACAATCAGCTGTCTGTAGTAGTGCAGGGCACCCCCACAGAGTGCCACCTTATCACCTGCACATTGCTGCCATGCTCCCATCGCTCCCTAGGATGTGCCTTCTGCTCCTTCCACCCCAGTCCCCTCCTTGCAGCCCCCAATTGCTGCCCTCCCTGGGAGTGGCACATGACCCTTAGACTACCTCCTGACTGATCTAAGGGCAGCCCAATGTTGTGACCATGGTTGGACTTCTAAAATAGCAAAAAAGGGAATGGTGCAGTCCCACCATGGTGCAAGACCACTTGTGATCTGGTGCACAGGCACTTTAGCCAGAAGAGTGGCACAGCATGTCTTTGGCGCATGGCATCCCAATTCTGACAGCCTGCATTGGAAAATCAGGATTGCTGCAAACCTTGATGAAAGGTGCCACTTGCATCATACCCATTTGATGCAGGCACCTTGCATCACAGATTTAGTTTTGAAAATCAAGCCCTCAGTCTCAGAAGGAGACTGATAACACAGCACAGGAGCAGCATCACCACCATACTGCCAGGCAGCAACAGCATTACTAATTCTGGTTCTGGAGAAATGTTCACAAGGGACAGCAACAGTGGTTGTAGCGTGTGAAGGGACTCAGTCCGAGTGTGAGACTGATGACACAGTGCAGCAGCAGCAAATTAGAAGCATAAATAATTTCTGGTTCAGTATACATTTTTTGGAACTGAGAATATTATATATTCTGCTTGTGCATGTATGTGCAATAAATTGATTTGGAAGTGGTACTACGGAGGGCCTCAGTCTGAGAGGATGAGTGACACAACACTGTGACAACACTGCTTTTTTTTCAAATTGAATAAACTTTATTAAACATAAGAGAAATACAAAAGAAGGTAAACACTTCAATAGAGAAGTTAACAATTTGTCGGGAATTTGCATACTGGAATGGTAGAGGCTAAGTAATCAAATATAGTAATACATGATACCACAATTTTAATACTAAAACAACAAACCCCACCTCCCTCAACTCCCCCACCCAACCCTTCCTCAACCACCACCAGAGAATGCAGACCTTATAAAGACCCAGTAATTAGGTATATTAATGAGAACAGTTATGAAAAGCCGGCTAATGGAGTGCTGAGCTACAGTATCTGGTAGGGACCTTCTTTTTTTAAAAAAAAAACAAAGTATAATCACAAAGCAATGCTCAAGTAGTCAACAGGATATATAACGGTTCCCAAATTTTCTGATATCTGATAAGCCTGTTCGTCATGCTAGCTACTAGTCATTCTGCTTGTATAGCAAACAATATCTCCCCGTACCATTCAATAAATTGAGGGATACTCTGGTTGAGCCAGTGTGGTAGCCAAAAATGCCCTTGGTAACCCACTTTCTCTGACTGCAAGAAAGAAAGAAGAAATGGAGAAAAACATATTATTAATCATACTTTTAATAATGTTCCTTTTAATCATTTCATTTTTCTTTTCTTTAAATGTGCACTTCCTACGGTAAGCCTAATTCTGGAACAAAACTCTATGGGCCAGATATTCAAACTGCGCCAGTCTATGGCGCAAGACCCTGCGCTGCTCAAAATAGATGCGCAGAGGTGTGGCCAGGGTGGTATTCAATGGAGTTGGCGCTATGGCACAACTGCTTTGAATATCGCCTGGCTAATTTCTGATTGCAGGCTTTGGCGCAGTGGAATCAAGCCAGTGCAAGTGGTCAGAATGGAGCATTGAGATGTGGTGGCGCAAGTTGCATTGCGCTATGCACAGCACCTGTGATATTCAAAGTGTGACATGCAAATGGGGCCATAATTTATGCAAGGCACATGGGGGGGGCATTTGCATGTGATTAAGGCCCCATTTGCATGCCATTAGCATGCAGGTGCGCCGATCCCCGACGACTTGTGCCAGGCGCCCTGCCAGGCAGCAGCAGCCATCGGGACTGACACCCCCTGCAGCCCGATCGCAGGACGTCCCATAAGGGACAATGCATGTCTCCAATTCCTGGTGGTCCAGTGGACCGCGATTAGCCCGATCGCGGGCATAACTGTACCTCCCCACAGTAGCCTCGGTCACAGCATAACTGTATGTCCTCTAGTAGCCCGAGCAGCGGCATAACTGTAACTTATTCCCCCATCAGCCCTATCGCGGCATCAGAACCCCCAAAGTCCAATATCCCTGGTGGTCCAGTGGACCGAACGGAGCCTGATCGCGGGCAGCATTCTCACCCCCCCAAGTATGAAATCCCTGGTGATCTAGTGGCCCCCACCCAACCCACCGCAGGCCCCACCACCCGCTCCCGTCAGCGGGCGGGCAGCAGCACCAACCACCTGCCGCCCAGTCACGACTGACTAAAGCTGAGTGGCTGCCCATTGGTTCAGAGCATGAGCCACGGGCTGCAGCCCATACCGCACTAGTCAGTCCAGATATGTGAATGAATTTTCACAGGTGGCAGCTGCTGTGTTGCACCCCTGCAATGCGGCAGCTCACCTGTGGGTGGCCCTCGACTTGTTCCTTTTTTTTTCAGCTCAACTTTGTGCAGGCACAGGTAGGGGTTGCACCTGCATAACTCTGTACAGCCCGGGCTGAATATTGGGCTGCGCAGTTTATGCATGGTTCCTCCCCCTTCGGTTGCGCATGCCTTCATTATCATTGCGCTGTTGCTCAGCATGATTTTGGGGGTGCAACTGCCTCCTGCTGAATATCGCAGAATGGCGCATTTTGGACTTGCGCAGGCGCAACCCTATTGCGCATGGCTCAACTCTTTTGAATATCTGGCCCTATAAGCAAAAATTATCAAGGTCTCACTTGGGGGGCAGTTAATTTTTTCAAATAAAAGGGGAAAGGGCATTCATTTAAAGTATCTGAGTAAACATATTGCAGAGATTTTAAAGATAAGGTGTTAGATCCCAGCTGTGATTTAAGCCTTCTGGTGCTAATGCATTCAAAGTGAAAATCCAGAAGCTTTCACGTTGTGACAGTCTCTCCAACTTTCTTACAAATTTCTGCCATAGTGAAGTAATCTCTGGGTTGGTCTGATCACACCATTTTCGAATGAGGTAGAATGGGCCTCCACATCGCCGACCCTTCTAACCATCTTCCTCAGATCCCCAAATCAAAGAGATTTAAGCTCCGAGGTAAGTTCATTGAGGTTATCTTTTAGAGGCTGTAGCTCTGAGAGAAACTTCTCTTCCAAGAGAAGTATAGGCTCTGGCATAGCGGTAGTAGTGCGACCAGGGTTAGTGCCTTGGTCCTTAGCTTTCTTGGAGGCCTTGTCCGGCATCTGGGGAGCAGTGTGGAGTGGCAGAGCTTGCCTCATCTCCGTATCCATATTCAGTGGTTAGGTGATCAAATAACAGCAGTGCTGTAACACGGAGTACTTCAAGCACTGTAGAAGAGAAGAGTAGTACCAGTAAATTCAGCTTAGGTAGAAAAATTAGGTGATTATATACTGGGCGAGTGGGAGCTGAGGTGCAGAACTCCTAGTTTCACAGAAGCATCGCATGACTCCCCAACAACACTGCTTTAATTACAACAAAAACAATAGTGGCAGAAGAGAGTGAGATTAGAAAGACTGTGCCATTAAGGATAAAAAAGCAAGACCAGTAGCTGTGGGAGGACTCAGTCAGCGAGGGCGACTGGCACAGCACAGTGGTAGCACTGCTTTAATTTAAAAAAAAAAAAATTGTGAGAGAAGACAGTCAGAGTGCAAAGACTGTGCAATTAAGAATAAAAAAGCAAGACCGGTGACACGACCATTGGATGTAGAGGGACTTGGTTGGAAAGAGTGAGTGGCATAGCACAGTGACGACACTTGTTTAATTACAACAAGAACAGTAGTGAGTGAAGAGAGTAAAAGCTGACAAAAATGGAATTGATAGTATAGAGAACAGACTGTCTGATTTATGCCACACAGTAAGCAAACAAAAACTCGAGGTCTTCAAATACCTTAAGGGGGTAAACAGGGTAAGCCCAGATAGGGAGGTGAGGGCCACCAGGGGGCACATATTGAGGCTGGTTGGAAGGAGACTTAGGGGAAGACAAGGAAGCACTACTTCACTGAGATGGTGGTGGAACCCTGGAATGCACTGCCTGCAGAACTGGTTGATGTAGATACTGTGGGCGGGGGGGGGTTCAAGCGAGTCTGGGCCAGGTATAGGGGGAAGGTGAAACTCAGTAGTGCCAAAACTGGAGGGGCACTTCAGTCGGGGGTTGGGGTGTTTCATGGGGGAGGCGGGGAAGGCAGCAAAGGTGCCCCTAAATGGTACTGATCTTGAGCAGACTCGATAGACCATAGGGCCTACTCTGCTGGTGTTTTAGTATGTTAGTATATTAGTGATCACAGAAATTGGGATTTAGGACCAGGAGACTAGAGGACAGGACAGAGTAAGATATTATTTTTTTAATAATAAGACTTAGTTTTTTTTTCATAATATTTTTTAAACAACACTAAACAAAGAAGTTAATATGAAAGGAAATGACAAGAGATAGCATTTTTAATAACTAAAGCTGGGGTGGGACAGAGGTTGCAGCATGACTGAACTCTGCTCTCCATTCTAAAAGCAGATTCTGGCTGGCTAGCATGGTCTGCAGTGTATCTTCCATTGATGCAACTTGGTGCCTGAGATCCATCCACTTGCTGCAGAGTTGCACAACTTGCATTTCATTTCAGACATATAGGCACCCTATTGCCTCTACCTGTGCTGCCCCCCTGTGGCACATGGGGAGTACTAGGAGTCCTATCAGCCCTCTCTGCAGCCTTGCAGTGCTCCTCCCACTGATGCAAGTGCTCGTTGAGGTGTGTATGCTGCCCACCAGTGCCTAAGTGGCTGCCTCCTTTACCATTGCAAACCACCTGTTTGCATATTTTATATTTGACAATGCTTCTGCCTTGTGGGTCACTGTCAAATAAATCCCAAATAAGCGACCTGCTTTATCTACTGCGACATGGCTTCTCTTCATCCGATGGAGGCAGCGGCTCGATGGTGGTGGTGGGGGGCAGAATCCTCTGCATCATCTTATGACTCTGTCAGCAGAGGGACTGTCACATCAAGAATAACTAAGGGCACTGGGAGTGTGGTCATCACTTCTTGCTGCTGCTCCTGCTGCACTGAGTGGGTGCTTACTCCCAGGTGAAACTCTGGCTCCTGCTGCTGATGCTGCAGGACTGTCCTTCTTTCTGTGTTTTCTGGATGCACCTGGAGCAGCTGCTGCCACCAATGCTGTTTGCTGCAGAATTATGGGACAGTGTGTTCCATGCATCAACTGCACCTCCTTCTCTCTCTCTCTCAGTCCCACTCCTACTACTATGCTCTCCACTCATTTTGTTTTAACAAAAAAATATAAAACAAAAGAAATATACAGCAGAAGTATACAATAAATACACAGGAAACAAAAAGAAGGTCAATAAAAGGAAGCTGATGTAACAGCTATTTGACTCACCTAGGCTGTGCTGGGGCCCACCAGGCAACTCAGAACACACCTCCAAGGAGGCCGGCCTGGATGCCACAGTGGCAGCAAAAGTGGTGTGATGCCTCCAACTGGGTGAAGTGGCAGGGAATACCTGTGGATAAAGAACAGGGTACCACCCCCCAGGAAAATAAGTAAGCTGACCCCCTTTTCACTTTTCTCCACACAATAACAGTTTCCCACACAGTAGCAACCCCACCCCCAGCAGCACAGTTTCAATAACATAGTCAAGGCCACTGTATTTGAAAGTTTCTATCATGTCTCCCCTCTCCCTCCTTTCCTCAAGGCTATACATCTTTAGTTCCTTTAGTCTTTCTTCATATGTCTTCTGATGCAGACCCTGCATCATTTTGGTTGCCCTCCTCTGGACAGCCTCCACCCTGTCTATGTCTTTGCGGAGATGGGGTCTCCAGAACTGTACACAGTACTCCAGATGTGGTCTTACCAACTGTCTGTACAGAGGGCCAACAACTTCCTTTTTCTACTTGTGATGCCTCTCCCTATGCATCCCAGTATCCCCCCAGTCCTCCTTACTGCCTTCTCATATTGCTTGCCCACCTTTAGGTCATCTGATATAACTACTCGCAGGTCCCTTTCCATTTTTGTTGTTGTCAGTATCTCACCCCCATTGTGTACTCTTTCCCTGGGTTTTTGTTTCCCAGGTGCATTACTTTGCACTTTTTTGCATTGAATCTAAGCTGCCATACATTTGACCATTCCTCCAACCTTGCCAAGTCCCTTTTCATCCTTTCCACCCCACCTTGTGTAGCAACCCTGTTGCAGATCTTTGTGTCATCTGCAAAGAGACATACTTTCCCTTCCAGTCCCTCTGCAATATCACTTATAAAGACATTAAAAAGGACCGGTCCCAGTACTGAATCCTGTGGTACCCCAGTAGTAACCCTCCTTTCTTCACTGTGGACTCCATTTACTACTACCCTCTGTGTCCTGTTGTCCAACCAGTGTTTTACCCAGGCTACCACCCTAGGACCCACTCCCAGGCTGGCTAATTTGTTTATTAATCTCTTGTGTGGGACTGTGTCAAATGCCTTGCTAATGTCTAGGTAGGTCATATCTACAGCCCTGGTCTACTACTTTGGTCACCCAGTCAAAGAAATCAATTAGATTTGTTTGACATGACCTTCCTGCTGTGACTCCATGCTGCCTTGTGTCCTGTGCCCCACTGGCCTCTAGGTACTCAACAATTCTTTCCTTCATAAGTGATTCCATCATTTTCCCTACCACTGAGGTCAAACTGACAGGTCTGTAGTTTCCTGCCTCTGTCTTGCTCCCACTTTTGTGAAGGGGAATCACATCCACCCTCCTCCAGTCCTCAGTTACCACCCCATACTCCCATAATTTATTAAAAAGGGTAGTCAGTGGTGTTACTAGTTCTTCCCTTAGTTCTTTTAGAATTCTGGGGTGAATCCCATCAGGCCCCATTGCTTTATCCTCCTTCAGTTTTAAGAGTTCTTTCAGAAGCCTTTCTTCTGTCAAAGGACTAATATCAACCCCCCTATCCAGAGTGCTTCTATTGACTGGATTAGGTATTTCCCCCTGCTTTTCCATTGTGAATACTGAGCAGAAGTATCCCTGCTTTTTCACTGTCACTCTCTACCCAACCACCTTCCTCTTTGTTGAGCCTCAATATACCTGCCTTAGTCTTTCTTTGCTCCCTAATGCACCTATAAAAGGTTTTATTCCCCTTCTTAACTGAGTTGGCTATCTTTTCCTCGGTTTGGGCCTTTGCTATTCTGACTGCCTTACCCGCTTCCTTCTGCTTTAACTGGTAGAGTTCTCTGTCATGCTCCTTCTGTGTTTCCTTATACATCCTGAATGCTATCTTTTTTCCCTTACCTTCCCCGCTACTTCTTTTGAGAACCATAGTGGTTTTTTATTTCATTTTGATTTGTTTATTTGCTTAACAAAAAGACTTGTTGCCTCTGTGATGGCGGTGTTGATGTTTCCCCACTGTTGCTCCACCCCACCTTCTTGCCTGTTTGCTAGTGCTTTTCTGAGGCACTCTCCCATTTTGACAAAATAAGCCCTCCTGAAGTCCAGTACCTTCACTTTTGTTTGGCTTGACTCTACAGCTAAGTTTGTCGTGAACCACACTGTTTGGTGGTCGCTTGTTCCCAGATGGCTACCCACTTCAAGATCAGAGATCCTCTCTCCATCCTCATTTGAGAGTACCAGGTCTAAGATTGCTCTCTCCCGAGTGGGTTCCAAAACTAGCTGTCTGAGGCATGCCCCCTTTAGGGTATCGAGAATGGCCCTGCTCTTGGATGTGGCTGCAGCAAAGGTGCTCCAGTCAACATCTGGCATATTCAGGTCCCCCATCTACAATATCTCCCCTTTCTCTGCCATCCCAAGGATGCCTTCTATCATTTCCTTGTCCATTTCCTCCCCCTGAGACGGGTCTCTATACAACCCTCAGCGGATTGTGGAGCCATTTCAGTCTCCAGGGTGACCCACAGTGCCTCCTCTCCTCCCTGTTTACCCTTTAGTTCTGTTGCTTTATCCTTCCCACATAGAGAGTTACTCCTCCTCTTCTTACCTCCCTGTCCCTCCTGTAGATTGTGTACCCTGGTATGTTGATATCCCAGTCATGGTTCTCTGTGTACCATGTTTCTGTGACTGCCACAATATCCAGGCATCCCTCTTCCATCAAGGCCACCATTTCAGGGAGCTTTTTACCTAGACTACATGCATTGGTACTCATTACCCTCCATTTTTTTTGGCTTTATTTCTTTTTGCCCCATCCATCTCCCTACTGCCTTTGTCTTTTTCTCCATTTACCCCTGCCCTTCTCCCTATCGACTGCTCTATTTTGGTGTTTACCTCACTAATTACCCTGATTTTTTGGGGGACTAGGATTTCCCTTCTCCTCTTCAATGCCTCCCCCCTTGACTAGTTTAAATGCTTGCCACTGAAGCATTTAAACCTATCACCTAGGATCCTGGTTCTCCTCCAGGCTCGAAGCAGACCATCGCGCCTGTATTGGCCTGCATCCCTGCAGGTGGAGCCCCAGTCCCCAATGAAGCCAAATCCCTGAGCTCTGCACCAGCTTTTCAACCAGTCATTGAATCCCATGGTGCAGAGTGCCCTAGCCTCATCCATGCCATAGACAGGTAGCACTTCTGAGAAAGTTACCGTGTGTGCTACTTGTCTAAGGCCCCTCCCCAACTCCACAAACTCCTGTTGCACTGCTCTGTTCCCATTCTCAGCCAGGTCATTCATCCCTAGGTGGATAATGACATCCAGCTCCCTCCCCCTTGCCGCTGCTCCCACGATCCTGAGGATTTGTTTCCTGTCCCTTCAAGCCTTGGCAGGCACCTTAACTCCCTTTCCCCTCCTTCCCCCAGTTCTACCCCCCTAACAGTTGAGTCCCCCACCAGGAGTTGTTTCCTTCCCTGTGGTTTCCTGGGCCACCCTCCTGTGGGTCTCCATTGTGGAGGTTCCTAGCATCGTCCCTGGTCTCCACTGCAGGTGCCTCATAGAGGAACCATGCTTCACCAGAGTGGCAAATGAATTGTGGAAAGGCACAACTGGAGGGATGTGCCTCTGTTCCACCACCCTCACCCTCCCTGAGCCCACTGTGGTCCAACCACTCCTCTTTCTTGGCAACCTCTGAGGTCGTGGCAGTGGCCTGGGTGGTCCCTGGGTGGGGGAGCAGGTTTCCTAAATCCTTGACAGGTCAGCATGGAGATGAACAACCTCCTCCCTCAGACTAGAGAGGTGCCTGCAAATAGGGCAGCAACACAGATTCCAGAATGCCTCCTGGAAGACTGCAGCTCCATAGCCAGTGCATTGCACCACTCCCCACGTGTCTGTTTCCCTTCCTGTTACATATGCTTTTTTTTGTTTTTTGTTCTTGTTTTAGTGTGTGCAAGCTTGTGAGTGTTTCTACCCCCTATTCAGTGTGCTGTGCCTTTAAGGATATGAACAGGTGTATGTTGTTAGCAGTTTTGAGGAAGTGATGTCAGAGACCCTGCTGTAAAGGAAGTTATGTGCTTAGGGTGGGTGGGGTGAGGGAAGTGTGGGCGGGAGTAAACCTGTGCTGTTCAGAAACAATCACTTACAACTCTTACCCTCCACCCTGGGGAGTGCCTTCCTTCCTTTCAGACACCTATTTCACAAAGGCTAAGTAACAGGTCTAGTCACAACTGACTGTAACTATCTCCCAGCTACAGTTCCTCCCAGGCAAATTAAAGTTAAAACTGAAAAAAGTCCACCCCAAAAACAGAATCAATACTAGTTACTTACACAGGTCCAAAAAGTAATAATTCAGTTCAGTGTAGTCTAGAAAATAACCTCCTTGATTCAAGGAAGCTGTGGCTGCTTTCTTACTCTCCCTGTCTTCAATGTGAGAAGGAGACTGCAACACCTCTGAGAGAAAAAACCTTTTCAGCAAAAAAGAAATAAATAAAATAGGGGCAAACAGTAATTTTGCTTAGCCTAATGATAAAAAGTCACACAAATTTAAGCACCACCTGTAATAATTTCACAGAAGATATACCCTGTAAGAAACACTTTGCTACAGAGAAAAATAAAGCAGTAACATAAGATATACCTTGCAAAAGACAATTTAAATCAGAAGATTATAGCAGTAATCAGTTAACACGCACCTGTAGGCACACCTTGTAATAATGCAGCAGAAGGTATACCCAGCAACAGCAATTTGAATCAGAGAAAAATAAAGCAATAAAATGTTATCAACAAACAGTAACAATCCCTGTGAGAACAAAATAAAAACAACAACACACAGTAAATCTGCCTGGCCAAAAGTCTTAATCCTTTCCCTTACTCTGGTAAGGTTCTTAGTTCTGTCCTTTCAAACAAGCTAGAAGGAAAGTGCTCAGGCGAAGCTAGGTGCCTTGGCCAGCAAACCTAGCCTTCCACCTCCAAAATGTCAACTAACCTGACCTTTTAACCCTTCTTTCTGTAGGAAGTTGCTGGCAGTTTGCCAACTCCACCCCCAGATACACACCTAATCCCCTGGAAGAGCTGTGGGAGGAAAGCAATTAGCTCCTTCAATGTGAGAAGGAGACTGCAACACCTCTGAGACAAAAAAACCTTTTCAGCAAAAAATAAATAAATAAAATAGGGGCAAACAGTAATTTTGCTTAGCCTAATGATAAAAAGTCACAAAAATTTAAGCACCACCTGTAATAATTTCACAGAAGATATACTGTACCCCGTAAGAAACACCCTGCTATGGAGAAAAATAAAGCAGTAACAGAAGATATACCTTGCAAAAGACAATTTGAATCAGAAGATTACAGCAGTAATCTGTTAGCAGACACCTGTAGGCACACTTTGTAATAATGCAGCAGAAAGTATACCAAGCAACAGCAATTTGAATCAGAGAAAAATAAAGCAATAAAATGTTAGCAACAAACAGTAACAATCCCTGTGAGTACAAAATAAAAACAACAACACACAGTAAATCTGCCTGGCCAAAAGTCTTAATCCTTTCCCTTACTCTGGTAAGGTTCTTAGTTCTGTCCTTTCAAGCAAGCTAGAAGGAAAGAGCTGAGGTGAAGCTAGGTGCCTTGGCCAGCAAACCTAGCCTTCCACCTCCACCTCCATAGCAACCTCTCCTCCCACACTGGGTGCACTCAGAATGTCCCTATACAGTGGGTACCTCATCGGATGGTGATGCAGGCCTGGGGTTTTTCGTCAGGGTCCAACTAAAATGCTGAACAGACTTTTGGACTTGAAAATTGATCCAACTGATCTTTGATGTTATAAAGAGTCCTGTTCAGAAATCACCCCCCTGAATCCTAACTGGCTAACTAATAGGCTACCCAGAGCTGCAGCTCAGGGTACTGACAGTTTTTGCAGTTCACACGTGTCTTTCAGCCAGTTGAGTTGCATGGTACCTTGGGGGGGTCTCCGTTGGTGGTGCACCACAGTTTGAAGGCCTTGAAGCTGGACGCAATTTGAGGCATGATGATCTTCACCTGCCCAGCCTTGCCAGCTTCAATGATGGGCCTTTGTAGATGGACTTCACTCAGGTAGGCCTCTTCATGTCCTTCCACACTGGTCAGAGTCCTTCTTCTTTGCTCCCCTGGCCAAAATGTTCCCTTCACCAAATAGTTTCTCTGGAGAAAGGGGTACAGTAGCTCAATCAGTATCTGCAGTCCAACTATTTTCCCAGCTCAGAAATAGTGTCCAACCGCTGGAGCTGATAGGGAGCAATTTCCCCACTTTTATCAACTGACACAGCCAGTTAATCCTCCTGCACACACTTAATAATCTTTCTTTAGAGTCGAGGTCCAGAAGCAGCAAGGCAAACTACTAAAAGTTTGGCTCAGGAGCCAACACTGTCTCTCTCTTCACAGACACACTTGCAGCTCCCCTGGACAACTCTCTCCCTTTATGGCAACACAGTTCAATTGATATCCTCCCAACAGCATCCCTGTCATTGGCTGCCATCCCCAGGCAATCTCAGTGCTGGCTCTTTAATTTACCCAGCAGCCAGCATTCTGTAGTTTTCGCTGGGGGCTACCATTTTGTCTGGTTAGGGGGCCTGCAACAGTCCTGCCTCTCACTTTATTATCTAAACCTTTATCAGGGCTAAAACATTTACCCCTAGCTACTGGGAGCTCCCCAGTCACTATTTTTGGTGTCCCCAGCTCCTTTAATTTTTGCAGAGCTGGGGACACACTTTTCCCCTCCGACCATGTAGCCGGCCCTAAAGTGAAGCCATGGCTCCTTTAAATTTTCAGTTCAGGTGGATACACATGCTCAGTAGGTGCGCGGCCACCATCTTGTTTGTTTACTTTTGCAGTCCTGGCTTTCTCAGCCACACCGGGACTACTTCATGCTCAAGTGTGCCCAGAGGCGCAGAAATAGTGATTGGACCTCAGCCCCAATCGGTACATGGGCCAAGGTCCCGAAAATTCTTGCAGCCACAGCTGCAGAGTAGCATGGGCTCACCAGGCTAAAGCCCTACTACAGCCACTGCCAGGATGCCAGACAGAGGGTCGGAGGGCCATAGCCCACGCAAGATAAGCCCAAACTGGGGGGCTTACACAGAAAAAAAGGAAAAAAAATCAACCTATAAACATTTTAGTGTCTGTAAACAGAAGTCAAAGGAAAATACAGATGTAAAAGTATATAGATATAGAATACAGAAATATAAATTAAATCAGACAAAAAACACAACAAAAAATACTAACACACTCTAAGTGAAATGAAGATCAGAAATCAACAAAGATAAATCAGAAAAAAAACACTGTTTTTAGTTGTATTTCAAAAGCTCAAAATGCAGCAGAACTGGCTTCGCCACTCACTCACCCACAGTCTTCAAAACTGAAAATGAAGCACACACTGTAGATTGAGCTGGTCTTGTGACCTGCAGAAGCTGATGCATATGATCTAAGAGGGACTTGTTGTTTACCAGTAGCCTCGGTCTGAGAAAACTTTGCTTTTAATGCAACTCAAAATGAATGTGAAGTGACAGGCAATATCACAGCTAGAATCATGTTATAAATTCATGAAATGATTTACAAAGGTAAACTGAGTGATTTACTGGCACTTCTCTAGTGAATTAAGACTTCCCAACATGGGGTGCAGCATGGAGATCAATAGTTTCCACACTGTTTGGAGCTTGTATCTCCATGGTTGAGGGTGCGCCCCTCATTATGAGGTCAGTGTCCCTCATTGTACATCATTATGTTGGCTCGCACATGCGCAACCAACATATTGCAGTAGTAGCAGATTTGGAGGCACAGTCACTCTTGGGCCAATGCAGGGCACGCATCAGTAGGTGCATCCCTCATTCCCCAATAAGCCTGCATGCCGGTGCCATGCCATGCCTACATAATGTGGTGAGCACATCTAAGGAAAGGTCCACTGCAATGCGAGCAAAACTCATCATATGCAGTGGACCTTCCGATGTGCTCTCCCTGGTAAGAAAAAAAATTTAACATGGCGGAACACTGCCTGCCATAATGCTGACTTCGGGGATGCCCAATCCCCCTGTCGGCATGCCCTGTCACAATGCATGTGCCAACAGGGGAGCCCACTCCCCATCGGTATAATGTACCCCCATTTGTTATGTACTTAAGGGGGGCGCCCAATCCCCCGGTTCTTCTGCCCCACTTTTGTGTAGGATGGGGATGCCCAATCCCATCGGCTATGGCATCCCCCCAAAACACTTAGGTGGCATGCTGGGAGCCGACCCTAGCATGCCAAATGCTCTGAAAAATAAAAACCATCCCACAATGTTTTTTCTTTACCTTTTTTAACCCTGTGAAAGAAGAAAACGGTCCCTCACGGTCTCCCTGCCCCCTCCCACAACCCGCACCCACCCTCTGTGCACCCTGCCTCCCCACACACCCCCCTCACACCATACTTACCTCCGGAGTACAGCTTGACGATCTTCGGTGGACCGGGAACATGTCTGCACTCTTCAAAGCCGACCGCGAACTGAAGAAATGCCGGTAAGCTGTATAATGGCATAAATAGGGTTTTTTCAACTTTGGTGCATATTTCGGGCATTGTTTGGAATTTTTGCACCAAATTTTCAACATGGGGTTATTGGGACCCTCCTCATGAATTCAGTCACTGTCATGGTGTTATTCTGTCCTGAAAGGTGATTTTGCAGTCACTGCGCGGAATCACCTTTCAGGACCAAATAATGAAATGACAGTGCCACTGTTCATGAGGGGGCTCTCAAAAGTCTGTGTTGCAAATTTGGTGAAAAATATCCCAAAAATGGCTGTTTTACGAGCATATGTCACACTGTTTCCTAGCACACTATAACTTCGTGAATTTGTAATATTTTCTCTCCAGATTTTCAAAATTTACATTTTTCCACACCTCCTGATGAACAGTACAGATGTCATTTTACATATCCTGGTCAAAATGTGTTTTTGCATGTCCATAGCAGAATAGCGTGGTCGCTATGCGAAATCAGTTTTCAGGACAGTTTGAGAAAATGACGGTGACACTGTTCATGAGCAGAGGTCCTAAAATGCTTATGTTGAAAGTCCATAAAATGACTGTGTTGAAAGCATGCATTGCACAGTTTCCACGAACCCTTGTAACTTCACAAATTTGCAATATTTTCATGCCAGATCTTCACCACTGGCATTTTTTCACAACTCCTTATCAACAGTACAGCTGCCATTTTTCACAGCCTACCCAAAATGTGTTTCCGCAGCTGTGGCGCTCAATGGTGTGGTCACTGTGGAAAATCAACTTTTGGGACAGATTAACAAAATCACAGCACCACTGTTCATGAGGGGATGTCCCAAAATACCTATGTTGAAAATGTGGCTAAAAAACTCCCAAAAATAATTGAGTTACGGACGTGTGTTGCGTAGTTTCTATACATGCTCATGACTTCATCAATTTTACATATTTTCACTCCAGATTTTCAGAGTTGCCATTTTTTAATGCCTCCTCATGAACAATAGAGTTGTCATTTTGCACATCCTGCCCAAAATGTGTTTTGGTCTCTGTGTCACCAAATGGCATAGCTGTTGTGCAAAACCACCATTCAGCTAACACACTGACTGTGCCGCTCTTCATGAGGTGGGGTCACAAAAAGCACATGTTGAAAATGTGGAGTGAAAATATCAACACACGCCTATGGTGTTAGGGTTTCCATCTGTAGCTCACCACCCTGTAGAGACTGACAGGCATCAAGGGTGTGACTTGGGATCATCAGCTGTAATGCTCACACCTTTCCATCCCCCACCCCCACCCTGCAGACAGTGACAGGCATCGTGGTGTGCCTTGCAGTGTTCGGCCACAAAGTTCACCCCATTCTCCTATACTGCACCCACCTCAGTGTATTTCCTTATGGAATGGGTAAGTATAACTCCCAAAGACCCCAAAGCACACCACAACACTTGTCAGTGTCTACAGGGCAGGGTGAGGTAAAATGGCATGAGCGTTATAGCTCATGACCATAAGGCACACCCCAATGCCTATCAGTCTCTGCAGGGTGGGGATGGGGTTGGTGTCACTTCAATACTTCACTGCAATTCCTATTATGCATCTCTAACTCCTGCACTACCAATGCCAATGCCAGCAAAACAACATTCGGCATTGACAAATGCTTGTTTTTAATATGAGTCCATGTCCCTCATTTCAGTTGCAAAAAGTTGAGAGGTAGGGTTGGAGATTGGAGATTGGAGGACTGTCTGGCATGTAGGACTAAGAAGGTAGACATAAAACAAAATTATCAGTAATGAGTGAAGTCGCTAGTTGTGTTCGACTGCCACAGGGCTCAATTGGGCAAGTACTTTTTAACATCTTCACTTCACAGTGCTGCAAATATGAGACAAATACTAGCTAATCCTCTGACAGCCTGCTTACAGCTCCTGAGAGACTAGAGGCATTGATGGCCCAGAGAACAGTGGATGCTGTACCCCTGCACAAAATTGGGGGGGAAGGATAAGCCAGGTAGGACACTACAGACTATTCAGTTTGATGATGATTATCAGCAAGCAAGGAACTGGAAACAATAATCAAAGAGAGATTGAAGTCCTGGTGTCTAATGGCATAGGATGGTCGACAGCATGGCCAATGAAATCCTTTAGAGGCTTTAAAGTCTGACTTGCCATTGCCTACATCTTCTCTTTGGTCCAAAAATGTGGGGGAGTGAAATTCTGAGGGGTCAGATGAGAGGCATTCCTCATAATGTGTGACAGCTGAGCTGACAGGTATGGATGCCTCCCATTACTTTGAGTCCTGAAAGCACAGTATCATGGAAATGATTTAAAAATGTTTCAGCCTTGTCTTACAGGTGACAGTGAGTTAAGTTAAGAAGAAATACCAATGAATAGCAAACAGTGAACACAACATGAGTCTGGACTATAGGCAATGAAGAGAGCTTTTTATTCTGCAGAAGAAAGAAAGTAAAACCTACAAAATAGTTATCAGCTTTTGTTCAGTGTAGCTGAGCCACAATAAAACATAAAAGTTGTTGCCCTATTCTATTCATTCACACCAGTAGTCAATTCTATCTAAATTCTAGCTTCAAATTAAATATACTTGCATAATAGCTTTAACCCTGTCAGTCTGACTTGTTTTCTTCACTGAATGGAGCAGTCGCACCACAGTCCTGACCGTGCGGCTACAGTGCAACAGCAAAGAAAAGACACTATACTTACCATTACCAGTATGAGCAAGATCACTACTGTCCAGCAGCAAAGAAAAGACTATACTTTTTTTTTTGTTTCTTTAACCAGGAGTAGCACACTAAGCTGAAAGTTTTATTACAGGTGCGACCTGGGAGCACAGGGAAGTTAAGTGACTTACTCAGGGTCACACAGTATACAGGTAGAAGCTGTGGGATTCAAACCCAGGTCTGGTCTGCTGGATGTCACCAGATTTGCAGCTCAGAGCCTTAAACCACTGTGCTATACTTCACAGTAGTCAGTACATACTAGGCTAGCACTGTTTTATTCATCCAGAATCCAGTACTTAACTACACTTGCAAAAGGAAGTTGTTTTGTTATAAAATAAATACTTATCATTAAAGAACAATGCCTGTAAATGGTCATTGCACTGTGGTACACAGCAGAAACAATGATATCAGGGCCAGAGGAAGGCCATGAGATGGAGTGTCTGATAAGAGATAAGGCACAGACAAGAATGTAATCTGTACATAGTTTTTTATGAGGAGAACTGTTCAGCACTGACGGCTGGTTGAGGGTGAAAATGAGAAGCTGTTGGATCATACAACCTGCACAGTACAACTGCAGTACATTAATTCTTAATAATAATTGCAGTACATTAGTACTTACCATCAGGGATGCTTTCATATTCTTTTCTGAAGAATCTTGAGACACAATGAGTTGACACATTCATCTCCAAAGCATTGGATTGAATTTGCAGGAAGGCAAGTCCAGAAGAACATAAAGACAAAAGGGTGGAATAAACTTACAAACTGAGAGATGCATTGGCAGTTATGGGTCACATGACTCAAACATCAGGAGGTGACTGAATAATGATGAGAGGAGGAGGCGGCAGATGTCTTTTTATGATATCAAAATTTAAACAGGTAACTTCTTTTAATAGGAATGGCAGGCTATGTTGGGGGCTCGTGTCATACAGAGTGGAAGTCAAACAGAGTGGCTGTGAATTATCTGTCCTGGCACATTTAAGTCTGCACCATACACTCATAAAACAGACACCATTTAAAATAAAATGGCCTGCAGCCACTGCTGGGCATGATTTGAAGCATGATCACTGCTTAGTGGTTAGATAAGTTCAAAGTAAATATCTCTGCAGTTTGCAGTAAACTGAATAGAGAAGATAATATTTAGATATACAAAGCGATAAAGCAGTTCTGTTCACAGTTATATACAGCTTACACATATTCTGACATATGTTGGGTTGTTCTTGTGTTCAAATGACCCCTCTGCATCTTCAGTGTTGGAGTCTGCTCTAAAGTCGAATTGCTAAGTCACTGTCCTCCTGATCTTCATCTTTATCTTTACCTCCTCTTGGCATCGAAGTAGATATGGAGTAGATTAAGATGTTTGGTAGTGTAAAGTGAGCATTCTTTTTTATAAATGTGAGCATCTCCAAATGCTTATGTGAGAAAGTGGACCAGCTGTCACTTATAATAGCCCCTGCTGAACTGAATGCTCATTCAGAATTCACACTGGCTGGTGGGCAACTCAGATACTTCATAGTAACTTAGCTAAGTGCAGGCTATTCCTCAAATTGTGTAGTCCAGTACAGTAGTGACTACCCCCCCGCTACCCACCCGTCACCACACCCCTCCACCCCTTCACTACCCTCCCCTTGCCTCCATGTCTTACCTTCTCTCCCCCGTCTTCCACCCCTTAACCAGACTAGGTCAACTCTGACTGATCAACTCCTGCTTGAAATAATGCTGTAATAATGTACAGATGCTGCTCACTTCGTTTGACTGTATGTGCACCAGTTTATCTGATGTTCTCTTGTATTTTTTGAAACCAGACAGGGTCAACTCCGACAGATTTACTTCTGCCTGTCATATTCAGCAAAATATGCCTATTCCTCTGTATGACAAATGTTTCCATTCTCTTATTTGTATTGTTTGTCTGTTGTAGTTATGACGAGGAACCTTTGTAAACAAGCTTTCAGCTCAAAGGTATTACAATCCAAGACTTAAATAAATAAAAGTGACTTGTCATTTACAGTATGAGAAGTGTCCTTGAATCTACAAAATTTACCTCCTCCATTTTCTCTGTTGACTTATGTTCACAAACATTCTCCTCTTCGTCCTCCTGGTATTCTGACATAACAATCTGGCATAATATTTCCCAAAGTGGGTTGTTGGTGGTGCTGACTATTTTGAGTCTTCTACCCTTGTGTTGTCCTTTGCTGATTTATGCTGGGGTGAACATAAAGGACCTGTTCTTATACACACGTTGTTTCAAGAGCTGAGCATGAACCTGATCCACTAGAGCAAGCTTCATATGTTTTAATTCTTTCACACCCCAATTCAGAAGTGATGCTAGTCCACATTTATACCTTGAATTAAGAACAGTGGTGTGGTAGGGGCTGTCTGCTCTCTGTCCCTGTATATTTTGAAGTGTGTGGTAGGGAGGCAAGTCTACCAGTTGTCTAGCCAGTTTCTAGGCAACCCTTTCTTCAGTGAATGTAACTGTAGAATTGTATTTTCTTGTTCATTCTGCTTAGTGTTTTTTTATTTTTTCGCCTTTAGTCCGTTTATTTTTCCTGCTGTATGAATAAATTTAAGTTTGATTTCTACAATCCTGACCATGTGCTGGACTCCATTTGATCCCACGAGTACAAGTTGGTGTCAGAAGTGGGATCTAAGGAGGCAAGTTGACCTTCTGGTGGATATCGTCCAGAGATATCATGGAGGAGCAAAAGAAGCAGGGAAAGATGGAAACACCCACACCTGTGGGAGGTCTGACCAGAACAATGGTAGACAAGTACCAGGTTCCATTGGCCAGCGGTCTGGGTGACGTCAGGCGGAAAGACACTAAGAGTGAAATGAAAGAAGAAGGAGCCATTGGGGGTGAGGACAAGAATTCAGTGGAATAAGAAGAAGAAGCACCCCCTTCTGATATGCAAGACCTACTCAGATGGCTGTGTTTGAAACAGATGGAGATTGAGAAACAAAGAGAAAGAGACCAATGCCAGAATGAGGCCAGGTGGGTGGAGACCCTTAAAGCTATACAGACTATGGGGAGTGCCAGACCCAACCCACCAAGTGAAGGGCCCAGGGATATTAAGTTATTTAAGTTAATGGACAATGATGATATACAGGCATACCTCACTACATTTGAAAGAGTAGCAACTGCCTGTGGGTGGCCTAGGGACCAATGGGTCATTTGGTTAGCCCCTTACCTCACAGGAAGAGCTCAGTTGGCCTAAAGCCATGTAGAGACACAAAATGGCTCGAACTATGATCATGTGAAACAGGCAATCCTTAAACGGTACAATATCAGTACAGAGACGTACCGCCAAAGATTCCGGACATTTCAGTATTATACAGCTGATACTCCACAAGAAGCTTATGTTCAGTTGCAGGATTTATGCACCAAATGGCAGCCCCACTGAGATTTGAACTCAGATCACTGGATTCAAGGTCCAGAGTGTTAACTAAACAGTGCAAAATTACACATGAAGTCTTAAAAACCTTCTATGTGAAACTAGATGGGGGATTTTCCACAGTCAAACAGCAGTTTTGGCAATATCTGGGTGCAAAACAAAGAAAGAGGACACAAAGGGAGACTAGGGAGAGATAGACTACTCACAGGTGGTCATTCCATGAGCAGGGGAACAGATGAAATAAACAAAAGAATACAGGGACAAAAGAGAGAGAGCAGAGAGCTAAGTACTGTTGCAACAGGTTTCTACACAGAGGGAAAGTTCCTGTTTTCCAGCCCAAATAATTGAAAACTTTAGCTGCCATTTGACTGCAGATAGGTATTTACAAACACCCATTTAACACTTCAAAATACACAGGGACAGAGAGCAGACAGCCATTGTATATTGCCCCCAATTTGCCAAAGCTAGGTGAGAGGGTTCAGTTTTCTTTTTAGGGCAAAATCTGGCTATGTGTCCCTTGGCCTTACAGTCCTGGCAAATAATATCTGGGTTATATGGCCTGCTATTTTTCTTATAGGGAGAAGTACTGGAAACATGAGTAGAAGGGGTAGTAGATGTTTGTCTTACCATAGTGGTAGATGTGGATGTCCCATGAGATCCTTTCTGTTGTTGTGGATGAGCTGTCAAGAAGTCCTCAGCTAGGCTGATGGCCTTTTCTGCTGTTTCTGGTCTGTGTTCTCTTACCCACATCTGTACTTCATGGGGCCATATCTTCATAAATTGTTCCAAGACTACGGACTCTACCACTTGCTGCATAGTTGTCACAGTGGGCTGTAGCCATAGTCTTGGAACAATTTGTTTGAAACTTGTTTGTTCAGCAGCCTCTCCTCTCAGCTTTCCATCTGTCTATAGTGCCGGCCGGCCCTTGCTGCACCTCTTTTATGATGAAAGCTGATGGGAGGAGACTGCTGCTCTCAGAAAATGGGTAAAATATGAAATTACTTGAAATTTTTAACTTTAATGAACCAGAAAACCATGTATTGATAGGGAACGTGAGCTGGGTTAGACCGTCGTGAGACAGGTTAGTTTTACCCTACTGATGATGTGTTGTTGCAATAGTAATCCTGCTCAGTACAAGAGGAACCGCAGGTTCAGACATTTGGTGTATGTGCTTGGCTGAGGAGCCAATGGTGCAAAAGGAAATAGGTTTGCCCTCATACTATGCAACTATGCTACTAAGTACCCAGAGGCCATTTCTTTGTGAACTGTTACGGCCGAAAGGATAGCTGAAGAACTGCTCAAAATGTTTAGTAGGGTAGGCATACCCAAGGTTATTCTCACAGACAGAGGAACCAATTTCTGTTCTGTCATTTTGAGGCGTCTCTATCAAGCCCCGGGAGTGGAAGCGGTATACACTTCTCCATACCACCCCCAAACTGATGGCTTGGTTGAGCGCTTCAACAAGACATTAAAGAAAATGATACAGAAATATGTGGAGGATGAGGTTAAACACTGGGATCTGTATTTACCGCTATTACTGTTTGCATATTGGGAGGTCCCCCAGGCATCAACAGGATTCTCGCCCTTTGAGTTACTTTATGGCAAGAATCCCAGAGGCCTCCTAGATGTGGTCAGGGAACAATGGGAAGATACAAAAACTTGGAAGAACCCCACTACCCTTTTTATATTAGAGAAATGTGCCAAAGGGTGGCAAGGTATACCCAGCTAGCCCATGAACAAAACCACGCCAAACAGGACTATCAAAAGGAAAGATATGATATGGGGTAGGAAATAAACACTTCAGTGCTGGAGATTGTGTCCTACTGTTACTTCCATCAACTGATAATAAGTTGACGATGAAGTGGCAGGGGCCTTATGTGATTCAAAAACCAACTGGACCTGTCATGTACTTGGTGGAAGTACCAGATAGAAAGAAAAAACTGAGGGTGTACCACGCAAATGTTTTGAAAAAATGGAACAACAGTACTGAGGAAAGCATGTATGAATGTCCTACTTCTGTTGATAATGAAATGGATTTAGCATATAAAAGACTGGACTCTGAACAGTCTCCTTCTACCCTAGTAATAAATCCTTTCTTGACAGAAAAACCAAAACTAGATTTGGCTCAGACTATAAACTAGTTTTCTTCTACATTCACAACCATGCCAGGAAAAACTACTATGATCTCTCATCAGATCCAGGTATCCCAAACAACACCCATCCGGGTAAAACCTTATCGTATCCCAGAAAAGATAAAACCTGAAGTCATAAAAGAAATAAAGAAAATGAGAGAAATGGGTGTCATTGAAGAGGCCAACAGTGAATGGGGTTTCCCGATGGTGATAGTCCCAAAGAAGGAGGGTGGAGTCCGAATATGTTTAGATTTTCCCAAGTTGAATGTGATATCTAAATTTGACAGGTATCCTATGCCTCGGGTGGATGACATCATTGACCAACTCGGGCAAGCCCAATATGTCAGTCCTCTTGATTTAACAAAAGGGTACTGGCAGATTCCGCTTGATGAGACAGCCAGAGAAAAGACGGCCTTTAGCACCCCTTTGGGATCTTTTCAATTCACCATGATGCCCTTTGGACTTCATGGTGCACCCACCACATTCCAAAGATTGATGGATAAGTTTCTGAGACCTCATCTGGGATATAGTGCAGCTTATCTTGATGACGTGATTGTCTTTAGCTCTTCATGGGAAGACCACGTCCAACACCTAACAAAAGTATTAGATACCATTACACAGGCCGGCCTTACTGTTAACCCTACTAAATGATCCCTTGCTATGAAGGAAGCACGTTATTTAGGATTTTTAATAGGTGAAGGGCAGGTAAAACCAGAGGTGGGAAAGGTAGATGCAGTAGCCGAGAGTCCCCGGCCCGTCACAAAGAAACATGTACGTTCATTTCTGGGTCTAGCAGGTTATTATAGATGTTTTGTGCCCCAGTTTGCTACCTTAGCCAGTCCATTAATCGAGTTAACAAGAAAGAATAAACCTACCAAAGTAATTTGGACTACAGAGTACGAGGAGTCCTTTTGTGCAATAAAGGCTGCCCTTTGTTCAGCTCCAGTACTAAAGAGTCCTGATTTTTCAAAGCCTTTTATCGTCCAAACAGATGCATCAAATGTAGGTACTGGAGCAGTATTGTCCCAAATCCAGGAAGGAGAAGAGCATCCTATACTATATATAAGCAGAAAGCTTCATTCCAGGGAAACTAAATATTCCACCATAGAAAAGGAATGCTTGGCACTTAAATGGGCAATAGAAACTTTGCGATACTATCTATGGGGAAATAACTTTGAAGTCTGGACTGACCATAATCCTCTTTGTTGGATCCAGAATGTGAAAGACAACAATCCAAGGATTATGCATTGGTATTTAACCCTACAGCCATACAACTTCACTGTGAAGCACAGATCTGGGACAGCCAATAGCAATGCAGACTTCATGTCTCGTTTTGGTGCAGATATAACCATATAGACAGGAGTAGACCTCAAGGTTTTGAACTGTTTGAGGAAAGAGTATGTCCTCAGACATGTGTATTAATTATATTATTGTATCAGGGGCCCTGAGGTGGAGCTTCAGGAGAGGGCGGGCTGAAGCTCCATCTCTCTGCTTGAGAGATCTACATATCCTGTCTTGGTAAAGATAAAAGCTGATTATAATCAAAAAAAATAAAGTTTTTTTTCTTAGGTGGGGAAGAGACTGTGGTAGGGGCTGTCTGCTCTCTGTCCCTGTATATTTTGAAGTGTGTGGTAGGGAGGCAAGCCTACCAGTTGTCTAGCCAGTTTCTAGGCAAACCCTTTCTTCAGTGAATGTAACTGTAGAATTGTATTTTCTTTTTCGTTCTGCTTAGTGTTATTTTATTTTTTCACCTTTAGTCCATTTATTTTTCCTGCTGTATGAATAAATTTAAGTTTGATTTCTACAATCCTGACCATGTGCTGGACTCCATTTGATCCCACGAGTACAAGTGGCAATTGCATACTCATATGATTCATTGATGGATTTTATGTGCTTGTTGCTTTCAAATATTGCAATCATATGGTCTATCAGTGAGCACGCTGACGAGTCATCACTAACATGTAATTGCTCTCAGACATTTACAGAGTGTACAAGCTACACTTTTGAGGAGCTTGATAAGGGCAAGCTAGTGTGGTCAATTTTCTATGACCTCTCTAAAACATTTAACACAGTAAACCACCAAATCCTACTTGTCAAATTTCATTCTTTGGGCATATCCGCTGATACAGTGTCATGGTTCCAGAGCAATCTAGCACTAAGAACACAAAGCCTAAAAATAAATGGGACCTTCTCCAACCCTACAGCAGTCACCTTTAGGGTACCCCAAGGTTCCGTTTTTGGACCACTCCTATTCAGCTTGTTCATTAACTCCTTGGCACACATGTGCCCATGGAAAGTGCTGCTGTAAGTGGATGATGCCATCATCTATGCTAGCAGTCAGCCAAAGGACCAGCTCGTAGAAGAATGCCAACATAGCTTCAACAAATTGGAACACTGGTTACAGCTAAAAAAACTCCTTTTAAATTACAAGTAAACTAAGGTCATGCTGTACATCACAATGCATGCCAAGCATAGAGTAGGCTAACTAATAATTTCTAGCAAGGGTGGAGTACAACTTGAACAAGTCAGCACTTTCAAGTACCTAGGCCTATATCTTGACAACACCCTCTCTTCACCCACCATATTGACCAAGTAGTTAGAACAGCCAATGCTTACCTTGGAGACGAAGTCTATAGTTTACCTAGGAATCAAGATCTTTAGGGATTCCGGCACCATTTTGAGAAACAATATAGACAACCTCATTAAAATAATATCCAAAGACCTTGAGAGATGGCGATTACTTCCTATTTCATTATGGGGTAGACTAAATATAATCAAAATGAATCTATTGCCTAGAATATTATACCCCTTGGGAATGTTGGGTGTGTACCTCCCCAAAATTTGGTTCTCCAGGTTGCGAGGTATGCTAAGCTCCTTTCTGTGAAACAAAAAGAAGGTTCGTAAGTCTTATTTCAAATTGACAGCATCAAAAACGAGGGGAGGCCTTGCAGCCCCCTCTTTCTTCTTTTATTATATTGCACAACATCTAGGTAAGCTATTCTATTGGCAGAAAGAGGTGGATCATACAACATACTCTTCTTTGTGGCTACCTATTGAAAAACACCTGGCATCTCGTGAAAGATGCTTGTTGCGTGCCTTGCTATATGCCTCTTCATCCCATATTCCCAAGTCCCTCAGAAACAATCCTATGGGCTGGTCGATGAAAGCCTCTCATCAGGCCCAAATATACCTTGCAGTTAAGTGGAGCCAGTCCTCTGACCAACCAATTGTTGATAACCCACACTTCAAAATTGGTGGTGTACCAGTACCTTGTGCCTTTTGGCCTTGGTTGAGTCGATGTAAAGTCTCAGAAATATGGAGGGGTGGAAAAGTGGTTACCCTGGTTCAATTATGTGACTTTGCTGGTGCTGTTAGTAATGAATCCTTTAAACACCTCCAAGTCAGCAAGGCCCTATCCACGTTCTCCAGGCTTTCCCCATTAATAGATATAGGGGGAAAAGATCCTATTGCACTTCTCCAGGTTGCTTCCCAGCCGCATAAAGTGTCAAATCTGTACAAAACTTTTCAGGATTGGGACCATAGACTACCCTCGGGAGTTTGCTTTTATTGGGTAAGGGAATTAGGCCTCCCTGAGGATGTTAATGTGTGGAAGAAACTTTGGATATCATTGTATAAGTTTATCAAGCAAGATAGACTCAGATTAGTTCACTACAATATTATGCACAATATGTATTTGACACCAGCCAAACTCTGTAGATTTGGATCCTTGCACGCACCAACATGTAACAGGTGCAAGGCGGATATAGGGTTCCTTTATCACATGTTATGGTTGTGTCCACATATTAAGACATTTTGGCAATCCATTAATAACTCTTTAGACCCTATCCTTGGCTTGAAGGAACTGTTTACGCCCGAAGTTTGTCTAATAAATTATTTCCCAGTGGATACTCCAAAAAGTAGGAAAGCGCATATGACTCTTGTCACAGCAACTGCCAAGTTAACAATAATGAGGCACTGGATGGATGAAAATCCACCTCTAACATTGGAATGGTTTAGGGAATGTGTTTTGGCTTTACAGTTTGAAAGACATATAGCACTTGTACAAAATAGAGGCAAAACTTTTACCTCACTGTGGGGAAGCTTAGAGGCTATCCTGACGATATGGAAATCCTAATGAAAAGGGGCAGCAGTATATCTGTGGTTCTAATGGTAGTAATAGTGCATAGTCTGGGGAGTGGGATGGTGGTAGGTGGGTTTTTCTTTTTCCTTTTCCTTTTCTTTAATCTAAAATATGCGCCTGATGTTCTCAGATGTATGAGTTTGCTTGATATTGTTTACCTGGTGCTGAAATATTAATAAAGCTTTTAAATAAAAAAAAAAAGAACAGCCAATGCTAAACTCTGCATTCTATACTGTCATAGGAATGCCCTGACTACCGCCGCACTGAAGCCGGCCTTTGGTAGCTCAGTCCTGTCGGTAATTGACTAAGGACTTGTGATCTACAGTGCAGCCACTGACATGGCACTTAAAAGAATACAAACCCTCCAAAACAAGGCCTGTAGACAGGCTCTTGTGTCTGACAGAACAACCTAGACCTGTAACCTCTACTCTCATATGGAGTGGCTACCATTACAGAGCAGGGTTATATACCAAACATGTATCCTTGGAAAAAAGACCCTGCTCAGCCTAACTGCAGCTGGGCTACTAAGACTTTTTACCCCAACTAACCCCTCACAGTACTCAAGATCAAAAGACAGGGACGTCCTCTCTATCCCGTTCAGACGCACATCACTTGCACAAAGGTATAATGCCTATAGGGGTCCTAAATGGCTTAACAAACTTGCTAACACCTTAGCCAGTCTCGGCAAAATACGCACTTTCAAGAAGGACCTATGACTCCATCTGGCCTCCACAAACAGCTGTAACTGCTACAGATTATTCAAGAACTTGCACACATCACATTCCTACAACTCGAACACTAGTCTGATAATTGACACATCAAATGTGCTGATAAGGATACTTTCCTCTGCATGTAATTTTGTAACACTGTGCTCCTTGGACAATGCTTGTAGGGCTGCTGTCTCTCTCTTCCATGTTTATACCTTGGCATGTTGGGCTTTTTGACAATGCCTATCTGGGCAGAACCCATTTGCTTAGGGTGTATGATCTGCTCTATACCACTGTTTGTACTCATTAAGTATTGAGGAATGTTGCGACTAATGCAAATGTAAATATTACAAATCTAATGTAAATAATGTATACCTCTATAACTCTATGAATCAATGTGGAACCTGGTATGTTGTTAAACCTTCCATTGCATAAAACTAAATGAGGCAGCCATTCATTTTCTATTGCAGCCCCACTCTTTTGGAACGCTTTACCTTGTTGGCTTTGTAAAAGTATGTCATTAAATGCATTTAAATCTAATTTTAAAATTTATTTAAAGTCTTTGGATACTTGTAAATGTCAGTTGTAATTGTGAATGTTCTTTGTTAACTGTATTATGTCTGTTTTCCATGTTCGGGTTGAGCCTGAAAAGGGACCCTTGGTCCAGTGTTCCTACCCGGTTAACAAATAAAACGAATAAGCAAACAAACAATGAAACAAACAAACAAACCTTGTAATGTACTTAGTGTATACCTCTGTAACCCTTTCAACTGCCGAAGAACCTTTGTAAATAAGCTACTTGCTCAAAGGTTGTAATCCAAAGCATCAATCAATAAAGAAATACATAAATAAGACATTTGACAATGTCTGCCACAGCACACAAAGCAATGGGAGCGATTCACTAATGCAGGCAGTCTCACCACGTACTGCCTGAGTGACATGTTCAAATGGCTGTAATATCATTATTATTCCTTACATCATACACTACTGTTCAGTACTCAATGCAAGAGATATACTGGATGTATCATGGCCGCTATGCAGCAGTATGTGTTCGGAGATTGCCTTGCATTCCTCATAGAGGCACTGCAGCACATATATTGTAGGCTGGAGTTCAACCATGTTCACACCTCATTCTTAAGGTGGCGCTGAAGCAGATGATTTTTCAACTGCAACTTCTGCAGATGGTTCCTTGCCTTGCTAGTGTGGGAAAAATGACAACTTCAGCAACAAATACACATCAGTGCAATAATATCTGCCTGGTTTAGAACCTCTCGTACCACAAGATTACCACAGTGGGCCATACATGACTCCCTGTAAAAACCTCCATCATTTATGGCTTTAGCAACATTTGAACCATTATCACTCACTGTAAATCCAGCCTTAAACCTAAAGATATGCAGCCAACTCTTCAGATTTGAAGTTGAAAATTGTTATTGTATTTCAGTAGTATACAACACTTAGCATAGTTATGAAAAAAACAAACCCTATGCAAAGGGTCAACATACACAAGAAAGAGACATAAAGCATTGCAAGCAATGGAGCATTACAAGCACAATTGATCTAGCACTGTAAATCAACTGTACCTGATCTTATGGCAGATTGAACACCATGAAGGGGTTCAGGGTAAGCTAAGAGGGCCCTCAAAACAAAGACTAACTCAGGTTGGAGTGTGAAACCAGTGTGGACTTTCTCTAGCAAGACACGCTGGGGAATATCCCCTAGGTCACTCTTCAGATTTGGTTAGCAACTCAGCCAATATATTAATACCACTGTGGGTCTGCTGCAACATACTGGTCATGGAAATGGTAGAATGCTGCCAAACATCATCAAGGTATGTGCTACTCTGGCAAATACTGTCAAAACAGGGTTCCAGTATTGTGGAAGACATTCCTGACAGAGTTACCCAATGTGCTGCAATGCACATGTATGATGTGCTCTCTGCTGGCTTCTCATAGTCCACATATCTGTGATCAGGTGTATATAGTCAATGGCTGGAAAGCATGAGATAACACACTTTCAACCAAACCGTGCAACTCAGGAACAGCTTCCTTGGAAAAAGGTATGCAATGGCAGTCACCAATTAGGGCAGGCCATTAGCAATAGCTTCCAAAAGCATGTCTTCTCCACAAAGGAATATGGCAGCAAATCATCTGCCAGTATCTCTGCTGCTGCAGCAGCATTCAGCTGTCTTGCAACAGCAGGATTGAGAGGATATTTTGTGAACCAACTAAGTCTTGCCTCTATCGTTGGTTGAACTGATTTAGTGCGCATGCATTGAGTTTGCTTAGTTGCAAAGGTACATGGTACTCTGCCTTCTCCTCCTCCTGAAGGAACAACAGGTGGAATTAAAAAAAGATGTTATACCACATTGTTGCTGCCTTCCTCATGAGGCAACTTTTTTAACATGGCTACCTCTTTGCTCATCTGCTCCATCAGCACCCTCTTCCAAACCCTCCTTCACATGTGACACCTCTTGTGGCATACTGTAATTTTATACCAGCAGTTTGGACTTCCTTTTCTGTTGGACTCACAGGGCCCAACCTAGCATTTAATATATTGCCTGCTGTTTTCACAAGATGTTTGTTTTTCAGGTGGGTTTAATGCCAGGGCTCACCCATGTTTGACATAACTGTCAGACTGCCACACTTTCATCCTTTGCATCAATCACAAAGAAATCCCAAACAAGTGATTTAGAAGGTCAGTGAAAAACATGCTCTGCAGGGGTTGGGGGCATATGTGAATATACTGTAGGTGGCACCGTGTTTAGCAGAGGTTGATTTTTCTGCAGTTTGTCAGTTGGATTACCATGTTTGCTGTTTTTAAGAACTTTATATGTAGGCTCAACAAGTTTCACTACATTTTCTTTTATACCAGTATCCTCCAGTGACTGCTGCCACTGTGTTTCACTGGATCAGCATGGCTCAGTTGGTAGCACATCTGCCTCTAGGCCAGAAGGTTGTGGGTTCTAGTCCCACACCAGGACTGGGCTCATCCCTAAAAGCTAGCACCCGAGTGCAGTATTGGGGGATGCTGTACTGTTGGGGTGTGCAGTCTATCAGATGAGATGTTAAACTGAGGTCCTTTCTACCCATCCTGGTGGGTGTCCAGGTGGAAGTAAAAGAACACAAGGCCCTTTTTGCAAAGAGTAGGGGAATTATTTATTGATACAAATCAAAGAATAATAACAGAGGAATGTACAAACTCAAATACAAAAACAAAAGAACAAACAAGTACAGAAAGCTCATCTAGCCCTCAACCCCTTTCAAAGCAGCAGCCCTGATGTGCTTGACCCAAAGCTCCTACACCTCTCTGCCCCTGACATTGCTTTTCCTAGTGCATCTTTACTAAGTCTCTCCTTCTCTCTGGCCTCTGTTCCATCATCTTGGAAGCACGTTGTTGTCATCACACTCCATAAAGGTGGTGACTCCTCCTTTCCTGGTAACTTCCAACCTACTGTATATCCTTCTTCCCTACCATCTCCAAACTCCAAGAACACATAGTGCTATCTCAACTCTCTCCTTTCCTTGACTCCTTCCTTTTTCACCCCTTTCCAGTCTGACTTTTGTAAATTCCATTTCACCTCCTTCTCCCTCCTCTGACTAAAAGATTCCATAAATACAGCTATGGACAAGGGTCTTCTCACTGCCACCATTTTTATTGATTTAGCAAAAGCATTCAGCACCGTTTCTCACTCATTCCTACTCCACAAACTCAGTTCAGCTGGTCTTTCAATCCCCGCCACTGACTGGTTCAGCTCCTACCTCACAGGGAGATCTCAATCTGTGAGGCTAAGAGGAGCCATATCTCACCCCTCCCTTCCCATTATCACTGGAATCCCGCAAGGCTCTGTATGTGGTCCACTTTTATTGTACATAATTCTAAATGGACTTCCCTCTGCCTGCTCATCTGCATCCATACACATGTACTCAGATGACACTGCCCTATTTGTCTCTGGTTCTTTGCCAGCTGAGTTAGTATCCAAACTCCAACCTGATTTCGACTCGTCCAGAAAAGGTTTCAGTTAAATCAGTTATCTCTAAATGTCAAAAAGATGGTCTCTATATGCTTTGGCATTAGACCAAGGCTCTCTAAATTCCTGTCCCTCACTTCTTTCCATACCCTAGATGGTATCCCAGTTGACGAAGTACCTGCCTTCAAATACCTTGGCATCTGCCTTCACTGTCCCCTCCATTTCTCCTAGCATAGAGACTCCATTCATAAAAAGCTCCACCCTAACTGGTGCCCTCTTTAGGCATAAGAGCTGTATCCCCCCTTCCTGCTTGCTGAGACATCCTTGCCAAGATGATTCTCCCCATCTTTGACTACAGCGATATTGTCTATGGTGCTGCCACTAAATCCACTCTGGCCAGATTGGATCCCCTCTTCCAATCCTTCTGCCACTTTGCTCTTAACTGCCCTACCAGCACCCACCACTGCACTTTCTACTCTGCTCTTTCCCTCCCTTCCATGGAGGATCGCTGTCTGTCCCACTGTGCCTCCTTTACTTCCAAACTCTGGCTATCCTCCCTATCCCCATCTCGACTCCCTACTCTCTCCATCCACCCCCTTCTCCTACTCCCTCTGAAACTCTGGGTTTCACTCCCTCAAGCTCCCTTCCAGTAAAATTCTTGTTGGTCAATCAGCCTTCTCTTTCAGCTTTCTTAAACTCTGGAATTCTCTCCCCTTAAACATTCGCTCAGCCTCTTCAAAACCCTCACTAATCTCTCTTCTCTGATCCCACTCCTCTCCCTCCTGCCACTATCCTTAAGTGTATCCTGACCCTCCCTCCTGTCCCCTGGGTCCAAACTACTTTGACTATATTTTGCACTTATTGTATTCACCTACTTGAACATTGTATGAACTCAAGTTACCTAACTGCTACCACTGTAAACTGCACTTATTGTATATACCTACGTATTTCTGTTACACTCTGTATATTTAATACATCTCTGTACTCATTATGTTTCTCTGTATGTCAGCCTGTGCAATTGTATATATCTTTCAAAATGCTCTTATGCTTTCCCTTTCCCCTTTCCCCAGGTCATATCTGGAAATAAGCTATTTTGTGCTTAGTATGTTTTTTTCCTGGTGAAACGCTTTAATAAAATAAAATACAAATAAATAAATTAGGACGAAAACATGATCAAAAAATTGCCCAAGGATAGTATTTCCACTTATTAATTCATACCTTTTTAGAGAATCTTGCATAGTCCAGAGCACTATGTTTCTGCACAGCAGTCTCAATTATATAGAAAAGCACGGTGTGGTCCAAAAAGAGCCACTGTAACACAAATTTACATCGAACCTGCCAAATCAGAACTTTAATACAGGAAAGTACCAAAAGTATCACGCACGAATCATATTTAAAAGGAAACGGCCATCTGGCTAATACATGTTACATGTGGTGGATAAGTCTTACCTGTCAGTAGAGCCCTGGACCTTGTATCCATGCTGCTATTTTTATTAAAAAATTCCTCCCAAAAATTGATCATAACCCCTGCAGCAGGCCTACAGTTGACAGCATAAGGGAGCACATGCACAGTCAGAGGAACCATGCTGTGATGTCCGATGCGGGGAAGACTGTGATTGGGGATATTGCCACACACTATCAAGACTGAGAAGTTCCAAATATTGGCTAAAGCACAGGCAGTGAGCAGCTGTGTGTTAGTTTGTTGAATCAGGACAGTGTGCTGCATAAACGAAAAAAGTCACCTGACGTTTATATCACAAACTGTGAAGCCTCTTCCCAGGATGGTGTACTGTTGCGTGGTGGGCTGTAACAGTGACAACCGTAAATTGGAGTACAGGGACTTGTCCTTCCACATGTTCCCCCATGATGCAACATTATATGGAAAATGGGTTGCTGACATCAAGTGGGAAATCCTCCCTAATAGCAGTCGGAACACTGTCATCTGCTCTTTGCATTTCACAGCTGACAGCTACGAGCGTGATCTACAGGTAACCAGAGAAAACCACTGTGTGTAAGCTGTCACAACTGTTACTTCATAATACAGCTGTCACTATATTGACTGTCCCCCTTCCTCACATGTCCCCCCAAATAAATGTATCCTCTGTCCTGTCAAGCATGCCAGTCGGTCTCCACTGCCAGCTTTACGATGCCAGTTTGACAAAAATTTTGTCGGCTGACATCACAGTGAGGGAATTTATGTCGACCATAAGTTGCAGTCAACATAAATCCCGAAGGACTCTCAGTCACTTTTTCTATCGGGGGGCTTTGCCCCCCGAATCCCCACAGTCCCCATTCTAAATATAATCAACTCTGAGTCAGAGTTGATTCAGGGAGGAGGTGCAAGACTGGGAGACAGTGTGCTCGGGTCTCTGGAGCACCAATACAGGGAACTGTCAATGTTGTTGGTATCGACATAGTTTGCTGTATTGGTGTCACTGTTGGGGAGGTTTACTGCCACGGCCCACCCATGCATGTCTGGCACTGTCATCATATGTCCAGCTGTGTACCTGGGGTATCTGTCACTGACTGCACATTCCCAGCTGTCCACATGTATGTTGTGTGTAATGTTATGGTACTGTGCACCATCAAGGTGTTTGCTGTGACATGCAGCTGGTGGGGAATGCTGTGGTGTTGTGACTGTTGTGTGGAGTTCAGAAATGGTACATGTGAGTTGGAGAGTGGGCACATCATGGTGACACTGTCCAGACAGCCACATGTCAGTCTGCACAGGGTGTCACTCGTGTCACGTAGCAGGTGGGTGGAACACAGTTAGTGTGTCCAGCTGATAGGTCAAACACCATATGTTGGGGGGGTGGCATGTAGGTATATGTCCAAAATGACATACTGTCACTGTCACTGCCAGCATGTGTTTGTAGGGGTGTAGTGCTGGTCATGTCGTCATGAACTGGTGGTGTTTGTTTTTGTGACACCTGGATGTGTTGTGAATGGTTAAGGCACTATGTTGCAAGTAGCTGACATAGTCAGCAGTGGGCAGAGGCCAACATAGGAAGTACTGAGGTCCTGGATAAGTGACAATGCAGCTTGTCATGAATTTGTGCGTGTATGTGTGTATGTACACGTGTGTGTGGGGGGGTGGCCATGTCGTCATGCTTAGAGAAGCTCGTTTGTGTTACCTAGGTGGCAACCAATGTGGTAGAGCATGTGCTGAAGGCTGGGCATACACATTGAGCATGTATTGACATAGTTGTGGGTCTTGCTCTGTGTGGCACATATACATGATGTTGGGCCTATTCTTCAGGTATTGTCCTTACAAAAGTGTGCATGTTCTGATGTGTTTGTGGAGTGGCATTCACTGCTTGCTGGACCGTCACTGGTAGGTGCAACATTATGTGGTGGGTAGAGTGTTATGGTATGGGTACTTGCTTGGGGTCTGGTGTGACAGTGTGGTGTGTCCTGAGGTGACATGTGCTATCATACAGGGCAATGTAATGATCTCCGTGCCAAATCCACAGTCATGGTGCACTGAATATGTATGTACATGATGTGTACCACTCTGCAGGGTGGTACATGTCCAGTGGTCTGCAAACAATGAATCTGCAACATGCATACCATGTACAGTACAAGTCACATTAAACTCTTCCACCAATGAGTTGGTTTAGCTTTGTTTTTTACAGATGGCAATTCATTGGCAACTTGTAGTGCATTGTTTTTTAGTGCTTAACCAGCCCAAGAGCAATATTTGTAAAATGGTTTTGCAGCTCAGTTTGAATGCATCTGCAGTCCAGTCGCAATGCAATGCAAAACTGAGTTTTAACTCTTGGGAAACAATTTATAGTACATGGGAGCCCTCAATTCTGCATAGATTTCAGAAGCTTCTGAAATCTTGTTGTAGGACAGTTCAAAGGTCAAAAAAGATGTTGTACTATCATTCTGAAGTCACACCGATAGTACAACTTTTCAGCCTTGACCTGCTTGCTGATTGGCTCACATAATGCAGCGCTGACGGAAAATAGCACAAACATGGCTGCACGAATTAGTGAGCACCGAGAAGTGAGCCCACTAGTTTGGACAAGAAGAACTGCATACAGCTCCGTGTCCAAAAACCGCACAAAAAAAAACCCAACACAATCAAGGGCTCAAAAGAAAATCGAGAGCTCTCATATACTATATAAAACAGTGGATGTGTGACCATCCACAACTAAGGCTGTTTCCATCTCAGGAGTTGATGACGTCAGAAAACCTCTCGAGCTTAACTCTCGAGGTCTCTGACATCATCAACTCCCTTGATGGAAAGACAGCCTTGTTGTGGATGGTCACCCATCCAGTATTCTATATGTGCATGGCTTTGTGCTGTATCTAGCAACACTTAAGCAACTCACTCAGAAATGCAAAAACAACTCATTGGAGGAACAATTTAATGTGACGTGTACTGTAGTGAGTGTGGGGTGATCTCTGAAACTGTTAGCTGTCATTGATGGCATAATTTGGCAATTGTTGGTGGTAGTTGGGGTGGAGGTTGGGTGGGTTTAGGTTTCCACTAAGGAATGCATGCCTGTCTGTGTCCGTATGAGTTGCAATGTGAATGGAAGTGTGAGTGCAGTCCTGTCAGTTACCCCCATACATTGCAGTGAGTGACCATTGTATTGTACGCCATGTTCCACATATACACCAAAATGTGTTGACCCACTGTGTCCCTGTTACAGTAACTGTAACAATTCACAGTTATCATCTGCTGGGAGAGGAAGGTAACATAACTGCAGCAGAATACATGGCCATGCAATGCCGTACACTGACATTTGTGTAGGCCACATCCAGATATGTATATCTGGGTTGGAAGTATGACATCCATCCCGCACTGTCTCAGGTGGTCATGTGTGTAACAAGTATAAGATTGGCACATAACTGTCTCATACCATGACAAGGTGTTGACCTTATATGCCCTGCTGTGTTGAACAGTACAGTGCAACAACAATGGCAATGACAGCGATCACAAGGTCTCCGTAATCACAGAAACATAGACATTGGTGGCAGATAGTGATCGTTACACCCATATGGACTGCCTGTAAGGCCTACAGTACTTCGTGGCCAATGCCTCTAAATGGTCCAGGGTGTTTGCCCCTCTTACCCACCTCTAAGGTTCCTCTCTGTCTGTCCTAGGCATGTTTCAATACCTCCACTGTGCTTGCAGACACCACCTCCTGTCACAGTTAGTCCATGTGTCCACCACCCTGTCAGTGAAGGATATCTTCCTAACATTTCCCCTAGCCTGCTACCATGCAATGTCATACCATGCTCACTTGTGCTAGTATGCCACCTATATTGTAAGTGAACTCTCCCCTGCCCATTTATGGTGCCCTAATGGTGACTCATGTTTTCCCAGCATGTTTCCTCTGATCACCCCTCTCCCACAGTGAGTATATTTTGAGCTCCTCTAACCTCTCATCACATGTTTACCGGTGCAAGCATTTTGCCATCTTAGGTGCTCTGCTGTGGACTGTCTGCATCCAATAATGTCCTTACAAAGGTGCGCCCTCCAGAGTTGCACACAGTGCAGCAGGTGTGGTGTCTCCAGCATTACATAAAATGGCATCACCAACCCCTGCCTACAGCTACCCATGCCTCTGACAATGCACCCCAGCATGCAAGTGGCCCTCCTTGCAGCCGTAGTACCCTGCTCAAGCACCAGACATCAAATGAGATGATAACCCACAGGTCCCTGTCATCCCTGGTGACAGGCAGTAATCAGCCCCCCCCACATCCTGTAGCCTTTCAATCAATCAGTCAATCAATCAATCTATCACTCAATCAAAATCTTTATTTATCCAGGTGGGCACCATTGAGCAGGGCTCATTTGCAAGATGGACCTGGTCATACAAAAATCATAGTACAGTAACATGGTAAAACATAATGCAATATTATACAAAGAAGAAAAATATACATATGTACATCAACATTTGAGTGAGAGGGCCTTTACAACAGATAGGATCATAACTGGGCACAGCTGGAATGTTCACTTAAAAGGAGAGAGAAAGGCAAGAAGAGGGATACCAGCTTAGGAAGAAATGAAAGGGTTGGAATAGTTAACTGGCATACTTCAGGGAAGGGGGTGGAACTGGGCCATGGCTAAAGAGAGGCTGAGAAGCCGGTATTTTGGTAGGGAGAGAGTGGCAGGGGCAGAGGCAGGGTGGGAGGCAGGATGGTCAGGAGGGAAACTGGAAAATAGGTGAGCTAGCGATGTGGGAAACATTTGCAGGATTCCATCATGGAGCGGTCATAGAGCAACTTGAAAATATTCAGGCTAACAGGACAGCTCAGCTTCAAGTTTTTTTGCATATTGCATATTGCATATTTGCTAATTTTCACAGGGTTCCTTCATTATACCTGCAGTACTATTACATGTCTTTGAACTGACCCTCTGCTGCCATTCCACAGACAATTTTGCAAGCTTCCACAGTTCCATTCTCATTCTCTACATCCCGCAAGGAGTATCCACCGTGTCACAGATGTAACTGTCACCTGTAAACATGCACACATTTCCCACCAACCCATCTGCAATGTCGCCACTGGAGACACTGCACAGAGCTAGCACAAGGAGTGATTCCTGTGTCACCCTGCTGTTCACCACCCTCTACACATTGTGGATCCCATGTACCAGAACCCTCTACTACCTGTCCATTAGCCACTGTTTGTACCATATTCCCACCCTGGGGACCCTGCTGAGACCTCCCATCTTGTCAAGCAGCCCACTATGATGGATGGCATTATAGGCCTTGCCGAAATCCTGGTAGGTGACACCAAATGTCCAACACAGATGTGCCACCTTTGTCACCCATGCAAGACAATATATTCATTCTGTCTGACATCTCCTTTCTGCTGTGAACCCATATCACCTTTGATTCTGGGCACAGTTTGATTTTAAATGTGCCACTATTATTTCCTGTAAGTAGTGCCTCCATTGTCAGAAACACTACTGTGCTGAGGATGACTGGGCTATAGTGCCCTGTCCACTCCCTAATAACACATTGACATACAGGGATGACATGTGCCATCCCCAAGTCCTCCAGAACCATTCCTGTACTGTATGACTTGATGAACATGGCGGCCAGTGGCATAGTAAGCATTCTTCGTAGCTCACCTAGTATTCACAGGTGTATCCCATCCTGCCCCATCACTTTGTTTGCCGTCACTTCCGTGAATTCCCACAGGATACCACCCACTGTGAATGGGTTTGTACTTACCTGTAACCCTCACCCCCATATTGTGTCTGTCACCCAGGCATGGTTGCTCAGCCTCCCCCTCTTCCGTGAATATTGAGCATAAGTCTGTTTCCACCATTTCCACCTTTTCCAGGTCTCCGTCTTGTCAAGTCATATGTATCCCATCTGAGCCACACAACACCCACCCCATGGCTGTCAGTCGTTGTTTGATGTAACTATAGAATGTCCCTACCCCTGTCCTCACTGTCTGTGCTAAGCTTCCCTCAGTCCGCACACTTGCACCCCCTACAGCCTTCACTGCTTCCATGAGATTCCTGTATTATACCACCCAGTTACCCTCCCTTTGGTACCCCACAAATGTCATGGTATCTGTCCATTTGGCCATTACCTTGTCAGTCTCCACTATTGAGAACCACCAATGTGTCCTCCTTGTCTTGCCTGTGTTTATGATACTGATCCATTGGGTAGAAGACTTGGTTTGCTGGCCAAGGCACCTAGCTTCACCTGAGCTCTTTCCTTCTAAGACTGCTTGAAAGGCAGAGTAGAGAAACTTACCAGAGCAAGGGAGAAGGATTAAGACTTAGTTTGGCTAAGCAGATTTACTGTGTGGTGGTGTTTTTATTTTTTACTCACAGGGATTGCTACTGTTTGTTGCTAACATTTCATTGCTTTATTTTTTCTCTGATTCAAATTGTTGTTGCTGGTATACCTTCTTCTGCATTATTACAAGGTGTGCCTACAGGTGTGTGCTAACAGATTACTGCTGTAATCTTCTGATTCAAATTGTCTTTTTGCAAGGTATATCTTCTGTTACTGCTTTATTTTTCTCTGGAGCAAAGTGTTTTTTACAGGGTATATCTTCTCTGAAATTATTACAGGTGGTGCTTTACAGGTTTTACAGTTTTATCTAACATTAGGATAAGCTTTCAGGGTTACTGCATTTGTTGTTGACTGATTGTTTCTGCTCTTACCTCCTTGTTCTTTCGTCCGTGGTTCTTCTTTTTAGGCAGGGGAAGGGCCCAGCCACCCACCCCCATCCCCAACCACCCCACGCTACACTCCTTTTATAGGGTACCACAGTTGTGACATTTCCTGTGGCAGAGCAGGAAGGGGCGGATCAGTGGGGCCTCCACAAGGTGATCTCATTTACAGGGGCACTAGTAATTTAACTTGTTATAACAAGTTAAACAAAGCACAATTAAACCATTACTTGCATTTTTTTCCTTCTAATTACTCTGACTAGGTACAAACCCAGCAACTTATTTGGAATGGATTTCATTAACTGCAGGTACTGTGGAACAATTTTCTAGAAGGACAGTCTTACAGGATTTAGGACACTGTCCCATGCTGGGCCTTTGAAGATCTTAGGTCTCAGCTCCAGGCAGCATGGGCAGAGATTGCACGCCTCAAATTTCATATTGAAGAGGAAATACATAATAAGAACCACCCGCCATTTCCCCAGCATCCAACAGAAAACATCGACCGCAGAGGGTAGTTGGTCCAGGAGGTTGGCAGGTGGTTAGGAGGAGCAAATCAGGTGCCCATCACTCTCTGCTCTCCACACATTACCTCCAAAACCATATAAACACTACAACAGGTATCTGCCTCATCTCTGAAATCAAATAAAGAGGCAGAAGACACTGCAGAGCAGGACACTGCAGCACAGAAGCTAGCACAACAATACTCACCCAAATCAGGAACCAAAACTAAACAAGCACAAAGGAAATCCAAAAACTTCTGATCATAGGAGACTCCATGATTCGGGGAGTTGATACCCATCTCCAGCCAGGGTGATGGTCAGATGTCTCCCAGGTACATCAGCATGGAGAGACACTGACCGCATTGCTAAAATTGTTCACAAAGCAGGAGAAAACATTGATGTCCTAGTACACATAGGGACTAATGATCTCCGCCAGCCGGTCAGTTGTGAGACCAAGGAACACCTGACTAGGCTGGGTGACAAACTATCATCTATTTCGTCCGCATCTCCTTCTCTGAGATCCTGCCAGTCTGGGAGAAGGGAGCAGATGGACGGAAGGTCAGAGAAGGGGATAGGGGAGCTAAACACGTGGCTCAAGGACTGGTGCCAGGAAAAAGGACACAGATTTGTAGGGAACTGGCAACAGTTCTGGGAGCGAAAGTTCTTTAAATTTGATGGACTGCATCTGACTAAAGAGGGAGTCAGTGCATTGGGGCAGAAGTTTGACGTCTTTGCAGAATATTTAAACTAGCAAATGGGGAGAGGGGTGCAGCACCCCATACGTCGAATGGGAAGAACACCCCTCCCCCCTCAGCTAGTGGTCAAACAGGAATTCAGCGTGTTTGCCGTTCATTTGCATCACCAGGTAAGAAAAAAGGTTTGTCTCCCCATACGATGCACAGGGGTAATGCCAAACTTCACCCAACAACTAACACACCAAAATCTGGCCAATGGAAAATCATGTACACAAATGCTCACAGCCTGGGAAATAAGATCCCAGACCTGCAGGCAATAATGTCAGAGGCTAAACTGGACATAGTAGCAATTAGTGAGACGTGGTTTACCAGTAACAACACTTGGGAGACTTCAGTACCTGGCTATGTATTGTTCAGAAGAGACCGAGGTGCAAAAAGGGGGGGAGGGGTGACCTTGTATGTTAATGAAAATATCAAAGCTACAGAAATTCAGAATACACATAAGGAGCCAGAAGAACTGTGGGTCACCCTGGAAACAGGAAATGGGACAGCCATAAGAACTGGGGTTGTCTACAGGCCCCCAGACCAGAGGGAGGACATAGACACATTACTGTTAGAAGATATACAAAACATGACAGCTAAAGGGGAGGTTCTGATAATGGGAGACTTCAACATGCCAGATACAGATTGGTCAATACCAGCAGGAACATCTGCCAGAACTAGACTCATAGTGGATTCCCTGCAGGGGGAGGGCCTCAAACAACTGGTACAGCAACCCACAAGAGACAGGGCTATCCTAGATCTAGTACTGACTAACAAAGAAGGGATCACAGATCTCCAGGTAGAAGGTCACCTGGGGGCCAGTGACCATCACATGGTATGGTTCAATTTGGCTACTACATCTAAATCATCCCATTCCAAAGCAAAATATGGGACTTCAGAGGAGCTGACTTTGATAAGATGGCCAACAGAGTTAAGCTAGCCCTGGCAAAAAGAAACACAGGTGAGGAGGTACAGGCAAAGTGGGCAAGCATTAAGGATACAATACTTGAAGCAACATCCCATTGTGTTAGACAGAAAAGGAAGTGCAAAGAAGAAGGAAACCACTTTGGTTCTCAAATACAGTAGCAGAAAAGGTCAGAGCCAAAGGCTGGCCTTCAGAAAATATAAGGGAACACAGCGGGATGAAGATAGGGAGGCATACCAAACTGCCCTAAGGAAGCAGGTAAGGCAGTAAGGCAGGCAAGTCCCAAACTGAGGAAACACTAGCACTAACAGTAAAAGATGACAAGACTTTCATAGATACATTAGTGAAAGGAGAAAGTCCAGAGGGGGTATTGCTAGGCTTAATGGAGAAAAGGAGCATGAGGAGGAGGAACCCTGTAAAGGCATCTATCCTAAATAGATACTTTTGCTCAGTATTTACTGAAGAGAAGGTAGGCAGGGCCCACAGCTCAGCATCATGGACACAGGGGGAGGGAGGTGAGCACTACTCCTTCACAAAAGAAAGGGTCCTACAAGAGCTTGCTAAGCTCAGGGTGGATAAGGCAATGGGACCTGATGGCATACATCCCAGGGTACTTAAGGAGCTAAAGGAGGAACTAGCAGAGCCGTTAGCAGAATTGTTTAGTGAGTCTCTGAGCACAGGAGAGGTCCCAGAAGACTGGAGAAGGGCTCATGTGATCCTACCCACAAGAGTGGTAGCAGGAGGAGGCGGGGAACTACAGACTGTCAGTCTTACCTCAGTAGTGGGCAAGATTATGGAGGCACTCCTTAAGGAAAGGATAGTGCAACACCTGGAATCCATAGGGCACAGGATCCAAGACAGCATGGGTTTAAAAGGAAGGTCCTGTCAAACTAATCTCATAGATTTCTTTGACTGGGTAACCAGAGTGGTGGACCAAGGGGAGCAGTTGATGTCGCCTACCTTGACTTCAGCAAAGCTTTGACACTGTTCCACATAGAAGATTGATAAATAAGCTAGGTAGGCTCGGGTGGGTCAGAAGTTGGTCAACTGGGTGGCAAACTGGTTGACTGGCAGAAAACAGAGAGTGGTGGTAAATGGTATACAGTCAGAAGAGATGCAAGTCACAAGTGGGGTACCTCAGGGATCAGTCCTGGGGCCAGTCCTATTCAACATCTTCATTAGTGACCCGCAGATGGACTAGAGGGTAAGGCTTGTCTGTTTGCAGATGACACCAAGATCTGCAACAGAGTAGATGATCCAGATGGGGTGGCAGAATGAGAAGAGATCTGGATAAACTAGCAGAATGGTCAGAAGAGTGGCAACTGGGATTTAATGCAAAGAAGTGCAAAATCATGCACATAGGGAAGAGAAACCCTGAAGCCACTTATAGGCTGGGAGGAGTTGCTAGCAGTCACAAAGGAAGAAAGAGACTTGGGTATCATCATCACTGATGACCTAAAATCATCCAAGCAGACCCTAAAGCAGTAGGTAAGGCTAGGGGGTGTTAGGGTGTATTAGTAGGGGTATCACAAGTCGTAAGAGGGAGGTAATAATCCCTCTGGTACAAGACATTGGTTAGGCCCCATCTGGAGTACTCATGCAGTATTGGAGGCCACACCTTCACAAGGACATTAACTAAATTGAGGCAGTCCAGAGAAGGGCAACCAAAATGGTGCAGGGACTGCATCAGAAGACATATGAGGACAGATTAACGGAGCTCAATATGTATACCCTTGAGCAAAGGAGGAGAGAGGTGATATGATCGAGACATTTAAACACCTTAAGGGCATAAACAAGGTGAAAGAGTCTAACATGTTTAAATATAAGAAAAATAGCAGGACAAGAGGACACAGCATGAGATTAGAGGGAGGCCGATTAAGGGGAATGAGGAAATTCTTTTCACAGAAAGGTGGTAGATGCATGGAATGGCTTACCACAAGAAGTGGTGGCTATGAATACAGTGCAGGGCTTCAAACAGGCATGGGATAGGCATAAGGGAGCAATACAAATGACTATGAATAGATAGGTCACTGACAGAGCAAAGGCCGATGGCACATTTATAAGGTAGAAAAAGAAATGGGCAGACTGGATGGGCCTTGAGGTCCTTATCTGCCGTCAACTTCTATGTTTCTATTGGTCCACCGCCTCCTCTATGCCCCCCCAGGTGCTGTCAATGCCCCACTTCCCCCTCTCCCATCCGATCTACATACTTGCAAGGTCCTGTCTGATACAATCCCCCATTTTTGCAAAACACACCCTCCAAAATGCAAAGACCTTAGCCATGGGGTGTCTAGTCTGTGTCCCTGTCCCTATGCTAAACCGTACTATGTGGTTGTCGCTGGATCACAATTGATCGTCCACCAAGGTGTCAGTGAGTCTGTCCCCCTTGTCAGTACTAGGTTCTGTATTGCCCTTCCTGCTTCTGGTGTGATCAGTTTGAAGCTGTGTCGAGGCCTGCACCCACTAGTGAATCCAGGATGTCCTTGCTCCTACATAAAGCAGCTGCTGGGATGGTTCAATTCGCGTCTTGGATAATGAAATCACCCAGCAGTAATATCTGTCCTTTTGTTGCCATTTATTGGATGTGATCTCCTAGATCCTGATCAACCTGTCTCCCTGTGCTAGGAGACTGTAGATCACCCCTGTGTGGATTGCTGGGCTATTGCCTGCTGTGAGTGTGAGCCACACTGTATTGGCCTCCCCCTGTCTACACGCTATCTCTGTTGCCTGAATACCCTCCCCCACGTACATGGGCCACCCCCTTTTGTACATCCCTTATCCCCTCGAAGAAGGCATATCCTGGTACAGTAATGCCCCATTCATGCTTAGCAGTGTACCATGTCTTCGTAAGTGCTGCCATGTCCATGTCTGCCTCCACTAACAATGCCTCAGGGTTTTGGACTTGTATTGCCCTGGCTGCAATCACTTGTGACCATGGCCTTTCATGTTCTGCAGCAGATGTGTGCTGTAACTGTGTCTTTGACCCACCGCTGCTGTCCCCCCCCTCAAATGTCCCCTTCATGCTGCTCTACCAACACATTAAAATCCTCTGGGATCTGCAACATGCATGCCCTCTCCATGGATAATTTGTTGGTTCCCCAGTGACAAATGACCTCGATCCCTCCTCCATCTGCCACTGCCGATGAAATCCACATGATCAACCCCGCCTCCCAATGAGCTATGCACGCTGGGAGGCAGGTACCATCTACTTTTCCCTTTGCTGTCCTTGACCACTTCCAGTACCTGTACAAGACACTTCCACATCAGGAGTAACATCATCTACTACTGTGGGCCTCATTGTCCCCACCCACCGCACTACCATTGGGAGGACCCTTACATCCCCCTGTGCGTGGCCACCTCATCCTTTGAAGGACTGTTCCACCCCTTCAAGAAAGTGTAGGATGTGTTACACAGTACTGGATGGGGGCACATGGCTGCCACCCTCCCAGAACTTTCCCTGCCTACTGTACACCACCCAGCCATCTGCCTGGGCAGCCATTGTGGCACTGGCTGGTGACTTGGTTCAGTACAGGTGGGGATGAAGGTCCACAGTGTTGCTGGTGGCTCAGCATGGAGACTGGCCACTGCCTCCTTCAGCACAGCAGAGTGCTTGCAGATGGGGCAGCATCCCAGTACCCAGATTGTCCGCCTGAAGAATGGTGCTCTGCAGCACGTGTGCTGCACCACTCCTTGCAGGTATGCACATTGATCTGTGTGTATCCCCTCCTCCAATGCTATCTAACCCATCTTGCCATCACTGTTATGTTCCATGTCTTGGTTGCTAGAACTCCTCGTTCACTCATGTAATTGTTGCAAAACACGTCCTTGTTCCCCCTCACACACTCACTGTCACTTTCACTCTGTCAGTCTATTCCTCAACACCCTCTCAATATGACACTATCTAATCTTGTCTGCCACGTCCGGTCACTCTAAGGTGTCAGGAAGTGTGACCACACTGGGAGCCTATAAAGGTGGATGCACCTGGTGAATGTGGTGAGGGAAACAGGAAGCCATCAGCAATATCAATGTGACAAACTCAGAGCGAACATCAAAACCTGTAAGTAGTACAACAGTAAGAAAGAAGTATGTCAGGGTATGCAAAAGAAGCTGCAATGTTTTATTCATACTTAGTCCCCCAAATCAAAACAAAACCACAACAAGGACAGGTAAATGTAGGAGTTTTCTGTCTGAAAGCTATGGCCTTCTCACCAATGAGGATGCCTCCAGCTAGTAATTAGTAACATTTCCTATATGTGAACACTCATTCACTTCCACACGGTTCTGATGAAAATATGACACTGTTTCATGTGTGACAGCAGTACTCCTGCCAAATACAGTACATGCCACAGGCAAGGACAAAGGTTGTCCGAGTGCAACATTTGCGTGTGTCATTCCACCTGCAGATCACAGGCTGGACTCCACAGATCACAGAACTGCACATCAACTGCAGCCTGCCCACTCAAAGTAGCACTAGCAGGCAATGGTCATCCATCTTCTCTGAGTAACAGCAATGATACCTTGCCACTCAACACACACCTGGGAAACAGTTCCTCTGACTGCAGGTTCAAGAACAAATGAGAACACATCTTATTTGCTTGACAATACTGTGGAATGTCCCTCACTGACATGTAGTACTCCCTCCCCCAACAGGTGGAACTCATGAATGTCAGATGATGTTGAAAGTTGAAGGCTGATGCAGTATCAACTATCTTCCTTCACAACGAGTCTGTGATGAAGAAGTGGAGGTTGACTAGTGAACGTCGTGCTGAGGTCAGGCAACAACAGACAGGCAAATGTCATCCCAGTTGTTGCTTGCTGTGACCACGATAGACACTACACAGCTCTGACATCAATGTACTGATACATGAAAACTTTGCTGTCTCTGACAGGTAATTGAGGAGTTGCTATCATCACATTTGTCTGAAGGGCAACAGTGTCCCTCTGCTGATTATGAAGTGTTGCACGAGTCATCACAGGAGCAGGTAAATGATATGGAAGTTCTGGAGGAGTACCCAGTAAGTAACTTTCAGGATCGGTACACAAAACACTCCTCCATCATCGAGTACTATGGTGCAGCAGCGCAGTACTACCTTGTCCCTGTCATGGGAACATGTTCTGTGTGGCCCAATGCCAACTTGGCTTGCTGTATGTTAACAACCTCAGTAATCTGAGAAGCATTCATGCCTGTGGGGGTGTAAGTAATGTCTGCCGAACATGTCGTGCATGGCAGCGTCCACGATCACCTAGGATGTGCGCAGTTGATCTGTCCCATCTGTGTAGCAGTTGCCCTACCAATTGCAATGCCAGTGACAGTGGGGTTGGTGAACAAGTACCTATCATGGGAAGTCTGGCAGGTGGGAGGAGGAGGATTGGAAGTCCACAGACTGATTGTCCCCTCCTGGAATGGTTGAGAGGTTTTCTCTGGCCAGGTGCTTGATTACCCTCTGCCTGTGGCCGAAGGTACTGAAAGCTCATGTCCTGACCTGGGTAGGGAGGCATGATGGATGTCCATGCTTGCAATGACATCTAGTGTACATCACACCTGTGGAGGTAATCTCCAAAAAGCACTTACATGCGTGCCACTGGTGCACAGCCAACACAGGGCAGGGCATTGTACTGTCTGTCGCTTGCCGGTTCAGTACCTCCATCGCTGTCCTGATGAAATTATAAGGTATGTTGGTAGTGGTCCAGGTAGTTCCCCCAAGAGGGCAATGACAAGGCTCAATGTGGGTCCAGTCATGTTGCATGGCTCATGTAACATACAGTTGGCAGTGGGGACTCGCAGGCTCAAAGTGTAAAAATGGAAATGACTGAATAAAACTTATGGCAAGTACACGGTACACCTCTACATGCATGAACCTGCTACATGTGTACCACAGGTGTCTGCACATGTGTACTGCTCACTAACAACCCACACCATGTTCCAGCCCATGAAATGAATAATATTCTGCACAGTCTGCAGTATCACAGGTTCCCTTGCCAGGACCATTTCAACATGTTTGACAAATTTCACGTATGTGTTGCATATGGGCCACACTTGGGTGATCTTGGCCAGGTGGTCCATTGTGGTATACATGAGGCAGTGATCACTGGTGTAATCTCCACTACAGAAACATTAGCCGCACGGACATGATTTCATACATTTATGCTGTTCAACAGTACTGTGACACATACATGTTTTGGTTATTCATTGCTGTGGACAGTGGAACCCGCTAGCATCAAGTGCGGTATCATAATTTCCCTGCATGACAACCATGAATAACTCCCACTGAACTTGCAGTGTCTACTTCAGTACATCACCTGCAGAAGTCTGCAGGGTTGGTCCTCACCCTGTTAATATTCACTGTAGGAATCACATGGCACAGAAGCAAAGTAACTGACACTGAATCATCACAACCCACTTACCCATGTTATGTGTTTCCACAGACCATACTGTGCTGTGACCACTGCATACTTTCCAAGAGGTATCACACTGTTTCCACACAGACAGACAATGCAATCCTGACTGACAATGACCAAGGGTCCAAGATAGCACATCTGGGGGATCAAGGGATACAATGGCTGAAGTTTGAGTTAAATTTTTTCAGCTTCAAGGAAAAGGTCTTCAATGGTCACACATATTTTGCTCCACTGCCCAACTAAGAAAAGAAGCACCATCTGTCTCCAGGCCAGTTGAAGTGGTGGGTGTAGATTCCTGTTCTGAGTCCAGTGACATCGATGAGCTGCCTGACCAAGATATGGACTGCAAGATCTAGGGAGCAAGGGAACAGTTGGCAGGAGCAAGAGAAGCAGAGGAGAGGTGTGTTCAGAGGAGATGTGTGTGCAGAGGAGAGGTATGTTTTTGGGCTGACTGCTGCACTGCCGCACTGAGCTGTGGCCTTCCAGCTTCAGGAGGGTGCCAATCCAGGAGCAGAGAAAACAGCCCATCCGTGGATGGGATAGTAGCACGTAGGCTCCTGGAGGAGCTAATCGAGAAGGGAGGAGCAAGTTTCGAGCGGAGCGGATGGCTTTAAAAAGTCCACCGGCAGCCACTCTCTCCACTGCAAGGTCTGGAGTGCAAGAGGACTAGGCTGCCTTTGCTGTACTACAGAAGGAGGAGGAGCCATGGAGAGAGTTGGCAGGAGCAAGAGAAGCAGAGGAGAGGTGTGTTTGCCCGCCCGCCCTCCCTGACCTGACCACCCTTCCCTGCCCAGACCTCTATTAAATATCCAAGAGAGGAGGAGCAGATCCAGGGTTAACCTACAGGCCAAGGAAGGATCACCACCCTCTAGTGGGAAGAGTTGGAGGATAACAAATATATCAAAAAAGAGCTGATCACTACCTGAGGGGATTGATCATTGGTGGATGGAAGAGAAGTAACTATCAAGTGAGGGCACTTGGAGGAGCTTGACAGAAAGAGTGACTGCAAGGAGAGCTGTGGAGTAGGAACTCATCTGGCTGGAGGGGCCCAGTTTAGCAATAAGGTATTGTGACTTCCATTTTATACGATTCAGCTGCATTCAGAGTTAAGGTATTGTGACTGTTCCACTTCTGGTCTTTGCCACCAAGCCAGGGTCACTGTGAATGTTATGGGACAATTGGGACATTGGGGGGTGAATGAATTTGAGATGGACTCTGTTTTTCTAGGGGGGCTTCATTTGGGTGACACTGCATGTAAAGGCACTAGGGGTAAAGGACTGTTCAGATAAAACTGTCTTGAAAGGTTAACATTGCTAGGATTGTAAAAGTTATAGATACTGCTAACAGTGCATAGGCTGCTCTGAAGGAAGCAGTGCAAGGACTGTAAATTCATGTTTAGATACTGCTAATAGTGACATAGGCTACATAGGGAGAGGAGGCTCCAGCAACTGGGGGGTTTCTGCACTGTCTGATTGCTAAGGCTGTATCTGAGAGGGGAAAGGTTTGGAGGGCAGCAAGAGGCAATTAAGAAAGTGAGCTCTTAGGAGGTTATTACAGCAGCAAGGAACCTATAAATCAAAAATGAAGTACACTATAGAGGAAAGGACTCACTTAAATATCTAAGGAATCAGAGGAAGGTAAAGGGCTATGTCTAACCATTGTGGGTATCTCGAGGGATAGAACATCATTGGAGAAAACAAATGGAGCGGGTTAGGGAAGGACACACTACAGGTTGGGGGAGGTCTAGTGGGGGCAGTTGGGGACAGTGCAGGAGCGGGTGGTACAGGGGGAAACTGGATGCTAGGGGGGCCAACATGGGTAGAATTGTGTGATGCAATGGATGTGGGCAAGCGTTTGGATGAACATATTGTGGAGGCTAGGAGGGTGTCCAATCTGTAACAGGTTGAGGAGTCTGGAAGAGGAAGTGCTGTGGCTTCATAGAGAGTTGGGGAGGATGGGGGGAGGGAGGGGAACAGGAGGCAGGAAGGTCTCATCTGGGGAAAAACATGAGAACACCACATGGAAGGAAAAGCTGTTCAAGGGAGAGGTTGGGGAGGGAGTGCAGAAGCAGAACGAAAAAGGGGCCTAGCATTGGTGGGAAGGCTAAAGTCAGGGGGAAGGAGTCAACGCACTGCCAGGCAGAGGGGGCAGGAAATAGGTTTGCTGTGCTGGCAACACTGGTGAAGGAGGAGGGGGTGCATGATCTCTAGGAGGGGGCAGGAGAGGGAAGGTGAGGGAATCAACAAGGGGCAGGAGTCGGTCAGAGGAGGGAGACAGGGTTGAAGGGGAGAGAAGCACTGATGTTGGGAAGGATGAAAGGGATATAGCGGGGGGGGCCCTGGGTGGAGGGAGAGATGGAGGATAGTGAGGGCAGCAAAGGTGGGTGGTGGGGACAGGGCAGGGGTGAAGGGAGAGCTGAAGGGGAGAAGGGTAGAGTTAGAGATGTGGCAGGCTCTAGTAATGGGTACCTTGGGAAAAGGATGGGGTGGTGGTAAGGAATGAAGAGGGGTGAGTGCTAGTGCTGGGTGATTCCATACTAAAAGGGATCAGATGGGGCAGCAAGATGGAAGGCATAGCCGCATATGGGTGGAGGCCATACCTGGGCTAATGGCAGACAGGGCGGGGCAGGCGATTCTTAAGTGCACAAGGAAGAGCAGAAAGAAACCACATGTCATGGTGCATGTGGGCACTAATGACCTGACGGGGGAGACTGTGGAAGTAGTGAGAAAGAGGTTTGAGGAACTAGGAGGGCTATGTGAGGAAGTGGGGGAATCGGTGGCCTTCTCAAAGGAGCTCCCAGTGCCCTCTGCAAGTACAGGGGGAAAAGGGGAGGACTGGGGAGTTCAACACTTACCTGGGGGAATGGTGTTGGTTGTAGAGGTACAGGAAAGTAGGGGGCTGGGCAGAACCTGGGACAATAATGATCTATATGCAGGTGACAGGTTGCACTTGAGTGGGGAAGGGAAGGGAAGGGGTATTAAAGTAGAGATCAGAGGGTTACATAGCATCAAGGGTGGATTTAAACTAGGTGGGGGAGGCTGGTGTGAGGACAGCCTGGCAGGGATCCCAGAGGGGAGCCAAGCAGCTTAACCCCAAGCCAGGCTGGAAAGGGATAGGGTAGGGGCACAAGGAGTGATTGGGGGTGGAAACCGGGGAGGAAAGGAACAAGTTGGAGGGTGGTCTCACTGAATGTGAGAAGATTAGGTAACAAGTCAGTCAAGCTACAGGCGCTCCTGGCAGTGGGGAGGGTGGACATAGCGGCCATCACAGAAACATGGGCCACCCAGTACCAGGACTGGGATATGATGATCCTAGGGTACAGGATATTCAAGAAGGACAGGGCAAAGTGGAAGGGGGGCAATATATGTGAGGGAGGGGAGAAGGTGTATAAGGGAGGAGGTGGAGGAGGGCAAGACGGAGGCCCTATGTATGCAGTTTCAATCACTCCAAAAGAAGGACACTGAGGGTGGGGGTAGTGTATAGGCCACCAGCTCTGGGGGATGACCTGGACAGATAGTTGGCTGAGCAGATTAGAAGGGTCTGTAGGAAGGGGAATACAGTGGTGGTGGGGGACTTCAACCTACCTGAGGTGGAATGGAACACCCCAACCACCATGAGTGCAAAGGAGCAGGTATTACTAAAGGCAGTTCAGGACAGCTTCCTGGTGCAATTGGTCTGAGAGCCGACTAAGGTGGAAAGGGCTATGGACCTGATACTAACAAACGGGGAGGCTGTAAGGGATCTGGGAGTTGAGGACCCCCTGACTGAGTTGACCATCACTCGGTGTGGTTCACACTCAATATGGGCAGGGAAACAGGAGGTATGAGTACCAGGGTGATTGATTTTAAGGGAGCGGACTTTAAAAGGATGGGGGAAATTATGGTTAGACATCTGGGTGGAATTCAAACGTGCATGGATGCTAGCCAAAAATGGGATATTATTAAAAAAGGGCTAGCGGAAGCAACTGAGACTTATACCAGGACATGGAGCAAGAAGGGTAGGGCAAAGAAGTCCAGTTGTTTGACTCAGGAGATCATGGAAGGGGTGAGGGCCAAGAGGAAAGCATTCCAGAGACTCAAGAAATTGGGAGGGCAAGAGGACAAGGAGGAGTACATGAAGAGGTCCAAGGAGGTCACCAGACTAGTCAGAGCGGCGAAGGCTTCCAGACAGCTGAGACTGGCACAGGGAATTAAGGACAGGGAAAAGGATTTCTTCAGATACATTGTTGAGAGAAGGAGAAACAAAGACCAGATTGTGAGGATTAGGAAGGGTGAGGGGTGGATGGAGAAGCAGGAGGACCAGGCAGAGGCACTAAATGATTTCTTCTGCTCTGTCTTCAAGAAAAAAAGGGGGACAGAGACCTCAATGGGAGGGGTGAAGTGGGCAGGAGGGGAGTGACTGATATCGGGATAGCAGAGGACAGAGTTCTGGAGAGACTAATGGTGCTGAGGGTGGACAAGGCACCGAGACCAGATGGCATTCACCCTAAGGTACTTAGGGAGCTGCAGAGATACTGCCGGGACCACTGGCAGACCTGTTCAGTACATCACTAGACATAGGAAGCATGCCACAGGATTGGAGGATGTGGTGCCCATTCACAAAAGTGGCCTGAAAGATGAACCAGGCAACTACAGACCAGTGAGCTTCAGTTGTGGGGAATCTCATGGAGACAATCCTAAAAGAGAAGCTGGTGACTTTTTTGGAGGACAATGGTCTCCAGGATGGTCAACAACATGGGTTTGTCCCGGGCACATCCTGCCAGACAAACCTAGTTGGGTACTATGACAGGGTAGCCAGGGAACTGGACAAGGGCCACGCAGTGGACGTCCTGTACTTAGACTTCAGCAAGGCCTTTGACTCTGTGCCGCATGAGAGACTGGGAGGAAAGCTAGAATATATAGGGGTTGGAGCAAAGATGATCAATTGGATCACCAACTGGCTGAGGGTTAGGCAGCAAAGGGTGGTGGTGGTGGTGGGGAACTCTCACCACTGAGGGACGTAATGAGTTGGGTACTACAGGGCTCGGTACTGGGACCAGTGCTGTTTGGGATATTCATAGCCGATATCTTACATGGGATCCGGAGTAAGATCGGTTTATTTGCAGATGATACCAAGATAGGTGCCGTGGTAGATGACATAGAGGGGTGGAGGGGACTGCAGGAGGACCTGACCAAACTACAGGAGTGGTTGGAAGCATGGCATTTGGGGTGCAATGCCAAGAAGTGTAAGGTCCTGCACTTCGGAACTAGGAACCAGGGGAGGAAATATCAGCTAGGAAGGGTACAGGTGGAAAGCACCGTGGAAGAAAAGGATCTAGGGGTGCTTATAACAGGGAGTATGAACCATTCACCTCAGTGCAGGAAGGTGTCTGCAAAGGCCAACAAGATACTAGGGTGCATAGCAAGGGGAATCTCCTCCAAGAACCAGGAGGTGATCCTCCCCCTGTACAGGTCACTGGTCAGACCGCACCTGGAATACTGAGTGCAGTACTGGTGTTCATTCCTGATGAAGGACATCAGATTGTTAGAGGGGGTGCAGTGTAGGACATCAAAGATGATCCAGGGACTGGAGGGCAAATCCTATGAGGATAGCCTGGGAGAGCTGAACATGTATTCCCTGGAGGAGAGGAGGGATAGGGGGAATGTGACTGAAACCTTTAAATACTTTAAGGTAATAAACAAGACTAATACAGAAGGGATTTTTCAGATCAGGAGGGGGAGGGACAAGAGAGGGCATCGGCTGAGATTGGAGGGGGAAGATTCAGGAGGGAACTCAGGAGACACTTTTTCACAGAGAGGGTGGTAGACAAGTAGAATACTCTACCTGAGGAAGTGGTATCCTGTAGAGACAGTGGGGAAGATTTTAGAGGGTGAGACAGAGTGGGGGTTGTTATGAAGTGGGAGGGAGGGTGGGGCAGCAGCAAGTTGAGGGGCTAGCTGCACAATCGAGCAGACTCAATAGATCGTGAGGCCTGTTCCTGATGGCATTTTCGTATGTTCATATGGACAGTGATTACATACCTGAATCCGAATTCTCCAATGACTGTTGGACACACAGTGATGAGGAAGACTCTGACAATCATGCCAATGCTGACTTGTACAATAAATGCATTGTGTACATTGACAATTTGAAGGCACTGTTCCGGTTCTGCATCACATGTGGGGAACATGTCCTGGAAAGCTCCATGAAATATCAGGGTACCATGTTGTTGGCAAAGCAGCATTGCCAGAATGGGCACATGGTTCACTGGAGTTTGCAGCCTACCCTAAAGAAAATGCCCTGTGGCAATATTGAGCCTGCTGCAGCCATCTTATTTAGTGGCAACACATATGCAAGGGCGGAGGCGATTGCAAACCTACTAAGGTTAAAACTATTTAGCCACCAAACATACAACAGGATACAAAACTCCTATCTCTTCCCAACAGTGAATATAGAATGGGAAGCACAACAGTCTGCACTGCTAAGTTCACTGAAGGATAAGGACAACATCACCTTGTGCGGAGATGGCCAGTGTGACTCTCCCAGCTTCTCTGCCAAATACTGTACCTACAGTATCATGGAGCAGGAGACTGCGAAAATCATGAATTTCAATGTTGTACATGTCACAGAGGTCTCCAGTTCAATAAATATGGAGAAGGAAACATTTGCTCAATGTGTTGACCACCTCCTTCGTGAGGGCCTGCCAATAAAGACCATAGACATTGACTGGTGCCAGGAGGTCTAAACCTCACTTTCAGGTTCTTGGCAATATTGGGAATGCAAGTAATTACAGACACATTGCATAAGAGTAATAAACTTGTTTAGTACTACCAAAAAGGATAAAATCACAGTTGCGCTAAGCAGTTCTTACCAATACTAACCGGGAGCCAGTGCTAAGCGTTCCCTATACCTCGAGGTTTCTTTGTGTCTCTTGGGATCTCCGAGGTACAAGACTTGTGTATCACATTATATACCTATGATAATTACTATGGTTACTGTAAGACAGAAACATTTCTAGTTACAGAGCTGGGCCCTATTGGCTAAATTAAAGGAGGCTCCATGGTCCAAGATAACATTATACAATGTTGTAGTAGTCATCCGTTTGTGAAACAAAAGAGTTCTTATACAGAGTCTTACATAACTCAGTGTAGTAGTACAAATCGCCAAAAGGTGGCAATGCCGACTTACATATCATAATTATTTCAAGGACACAGGTGTCCTGGCATCTTACAAGTAAGAAATAGACAGAAAATACATAGAAGAATATACTGTATATGTGTTAGCAAGCAAAGTGTATTACAATAATATGCGTACATATCCTGACATCTACTCTTGTACAGTAGATGCCCTTAGCCCTATATGTTAGTATAACATATGCTTAAGCACTAGCTGTCTACGGTGTACCTCTGAGGGTACCAATAAGGGTGCAGGGACCTCATGTAACACCAGCATGTGCACATAGCATCTCTGATGAGAAAAAAAATACGCACCTGATAACAAGATTGCACATCAGTACAATGTTTGGCATTTGGCAAAGTGGCTAAAGAAACAACTGTTCCTCAAGGTCACAAATAAGGGCTGTGCCGATGTTCGGCCATGGATCTCTTCCTTATCAAACCACTTCTAGTGGGCATACACTGCATGCCAAGGAGCTCCTCAATATCTACATGAGATCTTTACTTCCATGACACACCATATAGCCAACAAACACAAGTGGAGTGAAAATAGAAAATTCCACTGGTGCTCACATGGGAAGCTGACCGTGGAGCAGAAGGCTGCAAAAAAATGTCTGAAGCCATTGTCATTAGCACATACTGCTGTGAAGTCAATGATTTTTAATTGGAAATTCCTGGCCAATGTGGAGAAATACACCCAGTTCTGTCACACCGGTGGTCTGGAGGTATTTCATTCACTTCTGTTGAAATACTGCTCAAAGAGGCAACATTTTTCCTGCGAAGGGATGATTGCAAGACAACAATTGGCAGTGATGGACCACAACGAAAATGTGAACTGTCCCCACATGGTGGATTGCAGTGGTGAGCAACGCTTCTGCACTGTATATCTAAAGTCTAAGAGAATGTGGGTGGCCAAACAAATGAAGACAACAAAAAAGCATGAGACAGTCAAGAGGATGATCCAGTCCATCCTGAACAGTAGACAATCAGGTGAAAATCCAACTCCATGGGTAAAGATTGTGCTGCCATGCAATACTGCCAGAGAAGGTAACCTGTCATGTGGGTGACTGCTAATGAGTGACTCTCTTTAAAGCAACTCATTTACAGCACCTCATATGTGGGCTACTGGTGGAGGATGGTGAGGGTGGGTTACAGCAATGAGACAAGGTAAATATAGAGAGGAAGTAGGAGAGCGACCGGAAGAGGGAAGGACAGGAAGTGGGTATAGGGGTCAGAGCTTGCAGACCAGTTTTGGAGCTGGACATCTGGTATAGTGGTGAGGGTGGCTACCTGCAGTCAGGAAGATACAGGGTTCATGGCTTGCCAGGTATGTTAAATTTTTATTTTTCTTGGGACTGAGGACTTAGGATTTTTTGTTTGTGGTTATTCCCTGGTATCCCGGTTCTGTGTTCACATCCACCTGTGGAGTTTGTCCACTCCCCCAGTGTCAGGACCTCCCTGGAGTTGATTATTAAAATATCGGTGGGTATGGTGCAGACCCCACCCTGCTTAAAATATTAAGTGTAATAGTGTTCCCCGGTATTGTGGACCCTTGCTAATTGAGGGTCCACAGTTGTGCACATTCGCCTATGATGTTTTCGGCGATATGCACTCACCGATTAGTAAATTGCCTTTGCTCTTTCACAGTTATGACATGGAATCCCAGAGAAGAGCATCCAGACAAGAAGCATGTCATTAGTCTCCACTGGTCATGATTCAAGTAAATGCAACATGGAAACATGGAAATCATTGGCAGATAAGGACTGCCAGGCCCATCCATTGTGCCTGAAAGCCCCACACTAGTCTGTTTCCACTGACCATACCTAATCAATGGCTTTTCCTCCCACTCTCCCATTACCAATGTACCCCTATGACTGTCCCATGCATGTTTGAAACCCTCCACTGTGTTTCCCCCACCAGCTCATGTTGCAATTTACACTACATTTGTAGTCGGAGCATCAAACAGTGACTGGTAACATGGACCGAGATGAACTTCGAGAAAGACAATACCTTCCCAATACAGGATGACACTTGCCAGAAGTGCAACACTGATATCAAGTGGCTGGATTGCTGTCACACCCAGATAACATCACTTCAAGCAATACCAATGCAACAGTGTTATCCTGCACATAAGGTCTCATTCATTGCGCACAGTTACATAATGCAAACTCAAAACTGTATGTTCCTTTCCAAGCAAAACATGATTTCACACTCACTAATGTGAGTGCCTTGTTACCTGTTTACTCATTTTGCCTTGTGGGGGGGGGCTACTGGTCTGTGTATGATGGCCTTTGTGTCAAAGTAAGCTGTTACTTACATTGTGTTACAGTCATTGGAAAAAAGGTCATGCACCATTGTATGTAGCGTATTACAGGAAAGGAAGTAAATACAGGTCTTTACTTTACAGTACACTGTTTTATTGTGTAATTACAACAGTAGTCATTTGATGAACAAGAACAGAACAAAATCATATTTTCATACCAATATTTCCCTTGTGTCATTACTATTGCAATAACAGTCATAAAGAGTGACCTTTGAGTACTACTAATGGATGCCTTCTGATACGAACATTTCCATACAGGATGTATTTCAGAAATATGCTTCACTTAGAATTGAAAGATAGGACAGTGTCTTGCCACTGTGTTTTTCAAGTACAAGTGACAGTGCTATTTTCATTGTTACACTGGAAAGGGTCACTTTGACATCAATTGGGGTGTAGGACAAAGTCATGCCACATTTTGTGTTCCTGTACCTCTAAGGACAGGTAGATGAAGGTGATACAGTCTGGTAGACATGGCATGTGTTAGAATGGTATCCCATCCATGCTGACATCCTGGAATCCAACATATTGGCCAGATTGCTCTGGGTACTGATGATGAATAGGCCACACCATGTATGATGGAATAACTCATCTGACATGCCTCCTGAGCCTCTAGTGTACCCAGTATGTAAACTGTTTGCACACTGCCCATCTGTATGACCTGAAAAAAAAAGAGAATTGGAGAAAATATAGTGACAAACCACAGAGGGAGTGCAAATAACAAATGCATCCTTCCTAACTATCAATCAGCTATGATGAGCCGAAGAATGCAATCATCATTCGTAGGACCCCCTGTTAGCAACTTGTCAGTTTGCTTTTTTCCAAATTGCCACACCTGGTGTGCAACGTGCTGTGTCCAACAACACTTACTGTGTTGCATTGGTGGACTGTGTAGCAGTTGCCACTCATATGCCTTACCACATAACTCCCATTGCACATACAAGAGCCACACACTGACACAGTGGTACTGGTCTGTAGTGCATGTTGTCAGTAATGTCAATGTTCTGCATTGGCTAGAGGGTAGACCATGGTGTACCATTGTAGGACATGCCACCGGGACAATGCGCATGGATGGCATGCTGAATCACCCACCCCTCACTGAAGTACTCCCCCAACCTCTTTGCAAAAATCCTGTGAGTTGTCTGCCATATACGTCGCTAATCATATCAAGATGCAGGTGAGTGCAAACTGACAACACTGACTGACACTATAGCGACCTCAGCCTTTGGCTATGTTACCTCACATCTTGGGTGGGGTGGTCACATACATTGTTTGTGTAACTTTAGATCATCATGTATGATTACTCACATGGTACAGTTGTTAGTTGACTCTTGGCAGTCAGTACCTCACCCACCCACAGCATTGTCCAGTAGAAGGTAGACGTTCCCCTACATCCCCTCTGCAATGCCGCATATGGTAACATCCAGGTGGACTGGTCACTGCATGGATCCCTGTGTCACTCTGCTTGTGTTCCCCCTCTGCACAGATTGAACGGCATGTACGAACACTGTCTGTGTCCAGACACTCAACCACTTTTGGACTCATGTTAACACCTTGGTGTTTATTCACATGCTGACCACCTTATTGGTCTCCCTGTGGTGTGTGACAGTGTGGCAGTCCTTGCTGAACTACAGGTAGGCCACATCCCCGGCCCCTACCCTGTCTACTGCCCTGGTCCCCTTCTCCAAGTAGTCTGTCTGATTGTTTGGGGGTACACATTCCTATTGTGAATCCATGTTGCCTTGGATCGTGTGATCTGCAGGTTTCAAAGCCTGGTACAATCCTGTCCTTTAGCACCGGCTGCATTGTTCAGCACCACTGAGCTCCGGATGACTGGCCTGTACTTTCCAGCTGCCACCCTGTAACCACTGTCCTGGAGATTGACTGCATTTATCCTCCTGAAGTCCCCTGGAACCACCCCTGTCCCTATGTATCTATTGGACATGGCTGTTAGTGGCACTGCCAGAAACTGTCAGATTGCAGATGACAGCTGACACTGAAGGTATTGTATACAGTTGAGGTCACTGCAAGCACAGGTGACAGTCAGCAGAGATGGTAACAAGAAGACGGTGCTGGCTGCCAGATTCTGTTTGGGATTTTGGTGGTGGTGGGGTGTGTGAGGGAACAATACCTGACTGAGCTGGTGGAGGGTATCCATTTGACCACCAGGGATACGTCTCACTACATTTGAACTGTGTTGTACAAATTATTAGTGATATGCTCTACATGGGTGATTGCAGGAACATATGGCTGTCAACAGCAATGCAGGGGCTTTATTTCTACCTGCATGGGTGGGATTTTTCATAGCAATAAAAAATTAGGAACATTACCCCATGTTAGGAATGCAATAACACATGACGAGATGGGGAATGAACAGATTGTAATGCATATCCAGAGACTGATGGAACACAGCCTACGGCCTCAAGCATAACACCACCCCTGGACGTGTATCACAATGTGTTCCATATGCACCCTGTCATGGCTTATTGCTTCGGCATGTTTGGTCAGGCACTGCCTGTACTTACCAGGGTCCTGGGGCCAGTTGACCACCAACTATGGTCCTGCCATTTGTTTGTCTTCACTAACCTGTTTGCAACTGGGTCCTCAAAGACATCATGGCACACATCATGTAGGTGTACCAGTGTAACCCAAAGGGTGTCTTGAAGAATGCACACATTATAAAAAACTTCTGATTCAGTCACACACTAGAGATCTCTTGGGAAACAGTGATATTGGTGTGGTTGGTGCTCACTGCACTCCAACTGTAATATTTTCAACATTTTGGTCATAATGCCAGGCACTTGCCTCATGTCAGTTTGAAACAACTTTTGACACATGTCAAGACATCTGTCACACGCTATTTTCAAAACCTGACTGTATCTTGCACAGACATTGATGCAACCACAGCCCTGCCCCAGGGTTGCAACTAGCAACCATGTACCCCAGGCCACAAGGTGACTTGCACCATGCTGGTAGGGCAACATCTTTACTGACACTGTCAAAGACACACCATGGATGCAGCACCGGTAACACTCAGTACAGCTAGGTGCTGCAGTATGTGGTATACACCATTGGAGTCATGTACCAACAGGATGCCAGTGATGTGGCAGGGAACAGACAGGTTGCAGTGCAGGATGAGGGTGATACTGAAAACAGTATTGGATGTCTACACATGTCTAGCTGTTGGTGCATTCTTGAATGAAACATTGTACAGCACTGTACAGTGCCCCAACCACCACCCCACTGCTCCCTGACGTCACCCTGGCCCACCCATCACAGAAGGCCCTGCAACCTCAGGCACACAATCAAACACAATCAGGTACAAGACACCATCCCCCATGGTGATGCTATATGCCTTCTGCCCCTGCAATCAACACTGTATAACAAGTAACCGATACTATTTATGGGGACATATCCATGGTTGTGCAGTGGGCCACCACCATCAGCCCCATTCGGTATTGTACCAGCACCCTCCCTCCATCCAATATATCACATAGATTCCGGCAGCCAGCACAGCCATCCTCTCGCCACCACAGTTAGCTTGTGAATCTGATTGCAATGACCGCATATTGAATGGCATACAGTGAGTGAATGACAGCTGTCACAGTATGTATTGTTGCCAGTTCCTATCACTGTGGGCTCAGTTAGCAATCACCCATGGTTGTGAGACCAGTGCTATGCTGGCTGCCAGATTCAGTTTGTGAGTTTGGGGGTGGAGAGGTGTGTGCTGGTACAATACATGATGAGGTTGGGGGCTAGAATCCATTTGACCGCCATGGATGTGTCTGTCCATCTTTTTAATCTTTTGTACAAGGTAGTATTTACATCTTATACATAGGTGACTGCGGTGACGTAGGGCAGTCAGCAGCTTCACAGGAGGGATTGTACCTGCATGTGTGGGATCAATGTCAGTGGGCTTGGAGGGGGGGCGATTGGTGACTTCAAGGATTTGTGGTGGGGTGAGAGGATTGTACAGTGCTGTGCAGTGTTTTACTCCATACGGCAAACACAGCTATCAGTATCTCCCCAATGCCGACAGTGTCACATGCTTTGCTCATGCAGCACCCCTTGCACTCTCATGGACACCTGTTTTCCCCCCTACCCACCAAACCATGTCCCCTTGTGTTTAGAATGCTGGATGTGGGGGAGGAGCATGACTGCACAGACTCCAGCAGATACAGTATGAACCTTTTGGCTTTCACATGTGATATGTCCCTTATAGGCCCATATACTGAGACACACACACCACTCATAGATGTTGAGCATGAGGCATCAACACATTCGGCAACATGTAACCATGCTGAGGAAGCTGCATGGTCACTCCTTGTGTAGCACATGTCACTCTAGCCATGTAGCAAGGGTCAAGTTCACATTGTCCATATAATGGGTGAGTACTGCTGTTTGTTAGGTTGCAGGCTGCTGACAGTATGCTGTGTGTTGGTTGGGCCACACAAACACACATTTCCCTTTCCTCTCAATTGTTTTTTGTAGTTGTGGAGTCTTCTTCACTGCACATGTATTTGTGACTGTGCCAACTCATAGTGACAACAAAAATGATCATGGCATTGGACAAGGGGAGCTATGGTTACTCCTGTTTACTGCCCGCAGTGCTGAATACACGAGTGGTGAGCAATGTACAGATGATAAGAGATAGTGTTGAACACACACTACAGATTTCTTTACTGCCTCATTTATCATTGACTGCCTCCATCTCATGGCAGCAAACACTCTCCCGCTCAGCTGGCATAGCTTCACAATTATTGCAGGTGCACCAGTCTGTTCCCCCAGCACGGCTGCCTAAGCCTTATCCTCTGACTCACTTGAAGATGTGGTGGAGTGGTACTGTATGTGTCCACATCCGCAGCTGTTACAGGCCATTCAGGCTCAAACATATAGGTCCTCAGTCCACCTGCTGATTCCACATAGTCAAAATTGCCTTTGAATTCAGAGTCTGAGGATATCCTTAGGTTTAAAGATTGTAATGTATACATTGTAATTTCAGAACATCATCAGGAACACAACACAACCACGCATTCAAAGATAGACATTTAAAGGGGCAGCTCAGTACACTTGCTGACACTGTGGTACTGTTAGCAGTCTTATTGCACAGGATGACATACCTGACACTTTTTAACACATCTCCACAGGGGCTAGTCATGATACTATCATGTCTGTGGTCTGGTGGGAGGCATGACACCACAGCATACCATGGTGTCAAACACCACACTGGCTAAGTTGTTTGCACACAGCAAGGTACATATGCTGGGGATGTTGGTAAATGGAGTCCACTCTGGGGGGGGGGGACAGTGACCAGAGCGGTACAGCATGAGTCAGTACTGGGGGACATGCAAAGGTTTACCAATGCTGACTCAAGAACAGTGTTGTCAAGGTTTGGCATAGCATGGTCCCTTGATGTTGACAGGAAAATTATGCCCGTCAGACGTCTGGTGTTTTCGATCAGGGACCACCCATGTGGTGGACTATGCCCCCCCCCAAGGATTGTTAACTCCAAATCAGAGTTAACGCAAAAGGGAGGTAAAAGTCAGTGAAAGGATGAAATTTCACCCGCGGGTCCCCCACAGTGACAATTTCGAAACTTGTCGAAATTGTTGCTGTGGGAGCTTTTGCCATCAGGTTGTCGACTTTCTGTCAGTATACCATGTGCAATGTATTGTCCTCATTAGTGACGTGGTGCAGGAACTGACATTGCAGACTGGCCTTTTTCCTGGCGACTCCACAACTGTATATTGTGCAAACAGTGGGAACATATTGTGACCGATTGGCATAGTGGTAAAGACTCTGATGGCCACTGTTGCATGTTAATATGTAAATAATGATGTGGTTTGGCAGATAAAAATGTTGGTGCATTACACCCTGGATCTACAGATAATCACAGCAATGAAGCACAAGACACACCAGGCTGTGTGATCCACTTGTACATCCTCTAAAGCTACAGACAATGCTACATACTGATTGGGGGAAAGAGTGTACTGACAGGATGTATGGGTAGGATTATTACAAGCAGGACATGTGCAGTGGTGTTGGCACTATATATGTCTCTAGGATGACCACATCTATGCTTCTGTGTCCATTTCTGGACTGCATATGTCAGGGACAATATATACAGCATACAGCCTGTTCATGGAAGAGATACCAAGGTAGCACAGGGTCTATGTAAAAGGCCCCAGAGAAGAGAGTCAAGGACTGAAACATACACCATGTTGTGCAGTGCAGTACAAGGGAGCACACCATGAAGCAGTAATGTGGTAGGTTGCTGACAAATGTGACGTAGTCCATCAACACAGCAAGGCATGTGAATGCCTGTCACTGTCTTCCATCAGCTGGTTTTTCGGCATAAACAGTGGAGGTTCAGTATGTGGAAAGGCAGAGTGGGGTGTGGACATGCAGTCAGGAGTGCAAGGGTGACATGCAAGGACAATTTAGCACAGGCAAGTGAGAAAGGGGACATATCCTTTGTCAGGTACATTAGTGATAGACAGAAGTTACACGAGGTGCGAATGTCATGATACAAAAGACAGAAGGGGGGTGTGCTAAGGGGGTCCTAGAAACAGCCACACTCAGGAAAAAGATTTTTGAGCAGTAGTCACAGAATAAGGTGTATGAGAAGATTCACTATTGGAGGATGAGAGGAACAGTGGGACAGAGGGGGACACCAGCATGTTTACATAGGATACAGTCCTACTGGAACTCTAGAATGTGACAGGGGACAATGCTGTGGGCACGAATGGGATACATAGACTTAGAGAGGCAATGGCAGCAACAATAACAGCTATGTTCAACAAACAAAGATGGGCATGGGTGGTTCCAGGGGACTGGGGTATGGTACTTCTGGTCCATGACCCCAACACCTGGGGACATGGACAGGCTGGCAACTACAGGCCAGTCAGCCAGACTTCAGTGGTGAGGATAGTAATGGAGGAACTCTAACAGGAAATTACTTTGATATTTCCCAGATCCAGTGGCACACAGCATCCAAGACAGCATGGCTTCACAACGGGAAGGTCTTGTCAGACAGCACAGATAGATTTCATTGAATGGGGGCCAGGGAGGTACATGTGAGAGGGGTGGTATGTCTGTCCTACAGAGATTTCAATGAGACATTCAACAGCGGTGCACACAGAGTGTTGATACATAAGTTGGCCAGCTTGTTGGTGGGCACCCAAGGGGTAACTTGGGTCAGACACTAGTGATGTGATAGGACACAGAGGGTTGTGGTAGATGGTTCTCTGCATGGAAAGAGGGGGCATCATTGTGGAGCAACAGGGATCTGTGCTGTGGACAGTAATATGTCTTCATCACAGTCATTTCAGAGTTGTTTGAGGTAAGATATGCCTCTTTGCACATGACAGTAAGATCTGTGACAGGGTCAACACCTGGGCGGGGGTAAAACAGGACGTATGCATGCTTAAGGCATGGTCTATAGAGTGTGACAGCTAAAATTATATGCACAGCAGTGTACATTCATACACTCAGAGCTCAGACATCAAAAGGGGAGTACAACATGGGATAGTTGGGGAAATGATGACTTTCCGGAATGAGAATTGGGGTACTCACTGATGTCCAAGGGATTTCCAAACATTGTGAGATGTCTGTAGGGAATGCCACTGTGTTGCTATGGTGCATGGGGTGAGATGTCATCAACAGAGACACAGAGGTAGTTATGCCAGTGCACAGCTCACTGCTGACACCTTATGTGGAGTACTGTGTCCAGTTCTGGTAGATGCATCTCCAGGGCAACATAGACAATGAAAAGACAGTCCAGAGACTTGAAACAAAATTGGTTACAAGGAAGCAACAAAAGTCATATGAGGACAGTGTAGGGGAGCTCATTATGTCATCCTGGGGGGGCAGAACAGACAGAGGGGTGCATATGGTACATGTATTCAGGTACTTCGGAGTATGTACAAAGCATGGGAGGGTAACATCTGGTCAAAGGAAAGGTGTTCCAGAAAATGGGTGCATGCTATGTGGCTACAGGAAGGGAGACTCAGGGGGCACTTTGAGGATGTAATGTTTCACATGATGCATAGTGGATGCTTGCAACAGACTTCCTGTGGGACATATAGTCACAATTGCAGTAGGGTACTTCAGTACTGCATGGGATACACATAGGAGTACTGTGGCAATAGGGAAAAGGGAGTGGAATGCAGAACAAATAGTAACTGTGGCACTGCAGAGGGTAGGGAACAGTGGCTGCCTGGGTGTGCACTATGGGTTCGCATGTGCTGTCACCTTCTATGCATCTGTGTGACTTCGATACCAACCTGGACATGCACATAGCAGTCATGACAGAAAGGTACAGGGGTGACAGACTGTGGCCAAAACAGGGAATGGTCTGCATTGTCAGCAGTGCAAATGAAAGTGACAGTCTGAGTCACCCTACAGTGGCTAGCACATGAAAGGGTCATTCGGGTGTTCCTACATAAGTTCCTTACTACCCCACCACTTACCTAGCAGAAGCAGGATTTCAGCCATAGCATAACTGTAGACATCTTCATTTGGACACTGTTTGGCACAGCAGCTCTTACAGCTGTGCCAGCACATGGTTCCCAGAGCTACTGAGGACAGGGCTGCCACCAACCTGCTACAGCCAGCTAGCTTGCAAGGACCCCAGCCGTATAGCCTACAAGTCCAGTTATGTAATTATTGGGCAGTGTTCCAGGGGTTGGGGGATTATAGCAGTCCATTTTACATGTGTTTTACCAAGACACTGTGCCTGTTACTGACATGCTCAGGCTACCACAGTCTAGGTTCAGAGGGATGGGGGGTCAGCCATGCTGCAGATATACATTTTCAGTGTAGTCACACCAGTGGGGAACTTTGGAGTACTGCATTCACTGTAATTTGTGCACTACCACTCATACACAACTTGTCAGCTGCTGAGATTCTGTGCGCATCTACACGTCAGAAGTGCAGCATATCACTATGACTGGATGGTGGTGCTTGCATGTCCCAGCAGGATGTTGTCTGTGGATGTGTGGATATTACTATGCCATTGATGTACCTCGCCACAGACAACTATTTATCTATTTGATTAGTAGAAATTGTTAGCTACTACAAATGTTTGTGAATGTACTTTTGTATGATGTTTTATCTACTGATTTGTGTGCTTATACCTGTATATTTCTTTTTTGTACTGTGATCTGGTCACCCATGCAAATGGGTCTTTGGCCCATGGACTTTTCCAGATTTAAAAAAAACAAACAAACAAACTACAGGACACATCCTAGTGTGACATACTGAACAGATCTTCAGCAGTTGCACCTATTAAATAGTTAGGGAAGCGGAGCGTTCCAGACAGTGCTGCAGATTGTGACAGGTACAACATCACATAGCAGCCGACGTGTGACTGAGGGTTGTACAGCATGTGGCATAACTTCCTGGGTTGACAATGCATAGCACCCCCCCCCAGATATGGCACACAATCTTTCCTTTAGCAACAGATCTTACTGTTTATTGGACATTCTGACACCTGTGGGTGAATGGGTGCATGGTCAGTTGGCTGTCAGACACACTGCTTACACACACATCATGCAGCTGCTGACAGCGGGCTTCTCACACATCACCATGCTGTTACACTAGACACTGTATATCTGTGACGATACGGTGGAATAATACCTCACCATTGGTTTATGCTGCTGTAGGCTTGTTATGTTTTACAGTGCACAGTCACAATACTAGATTGCTGTTGGCTATGATGAATGGAACTGTATTGTACTCAGGGATAGGCTCCCCGTATTCAGCGTCATTTCTGCTTGTAGAGCAGTCACGTGGGATCGGTGATGGCTCAACATGGAGGGCACACAGCATGGAGGTAAATAATTTACTTTTTATGCTTGGGTGGGCCTATTTCATTCTGTTTTGATTGTGATTGCAGTGGGTGGACTGTTGTGCACTTATGACTGTGTTTCTCGGTACATGGACATTTCCCTTTAAAGGGCACCATGCGTTAATCCCCTAAATAAGGGTGTCATAGGAAAGAGATGCCTAGAAAAGGTCAGATCAGGAAGTAACTACTAAAGCCCAAAACTTTTGCATAAAGGGGCAATCGAAATACAAATGACGAATAGTTTCAAAATGATTACTACAACCAGCACTGCAGCAAAATCTCTTTGTGATACTTTTGTGCTTGTTATCATCTTCCACATTAAGTTTGCGATGACAGCAGAGCCAGATTACATCCCAACAATGGGCAAGGATACCTTTGTTAGTTAAGTAATGTAAAGCAATTTGTTTTAGGCAAGGTCAGACACCAGGCATTTTCTCAACATTAGTAACAGCCAATGATTTGTACAAGGCTTTACGATACTGTGTCCATATGACATCCCAGAAAAGTTTCCTCTTTTTTACAATTTTAAGAAAAGGATCCAAATAAGCTAGGAAAATGGCAGCTTCTGAAAAAGAGGCTTTGGCCTTTGCCATTCCAACTGAAGAGGTTCCAGCCAGATAGCAGTCCATATCTTCCAAACAGAGGGTTGCCCAGAAACCCAGGGTACAATATTGTGGTTAAAAAAAAAATACTACAAAAGAAAATGACTGAGTGAGCCATATGCAAGCCCCCTTGTGCCGGGGCAGATATAGTATATCCCTTTTTATTGGATTTAACCCACTGCCCCAAACCATCTGAAAGAAAATACTAAGTAAACAGGTCTCAAACTGCTGGGGCAAAGGAAATATGGCACTACGGTAAAGAAAGGTAGGCACAAAAAATGTTTTAATTACACTAATCCATTTTCACTTAGAGAGTTGCCAGAATTTCCACCTGCCAATCTGCGAGACCCCAGCATCCAAAGCCTTCTCTCAGTTAAACAAAGATAAATTAGACTGACCATAATAAATACCCAGAATTTTTGATGGTTCCAATGATACCTTAAACACATTATTATCTAGAGGAAAATACACATGCAGTCCTATAGGTAACACCTGACATTTGTTAAGATTTAACCGTGGACTTGTAAGTTTAACAAGACGTTGTACAACTGTCTCAGCAGCTTTTCCGGAATGTACATCCTGAATAAATAAAACAAATGTCATCGGCATAAACTGATATTCTAACTTCTGTGCACTTTTACTTGATAAACTGTGTACACTCGGGCTCTCTGCTGACACTGTCAAATGGTTTTGCAACTACCTCACCAAACAATCCAAAAATGTCAGGATCAATGGAACCTGCGAGGACTCCAGACCCGTCACTGTAGGGGTACCACAGGGCTCTGTACTGGGTCCCCTCCTCTTCAGCCTCTTCGTCAACTCCATCCTGTCAGCTTGCCACACCTAATCAGTACTACTCTATGCAGATGACACAGTCATCAATGCTTGTGGATCCAGCCAAGGATCACTCACACAAGACCTACAACACAATTCTGTATCACTTGAACAATGGCTCCAGCAGAACAAACTGGTACTAAACTACAAGAAGACAAAGGCAATGCTTTTCACCAGTGCACAGAAAAGGAACACAGCCCCCCTGTTAGCCAACTTCAATGTAAGGGGGTTAGCCTAGGACAAGTTTAAACATTTAAATACCTAGGTGTCACGATTGATCAATCACTCACCTTCCCCCACTACGTTGACCAGCTGGTTTGCAATATCAAAAGGAAACCTGGGGTGCTGTATAGGTTGAGGCATAACCTTACCACTGAAACCAAAAGAGTGATGATCACTAGCTCTGTCTTCCTCATGTTTGATCACAGCATTATGATCTATGGGGCAGCCCCTGACACATTCTCAATACTTATGACAAAGCTTACTCCTAAGCTGCTAAAGACAACATAACTCTGGTATTGTTTGCATCAATCATACCTGTACCAGCTTGTTTGTAACTATGTGTTAAGTTACTGTTTTACTGTGTTATACTGTTATACTGTGTATTTTTGTTTGTCTTACTGTGACAAGGTACCTTTTTAAATGAGCCTATGGCTCAAAGGTTTTCCAAACTGCTGTCTAAATAAATAAAATAAACAGTCTTAAACAGGGTCAAAGTAGTGTTGAGCAAAGCAAGTCGCTTCATCACCAGAGCTGCCAAAACCACCCACACGTGTATAATCTATACCCTCGCTAACTGGCTATCCCTCTCCCACAGGATACAGTATCAGACCTGTCTGATGGGAGCAAAATCCCTCCTAGGCCCCACCACTCAATATAACTAGCTGCTATGCATTGCCTTGAATGTGATGACAAAGCCTTCACTGATTCCCCCTTGGTTTTTGCCTGTTTTGTCTACTGTAACCTGACCCTAGTATTTACCTGTATGTTCTGGTTTCTTTTACCTCTTTGTAACTGATGTGGAACCTTTGTAAATGAGCATTTATACTCAAATGTATATGTCCAATTGCTTAAATAAATAAAAAAAAAAATAAGAGATGTGGAATACCACAAACATATGATGAAGTATTAATCGCTTGCAACAGAGGATTCAACATTAAGACATGTAATATAAGGCTAAGAGGACACCCTTGTTGCAGTCCCCAAAGTAAGGGTGTTCAAGGTCCCAGCCACCTATTTACATTAGGAATAAGAAAAATATGAGAATAAAGGAGTCTAATCCAAGCAGTAAACATATATGAAAACCCATACTTTTGTAATACAAGAAAAATGTAATCATGAGGAACCATATCAAAGGCCTTTTCTTGACCCAAAATAAACAAGAAATGCCCTTTACCCTCCCTATGACAATATTCAATAAGTTCCCTCATGAACAACAAGTTTACCTGAATTTTCCAGCCCAGAATCAAAGAAGTCTGGAAAGAAGAAATACAAGATGACAGGACAGCTGCTAAACATGTACAAAAAAGTTTGGCAAAAATCTTAACATCAGTATTTAATGGACAAATAAGTGCCAGTTAACAAAAATATCTGAATCTCATCAGTAACTGATCCTGAAATACAGAGATGTGACAGAAAATAATTAAACACTAAAGCCAAAATCAGATCCAAATATATAGCAAAGGTTTGATAAAACTCAGATGTCAAACCATCAGTTCCAGAGAATTCATTTTGTTCAGAGCAGAAACTGCAGCACTAATCTCTGCAGCTCCAAATGACTGAGTGAGGAAGGCATTATCAGCAGCTGATACATGTGGCAGGCCTAAGGAATCTGAAAATTGAGGGACTGCATCATCTATTAGAAACTGTTAACTCACAGAAGAGCGTAAAAAGTCTTGAACAACACACAACAAGCCTTGTTTAGAGGTATGAATGCCACCAGCCAGATCAACCAATGAGTGCATTCACCTCTTTTTAATTCTGGATCAGCAACTTTGAAAAACAGCACCAGACAGGTATTGACTTTGAGTCCCCTATTGTTGCTCAAAATACAAAGTTTTAACCCCATCATATTGCAGGGCTTTAATGTGGGATTTAAGAGTCTGCATTTGAGAATGGCAAGAAATGTCCCAGTGTGATTGAAGGGAAATTAATTTATACAATCGGTACTGTAAGTTTAAATATTTCATATAAGCATGCTGAAATGTAGAAGAAGAAAATTTTTGCCAAGTTTCCAACATCCAGCTTAGTATCATCCTATGAAAGAGACAAGTCCTTATACAAACAAAGAACAGTGGTGCAAGCCCAGAATAAGTCCCGAATAGCATCTCAGAAGTGGGGTATCAAAAGAATGGTATTCTTTAATTGCCAACAAGGCTTTCCCATGACGTGTTCAGGTGCAATTGCAACAGAGTGGCTCAACAGAAGATGATCAGGGGTTTCCACAGGCAGTGTCTTACTATCTGTAACAAAGCAGGTATGAGAGACAAAAAAATAATTAATCCTAGTTGTGAAAGATGCCTGAAAATATGTGTGCCCCACAGAAGGATGTTGTGAGTGATACACATCGACTAACTGTGCAGTTTTACAAATTTGTTATAAAAAGAGGGAGTCACAAAACAATTGAATCGTTTTGGCTCCCCTGTCCTGTAGCTGTAAAGGACAATTATGCAATGGCAAGAAAAGAATACTGGGCTCTGATTGGTCAGTGCCAATCTTCATTAGTGATGTTATGTCAGTATAACATCATTGTATGAAGGCTCAGCACTAACTGACCCTCAGAAAACTAAAAGCGATTACTGCCCCCATGGCATATCTGCAATGCTCCCTTGACTCCTGCCTCCTACAATGACACATAACTAAAACTCTGATTCTCCAATTTCCTCATTGTACCTGGACCCAGCACCCTATAACTTTCTTCTCTTCTGCTCACTCTTCGCTGTTAAAAAAAAAGTTACAAAAAGCCATAATAGCTAGGGCTGTGAGAATACCTTTTCCTGAATATTCGGCTTAATATTCGGTAGTCGGGACCCAGGTATTCGGTATTCGATATTTGGAATTCGGTATTCAGGCAGAAAATGCATTTTTTTAAGGAAACTTAAAAAAAGCACTTTAACAACACCATTAATCACCCATTGAACCTGATGTGCTATATACACCTAAATGAGACTTCAACCACCAATGTAGAGTTCTCACTAATGCAACACAAGCTTCCTGTGGCACACTCGATCCACCACACCACACACATAGCATTCCAAAAACGATATCAAGCATTGCATTGGGTCAGCACTAGAGGGTGTTCATGGTCACAGACACAGGGTAGGAGGTGCTTTGGCCATGGACATAGGAATTGTCATAGCAGTGGCTGCCACAGTGGTGACAACTAAAAGGGTAGCTACTGCATGAAATGGCACTGGTGGTGATGGGAACACACTGGCTGTGGATTTAGCAGCCATAGTGGTACCAGTAGGAACACTGGTGGTGGTGTCTGCTGCTTCCTGCACAAAGCATGTATGCACTAATGCCCTCCTACTACTGCACAAAAGGATGTGACAGTAAATGTATAGATGGAACAGGTGGTGACACCAGTAGTAGTAGTACTACTGGTGGTATTAGTAGTAGTAGTAGTTTTTCCAATGCTACAAGAACTAAAAGGCTTGCTTGGGGAGAAAGATATTTGAGCCCGACGAACAAAGAGAGACAACTGTCTGTCTTTGTCTATGTAGTCTATCTCACCACCTTGTCTGGAATTGTATTGTGTATCAATAATATCAGTGTCAGGGTCAGTGTCAATAAACGTCAGTGTCAGTGGCTCAGTAGGTAGCACACTCACCTCTGAGGCCGGGAGATCAGAGGGCTGTGGGTTCAGTTCCCACATCTGGCGCTTGGATTAATATCCCAGTACTGACAGTGTAGTGCAGCATGAGAGGGGTGCTGCACTTCTGACGTGCCGTCTCTTGGATGAAACATTAAACCAAGGTCCCATCTGCCTGGATTGGTAGTAGTTCAGGTGGATGTTAAAGATTCCATGGCACTTATTGAAAAAGAGTAGGGGAATTTCCCTGGAGTCCTGGCCAAATTTCCCTCATGCAGTAAAAATAACATCAACAGCTTAATCTATTTCAAGGTCAGTTGGCATTCATCTGTATCCCCCTCCCCCGGGTCGTGCCTGAAAATAGGCAGGTTTTGTCTAGTGCACTTACCCGGTCAACAAAAACTAAATAAATAAAATTAAAAAATAAATATACAGTAGAGCAAGATGAGATGCAATTCAGTACTTTGCAGTAAGTGACATATGACAATATAGTGGAAGACTAGAGGGCTTAATTGCAACTGAATTACACTGTTCCTTGAAGCATACTGTAGCACTTTGCAGTAATTTTGTAAGATACTACATTGCATATTGTCTGGTGCCATTGTATGAACAATGTTTTATAATTTTGATGCAATGTTTCATCCTTGAGCATGTTAGGTTTTGGATTGTTTTGTTACAAGGGCATCTCAGTTTTATTTATTTTAACTTCACTTATTTATGGTGTGTGTTTCTTTAAGGGTTGTAAATTCATAGTGTGTTTGTATGTTCTGGACATGCACTCTGACAAAGACCAGGTTCTGGTCAAAGCACCAGGGCTCTATTAACATCCCCTAGCACAAATAAATGTATTGGCACCTTTATGCTCCACTGCTCTTAGTTGTATTTTGTTACTGCACCCCTCCCCCCAAAGTGCTTCCTTTGTTCTGCATAGTCTGTTTGTGGGACTGGTGGCCCGGAGACAATGCCATCAGTAATTGCCTGGATGTGCTGTACATTTGGGGTCTATAATCCTGTCCATTACCACTTGGGGCCAGCAGTGCAGATGATTTGCTGGGGCTGGACCAAGCATGTTTGCAAGGCTGCTAAAGACATGACGGATCAGGTTACTAGTGGTTACTGGGTAAAACACAAACTTTTACTACATGGTACCTATGTCTGTGTGCTGCTTTACTTAGTGCTTGTGGAACTGCAGTAATACACCAGCCTTACTAGTTATACTGCACTGCAAAAAAGCAGCAGCAAATAAAAACACTGCTACTAAGAAGGGGGAAGAAAAGGGTAACCTTTTTAGTCAAACATGGAACCGAGCAAGGAACTGACAGATGACATACAGTCAATTCAGTGGGACAAGCCCGTCCAACTAAGTGCAATGGTTTAATTAACAAAACAACAAACAAACAAAAAAAATGCATGTGCACAGTTGTGCACACACAAGGCACAGACTCGGGAGGGGTATATTTCACATGCACAGGTTAATTGTGTGCAGTGGGCTGTAGAAGTTGAGGTGGGGGAGTCAGCCAACACACTCCTCATGTGTACAGGGATCCAAGCCCAGAACCAGAGGACTAACAATAATAATTCAGTAAGTCAAGCTTGACTGGCTTAGAATTGAAGAAGTTTATTTCAAAATCTGTGTGCACACAGCTGTGCATATGTGTGGCCAGCCTCATAAAACAATATATTAAGCATGCACATGCAGGGTAAAGCCTCACAACATCAAATAGTATGCATGTATACAGCAAATCATGAGCAGTGACCTGCAGGAGGGCAAGTTCGTAGACAGCCTCATCAGTCATTCAGGGAACCAAGCCTGGAACCAGACAACAGCAAAACACAAAACAAAAAAATAAAATGTGCTTCACCCAAAAAAATCACACTGGCGCTATCAGCAGCAGCAGAGAAGGGATGTTATCAGACAGCTCTCCTAGTCCCTGTAACTGAGTACAGCAATAAGGACAAAAATACCTATCAGAAAGCCAAACATAACTTTTCTGACATTGATCAAACAAATTATACTGACCCAAAAAAAGCTGTGAAGCAAAAATCTATTTCCTTTTTAGCAAGTTTAAGGTCTCAGAAGTATTGCAGAGCAGCTCTCAGAAACCACTGTCTTCTGTCTTCTACCAGCTCAGAATGAAGTCACATGGTGTGCTTGCTTTAGGGATCAAGAAATGGTTTTGATTGGCTAGCAAAGCTCTGTAAGACTTAGAAATCTCACCGAATAGTAGTTCCCGAATAGTGGCTGAATAGTGAACTATTCGGAAAACGCATCCAAATATTCAGGAAGTATACTATTCATGGTATTCAGAAAATACTATTCAGCCCATGCACAGCTCTAATAATAGTGGCTTCTCACTTCCCTGGTGCTGAGGAAGTGTGGCCATTGTAATGTGTGTATACAACAGCCTCATGCTCACTCCATAACTCACTAGCCACACATCCCTGTGTTCCCCAGCATCATAAACAAGTAAAAATTGAAAATACAATAAATGTAAAGTAAAACAAAGTCATACCTCTGACCAGTTTTCTCCTGCATGGCAGCACCGTGCAACCTCCACTCCGTAATTGGCTTGACAGCAGGGCTCCTTGGATCAATAAATAGCTCCATTTGTAACACCATAACAAACAAAACAAAACAAGAAACAGTAAAATAAATAAACAAATAGTGTTACAGTGGCATGCATGGACCAGAATACATTATGTCACTGTGAGACACAGACCTGTGTGTGCAGCGAGAAAGAAAGTTGTGGGAAAAGAAACAGAAGATAGCATATTCTGGCAGCACCATCTAGTGGACAAAACTGAAACTGAGGAGTTTCTTTCCTAAAAATGCTCCTACACTCAACAAAAATAAAGGAAAACTTATTTTAAATATGTTTTTAATCTGTTTTTTTCCTTATAAGTGAGCCATTGCATAATAGCAATACTGCATTCCCCGAGGTGTGACGTTATCCCAGCATGACACACACCCTGTCGTGCATTATTGCTTAATTAAAATCCCCCAAAAAATAACTAGTTTTGATGTATGTAAGAAGGGATGAATCAGTTTAAAAAGTGAGACCCTATCAAACATAGTCTGAGGGGCATAGACCACTATCATATGATAGGTAACAGTGTCTCTAATACACACACCAGCAATAAATCCCTACCAGGCATAGTACTGAGAACCCTCAAAACCTTCTGGTTAAGTTATTAAATAAAATGGCCACCCCAGTACATGCATCAATCCCCAGTGAAAAATATGATGCCCATGTCATTCAGAGTCATTGAGCTGTAATAATGTTGGACAAAGAACCAGGTCTGGCATCCTGCAGAAAAAAATATCAGCAGGACAATGTCACAACAAATGAAAATAAACCTTTCTGTGAAGTAAATTCTTAGCACTGTTTACATTTGAATTAACAACTCATATGGACACAGAGGGAGAGTGAGAAAGAAAATATCTGTGAACAAAAAAGTCTCAAGGGGGTGCATTTACTTCTTCTTGGACTTCACCTTGGCACCTGTACCCATTCCATCTTTCCATTTGCATTGTCTGTGGTATCAGAAGGAATCAGCTGTCTAGAGGACACAATGGAGGATGTTTCATAGTGCAGGTACTTATCAGTGTCACCATAATTCCTAGAGGAGGCAAGAGGATGAAATCAATTTGTAGTAGGTAGAGAGCCAGAAGGAGCAGCCATAGAAGCAGTCTGAGGAGGCTTATGATGCAATGCACATCAATGGGAAACTACTGTGAAAGGATCAGGAGGTGGCATAGTAGTCTCAGTGAAAAGAGCCAATGCAGAAGTAAAAGGAGAAGCTGATAAAGCTTGGGAAAGAGTTATATCCAAAATAGGGTCAACATAGGAGCATTGGGAAATTGAGAGATCTTCAAAGGGCCAGAGGGAACAGGAGATGCAAGAAGAATATCTGCAGGAGATGCTGTCAAAAGAGCTATACCAGTAGGAGGATCTGGTTTTACTGGTTTCAAAACAACAATGGTTCAGTTGTTTGAGCATCTGTAAGAATATCCTCCTGGCAAGGCTGGGTCAGAACGATTGTGTGTAGCCCATGGACAGGTTCAAAAGGAATGCCTTTCCATTTGGCAAAGGTTACACTTAACCTTGTTAGGACACTGAACATCAATATGGCTGTATTCCAGGCAGAGATTGCAATGCTGCTAATTGCTGACTTTTCTAAGATGGGACAATAAGCCACACTTAAAACTCACTTTCTGTTGTCCAGAATAAAAACAGACCCCCCTGTCCCACTTTTAAAAGGTGTTTCAGGCTGAATTTCCATGACAATGTCAGCAGCCAAAGCATCCCCTCCTGCTCCTTCACCACACTGGTCGGCCATCTTGGTAGATGACCAGAGGTTCCCCCAAAAGGCAAGAGTATGGGACATTCCCTGATGTCCTGGCCAATAGTCCCTTTCCCATAAAACTGGTTCATGCAATTGTCTAAAGATGTGTGTGGGTGTTGATATGCAAAATGACTGTCACTACATGTCCAGTCACTTCACATCTAACCCTGAAATGGTCCTGAACTCATTCTTTTAAAATTCTAGTGGTCTGTCCTATATACGTGCAACCACAAGAGCACCACAGGGCATAAACTACATATTTTGTACCACAAGAAATCCATTTTTGTTAAACTGGAAAAATTCGTACTCAATGAAATCACTTTGCATTACGACATGTTGTCACTTAAAAATATTTGGAAAAAGACTGGATTCCCAGAGGTCCCCCCCCCCTTTCAAATATTTGTGGTAATTCATGTATACATGGGGTGGTTTAAAAATGATTGTAATAGGTAAATTTAGGGTACCATCACTGTTGTCTTATCTGATTCCTTTTTTTTTAAATGGAGAGAATCCATGAAAGTACAAAAAGATAAAGAGGATATAACAGATTTGGAAGTGCCAGCAGATATGATATCTTCATTTTATCAATGTGTGAACTAGGTATTTTCTATTCAATTTTATTAAGGTGATTATTCACTGATTCTTTAATTATTTGACTGTATACTTTATACACCTGTAAAACTATGTATAAATTCATGGGGATGATGATGTAAGTCACGCACCTGCCCAAGAGGTATTGCACCTCAAAACGCTGGGCTGGTGTGTGTTTGTGGTTTGTTAACCTGATGTAACAATGGATCTCCAAATAGGTACAGGCACTGCAATTTAATTTATTTTGTGCAGTAAATATAATTTTAAACTGATGTATGGAGTGCTGGTTTTCATTTACTTACTTGTTTTATGTCTACCCTTAAGGCTAGGATGATCAATGGTGGGTTATCCTCTGGAAGAATAAATGTGTCCATCAGGATTCCTTTAGCAAAGTCACATATAGAAGAATAGCCAGAGTTAACAAGATAAATTCTGGTTAAACATTATTTTAAGTGTCAGTTAACTACTGTACAGTGTAGTTATAGTGTAAATGCACTGTAACTGCATTACAACTGCAATTTAGTTGCATACAACAAAAAAATGCAACTACTGGGTAATTACCCTGTTGCATGTAATTAATGATTAGTGACATTGAAACCAATGCTTAAAATATAGTGTAACTGAAATTCCCACCAACCTTAAATTGCGGTAGCATTGTCGAGTCTCTTGTGCCTCAAGTTTATGATATAGAAAGACATTATCAACCATTTCAGCAAAGGTGATTTTAAGCCTTTTTACGGCTGCAGTAAGTGGAACCCTGCAGACCTCATGCTATGAGAAAAGGGTGCAGCGCATTCCTTAGGAACAAACAACGTGTTGGAGTTGTGTCACAGTCATCTCCATGTCCGTGAAGCCCTCCACTCATGTTGTCTCTCTTGACTTAGCACTGCACTATTTTTACAGTGGAACATGGCACCCTTCGCCATGTCCAAAATGGCCACTGCACTTTACAGTACATGCACTAGAGGTCACGCATGCATAGTAGCATGTGGTGGCCATCTTGGTCATGGTAGAGTGTGCTGTGTTCCACCATAACCACCTATTTTAATTGCCTATTGTAATGGAGTTCAAACTGTAGTAGTTGGTAGACCAACTGTAATGTTAGTTTATGGAAACAAAGGCAAGTTGCTTTATCCATTATTTCTAGGTGTGGTTCCAACATTCAGGCATCCCTCCTCATGCCTCTTTCGAAACAACAGGTGTTATCCAGTCCCAACTAGACATCACTAAAGGAGGTTTATCATCTTTGCCCCAGAGGGGAGAGAAGGTGGTCCACACATGTTTGATGATGGACTTCAGAAAATGGCTCTCATACACAAACCTCTAATTGCATCATGATGGCTTCTGATGTTAAGCCTTAGCACATTATCACCTGGAATGTCCAGGGTCTGAACATGGCTCATTGGTCTAGGGATATGATTCTCACTTTGGTTACAAAAGGTCTTGGGTGCAAATCCTGGACAAGCCCTTGAAGCAAAAGAAAAGAACCACCTCAGTTGAGACTCATTTGAGCTGGCTGTGTGGTGTGGTGGTGAGGGTGGATGGCTGCACTGTGGGAGGCTCAGGGTTTGAGGCTGGGTAGAGGTACTGTTTTTAGTGGTCCTTATCTGCTGTCAAAGTCTATGTTTCTATAATTCTAGTGGGGGTAGTAAGAAGTAGGATGTCGATTAACTAGGATCTGGAGCTTATCCAATAGGTAGGGAAATGGGTACACTGGCTGGGCCAAATGGTCCTTATCTGCCATCAAAGTCTATGCTTCTTTGTTTCTCTGAACTCACTCAAAAAGAAGTGGGGGGGGGAACTTATCAGCACAGCAGTAGCTCTACTGCTCATGATGCCAGTGACCTGGGTTTGGGAATGAGCTCGGGCTGCAACGGTCCTGCCAGGGAGGGAGGAAGATTGAGCATCCCCAGGGATGATCTCCCCCTCCAGGGATGGAGGGCCACCATTCCTGCTGCATTACTGCCACCTGGGTGACCTCAAGTGGCAATACAGCTCAGGGGTGCCATGGGAGTGGAGGACATTGGCCGAGATCCAGAAAGGCTGCATGCCTTATATGCACATGCTCCTTGGATCTTTATGCATGCCAACATCCTCAGGGATGGGAGAAACAATGAAAAAGACCCCACAGCTGACCTGACAATGGCATCCAGTACCGCAACAACAGGACCAAAACTAGAAAACCATGGTCATCGCCTGACGAAAGTTTATGCAGGTAGGGGGAGTAGAAAGGGGGTGCTCTCTCCTCCCCTGCTGAAGGGGGCAATCTGAGACAGCATGGAGGCAGAGTACCAGTGAGTAGTACTGTAGTACGACTAGCCACAGGTACCTTGGAAAACTCTGACGGAGTGGCGCAGCTGCGGCAATGAAGGGGTAGTGATGAGCAGAGAATTAAAAAAAAAAAGAAGCAGGAGCTCCCACACTTAAAAAAGGAATAGTGTGATACTGCCTTCCTACAAGAGCTTCACCTACTCCTTGCGAAGAAGCAAAAGCTCAGCAGGGATTGAGTAGGGTTGGCTGTTGGCAACTTGTATTCCACAAAGTCAAGAGGGGTGGTCCATTCTTATCCACAAAAGCCTTAAGCCAAAGTTCTCTCAATGGTGCATTCTAAAGATGGGAGATGGGTACCAGTCAGAGCCACAGAAAACTCACAGATTGTCCCGTTAGGGAACATGTATGGCCCAAATGCAGACTCAAGTGATTTTTTCCCCCTGAAATTGCTCAGGAGATCTCAGGGCTCCTGCAACAGGGAGATTGCTTGGTGTTGGGTGGTGATTTTAATGAAGTCTGGGACCCTATTTTAGACAAGCTCAGAAACCTATCCATGGTAACCACCAAAGCCAGAACAATCTTGAAAGCAATGGAAGCAGAGTTTGATTTTCCAGACCTCTGGCAGGAACTTTTCCACAAGTGAAAGAACTTCACCTTCCACTCTGCACCACATCACAGTGACAGCAGACTTGACTTTTTCATGGTGCCCAGTCATCAAATGCAGGAGATATACCACTCCTGTATGAGACCCATTATTATCTCTGATCATGTCTGTCCCAGCTTAATCATGGGCATTGGTCCCTATCCTCTGAACTCTCCTCAGTGGTGAATGGACACTTTCCTGTTCTGTCTGCCAGAATTCAAGTCATGGCTTTCCCAAGAAATTGCCTTGTTTCTGCAAATAAATGCCACCTAGACCTCTCCAAGGTTGCAGTTCTGGATGCCCTCAAAGCTTACCTGCATGGTAGGAATATCAGCTTTGTTTCTCCTATGAAATAATTGAAAGTCTACAAGCTTGAGGAAATGCAAAAAGTGCTTAAGAAGAAGGGGCCATCCCGCTGGTGCACCGGTTGATTTCCACTTGTGACACCAGCAATCCGGGTTTAGAAACAAGCCCGGGAGCTGGAGGGCTGGCCAGGGAGGGGAGGACTTGAGCGTCCCAAGGACCACTCGTTCTCTCTGGAGGGAGGGGGATACCAGAGCTCAGCTCTTGTCTGGCGCCGGGTGGAGACCCGAGATACAGCAAGCCCGATGCTCAAACAGAGGGGGTGACATGCCAGACGTCGGTGCTCAGCTCCTTGATGTCCGGGGACCTGGCATGTCAAGAGAACATCAAGAAAAAACCTCGCAGCCTCCCAGTAGATGGAGCACCAGGCCCCAACCTTCAATGCCCCTACTTGCCCGGAGACAGCGTGCCGACAAAACACAGAGAAGCTACCACCCCGTACCCACCTGGGGGGGTACAACCATGGATCCATGGGGGGATGGACTGCACCAGTCACCAGGTAGGTGAGTGAGGGCTGATAAGGCTGTAGGTGTCTCCCAAAGAAGGGGAGAGCTGCGAGGGGGAGGAGAATAAAGAGAAAGTTAAAAAAAAAAATGCTTAAAAAGAAAGAGAAGTTTGACAGTGGACTAGATTGTCACTCCCCTCAGCTCCATTGGGACATATTACTGTTAAAATACTATATCAACACCAACACCTCCACCACCACTACTGGAGTACTCCAAAGAACATCTGATAAATATTGGAAGTCTAGGGGAAAGGCTGGGCACTTGTTAGCTTACTGTACCAGAGTACAGCAGGCTGCAAAGTACATTGGTACCATTCATCTATCCTCTTGGGGGACCACGGCTGATCTTATGATAATCAACCAAGTATTTCATGCCTTTTATATGGAGGTATATAGAACCCAAAGGATCCATTATGCCCCTAATCTGAGTGGCTTCTTGAAAGGCACTTGATTGTGAACTCTGACAGAAGACCAGATGAAGCAGCTTGAACCCCGTCTCCTCCAATCTCACACCAAGAGATTGTGAGAGAGGTAAAGCTTCTTCCAAAAGGTAATATTCCAGGACTGGACACGTTTGCAGCTGAGTTTTACCACACATTCTTGCCAGAAGTAGGGCAGCACCTTACTACAGTGATGCAGGGTGCTTATACAAAAGAGGAGCTGCCACACTCCACGTTGGAGGCCATTATCACCCTATTACCCAAGCAAGGGGAAGACCTTCAGTTAGTATCCAACTCCCAGCCAATTTTTCTCCTGAATGCTGATGTCAAAATTCTGACGAAAATATTAGCACTCCGTTTACATAGGTTATTCCTCCTCTTATCACCAACTACCATATGGGGTTTGTCAAAGGCAGACTGCCAATGGATCATCTTAGAGCAGCGATGAATATTACATGGGCAGCCTCCAACTCCATCATCCCATCCATATTGGTCAGTGTGGACAATGAAATGATCTTTGATTCTGTCAAGTGGGAATATCTTTATCAAGCCATGGGAGCTATGGGCATAGAACCCATTTGCACTAAATGGGTATGCCTGCTATACACCAGCCCCTCCACTAGAATACAACAGGCACCCTGACCTTAACCCCAAGTGACATCCTCCATGGAACATAGTAGAGCTACTCATTGTTGTCCCTCCTATTTCTCATTGCTGTAGAACCCCTGCAACAGAAAATCCAAAAGTCCCCTAACACCACTGAAATTAAGTGTAGTTCATCTCACCTCACTACTCTAGCATATGTTGATGATCTCTTGGTGGCACTGATGAACCCATTTACCTCCCTACCTACCCTGTTAGACATCCTTAAGGGATTTACTGGCTTGTCTGGCTTAAAGGTGAATTGGGATAAGATGGAAGTTCTGCTCCTGAATGAATATGCACAGAAGGATGCTATGAAGCATATAGGTCTAAAATCGTCCCCTTCCCACCTATTTTATCTTGGTATAATTCTAACAGTAGACCTTTGACAAATAGTGAACCTCAACCTGCTACCCCTTTATACTACCCAGGTGGGAGACGTCAGTAGGTGAAAGAACCACAGACTTACATTTGGGGGAAAGATGACAGCACATAAAATGATGGCCCTCCCAAAAGTTTTATTCTGCCTTAATAGTCTCCCAATCCCTATTTCTCACAGACACTTTAACCTATTTGAGAAACTGTTATTTCCCCTTTAGAATGGTGTGCAACTTCATTTCAGCCTTGAAAAGCTAAGAGCCCCATGTTGTAGAGGTAGGTGGGCATTGCTCCTGCTTTGGGCCTACCACTAGGCTGCTGGCATTTGACAGAACCTTCACTGGTTAACTCTCCAGTCCAGACAGGTTCTGGGGTGGCTGCCCCTGGACCCAGGCCCTGGAAGGGACCCCTTGGGTTAAGGATTCACACCATAACCAAAGTGTGGACCATATCTTGACTTCCTGATTCATACCTTTGCCAGACAATATTGGATCACTGTCATGAAACAATATGATAAGGACATGAGGTCAATGGATGAATTGGAACCCCTGTAGCTTAACTCCAGGCTGAAGGTAGAGGGCAAGACATTGTCCTGGAGCTTGTGGAAGCAAACGGCATATAGCTAGTAGAACATCTACTGGACCAAGTCTCTAGGCACCTGGACTCCTATCAGCAGCAGTCTGAGCACTGGGGCCTCCCTTGTACCAAATTCTGATGCTACCTGCAAATTAGACATGTGATGGCAGGGACAGATCCCTCTCTGGCACCATATGGGGGTGGCGCCTTGACTAAACTCCCTGACTCCTGGTTGGCAAACACAACCCACCTCAGGGGTTGCAGATACAACTCTCTTCTGGAGCTCTGGTGCCCCATGCTCAATAAGCAGAGAAATGCCTGCGAGTTGGAACTTCAAGCTGTCATCTCTCTTTTTTGTATAAATGAGTTTATTGAAATTTTCCAGGCAGATGAAAATATACCAGCAGAACACAAAAAAAATCATATCTATCAGTGAATATCATTCATGCAACAGACAAGCATAACAAAAACAAACGGGGGAAAAACAAAACTTGGCCGGAAGAAAACCCCTTGGATGTATGACTCTAAATATACCAACTGTGGAAAATAACAATAATAAACTACTGTACCATCTATGTATTTTTTAATTCAGTTCAATTTAATTTGTATTTAACCAGGCAGAACATCATTGAGACGAGCTCAGTTACAAGATGGTCCTGGGAGGACAATAGCACTTTACATCAGTTAACAAGGTTTACATAGAAACATAGAAGTTGATGGCAGATAAGGACCACAAGGCCCATCCAGTCTGCCTATTTCTTTTTCTACCTTATGAATATGCCATAGGCCTTTGATCTGTCAATGGCCTATTTATTCATGCTTATCTGTATTGCTACCTTATGCCTATCCCATTCCTGTCTGAAGCCCTGCACTGTATTCATATCCACCACTTCCTGAGTTAGGCTGTTCCATGCATCCACCACCCTTTCCATGAAAAAGAACTTCCTCACATCACCCCTTAATCAGCCTCCCTCTAATCTCATACTGTGGCCTCTTGTCCTGCTATTTTTCTTATATTGAAACATGATAGACTCTTTCACCTTGTTAATGGCCTTAAGGTGTTCGAATGTTTCTATCATATCACCTCTCTCCCTCCTTTGCTCTAGGGTATACATATTGATCTGTCTCATATGTTTTCTGATGCAGTCCCTGCACCATTTTGGTTGCCCTTCTCTGGACTGCCTCAATTTGGTTAATGTTCTTGTGAAGAAGTGGCCTCCAGTACTGCATGCAGTACTCCAGATGGGGCCAAACCAGTGTCTTGTAAAGAGGGATTATTACCTCCCTCTTCCGACTTGTGATACCCCCACTAATACACCCCAACATCCCTCTAGCCTTACCTGCTGCTTTAGAGGTCTGCTTGGATGATTTCAGGTCATTGATGATGATGCTCAAGTCTCTTTCCTCCCTTGTGACTGCCAGCAACTCCCCTCCCAGCCTATAGGTGGCATCAGGGATTCTCTTTCCTATGTGCATGATCTTGCACTTCTTTGAGTTAAACCCCAGTTGCCACTCTTCTGACCATTTTGCTAGTTTATCCAGATCTTTTCTCATTCTGCCCACCCCATCTGGATCATCTACTCTGTTGCAGGTCTTGGTGTCATCTGCAAACAGACAAACCTTGCCCTCCAGTCCATCTGCAATGTCACTGATGAAGATATTGAAGAGGACTGGCCCCAGGACTGATCCCTGAGGTACCCCACTTGTGACTTGCATCTCTTCTGACTGTATACCATTTACCACCACTCTCTGTTTTCTGACTGTCCACCAGTTTGCCACCCAGTTGACCAACGTCTGACCCACCCTGAGCCTACCCAGCTTATTAATCAATCTTCTATGTGGAACAGTATCGAAAGCTTTGCTGAAGTCAAGGTAGGCAACATCAACTGCTCCCCCTTGGTCCACCACTCTGGTTACCCAGTCATAGAAATGTATAAGATTAGTTTGACAGGACCTTCCTTTTGTAAACCCATGCTGTCTTGGATCCTGTGCTCTTATGGATTCCAGGTGTTGCACTATCTTTTCCTTAAGGAATATCTCCATAATCTTGTCCACTACTGAAGTAAGACTGACTGATCTGTAGTTCTCTGCCTCCTCCCTGCTACCACGCTTGTGGAGCAGGATCACATGAGCCCTTCTCCAGTCTTCTGGGACCTCTCCTATGCTCAGAGACTCACTAAACAGTTCTAATAATGGCTTTGCTAGTTCCACCCTTAGCTCCTTTAGTACCCTGGGATATACACCATCAGGTCCAATTGCCTTGTCCTCCCTGAGCTAATCAAGCTATTGTAGGACCTCTTCTTTTGTGAAGGGACTAGTGCACACCTCCCTCCCCCCGTGTCCATGGTGCTGAGCTGTGGGTCCTGCCCTACCTTCTCTTCAGTAAATACTGAGCAGAAGTATCTGTTTAGGATAGATGCTTTCACATGGTCCTCCTCCTCCTCACAAGCCCCCCTTATCCCCTTTGATCTCTGCATTACCCCCTCTGGACTTTCTCCTTTCATTACTGTATCTATAGAAAGTCTTGTCACCTTCTTTTACTGTTTGTGCTAGTTAGTCCTTGGTTTGGGCCTTTGCCTGCCTTACTGCCTTCCCTGCTTCCCCTAGGGAAGTTTGGTATGCCTCCCTATCTTCATCCTGCTGCATTCCCTTATATTTCCTGAAGGCTGGCCTTTTGGCTCTGACCTTTTCTGCTACTGTATTTGAGAATCAAAGTGGTTTCCTTCTTCTTTTGCACTTCATCTTCTCTCTAACGCAATGGGATGTTGCTTCAAGTATTACATCTTTAATGCTTGCCCACTTTGCCTGTACCCCCTCACCTGTATTTCTTTTTTTACAAATAGACATACATTGGTTACACGTAAGAGGTACATGGTAATACATAAAAGAGTTACAAATATCTTCACACAAAGAAGAGGTACAAGAGGATACTAAGCCATACAGTGAGAATACATAATATCTAGATGAGTCCAATATTTATTTATTTATTGAATTTTGTTGACCCAGTAAGCCCACTGGACCTAGAAGTCCTTTTGTTGGGGCGACCAGGGGAAGGGGGGATACAGATGGTAAGTAACTGAAATTGAACCAGATTAAGCTGTTGGTGGCATTTTTAGTGAATAGGAGAAATTTACCCAGGGCACTGGGGAAATTCCCCTACTCTATCGGTAGGGGGTCATATGGTCCGTTCTGGGGTCGGGCTCCATCAGAGCGATGATGGAGCAGGATGTGGAGGAGTTGAGAGTGCAACCGGCACTGTTGTCTACAGAGCTACCTGATGGGGAAACCGTTTTTGATGCTGCCGTAATTTTGGAAGGAATGATTAAGAGTCCTGAGGGAGTTCTGGATCAAGTTGCATCTCAAGCGAATCCTACTCTTATTCCAGGACCTGGTCCTATGTCTACAGTGGTTGATGTTCCACCAAGGATTACTGTTGAGAGCCTGACTGGTGCAGTTGTATCTGTCAATGACCCCATCCGTGGCTTGGAGACTGTTGTTGCTCGTTCTGGTAGTCCTAGTGTTTCCCGGGAGTCTGGAGGGAGTTGTCAAGCAGCACCAACAGCTCAGAATACTCCTAGCATGGGTGTGATGAGTGAGCAGCTTGGCATCTCATCGTCGGAGCAGTCGGTTGTGTTTCAATATGACAATTTATGTCAGGATGGAGTTTCTGTGTTTTCCTTTTCGGCTGCATCCAAGGACAAGCTGGCTGATACATGGGTCTCGTCTCGGCTGATATGGGCTGATTCTGCTATGGACACTTCTACGCCTTGGTCTGTGGAATCCTCCTTGAAAACTGCTGGCTGGGTGCGGTCCCCTTTGTCCCAGCAATGGACATCGGGGTTCACTCCTATCCGAATACCAGGTGTACACATCACCAAAACATTGCCTACTTCTGCGTCTGGGGATACTTCCCATTTGAAGGCAGGACACGACCCAGATTTGGCCCTGAAGACTGGTTTGGAACTTTCTGATTCTCCTGCATTGAATTTTGAACAAATGGCAATGTTAGGTGGATGGGATGTGCATAGAGCTAAAGAGGGCAAAGATTGTGCCAGGGGGTCACATTTTTGAATTGCCTCCCGGGGCTGACTCAGGGGACCATTACCATTCTTGGGGTGGTGCGGAGGGCCAGCATTCTCGGACTTTTGTGTCTTTTTTTCATCATAAAGTCCTTCCTGCTAAGAGACATAATGCAGTACGGGTTGTGTATAAATGGGGTTTACAGGTTTTCCAGATAAGGAATATGTGGGTAAAAACTTACTGAAGGACAGTCTGCATTTTAATGTGGCCGAGTTGTATGCCTTAATACATGTTTCAGGGGAGCATTCCTTCAAAGTCAGTTTCAAACTGCAGAGTGGTTTGGAGTCCTTTTGGCTTTGTTATCACAAAGTGAAGAGCTCACCTTTATGGGCCCCCTTTGAAGTTATTCCTTTGACCAAACCTGACCAGAAAAATGTAACTATTTTGTTTCGGAATGAGGGAGTGAGTGTTACAGATTTGATATATTGGCTTAAACAATGGTGTTCAGTATTGGGTAACCCTGAGGCTATCTTCAATAGTGAAAATATCTGGACAGGGGGTTGGAGGGTCCGGGTATATTTGCATGAAGGTGATGGCTCCTTACAGCATTTATTTTCTTGGTGGGGATGGGGGGGTTATTTTCCCCTGGGCAGCCCAAAACCTGCTACAAGTTTGGTGCCCCTGGTCACATTAGTAATGCCTGTGATCAGGTGTGCTGTTCATCATGTGGAAAATTGGGTCATATGTACCAACAATGTTCTGAGGATGTTTGTTGAAATTGATGTGGTAAGTCTGGGCATTCCTATCACTCATGCACTCAGGCTGCCTTTGCTAAATTTGTGGCTGGAGATCTGGAGGAGCAGTGGCTAATGATTGCAGTGGCTCAGCGAGAAAAAGTGAAACAGGGTCATGCTACTAAGAGCCAGCAGAGGCCTTTAGATCCTCTGTGTGTCCCTACCCCTGATCAGCCTCCACTGCCCCCTCCCCCTGAATTCTCTTCTGACATTAACACAGAGCTTGATAGCAGGGATTTGATGAATCAGGAACCATCTCTTGCAGTACCTATACTCCTTACTGATGTGGCAGCTCCTGTGGTAAAATGTACAGTTTCTTCTCAGGAAATGCTTCCTCCCCTACCCCAACCCCAGTTACAGTGGTGGAAGCAGAGCACCACGTGACTCGCCACAGAAATTGGAGACAACCAGCTTCTAAAGTCCATAAGATTTTGGAGACTGAAACTTCAGATAGGTTTTAGCCTCTTTTCACTGACCCAGTTACTTGGGTTAATGACTCTGAAATCTCCTCAGAAGAGTCTCATTGTGTTGAATCATTATCTGATTCTGAGTCCAGTGAATTAGGGGAAGGAGGTAGTCTGTCTGTGGGGCCTGTGAAGGGTAAGGCTGGTTCTAAAGAAAGGAAGAAGTGGGTGGCGAGCTCTACTAAGTAGAGGGCGCTTAAACCTCCATGACTTATTTCATGTCCCAATGTCCAAATCTTCATCTATTAACTATTAATGTTAATAGCATTAAAAATAATCTGAAATGAGAGGGGAAGGTGTTTTCTCACATTTAGTATCCTCAGCTGTTGATATTATCTTTTTGCAGGATACTTGGTTGCTCTCGACCACTGATATTCGGATTGCTCAGCGGGAATGGTTCAGAGGGCCTTCCTTTTGGTCCATTGGATTTGGTGCTTGTACAGGGGTGGGGATTTTGTGTTCTATTGATATTCAGCTTATTATGCTATTGGACCTGGTTCTGGGAAGGGTTCTGCTTATGGATATTAAGTATCAGGGGACTTATTTTAGACTAATCAATATTTATGCCCCTCAGACTAAGGCCGGGAGGGTTGACGTTATTCTTCAAGTTCGTCCTTTCTTTTTTTCTGTGCAGACTGTGATTTAGTAAGTAAGTAAAAATTTTTATTTATACAGAAATTTTGCCATTAGGGTTCAAAGAATCCCTATTTACAAAGCAATCCTGTGTTGTACAAAAGATTAAATAATCACAAAATATACAAAATACATAACTTTCAAATACACATAGCACTCATACACATTACATCAACAGTACAAAACATAATAGTCAAACCACTTATGCTTATAGCTACCTATTGCACAAACATCTAAAATGTAGTTCATGTTTTACTGCAGTTTTATATTCTAAAAAAGACAAGTCTGGGTCTTTAAGATAAGGGGGAAGTATATTCCAGCTTGAGACTTTATATTGAAAAGTCATATTACCAAAACTGTTTTTTATTTTTGGGACCAAAAAATCTCTAGCACCTTGTTTCCGCAAATTTAACCCATGATCAGGTTTTATTAATTTTCTTGTTAAGTGATGCTGTGAAACATTTTTAAATAATGCTTTTATCTGGTTCAACCAGTTTCTCTCAGCTCTCTGATTTAACGAATTCCAGCCTAATTCTGTATACATCTCACAATGATGGGTGCCAATATCACATTTTAATACAAATCTTGCTATTTTATTGTAAAGAATGTCCAAATGATGTAACTGTTTTTTAGAAGTATGTCTATAAATATGACTCCCATAATCAATCACTGGTAATATTAGTTGGTTTGCTATATTTAATCGCATTTCTTTTGTTAAACAATTTGAAATCCATCTCATAACCCTTAATTTTGAGTTTGCTTTTTTAATTAATTCTATTATATGTCGGTCAAAGTTTAAACCTTGATCAATATGGATACCCAAATATTTGTAAACTTGTGTTTGTTCTAGAATATTTCCTTCCTGAGTCTTAATTATTAATTTTGGAGACATTTGATTTTTCTTCTCACTTCCAAAGTACATAGTTGTGTCTTTTTACTATTTATCAGGAGTCTGAGTGATGAAAAGAACTTCTGCATTATTATAAAATCACCTTGTAATTTTTGTACTATTTCATCTAAATTTTTACCTGATGCAATCTAAACTGTATCGTCCGCATAGAGCCTAACTTGTGAATTTTTTATCAATCTTGGTAGGTCATTCAGATAAATCAAAAACAAGAGGGGTCCCAGGATTGAACCCTAGGGTATCCCCCTTGTCACATAACCCAATCCGGACTTATAACTATTTACTATAGTAAATTGAGTTCTCTTATATAAATATGATGTAAACCATCCACAAGTCTCTTCCTCTATTCCCATGCTCTTCAATTTTTTAATCAGAGTACAATGGTTCACAAAATCAAAAGCTTTTGATAGGTCCATGTATTCCGCACCCACCAACCTCCCCTCCCCCAAGGGAGTAGCAACTAGGTCTAGGAAGTCCGTGAGTGCAGTATCTGTGGACCTACCCTGTCTAAAACCTGACTGAAACGGGGTTATTTTCTGATATTTCTCCAAATACTGCATTAATTGTCCATGAACAATTTTCTCCAGTATTTTTGAGACAGTTGACAATAATGCTATGGGACGGTAATTTGATATGGCCATTGAGTCACCTCCTTTATCTATAAGGATTATTTTTGCTTGCTTCCATATTGAGGGATAAGATGCCTCCCTTAAACTCCAATTGAAAATACCACTCAAGATGGGTGCTATTTCTTGTACAGCTTCCTTTAAGCCTTATTTGTCTTTAGATTACTTATTATTTTATGTACTTCTGAAATAGTCACTACTTTAAACCGAAACATTGGTGTTTGATTTTCCTTCTGATTATCAATTTTTTTATTTAAATCAGTATATTGCACACTATTCTTTTTAGTTTCAATTCCTATATCCAAATCTGGAAGTTCAATAAAATATCGGTTTAACATTTCCACCGCTTTTTCTGCTTCAAAAATAGACCGTTTTGTCTCAATTTTATTTCTTTTTGATTTTTACCGGGATTAGTAAGACTCTTTATCAGAGACCAATATTTCTTAGGATCAGTTGATTCGTTTATCCTTTGTTTATAGTAGGTGGCTTTTGAGTTCCTAATTTCGTGGATCACCCTATTTCTTACTTTTTTAAAACTATCCCATACTTCAGTTTTCAAAGTCTTATTAGCTTTTTTCCAAAGTTGATTTTTTGCCCTGATTAACTTCTTTATAGTAGGAGTCACCCAGGGCAAAGGATTCTGCTTCTGATTAACTTTCCTCCAAGGTGCAAATTGGTCATAAGCCACAATAAACATATGTGCAAATTCCTGTACTGCTAAATTTAGGTCAGGTATTAGGAAAATTCTATGCCATGGTAATCCCTTTAAATGCTTTCGAAATAACTGCTTGTTAAACTTTGCATAACTTCTTTTATATTCAATCAATATTTTCATTTTTGGAACTTTTTTTAATTCCAAAGTTTATAACACATCTAATTACATTATGATCCCCCAGATTAGGTTCCCCAACTACCTTATTTACTACAGTCAATTCTGGAGAAACAAAACACAAATCCAATATACTATCTTTACTTGTTAATTTCCCTTTCCTTGTAGAAACATCAATTATCTGCACCAGATTTAAACATTTTATAGAGTTTTCCAGAGCCCGACCCCTTGGACATCCCCAAGCAGCATTAAAATCACCCATCATTATCACATTAGTTTGACCTATACATTCCCCAATAGTATGTGAACATTTTTCAAAAGACTTAATATTAATCTTGGGTGGAGAATAAACAACTCCCACAATAAGATTAATTATGTGGAATTTCAACAACAAACATTCGATTCCTTCTATTTTTCCTGTATATATTACCTCAGAAGAGCCCAAGTTATATCTAGTATAAATCATAGTCCCTCCCCCATGACCCTCGATCTTGTCTAAAACAATAGAAATCAGTAAGTTCAATTTCATATTGAGGGATATCTTTTTTTTAACCAAGTTTCTGTTATAATAGCAATGTCTGGCTTTTCCAATTCAACCCAAGCTCTGAGGAGGTCCATTTTTTTAATTAGGCTTCTAGCGTTATCTAACACTAGCTTTATGGTCCCATCCTCAGGCCCTGGGTTTGTTTCAATATCCCCACAAAGAACCAGGGATATCAAAAGCGTCTGGTCAGTTGAAGGGATATTTCTACATGGAACAAACCTAAAAGAGCTCTGAATCTGCTGTTTAATCAAATTAAAGGGATTTCTCCCTCTCATCACATTTTTTGTTCTTGATTGCCCTGTTCTAGTTTGATAGACATTCAGAAACACCCCGGTTTTGCTCTCTGCAGATTCAGATATAACTAATTTACAGAATTGCATTAGGCAGATTACTCCCACCAACAAACCCATCAGTCTAACAAAGATGCTCTTCATTTTGTTTTTTGTTTCAATTAACTTAAAACAAGAGAAGCACTGAAATCACTAATCTTATAAAACAGTTATCACTATTCAATGGTTAACTTTTAAAAAGTATATTAGCCTTTTGTTTATAACTTAAGGCACTAAAAGATACTATATCCTAACAGTTCAAAAGGTGTCTATAGGTCAAACTGTCCCATTTTAGCAAATGTACCCCAAAATCATTGCTGAACCTTATAAAATGTCCTTCTTGTTTCTGCAAAGTTAATTTAAAATACCCTTTTTCTGTTACCGAGTGGCGTTCACACCACTCACGCTCACGCTTGTGCAGCTCCAGCTTTATGTGATGCAGCCCCTCCTCCTCTGATGACACGCTTGTGAGTTTCACTTCCTCATTCACCCGGTTTACCGGCAAAGTAGTTAGGCACTTGAATAGCTTCACATTTACCACTGCAGCATAACAAACAGTTAGACAGAGCTGGGCAGCTCTTTTTCTGGGCTAGCAGATGGAAAACAGCCTCAGTGTTACCTGGGTGGAGTGGAGACTTTAATTGTGGGCTCACAATTCAGGACTGGGGGAGTGGTACTACGACGAGTTTTCTGATCATAAAACATTGTCTAATGTGCTGGGATCCACAGAGCTCCCTAATGGGCCTGGTTTGTGGAAGTTTAATTCTCTACTGCTTCAGGATTCCAATATTGTACATCAGCTTTTGCATTTGGTCTGTGGTAGAAAGATGTTGTTTACCCTTTTTGATAGTCCTAGTTTGTAGTGGGAGTCTTTGAAATCTGATTTATGACATTTATTGTTAGCTATTAGCAGGCAGTCGTCAGATTCCAAGAAAATTCAATACCAGCAACATAGGAAACATTTACAACACCTATTCAGTCTAACACAATCTACTAGTGATGATTTGGTTACACAGATTAAGGATGTTCAATGTTCCATGAGAGATTTTCACAAAACCAAAATGGCTTCCCTTACCATGCAACAGAAGTTTGGTACTCAGGGTAAATTGGATTCTGTTTGCCCTTTTTTGAGTTGAAGAGACCATATTGCACATAAACAATTGACTGCTGTTTTTGACTCTAATAATGTTGTGGTCACACTGCCTCAGAAGATAATGAGGGTGGTGTCTCAGTATTTATGGGTCAGTTTGGGAAGAAGGACACTGACCAAATGGCTTTTTCGCATTTTTTTTCCTTTTTGAATATTCCTACAATTCCTTGTGACATAGTGTTTAGATTGACAATGGATGTATCCTCAACTGAAGTCCTGGAGATGGTCAAACATTGCTGGAAGGAAAGGTGCCAGGGATTGATGGTCTCTCGGTTGAACTTTTTCATGTTATAGTTCCCTTTATTTCTTCAGAACTAACTCAGGTTTATATGTATATGTTGACCACAGGGTTTTTTTTCTCTGGATATGACTCTTGGGATTGTATCCATATTATATAAGAAGGGAGACAGAAGGGATTTAAATAATTGGAGGCTGATATGTCTTTTAAACATTGATTTTAAGATTTTGATGAAGATTTTGGCACGTCGGCTGTCACAAGTCACTTCCTTTGTTATTTCAAGTTTTCAGTCTTGTGCGGTCCCAAGGAAAGTAATTACTGACCAACTGCTGTTGTTGCGGGAAGTTTTTGAATCCGGTGCTTTCCTGGTACAGAGGGTTTTGTGGTGTCCCTGGATCAGAAGAAAGCATTCAATTCTGTTGATCATGAATTTTTGTGGTCCACTTTGCGGTTTTATGGCATTCCATTAAGCTTTATCTCATGGTTACAGACTATTTATAACTTGGTGATGGTTAGGCCATTGGTGAATGATTTCTTGGGACCCATGATTCTGGTCCTTTGTGGGGTGTGACAAGGTTGCCCTTTAAGCCCTTTGCTCTTTATTTTTAGTATAGATCCTTTACTCAGATTACTGAATGATGTTCATTTTTTCATGCCTGTCTCTGTTTCCAGACATTATTTACCTTGGACCGCCACTGCCTATGTGGATGACATTTGTTTACTTTTGAGATCTTCCACCGACAGAGCCCTTGATTTTTGCTCTTTCTATGGTGCTGCATCTGGATACATTTGAATAGAGACAAATGTGTTGTTAAAAGACTTGGGATAGGTGTGAGTGTTCCCTCTTTTGCTGGTATTTCAGTTCAGGAAGGTCCTCTTCAGATTTTAGGGATAGCTTTTGATTCTGGTTGACAGGATATTCCTAACTGGGATAAGAAATTAGAACAGTGACAGGCTTTGGTATCAGGTTGGTGTAAACAGAGTATGGGGAAACTGAAACGGGTATACTTAGTTAAAACTTATCTTTTGCCCCTTTTTTAAAAGTTAGTTTGGTCCCTCCCAAAGGAAAGGGGGGCTGTCCTTTATGGCTTATTCTTTTGGGCTATTTGGGGCAGTAGATTGAACCCGCTTAAATGGAATGTGTTATATTTAAAGGTTGCAGATGGGGGTTTGAATATGATCAATCCGGTGTTGTTTTTTTTCATAAATTTTTTGTTTTCCAATTTATGATCTGTACATCCGCAGGAGTTTACCTGGTGGAGGCCCTTACTGGTCTCCAAATTGCGAGCCTGGTTTAATTGGTGGGTTTCGGATTCTTTAAAGATTTTTAAGTCAGTTCCTTATTCCCCATCTTATTATTGGGAACTGTTTGTTTGCATGAAGTGCTGGAAACTTACATATGCAGATGTACTACATAAATCTAAAAAGTTATTATATTCTCAGGTCAGAGATTCACATTTCACCGAATCTTGTACATTCCTTTTATGTCCCCTGACCTTTATCCCTGACCTATTGCGCCTACTATGCAATAAAACAGATTCCCCTGAAATATTATGATGTTTTATGGCTTTGCTGCCATGACAAACTAAATGTCAATGCAAATCACAAACACAAGGCGTTGACAGAAAGGAGGTGTGCTAGACCTCTCTGTCTGCTACAATTGGAAACTATGCAACATTTATTTTTTCTTGTTCTTTTATTCAGTCATTTTGGGGTTATTTGGCTACTTGTTGGAATATGTTGCCGTTGCGTACCATCTCTTATAAAGCTTTGTTTTATGGAGTATATGGCCGAGACTGGGCCCAATGGGATGCCTGTACTCTTACTGTGATTTTTTTCTGTTATTAAATGGTATGTGTGGAACGTTAGGTGTTTATTTACCTTACAGCAGAAACTACTGTCACACCATGATCATGTGGGTAGTATCACCAAGGATGTTCTTGGTATATATTTTGGGGAAAAAACTCATCAAACTGAAGTGTATATTATGAATGTGTGAAGAAATCTCCCATGGGTGACAAACTCGGATGTGCCTATTACATGAAGCATTTCCTGTTTTTGTTCTTTATGGTTCTGTTCATTATTTCTGATCTTTGTTTGTGATGATTTAATTATTCAATAAAAACAAAATTCCCCTACTCTTTTTCGATAAGTGCCATGGGATCATTAACATCCACCTGAACTATCACCAATCCAGGCAGATGGGACCTTGGATTAACATCTCATCTGAAAGACAGCACCTCAGAAGTGCAGCACCCCCCTCATGCTGCACTACAGTGCCATTATCCTGCCCCCACCCCAACCACCTCCCGTACTCCCCCTTACCTCCTGCACCTACTTCCCTCACTCAATATCCTACCCACACTTCCCCCACCACCTCCCCTTCCCTAGTCTTGCTCATAGCTCAAGTCTTTGTACTGGTTATTCCATGTCTGTAAGTCAATGACTATATGTTTGTAACTCAAAATGATGAATGTTGCACATGCTGACGTGGAACCTTTGTAAAAGAGCCTTGGCTCAAAGGTATTGTAATCCTAGATTGAAATAAATAAATAAATAAAAGATAAATAAAGTATTGGGATATTAACCCAAGTGGCAGATGTGGGAACTAAACCCATAGCCCTCTGATCTCTCAGTATCATAATATCTAATATCATAAATTACAACTCCACCGATACACAAGAGATGAACTACAACACATCCTTACACAGGATACACTAGAAGAGGGGCAGAGGAGGTCAAAAACTGGTCCTTAGGCATGGATAGATGTGGGGAGAGTGTGTGAGAAAGGTAGAAGTGGACAGTACAGTAAGTTAGGAGATCAAAGGGAGGGAATGGCTGGAGGAGGATGTGGAAGGGTATAAAATAGTATGGTTGAAAAGGGGAAATGTGAAAAGAGAAGGAGAAAAAGAGTTAAGGTCAGTGACAGAGGTAGGAGAGGAGAGGAGAGGGTGAGAAGTTAGAAGAAGCAGCAATAGGAGACAGGGAAATGAAAGAAGGGTAAAAGTGCTAGCAGCTAGAAAGTAAGGTTAAATACAAGTGATTATTTATGTACAAACAGCATATAAAGTCTAATCCTTTTATCCTATAACTAGACAGAGTAAAAAGTATGTTAATAAAGCATCAAAAACAGCTAAGATTGCTAATGACACACTCAAATATTGATCTGTGACATCAAACAGTAGGTGAACTAAGATACAACTATAAACTCTGCTTATAATGCAAAGAAACTACTTGCTATACAGAGGAGCTGCACCATCCTAACTGATGAAAGCAAGAAGAAACAAGATGTAGCCAGAGCTGATACATAAATGACCAAAGTTACACTTGTGCGTAGAAAATTTTGAATGACCCAGTGTAACTCAGCCATTTTTATGTTTGCTTGCACGCATATGCAAGAAACATAGTGCCATCAACTGAGTTTTTGTAGGTGTGGCACCCTGTCTTCCATTTCAGTCAGTGTGTTTACAGGCGTGGCCACAGTTCACCAATGAATGCTACAGCTGTCTATGACAGCAGTTGAAAATGCAGTGCCGTACAGTTGAAAGGGAGAGTTCTGCTTCAGTGAGCAGTGATAAGACAGTGCTGATTAGCATATTGCGTGCTCCTGCGCTCACCCCCCCCACACACCCCAACAGAGTTCCAGGTGCCACGCTGGGAGCCCAGCATGGCAACAGTCCATAAGGCCAATGGGGTGCCCAATCACCGTCGGCTCCAATGTTCCCCCCCCACAACAGACTACTGGGTGCTATGGTGGGAGCCCACCCCGGTATGGCAACAGTCCATATGGCCAATAGGGGTGCCCAATCCTCCGTTGGCTCCACTGGCTCCAAACAGCCTTCCAGCTGCCACACTGGGAGACCACCCCAGTGTGGCACAAGTCTCGCGTCATCTATGAAAAAAAATAACCTGCAAGAAAAAAACGTTCCCTCACTGACTGTCCTGAGCCCCCTCCTCTCACCTGCGCCCACCCTTTGTGCACCTTGCCTTCCCACACCCCCACCTCACCCCATACTTACCTCCAAAGTCTGGTACAATGATCTTTGGTGGACTGGGGTCACGCCTGCACTCTTCAAAGGTGACTGCGAAGAGAGGAAATACCGGTAAGCTGTATAATGGAATAAATAGGGTTTTTTCAACTTTGAAGCATATCTCAGGCATTTTTGGGAATTGTTTCACCAAATTTTCAACATGGGGTTTTTGGGACCCCATCTCATGAATTCTGGCACTGTCATTTTGTTAATCAGCCCTGAAAGGTGATTTCATGGTCACTGCATGGAACCACCTTTTGGGACCAACTTATGAAATGACAGTGTCACAGTTCGTGAGATAGGCCCTCAAAAACCCTATGTTGAAAATTTGAAAAAATTCCCTGAATGACTGTTTTATGAGTATATGCTAGTGCTGTTCCAAGACGCTCATATGTTCGTGAATTTTCAATATTTTCACTCCAGATTTTCAACATTACCATGTTACCATACCTCCTTATGAGCAGTTCAGCTGTAATTTTTCACATCTCACCCAAAATGTGTTTCCGCACTTGTAGTGCACAATGGTGTAGTTGGTGTGGGAAATCAATGTTTGGGACAGATTAAGAAAATCACAGTGACATTGTTCATGAGCAGAGGTGTTAATATGGCTATGTTAAAAATTTGGTGAAAAAAAGTCTATAAAATGACTGTTACGAGTGACCATTGTGCAGTTTCCACGCACCCTCGTAAGTTCGTGCATTTTTAATATTTTCAGTCCAGGTTTTCACCACTGCCATTTTTCCACACTTCCTTATGAACAGTACAGCTGTCATTTTTCACACCATGGCCGAAATGTGTTTTCACACTTCCAGCACAGAAATGCATGGTCGCTGTGGGAAATCACTGTTCAGAATAGATTAAGAAAATCACAGTGACACTGTTCATGAGTGGAGGTTCCAAAATGCCTGAGTTAACAATCTGCTGTAAAAAAATCCCCAAACTAATTGCATTAGGGTGTCTAGATTTAGCAGTTTCCTAACAAGCGGAAAACCTCCTGAGATTTTTTATATTTCACCGCAGATAGAAACATAGAAACATAGACTTTGATGGCAGATAAGGACCGCTTGGCCCATCTAGTCTGCCCATTTCCTACCTACAGGATAGGCCGCAGATCCTAGTTAACCAACAGCCTATTTCTTCCTACCCCCACAAGAATTGCCTTATGTCTGTCCCATGCATTCTTGAATTCTCCCACAGTTTTAGATCCCACAACCTCCTCAGGAAGGCTGTTCCATGCATCCACTACCCTCTCTGTGAAATAATACTTCCTCACATTGCCCCTGAACCGCCCCCCCTTCTATCTTTAAATTGTGTCCCCTTGTTCTTGTACGTTCTTGCAGATTTTCAACATTGCCATTTTTTGCACCTCCCCATGAACAGTAGAGCTGTCATTTTTTACATCCTGTTCAAAATGTGTTTTCACACCTGTGGTGCCAAATGGTGTAGTCGCTGTGCAAAAATCAGCTTTCTGCTACAAACTGATATTGCCACTGTTCATAAGGTGGGGGGTCAAAAAAACCCATGTGGAAAATTTGGAGTGAAAATGCCAATGAACATCTGAGGCGTTAGGATTTCCGACCATAACGCCCCACCCTGTAGAGACTGACAGGCATCAGGGGTGTGACTTGGGATTCTCACCTGTAATGCTCATACCATTCCACACCCTGCAGCCAGTGAGAGGCATTGAGGTGTGCCTTGGAATCTTCGGCCCCAAAGTTCACCCCATTCTCCTATACAGCACCCATCTCACTGTATTTCCTGATGGAATGGGGTGAGCATAAGGGCCAAAGACCCCAAGGCACACCGTGACACTTGTAGGCATCTGCAGGGTAGGGTGTGGTGAAATGGCGTGGCCGTTATACCTAATGACCCAAAGGCACACCCGAATGCCTGTCAGTCTCTGCAGGGTGGTGGTGGGGTTGGCTTCAGTTCAATACTTCACTGCCATTCCTATTATGCCACTCTCTAACTCCTACACTACCAATGCCAATACCAGCAAGCAAACATTTGGCATTGACAAATGCTTGTTTGGAGTTGTTTCACCAAATTTTCATAAAGGTCTTTTTGGGACCCCACCTCATGAAGAGTGCCACTGTCATTTTGTTCACTTGTCCCAAAAAGTGATCTCAAAGAGTGACTGTGCCATTCTGTGCCATAGGTGTGAAAACATGTTTTGGGCAGGATGTGAAAAATGACAGCTGCACTGTTAATAAGGAGGTGTGTAACAATGTTAATGTTGAAAATCTGGAGTGAAAATATTAAAAATTGGCGAAATTAGGAGCGTGCATAGAAAATATGCAATGCACGCTCGTAACGCAGTCATTTTTTTGATTTTTTCACTAAGTTTGCAACATGGGCTTTTTGGGACCCCATCTCATGAACAGTGGCACTGTCATTTTGTTAATCTGTCCCAAAAGGTGATTCTGTGCAGCAACTGCAAAATCTATTTTCGGGACCGAGTAACGAAATGACAGTGTTCATGAGGTGGCGTCCCAAGAACCCCATGTTGAAAATTTGGGGCCCAAATTCCTAAAAATGGCTGATACATTGACATAAGTTGAAAACCCCATTGACTGTCATTATATTATGCTTACCTTCAATTCTTCAGTTTGTGGTTTGGCTTTGAAATGTGCAGATTTGCCCCAGTCCAGAGAAGATGACAGCATTGACCTCCAGGGGTAAGTATGGAGTAAGGGAGAGATGTGGGGTGGTGGGTGCTCAGTGGAGGGTGGGACGAGGGGATGGGGAGGGGGACTGGGACAATGAGAAGGGACAGTTTTCTTTTTTACAGGTAAAAAAAATAAAAGATGTCAGGGGATGGTTTTCTTTATTTACAGAAAAAACACCCATACATTTGAGCACACTGGGGTGGGCTCCCAGTACACCACATGAGTTGTTGGGTACATGATGCTGATTGGGCACTCCGATGGTGTGGGGACAGGGAATGGAGGGAGCAGAGAGGAGAGGAGAGCAGCAGTGGGAAGGAGCAAAAAAAATCATAAATTTGGGCACACTGGGGTGGGCTCCCAGTGTGCCACATGAGTCAGGGGGGTACATGATGCTGACATGGGGATTGGACACTCCGATGTCAGTGCAGGGACATGGAATGGAGGGAGCAGGAAGAACAGCAGTGGTGGGAGGGATCGGAAAGGTTTTAGTTGCTGCCGGGGCTGAGACAGAATGGAGGGAACAGGGAGGACAGCAGTGGTGAGAAGGAGTGAGAGAAGTGCCATCCACAAGATGGTGGAGGCATCGCAATTGTGCACATGTGGCATTCACGCATGCGTAGTTGTGGTGAATGGCATTCTGCCATTCCTAAGATGGCAGCACCAGTGGAATCGCACATGCACAACAGGCACGCATGTGCAGTTCTTGTACCAGAATGCAGAAGTAACAGCCGACATAGTGCAGCTGTTACTCCCTAGCGGCCGACTATTGCAGAGTGCTCCCAGCTCTGTTGGACTTTCAGAAGGATACTTCCAAAAGTCAAATGGAAGTGTGCCACAATCAGCTGTTTTCAGTCTACAGATTGCAAAATGGCTGTAGGCTCAGCCCTCAGCTGTAAAAAGAGGGAGTAGAATAAAGAATTAGCTGTTCAGCTTTAGGGTCAGCTATCTTTATGCCCTACTAACTAGAGACTGATTGGGTGAGTAATAAAAGATATTTTAAGCAGTCTATCTACCCAAGGACTATAGATAGCACTGGACCAGGTCTATGTGTGAAGCAAATAAATCAAAACAAAAAGAAAAAGCCACTATGGTTCTCAAAAGAGCTGGTGGGGGAGATCAGGGAGAAAAAGATAGCATTCAGGAAGTATAAGGAAACACAGAAGGAGCAGGACAGAGAGCTGTACCAGTTAAGGCAGAAGGAAGCAGGAAGGGAAGTCAGAATAGCAAAGGCCCAAACTGAGGAAAAGATAGCCAGCTGGGTTTAGAAAGGGGTAAAACATTTTATAGGTACATCAGGGAGCATAGGAAGACAAAGGGAGGGATAGTGAGGCTGAATAGAATGGACAGTGGGTTGGTAGAGGACAGTGAAAAAGCAGGGATACTAAATGAATATTTCTCCTCTGTATTCACAAAAGAGGAGGAGGGGGAAGTGCCTAATCCATTTAACAGAAGCACTCTGGATGGGGGGGTCAATCCCAGTCCTTTCACAGAAGAATAGGTTCTGAAAGAACTCTTAAAACTGAAGGTGGACAAAGCAATGGGGCCTGACAAAATTCATCCCAGAATTCTAAAAGAATTAAGGGGAGAACTAGTGAAATCACTGACTACCCTTTTTAACAAATCATGGGAGGATGGTGTGGTACCTGAGGACTGGAGGAAGGTGGATGTGATTCCCCTTCACAAAAGTGGGACCAAGACAGAGGCAAGAAACTACAGACCTGTCAGTTTGACCTCTGTGGTAGGGAAAGTGATGGAATCACTTCTGAAGAAAAGAATTGTTGAATACCTAAGAGGCCAGTGGGGCACAGGACCCAAGGCAGCATGGGTTCTAGCGGAAGGTCATGTTAGATGAATCTAATTGATTTCTTTGACCGGGTGACCAAAGTAGTAGACCAGGGAGGGGCTGTGGACATGGCCTACCTAGACATTAGCAAGGCATTTGACACAGTCCCACACAAAAGATTAATAGTCAAATTAACAAGCCTGGGAGTGGGTCCCAAGGTGGTAGCCTGGGTAAAATATTGGCTGGACAACAGGACACAGAAAGTAATTGTAAATGGAGTCCACTCTGAAGAAAAAGGGGTTACTAGTGGGGTACCGCAGGGTTCAGTACTGGGTCCAGTCCTTTTTAATGTCTTTACAAGTGACATTGCAGAGGAACTGGAAGGAAAAGAATGCCTCTTTGCAGATGACACAAAGATCTGCAACAGGGTTAATACACAAGGAGCCATGGAAAGGATGAGAAGGGACTTGGCAAGGTTGGAGGAATGGTCAGAAGTATGGCAGCTTGGATTCTATGCAAAGAAGTGCAAAATAATGCACATGGGAAATGGAAACCCAGAGGAAGATTACGCAATGGGGACGAGGCAGTAACAACAACAAAAATGGAAAGGGACCTGGGGGTAATCATATCTGATGACCTTAAGGTTAGCAAGCAATGTGAGAAGGCAGTAGGTAGGGCTGGGGGGATACTGGGATGTATAGGGAGAGGCATCACCAGCAGAAAATAGGAAGTTATTATCCCTCTTTACAGACAGTTGGTGAGACCCCATCTGGAGTACTGCATCCAGTTCTGGAGACCCCATCTCCGCAAGGACACAGACAGAGGCAGTCCAGAGGAGGACAACTAAAATGGTGCAGAGTCTGCAAGAGAAGCCATACGAGGAGAGACTAAAGGAGCTTAATATGTATACCCTTGAGGAAAGGACAGAGGGGGGGCATGATAGAAACTTTCAAGTACCTCAGTGGAATCAACAAAGTCCAAGAGGGTAACATCTTTCAGAAAAAGAGATCTGCAAAAACAAGGGGACACAATTTGAAGATAGGGCGGTTCAGGGGCAATGTGAGGAAGTATTTTTTCACAGAGAGGGTGGTGAATGCATGGAACAGCCTTCCTGAGGAGGTTGTGGGGTCTAAAACTGTGGGAGAATTCAAGAATGCATGGGACAGACATAAGGCAATTTTTGTGGGGGGTTGAAAGAAATAGGCTGTTGGTTAACTAGGATCTGCAACTTATCCTATTGGTAGGGAAATGGGCAGACTAGGTGGGCCAAGCAGTCCTTATCTGCCATCAAAGTCTATATTTCTATGTTTCTATCATGGGAGCAGGTTGAAGTCTGGATTTTAACCATGCAGCGCAGCCCTCCACAAATCTCACTGCCATACTTCGATGCCGGTGAAGATCTTGTAAATAAGCAGTAGATTTGGAGAGGCTTGTGTCATATTGTGCAAGCCTAGGAGGATCTGCTTGTCTTCATTAAGGAAGATTTGCCTCCTTGCCTCCATTAGGGCTCATGTATAAATTTCCTGACTAAGCAAGGGGTACAGAATAATTGGGTCTGATCTCTGAATAGTAATAACTGGTGAATGAAGGGAATTTAGACATTAGTAACTGTATTTAATACATTATAACTAAAAGCCAAAAGGGGGTAATAGAGTTACAAGACCACATATTGTGGGCTATATCAGCCAAGGGCTGCTGACATTTTCAGCACTTATCCACAAATTGAAATCTCATTATAACCAACAGAGCAGGCATTTTGTGCCATCTGCCTAGAAGTTTTTTTCTGCAATAATTGTAGTTTTGGGTCTGAGGTGCCTGCATGGGCTATTTCCCAACATCTACGCCAACACTGAGGAGTAATGATTGCATTGAGTTCTCACTCCCATTTTTGCCTATAGAGATCCCAAGTCGGTGCACCCAAGCTTTGAAGGTGTTGATATTTATTTATTTATTTGTTCAATTTGGATATACACCTTTGAGCACAGGTGCTCATTTCCAAAGGCTCCTCGTCAATGTCAGGTTACAGCACTTTTATAAATATACAGAAGATTACATGTCAGTAGAGGCAACAGCAGGGCAGCACACATTATGCTTTGTCAAAAGAACAAGGCAAGCAAAGCAGAGAGTAATAGAAGGTCCAAGTCAATAACAACTGTCAATAGAGCTGACAGGTGCTGGTAGGGAAGAGCATGTAAGGTTTGTAGGGGATCAATAGCAGGAACAGTTGGAGCTTTTCTTAATTGCCTCGTAAAGGGGGCCATTTTAGCGAGGATCATTAGGAATTCAGGCAGCTCATTCAACCACTGCGGAGCTCTGACAGCAAGGGATCATATGGCAACACTTGTCCTACAGAAAGGTACAGCAAGAGCATTCCTGATATATTCCTAGTGGAATATTAGTTATGTTAAAGGTGTTGACCTGTTCCAAAGTGTCCACATTTTCACTACAGATCAGGAAGAAATGGACATTTTTTCCTGATTTATGGCCCCGAGAATAGCATTGTTTTTATCTTTTTGTGGTTCATGATAAGTTTATTATATTTAAACCAGTCCTCAAGTGACAAGACGTTTCGCTGCAGGTCCATGGTGAGGGCCTCCTAGCGAGAGCCACTTGAATAGATGACCGCATCATCTGCATAGAACAACACCCTCAAGGTGGAGGCAGGCATCTAGGAGGTTGCTAATAAAAAGATCGAAGAGAAAGTGACCCAGTATAGAGCCTTGCAGCACCCCAGTCGAGACACTTTTGGTGTTAGATATCACCCCATTGATCTTCACTCATTGTGTTCGGCCTGAGATATAGCTTCTGAACCAGGACACAGTGTCCACAGATAGGTCAAGAGAGGGGAGTTTGGATAGCAGGAAGGGGTGGTTAACCAGATTGAAGGCTTTAGTTAGATCAATGGAAATGAAGCCAACTAAGTGGCCATTATAAAGAGCCTCCTGTAGTCATTTTGTGTACTCTATTAGGGCAGCATTGGTTCTGTACAATGGAGTCTTCAGAACCCATGCTGTTCTTGGCATTGGATGCTATATTTATAAAGATAGGCAACCAGTTGATCTGAGACTATTCTTTCCAGTGCCTTAGACAAAGGGGAGAGAATTGATATGGGCCTGAAGTTGGGTTTCAGAGGAGAGAGTAGAAAGAGCACTAGAGCAGCTTAGGGTGGATAAAGCTATGGGGCTTGATGGGATACACCCAAGGATCCTAAAGGAACTCCGGGAGGAAATGGTTAAACCTCTGGCTATGCTGTTCAGTAGATCACTAGAAACAGGCGTGGTTCCAGAGGAGTGGAGGAGGGCACAGGTGGTACCCTTGCACAAAAGTGGTAGCAAGGAGGAGGCAGGAAACTACTGCCCGGTCAGTTTGTCCTCGATAGTAGGTAAAATGATGGAGACCCATACTTAAGGAAAGGCTGGTGGACTACCTAGAGACAAGGGGCTGCTGGACCCAAGGCAACATGGATTCACTGCAGGGAGGTCATGCCAGGCCAACTTGATTGATTTCTTTGAGTGGGTAAAAAGGGAAATAGAGCAGGGAAGAGCAGTAGATGTGGCCTAGCTGGACTTCAGGAAGGTCTTCGACACAGTCCCACACAGGAGACTAATCCACAAGCTGCTAAATCTGGGGGTGGGGACAGAGGTGGTCATGTGGGTTAGAAACCAGTTGAGTAACAGAACACAAAGAGTACTGGTAAATGGGGTTAGCTCACAGGAAGGATGGGTAACATGTTGTGTACCCTGGGGATCAGTGCTGGGACCAGTGCTCTTCAATGTCTTCATAAATGATATTGCAGTGGGTCTAGAAGGGAGGGTTAGCCTGTTTGCGGATGATGCAAAGCTATGTAACAGGGTAGATACACAGGAAGATACAGAAAAAATGAGGAAGGATCTGAAAAGACTAGAAAACTGATCCAAGGAATGGCAGTTGGGATTCAATGCAAAAAAGTGCAAGATTATGCACCTAGGGAGAAGGAATCCTAGGGCTGAGTATAAACTAGATGGGGTAACACTGGAAGCCACCACAGAGCAAAAGGATCTAGGGATAGTCATAGATGACAACCTCAAAGTGGCTAAACAGTGCAACAAAGCAGTTGGAAAGACTAACAGAATGTTAGGGTGCATAGGGAGGGGTATAACAAGTAGAAGGAGAGAAGTGGTGGTACCGTTATACAACTTCCTAGTAAGGTCTCATCTTGAGTACTGTGTTCAATTCTGGAGGCCCTAATCTCCAAAATGACATAGACAGGATGGAGACGGTACAGAGGAGGGTGACAAAAATGGTGTCGGGGATGCAGCATAAGTTGTATTAGGAGAGATGCAGCGCTCTAAATATGTACTCCCTGGAGGAAAGGAGGGGGGAGGAATAAGATAGAGACCTTCAAATATCTAAAGGGGATCAACAGGGTACCAGAGATGAGCATCTTTCACATGAAGAGAAATAGCAGAACAAGGGGGCACAGCGTGAGACTAAAAGGTGGAAAACTTAGAGGGAACTTGAGGAAATTCTACTTAACTGAAAGAGTGATGGAGAGATAGAACAGTCTCCCCCAGGAAGTGGTTGGAGTTGCCATGGTTCAGGGTTTCAAGACTGCATTGGATAGACACATGGGAATGATCACACTGGGAGTGGGGCTTGTAGCATCTAGGGTACCTTAAGCCCTTAAGCATTAGAAAGAGGGATAGAGCAGACTGGATGGGCCACAAGGCCCTTATCTTCCAACAACATCTATGTATGTATCTAAGTTTTAAACAATGGGACAGTCATCACTTTTGTCTACTGGTGTGATCAGGGCTGTTTTCCACATGCTTGGGAATTTGACTACCCCAGAGAGAAGATAAATAGTTTAGTCATGGGGAGAGTAAGCTCAGCCCCCCTCCCCCACCACCACTGGCATTCTTAATTCCTTTGCTCAGTTGCAGCAGGATTTCCAGTTACCTATTTGCCTGTGCCTGTTTTTAGAGTACTGAATCCAATTAATGAGTGTAGTAGACAGGCTGTTTGTGCACAAGGTGTATGAGTGGTCAGATTTGCGCTTTAAGGCATGTTAGTAGCAAAAATCACCATTGTTCCATGTTAGGTACTGTAACTGGAAATCATGCTGCAGCTCAGCAAAGGATTTAAGAATGCCAGTGGAGGGATGGACTAGGTGTACCAGGACCCGAATAGCTTTACCCATCCATTTGTCCCATATAATGGGGTTGCAAGCAATGGTAATAGTAGGGTTGCACCAAATGGGTTCTGCAGGACCCAGCAAGAGCCATTTCCATTAACATAGTTTAAGTAGCCAGCTCCAAGCCAATTGAGTGTGTTGGATGGTGGGACAGAAACTGTTCACCTTATTTTTGGGTGCCCTGAGGATCATACTTATTGGGACCTTACCCACTGAGGCTTGTTCAGCTTCCAACCAGAGGGGAAGGGTCTCACAGGTCCAGTCCAGCCATTGTATAGACTGGGCAATTGGGTGAGAAAACAGTAGTGTTTCAAATGTGGCACATTGCATCCCCTTAGCTGTGGCAGAGTCTTACTGAATCTGGGGTGCTGCTCAGTCCATATAAAGGAGGAGATAAGCTTCTCAGTGGGGCACCAAACCTTATCGGGGATATGAATAGGCAAATTCATGAAGTACTTGTACCTGTACTTGTTGGGCTGTAGAGATGAGAGCTCTGTCAGTTCTTTTTATATATGCTGCTGGTTATTATTTTAGGAACTTGGACAAAGAAGGAAATTTGTTTTGCCAACAAGTCTTCAAGTATAAAACCGGAATTAACAGCAATTATAGACTTTGAATTGTTGTACTGGCATATTCTCCCTTATGAAAGGTTGGGTATTAATTAGTCTTATTTGTTGCATATGTGTATGATTGGGGGATTGTGTGTGTGTTTGGGGATTTGTATGTGTGAGTGAGTGGTTTGTGAATTTAATTTTGTGATTATTATTTTTGTGTGGTGGGTGGGTGGTTTAAAGGAGGGGAAATCTTTGAGGGTTTTTGTAGTCTTTAAGTTTCTTTGATTGTGAAGTTGGGTGGGTTTTGAGGTGTTTTTATTTATTTATTAAATTCTCGGATTACAAATACCTTTGAGCAGAAACTGCTCATTTACAAAGGTTCCACGTCAAAGGATGAGGGTCAACATACATACAGAGGTAGTAAAAGAATGCACAATAAACAGCCAAAATAACTAAAAGAAAAAATAAAGATACTCAGTTATAACATACTTTGAGATAATATTCATATAACGAGCAGCTTGAGTAGGCAGCTGGCTGCGGAAACAATAAGAGATAGAGGGCACCATAGGCAGTTAGTATTGCAGGCATGCGACCAGGAGAGGAAATTGGCAGGCTAATGGGCCACTGTCCGATGGTGGTGGAAAATGTCTTGTACCAATGGAGATGTGAAGCAGGAAAGGAGTCACAAGGAAGGCCTAGTGCCAGAGGGAATGAGACTGGGAAAGGGTGGGCTGTGAGACATGAGTGAGCTGGGAGGTGTTTAGAGAGATCTCTGTTCAGAGAAGCAGTCACATTGAGTGGTAGAGGTGAGGTAAAGTTTGAGATTTCTTTTGAAGGGTCCAAGTGTAGTAGAGGAAAGTGCTTCTTTATTGAGGGAACTGAACCATTGAGTGGCTCTGTAGATAAAGGACCGCTGACCCATGGAGGTATGACATCTGGGAACCTGAAAGGTTAGAGATTGGACACCACGTGTTTGTTGAGTGCCACTGTAGGTAGTAAGGAGTGAGCTAACACCAGGTGGCATGAGACCAAGGAGAATCTTTTTGGTAAGTAAGCAGGTCTGGTATTGTATTCTGCTGCGTAGGGTAGCCAGCTGGCCTGTGCATAGAGGTCACAGGTGTGAGCTTGTCAGGCTGCACCTGTAAGTAGTCTACAGGCTTTGTTGAGAGCAACTGAGATCCTGCGGAGGGCACTTGTTGAGGCAGAGCCATAGATGACAAGGCCGTAGTCAATCATAGAGGTGACAGAGCTGTAGATGGCAAGTTTAAGGGCATCCACAGGCATACAGTGCTTGTGTTTGTGTAGTAGTCCAATCCCTATATTGGCGGTCTTTGCAACAGTGTCAATATGCCAAGTGTAGGAGAGGGTACTATCCAGGGTAATACCAAGGTACTTGAACTCCATGACATGTTCGAGTGGGTTCCCAGCGTGGTTCTCGATGGTGAGGGACAGAGAGTTGTGCCTGCTCTGTTGGTTACAGAAGGACATGGCTTTAGTCTTGCTGTGGTTAAGGACAAGTTTATGAGAATTGAACCAGTCTTCGATGCGCTTGAAGTCAAGCTGCAGCTGGGATTCAAGGACTGTAATGTCATGGTGACTGGAAAATAGGACTGCATGATCTGCGTATAGTAATATTTTTTGGTGGCAGGCACTGGGGAGATTGTTGATGAAGAGGGAGAAGAGTAGAGGGCCCAGAATAGACCCCTTGGGGACTCCAGAGCGGACCGGTTTCTCATCCGAAAAGATCCCTGCAATCCTTACATGCTGGATCTGATTATCAAGGTAGCTGGAGAACCATGGAAGGGCATCGCTGGAGATCCCAGTGGAGGACAGTTGCTTGAGCAGTAGGGGGTGGTTAACTGTGTCGAATGCCTTGGTAAGGTCTATAAATACTGCCCCTCCACAATTCCCTTTGTCAAGAGTGGCATGGATGAAGGTTGTAAATTCCAGTAGTGCAGTGGCGGTGCTGTGCCCTTTTCTGAAGCCATGTTGCTCTGGGCACTGTACATTGTACTTATCCAGGAATTCAACTAGTTGGTCCAACACTATTCGCTCCAGCGCTTTGGATAGTGGGGGGAGGAGTGAGATAGGTCTGTAATTGGTGTGCAGTGTCCTATCTCCACTTTTGTGAACCGGTGTGACAGTGGTTTTCTTCCAGAGAGAGGGAAAATGGCCCAATCTAAGCGAGAGATTAAAGATCTTTGTAAGTGGTTCTAAGATTTCAACGAGGACTTGTGCCAGCAGTTTCAGGTCAAGGGAGTCACCACTGTACCCTTGTTTGCCGATGGTCAGGTTAGATTTAAAATAAATGCCCCTCCCTGTAGGATTAGTTTATTTAAGTGTGTTAGTTTGTTTGGGGTTTTAAGGTGTCATGTGTTTGGGATGCGGACCCTTAAGGTCCAGCTACTTAGGGGGTCTCCCTTCGAGACCTCCATCCCTGCAAGCTCCCAGCACTTCATGTAGAAGTTTATAGGAGATGTAGGGCACTAGGGATAGCTTGAAGGGGGGGTCCAGAGGGGGACATGTCCAAGGGACTGCTGAGGTGTCTAGGATTTGGGTGGTAAGGCCAAGGAGATACCCTGGGGCGTAATGGGAACTGGAGAGGGATCCACCATGTTTAGTTCCCATACCCATGGGCTCCACCTTAGAAGGCAGTCAGATAACTGACCCAGCAGCCTCCCATCATCCTAGTTGGGTTGTGTTATGCAATGCCAGGTCAATCAGGAACACGACTGCCATAATGGCAGACTTGATATCCTCTGTAGACCTGGCTTGCATCACAGAGACCTGGCTGGATGAGCATGCCGCTCCCATTTTGGAGGTGGCAGTGCTGGCAGGGTATTCCGTGATACACACCCCGAGGGAAGATTGCAGGGGTTGGAGGGGCATTTATTTTAAATCTAACCTGAGCCTCACGGTGCTACCTGTTGGTCCTATAGGGTCCTTTGAGTATGTGGCCACACAAGGGGTTTGGGTGGGGCCTCAGAGTCCTCTTGCTCTATTGTCCCCTGGGAAGAGATGGGGATTTATTGTGGGAGATCGATGAGCGTGTCACTGGCCTTGTGTTGGAATCCCCCAGATTGCTGATTCTGGGGGAATTCAATGGCTTGATCGATGATGGGATCTCTGGATTTGGAAATGATCTCCTTAGGAGTATGGAGGCTCTGGGTCTGACACAGAATGTTATGACAGCTACACACTTGTGCGGCCATACGCTGGACCTTGTTTTTTCTTTAGATCTTGATATTATTGACCTCAGAATGGATCCGGTAGTTTATTCGGATCACAGCACCATGAGGTTCACTTTTAGGGCCCTCCACAGATGGTCCTGCCCCTGTGGAGATATTCTGGTGCTGACCTTTAAGAGGGGTTTCCCCGATAGGACTTCAGGCAGTGCTGGACCTATTAAGTGTGGAGGTTGCTTGTGCGACTGGGACAAATGAGGCGGTGGCAGCCTATAATTGTGCTGTCGCAGCAGCCTTTAACTCAATCACACCCATTCAAGTCTGGCCCCTGTCTACTCGCAGGAGACCTCCTTGGTATGATGAGGAACTCTGGGGATTAAAGACTAGGGGCTGGAGGTTAGAGAGATGTTGGAGGAGATCTGGTCTGATAGAGGACAAATTGGCTCTGAAGTCACATTATGCTGACTATCGGGGCAATCTCTTGAAAAAAGGCTGAATTTTTGTCTAGGGAGATTGCTGCAGCAAGAAGCAGACCAGACCAGCTTTTCTGCATGGTAGATGGGCTTTTACATCCTGCCTGTCTCCGTTTTGGTGGGGCAGATTCAAGCACTAGGTGCGAGGAGCTTGCTCTGTTCTTTGCTGACAAAGTGTCCTCTATCATGGCTGAGGCTTCATCAAGCATCCCTCAAAAGTGATGCTGTGTCCTTCTGAGTCCTGTCTAAACACTCCTCATGTTTGGGATGAGTTTGAGCTAGTTGGGGTGGAGGAGGTGGTGGAAATAGTCTCAAGGCAGCGACCAACACAGTGTGATCTGGACTCAGGTCCGACCCGCTTTTTGGTTGGATGTTTGGAAATTATTGGACCTGTGGTTGTGGAGATTGTCCAGAGTTCTTTGAGGAGTGGGGTCTTTCCATTGGCCTTGAAAGAGGCCCTGGCTAGACCCCTTTTGAAGAAACCCTTGTTGGACCTGGACTGTCTCGGCAACTACAGGCCAGTCTCTAACCCCCCCCAATTTTAGGGAAGGTTATAGAAAAAATGGTGACCATCCAGATCGAAGAACATCTTGCCTCTTCCTCCACCATTGAGTCCTTTCAATCTGGGTTCAAAGCTGGGCATAGTATGGACACTGCCCTGGTGAGGGTGCTTAATGATCTCCTGATGGCGAAGGACAGGAGACACTGTACCATCTTAGTCCTCCTGTACCTCTCAGCGGCATTTGACACCGTGAATCATGAGGTGCTACTTGACCGTCTGTGATTCTGGTGTAGCCTGTCTGGTAATGTTATCATCTGGTTCAGGTTATACCTGACAGACAGAGTACAAAGGGTGAAGATGGGGTTGGCCTCATCTAACCCGAAGCCTCTGTGCTGCGGAGTTCAAAAAGTTTGGTCCTGTCATCTTTGCTGTTCATGGTGTATATGCTGCCACTGGGAGACATTATCAGGTAGTATGGGCTGGGTTTTCACTATTATACAGATGATACCCAGCTATACCTCTCCTGCACACCCGATACCCAGATGGCGACCTCTATATTTAACAGTTGCCTAGAGGAAATCCAGACTTTGATGAGTCAAAACTGGCTTAAACTTAACCCAGACAAGACTGAGGTACTGGTGGTGGTTCAAAGTCATCATGGTGGAAGTGGGGGTGAGGGGGTACCTCCTGGCTTAGTGCTGGGGGGGGGGATTCCTCTTACTCCGTCTAGATGGGTGAAGGATCTGGGCGTGATCCTGGATGATGGCCTGACAGTTAATGCTCAGGTGTCAGCCATTGTTAAAAGTGGATTTTACCATATTAGAAACATTGCCCAGCTTCAAGCCCTGATCCCGCCTGAGGACCTGACTATGCTGGTACATACTTTTGTCACATCCAGGTTGGACTACTGTAATGCCCTGTATCTAGGATTATCTGGAGGCAATTTCTGCCAGCTGAAGCTGGTGCAGAACGTGGTGGCAAGATTGTTGGCAAGTGTGAAAAGGAGTGAACGTATCATCCCGGTCCTCTGTGAACTGCATTGGCTGCCAGTCCGTTGAAGGATTGTCTTCAAGGTAGGGCTTCTGACCTACAAGACTCTGCATGAAAGGAGGCCAGTTTATCTGCAAGATCTCCTTGTACCCTACTGATTGTCCCAGGCACTCCATTCTGCCGAAGGGTTGCCTCCTTTGAGTTCTCAGGGCTAGGCTGCGGCACTCGAGAGATCGGGCATTTTTGTTGGCTGCACCTACCCTGTGGAACTCTCTATCTGGTTATCTGAAGGAGGATCCCTCAGTAGAAGCCTTTAAAAAGGGTCTTAAGACCTACTTGTTCCAACAGGCTTTTAACTGTTAAAATCTACAGAAATATTTTAAATGGGATAGATAGATCATTTTAATTGTTGACACCCAGTTTAATTGAAATGTATTTATTTTATATGACTGTTGTGTATTTGTATTGCTTTTGAATGTACAGTGCTCCGAGTCTCCAGAAAGGGGCACTCTGTAAATAAAGTTTATCTATCTATCTATCTATCTATCTATCTATCTATCTATCTAGTTTATTGAGGCAATACAGCAGTCAAGGAAGAGGCATCATTTTTAAATGTAGCTATGCATGCAGTAAAAGAGAGACCTAGTTTTTCCCATCTATAATGTTCTAACTGAAGTTTGTCAAGAAGTGGAGGAAGATTGTGGGAAAGCAAATCAGTACAGTTAGGTGGAATAATCATACCAATATATTTTATACCCTGAGTGGCCCAAGTAAGGGCCATAGGGACTAGCTTGGCCCAGTTAGGGTCATGCCCTTTAATTGGCAGTACTTCAGTTTTGACCCAGTTGATTTTAATGCCCAAGAGGAAGCCAAAGGTGGAGACAGACTGGAAGGCCACAGGGAGAAATCTCTCAGCCTCAGAAAGAGTGAGGAGGAGACTGTCAGCATAAAGGAGGGTGGAGAATTGCTTATGCCCATTTATTTACAGATCCAGAAACAAATGATTTGATACCTTTTATTGGACCAACATGGATGTTACAGAAAAGAACAAAGTGCTCTAGCCCATTTAGAAATTTCCTTAATGTCAGGATGACCCCTGAGGGCTATATTCAAGGGTTCCATTGCTAAAATAAAAAGAAATGGACTTAAGGGGCAGCCTTGCTTAGTGCCTTGGTGAAGTGGGAAGAAAGGAGACTGTATACGATTAATGAGTATAGCTAGCTGCCTTGGCAGATGATTAAAGCATTTGTACCCATTTAATAAAGGTGGAACCTAGACCAGTCTTTAAAAAAGTATACCACAAATATTCCCACTCCACTGAGTAAAACATTTTCTATATGTATGGCAACAATAGCTGCACTGTCCATACTAAGGTGAGCATGATGGAGAAGGTTAGCAGCCATACACCAATTATCTGAAACCCGTCTCGCTTTCATGAAACTGGCCTGTGAGGAGTGAAAAGAGAAGGGGAGGGCTTGTTCTAGGTGACTGGTCAATACTTTAGCTAATATTTTCATATCAGCATAGATAAGTGATATAGGTCTATACTTCTAACTGTCATCTCAACGGAGATGTGATCTGACATGATTAAAGGGGTTCACTCTAACGTCAGGGACCTATACTACCAAGTTATTCAGAAGAAAATCCTTTACCGATGGTACTGGGAGATGTTCTGGAGGCTACCATGCTGCCCTATGTCAGGCACATCTCTGGTCTGAGGGAGGAGGTTGCTTGCTTCCAAGCTGACCTGGCAAGGATTTGGGAAACCTCCTCCCCTACCCTGCTGCCTCAGAGGTTGCCAAGAAGGAAGAGCGTTTGGATCACGGTGGGCTCAGAGAGGGTGAAGGTGTTGGAACAGAGGCGCATTCCTCCAGTTGTACCTCTCCACATTTTATGTGCCATTCTGGTGGAGTGTGGTTCCTCTATGGATGCACCTGCAATGGAGACCAAGAAGGATGGTGGGAACCTCCATAAAGGAGGCCCACAGCATGGTGGCATGGGACCCCACAGGGAAGGAAACAATTCCTGATGGGGGACTCAGTCATTAGGGGGGTAGAACTGGGGAAATGAGGGGAAAGGGAGGTAAGGTACTTTCCAGGCACCATGGCCTGGAGTGACAGGAAATGAATCCTCAGGATCACGGAAGCAGCTGCACGGGAGAGGGAGCTGGACATCATCGTCACCTTGGGACAAATGACCTGGCTGGGAATAGGATCAGAGCAGTGCAGGAGGAGTTTATGGAGTTGGGGAAGGTCCTTAGACAAGTAGCACACATGGCAACCTTCTTGGAGGTGCTGTCTGTCTATGGCATGGGTGAGGCTGGGGTACTCTACACCATGGTATTCAATGAATGGTTGAAAAACTGGTGCGGAGCCCAGGGCTTTGGCTTCATTGGGGACTGTGAGTCCACCTGGAGGATACAGGCCTATACTGGTGCAATGGTCTGCATCTGTCCAAGAGGGGAATCAGGATCCTAGGTGATAGGTTTAAATGCTTCATGGGCAAGCATTTAAACTAGCCAAGGGGGGAGATACTGATAAGGAGCTGGGAAATCTCAGCCCCCCCCCCAAAAAAAGGGGTAGTTAGCGAGGTAAACACCAAGGTAGAGAAGTCAATAGGGAGCAGGAAAGGGGCAAATGGAGAAAAGGCAAAGGCAGTAAGGACAGGGATGGAGCTAAAAGGGGTGAGGCCATCAAAAAATGGAGGGTGATGAATACCAATGCCAATAGTCTGGGTAACAAGCTCCCTGAACTAGTGGTCTTGATAGAAGAGGGATGCCTGGATATTGTGGCAGTCACAGAAATATGTTACAGTACACAGAGAACCATGATTGGGATGTCAACATACCAGGGTACACAATATACAGGAGGGACAGGGAGGGTAAAAGAGGAGGAGGAGTAGCTCTCTACATAAGGGAAGGGATCAAAGCAATGGAACTAAAGGGTAAACAGGGAGGAGAGGAGGCACTGTGAATCCCCCTGGAGACAGGAAATGGCACCAAAATTCGCATGGGGGTGGTACACAGACCCCCATCTCAGGGGGAGGCAATGGACAAGGGAATGATAGCAGGCAGTCTTAGAATGGCAGAAAAAGGGGAGATATTGTTGATGCCGACCTGAATATGCCAGATGTTAACTGGAGCACCTTTGCTGCAGCCACACCCAAGAGCAGGGTCATTCTCAATGCCCTTCAGGGGGCATACCTCAGACAGCTAGTGCTGGAACCCAGTCGGGAGGGAGCAGTCTTAGACCTGGTACTCTCAAATGGGGATGGAGAGAGGATCTCAGATTTAGAAGTGGGTAGCCATCTGGGTACAAGTGACCATCACAATGTGGTTCATGATAAATACAGCTGTAGAGTCAAGCCATACAAAAGCAAGAGTATTGGACTTTAGGAGGGCTGACTTTAGCAAACTGGGAGAGTGCCTCAGAAAACCACTAGCAAACGGGCAAGAAGGAGGGGTGGAGGAACAATGGGGAAAAATCAGAACTGCCATCACACAGGCAACAAGCCTTTGTGTGAAGCAATTAAATAAAACAAAATGAAGGAAAAAAACACTATGGTTCTCACAAGAGGTGGCAGGGAAGGATAGGGAGAAAAAAGATAGCATTCAGGAAGCATAAGGAAACACAGAAGGAGTAGGACAGAGAACTGTTGGTGTTAAAGCAGAAGGAAATAGGAAAGGCAGAATAGCAAAGGCCCAAAACTGAAGAAAGGATAGCCGTCTCAACTATAGAATCATAGAAACACAGAAACTGCCGGCAGATAAGGACCGCTTGGCCCATCCAGTCTGACCATAGGCCCTATACATTGTATGTGGCCACTGACCCTATGTGATCAATGGCTTTTCATCACTTACTCCCCTCTCTGGCTTCCCTTACATTTGTCCCAAGCATACTTAAACCCCTCCACTGTGCTTTCCCCCACTACCTCCTGTGGCACACTATTCCAACTGTCGACTACCCTTTCTGTGTAGAAAACTTCTTCACATTATCTCTTAACCTACCCCCTTCCAATTTCATATCGTGACCCTTTGTTCTAGTACTTTTTCTACATTGGAAAAGGTCCCCTGCCTGCGCCTTGTTTATGCCCTTGAGGTACTTGAAAGTTTCAATCATGTCCCCCCGCTCTCTCCTCTCCTCCAGTGAGTACATATTGAGGTCCCTTAGTCTCCCCTCTTATAATTTGTGGTGCAAGCCTTGTACCATCTTTGTTGCCCTTCTCTGGATAGTCTCCACCTTATCTATGTCCTTGAGCAGGTGTGGGCTCCAGAACTGCATGCAGTACTCCAGGTGAGGCCTTACAAAAGTTTTATACAATGGCATCATCACTTCCCGCCTCCTACTAGTGATACCCCTGCTTATGCACCCCAGCATGCCACTAGCCCTCCCTGCCACCTTTGTACACTGCTTTGACACCTTAAGGTCATCAAAGATGATAACCACTAGGTTCCTTTCCTCTTTGGTGACAGTCAGCTCCCCGCCCCCAACCTGTAGCTCTCCCCAGGGTTCCCTTTACACAGGTGCATTATTTTGCACTTCTTTGCATTGAACCTCAGTTGCCACATCTCTGACCATCTTTCAATCTTCTCCAGGTCCCTCTTCATTTTCTGCACTCTTTCTGGAGTATCCATCCTGTTGCAGATCTGGGTGTCATCTGCAAACAGGCAGACCTTTCCTTCCAGCCCCTCTGCAATGTCACTAATGAAACCATTGAATAGGACTGGTCCTAGTACTGATCCCTGTAGTACCCCACTGGTTACCCCCTCTCCCCAGATTGTACCCCATTTACCACCACCATCTGTCTCCTGTCTGTTAACCAGTTCCTAACCCAGTTCACCACCTTGTCTCCCATGCCCAGACTACCCATCTTGTTAATCAGCCTTCTATGTGGGACGGTGTCAAAGGCTTTGCTGAAATCTAGGTAGGCAACGTCTACCGCCCCTCCTTGATTAAGTTCCCTAGTCACCCAATCAAAAAAACTATTAGATTCGTTTGACATGACCTTTCTGCTGTGAATCTGTGTTGTCTCAGGGGGATAAAACCTTTTATAGGTACATAAGGGAGCAAAGAAAGACCAAGGGAGGGATACTGAGGCTTAAGAAAGAGGAAAGGGGTCGGAAGAGAGTAACAGAGAAGAAGCAGCAATAATGAATTAATACTTCATCCCACATGTGCCTAACTCTCACGTCCCTACAGTCCTCCCAAATGGACTGAAAATCATACACCTTAACATCTGCAGCCTAATATCAAAGATTGACCTTGTGCAGACAAAGGTTGCATTGATTAACCCAGACATTCTAATTTTAACAGAAATTTGGCTGAACGACAAGATCCCCGACCACTCCATCTCTATCCCTGCTACTCTATCTCCAAGCAGGACAAGGCTGGTAAAGGTGGTGGAGTCACTATGTTTATCCTGTCCTCATTTAAATACCCTACCATTTTCTCTGCCTCCCTTCCTGCTGCCCATCAAGCTCTTGTCATTAGAATTGCCTTGCCCTTCTCCACCCCGCTCTTTATAGCAGGGACTTATTGCTGCTTCAGTATCCAGCCCACTGTTGCATCAGATCTTATTACCTCCATAACTTCCCTCTCACACAAAGGGGAGTTATATTATCTGGGCGACTTTAATATAAATTGGTTGTCTCCCTCTACATCTAAGACTTGAAATGACATAGCAGCCCCAAATCTTACCCAACTCATCCAAGTACCCTCTTGTCTGAATCATAAAACATAAAACCATCCTGATAGACTGGGAACTCACCTCCCACCCACACAGAGTCATTAAATCTGGTCTCTTACCACATGCCCTTAGTGATCATCACACCATCTTCCTGGTTAGGAAGGTCCATAGGCTGAAATCTCCCCATAAACTCCTGCAGCTTCGCTCCTTCAATTCCCTTGACCTTGACCCCCTCCTACAAGATATTGCCCTCTCTGACTGGACCCCTCTCACCACTGCCCCCACTGTTGATCATGCCCTCGCCTACTTTAAAGACAAATTCCTTACCACCTGGAACACATTCACCCCTTTCAGGTGAACTAGAGGTCATGGCAACCATCTTCCCTGGATCTTCCCAGAACTGCTGGCCTGCCTCTGAGCATGTGACAAAGCCTGGAGGAAGTAAAAGGCTTTCCAACTCACCACCAATTATGCATGTACTACATGCTAAGAAATTCTTGCACTAAACCAAACTAGCCAGGTCCAAATACTTCAGATCAGGTTTCTTCGCTAATCTCAGCTCCCCTCCAAATTCTGGAAAGTGGTCCATGCCATTTTCTCCTCCTGTTCCCCTCCCATGCTTAATATAAACAACTCCCTTGCATCTGATCCCAGCATAGTGGCCAAGGAATTTAACTCCTATTACACCTTGTTCTTCTCGGACTTCCTAAAGTCCTCCTCATCCTCCCCACCCCCCCACTTCCCCTCTTTAGGCACCTACCCCTCTTCTGCCCCCTTCTCCTTTGCAGCAGTCACCCCAGGTGAAACACTAAAAGCCCTTCTTTCCCTTAACCTTTCCAAAGGATCCTCGCCTAATGACCTCGATCCAAAGCTCCTATGCCTCTTTGCCTCACCTATAGCCTATCCTCTCTCATTAATCCTAAACCTCTCTTTCTCATCTTCATCTGTCCCTTTGCCCTGGAAACATGCCGTGGTCCTTCCTCTCCCTAAGAGTGGTCACTTCACTTCTCCTGGAAACTTTCACCCTATCTCTCTCTCTCTCTCTCTCTCTCTCTTCTCCCCACCCTCTCTAAGCTCCAAGAACACTTAGTTCTCTCCCAAATCACTTCCTTTTTAACAGACTCCTCCTTCCTCACCTCATTCCAATCTGGATTTTGGAAAAATCACTCCACCACTGCCTCTGTATTCAGGCTTACTAACTCCATCCTTATTGGGATGGACAATGGCCTAATCACCTCAGTAATCTTTGTCAACCTCACCAAGGCTTTCAACACTGTCTCACATGACCTTCTTCTTGACTCCCTCTTGGCAGATGGTCTTTCTATACCTGCCACTGCCTGGTTTAAGTCCTACCTCACAGGCAGATCCCAATCTGTGAAGGTCCAGGATTCCATATCCCCTCCCCTCCCTATCACTACTGGAGTCCCACAGGGCTCTGTGCTTGGTCCCATTCTATTCTCCATCGTCCTTAATGACCTTCATTCAGTCTGCTTCCCTCCTTCTCTATCCACATGTACGCCAATGGCACAGTCTTGTATACCTCCAGTAAATGCCAGGCTGATGTTGTAGCCACCCTGCATCAGGACTTCCATCAGGTCCAGCTCTGGTTTACTATCATCAGCTCTTCCTAAATGCCAAGAAGATAGTCTCCATGACCTTTGGCACTAGGCAGAGACTCTCAAGGCTCCCATCCTTGCCCACATTCCATGCCCTGGACAGGACAGCCTTAGAGGATCCCACCTCATTTAGATATCTTGGGGTTTAGTTGGACCAACACCTCAACTTCTCTGGGCATATTGATGCCATCATGAAAAAACTTTGCACAGAGCATGGAGCCTTATTCAGGAACCATAGTTGCATACCTCCTATGGCCAGGTGTGAACTAGTCCAGAACATGATACTCCCCACTTTCAACTACTGTGACATTGTCTATGGTTCCGCTCCCAAGTCCGCCCCGTCGAGATTGGACAATCTCTTTAACTCTTCCTGTTGCTTCACTCTTGAAGCTCCCTCCTGGACTCATAACTGTGATCTCTATCATGCCCTGTCTTTTCTCCTGCTCTCAAGTAGAAACCTCCCCCATTGTGCCAGACTCACCTCTAAATTTTAGCTCAGTGAACTCCCTCCCTACCTCACCACATCCCCCCTACCCCTCCACCCCTTCCACTCCCTCAGATCTATGGACACTCATACTTTGGCAGTCCCGCGCTGCTCCACAATCACTGGCACTCTAGTTTCTTCCACCACTTCCCCAAAGTCTGGAACTTTCTCCCCCCTCAAATATGCCACTCATCTTCCTCCTATTCCCTCAGCTCTGCCCTACACAACTACCTCTCCCCTAGCTGCCCCTACTATAATCCTCCTTGACCGCCTCCCAAACCTCTGCTCTGGATTATTCCACCCCTAATCTCACACTCCTATAATGTTATCCCCTTTGCCTTCTCCCCTTTCTGCTTTTTACCCTTCCTCCCCTCCTGCCCCCACACCCCTTACCAGTCTCTCTCCTCCTCTTCTTAGCTCTCTGCCCGCTGGCGGGGTTCACAGCATCCTGCAGGGTCCATCCTGGGAAATGCCCATCACAATCCCATTCCATCCCTCCCCTCCCTCCTCCTCCATCTCACTCCTCAATATCAACTCCCTACCTTCCTCCACCCCCCACCTATCTAATCCTTCTCTCCAACACCTCTATCTTTGCCTTTTTCTGCCCCCTGGCAGGGTTCACAGCATCGTGAAGGGGACTGTTCTTGGCATGCTGTCCTCTAACTTTGCCTTGCTTCTGCCCCTGGCAGGGTTCACTGCATCCTGAAGTGGTCTGCTTTTGGCATGTTATCCCCTAACTTCACCTTGTTTCTGTCCTGGCAGGGTTCACATCATCCTGAAGGGGTCCATTCTTGGCATGCTTCCCTCCTTCCTTTACTCTCCCTCCCTCCCTCCCCTTCACCACCCCACCTCTCTCTCCTCCCACTGCACTTTTCTGCTTAAACCAGCTGGCCCCCAAAACCTAATTGCACTTGACTTCTAACTTTCACATTAACTTGACCTTCTGTTGAACCAAAGCGTGTATTAGTCAGGTGGAGGAGGGGGACTGTAGCTCATTGTACTATTGTGCTACTGCCACCAGCCTGCCTAGTCCTATCTGTTTGCACTCTATTTTATGCACTGCCTGTTTGTTCCTCCTTCTTGATTTCTGCTTGAATGTCATTGTATAATCATGCTGTACTGGACTCTCAATTGCATGCTATTCTATTGAGTATATTGTGTTTCTGTATCACTCAGTGTTTTATCCCTATGTAACCCCCGCCCCCAGGTCACACCATGAGATGAGCTACTTGTAGTTCAGTGTGCCCTCCTGGTGAAACATTTCAATAAATAAATAATACTTTTGCTCAGTACTCACAAAAGAAGAGGACGGAGAGGTACCTAAACCAAACAATATCAGCACTCTGGATAGGGGGGTTGATATCAGTCTATTCACAGAAGAAAGGGTCCTGAAAGAACTCCTAAAACTGAAGGTGGACAAAGCAGTGGGGCCTGACATGATTCACCTCAGAATTTTAAGAGAACTAAGGGGAGATCTAGTGACACCACTGACTACCCTTTTTAACAAATTATGGGAGGATAGTGTGGAATCTGAGGACTGGAGGAGAGTGGATGTGATTCCCCTTAACAAAAGTGGGAGCAAGGCAGAGGCAGGAAACTATAGACCTGTCAGTATGACCTCAGTGGTAGGGAAAATGATGGAATCATTTCTGAAAGAAAGAATTGTTGAGTACCTAGAGGCCAGTGGGGCATAGGACACAAAGCAGCATGGATGTGCCTCAGGAAGGTCATGTCAGACAAATCTTATATATTTCTTTGACTGGGTGACCAAAGTAGTAGACCACGGAAGGGCTGTGGACATGGCCTACCTAAACTTTAGCAAGGCATTTGACACAGTCCCACACAAAAGATTAACAAACAAGTTAGCCAGCCTGGGAGTGGGTCCCAGGGTGGTAGCCTGGGTAAAACATTGGCTGGACAACAGGACAGAGACGATAATAATAAATGGAGTCCACTCTGAAGAAAGGGGGGTTACTATCGGGGTACTGCTGGGTTGAGTACTTGAAGCAGTCCTCTTTAATCTCTATATAGGAGACATTGTGGTGGGACTGAAAGGAAAGGTATGCCTCTTTGCAGATGACACAAAGATCTGCAAGAGTTGATATATGGCTGGGAGGAAGGGACTTGGCAAGGTTTGAGGAATGGTCAAAATGATGGCAGCTAAGATTCATTGCAAAGAATTGCAATGTAATGCTCCTGGGAAACAATAACCCAGAGGAAGAGTACACAGTGGGGGAAGGAGTAATAACAACAACAAAAACGGAAAGGGACCTGAGGGTAGTCATATCAGATGACCTAAAGGTAGGCAAGCAATGTGAGAAAGCAGTAAGGAGGGCTGTGGGAGTACTGGGATGCACAGGGAGAGGCATCACCAGTAGAAAACAAGAAGTTGTTATCCCTCTGTACAGGCAGTTGGAGAGATATCATCTGGAGTACTGCATGCAGTTCTGGAGACCCCATTTCTGCAAGAACATAGATAGGATGGAGGCAGTCCTGAGAAGGGCAGCTAAAATGATGCAGGGTCTGCACAAGAAGCCATATGAAGAGAGACTAAAGGAGCTTAATATGCATACCCTTGAGTAAAGGTGGGAAAAGGGGCACATGATAGAAGCTTCCAAGTACCTCAAGGGAATCAACAAAGTCCAAGAGGGTAGCATCTTTCAGAAAAAGAGATGTGCAAGAACTAACTGGCACAATTTGAAGATAGAGGGGGGAAAGCTCAGGGGCAATGTGAGGAAGTATTTTTTCACAGAGAGGTTGGTGGATGCATGGAACCGCCTTCCTGAGGAGGTTTCAGGTTCAAAAACAGTGGAGGAATTCAAGAATGCATGGGACAGACATAAGGCAATTTTAGTGGGGGGTAGGAGGAAGTAGGCAGTTGGTTAACTAGGATCTGCAGCTTATCCAATAGGTAGGGAAATGGGCAGACTGGGTGCACCAAGTGGTCCTTATCTGCCATCAAAGTCTATGTCTCTATGTTACTGCATCCCAGTTGTTCTTAAGAAGATGGACCTTCTCACTACAGATGAGTGCTGGTGTTGCCATGCAGGTGTAAGTTGCCTTACATAAATTCTGTGGACCTGCCCACTTTGCAACAATATTTGGGCCAAATTCATAACTTTGGCACCAAGGTGGTGGGGCACCCAGAAGCTGGGGATCCCACTTTCTGGATCCTGGGAGGCCCCATTCCTATCCAACATCTTTCAAAAGGGGGTGTAAGATCACTCACCCTGGCAGCCTTGGAATCCAAAAGACATATCCTACTTAAATGGAGGTCAGACTGTCTTCCAGAAATCTCAGAATGGCTCATTGTAATGTCCAGACTTTTAGAATGAGACACTAACCCACCATGATAATGGTACACTATCCAGATACAAAGAAATCTGGAGCCTGTTTCTAAATATAACTCTGGGATAAAGCAACTGCGTTGATATATAGGGGAAAGGGAAAGGGAACATTGTTTAACCAGGAGTAGCACACTAAGCCAAAGCTTGTTTCCAGATGCGACCTAGAAGCACAAGGAAGTTAAGTGACTTGCTCAGAATCACACAGTATGCACCTAGGTGGCTGTGGGATTCAAACCCAGGTCTCCAGATCTGCAGCTCAGAGCCTAAACCCACTGCGCTATATTGCCTTCAGTACAGTACTGCCCAATATATAAAGTTTATGGTGCTACCTTCCTTGAATAGTTGATTATAGTCCTATTGTTCCCCTCCCTGTATTTTTCTTTCTGTCTCTGCTCCCTTTAATGTAATATGCAGTTTGGATAACTTTCCGATTAGGTGCTCTGTTTAAGCCTGTCAAAAGTAAAACATCTCTAAGACAATTTCTTAATTTTTAATTTATATGCCATGGCTACAAGATTTTTGTATTTTGACATTTTATCTATAAAAAGATTAAAAAAAATAAATAAATACAGTTGGTGGTGTTCGGGGGTGGAGGGGACCACAGGAACACCAGGGATTACTGGACAAATTCAGTATGGGGTGTTTGGGGGCACGAGGACCACTGGACATGAGGGATTATTAGATAACTACAGTTCCCGGATGGGGGACTATTGAACACTAAGGATTACTGGCTAAATACAGTCAGAGGTGTTCAGGGCCTGGGGACCACTAAACACCAGGGTATGATTGTGGGGGGGTAGTGTGGGGGGTAGTGGCGGCATCAGACCACCAGTGCAGGCAGCCATAACAGGTACCAGGGGGGTTGAAAACTCTGTTTGCTCTTGACGTGAAATGAGGCCATAATGAGATGTACAGTAAATAACCCAATATTGCCTTGCTAGTGCTATGGGAGTCATTTGACTCTTTAGATATGAATGTAGCAAATTGCTCCAGAAGAAGAATCACCTTTAGTGGGCCCTAACAACCCAGTTGTGATCCCAATCCATGCAGCACACTATTGGCAACATACCTCCTGTGGCCAATAAGGGATAGTGTCTGACTGGTATATTGGATCATGTCTTTAGTGATTAAAAAGTGCCCACATATGTTCCAAAATACCATTGGTTTGCACCAGGCATTAATTTGCTCCTGAGGCAAACCTTTAGTAGGCCTTACCCTGGACCTATGAATATCAGGGCCCATAAGTACTATTGCATTACCCCCTCATTTACCACAAATTCTCCTTCTCATTGTTTTGCTTAAGAAAGCATAATTAGCCACACAACTTGTAATATAGTAATCTTGAACAGTGAACAGAATGGTAAATATGATATTTTCATCCCCGCCATGAATGGATGATAGAATTGTTTCAAACCAGAAACATCTGGTTCTTCATCTGTGACTCAAAAAGTCTGTCACAAAAAAAACACAAGAAAAAAAAACTTGTGTATTTTCATCTTTTTTTTTTAATTACAGTGACTGTGCATGTGCAGGTTCAACAGTTTTTAAACTCTTCACTTTTAAATTTGGGCTTCATTCATCCCAAAACAAACAAAAGGCACTATTTTGTGCTAATATCTAATGAACTTAAATTTTCCATGCTTTTAATCAGGGTGTTTTTCTCATTATCCAAGTGTGAGAAAGTCTTAAAATGTGGAATTATACATAATTTGTGCAGTTTGTCACTTGAAAACCACAGGACCTAGTGTTTAAAAATTGACTTGAACTTAGACTGTAAGACAGAGACAGTAATAATCAATTTTCAAAACCCTTGGTCCCAAGATGGATCAGTTATAAGCTGTCAACTGTTGAAAAGAGGAGTTTTGACACAAACATTAATTCATCCATAACATACTGACACTAACGCAGCAGAACAATATAATATATCTATGACCTATCAGCCACTGATTGATCCCACATCTCTACAGCAACTGACATCAATTATGCCCTCCATTTCTTTCTTACCAAATTTATGACCACAGTACCTAGGACCACCATGCCCCCACAGGAAACCAGGGTCTAGGGTTCTCATCTTCCCTGGATCTCTGCCAAGTAGCTGGACTGCTTTCATCCAAGAGACCAAGCTGTTTCTTTGCTGCCCATTTAAATTATTAACTGCATGCAACGCTTGTACCCAAGCCACCAGGCTTTTGAAACCCAACTTCAATACTTCACATCCACGCTCCAGAATAAAATAAATCACTCTTTCTCATTCTAAAAAGTATCCTCCCCCACCCACAGTCTTTCCATTCCGTCCTCATGGTTGGCAATTCCCACATTACTGACTCTGCTGCTATTGCATCTTCTTCCAACTCCTTTTTCACCATATGCGCCCTCTCTCTCCTTCATCCACCCCCTCTCCCTCTTCTCCTTCTCACCCTACCCCTCTTCCCTTGCATTCATCCTCTCCTTCCACTCCCTCTGCCTCTCTTAAGGCCCTTTTAGCTCCTAATCAGATTAAAGGAAACAGTTCTGACAGCCTTTACCCCATGCTTCTACATCTCTCTGGTCATGCCATTGCCATCCCTATTATTCTCCTCCATACCCTCTCTTTCTCCTCTGCCTCTGTCCCAGATGCCTGGAAACAAGTTACTGTCATCCCTCTCCCTAAAGAGGTGATCCCTCCTTGCCTGGAAATTACCACCATATCTCTTTCCTGCCCACCCTGGCCAAGCTTCATGAACATCTTGTCCTGTCACAACTCTCTCCTTTTTCTGAACTCCTCCTCCTTTTTCACTCCCTTCCAGTCTGGTTACAGGAAGTTCCACTCCATATCTACTACTCACCTCCGGCTCTCTGTAGCTATTCCTTTCGATATGGACCAGAGCCACTTCACTTTGGCCATCTTTATTGACATAGCCAAAGTTTTCAAGCACTGTGTCCCATCTGTTTTTCCTGTACATGCTTAAGGCAGAAGGGAGTTTGTTAAGCTCCAACCATGAGGGCAAGTCACAAGCTGTCTACATTGGAGATGTCCTTTCCCCTCTACTCCCTATCTGCTCAGGTGTTTTCCAAGCTTGTGTTTGTGGCCTAATACTATTCTCCATCTTCCTAAATGACCTCCCCTCAGCCTGTATCTGTGTCCATCCACATGTATGCAGATGACACTATGCTGTTTGACTCTGCTCCTCTGATGCTGACCTTGCCGTTCATCTCCAACAGGATTCTGAGAGTTTGGTGCTGGTTCCATTCCAATTATTTGTCCCTCAATGCCAAGAAAATGGTCTCCATGACCTTTGACTCCGAGAAGAGGCTTGCCATGCTCTTTCCCCTCCCCTCCTTCGACACCCTTTATGGTACTGGGATTAGAAACATAGAAACCCTGATGATGACATCAAAAAAAGACCATAGGTCCATCTAGCCTGTGAGCAGTACCCTAGCTGCCCCAGGACCTGTTGTCCATTCAGAGTTCCATCCCTTTCTGTCCACCCCCACCAGCTACACTCCCTAACAACATGAGTAACAACCAAACCTATAACTGTGTCTCAGCTGTGCTTTAAGCCATGTATGGTTTTGGTGCTCATCACATATGCAGGCACGCTGTTTTACATCCCTACTACCTTTTCTGTAAAATATTCTTTCTTACATCTCTTGTAAACCTCCTTCTCAACAGCTTCCACTTGTGACCTTGAGTTCTTGGGTCTATACTCCTTCTAAATAATTCCTCACAGTTCACCTTGTTTATTCCTTTCAGGAACTTGAAGATCTCTATCATATCCCACTCTCTTTTCTGGTCTCCAGTGACTATATGTTCAGTACCATGAGTCAACTCCCATAAGATCTGCACTGCTGGCCCTGAATCATCTTGGTCAACCTGTGTTTCACCATCTCCAGCCTGTCTTTGTTTTTCCTTAGGTGAGAACTCCAGTACGGGGCACAGTATTCCAGGTGTGGACTCACCTGTGAACTACAGAGAGGTAGTAGTACCTCCTTTTCCTGCTGTCAATAACCCATCAGACTAAGTTACACCCCAATAACATATTTGCCTCAGTATGATCCTTGTAACACTGGCTTGATTGTTTATGGGAGTCCATAATGATGACTCCCAGGTACTTTTCCTTTGATGTAGTTTTCAGTTTTACCCCATCTAGTACTTTGCCATGGAGGTCTTGCTCTCTAGGCACACCACCTTGAACTTTCTGACATTGAATTATAACTGTCAAACCTTAGACCACCTCTCTAGCCTTTCTAGATCCTGTGCATCTCCCTGATCCCTTCTTCATTTTCTACCCTGCCACAGAGCTTTGTGTGATCTGTGAAGAGGCAAAACCTGCCCTGAATGCCTTGGATTGAGGAGGTCTCCTCCTTTAAGTACCTCCACATCTTTATGGACCATCACCTTGATTTCTTGGTGCACACTGATGCCATCCATCTCAAACTCCACCACAAACTGGGTGAGCTCTAGGAAAACTAAGTCAGTATCCCTCTTCTTGCCTGCTGAGAGCTAGTCATGAATCTGATCCTCCAAGTCTTTAATTATGGTGTATTGTCTGGACCCCCCCTTCACTCATTCTGCTGCTTTGCCTTGGCCTGCCTTCCAAACATCCATCAATGCTCCCTTTACTCCTCACTCTCCCTCCCTTTCCTTGATGCAAGACTCCTCACCAACTGTGCCTCCTTCACTTCCAAACATGTCTGTGGCCTCAAGTCTCACTGTGCCCCTGGAAGATGGGCACCTGAGGACTGCAGGCTGTGAAGTAGCTGGCAGATCTGTGACATTATTCTGCTTGGCTGCATTTAGCAAAGGTATGCTATCATTGCCACAGTGCACTGGATTTGAATGTTTTTGTATGTGGAAGCTTGAAAAGCTGTTTTTCCCTAGAGTTTTTGAGTTTTCTTGTGCTTCCATAGTGAACTCCTGAGTGTTGAATCAGTGGAGTGCTGGAGCAGTACAAGCAGCAGAATGTGGTTACCACAGTGAACTGCTCATAATATTGCAGTTGTTTGTTTATGTAGTGCCCAGAACAGAATGACAGGTGTCTGCATATGTCAGTTTGCTGCTTGTAGGTTCCTGGGCATCCATGATAACATAGTTTAAGATGTCCTGTGAGACCACTCCTGCCAGTGGTTCAACTATTGTCTCTGCATTCTTAAGCTTTGTGTTCTGTGGTAGCACCCCAGCTTTTTGAAAACAGTGGCATATAGTCTGGGATTCAACATCCTTCCACAATGCATGAAGATTGTGAAGGGTCTCTAAAATTATTATTGTTTTTACCATAAAAAACATGCAAATGTTGCGCAGGGTTATAAACTTATGAATTGGACCGTTGTCCACTGCAATGGAAATTCTTTGTCTTCCGGATCTCATCTTTTCATCTAAAGATTGCAGATTCTTGTAGAAGATCTCTGCTATCATCCATTCATCAGAGTTGCTGCTGCAGCCAACAGGCAGTGCTTCCATGGAGACCCCTCTGAAGAACCTTGATTTTGAGATTTGCAAAATGAAATAAATATGGTGCTTTACAATATTTTGTAATATTTTACAATCCTTTATGATTGCATACAGTTTATTATCTGTAACAGCAAATGTGGAAACCCTGTAGGAAACAGGAAACTAGCTGCCCCAGTAAGCCCACTCATGCCCATTTGCTGTAACAAGCAATATAAAATTGATTGCAATAGTAATGCATTTTAAAATATTGCAAAATATATAGCTTAGACTGCATATACTGTATATTTATTTATTTATTTAGTTTTTGTTAACCGGGTAGGTGCACTAGACAAATCCTGCCTATTTTCAGGCACGACCCCGGGGAGGGGGATACAGATGAATGCCAACTGACCTTGAACCAGATTAAGCTGTTGGTGGTATTTTTTTTAGTGAATGAGGGAAATTTGGCCAGGACACTGGGGAAATTCCCCTACTCTTTCGGAGGGGACTCCTTGTCCAAGATGGAGGACGCTTTACTGCCAGCAGCAGCTGGAGCTGTGGAGACAGGATACCTGGTCTCGACTCCTGTCTCTGTATCTGAGGAGACCACGATTGTAAACAGAATAGTTGTACCTGTATCTTCACCAGAGGAAGACGATTTGCAGAAAACAACAGTTATTTCACAGAAGATTTCTTCAAACGAGGTCTGTAGCATTGCGGTGAATCAGCACTACAATGGATGTATAAGGGGATCGCAAGAGATGCACACTTCCTGTGATGCGGAACCTTTAAGTCAGGAAGTGCCTGAATCACACGACTGCCTAATGGAGACGGACCGCTATCGACCATCAGCCGAGATGGATACCCTGCAGAGTCTACGGAGACCATATCAAGCCGGCTCATCTTTGGAGGAAAAAGATACCTTGGTTCCAGTCCTGGCAGACCAGCTCCGTGTTTATGAGCAGGTACAATGTCAAACGTTAACAGAGGTAGTTTCTGCCTCTCTTATACAGACGGAGAATTTGGAAAATGTTTTTTTGGAGGGGAATTTGCCCTCTACATCTCTGACCCAGCCCTCTAATGTTAAAGAAAACCCCACAGTCGCCCCTGAATGGTCCGTAGATGCCGCGTTAAGGGTGGCAGGATGGGTGAAAGACCCTAAAGGGGGTACATGGGTATCAGGTTTATCATCTACAAAATCTCCTAGAACTGTGCAAGACTTATCCCTCGAGGAGGGTGAACTAATTCCTCAAACGGTAACTGACCCTATGGAACTGCCTGATGAGCTTTGTTTGACCCAGAATCCTATCCTGGATCTTCATAGGGTCCAAGATAAACAGACGTTTTCAGGTTCTGATCCCATGGATGAAGAGTCCCTAGCCACTACTCGACCTTCTTTTTCTCATAAAGGACCTGCGAGGTCTTTTTCCTCTCTGTTTAAATTCCCAGTTTTGGCTGCTAAGCGGCATAATGCTGTCAGGCTTTCATATAAAGGTGGACTTGAGGATCCCCCTGATCGTGTATATGTGGCTAGAACATTGTTGAAAGACTCTATGAAGTTTTTTGCCCATGAAATATATGCCGTGATACATGTCTCAGGAGAATTAAATTTTGATATTAGTTTTCAGACATCTCGAGGACTTGACCGATTTTGGGCAAAATATCATACCTTGTGTAATACTGCTCTTTGGACACCATTTCAGGCCATTCCCCTCGCTAAACCAGCCTTTAAAATAATCACTGTCATGTTTCGTAATGAAGGTGTAGATGTTTCAAATATTGTTTACTGGTTAAAGCAACGATGTACGTTACAGGGTCAGCCAGAGGCAATCTTGGATTCAGAAAACATATGGACAGGGGGTTGGAAATTTAAAGTCATGCTGAATGTCTCTGAATCTGGACCTGTGCATTTACCAAATTCCTTTTTTTTAGGTCGAGATAGAGGAGTTTTGTTTTACCCAGGTCAGTCTAAAGCATGTTATAGATGTGGAGACCCCTCACATCTGAGTAGTGCGTGTGGTAAAATCAAATGTCTCAACTGTGAAGAAATGGGTCATGTAGGTATGCACTGTTTGAATGACTGTAGGTGTAATCTCTGTGACGAAATGGGTCACACATTTCAGTCATGTCCCTGGGCTGCACATACTAAAGTAACTCATGATGGAGGTGTGGACCAGCGTTTTGTAATCTCTCAAGCACAGAAAGCTCATTTCCATAACACAACGGAAGCTTCTATTACAGAAGAGTCTCTCCCCCCCTCTAAAACAAAAGCTGTGAAAATCTCTTGTAGCACTGCACCATTGTCAGTCAGCAAAGATTTACCCTCAGGGAAGGTACTAACATCTGCTAGCCCTGTGGAGACAGAGGCTGTGGAGCAGGCCCCAAGCTCTAGTACCATGCCTCCCCCCTGTGAACCTACAATAGTAATAAATTGTAGATCATTGCGATCTGGTTCCCGCACTGTAACATCCACACCACAGGCTTACGTTGCATCCCCTATTGCACTATCAAATACCTTCGAGGTGCTTCAGCCGATATCAGATGATGCAGGTGGGGAATCTGACTCATCCTCTATCGCTTCTTCCATCCTAGAAGGCCTCGATGACTCTATACCACCATTAGGTACTGGCCTTTCATATAAACGGAAGGCTAAGGTGAGATTGAAAGGGACTTAGGTAGCAGGAAAGAGAAAATCTTGATTGCATAGGTTACTTTCCTTATGAACTGATATGTCACTATTTACATGCCATACTGTTAATGTAAATAGTTTGAAACGTGTAGATAAGAGACGATTGGTGTTTTCCTTTTGAGGTTTTTACCATTAGGGATATTTCTTTTACAAGACACAAGATTCCATAGATTGCAGGAGATCTGATTGGCTCAACGAGATTGGCTTATGGCCCCTCCTTTTGGTCGATAGGCCAAGACCCCTGCTCTGGTCTTGGCATTTTGATTAACATCCCAGATTTTAGACTCTTGAAGCTGTTTGATCTGGTCCCTGGTAGAGTTTTAATTTTAGATTTTCTGCTTGGGCAATGCCCATACTGGGTGATAAATGTCTATGCCCCCCAAATTAAAACTGAGCGAATAGCCATTTTTGATTTAATTCGTCCTTTTTTACACTCTTCTTTTCGAATCATATTGTCTGGTGACTTTAATTGTGGACTTAGTCTACAGGATAAGACTTCCTTTGCTATCAACAAGAAAATGTACTGTGACTCTCTTGTATTAGGACGCATGATTCGTACTGCCGTTTAGTGATTCATATTTATCTTTCACAAAACAGCATACTCCACTTTTCAAAGGGTAAGCTGGCTACTCATTATTGATTTTGTTTTTACCTCCAGTACTTTGGCGTCGCCTCGGCTGTAATGCAATGGCGATGCCTCTGACCATAAGCTACTCTCTGTAAGTCTTGAATCTCTTGCTAATTGTGATGAGGGCCTGGTTTCTGGAAATTCAATGTTTCTTTATTACAAGTACCATCACTTCAGCAAACCCTTTTGTCATTTATTCATGCTCAGTAAGTCTGTATACCCTATGTATGATGATCCAATGAGGTGGTGGATGGATACTAAACATACTTTAACTGGGATGTTGAAATCATATAGTCATTTAAAAAGTAGGTCTGATTATCTAGTATATCTACAAAAGAGGGCTCATTTCCAGTCTTTACTGTCACTAGCATACTTGACAGGACAAGATTTGTTACAACAAATTCATTTATCGAAGAAGGACATGTTGGACTTTCAGTCTAAAAAGTTGCAACAACTGTATCATCAACATAATTATGCGATGAAAGGTACTAGGGAAATAGTTTGCCCATTTGAATCTAATTATCATCAGAATGCCCAGAAAACAATGTCATGTCTTATCAATGCAAATGGAGATCCTTGTATATATGTCAAATTGTTACTGACCATACGACCGCATTGTTTTCCCCGTTACCCAAAGCGTCAGAAGACTTACAACGATTATATGGTACCCTTGAAATTCCAAATCCTTCCGTGCAGAATGTAGACTCTGCATGTCAACTTTTCACAGAACAAGAAATTTGGCTAGCTATATCTTCACTGCCCCTGCGTAAGACCCCTGGCCCGGATGGTCTCCCCACAGCCTTATATAAATTCTTGGGGGAGCACCTCCTTTCGGAACTGACCTCAGTGTTTGCTTTCCTCCTTGCAACTGAACGCATTCCCTTAGAGTTTACTAAGGGCATATTAATCTATGTTTATAAGCGGAAAGGTGACATTAAGTCCCTAGACAACTGGCGTCCTATATGCATGTTAAATACGGATTTTAAGATATTGACGAAACTTATTGCACAACGTTTGCTTAAGCTGACAGAAATAGTTATTCATCCAGCCCAATCCTGCTCTCTACCAACTAGGAGAATTTCTGATCATTTAATTCTTCTCCGTGACCTATTTTCTCATGGTTTTTCGGACTCTGTTTCTGAGCTAATTATTTCAGTTGATCAAAAAGCTGCCTTCGACTCCGTTAGCCATGATTTTCTATGGACTGTATCACATTTTTTACATATTCCTGATAAGATTATTTGCTGGATACAGACATTATATAAGACGGCGACAATCGTTCCTTTACTTAATGGTTGGGCAGGCCCGATGATCCCGGTGAAACGAGGAGTTCGCCAGGGTTGTCCATTGAGCCCTCTATTATATGTTTTTTTTCTAGATATATTGCTTTGACGTCTTAATGATCACCCCCAAATTCGTGCCATCTCATGTTCAGCACTAAGATCTCCATTTACTGCGAATGCATATGTGGATGACGTATGTTTCTTAGTAGCTGACAAAGCTTCAGCGCTTGTGTCTCTCCAAGAATGATCCTCTTTCGGTACAATATCTGGAGCAAATATAAATTATAGTAAGAGTATGGGAATTTGGTTGGGTTCCTCCTCCCATTCTTCGGACACTATTGGCCCTTTACATGTAACTGAAAGTCAAATCCGTATACTGGGTATTTACTTCGGGTTAAGAGATTCTGATTTATTTAACTGGAAAGAGAAGTTAAAACTTGGTAAAAGCATGGTGACCTCTTGGAATAAAGGTCAAATTGGGAAGAGAAAACGTGTTTTTCTGATTAAAACTTATCTTCCCCCTCTGTTTTTGTATATGAGTTATGTTTTCCCTATCCCAAAACAATTGGAAACTAAGGTGTTCAGTATATTTTTTCAGGCCCTTTGGGGCAGTCGGTTGAATCCAATTAAGAGGAATACTACTTACTTGCATACCTTTGAAGGAGGTATTCTGATGATTAACCCATTGCTTTTCTTCACTAGTATTTTCCTTTCAGCTAATCTGCGGCCTTTACTGGTGAACACCCAAAGAGGGTGGGAAGCGTGGTTCTACGACTCTTGTAGATATTGGTTTCATAAGTGGGAACATAATTCTTTAGGAGTATTACTACAACAAGGGGATGTTCCGACATATATAAAACATATGTTTCTTCGTTTAAAACAATGGAAAGTGTCGCCTCAGACTCTTATTTCGAATACGCACAAGACTTTATATAAAACACTTTTGTCTTCAGTTTGTAAAGTGCAAGCCCCTTTTCCAAAATGTCCGGATAGTTGTCTACCTCGCTTCTAACTTTGTTACGCTGTTCTAGAATCCTTGATCACCGTGGACTTCCACTGGTTATCATGTCATGAACGTATAAATGTAAAGCAAACCATAAACACAAACAGTCTCAGGACAGATTTTGCTCAAGACCTCTTTGTATAGCTACCCGGAGCGATATCTCATTTTTTTTTGATCGTTCTTATATCACAAATTGGTGGTCATATTTAGCAGATTCCTGGATGTTCATGTATTTTCCACAGTTACATATCAGAATATCATGTATGGTGTTTTTCTTCCCACTGGTCTGCTTGGCATAGAGATACTCTGAATCTTGTATTTCTTGTTATTAAATGGAATGTTTGGATGTCAAGATGTATGTTTACTTCAACAAAACTGTGTTCTTATTCAGAACTTGAAGAGAAGATACTAGCGGATTTACGGAAAATATATGAACATGAAAGGACTTTGTATTCGGCACAGTCTCTGTTAGCCTTATGGACGGCCCTCCCATGGATCACGAACACTGATTCAGCCATTACTTAAAGGACTCATACTGCATTTTTATTATTTCTCCATCCCCTTTTCTTGCTTGATTTCTCTGTATATTTCTAACCGATGTATTTTGTGTTGGCTTCTTTGTACAATTTTTGTTTCAATAAAAATGTCCCCTACTCTTTTCAATAAGTGCCATGGGATCTTTAACATCCACCTGAACTACCATCAATCCAGGCAGATGGGACCTCAGTTTAATGTCTCATCCGAAAGACGGCACCTCAGAAGTGCAGCACCCCTCTCACGCTGCACTACAGTGTCAGTACTGGGATATTAACCCAAGTGCCAGATGTGGGAACTGAATCCACAGCCTTCTGGTCTCCCAGCCTCAGAGGTGAGTGTGCTACCTGCTGAGCCACTGACACTGCATGAAGATGAAGTAGCTGTGTAATACAATGAACTCTGGTTGTACGCACACATGCAAAGTAAAATGGATAATTCAAAGTAAAATGAAAAACATCAATATGTTATATTCAGTGGATCTCAGGTGGGGAAGAAAACTAAGAAACATAGAATAGGCTCTTAGGCTGTCTTATGAGAATCACTGTTTGAAAAAAGAGGTTTGGACACTAATTTATAAAAAGTCATTTAACATCCTCACTATGCGATTCAAGACTTTGAAATGTTTGTTATAGCTGACATGTATAGTAGTAAATTATAGCTTCTAATCAAGGAGGAGATAGAATGAAAGCGAAAGAGAGGTCACACTGTTCTCTTTCACTTTCTAAACAACCGTAGGAAATCATTTCACACCAATCCACATCCACCATACCAAGTTTCTAAATTTAAACTTTTATATTTTCTCTCTACACCAGAGAAAATATATACAACCTTCAAAATACTGACACAAATACAATTTCCAGTTCAAGCACATTGAAACACTTCTGCACACACTGTACATTAATTCCAGCCAGCCTTCTGCACATGCAGTATTTAACTCCAGCTGACTCCTTAAATGTTAACTCCAGCCTGACTTCTTAAAGCCAAACCCCGATGTTTCAAAAGTAAATATCTTAAAAATCAAAACTTGAAAACATCAACCCCCCCAGGAAATCCTTGCTGACGAATGACCATAATCAGGCAAAATTTCACTGTTTAAAAATCTATATTTTTCTCTCTAGACAAGAGCAAACATTGAGACAAAAATGCCAGTGAAAATGAGTGGAAAATTAAATTTTTTTCACACTTGTAATATATCTGAAAATACTGAACTGATTTACATGTAACTTTCAGGGATTGTAGATTCTGCCATGGACAACAAAACTGGACAATATCATGTAAATCTGTAAAACCTTCTTTCAACAAGCAGTAAACAACAAATCGAGTTAAAGATAGAAGTCACCAGTGACCCTAACTATGAGGGTACTTATGTCCCTATAATAGGAATACTCTTTTTTTCGCAATATTTTAGGATGACTTGGTATTAGACACCTTGGAGGATGGGGGGGGGTTGGAAATGTTTGCTTCTGCACTGTTTAGCCCTTCTGCTTTTGCTAGTTTTTTCCCCAGTTGAAGAGGTCTCACATTTTGAGAGTTAGGCAGCAATACCTAGGTAGTAGCAGCATTATCAGTACCTTCAACACACTATGGTGCTTGAGTTTTAGTTTTTGATGGGATACTCATTCCTGGACTACTGAATAAAGTTTTACTTTTATTACTTTGCTTGCCAGTGACTTTTATTTTCAGTGTTTTTGAGTATTCATATTGCCTGTCTTTCTTGGGTGACTTGTTCAGGGTCACAGCCACAAAGACAGTGTGCAAGTTCTGGGTGGCTGTCTTAATTCAGACACAGGTCTGCTCTATATTGTTCTGGCTCACACTTGTGATCTAACCACTAAGCTATAAAAGCTGATGCCACCCACTGCCAATGCTAGAGTCCAAATTTAAATCAGTGGTGAAAAAGCTGGCCTAACTGGCCTCTACGAGTCCTTACAAAGCAAGACATTTTTTTTATGTTAACCTTTTTTATTGGTTTCCATAATTTACAAAAACAAAACACCAACAAAAGGTACAATGTTCAAGGTCTAATACATTGTGTCATTATGTTTGTTACTGAATATGAATACTTAGCATGCCAAAAGTTATAATTTCTAGCATTGTAGATCAAGTTGGTCTGCAGCAAACATTAAGGTAGAAATAAAAAATTGTGCAGACTGGATCAGCCAGACAGCCCTTATCTGCCACCAGAGTCTATGTTTCTATGTTTCTATCCTCCTACAGACTTCAAGATTACATATGTCACAATTGCAGGAGTTATGTTCCACCTGTATCTCCTGTAGAACTAGATATCAGATCATTCTGTGATTTTAAAAAGGATGTCCATGTGTCATAATACTGAGATATTTGACCCATAGCTTGATAAGACAGATGTTTCAGGGAGGTGAGTTAGGAAACTCCTTGTCTTCATTCTGCAAATGTAGAAATGTCTGGGGTACTCCACTGTTGGAGGAGGAGGAGAAGGAGAAGGAGGAGGAGACATTTGGTAATCAGAGTGGCTGCAAAGGCCCACTGGCCTGGTAAGTTATCCTTGGGGAATTCAAGATTTGTAATACCCAACAGAACAAAGTTTGATTCAAATAGGAGTCTGAGAGGGAGAAGTGACTGACAGTGCTGTATGACTTGGTCCAAAAAGGCCTGGCTAGTGGACAGGACCAGAGGATGTGCGTTAGTGAACAAATGATCCTTGCATCTCCAACATTTATCAAAGAGGAGTACCACTAACTTCTTCAGGATCTGCGGGGTTTGATACCAGTAGTGCACTATCTTTAGCTGTATAAGCTGGGCAGTGATATCTCTACATTATACATGGGCTCCATACCAGCAGAATCTCCAGGTTGGTTCAGGAATTGGTATGTTTAGTTCTTGTTCCCATTTCTTTTTCCTGTTGTCTGTGGGACAAGGGTCAATATCTCTAAGCAAATAATAAATAAGGCTGGCTCTGCCCCTAGGCTTTTTAATACATGTCCCTAACTCTGGAAAATCTGACTGGTCAGCAAAACTTTGCATTTTTCATAACCATGTGGTTATTACAGAATGGATCTGAAGATAGTGCCAGAAGTCCAGGGTGTGCTGACACAAGGTCAACACCACCACAGCAAACACCAGCACAGTGACAGAACTCGCCTGTCTGTGGAGAGTCACTGTGCTGGTGCGCAGAAGACACTGGCGGTGCGTTTTCCAGTGTAGCGCCCCCCGGTCCAACTCCGACTTGGAGTTAGAATCCTAGAGACCGGGGGGAGTATGGGTGGGTGAAGCCCCCCACATGGGGGTTCAGAGGTGCAGCCCCTTGCTAGAAAGCACCGACATCCCCAAAGCTACAATGCCGACAGTCGGCATGGTAGTTGTCACTGTGGGGGATGTCGGTGCTAGCGCTGTCGAAGCATTATGGTAAAACCAAAGTCTAGTTTAGGTAGACCATTCTGTGTGGATTAATTTGGATTTGATTGAGGAGGCAGATATCTTGCACTGCATGTGTTCCTGCCTAGTGCCAGGATGGCCAATGGACAGTTGTATTATCTATCAGAACACCTGTGTTTTTCCATGGGGGTGACAGGAGGGGGGCTGATACCACTTCAAGGGTCTGTGTCAGCCTTTTCCAGTAGAATATTTTTTTTAATCATCCACAAAATTTCCACTGAGCCGAAGATTAGAGGCAGTGTGCCCCAGAAGCACAGTGAGGTACTTCCAAGCCTTGTTCAGGATCACACAGACAATATGCAACTGGAGAGTGGCTGTTGGAGTTTAATTCACTCACAGGACTGCTATATTATTCTTATTCATCAGATGGTATAATCACTAAGTTATAAGGGCTGGTGCCACCCATAGCCAATTCTAGAGTTCAAATTCATTCATTCATATTTATTGGAAGGCAAATTGAGAGGAAACCTCTCTTTTTCAATTGTGTCCATACAATAAACTTGACAATAATCCTACAAATACAATTACAATGCAGAATAGCATAAAAACAATTAGTTTCAGGGTTACATTTAAATTTTTTTATAATTCATAGAGTACGAGAATGGAATCATCCATAACAATCACAGGAGCTATGGTAAAATCTTGCTATGGTTGCTGTAAAATGGGAAAAAAATCAGCGTATTCATCTTACAGTGTTTGATAATCAAATTCCCATGTTCATGGGACCATGGTAGATAATAGAAAGGACCCACATTGTGTTTGTTGTTTAGGGATAAAAAAAGTACAATGTCAATTGATCTAAGGTTATATGATGAGCTCTTTCTGAAACATAATGAATCTAAAAGAATTTTGGTAAAGTCAAACAAACAAATTTATACACTTAGAAATACCAATGTAGGTTCCTATGAGTAGTCAGTGAATTGCAACCAACAGCTGCATTTAACTGACAGTGATGTGTATTCCATGGAAGACCAGTAATAAACCTAAGAGCACTGTAGTACAAGGTGTCCAATGTACTTAATACTTTAGTATCTGCATTTCAATAAACACAGTCACCATAGTCAAGAACCATGACAGACAGTGAATGTACTAAGATTTTCTAATAGGGCAACTAAAAAATATTGCAGTTATGTAAGAACTTACTGTAACAGTAGATCTTCGAGAGAGGTTCCTGCAGTAGGTCTTCACAAATAGGACTGCGCCTCCTTGCATCAGGTATAAATGGCAAACTTGTAGATAGCAATCATCAGCGGGAACCGCCCCTGACGTCGGGCATCGTGATATCAGTCCGGCTATAAAAGAGGTGGTCCTGCACCCGCTCTCCAGTTCTTTTCCACCGGAGACCTAAAGAAAGGTAAACAATAGCTAGGAGTAGAAAAACTACTAGGACACCGCTTCCTCTCTAGACCCAAAGGCTAGGTAGGATGGAAAATAAAGGAAATAACATTCAGGAACCGGGGGAAGGAGGGTGGGAAACTAGACCTACTGCAGGAACCTCTCTTGAAGATCTACTGTTATGGTAAGTTCTTACGTAACTGCAATATCTTACTTCGAGAGGGTTCCTGCAGTAGGTCTTCACAGATAGGACTGAATACCAAGCAGTCCCCAAAATAATTATGCAGAGGTGCATCCAGGAGAAGGAGAAGTCACCATAGGGAATCATGACAGGAGGCCTTGCAGAACTGTGAGACCAAAACCTGTTCTGTGCCAAGAGGCAATGTCCAGACTGTAATGCTTGCTGAAAGTGTGAACAGATGACCAGGTGTCCACTGCACAGATCTCTGCAGTGGACACATTCCTAAAGAAGGAAGTAGAGGTAGCCACACTGTGGGTGGAGTGGCCTTTGACCGCCCCAGGAAGGGACTTCCCAATTTTTGTGTAAGAAAAATGGATGCAGTTAGCTAACCTTTTAGAGATGGCTTGCTTGGAAAGGCTACAAAAAGTTGATTAGATTTATGAACCTCTTTAGTCCAATTTGTGTAGTACCTTAGAATCCGGTGCACATCTAGGGTGTGCAGAAGTTATTCCCCCCTGTTGGAATGCTGGGGATAGTAAACTGGCAATTCCACGCTCTGATATAGAGTGGTTTCAGATACTACTTTGGGAAGGAAAGAAGGGTTAGTCCACAGGACTACTCTGTCTCTATGAAAAATTAAATAGGGTTCTTTACAAACAAAAGCTTGGAGATCAGAGACCCTTCTGGCAGAAGTAACCGTGACTAAAAATAAAGTCTTCCAGGAAAGGAAGCATAAGTCACAAGAAGAAGCTGGCTCAAACGGGGGTAAAGTCAGCTTCTCGAGCATGAAATTCAGGTCCCGGGGGGACAGGGATTCCGGATAGGAGGTTTCAAGTGAAGGATGCCTTTCAGAAAGGTCTTGGCAACCTCCAACTGAGCTAAAGTTTTGCTCTCCACCGGGAGGTGGTGGGCCGACACCACAGAGAGATGGACCTTAATGGAGGAGCAGCTAAGGCCTGTCTCAGATAAATGTGCGAGGTACTCCAACACCTGGGCCATCGAACTTGAAAAGGGATCCCAGCTCCTTGCTAGGGCCCAGATCGAAAATCTTTTTCATTTCATGGCATTAGTGGATCTAGTAGAGGGTTTTCTGGCCTCTACTAAGATATGTGCAACCTGCGAGGAGACACCATAATGGGAAACTGCTATGTCCACAGGTGCCACGCATGAAGGTGGAGAGACTGAAGGCTCAGGTACACCAGGGTGCCCTGCTTCTGTTTCAGAAGGTCATGTGACAATGGCAGAGGGACCAGAGGTTCCAGTGCCAGTTGCTGTAAAAAAGGAAACCAAATCTGGCGTGGCCAGAGAGGAGCAATAAGGATCATATGAGCACCCTCCTGCTGAAGTTTCACCAGAACCTTCTGAATGAGAGGAAAGGGAGGAAAGGCATAAAGAAACTTCACTGTCCGAGAGAGAGACAGTGCGTCTCACCAAAAAGCACCATGCCCGGGAATGAGCGAGCAAACATTGGGTAGTTTTGCGTTGGATGGGGAGGCGAACAGATCTAAGTCTGGATGACCTCATCGAAGAAAGAGTTTTATGACCACCCCTGAATTTAGCTCCCACTCATGGGTCCTGGCCACTGATCTACTGAAACTGTCTGCCAGGATGTTGCTTTGTCCTGGTACATGGATTGCTGTCAAGTAAAGGCTATGCTGGATCGCCCAGTACCAAATCCTCATTGCTTCCCTGCAAAGAGGGTATGCCTGGGTTCCTCCCTGTTTGTTGATGTACCAGACTGTGGGCATATTGTCTGTCTGGACCAGAAGAGATCCTGGTACCAGAAGGGACTGAAACACCTGGAGAGCGTAAAGAACCGCCCTGGTCTCCAGAACGTTGATGTGGAGCATGCGCTCCTGATCGGACCAAGACCCCAGCATCTTGTGTACCCCCAGTTGGGCTCTCCAGCCCAAGTCTGAGGTGCCCATGGGGAGTATTTGGGTTGGCGCAGGGGAATGAAAAAGGGTTCCCCTCGATAGGTTGGAGAAATCCACCAGCAAAGATCCCTCTGAAGGTTGGTGGAGATCATGACTTTTTGGTTCATGTCATCCATCACCTAATCTCATTGGACTCGGAGTGACCATTGGGTGACCCTCATGTGAAGTCTGGCCAGAGGAACTGTGGAAATGGCTGCTGCCATCAGTCCCAAAAGACGGAGCACAGCATGTGCTGGGATCCATCGAGCCTGGGCCACAAGTGTGGCCTGAGCAATCAAAGTCTTGGCCCGATCTGATGGCAGAAAAGCCTTGCTCTGAACTGTATCTAGTACGGCTCCAATGAATTGGAGACATTGAGATGGTACTAGCTGGGACTTGGGGAAGTTGACTATGATCCTCAGAAGGGAGAAGAAGTTCAGAGTGCAAGAGAGAGACTCTTTCAGGCTGTTAGGAGAAGGTGCTGTGAGGAGCCAGTCATCCAGGTACGGGAAGACATACATGCCCTGGTGGTGTAAGAATGCCATCACCACTGCTAGACACTTCGTGAACACTCTGGAGGGCCGAAGAAAGGCCAAAGGGGAGTGCCTGAAACTGGAAGTGATCCTCCATAAAAGTAAAATGGAGGAAGCAGTGGTGGGCTGGGTGGATAGGAATGTGCAGGTAGGCATCCTGCATATCCAGGGAGCACAGCTAAGAGTTGGGATGGAGCAGGGGAAGGAGCCCCTGAAGGGTCAACATATGAAACTTCTCGTACTCGACGAAGATGTTTAGTGTGCTGAGGTCCAGGATCAGTCTCAGGTCACCCATTTTCTTTGGGACTAGGAAGAAGTGGGAGTAAAATCCTCTTCCTGTCTGGTTTTGAGGGGCAGGCTCTATGGCCCCATTTAGGAGGAGACCCCAAATCTCTTGTGAGATGAGGGGGATCTGATCCTAAGGATAGAAAGACCGTCTTGGAGGTAAGGGGGCTGGAATCTCGATGAACTCGATCGAGTGACCTTGCTGGATGAGCTGAAGCACCCAAGACTCTTCAGTGATGAACCTCCAACCTTCCAGGTGGAGGCTGAACCTTCCTCCAACTGGTTCCTCCTGAAGTAAGGGAGGGAGCGGAAGTAGGGGAAAGGAGTCAAGAGGCTGAAGAGAGGGGAGCTTTGGCCCCCCCTTGGCTGGTTTGGAGAATTTAGCCTGTGAGGTTTGGGATCTGGAGCCAGGGGCATGTCTTTTACCCTGATGTTTGGCCTGGTTCTTTTTCCGCCTTCTTTGGTGGCGAAAGGGCTGCTTTTTCTGACCTGACTTGTACATACAGCATACGTCTCTTAAGGAGTGTCCACACTCTTGCAGTCCCACGATGATATCTTTTGCGTCACTGCCAAAGAGGATGAAACACCTAAAAGGGGTGTCCAAGATGGAAGTCTGTACATCCTGAGCCAAACCGGCTATCTGAAGCCAGAAGAGCCAGTGGAGACAGATCCCGGTGGCTGCTGCCCTAGCCACAGAGTCCACCGAGTCGTACGTCACTCGCAGCACATGACGACATGAGGACATCCCCATCCTGACCTTGTCCAGGAGCTTCTTCCTGAGGGTTTCATCCTGAACCTCAAGTAGATCCCTTTCCAGCTCCAAAAGAGTAGCTTTTTGGAAAGCAACCATGTGCAAGACATAGTTGGGAGATCTAATGCCACAGGAGGAAGAAGAATACATTTTTTGCCCGAACTGGTCTAACTGACAAGAGTCCTTATCTGGAGGTGTGGAACTCAGGTGTTTCAGTTGGGCTGACCAGTCATGGGCGGCAGTAATGACCATGGAGTCAGCCTTAGGATGGGAGTTGAGGTGTTGAATCCCTTCTGGGGGATAATCGGTCCGGTCTGCCTTCCTGGAGACTGTGGTATGGAGGACGGTTGTTGCCATATAGTGGTGACCAAGTCCTCATGGGGTCCCATCCATGGGGGTATGGGTATGGGATCTGAAGTAGTAAGGTCCAGGTGCTCCGCTAGTCTTTTGCATTGCAGATTAATCTCTTTTGTGGGCCAGCCTCTGGCTGCCTGTATGGATCGCAGGAGGTCTCAAAAAGATGGGTCCTCTGGAGGGGACTTAGGAGACTCCTTTGGGGAAACCTCAACCGGATATCTGGGGTCCAAGGGATCGGTGTCAGACTCCATGTCCGAGGGTTCGGAGCCACTAGGAATGGAAGGTTCCATACCTGTGGTACTTGCAGTAAGAGAACCCGAGGTTCCACCTGCAGAAGGTGATGGAGAGGGGGCCCTGGGTTGGGGGGTTCCTCTACCGACTGCCTGAGCTCTTACAGTAACTGGGTTCTGGCCTTCTGTCACTAGTGAGGTGCTTTTTCTGGCACCGGTAGTGGCGGAGGAGGAGGAGGCTGGTAGGATGGGTAACCTGGGTACTGAGGCCAAGAGGGGTAATGATAACCCATCTGCAGATAGCAGGAATACCCAGGGTATCCCGGCATCAGGTATGCCAGCATCAGGTGTTCTGGCGTCGGAAATTGTGGAGTCAATGGCAGGCCACCTGGAGGCGGGACAATGGGTTCTGAGCCCGGAAACCCACCCGGAGAATCTGGTCCTACTGGGGGTAGTGCCATGGCACCTCAGGGAGGTGCGGGATCTGGAAAGGCCCCTGAGGGTCCTGAGGGAGGAGGCTCCATGAAGAGATCCCCAGCCGGCATCTGACAAAAATCCTGAGACGGCGGAAGACCTGGTGAGGGAAGGAGGTCCGGAAGGAGCCCAACGGCAGGTCCAAATGAGATTTCGCTGGTAGGAAAATCAGCGGATCAGTTGGCGAGTCCCTTGGATGTAACACCCTGGAGGATGAAAGGTCATTCTGCCCTTCACTCTGTCTAACATCAGGGGCCAAACTGGAGCTTGACAGGAGAGTGAAAGGATCCGGGTGGTGATGGAGGAGCCGTTGTCTGACTGATCGGACCGAGCCTGCTGGTGGCAGTCCTGAGACTGCCGCTAGACTTATCGGCAGAGGCCATGCGCCCTTCGATGGGGTTGAGGTGTATCTTATCGGCAGGGCAGGTAGACTTTACAGATACCTCTAAAGAGGAGACCCCCGGCTGCCCACTCACCTCGGCAGGAGGGGGAAAAGGTGCCCGACCTAAAGAAGCAGATGGGACACCAGCAGAAGTGTTCACAGTTTTGGAGGGCCTCCCGCGTGGAGATGGACTTCATTCCTGGTGCTTTTCTTTGCTTTTCTTCTTTATCGGGCTCAGTGATGATGACCTATCCCGCAGTTCCTGGAGCTCCTTTTCCATCGATGCCAGTCGTCGGGTCAGGAGATGGGTCTCAAAGGTCCGCTTACGCTAGTTCGGGTTGCCTGGTTGAAGGCTTGGCAGATGGAGCACTCCTGGGAGTTGTGCTTAGAACCAAGGCAGAGGAGGCAGCGGGAATGGTTGTCCCAGTGCGGGATTTGAGTGCAGCACTTCGAGCACTTCTTCTTCTGTCTAGAAGACATCAAAGAGCGAAACAATTTAGTTGAAAACTAGTTATGAGGCGAAGAAAACTTCGACAAAATGGCGGATGTCTGATCGCTGTTTTATTGCGCGCTGAACGTTACTGAGGCAATGGTGGGAAAGAAGTGAAGAATGGGTGCAGGACTACCTCTTTTATAGTCGGGCTGACGTCACGATGCCTGATGTTGGAGGTGGTCCCCGCTGATGATTGCTATCTACAAGTTTGCTGTTCGGACCTGATGCCAGGGGGTGCAGTCTTATATGTGAAGACCTACTGCAGGAACCCTCTCGAAGTAAGAGCTTGTGTTCCTATAAAAAATGGACAATAATCTTTTTACTTTATTTGACAAAGTCTGAAAATGAGGGCCAAAGCCCAATTGCTCAACCAGAGTCATTCCTAAATATTTATAAGAAGTCACCCTAGCTATTTCTAGACCTTTTTTAGATTTCAAAAACAAATCAACATAAGGAATTTTCTTTCACATGAATAAAATCCACTGTGTTTTCTGCTCATTCAACAGTAGTCTTACATCCACCAAGGCATCCTGTACAGAGTCAAAGTCATGCTGCAGTACTCCGACTACCTGCCCTACATCACTGTGGCTAGAGCACATAATCATGGCATCCACTGTAAAAATATGCTAGGTGATGGGGATCAAAACTTGGGCAAATCATTTACATAAAGTAAAAATAATAAAGGGACCAAGATGGATCCTTGTGGTACCCCTCTACTTATTCAGTAGTAGCGAATCCCGAATACAAAACACCGACTTTGACACATTGATAACGAGATGTTAAATAAGAACAAAACCATAGTAATGCAGAGCAGTCCAGTCCAGCAGCCTTCAATTTGTTGTAAAAAATATTATGATCAACTGTATCGAATGCCTTGGATAGATCCTAGAATACTGCCAAAAGACGATGACCACTATCAGATGCTCTGAAAACATTGTTTGTAACTTTAGATATAACATTAGTTGTAGTCTGACCTTTCCTAAAGCCTGACTGAAAATCTGCTATCAACTTATGTTTATTCAAATAATAAGGATGTTGCCCATAAACCAATTTCTCTAGCAGTTGACCTGTCATAGGGAGGACGGAAATGGGTTGATAACAATTGGGATCAGAATCAACCCCACCTTTAAAAATTGGAACAATGTTAGCTGTTTTTCAATCACTAGGTAAGTGAGCAGACTGTAATGAGAAATTAAACAGGTATGTAACATGTTTACTCAGCACAGTGGCTCCAATTTTGTAAAAAACAGGCAAGATCTCATCATAGCCTGCTCCCTTAACAATGTCTAATTTAAGCAACTCCTTATAAACAACTTCCTCATGGATTTCAATAAAGGAAAACAAATGTTGATTTGATTTACAAGAAAAATCATAATCCAGTTCTGGTATAGATAAATTTGGATTTTCGTTTTCAAACATTTGACTGGCCTCCATGAAAAAGCTAATAAAGGCAGCAACCTGTTCCTGGGAATCAGGAAGAGCTCTATCACCGTAAAAAAGCAATTTGGGGGGTGAAGAAACATTATCCTTGCTTAGTAAGGTATTAATACCCTTCCACGCCTTACTAGGATTACTAGAATAATCTGCCAACTGATCCTTATAATAACTGATTTTGTTTTTTCTTATTTCAAGTGTGCATTTATTTCTACAAACTTTATCAGCAAGGATTTACAGTAAGTAGGATCCTTTGTTAGTCTAGCCCTCTTCCAGAGATTTACTTTGGTTTTCAAAAGGTTTTTTAGTTTGATAGTAAACCATGGAGTAACTTTATTCTTGATCCTTTTCCTAACTAAAGGTGTGTGTTTATTTATAACAGACAAAAGTGAAAACTTAAAATAATCCCAAACTGTGTGTATATCTGGACATAAATACATAAGGGACCAATCAATATTATATGAGTCCCATTAGAATGCTTGTTCACAAAAGTGTGTATAATTCCAAGTAAATATATTGCAAGGTATAGATTGTGATTTCATATGTTTACTAATGCAGGCAATATGACAATAATCACTGATACGAGGGTCAAAAACAGATGAAATATATTTATGAGGGGTAGTAGTCAAAATTAAATCCAAATTAATATCTTTACTATGATCCATATTGTTTGGGTCTATGTGATAATAAGCGAGCGCCTAAGCGATCGCCGTTATCGCTCAGTCGAGTGCGAACACATTTCGGCACTCCCTGACCTAGCAGCACTAAGCACAATAGGCATCTCTATACCTCACAGGGGTTTTTGCCCTCACACCCTCCTACTTAAGGATTCTCAACTCCAGGGGGTGCATGTTGGGGGGGGGTGAAAGTAGTAAAATTAGAAAGGTTCAGACCGGGCACAATAAAAATCGCACCAGCGCCCAGACCTAGTGCCTCAGCCACCCCAGCCATTGCCCAATCCCCGACGCCATGCTGCAGCTTGACCGACGACTGCAGTGCCACCCACTACAGCCTCTCCACCCTGCCAGCCCAGACTCGCCGTGCTGCTCCCACCCCCTCAAGACAGAGATACATATAGCGATACATCCTGTCTCATAGTTCGCCCCCTCATCTGCCCGCCCTACCTGGGTCGGATGCTGTGAGTGGATTGTGCGAGAAGGTAGCCATAACTGACGGCGCCCTTCCTCATGTGCCCACTTCACAGGTTACCATTTTTTTTATCTGGTTGGAGATGAAATTAATTGAGAGAGAGAGATTTAAGACAGTAAATTGATTTGTTAGTTTTCAACTAGGGCATCTCATGACCCAGTTAAAATCTCCCAATAGAATAAATTAATGCTCAGGGGTGACTAAGCTGGCCTAATCTGCCTCAATGAATTCTTCCAAAGCATGAATAATTTTTTTTAATCATCCACATCCATGAAAGGCCCACTGAGCTGGATATTAGAGGTGATGTGCCCCAAGAGCACAGCGAGGTACTTAGGAGTCTTGTTCAGGGTCACAGTGACAGTATGCCAGTGGTGGGTGGCTGTTGGAGTTGCAATCACAGAGAGGTGTGCTATATATATCTTATTCTGATTTACACTGGTGCTATGATCACTAAGGTATAATGGTACCACTCATTGCCAATGAGTTCACATTTAAATCAGGGTGACAAAGCTAGCTGAATCAGCCTCTACAAGCCCTTTCAAAGCATGAATCATTTTTTAAATCATTCACCAAAGGCACACTGAGTAGAAGATTAGAGGTGTTGTGCCCCAGGAACACATCAAGGAACTTAGGAGACTTGTTCAGGGTAACAGAGACAATATGAAAGTGGTGGGTGGCTGTCGGTGTTTAATTCACACACAGGTATGCTATATATATTATTTTGATTCACACTGGTGCTAGAAACACTAAGCTACAAGGGCTGGTGCCACCCACTGCCAGTGCTAGAGTTCAAATTTATATCAGATATCACCAAGCTAGTAAACCCCTCTACAAGTCCTTCCAAAACAAGACTTTTTTTAAAATTACTCACAACAGGCTTACTGAGATGAACCTTGTCGGTGTGCCCAGGAGCACAGGCAGGTACTTAACAGACTTGTTCAGGATCACACAGCCAGTATGCAAGTGGTGGTCGGATGCTGGATTTTAGCTCACATGCAGTTCTGCTCTATATTATGCAGGTTCACACTGGTGCTCTGACCCCTAAGCTATAAAGTCTGGTGCAAATACTACAGTTCAGAATAAATCAGGAGTCAGCAAGTTTGCACTAACCCTCTGTGAGTTCTTCCAAAGCAAAAATGTATTTTTTAATTGGCCACAAACATATAAACATAAAAACATAGAAACTGACAGCAGATAAGGACTGCTAGATCCATCCAGTCTGTCCATTTTCCCTGCCTACTGCAAAGCTGCAGACCCTACTTAATCTCCTGCTTTACCTTTCCATTCCTATCACCAGGGTTCCCATATTCCTGTCCCATGCATTTTTGAATTCCCCCACTGTGTTTGCCCCCCCCCACCACCTCCGCTGGGAGTCTATCCAATGCATCCATCACCCTTTCCATGAAGAAATGCTTCCTCATGTTACCCCTTGGTCTACCCCCTTCCAACCTCATGTCATGCCCCCTCGTTCCTGAACATCTCCTTTTCTAAAAGATGCCACCCTCTGGTACCTTATTTATGCCCTTTAGATATTTGTAGGATTGTATCATAGCTCCCCTGTCTTTTCTTTCCTCTACAGTATACATATTGAGGTCTCCCAGTCTCTCCTCATATGACTTTTGGTGCAGGCCTTGCACCATCTTTGTTGCCCTTTCTTGAACTGCCTCCATCCTGTCTATGTCCTTACTGAGATGAGGCCTCCAGAACTGGACACAGTACTCCAAATGAGGCCTCACCAATGATCTGTACAGTGTCATCACCACCTCTTTTCTTCTGCTGGTGATACCTCTCCCTATGCACCCCAGCGTCCCACTGACTCTCCCCACATACTTGGCACATTGTTTGGCCACCTTTAGGTCATCAGATGTGATTACCCCCAAATCTCTTTCCTGTTTGGTGACCATCAGTATCTCTCCCCCCATCATGTAATCCTCCCCTGGGTTCTTGTGCTCCAAATGCATGATTTTTGCACCTCTTCACATTGAATCTCAGCTGCCACACTCTAGACCATTCCTCCAGTTTACCAAGGCCCCACCTTATTTTTCCACCCCTCCTGGAGGGTCCACCCTGTTGCAGATCTTAGTGTCATCTGCAAAGAGTCACACCATTCCTTCCAGCCCGTCTGGAATGTCACTTATGAAGACATTAAACAGGACTGTCCCCAGAACTGATCCCTGTGGCACTGCGCTGGTCACGCTCCTTTCCTCACAATGAGCTCCATTTACCACCAGTTCCTAACCCAGTTTACTACCTTGTGACCCACTCCCAGGCTGCCCAACTTGTTCACAAGTCTTCTATGTGGAACAATATCGAAGGCCTTACTGAAATCTAGGTAGGCCACAACCACTGCTCCCCCAATCCACTTCCCTAGTCACCCAGTCAAAGAAATCAATTAGATTTGTTTGACATGACTTTCCTGCTTTGAATCCATGCTGTCTCAGATCCTTTGCTCTGCTGGATTCAAGGTGTTCCACAATCCTTTCTTTAAGTATTGATTCCATAACTTCCCCCTCAATTGAGGTGAGGCTGACTAGTCTACAGTTTCCAGCCTCCTCCCTACTCCCACTTTTGTGACGAGGGACCACATCTGTCCTCCTCCAGTCCTCTGGAACATTTTTACCAAGGGTCACCAAGTTGGCTTAACCATCTCCAGTACTTTAAAATCAAGATATTTTTTTTAATCTTCCATGACAGGCCCACTGAACTGAAGATTATAGGTGGTATGCACTAGGAGAACAGCGAAGTACTTAAGGGAGTTGTTCTGGGTCACACAGACAGTATGTAAGTGATGGGTGGCTGTCAGTGTTTAATTTATTATACTTATTTTGCTGCCACCAGCCACTCAGAATGTCATCCTGGTCAAGGACCCTTGCTCCCACCTCCACGTTAGACATGCCCCTTTGATGCCCCGGCCTTGTGACACCAACCCCTCGAGGTGCTGCAAATGACAGGATAGGTCAAAGGGTCTGTACTGGAGGCTGATTGAAGCCGAGGGTGGACTTCATCTAGGGTGGCCAATGGCATCGTTTTTTCTGCATATACACAGCAGGAACGTGCAATGACGTCCAGTGTCCGCCCCGCCCCTGAGCTTGCTTTTTGGTGCCAGTGCGCTTGGTACACCCAGCCTCTGCTAGGTGTCCATGTTGCACTGAACACTGTACCCCCCCCTCCCCACTGGAGAAGGAGATCAGTCATTGGATGCTCAATCCTTCTCACCTGCCCAGCCCTCTGATGTCCTGGGTCCATTCCCAAACCCAGGTCACCAGCATCACAGGTAGGAGCCCTGCCCCTGCACCAGCAGGCCAGCTTAGAAACAGATTTATGTCTTGTCACACAGAGACAGGTCTATGATATATAAGCCACACACTGCAAATGTTCATTTAATTTAAATTGGGGTCACCAAGTAGGCCTAACTGGCCTCTATGAGTACTTCCAAAGGAAGAATTTTTTTTTATCGTCCATGAAAGGTCCACTGAACCGAAGATTATAGGTGTGCTCCAGAAAATTATAGGTATGCTCCAGGAGCACAGTGAGTTACTTAAGGGACTTCTTCAAGTTCGCACAGACAGTATGCAAGTAGTGGTTGGCTGTCACAAATTAATTTCCACACAGGTTTACTATAATATTATTCTGGTTCAAAGCTCACACTGGTGCTCTAACCACTAAGCTATAAGTCAGGTCTGAATCTGCCTAATTAATTTACTTTATTTCACACTCTGAAGCTATGACTAGCTTGATTAATAAATTGCCACAGCTGCACTGCAGGCTATAGTTAAGTGTAATATTAGAAGCAAGAAACAATATCTGCTTTGATGATTTTGATTTGGTCTGCACTGGTTCAGGCACTAGCTGCAACTGATGTTGCTTACAGTGAAGATCACCAGGATTAAACCCAGTTCTGCAGTATTCTGCAGCATGCTGCAGCAGAGTTACTATGGCAAACTATGTTAATGTCAATGGCTATTAGTCCCTTTTGTCATGCAGGAAACTGATATTCGCTTTACCCTGGCATGTTACAATTTCTTGCATGACAAAAGGCATTAATTCCTAATGGAATTACATTGTTTACTGCAGTAATTCTACTGCAGTATACTGCAGAAGGCTGTAGAAGTGGGTTTAATCCTGTCAAGTTTCACTGTATGTTTAATAAGTTTTGCTGCCACTGCCTAAGCTGCTGCTTTTTCCCCGAGATGTCTGACAAGCACTGAGCAAGAAGCAAGCAGTATAAAAGACCACATGGGTTTCCAAGTGCCTAAACCAATCAGGAAACCTCTAACAGTGTGTACAGATTACTCCAACCAGTATCAGTCTCCCAGTCTCTGTCCTTCTCTGATCTCTGCTTCCTACTGCTCCACCCCACCCACCTGGCTCCAAGAGACACACTGTGCTCCTACTGTGCTTCTCCTTGCTTTCTCCCAGCTTCTCCATGCTCCCTGCAATGTCTGCATTTTTGAAATAGTCAGCAACATGTCAAGGCACATAGTTCAGGTCCCTCCTTTGCCCACAGCTAGATATGAATATGGTTTCTAATCTGAAAACTTTTATTTAGGAAGACCATAAATATGGGAATATAGATTTGTTTCTGTACTTAAATGATGCATGGCAAGGAAGGCAATTCATGATATGAAAGGTTGCTAAACCTGAACATGTATTCCTCTGAGCTCAAAAGGGAAAGTGGGATATAATAGAAACCATCACATTTCTTGGTTTGTGAGTGCAGTGATGTGGTAGAAACCAATCTGGGTGGCAAACACAGCAGCTGGAGTTTGCAAGGAGGAGCTGATCCAAACCATAGAAACTGTCAAAAAGTGTCTTGATTACCACTTAGGTTGCTGTCTTGGGGTGTACTGATTTTCTCCAAACCAGTTTGCCCACCTCTACACGATAGACAGGGATCCCTTAGTCACACTGGGTTGGCCTAGTGGTCCTTTTCTGCAGGCAGTTTTCAATGTTTCTGTGTTCTATGTTTCTGTCACTTTAACTAGTAGCAGTTGATGATTAACAAAATCAAATACCTTTCTAAGATCTATGGTAGGAAACAGCCCTTTTAATTACATCATCCTCCCTCCATGCCTTAAAGTACATCATAGACAAGGGTGACAAGGGCAGCGGAGGTCCCTTAACAATTTCAAAAGCTGTACTGGCCTGTTGTGCATATTTTACTTAGTAAAATGAGTACTAAGTTACAGCAAGCTCTCAAACAACTTATAACTGAAAGAAGTGATAAAAGACAGTATCCCTATATCGGTGGCTGAATTCCCTTATGTATCGGAGTCTGTTTAATATCATGCACACACGTCCTTGTGTATTTGAGAGACTGACATTTGCTATGAAGGATGTGAAAAAAGCAAGCATCAGAGCAATAAAGAGAATAGAGGAAGGGATGGAAATGTAAAGGAGGACAGGGAGGTAAAGAGAGGAAAGGGGTGAGTTAGTGTGCAGTACTTCGATTAGATATGGTAGATCTAAGTCCCTGCCATAATCACAATACTACATTACTATGTTAAAATTCAAGGGATGAAAAGAAATGACTGAAATTATGTAGTTTAATATTATAATGAGTATACTATCATGAAGTATAAATAATAATTTATGCCCAGCATGGCAGATGAAGCAATTGTGATGCACTTGTTGGGAGTAGTGCTGGGCGAAATTGTGAAAATCCATTTTGCATACTTTTCACTTTTTTCCATAATTTCGAACAATATTGCAAACTAAGCACACTATGCAGTACTATGTAGCTTTTTGAGCAAAATTATGCAGTTTTGGAAATTAAGGTTTACAAAAATTTGCACTTTCAAAAGTTTATGCTCAGCCTGTGACATTATTTTTTTGAAATTGCACATTTTTAAGAATTCCCATATTTAAAAACGTGCAGATTGGGGGAAAGGATGCTATTTGCTGAAATAGTGCATTTTAAGAACTCACATTTAAAAAATGTGCAATTTGGGAAAAAAGTTCAATTTCAGAAAAAAGGGAAGCAAAATTATGCTGGATTTTGGTGCAGTTTTGAGAAAATTAAATGAATACAATATTGGTGCTTTCACACTCTTTCACAAGAGTACTATACATTTTGCCTGGCACTAGTTGCAGGTTATTATTATATGCCACATCCTTTAAAAGTCACCAAGCACTGTTGTAGTTCTTTTTTCTACTTTCTAGTACTTACATTTTACTAGACACTCAGGTAAAATAGAATGCATACTGTATTGTATATACTTGTATACCAAGAGAGAACATAAATTACAATGAAGATTTGAGAAATATCGTGTAAGTAATTGACTATTTGAATATGAACATGAAACATTGATCATAATTACATTTATTAAAATCAGATTTCAATTGTCCCTTCAAGCTTGTTTCTGAATTATGCTGAAAGTTAATAAATAATTAAAAGTGTCTACAAAAATAATATCCTTAGGTGTGCAACAGTCATAATCATGACTCGGAACTCTGCATTATGCATAACAGTATACATTTATTCATGAAAAATGACATCACATATCTCATAATATTTTTTTTCAGACTGTATAATATATCAAGAGATTTACTGTTATAATAAACCTCTGTTTTCAGCTCCAAAATCTGGTTCTTTTCCTCAAGGTACTTCCTGCCTTGAACAAAATTGCCTTTTCAGTCTTGCATCTTTGAAGAGTAGTATAAATCTTTCTTAATCAGTTTGCACAGGAATATAAACCACACTTTTTCCCATTAACTAGGTTAAGGTTTTTGTGTGAAAAAAAGTTGTAATTTAATTTATACAAAGTCTGTAGCAGCTGAAGTTAATAATTCTTTTACTATGTTTGTAAAATAAACCATCATAGAATTGAGAACCTAGCCATTTCCCTCACTGAAAGGGGCATAGAACACATTTGTATGCTTTTCTTTACAATTTTAATTGTTTTGTGGAACAAAGTGAAATTACTGGTAATTAATATAAGTCCCAAACAAATATGTTGGTTCAGGAAATATCCAAAATGCCTACTGTGTGACTGGAAATTGGAACCATGTAACCTTATCTGACTAGTAGAAAATTAGCCTTGTGAAAACAAACTCTGGTCAGAGCTGATACTGCTGTACACAGTTTTCCACACAGCCATAAAAAAGCAAACACAGTAGCCATTCTGTGCTGAAAAACAACTAACAGTTCTGTGTTGACTGTCGGCATCCCGGCCCTTCATATCACTGCAGCAGTTCTCTGACATGGACCCCAAGGAAATTCTCTTATTACCCATGGCCTGCTGCCCACTCCCAGTAAAAAACAATCAGTAGTGTCCTTGCCCAACACACCTTCTGCAGTCCTCTTTACCCTAATGCCACCTCCTTCCTCTTGTGAAGCCGACATACCCCTACTTGCCAACATCCATCTGCAGTCCTAGGACCCATCACACCCCCCAAGTACCACCACACAGCCACATTCTAAACCCATCACACCCCCTTCTGTCAATTCTCACCTTCTTGATGCGCTTGTAGGTATAGAGTTAAAGCTCTGAGCTGATGTTGAGGCACACCCATTATGCCTCTTCCGGCTTGTCTTTTGGCTGCAGCTTCACCATGGAAATGTGGATGGGTGGCAGACAGCCTGAGCTGAGGCTGGAGGCAGGGCTCAGAGGAACACCAGGAGCAGGGGAACCAATGGTAGGGACCCCAGGGCCCAGAATGGTGGAGGCAGCGGCAGCACTGGTGGGCAGGCCGGGCCCAAGATGCCGGGATTCAGATAGGCTCAGAAGCCAATAGAACCTTCCAGGGTGCATAACTGTATCTTGATCTCATTCAGCTCCTTCATCGTTCCTCCATCTACTGCCATCTTCCAGACCCATGCTGGAAGCCACCCCCCCACAAATCAACTTTCCCCCGTAAGTCACTGGTATTTCAGCGAGGTGCTTACACAGTCATGTATTGCACCAATGTCTCTCGTGCAGAATTATTATGGATTCATGTAACACTTGGTGGTTTGGGTGAATAGTGGTTAGCATGAAGTGTGCAGAGCCTCCTCAGTGTTGTAGCTTTTTTCTTTGGTTTAATTGGAAATGATTAGCAGGGACTCGGGGAGATACTCATCAGTAGAATAAATTTACCAGGTATAAAATTATCCTAATTATAATCCATAGGACTGGCAAGTGTTGGCGATTGGGCACATTTAGTATTTCTCAACAGACCCACAAGGCAAGGGATGTCCCTTAGTTGACCTATACATCTCTCACCCCTTTGCCTTTAAAATCTGGGACAAGTTTCAGAAAACCAGGAATAAATGACCAGATTTGTCAGGGATGTTGCTGAAAATAAAATGGCCCTATCTGCTCAAGAAGCTACAGCTGCCGTGCACAAGATAGTGGTGATGACAGAACTGTGAATGCGCGATACTCACGCTTGCACAGTCTGACTTAGTGGCCATCTTGTGCATGGCAGCCATCACTTCCACACTTGCAGAAGAAAAAAGTACCCCACGAAGTGGGTGTGCTTATGCGGCAGGCAGAGGGGAAGGGCCACAAAAACACAACCACTGGAAACTATGCCAGAGCACTGTGGAAGCACACTGGACAGCAATCCAGTCTTGTGCTTCCACAGTGCTCTTCTGAGATGATGATGGCATAACGTCTGCAGAGCTCTGCCCACTTAGCAGTAATAATTCAACAACATCTCAAGGCACATGCAGTAGTTCAGGTTTCTTCTTGACCCACAGCTGCATTTGAAAATGGTTTCTAATCTTGGACCTTTTACTTAGGAAGACCATAAATAGAGGTACATAAATGTGTTACTGTACTTAAATGATAAAAGGCCACAAAGGCAATTTATGACAGGAAAGACTGCAAGACCTGAACATGTGTTCCTTGGAGCCCAAAAGACAAAGTGGGATAGAAAAGAAACTGTCAGGTTTCCACATGGGATCAAACAGAGTGGACTCCTCAAAGCTGTTCCTTGTAAAATAAGAGCTTTTCCAGCAGGAGGCACAACTACAAATTGGTGGGGCAACACGAGGAAGAATGTGAGGAAGTACTTCACTTCTGGATGAATTTAGAAAAATATACATTAGAGCCTCTTCAGTTTATGCCTTGAAAAATATCTTCTCTCTCTCTCTCTCTCTCTCTCTCTCTCTTCTCTCTCTCTCTCTCTCTCTCTTCCTCTTCCTATGCCCTGTAGCTGTTTTTGAAATATTTTGCATATGTTTTGATGTTGTCTATTTTGTAATGATATTTGTATGTGATATTTGTGTATAATCTTGCAACTTTGTAGTTTTATACCTATTTGTAATTTAGTAATGTCTGATGATAAGGGCGCCATTGTAAATGAGCTTATGCTCTATGGTCTTAAACTTAAATAAACAGACAAACAAACAATATCCTGATTGAAGGAAGGTGTTGAACAACTCTGACAGTGGTGCTGCCAGGACCTCTGCAAATTCCTCCAGGACTCTGGGGTGGATTTCATATGGCCCTGGTGCCTTGTCTGTTCGCAAGGATTTAAGGCCTTCCCACACTCTCTTCACCAGGATCTCGCCATCGGTTACTTCCCCGCCACCACCACCACCTACCCTACCGTTCCACTGCAGAATTGGCTTTTACTTTTCCCTTGAGAAAACTAGACAGAAGTACTCATTTAGCACTTCTGCCTGCTCAACTCCTTCCTCTGCCCACCCACTTTCCCTCTCTATCCTGGTGATCTGGCTCCTACAATTTCTCCGCTCTTAGATGTACTTAAAAAATTCCTTCTCACTATCCCTGATCCCCTGCACCAACCTTAGCTCCTTTGAGGCCTTGGCTGCTCTTACAACCCTGCTCATCTTCCTCAGTCTCTTAATGTACTCCTCCCTGTCTTCACCCCTGCGGGTACTGTTGTGATTTCTGAAGGCTAACCTTTTCTCTCTTACCCTCTCCTGCTCCTCCGTGGTCCACCAGCTGGGTTTTCTGGACCCTGCTTTCTTACTGCTGGTATTTGTGCTGGCTTTTGTTGCCTCTATCATGCCCAACTTTAAGATGGCCCATTTGCTTTCTGTATCCATGTCTTGGCTGATTGTCACTTTGTGCCCCTCAAGTATGGCTGCCATCCTTCTGATGTCCACACCCCTAAAAGTCCACTACCTTCATTTTAGTAAGATTTCCCTTGCTCCCCAGATCAAGGGAGAACCACATCACACAGTGGTCACTCCCAGCCAGCAGGTTCTCTACCACCACATCCCTTACCTGGTCACCATCTGCCAATACCAGGTCCAAAACGTCCCCTTCTCTGGTCAACTCTATCACCCTTTGTGTCAGGAATACATCCTGGAATGCATCCAGTATCCATTGTTCCCTAGTACAAGCAGAAGTCATTGTTCTCCAGTCCACCCCTGGCAGGTTAAAGTCTCCTACCACCACCACCATCCTGCCCCTGCCACAGTGATTCATTAGGTTAACCACCAGTTCCCTGTCCAGTTCCTCAGACTGGGATGGAGGTCTATAAACCACTCCCAGACTAACTCTCCTGCCCTTTGCATCCTGTATGGTAACCCACAATGTCTCCACATTTCCCCTCCTCTCCTTCCTCCCTACTGCACTCTATCCCCTCCCTAATAAATAGAGCGACCCCTCCACCCTTTCTAATTTTTCTATCCCTCCCTGTACAGTCTATACTTCTAGGATTAAGTCCCAGTCATGGTACTGGGTAGCCCATGTATCTGTGATGGCAGCTATGTCCACCCACCCATCTCTCATCAATGCCTGAAGCTCGGGTAACTTGTTACCAAGGCTCCTCGCATTTGGAAACCATTCTCCAACCAGCCCCCAGATCCCTCCTATCCCTCCCTTGCCCCCCCCCGTTTTATCCCTCTGCGATTTCATTACTTTCTCCAAATTTCCAGTTGGGGGGAGAGGCAAAAGGCCTCCCAAACTTTGTGTCCCTGCCTGCTCTGCAAGTCTAAGTCCTCTTCCTAGTTTAAATCATATGTGTTAGCAATATACTCTCCTAGTTTCCATAAGACTTCTGAACCCTCCCTGCTCAGATGAAGTCTATCTTTAGTGTACAGATCTTTGTTTTCCCATGATACTTCCCACCCCCTAATCAGTCCAAACCCCATAGTTTTACACCATTCCCCCAACCATTCATTAAAATACTGTATCCTCTGTTTTCTTTTTGCGCTTGCATTCAGCACCAGCAGAACTTTGGAAAAAGCAACTGTATTCCCTTCTATTTTACATATCCTGGCCAGTTCCCTAAATCTAGCCTGTATGCTATTTCCTTCCAAATCATTCGTGCTGAGGTGCACCACTATGTGGGGGTTCTTCCCCTGACCCCTCATTGTTGAGGGAACTATATGTTTTGCTCTGTGCACAGTCATGCCTGGCATGCATTCTACCCAGATGGAGCTCCTCCTCCCATCCACCTTCCCACCCCCATCTGATACCCTTAAGTATGGAATCCCCCAGTATGATAACTCTGCTACGATCCCCATGCTGGCCTTCTTTGAGTCCTCCCCCTTCCGCTCCTTGTCCTGCTCACCAAACTCCATCCCCATGGCCTTGTCCCTCACCTCATCTGGTTCTTCATGCCCTGCTTTCCCCACGAGGGATTCATCTGTCCTCTTTGCAGATATATTTTGCATCACCCACTGACTGCCATTTCCAATGTTTCCCCCAATTGATCCCATTTCCCCTCTCCCCCTTGGACCCCACTGCTTTTCTATTTTATTGCCAGCCCATTCCCTCTCCTTCCCCCTCATCTTCCCCCTCTCCCCCAAAAGATTTCTCCAATATACCCCCAGTGGATCCCATTTCTACATTTCCAGTACCTCCTTTATCGCCTCTTGCTTTCTTCTTCCCCTTCAGACCCCCCTTTTCATCCCTAATACTGCCATCCATCTCCTTCTTCTCCCCCCACAGTACTTGCTCACCAAGGCCCCTGCCCCCTCTTGATTTCCCGTGTCCTGCATAGTTTCTAATGGTGTATACCCATTTGACACGCTAACCTCACCTACAGTGAAAACCTTTTTCCAACATGTACCATGTGATTTCCATTTCTCTTTGTTCCTTTTGCCATTACACCATGCTCCCCCTCTTCCTACTCATTGCCTGCCACCCACTACTTTCCCCAGAAGCCCAGTCTGTCTCCCACCCTTATACTCCCCCCTGCATTTCACACACTCTCCCTGCCATCCCTGCCTCAGCTATTCATATCTCAACTGCCGTAACCCCCCAACTCAAACCATGCCCAGCCTTGCCATCTCCCTCCTCAGCCTATTTATTTCTGTTTTAAAGTGCACCAACCCCCAGTTCTCCACAGTGTGTCCATGAATACCACTGCTCCACATCCGTCGCACCCCATTATTCTCTGTGGTCTTCTCCTCTCCCTGAGAGTACTCTGCCCCTGCCCTACCCCCACCTTCCCCAACTGCCAGGATAACCCATCCCTGAATATATGGCATGCCTCTTTTTAGCTGTATGGTTAGTTAATTTTAAGCATTATGAATATACTTATATTATATTGATCACTATCACTACTAAACTCTTTATAATCTATAGCAGTACTAGCCAAATTCGAGGTGATAGAAGAAAAAAAAACAATTTGCTAAATCCTCCCCAGTTACTTAAGGCAGGCAAAAGCAGGGCAAAGGCAGAAGCTGTAGATTAGGTAGTAGGTTAGTGATGAGGAGGCCAGGTGAAGCCAGCAGCCTGGGAGAGGTATGATGCTGCAGTGCAAGCCCTTTGATAATAGTAGCAGCCAGTGGAAAGCAAGCCAACCAATTCCATCAAGGAAGCCAAATTAATGGTAACATAGAAGGTAGGTATTTAGGTAGTGAGAGGCTGTGATGTCAGTGCAGTGATTGAATCAATAAGATTTAGCATAACTGTCTTTTGTGTGGTGTAGGAGACATTTCAGAGTTGGACAGGAAATGACTTCAGACTGACAGCAGCTACAGACAGGAGCACACAGGGAGCTGCAGAGGGAACTGAGGATATCTCTTGTTCTCCTAGTCCAAAGGCTTCCAAGTGCTGAAGAACTGAAGCTACTCACACTCCTGTGTGGTTTTGAATCATTATCAGGAGGTGGTGTGTTGGAGACTGAAACAGCTCATCTCCTAGTCTCTCTGCATTGCTAACAGGTACTGCCTACTGTTTAAATTCAAGGACTGTTTTGACAGGGAAATCAGTGTAGAGGCATTTTTAAACCCCTTTTAGAGGGCTTGGAAAACTGGGCAGGCATTGCTCCTCAGTGCTCAAAAAGGCAGTCTTTGCAGTTGCTTTTAGGCTAACTGCCTTTATAAAGGCGAGCTATACATGCCCAGCCCCACTGTTTTGCTTTTGTTGTCTCTTTTGATCACCATAGCAACTGGTGGTGTCAGCGAGATAGGGCTATAAAACTGTGGGCTCCAGAGCTTTTTAGCTCATCTCCTAGTCTCTGCATTGCTAACAGGTACTGCCTACTGTTTAAATTCAAGGGCTGTTTTGACAGGGAAATCAGTGTAGAGGCATTTTTTTAAACCCCCTTTTAGAGGGCTTGGAAAACTGGGCAGGCATTGCTCCTCAGTGCTCAAAAGGCAGCCCTTTGCAGCTGCTTTTGGTGTTGGCTAACTCGCCTTTATAAAGGTGAGCTATATACATTGCCCGGCCCCACTGTTTTGCTTTGTTGTCTCCTTTGATCACTATAGCAACTGGTGACGTCAGCGCGATAGCGCTACATAACTGTCGGCTCTAGCAAGCGGAGTCGAGCGCAGAGCGGAGGTGATGCGGGCAGAGGCCAGCGGCGTCTGTCGGCGTCTGTAGGTGAAGAAGGTGGAAGGTGACTTTGTGTTTTCCAGACAATCAATACTATTCCTATACTCTATTGTAGCTTGTTTTAAGCTTTACTGTATTTTGTTCAACAGACAGCTTGAGAAGTCAAATACCTTCATAAACTGTAATATACCATCTTGAGTTAAACTTACTACGTAAAATATGGAAGATATTATCCAAATAAACAAAGAGTGCTTTGGTTTCAGATGTCAATCCTGTAATACGTACTTAATATCTGAGATAAACAACTTCACCTTGCCCTTTACCTGTGTTAAATGTAAGTTAACCATGATTTATCTGCCGAATTGGAATTGTTTAACAATAGGTTAAGCTTTTAGAGACCAGCCAACGGAAATGTTTAGTAGATTTAAAAATCAAATTAGTGATATTTCCCAACCCACCAAAGTACATGTGGTAGGCAAAAGCCCAAACGTCAGGGAAAAAACTTAGACCATTATCAAAATGCCAGAAGGCAAACAAAATTATCACCACTTGTCAAGAACCTATTGAAATACCCCCTGCACAAAAAGAAAAGAAAAAAGTTAGTGTTAAGAGAACAAGGGAAGAAGACCCATCTGATAATGTAGATGAAGACTGGTACACTTTACAAATTCAAAAAAATCCAAAAAAGGGCAGAAAAGCAGACCAATTTACGGTTTCTACTTTCAATTTCTTTGACCCCTTAACATATATCTCAGATACAGGCCATGATCCAGAAACAATAAGTGTCCCCATTTCTGAAAATTTTGAAAATATAGAAAACCCAATATTTACTATAACAAATATGAATCTTTCAAATGCAGAGTTTAATTCTTCACCTCTTTTTCCCAGCAATCTACAAAATGTTACTGACACCACAGAGGCCAAAAAACATGACCAAGTTAATGTAAACACCTTGATTTCACTAGAAAATTGTGACAACTTGGACCTAAATCAAGATGATGTTTGCAAAAAAAGACAGGTTATAGTTCTAGGAGACTCTATCATCAAACATATTGTTAGAATCATTTGCAACCCTGACAACACAAATAGAACTCTTTCAAGCTTCAGGGGTGCTGGCATTACTGACATCACAGAGATGTCCAGCAACATCTTACAAAACTCAGGTTTTAAACCTTTGGTAATAGTTCACATAGGAGCCAACAATGTTCTAAAGGATTCTTCTCAAAAACTAAAAGAAGATTATGTTGCATTAACAAACAAATTATTGGATTTAGGATGTGAGGTAGTCCTATCTGAAATCTTGCCTCTTCCAAGAGCAAATCTTTCCCAACAATGTAAAATGAGAGAAATAAATAATTGGTTGAGATGTTGGTGTCTTAAACAAGATATACAATGTATAACTCACTGGGAGGACTTTTATGATAAATCAAACCTCTATTGTTGGGACAGACTCCATCTCAGCAGGAGGGGTACTAGGCTATTGGGCAAAAGCATAGTGCATTCTATCAATAGTTGTTTAAACTTCCAGCAAGGGGGGAGTTGTATGTTCTAGATACAACTCTTGAACCTCAATTTTTCAACTATTCTTCAAACCCTGCATCCATAATCAACCATAAATTCCTCCAAACGAACACTACTGGTGTAATTTCTAAACCAAATATAAATATTATATTAACTAACGCCAGAAGTCTACGCAACTAAAAAGAAGAACTTACATCCTTCAAGCACAAAAAATATCAATTTGTGGAGTTACTGAAACTTGGTATAAGGATGAAGACTGGAACACTGACATAAAGGGATATAATAAGTTTTACAAAACCGAAATGAAAATAAAAGGGAGGAGGTGTTGTATTATACATTGATGAACACTTGAAAGCAAACACAATTAAAACTAAAACAAGTAATAATGAGAGCTTATGGGTCAAAATGTTTCTCCCCCATAGTCCACTAGTAATTGGGCTAATATATAGATCTCCTAGTTTAACTAATGATGAAAATCAAAGTTTAATAGAAGAAATATCTGAGGTACACATTGATACTCCTTATATACTGATGGGTGATTTCAATCTTCCAACTGTCAACTGGGACAATTATACATCAGCTTCAAATACTGAAAAGATGTTTATGGATACTTTTCTTGAATCTAACTTATAACAAATAGTTAATAAACCTACCCGTGGTAACAATATCCTTGACATTGTACTCACCAATGTTAATGAGAAAATTGATAACATCAGAATACTTCCTCCTCTGGGTGATAGTGATCATTGCATGGTCAATTATGAATACATAGCAGACTTTCCAAGCACAAATGGCATTACTAAAATCAAAAACTTTAATAAAGCAAACTATTAAAAAAATGATTTTTTATCTAAATGGAATTGGGAGACGGAACTAAATAACCTAAATGTATTACAAATTTGGGATTTAATTAATAACAAAATCAATATTTGTCTCTCAAATTGGGTTCCTTATAGAATGAAGTACTGCAACAATAAACGTGTCCCTCTTTGGTGGTCCTCAAAAATTAAGAAACAACTACAAAAAAAAGAAAACTATATAGAAAATATAAAAAAGTTAATTCCAACAGTCTCCTGGAAAAATACAAAATTGCAGCCAAAAAATTGAAACACATGATTAAATCATCTAAATCTAAAATTGAATTCAACTTAATTACTACAGTTAAAGACAACAAAAAACAATTTTATAATTATATTGGTTCCATGAAAGAAAGAAATCATACAATTGGACCCTTTAACATCAATGATATACCTATTTTAGATGAAACAACTACTGCTAAATTTAAATGAGACATTTCTAAAAGTTTTCAAAACTAAGGAAGCTGCAAATACGCCTCTTCTAGTAAATAATTCTAGTTTTCCTGTTTTTACAAAAATGGAGGTTGCAAAACAAATTAAATCTTTAAAATCAAACAGCTCTCCTGGTCCTGATGGTATTCCACCCAGATTTTTACAAAAAATTAGTCATTCAATTTCTGGTCCTCTAGCCATGTTATTTAATTCATCAATCAGAGAAGGTAAAGTTGTTCAGGCTTGGAGGGAGGCTATAGTTACACCCATATATAAGGGTGGATCCAGACATGATCCTAACAATTATCAGCCCATAAGCCTGACTTCCATCATAGGCAAAATTAAGGAGAGATTGCTTAAAGCCCATATTATAGATCATTTAGAAAGAAATAAAATAGTAGATATATTTCAACACGGTTTTGTGACTGAAAGATCAGTTTTGACCAACCTACTACATTTTTTTGAACCAGTAAGTACTGCCTTGGACTTGGGTATTCCAGTAGATGTAATATTTTTGGATTTTTCCAAAGCTTTTGATAAAGTATCACATAAAGTCTTACTACAAGAATTGGTCAAAATTAAGTTGCAACCTAATATTATAAACTGGATACAGTCATGGTTGGAAAACAGAACTCAACAGGTGTCAGTCAAGGGTCACCTGTCTGCGACTGGTGTGGTGACTAGTGGTGTTCCCAGGGCTCCGCCCTGGGTCCCATACTGTTTAATATTATGGTCTCTACACTGCCTACTACTGATAAGATATGGGTTGCAAAATATGCTGATGACTGTAAAATGGGTAGCTTGGTAAGCACTTTCATGATAAATGCTCCATACAAGATCATTTAAACAACCTATCAAACTGGGCAAAGGCTTATGGTATGTTTTTAATGTTGACAAATGTAAAGTCTACATTTGGGCAAAATAACATCCCTTCAATTATTCCTTAAACAATGTTTATCTAAAAGTATTTTGCAAGAAAAGGATTTGGGTGTCATAATCTCAGATAATTTAACTTTCAAAAATAATATAATTAAAGTTAAAAATGTAATAAAATAATTGGCTCTATTTTAAGAAATATCAAAAGTAGAGACTCCAAGGTTATTATGCCACTCTACACCAGTCTGGTACGTCCCCACTTGAATACTGCTCTCAATTTTGTGCACTAACTTCTATAAGGGTTTAAAACTCACTGAGGGTGTTTAGCGAAATTCACTAAAAAGTATCATCTTTACATAGTAATAGTTACGAAGATAGATTAAAAACTTAACCTATTTTCTGTAAAATACAGACAAATAAGGGTGACTTAATATTGGTATATCAAACCTTAAAAAATGATTATTTAAGAACCACAATTGGACTTACTACTGCCTCCAACGTCAAATCAACTAGGAGTCATGGTTATAAACTCATTGGAGAAAATTGTATATCCACTAGAAGGAGTCTATTTTTCACACACAGAGAGTTGTGGGTTTGTGGAATAACTTACCTGTGTTGTTAATAGTGATAATTTAAATACCTTTAAGCAAAGATTGGATAAACATTTGGGAAACAAAAAATTTGATTTCCACCCATGGGACATATGGGTGGCGAGCATACAATGGGTATCCTTACATATGCCTTCATTGCTCGTACACTTCTATGAACCTATGAATCAGTGAGGTTAGCAGATGATTGCTACGATTTTTTAGCATGAATAGCGAATTGATATGACTGGCATGAATACCTGAAATGATATTAAGGCAGAGTTAGGTTATTCCAGTAAGGAGCATATTCAAGGCAGTAAGTATTGGCAATGCAGTTATGAAATGCAAAGAATGTCTTGAAAACCATGTAGGCTGTGAGGTGAATGTATTTTTGCATGGATAACTGAAAAGCCATGTAGGCAAAGGAGCAGGGCAAAATGATATAGCTTACATAAAAGCATGCTCCTGCTACTTGTAGCCACAATGCTCAACTGTGACATCACAGTCCACCACCGTGGGAATAACAGGGAAGCCACAAACTGAGCACTATGAGACCAAACAGCAACTGTAATGTTGGTAGGGTAGGAACCACAATTTTACATGCAAGGTCCTAGTTAAGGACAGAGCCATAAGATAGCAAGCTGCCAGAGTAATGTAAACAAGGTAAAGCAAAATAATGACTAAACAGTTCTGAATAGTTAAAATCAGAAACATTCTGCTAAAATACCTGCAGCTGTAAGCCAGGTCAGTATGGTATTACAGCAAAGTGAATATACCAGATCAGTGCAAAAATTGAAAGATGGGAATAGTAGCTACCTGACTGAGCTAACACTGAATGAATTGAGCAGAGCACACTGAATGAATTTAGCAGAGCTGCTGAGAAACAACATAGCACATCAAGGGGTGTCAGCTAGATGGAGCAGGATGAAGCCAGGACCAGGTGCAAACAAGTAACATGAATAAGCACAGGAGACAACAGAGGTAGGGAAGCAGCATCTTGAGCTGAAGCATACAGATAACAAATGTAGTTGAACTGAGGGTTTGCTAAAATCCAGTGCCTGAATAGCACAAGTGCAGGAATAGCACAATACAAACAAAAGGCAATGGGAGGCTAGAAAGACTAGAAAGCCCCCCAAAGAAAGAAAATGCAAAACAATAAAAAATAAAAGCATGAACACAAGAGGACAGGAAACAACACACAAAGAAGCACACAACAGCCAGAGGCAAAGCAAATACCAACCAAAAGCAGGAGAAACAAAATGAATAGAAGTATAGCAGAATCCAAGCAGAGCTCAAGCACAAGGGAAAGACGAAGGCAAACACGGGGGGCGGGAGCCCCAGAAGGCCTCAGGGGAGAAGGCAGAAATGGACAGAGCCTTTGACCACAAAGACAATGTGCTTCAGAAGGAGGCTGGGAGGAACTACTTATATAGCTCAGGAAGGGGGCATGGTTGGTTGCTCGCTCAACCCACTGAAGTGTCAGTGGCTCAGTAGGTAGCACACTCGCCTCTGAGGCTGGGATATCAGAGGTCTGTGGGTTCAGTTCCCACATCTGGCACTTGGATTAATATCCCAGTACTGACACTGTAGTGCAGCATGAGAGGGGTGCTGCACTTCTGAGGTGCCGACTTTCAGAAGAAACGTTAAACTGAGGTCCCATCTGCCTGGATTGGTGGTAGTTCAGGTGGATGTTAAAGATCCCATGGCACTTATTGAAAAGAGTAGGGGAGTTTTTATTTTAATAAGAAACATAAATCACAACACAGTAATACAAAGTATCTCAGATATTTAACACTTTGTAACAAAAAAGAAAACTCATTACAATTCTATAATTCCTATTTTACATACAGAAAACTACTTAAACTTTATAAAATGTGTAAAGCCTTTCCACCATTTCTTAACTTTCAGTGAGGTGCACACCTGTGTTTCCTGAGAGTATATTCTTGAAAGTTCATTTGATACTAGACAAGCAAAACATTCATAAGCCATTTTCCTCTGATAAATGACCCATTGGCATCTTGCCTGCCATAAGAAAAACCTTACACAACTAAAAAATAACTGCAAATTACTGGTATGATAGGGGGCAAAACTGGGGGGATAAACCCCAAACATCAATATTTCATATGTAATCATAGGTAACCATTTCAACTTCCACATATTTGCTAAGTAAATCCATAGTCCTTTTACGTAGGAACACTGTAAGAAAAAATGTTCCATCATCTCTTCAACATTTATGCAATCAATATAAGGACAGTTCCTCTCTTCTTTAACTTTATATTTTGCTTCCCCCCTAATGTTGAGCTGACCATACATAATAAGCCAATGAGTTTCCCATTTATTCAGAGGCAATCTGGGATTATTGAGTTGAGCCATCACTATGGGATTCATAGCAGAGGGACAATTCTTAAAACAAGGAGTTTGTGGATGAATTGATGCTATAATTAATCTATACATGGACTGCATGTTATTATTCTGAATCATGGTTTTAGTGATTTGCCATATAAACAATGTTTGTGCTGCAGGTTTAAAATATGAGGGTATGTGTAAGTGAGAGTTCATTTTAGAAGCTAAATTATGCCAAATTTTAAAAATAATAGCTCAATGCCCTAACTACCCACTTCTTTTGAACACTCTCTACCTGTTCCAATCCACATTTAATGGTATTCATAAAAAAAGGGAAAACATAAACACAATTGGGTCTATCATCCCCAAACCACCAGATTTTTTCTCCAGGTAAGTGTAATGTCTTTTTACTGAGTTCAGGCGATTTCCCCAAAACATTTGAAAAAATACACTGTAAAGTTTAGTCTCCAGCTGTGATGGTACAGGGAAGATCATCGCAATATACTGTAGACAGGGTATAATAAATTGTTTTAAAATATGTATCTGTTTAAGTTTAGAGTATTTCCACTGTTTCCATCTATTCACTTTTTTTTCCATTGTTCCCAATACTAGCTCCCAATTTTCCATTGGTAGATTTTGGGGACCAAAAAGAATGCCTAGAATTTTCAGTGGTATTCTAGAAATACAAATATTATCCTGAACTACTTCAACTGGGCTTAGTACCCCAATGAATAAGCCTCTAGTTTTCTGAAAGTTTAACTTTGCATTCGAAACTGCTGAGAAAAGCTTAAGTACCTTCATAAATTCATGGATTTGTACCTGGTCTGAAAAATATAAGTTTAAATCATCAGCATAGGCTTGTAAGTGGATCTGATTAGCAGGAGTATCCCCAATAATTCCTACCCATCTCTGTGAGTTAACTAAAAACTGTAACAGGGGGTCTAATGAAAAAAATATACAAAAGAGGGCTCAAGGGGCATCCTTGCTGGACTCCAGTTTTTAATTGAAAGCTTTGAGCAGTACCCCCTGTAAAAAGGGGTAAACTGTATTATGCTGATAAAGTAATTGATTGATCTTAATCAGTTTTATTGGGATCTGGGATCCCATAACTTTTCAATACTTAGAAAAGGTAAGGAAGATAAACCCTATCAAAAGCTTTCTCGAAGTCTGCTGCTACTATAAATCCAGATTTACCAGTAAGAGATAAATGTTCAATCACATCTCGTATTATCATTAAGGCAGATTGAATACTTCTCTCAGGGATTCCGCAAAATTGATATGGCGATATTACCAGCTTTGCATACCTTTCAAGTCTGTTGTTTAATATGTTGGAAAATATTTTGTAATCAGAATTTAGGAAAGTAATAGGCTTCCAATTCTTAATATTATTCCTATCCCCTGCTTTGAATAAATGTACTAGCAATCCTGCAGTAAAGGACGGGAACATAGAATTAGTGTCCCAAAAATACTGAAATAGAATTACTAAACATTCACAGAATTCTTGCAAGAAACATTTATATAGCTGGTTAGGAAGTCCGTCTAACCCAGGTGACACTTTTGGCTTCATTTTTTGAATAACCTCCTTTATCTCTGTACTGGTAACAGATCCTAGTAAATTTAAAGCCTCTATTGGTGTGGATGGGAGACTGCAGGAATTTTAAAAAATAATAACTGCATCCTCTAAGATAGGAGACTCAGGTTCCAATAACTGATAGTGCTGTCTAATGGAATCCATAATTTGCTCTTTTGTTACTGCTTTGGAACCATCTGCATTGATTAGAAAGTCAATAGTGGAAGATTCTTTTAACAATTTGCAAGCCTCAAATGGATCTCCTATAGGGGCTTTCCTTGTACCATTAGAAAAAATGGCTTGCAACGTCATTGCCCTATCATATTGATATGCTTTCATAGTGTTTTTAAGCACATTAAGTTGCTCTGAATAATTCTGTTTTGAAGTGTATGTGAGCGACATTAGCCTTTGAAGATGCTGTCTTAAAGATAAGTATTTTAAAAATGTATGATCTTTAGCTACAACTCCTAGTTTTTTAAACCAACTCCAAAGAACTAATTTGGTATCTGACCACCATGCCCCCTTGTCTGTGTACAAAAAAAACACTGATAAATGGGCCTGTAAAATCAATTTAACACCTGATTTTATTTGAGGGGAATCTAAAATGGAAGTATTTAGTTTCCGCTGAACCTGCTTTTTAGAGGTCGGGCCTTCAGTTTGAAAGAAGCACATTAAAAATAGATGGTCAGAAAACTCTATAGGACTCATTTAAAAACCTTTAACCAGCACTGATGGAGAAACTAACATATAATCATTTAGAGAGTGTAATTTCCCTTTTTGAAATGAAAACCTGAGTCCATGAGAAAGGAAAGACATGCAATTAGGTAAACCGTCAGTCTTAATTATTGAGGCTAGTGCATTGGAGTCACAATAAGTTTTTTTATTCTGCTGGGTTATATTGATTAAACTGCAATTAAAATCCCCACCCCATAATATGTTAACCGAAGTGACCAAAAATGGTTGCACTGCCTTCATGGAAGCTACTCTATCAGCTTGTGGTTGAGGGTTGTAGATATTAATAAATCTATAACAAATATTTTGCCATTTCCCATCTAAGATCAAGACCATACTGGGAATGAGATCTATCAAGTTGTGGAGTGAAAAATCAAAGGGGTTGAATAAAATGCCTATCCCATCCACACTATCTGTTCCAAAGGACCAGTAGGAGGGACCCCAGGGCCATTCTGTCTTGAAAGTGGATAATTGCTCTACTGAATACATCCAGGTTTCTTGTAAAAATCTGACAGAAATTTTTTTACCATGAATATATTGGAATAGAGCCTGCCTTTTGATAGTATTCAATAAGCTATGACTATTCAAAGAACCCCATGTTGTCAGCATCGAATAGTTAGCTAAGAACCACTATCCATTATTTTTTCTGTTTTTTTCTTTTTTTTTCTTTGTAATTATCCACAGATTGTGAAATGGTGGACAAAGAAGATTTTTGAGAATCAGAATCCCCTACTTCCATTTCAGTCTCCCCCCATGGGGTGAACAAGGCTGCATAGGAATTGTTAGATTCTATAGAAATAGAAGAAGGGGGAGATTTTGGTTGCAAATTCCTGGAGGATCTCCTTCTGGGTAATGGGGGATAAAGTGGCTACTACCTTAATCTTATTCTCAGAGACCACTGAATCTGTATAGCATACTGGAACCATTTCTAGATTTACTAGAGGGGCTTCACAGGTCTTACCTTCCTCATGGGTTTGTGGGGCTATAGCTTTCAACTCCACTAAAGGTCTTGGGTTACAGGACCCAGTAGAGGAGGTAGCCTGAGTAATGTGTTTATCAATCTCAGGGGGAGGGGGAGAGGTGGGGGGATGGGACCCACAGCATCCTGAGCTTGCTGAATCAAAAGCTCAGAATTGATACATGATGCTTTATTTTTTGCAGGCCAAGGACAATCCCAAAAAACATGCCCATATTCCTCACATAGGTCGCATTTGGTGTGGCTTGTACATTGCATAGTGCCATGCCCAATTTCCCCACAATTGTCACACCAGGGTTGGTCACAGACACTGGACAGGTGAGTCCTTGAGCTGCACTTGTAACATGCTCTAGGCTGCCCCCATAAAAGCATACCCCTCTATCCCTGCCCAATGAAAAAGAGTTAGGTATATGTTCAATACCAGAGTCTGACTGTTTTAGCTTAATTTTGTACTTCCAAGTCCCCGTCCAGAATTACTCAGAATCCAAAATGGGTTCTGGAGAGCTCAAAACTTCACATTTCTGTGATAACCAAAAGGTAATATCTTTCACATGGACCCCCTCATTCTGGAACATCACATCTACAAATTTTATCAATGGCTTAGTAAGGGGAATGATGACAAAAGGGGTCCATGTGGGAGAAAACTTGACCTGCCCATACCTTTCCCAAAACAGATCCAAAGCGTAAGAAGTCCTAAAGCTAACATCAAAGTTATCCTCTCCAGATATGTTTATAAAAGTGAATACATCTTTTGGAGAGAAGTGAAGGGAGTCTTTAAGAAGAGTTTTCCCAAAATAATATCTGTCAGGTCTGTTATCCAACCCTCCTTTGTAACGAATCCACACAGCATTTCTTCGTGGAGCGGCCTCCCTCTTAACAGTAGAAAACAGTTCAGACAGGGGTTTATGTTGAGGTGGATCAGAATCCTCCAAATGTGGTGGGATTGCTGGAGCCTGAAGATTAGAGTCTCTTTTAGGAACATTGTCCTGCAAAGTCTGTGGTTTTGGCGGTATAGGAGAGGTGTAAGGCCTAAGTTCACTGAGCTTGGCCTCTTTCAACACAGCTTCTGGACCACAATTAATATTCAAGCCTGGCTTCCAGGCAGGGGAATCTTGTGAGAAGTTAGGACTAGAATTCCACTGTGGGTCAGGTAACCAAGTACCAGATGAAGACTGTTTCCAACCAGCCCCAACAAGGGCCTTCCCTGGCGTCCAGAGTCCCCCCAGAGGATTAGGAGGAATCAACTCTGCTTCAGGTTTTAGATCAGAAGGCTTAACAAGTGAATACACTGAGTTCTTATTACCTAGCTGCTTAAGGTGAATGTCTGAAAAAAGAAACTCCGTAACACCCTTTAGTGATTCCATTTTAGATTGGTAGATAACTGCTGAAGAAAATGCAGTCTCTTCCCCTACTGGCTTTTTAAATATAAAGCCTGCCACTTTGCTTAGTGGGGCAGTTACTTTCAGACCAAAATTAGATGAAATGGGAGCCAAAATAATTCCTTGTGTCTTGGCTGAACACAGAGTCAGTAACAACACGTTCCTCATCTGGTGAATCTTCAGACTTTAGGCACTCATTTTTTTCAACGATTCTGCTGCCAGCCTTGTTGTGAACACTGTCAGAATCAATAGCTTTGGTGTTGATGGAGAAAGAGATATTTGACGCACCGTGCCCCGCAGGGCTTGCAGAAGGCAGTTCCACAGCTGACACGCTGACAGATTGCACTGAGCTGATGACAGGGAGTGCCTCCGAACTCTGCAGCTGCTTTGCCGACTTCGCAGTTCCTAGTTGTGTTAATCCATGCTTCTTGTCCAAACCTCTGTATTCTGTACACACAGCAACCTTTTGCAGGAGTACTTTATCCATGGTTTTAGCAGTAGGTGTCTCCATTTCCTCTGTGGAAATAGGAACTTCATGATATTCATCCTCTGAATCAAAGTCAGTGATACCCGCTGGATTAGCCTCTAGCTCAACAACAGTGGGAGCTGAGGCAAATGCTCCCACTGTGCAGACGTCCTCTTCCTCCAACATCCCTCTCCAAGTGGCCATCATGCAGGTGGCCTGTCCCCCTACTGGCCAAGAGTAGGGGAACTTCCCTGGCGTCCTGGCCTAATTTCCCTCTTTCACTAAAAATACCACCAACAGCTTAATCTGGTTCAAGGTCAGTTGGCATTCATCTGTATCCCTCTCCCCCGGGTCATGCCTGAAAATTGGCAGGATTTGTCAAGTGCACTTACCCGGTCAACAAAAACTAAATAAATAAAATAAACTACAGGCAACAGACTTTCAATAGTGGCCTTGCTACTGTTGTTTAAGACAGTGTTTAATTTGTAGATTTTCAGACATACTGCATGATACTGAGTGACGTGGGGCCACTTAGAAACATCAGCAACTTGGATTCATGCCCTGAGCAAGGAACATCAAGAGAGGTGTACAGCAGGGAGAATTCAGTGCATGTGCTTAGATGCTGTCTCCTTGGAAGAGGGCAGGGCACAGCACAGTTCACAAAGCAACACCTGGCAGAGGCTTGGTGGAGGCACGTTTGGCAAAGGGGGAGGTCATTAGTAGCTCAGGATCCCCCAGGTACCATAGCAAGCATGCACACTCATGCTAAGGGAGGGGGGGAGGGGGGAATTAGAAAAAAATCACGTTGTTGCCAGGATGATAAATGGACCATGTTACTGCTCACATCCATCAAGCACTTTGAAAAGACAAGCCTCTGGAGACAACATTTCAGTGATCTGAGTTTGTTTGGAATTTGTCATGCAGATTGGCAGCTGGAAATGAGATGCTGGTCCTGGAAAGAAAGTCAGTGGGTCAGGGTACAATTATTAATGGGAACAGTGATCAAATTAGTATGATACCCTGCGAGCTGAAGGCAAGACACCACCTGAAGACAAGCACAATGGTAATTGACAGAAGGAAAAAGAAATTGTACATTTTCTCCCAATGTATACCCCTACCACAGGTTACACCTGGAAATGAGCCTCAGCTCAATGTGCCTGTCCTGTTGCCAGTTTCTTAATAAGTAAGTGAAATACACCTATGCTGTTTAAACAGAAAATATCTGTCCAGTAAAACAATCTGATACCTGGGAACTTGCAGGAATGTATTTTCAAAGAAGATAATAATCCATGTTTATACTGTACAAATATGGAGACTATTCATTGATGACATTATTATCTCTCTTTCTCTTTTACACCCTGCACTTGGAGCTCACTCCCTCCCACCTGCCACTCCGTCTCTCCAGCACTTCTATGCTCTAACACCCTCGTGTTTCTGACAGCTAACAGGATCCCTGTTGGGCACTGTTATTTAGTCTGCTCCTTTATGTATCTGACTGGAATTAGGTATTCCAGTTTCAGTTTTTGTTGTATTTTTTTGCATTCCTTTGTTTAAAGACCAAATGTACCTAAATGTTCTCATTCTAATCCTATTGCCTTGTTTGTCTCAATCCTCTGTATAATCACCTACTTGTTCTAAATGTACTAATGTGGAACCTATATAAAGAGCTCTGAGCTCAAATGATTAATCTGAGAACTGAAATAAATAAAAAATAAATACATCTGCAATGGAATATGAACTAAAATGGGCTATTTTCACATGTATCTACACAAGGGTTTACTTTAAATTAATTATGGACTATAACAGTGATACAGACCCGCCCATTATCTAGATCTGAGATTTTTAAAGATGAAGCAGAAGGTTAAGCTCTGCAACTCGGTCTACAGAAAAACTTGATATAGAATTCATTGTAACTTCAGACTTGTTATGGTATTGTTCTAACATTCCATTGCTGTTACCACCTTAGAACGATACCATAACAAGAAGGAATGTGACCGAGATTCAACATTCCACCACACCTGTGCTTAGCGCATGGCAGCATTCAAAGGGAAACAGTGGTTCCTCAATTACGGTGATTTTTAGAAATAAAATAAAATGAGCATTCATGATGGTGGCAGCAGTTGGCTATAAAAACAAACATCTCCATGTATCTACTTTTTTTTGTTTGTTTCTTCTACAAGGCACCTGACGCATTTTCCAGTAGTGCTTCCTTCTCGAATGAACTTTCCCCTCAACACTTCCGGAAGACGCAAAGTTTACATCGATCCATCCTTGACCTCTGCATTCAGGCATTCAGTCACTTCCGAATCAGTTGGGATTTCCTTTTTGTTTTGGGGTAAAAAGCACATGTTGTACTGGTTCCCGTACACTATATAAGATAATGTATGGGAAGCAGTTAAAAACAAATCATGGTAACCTCACTATGCAAATATACCTTTGTTGTTAACTGCTTCCCATGCATTATCCTCTATGTTATGCCCTAACAGTTTCATCCAACACTATTAAAAGTAATAACTTTACAATGGGTCAGGCCTTAAAGTGGTGACGGAACTGTTTCAATGATGAGACATTTGAAGAAAAAGCTGTGACATTTGAAGAACATGCTATGATAGTAACAAGATTCAACAGCAAGATTCCTAGTTTGATGCTACTGTACATGTAACAAAATGTGACAAACAATGCCTACACAGAGGCTCAAAACAATAGAAGTAACCCATTCAAAAACAAAAGAATGCTGAGGTAAATAAGAATAGTGTGCACATTGTCCTATTTGTTGCAAATGAAAACATGTTTAGGCATGAGTTAGGATCAAAACACAAAAGTTAGGAAATGTGACGTTAGGGTCAAAGTCCACAGGGTCTTGATGAATACATGTGTGGTGTTCCTCAGGGTTTGGATTATTGTCTAATACAGCTTTGGCATTACAGTGACTTTGGCAATGTACTTCAAGGTGTGGAAATTTACTTGCACACAAATTCAGGAAGGGTGCCAAACTTAGGCTGACTCTAAATCAACATACAGTAGAGTTGTTGTTCACACTTTGAAGAATACCACACCACACAATACCAAACAAACATGGGATGATTTTTGCTCTTTTTATCAATAACTTTTCCAGAGCCACAGCATCCTGGCCATCCTGCTTTATACAGATTATATGGTACTTTTTACCAGATCTAAGAACATTACTGATCTTAACGTGTAGCTTAATGCTGAGTTTGGTTATGTTGTCTTAGCTAGCTCATAACAGGCTTCTCATGAACTAACAAAAAGGAATAAAGCACCCCATGCTCTTGAGTTTTGCACCAAAGCTATGGTCATGTTTCCCCGCCTTGTATGTCCACCAAAAAGTTTGTAATATCACTCAAAGCCCACCAAAGGTTTGTAACAGCACTCAAAGCCTCTCACAATATGAAGAAGTCCAGATACCAAAGCTCTAGAGTGTGAAACCACTAGGTCGCAATGACAAGTGGGACCTTAAACCATTTCTCAAAAAGAAATAAAGAAATTTTGTTGTTTCCTTCAAAAATATAAATTGATATGTGTATAAGTTAGGAATATAAGGTATCTGAATATATTAGTGTTTTAATTAAATAACCTCCTGTATTTCCTTTTTTTCTAGCTACTTTCTAGAAAAGAACCATTCCTCCAGGTCAAAAACCTTCAACAGTGTCTCATTCACAATGGGATCCTAGCACCAAGTTGTCTTGTGGTGTTCTTAGATACCATGTTATTCTGGAGATCTGAGTAGGTTTCTCTTTTTTTCCTCTTTTTACTCTATGCAATTGATAGGGTTTGCTTTTACTTTTGTGTTTGACTTCAAAAGATTTAAGTCTGTCACTCTGTATATCAACAAAGATGTTTGTTTAGGTTCAGCACTTTGAATGTATTAGCAGCGCCACCTAGTGACAGTAAGAGGAAATGTTTTTCATTATCACATATATTTTGTATTGTTTCTTTGGAATGGCTTGATTTTCTTTAATTACGCCATAATGTGTTATTTATTTAAGTTAATTGATCCTGATGTTTGTATTGGTCACATGTAACCTACAAACCCACCCCCTGATGAAGACTCGTTGACAGTAAAAGTGCTGGGGTTTGTGAATATCTTTTCTATGAGCCTCAGTCCAGACAACTAAATAAATTGTGATTTGTACTGCATTTGTATCTGGACTTCTTTATATTGTGAGAGGCTTTCAGTGTTGTTACAAACATTTTGGCTACACTTTATATTTGGGCGGGCAGCCCTTCAGCAACAGCACCTCCCACTATTCTGATCACAGCACATACTTTTGCTCTGTTTGTATTGTGCCTTTGTGCTGCAGACAGTGGGAGTCCAACAAACTTTTGGATGCTCTGGATTTTTACACAGAACTGTTTTGGATTCGCCGGTTTATATCAGTTTCCTCAGGGGCTGCTTTCTTTTGCTCTGACTTAACTGTGTGACTGTGTGACTGTTATTTTCTACCTGTAAGAAGGTCAGCAAAGAAGGAATTCAGTTAGAGTAAGTCATACAGATGAAAGCAGCACTGTAGACTACTTGTGGGAAACCCCAGAGGACCCAGATGAATGACAGAGACGAGCTAGAGAAAAATTACAAGGAAGAGCAAACACAACACAGAACAGGGGGAATTCTACTTCTACCATTTGTTCTGCCTTCAGCAGCCTAGAAAAATCACTGTAAAAAGAAATTGACCTCACTTACAATATCAACACTCGAGGAATAAACCATGAGGGGGCTTGCACCTAGAGGCCTGCTGATCACAGTCTCACCATCCTGTGGAATCAGTGATTTTTCCTTCAAAGAAGAATGGATTAAAGCTACATGTGAGTGTTCCAACATTTTTCTAAAATTATTAATTCAATATGACAAGATAAAATATGAGGAGTTAATTAAACAATTAAAGGCTATTAAAGCCAAAGTTCTCTCCTATAAAGATCACCCCAAATTCACAGAACTAGACACTAAACTTAAAAACAAGCTTAAAAAATATGAACTGGATTTAATTGAAAAGAAAACTACCAAATTACTGCAGTATGAAACTGACTACGAGAAAGGGAACATTATACAATGGCAAGGAAAAATACTAGCCTCTGATTGGTCAAACTGGGACTGGACCTGTGATGTTATCCCAGTACAACATAAAGGGGTCTAGTCCCAGCACACAAATGACGGCAAAACTATTAAAGAAATCCCTCCCTTCCCTAGCAAGCCACTGCAAATTCGACACTGCCCTGTACATCAAGAACCATTATGCAAACATTACTGGACAGTGAGGCCAACACAACATCACCCTCTGCAGTAATTTCCTCCGTCAGGGCTAATACAATAATGGCATAAAACAAACCGTACCAATATTTTTTAAAAGTTCCGCTTAGCTGCCAGCCTTTTCTGTTTTCACACTGTCACACATGCTTACAATCAACTGCTCCTCTATGAGCGGTATCACACTTCAAATCTCCCTTTCCTCAGACTCGGTCTCCAGTCACAGTAAAATTAACAGTGCTCCGCCCATCCTTTTCGCAGTCTCACACCGAGAGAAAACAAATTTATAAGAAAGAAAAATCTGACGATCCGAGTAGCATATTGTCATACATCTTTCGGCCACGTCAGTGAATGGCGCAGACTGTAATAGGTGGTCATGCATTTCAGTAAAGTTACTCACTTTGGTTCGTGGTGGAAAGAAACAGCAGTGCTTTCTCTTTATTCTAGAACAGCCTCGTAAGTACAGAGATGCCATATAGGTGTCATAAATACACAACTCCATCTCCTAACACCCTCTCTTAGCTACAAAGCTTCCTATCATTCAGCGTTCACCCAATGGCTCAGTAAAGAATCGCCATGTCCGTTGTTCGAAAGCTTACTCGCTATGCATTTCTTCCGATCACAGTGACTGAAACTTCGAAGGGAAGACACTACAAAAACAAAATTCTACCAGGTATGCTACTTGGTGTCATTCTGTGTGTGTGGGAGGGAAAACAGTTGCTCCTGGACACAACGGACAAAGCCACAAAACACAAAAAAAAGCACCAATCACCAGCTCCACCCACTGGCTGAAACAGTGAAAAATAACTTTTTTCTTATTATGTGTACCTACTCCAGTAAAGCAATTAACTAAAATAAGTTATTTTATGGATTTTTTTAACTTTTTCCTTTTTATTTACAAATAAGCCATTGTATAATAGCAATAATGCACTCCAGGGTGTGTGCTGTGCTGGGATAACGTCACTTCTGGGGTGATTAGTCGCACTCGGCCTGCGGCCTCGTGCCTAATCACCCCAGGCGTGACATTATCCCAGCACAACACACACCCTGTCATGCATTATTGCTTAATTATTGAATGGGCCAGACCTCACTCCATCAGCAGGGGGCACTCTAGAGTACATTTTCAATCTAAAAAAAGGAACAAAATTCAGGGTCTCAGAAACAGCAATACAGAGGGTGTTGGTGGCAATTGGAGGCCTTTTTTAGGCCAGGAGAAGGGAACTGTAGTGGATCCACATCCAGAAGAAACAGGAAAATAAGGAGAGGCACAAGGGGTGGCCAAAGAATAAGCAAGAATAGAGAGATCGCTCAGGACCAGGAGCAAGGAAGTGAACTTCAGGTTGTAAATCTCTCAGAATATCAGTTATCAGCCAGTGAGAATGCAGTATTGAAGAAAGGACTTAATTGTGTTCCTACACTGCCAGTGAATGACTTTCTAATTCATGTGGACTTACAGAAATTCTTTAGAAAATTGAAGCTGCATGTTTTCTTTGAACAACAAAAAAAAATAATATTATCATAATGGGCTCTTCACCTGTGGAGCAAGACATCTCTGAAGATTTGGATTATCTGCTTACAGCACTGGAAATGGAACATCCAGAGAATAGAGAAATAGAGGCAGAGGACACTGAATTTACTTTTGAAACAGACTCTATATATACAAATGTTGATGAAAACTTAAATATTGCTGGAGATTTGTTGAATGAAGGTTTGGGGAATGGTGACCTTTTGACCTTGGGGCGATACCAGGCAGGTAATCCAATAACCAATTTTGGTCAGTCTATATCCACTCTTAGAAAAGACAGATTTGTTGGAAATTCCACATTTTGCCCTAACATACAAAACATCACTATACCGACTTTTGAAAAAAAAAATTTGTAAACAGATTAAAGATGTTCTGGATAAACATATATCCCCCATGTATCACAACTTAACTAAGCAATAGAGAACTGCTTTAGACCAATTATCTAAAATCCAATCTGTGGTTATTAAACTAGCAGATAAGGGAAGGAATATTGTGGTCTTGAACTCAGGTCATTACTTTAGAATAGTAATGTCCCTACTACAGGATGAAACAAACTATATAAAAATACAGAATGACCCCACCATGAGAATCAAAAAATAACTGTTCACTTTGCTAAAGAATGCTTTGGATAGTGGTTCCATTACAGAAAAATAATTTGATTATCTATGGCAAGACACCCCCACCACCCCCGTTTCTACATTTTACCCAAAATTCTTAAGAACTTTTCTAATCCTCCTGGTAGGCCTATTGTGTCAGGATGTGACTCTCTTACACAGTATTTGGGTAAATTCATTGACTTCTTCCTGCAGTTTAAAGTAATAGAACTACCCTCCTACATTAAAGATAGCAAGGATGTCCTAAACAAATTAAATGACATAGCATGGTGTAATGATTATAGATGGATATGACTAGATGTAGAGTCCCTCTACACTTCTATTGAACATGCTAAGGGTATTTCTTCAGTTAAATATTGGATGCAGGAACTTGCAGCCACAGAGAATATACCAGAAACTTTCAATAGTGAAGCCATAGAATTTTTACTGACCCACAATTACTTTGAATTTTGGGGGAACTTCTACCTATAGAGATGTGGCACAGCCATGGGTGTGGCAATGGCACCCAGCTATGCTAGTCAATTTATAGGGCACTGGGAGTGCCTTGTAATTTTCTCTGATGAAAACCCCTTCCATATGCACATTATGCATTGGTATTGTTTTATTGATGGTATTTTGTGTATATGGAAGGGAGAGGAAAACTCTGCACTAGAGTTTCTGGAATGTCTATACAACAATGAATATAACCTTAAATTTACACATGGTATGGATTCAACACAGATTCATTTCCTGGACCTTACATTAATTGCTGGCCATTCAGTAATAGAAACTGCTTATTTCGGAAGCCAACAGCCACTAACTCCTTGATGTTGGCTTCCAGCACCCATCCACATAATTTAAAGAATTCTATTCCATTTGGACAAATGCTAAGACTCAAAAGGAACTGTAACACAGAAATAGATTTTGTTATACTGTACAAACATTATGAGATTTAAAATCAGGGGCTACAGTAAAGAGCTTCTCCTGCAACTAGGAATAAAGTTGTTTCCTTGTCTAGGGAAGAACTTTTAAAGAACAAACAAACAGAGATACAGATACAAATACACTGTGCACTTTCATTACCAAGTTTAATCATGTTGCAGGCCAAAAAGGGAATATCCGGCACAGAAACTGGCTGATTCTCCTTAGTGATGACGTAGTGAGTAGGTCTGTAGGGGCTAAACTGAGAGTCACATTTAGGAGGGGCAACATCATCAGAGACAGATGGGTACATAGCAGGACAACCAAAAAGAGGTTGCAACATAGGATGTGGTTACCAAAGAGACTGAAAGGGTTCTTTAAATGCAATCGGTGTACCATTTGTAGATATGGACAACCTTCTAAATCTTTTCTCCATCCAAAATTTGAAAATATTGTTGTTCACATCAAAGAACTTATTACTTGAGATACGTCCAATGTTGTTTATGCCATTTGGTCTCCCTGCAAATTGGTGTACATAGGAAAAACTGTTAGACCTCTCAAACAAAGAATTCAGGAACATGTACTTTCTAGTTTGAATCAGGATACTCCAGTCAGAGTACATTTTACCTTAAAACACATGTCTAGACAAGATGATTTGAAGTTCTTAGGGCTTGAACATATATCACCATTACCCAAAGGTGGAGACAGACCCAACTTGCTTTGAGCATGTCAATTCACTGGCTCTGGAGTGTGAAACCACTAGGTCTCAGTGATAAATGGGACCTTAAACCATTTCTCAAAAAGAAATAAAGAAATATTGTTATTTTCTCCCAAAATATTAATTGATATGTGTGTAAGTTGAGAATGTAAGGTATCTGAATATACTAATGTTTTTATTATATAACAACCTGTATTTCCTTTTTTTCCCTAGCTTCTTTCTAGAAAAGAACCACTCCTCTGGATCAAAAACCTTCGACAGTGTCTCATTCACAATGAGATCCTAGCACCAAGTTGCATGTTGTGTTCTTGGATGCCATGTTATTCAGGAGATCTGACCAGGTTTCTCTTTTTCTCCTCTTTTTACTCTATGCAATTAATAGGGTTTGCTTTTACGTTTATGTTTGACTTCAACAAAAGATTTAAGTCTGTCACTCTGTATATCAACAAAGATGATTGTTTGTCTTTAGGTTCAGTGCTTTTATTGTATTAGCAGCTCCACCTAGTGACAGTAAGAAGAAATGTTTTTCTTTGTCACATATATTTGGTATTGCTTATTTGGAATGGCTTGATTTTCTTTCATTACGCCCTAGCAAGCATTATTTATTTAAGTTACTTGATCTTGATATTTGTATGGGTCACATGTAATCTATAAACCCACCCCCTGATGAGACTTCTTGAGAGTCAAAGCACTGGGGTTTGTGAATCTCTTTTCTGTGAGCCTCAGTCCAGGCCACTAAATAAATTGTCATTTGCACTGCATTGTTATCTGGACTTCTTCACATTGTGAGAGACTTTGAGTGCTATTACAAACATTTTGGTTATGCTTTATATTCGGGTGGGCAGTCCTTCAGCAACAGCACCTCCCACTACACAGATCGCAGCATGTACATTTGTTCTGCTTATATGTCCACCACACTGATGGCTCTCCCCTCACTGCTGTTAATTTCTTCAGGTAACTTGGCTTAACTCTGGACCCTGCCCTTGACTTTGGCATGCACATATCTAATGCCTGCAAGTCTGTTAATTCTAAGCTAGGACTTGCCTATAAGGTCAAACATGACTTAACTCCAGCTACCAGGTTTGCTATTGCACAAGATGTGTTATTGCCTAGCTTTATAGTTTGATACCATTTTCTAAGGTGAGCAAATGTATCATAAATAAATGAAACACCAGTTATAAAAATATCTGCCACGTTGCCCTATCTGTGTCCAGACTGGCTGACCACTTCTCTCTTTAATTGAGACTAGGATGGCTTTCCTCAAGCCCAAATTAGCTATTTACCCATGAGTGTATCACAGAATACATTATTAGAACAAATAAACCTGCTACTCTGGCTAGTATGTTCATTAAAACTGAGCAGGCTAACTTCCTGAGGTTTAATGATCTGTTACTCTGTTGATGTCCAAATACTGCACAAATATGGGTGAGCAGGCTTTTTTGGTCTGCACCCATGCTCTGGAACTCACTTCCACCCAATCTCAGTGCGTCTCAGACACATCTAGCCTTCAAGAATGAGTTTCATATGTTCCAGCTGAACTCTGATAAGTGTTCTTGTACCTGATGCTTTGTATCACTAGTTTATGCCTTTTGTTTGAATTTTCAGTTGTGCTGTGCTCTTAAATTTCTGGATATCTGCATTGTTTGACTTCTGCTGATGTATGTAGGATTATTTTGCACCGTTGTGCCACTGTGCTACTGTTATTTTGTTGTACTCCCCCAGGTCATACCTAAAAATAGACATTATATTGTCTAGTGCACCTTCCTGGTAAACTGAAACTAAATAAATAAAATAAATAGATAACTGCACAATACGTTACTACTTTGTACTTCAACTCTAAATGATGGCTAACACCTAGTTGTATGAACTTCCTTACTTTTTTCTTCCTTACTTTTATCTACAGTTTATACAATAATAATAATAATCATCATAATAACAGATGCATGCTGATTTGAATCAACAATACATTGTCAATGCATTTTTCCTGCAAAGCAGTCCCTGGAATCCAGTGCCTGGGTCTTAAAATTGAGAAAGATGTGTGAATACTGTTACCACACTTCAAATACATGAGTACAGTACATTATGAGTGACCACATATTAAGCTTATGATATACAGTCACTTTTGTCCTTTTCCATTTTTGGGATACAACTACAGTCTTTGTTAAATAATGATACCTTTCTAATTTTAAAGTTTTCTGTTTCAACACACAAACATCACTAGATTTGAATCATTATCTTGACATAGAACTGCAGTTTATTACCTCATTAGACCTCTGATGGCATAATTTCATTGTATACTAAAGTTTTCTTGTATTTAATATATATAAAAAAAAAACTTATGTGCAATTATTCCTTATCACATATCTGTGAATCCATAGCACTAACTCTTTAATGAACTGTGACATCATCAATAGAGTAATCAGTCAATTATGACATCACCAACTGACAACATTCTTAAATTTTGCACTTCAACCTCAAAACTTGATTCTTATTGAAAAAGGGTGTTAAAATAATTTGAGGTCACCCACTGCTCAAATCACATTTTCATACTTCAAACCAATGAACATCCATAGAAAAAGTGTGTCTCAAAAGGTGTATTTACTCTCCCAAAAAACATTTTTCTTCCTAATGCAAGAGTGGCATAAAAGAAGTGTTCCACAACTATTTGATTTCCCCTCTCCCCAATGCATTTTCATACTTGAAACAAATAGACATTCATAGATATTGTGTTTCCCAACTATTTGAGTTGCGTCACCCCAATTTGCACTGGCAAGAATCAAAAGATTTCTAATGGCTGTGTTCATTACAATAAAACTTTAATTGAAACACATTATTGCAATATGGAAACCAACAAAACAAACTTACAGTACATACTGGATACCATTTTTTTCAATCTCTCAACCATTTCCAAAAATTAAAAAGCACATTGGCTGAGAAATTGCACACTCCCATAACAATGCAAAAACTTCCCACCAGCTTTAAACATTTGAAAACAGTGAAAGGCAGAATTTTAAAAAGTCAAAACATACCTTCAGACTTAGTAGAAATAATTTACTTTATTGCAAAACATAATTTCATGTGAAAAAAATCACTAAGCTTTAGAAAAAAAAAACTTCAAACATTGAAATGCCCATCTCTGCTCTAAACATACAGCCAACAGCAGACTCCATCTTTCTTACAGTGATATCACTTCCTTGCAACACAGCTACTGTAATTCAAGCATCTTCACAATCAGCAACCATGACAACAGTCGACTAACAGAAGCTTTGTCTTTAATTATTTTCAACCATCAATCATGGAAACAGTCAAGAAGTCATTAGTTTGTAATGAGCCTTTAACTCCTTGGGGGAGATATTCAGAAATGCGCCAAGGGCTGGCGCAAGTCCGGCACAGTGTAAGTCAGATGTGCCAAGGCAAACTTGGAGCCATATTTAGAAGATGCACCACCGGAAATGTGACAGCGCTAGCCAGCTGAATATGGTAAAGATGTGACATGGTGCCACCTGAGATACACTGGCATAACCATGGATGTGCAAAGCAAACCTTCACACAAACCCAGGGAGCAGGGCAAGTGTAACAGGTCCAGAGACACACAGCCAAGAAAGCACAGGGACAATAGGCACAGGACCCCACCAGCAGGGTACACATGTGCACACAGAGGCACTGATCTGGATGGAACACAGGGCAACACATGATGGAGCACAGCAACAAACAGAGGTGCTGTGCACTGCACCAACCACAGCTGGTCCACAGTCGTGCAACATGAGCAGTCTCCAGAACAGCACTCCAGAAGCCATTGGCGGCCCAACCATCAGGTGACAGGTGGGGACAATGGCCAATGCAAGCCTGCCAGTGATTCCCCCCACTTACGCAGGCCACCAGCCTGCCAGCCATAGCCAATGCCTGTCTGAAGTGGGTGACCACCCCCATGCCCCTGGACACATAAACTCCCAAACCCCCACAGGCAGCACCAATGCCAGGAACTGAATGAGGCATGACCCAGGCAGGTGGTCACACCCCATGTGACTGGAAGTGCAACAGTGGATACAGACATCAAAACCCCAACAGGTGGACCAGGTCACCAGGACACCTAGGGCTGTGTGCATCCACTCACCTGCCTGCCCACCCCTGACCACATCCCCACGGTGATCATGATGACACACAATAACCCCACCAAACCCATAACAATGTGAAAACTTCCCACCAGCTTTAAACATTTGAAAACAGTGAAAACAGTGAAAGACAGAATTTTAAAAATGTCAAAACATACCTTCAGACTTAGTAGAAATAATTTACTTTATTGCAAAACATAATTTCATGTGAAAAAATCACTAACCTTTAGAAAAAAAAAACTTCAAACATTGAAATGTCCAGCTGTGCTCTAAACATACAGCCAACAGCAGACTCCATCTTTCTTACAGGGACATCACTTCCTTGCAACACAGCTACCGTAATTCAAGCATCTTCACAATCAGCAACCATGACAACAGTCGACTAACAGAAGCTCTGTCTTTAATTATTTTCAACTATCAATCATGGAAACAGTCAAGAAGTCATTAGTTTGTAATGAGCCTTTAACTCCTTGGGGGAGGTATTCAGAAATGCGCCAAAGGCTGGCACATGTCTGGCACAGCATAAGTCAGATGCGCCAAGGCAAACCTGGAACCATATTCAGAAGATGCACCACCAGAAATGCGACAGCGCTAGCCAGCTGAATATGGCAAAGATGTGACATGGTGCCACCAGAGATGCACTGGCATAACCATGGATGTGTGGAGCAAACTTGCACATAACCCCAGGGAGCAGGGCAAGTGTAACAGGTCCAGAGACACACAGCCAAGAAAGCACAGGGACAATAGGCACAGGATCTCACCAGCAGGGTACACATGTGTACACAGAGGCACTGATCTGGATGGAACACAGGGCAACACGTGATGGAGCACAGCAACAAACAAAGATGTTGTGCACTGCACCAACCACAGCTGGTCCATGGTCGTGCAACACGAGCAGTCTCCAGAACAGCACTCCAGAAGCCATTGGCGGCCCAACCAGCAGGTGACAGGTGGGGACACTGGCCAATGCAAGCCTGCCAGTGATGCCCCCCACTCACACAGGCCACCAGTCTGCCAGTCATGGCCAATGTCTGTCTGCAATGGGTGACCACCCCCATGCCCCTGGACACATAAACCCCCAATCCCCCACAGGCAGCACCAATGCCAGGAACTGAATGAGGCATGACCCAGGCAGGTGGTCACACCCCATGTGACTGGAAGTGCAACAGTGGATGCAGATATCAAAACCCCAACAGGTGGACCAGGCAACCAGGACACCTAGGGCTGTGTGTATCCACTCACCTGCCTGCTCACCCCTGACCACATCCCCACGGTGACCGTAAAGACACACAACAAACCCACCAAACCAAGGAGACAGCCCCCATCACCACATGACACACCACTGGACACAGCATGGAACCCTCAGGAACCCCACACATTCACCACCCCACACTGACACCATGGACCAACACCTGACAACTACAGCATGACTCCACACGCCACCCATCAAGCAGACGTGGACACAGGCATGTAGCAAAATAAATGCTTTATATGAACGCAAAAGAACACTGCAAAGAACAGTAACAAGGCAGGGATAGGGGAGGTAGACTGTAGGATGGGGACAGGTAACAGGGGCTGTACAATAGGATGGGGGACTGCAGGGAAATAGGGAAAGTGAGGGAAAAAGGGCTACATACAGACATGGCCTTTTGCCATCCATGGCTGGATGCCACTTGCTGCTCCAGTACCTTCCTGACTGCTGCCGTCTCCCTCAGGATGGACCTCACCACCAGTAGGACCCTTCACACCACAAGCAGGATCTGACACAGCATCCTCATTTGTGCCTGGGCACCCCTCTGTGTCACTGGCCATCAGCCACCTAGGGGAAGGGACAGGACAGGCAATCAGTGCAATGCCCCAAGGACCCCTACAGATCCTCAGCACTCAGTGGACAGTGCAGGCACACATCCCTGGAGATACTGCAATGGTCCCTCACACAGAGGTCAATGCCAGCCATCCACATGGTACACCACAGTGGTGCAGAGGGGTGGATGGTGCAGAGCAGTGTTCACATGTTCACACAGGGATGGTCACATGGCACAGTGTGAAGGCAGTGTTGCAGCACATACGGTGAAGGCCATGAGCACACCCTCCCCCCCAACAGCTGGAACACAGTGGCCAAGGGATGGACCACAGCGGCAAGCACAATGGACTGTGCAACATACATGGCTATTCAGGCACAAGGCCGAGGTGACCATGGCTGGACCCTGTCACCACTGCTATCCCACAGAGACACATACAAGGAATGTGACAATGCCTACCTGCTCCACACTGTGGGTGCTGCTGGCTGGTACCTAGGTGGCACCGCCCTGGCTTCGGCTGCTGCCCAGGCCCATCTGCGGTCCTCTGGCCCTGTGGAGGGCAAAAAGGGAGGTAGAGCCCCCCACCACCACACAGCCCACAGGGTGCTGGGCATGTCCTTGTCCTTCCTGAGGCCTCCATGCCAGAATGACTGCAACATGTGCCGTACCCATGCACGATGCATAGTGCTCACCAGGACAGTGTCATATCCCACTGCAGACCATGCCGCACAGCCCCACAAACACTACAGTACAGCACCCATGCATACATTCAACATGCGCACACCTACCTGGCTGTGACACCGCACAATCCTGGACAAGCGCTTGCATCTGGTTCAGACAGTCAGGGTCCTACCACTGCAGGTCCATGGACCTGTGGCGGCACTGCTCAGGTGTTCTGGACAAACTCATCCTTCTCTCCGGTGCCTCAGAGACACTGTGCCATACATCCCCCCTGGCCTGCTGGAGGGACACCTCGCCAAAGAGCTGCCCCTCATAAGGCTGCACCACAGCCACAAGATTAAGACCTCCAGGTCAGTCCAGTTGAGCACATGACTGTTCACACCCTGTGCCATGTCCTCAGTACAGCTGTAATGCCGGAGCAAATGGTCATAGAACAGTACATGTGGTGGCCACATGTGCAAGATGCACGATAGGAAATGCAAGGATCCAATTGCCCAGCACAGGGATGCACAGCCATAGTGTGCAGTGGACATCCATAGCACAATCATGTGCATGCATATCATGCCATGGTCTAGCGGGTGCATGGCATCACATATATGACCCGTGGGTCAGAGGTCATCATCCTGCACACAGTGCACATGTGTGTGATGGGAAACGCTGTCAGGTAGTGCGCATGCACGATGCCATACCACCACCGCATGTACAGTGCCACAGCATCATGCATGCTATGCAAGATGCATGATTGCCATGTGCTCAGTGTTGTGCACATGTGCACTGTGTGCAAGCACACTGCGCAAGCACAGGTATTGCACCACAGAGTTACTCCAGCACATCCCTATTGCACACGGTGCAACTTCACGATATTGAGACACAGTATGCAAATCACCTCATCAGCCAGTGTATGGCACAGTAGGGTAAATTAGCATACCATTATCACTGCGCACCGGCTCATTTGCATATGATACGCCTTATAAGCACCATGCAGGCCCAACTTCATATCAGCTGAGACAAATGCCATTTTTGAGATGTATGTTGGCAGGGAGGGCCTACTCAGTGGTGCCATGGGCACACTGCAGGAGTGGGCAGTGGGCTGGGAGGAGGTAGCATGGTATGTCAGCACCCAAGGCAGGCACCAGCGCACCCCACAGGAGTGTTGGAAAAAAGTGGGCATGGACAAGAGGCACATAAAGGACAAGGTGGCATCCACATGGGCCTCCCACAGGATGACCAGCAGTGGCCACCTACAGTGCCAGCACTGATGGCCACTGAGGAGCTCCTGGTGGCCACCATCAGCTGCATGGTGGAGGAGGGTGTGCCTGGGGGTGGATTCCAGATGGGTGGCAGACCCTCACTGCATGGTGAGTATGTACACAATGGATAGTCATGCCAGGTGTGGGTGTGATATGCAGGTGTGCCTAATGCCATGCTGCATGCCACTAGGGTGTGTGGACACAGCCTTGCAGTGCAACACAGTGGCATGTGGCAACAGCGACATGCATGGGGTGACATGAACTGTGGTACACCACTAACCCTCTGTTTCTGTCTTGCAGCACCATCACACCTCAATGTGGAGGACTAGGCAGAGGAGGCCATGAAAACGGATGCCAGACCATCTACATCCATGGGCATCCTGAGCAGGAACAGGCCATGTCCTGGTGGTGTGGGGCAGAAGGATGTGCTAAGCATGGGGATGGAAAATGCCTGGCTGGGCTCCTGCATGATGACAGCCTGAGTGTGCTGTGTGCAGGGACCCAGCTTAGGTTAGAGTCCGACACCGATGATGACTTAACCCTGATACTGGACAGCATAGGGGTGGTGCCCGACACACCCCTTTCCACTTCACAGGCACGATCTGCTGGTCCCACTGCTGCACAGCTGCCTCCCATCCCTGCCAACATGGCAGTGTGTGGCACCACTGCTGTGTCTGGTGTGGGTGGTGGTGGTGGTGCTGTTGTGGCAGAGGCAGAGCAGGGCAATGCCCCTGGAGTCAGTTGGGCAGTGGCGGCAGGATACAGGTTCCAATGGGCAGTGCGACATGGTGCCCACCTCTGTTGCACCCGGTAACCCTGTACCCACTTTACAGCCCACTGTGCAGTGTCCACCAGAACAGGAGACTGTGCAGCATGCCATGTCACCCCAACAGCTCGACGGAAAGGCCAAGAGGCCCAGGATGCTGAGCAGCTGGCAGAGCACACCCAGTTACTGTGGACATCCATGGAGAACCAGGCATTGCTTGTCACTGAGGTGCACACACTGTGGGCAGCGGTGCACCAGCTGGCCGAGCAGCAGGACAGGAGCACTGCGAGGCTTAATGATGAGCTCCGCCAGATGCGGGAGGCCACGACTGCAGCAATGGACCACATGACCGGTACCATTGTGGCTGGGCTTGTGTCAGTGGCCCCCACTGGGCTTGGCCATGCACAGAGGACCTCCCCACAGTGCACTGTCCACCCCATGATTCCAGCATCTGGTGACCCCCTGACAGCTCAGATGTAGGCATCCTGGGCACCCCTGAGGATGGCCTGTTTGGCTACCTCTGCATCTCTGCAAGGATATGGTCACAGTCCTGCACATCAACCCCTGGGGGGCATCTGAAACCCCCCATGGCCGATGCACAGCCTGCATCTGCCAATCAGCCCTGGTGCAGCTGCCCACGTGGCCATGGCAGTTGTGGGACTGCACTGTTAGACTGACATGTCCACTGCCCTGACCTGCCATCTGCTGTTGCTGCCCCATGCACATGTGGGTGGTGGTGGTGCAGCATGCATTTGGTGGCGTGCATGCATGTTGTGCCGCATGCCCCTTGTGTGTGTGAACCATGCTGCTGGGACATGTGGCATGGGTGTGAGGAAGGCAGCTCTGCACTGATCATGCCTGTGCACTGGTGTCATGCTTTTGATCCATGCCATGTTCCTCAGCATATGTGTGAGTGTGTGTGTGTGTGTGTGTGTGTGTGTGTGTGCGTGTGTGTGTACGTGCACATGCCAGTGATGTGTGTGTGCATGGCCTTGTGCCAGTGGCTCCGCCATGTGTGTCCTTCTCCCCCATCCTGGCATGCATACCACTGTGAACGTCCATACCACTGTATGGTGTGTTGGTCTGTGTGGCCCATGCTTGTGTGTCAGTGCACTTACCTGCGTTGTCCAAAATGCTCCCATGCAATGGTGTCTTAGTGCTGCCTTGCCTCCTGCACCAGGCGGAGATCCCTCCTTCCTGGGGGTGGCTTCCCACTGCCCTCTGCACCTTCACCACCATCGTCCCCGCTACTGTTGCCTTCATCAACCTCGACAACCATCCCACGGTCAATGGCCATGTTGCACAGGATGCAGCAGGCCAGGAATACGCCACAAGCTTACAATGAGCTGAATTGCACGGCACCTTCTGACCTGTCTAGGCAATGGAATTGCATCTTTTGCATGCCAAAGACATGCTCGATGATATTGTATGTGCTGGCATGTGCCTCATTTTATCTTTCCTCTGCGGGGGACGACGGTCGCCAGTATGGGATGAGCAGCCATGGCTTGAGGGGATATGCACTGTCACCTGTGTGGGGAAAGACATGGTTATCCCTGTACTGTGCTGTGCTGTGCTGCCCCCTGCTCCCTGTCCCCCACCACACACACCTCCATACCCACCCCACCTACCCTCCCTCACCCCCAGGTTTGTGGCTCACAGCCACCCTGGTGCATGCCCTACTCACCATCAAGGTGGCCCATGGGGATGCCACCTCATTCAAACCTATGGCACAGTGCAGAGCTGTGCCATATGAAGGCACCATGTGCACTCCCAGGGTGTTTGGCACAGACACTGATGATGTGCCCTGTGGCATCGCATGCCACCTGGCAGTTTATGGATGGGTAGTCCTCCTGGTTGATGTATACTGGGCCCTCTGGGCCAGGTGATGTGCGGATGCCAACGTGGGTGCATTCTATAGCCTCAATCGTGCCTGGCATGTGTGCAACCTGGTGGAAGTCCTACATGTTTGCTGTATGCTCTGCCTGTGTGCTGGGGAACTGTATGAACTGTGAAGCATGTGGCAGCAGTGTGTTGGGGACCTGGGTGAGAAGACAGGACGTGGCCAACTGGGTGATGCCTGTGGTATTCCCCGTTGGTCTTTGGAAGGTGCCCGTGGTGGGCAAGCACATCACGGTGGTCACCTTAGTCTCCACTATCATGGCATGACTATGTCTGGTAGGTGCCTGCATCTCGTCACTGTACAATTCACAAAGTTGCCTCAGGATTGCCCTGTTCAGGCAGTACTGGCCCAGTATTTCAGTGCCACTGTAGTTCTCATATGTGATTCTGGCACAGTACCACCAGTGTCAGGCATACCCGTCGGGCCCTTCGTCAGCCACACTGGTGTTCCTCCTGCCTCCTCACACACCTCATTACTGCCTCAATCAGGAATGGGCACTCTATATCACTCCACCACTGGGTGTCTCCCTGGGTGCCTGCGACACTTTGTCTGTCCATCCATCTGTCTGTGTCTCTCTGTCTCTCCCTCTCTGTGTCACAGTCTCTCTCTCTCTCTCTCTCTCTCTCTCTCCCTCCCTCTCTCTCTCTCTCTCACACACACTCTCTCACTCCCTTATTCTCTGGGCACAATGTTACGCATCTGCTGTCTGTGTGTTTAAGCCAGTTTTTATAGGCTCAAGTCTGGCTGGCACATCTTGGGATTTGCACCAGACTTGATCCGTGATTTCTGGTTGAATATGCCATTGCGCCTCTCTTTCATGAGGATGCCCCCTGCTCTTGAGCTGCATACATTATTTTTGCGCCATGGTGCAGTGGTATTTGCTCAGTGCATCCGCTGCCTTTGAATATCGCTTAGCAGTGCAGCTCTGTGCGTGCGCCATTGCAACTCAGTTGTGCCATGTGCCACTGCTCTGAATATCTCCCCCTTCTAGTGCCAGAAACATTTAAAAAAAAATCTTAAAAACAAATCAATCCATTCTTTGACTACCCAAATTTAGTATATAAAACAAACTCCAGAAAGGTTCTGTGCACTCAAGAAACTTTGCTATTTTGGTGAGCTAAAAAGCTTTTAAATCAACTTGGCCTTTCAGCTAGTGGCTTGTACGCTCATTGCCCCACACACATTATTTTCTTGTACACTACACTTCACTTCCTAGTCATTTATTCTCAGCATCTCTTTGACTCTCTCTCTCTCTCTCTCTCTCTCTCTCTCTCTCATTATACCGTTTAAGCAGCAAATTTTGTACCTTAATACCTTGGATATTATGCAACTGATTTTGCAGGTCACAAAAGCAGTAGTTAAAACCAAAGTTTGCATGTGTACAACTCTGCAATAGCTGGTGGGACTGGAATGAGTACTATGTGCATGGACAAGGTAGGATGTGAGGATGATGCCCCTCTTATTGCAAGGTTGTAGGGGTCTGTTGTAAAGATTGTGGCCTTTTTTGCAGAAAGAGTGATGAAATCTGTTTGTTTTTGGAACAGATTTGGTCACTCATACTGCAAAGCAACAGTCAAATCTATTAACAAACAAAAACAAGAAACAAACAAACAAAACAAAACAAAAAACACTAGAATATAACAGTAAGTGAGGAACCATCCTCACTAACTACCCAGTATTCCACATAAATATAGCTTGGATCCCCACAGCAATGAGAGTACTTTTCCAACATAATCAGAAGAGGATGCCCAATCCCACAGTATGCATATTCTTGCTGTATCTCAATAGTTTCTTATAGTGGGGCAACAATCCTGTTGTCTGGGATCCCCCAAACATTTGCTGCTCAAAAAGACACACTTGCCCATCTCTAGCACTCAAGCCATGCTCCTCACTACAACTGTCACCATTGTTTGGTTCTTATTTATCCCACGCTCTGAATCTTCAAGGTCCTATGGTACAATTTACCATGTTTTCAAAACTATCCCCACCTCCTACCACTCTCTCAGCACCCCAGCAACATCCTCCCCCCACACACTATTAATAGCAGCAGGTACCCAGTACTGCTATCAGTATTCCCCTTCCCCCAAACTTTTTTTTTATTATCTGTTTTTCTCCTGCTCTGCAGTCTGCCCATAATGGCCATGCCCACACCAACATTATCACTTATCTTCTCCTGGACATAATCCTGTAACTTTGCATTTCATTGACTTTATCCAGGGTGGGATCAACAGATGGGCCATGCCTTGTCAGTGGCCCTAGCTTAGTCCAGATGTATGTGTCAAGGTCAGTAAAGCAAGGCCTGCTGAGTGGGGGAAGCATCCTGCTGTTTTAGTTGAAGTGTTTTTGCCTGCTTGCCCATGCCACTGGGGCACTGACTGGCTGGAGTTGTTGATGCATACTCAAATGAGTGAGGCACAATAGCTAGAATACCAGAATTACATGATTTTCTAAATGAATATGGGAGGCTAACTGGGCATAAAGTGAACTGATTTAAGAGTGAAATGCGGGGCAAGAACTCTAAATTCAAACTTCAAAAGTCCAGTAAAGCGCTGGGCAAGAACTCTAAATTGTTTTTAGAACCTCCCCTGTAGAAGTTGACCCTAGTTCACCCCTTGAAGTAGCTAGGTATTAGAATACCAGGGAATGCATCCAAACTTCACCCCACTGCTAGGTAACATTAAAAAGAAATGTGAAAGATGTGGGCCACTATCACTTTCCCTCATTGGGAGATTGAACACCAACACAATGTGCACCCAATCCAAGTGCTTTTACCTGTTCCAGGCATCTCCCATATGAGTTCCTGAAACTTTATTTAACCAAAGTAACAAAATAATCAACAAATTTCTCTTGAAAGGGAAAGTAGCCAAAGTATAGAGGGTAGTCCTGAAATGTCAACCTAGCAGGGATGACATTGTACTTCCTCACATTTGCTCAACTAGCACCATTAGACAGACTGAGAAATGATGGCAGGGGGCTTGGATGGGTGAGTTTAGAGTCTGGTGACTCTGGTGACCCATTGTTAGAAGGCTATCACCTCCATCATTATAAAAGGGAAACCCTGGCCCAAGTAATAATCCATTCCTTCACTGTACTGCTCAAATATAATGCTTTTTGGGTCAGAGGTCAGTGCCATCAGCAGCAGTAAGAACTGAGAAAAACTGCACTACTGAGGTTTAATTTAAACTTATTTACCCATTTTTTGGTTGTTGCCAGGTCAAGAAGTGAAACAGAGTAATTTTCAGAAGGGCAGCAGACCTGCGACTGCATGATGCACTGAAGCCTATCAGGGTGAAGCTGGAAGCTGTCTGATTGAGTAAAAGATGCTATTTTGGAAAATATGTGTGCTTTTTGTGTGGCAGACCAGCACCACTAGTGACTGTAAGAGCAGCATTAATAGCTGACCAAAACCTGACTGCTGCAATTTAGTTTCAACTTGTTTACCTGTTTTTTGTATGTAGCCAGGTCAAGAAGTGAGAGCTAGTTTTGGAAGGGAGCAGACCTGCACCCATGTGACACACTACAGTCTATCAGGGTGAATTACAATGCTGCCCTGATAGAATAAAAGTCACTGTTTGGGAAAATGTGTGCACTTTTTGGGTGGGAAGTCAGTGCCATCAGCAGCAGTAAGAGCTGAGCACAATGGACTGCTAAAGTTTAATTTCAACCTGTTTATTTTTTTGTCCATAGTTAGGTCAGGAAGTGAAATGGAACAATTTCTGGAGGGGAGAAGACTGGCAAATGGATGACACACTACATCCTAGCAGGGTAAAGAACGAAGCTGCCCTAATGGAATAAAATACCCATTTCGGGAAAATCTATGCTTTTTTTCATTGGATGATCAGAGTGGTTAGCAGCAGTAAGAGATGAGCTAAACTGCACTGCTAAGGTTTAATTTCAAGTTGTTTACCTGTTTTTTTTTGTTCTGTAGCCAGGTCAGAAACTGAATCAGAACCATTTTTGGAGGGGAGCAGACCCACTAATGTGTGAGACACTACAGGCTATCAGGGTGAAGCAAGAAGCTGATCTGATAGAATAAAAATTCAGTGACAGCAGTATATACCATCACATTCATGCCCTCTTGCATGAATGGGACAGAGAAAGAGTAGAGAATCTGCCTTAGGAGTGTCTGCAGCACATCCACAGGATCACTGCAGGTCACAGGAGACTCTGGAGGTGGGTCATCAGCTTAAGGTAGGAGATAATGCATGATCTGTTTCCTACATACTGTGAGAACCATCTAGAGAGCAGGTAGCTATAGATTGTAGCCATAGTACAGGTGTGAAAGGGGCAATAGACTCCCAGGAAAAGGTAGGAACAGGTAGGAGGGGATGTAAATTATCCCTACCACATTTTTGGATACCAGCCAAGCCATGAGTAACCTAACCTTGTTTGCATGTAAAGTAACACTTAAAACTCAATATTTTTGTAAACTTTATTTAAATTAGATTTTCCATTTCCAGTAGTCATAAAAATCAAACATTTTCATAGAAGCATCCACAAAATAAAAAAAAAGAGAGAGTTGCTGGTAAATAAAGATATTGGGTCTCCCAAAATCTCGAGAAAACCACTTATAAAGTTCATGCAGGGGATGTTTCCACACAAGATCATAATAGCCAAGAGACAGAAACTGCTGAAGAGACCAAACATGGAGATTTCAGCGGGAAATTTATGTTTTGCCCACATGGCCCTACAATCCACATGTTTTTAAAGATGCATGAGAGAGATATGATGGATTCAGACTTCAAACAACATTAAGGCAGGAGTGTTTTTATGAATACCACTAAATCTTAGATTAATGCCTTGAAAGAACTGGGTAGGGGATTGTGCATCACGATCAAGTCAGCCAATAAAGGTGGGGTGGTGGTCGTGATGGACTGGATGGATGTAACAAGCAGAAATAAATAGGCAACTGCAGTATGTGTGTTTCTATAAGAAACTTGCAGGAAATCTGACTAGAGCATTTAAACAGAAACTAGATGAATATTTAAGTATGGCACAAAACATGGGGGCAATATCCAGGGAAGAAAGAACATATCTAACAGTTGACAAGCAGTGGTTCCAACAGTATCTGTTGCACCAAGATCCACAATGGCAGTGACAGACTAACCCACACCTGCGATCTCTATGCTTTGGCTGGTTGGCTAAACTTCCAACAAAGACTAAAGTACCACACCTGCATCCTTGTAAAAAAGATACATCTTCAGCTAGTCCCCATCGGCCTTCTCCCCATAGTCTGCACAGCACCCCTCAGGCGTAATACAAGATCCGCAGCAAACTCATAATTTCTATTCCCCCTTTGTAGAACATCCCTTGGGCCAAGATCCTTCCCCTACTGTGCCCCTCTCTGGCTCAATACGTTACCACCCCCGCTCTCCCAGACCCATAGCATCTCACTATTCAAAACAGGCCTCAAAGCTCAACCACTTGAGACTGCTAAATGTGACTGTGGCTAACACTGCCCACCTATTGTGCTCCCAAACCCTCCACATACTGATACAGGGTCTCTAGACTCCATGAATCAGCATCCTTCAAGTCTCTGTCAAGTGATACCCAGAATGCTGCCTAATACCTTCACCAGTTAACTAAGTTCAAGCCTGGACTGCTCTGCCAGTACTGATACTGTAAATACTGCTTGTTTATGTATGTCTTTTTTGTAGTTGTTTACCCTCCACCCCTTGTAACCGATGTGGAGCCTTTGCAAAAGAGTCTGTGACCCAAAGGATTGTAATTCCAATTGTATTCAATAAATAAACAAAATAAACAATTAGTTGGACAAGCTAAATGGCCAACCAATGCTTTCTTTGATCAGGTGGCTGAAAGAGCCCCTTTAAGAAGCTCCTTTGATTCATTTTTATAAGACCTATGATCTGAATGTTCCTTCAAATATAAGGGACACAGCTGATAATTTTGTGTGCCATGAAAGACATGAATATGCATTCTGATTTGGTATATGACACACCTGATGTGGATTCACTTTATATTTCAGTTCCTCACTGACATGGACTGGAAGCATGATATTACTATTTAGAGCACAGTGGAGATCTTGATGACCCACCAACAGAATTTCTGGTGGTGTTATTTGAGATGGTACTGAAGTTAGACATCTTTTTGTTTAATGGACATTGTTTTCTCCGTACCCAAGGTATTGCCATGAACACAACTTTTGTGCTAGACTTTGCTAATTTATTTTTTGCAAAATGGGAGGAGGACTTTGTATGTAGCTGTGCCACAAATTTATACTTAAATAAGTTAGCATGTGGTACTGCTACACTGATGATATTAATCATCTAGTAGGGAACAGTAAATTAATTACATCAGTGTGTCCAATACCTGTACAGCACCACTCCATCTTTTAAATTTAAACTGACAGTAGGAAAACAAGAAATCAATTCCTCAGATGTCTGTAGAAAGGGAATGAGAACAATATATTCTCTTATCTGTATAAAAACAAGCATTTTTCAATGCCGAATATTGCTTGCTTCTATGTGCTGTTTAGGTATTTGGAAGTCATTGAAGTGTAAATATTGAAAATTTGTGAACTTACGAGCGTGCTTAGGACTGAGCAATGCACGCTCGTAAAACAGTTATTTTTAGGATTTTTTTCACCAAATTTTCAACATAGCCATTTTAAGACCTCTGGTCATGAACAGTGTCACTGTGATTTTGTTAATGTGTCCCATGCATTGAGTTTGCACGCCGACTGCGCCATTGTGCGCTACATGGGCAGAAACACGTTTTGGGCAGGATGTGAAAAATGACAGCTGTACTGCTCATAAGGAGGTGTGGTAAAATGGCAATTTTGAAAATCTGGAGGGAAATATTGAAAATTCACAACCCATTTAGCCGCAGCGTGGGAACCTGTGCAACGCACACCGTGAAAAGTCATTTTTAGGAATTTTTTCTCCAAATTTTCAACATTGCCATTTTAAGATCTCTGCTCATGAACAGTGACACTGTGATTTTCTTAATGTGTCCCATACATTGAGTTCGCACAATGACTGCGCCATTGTGCGCTACATGGGCGGAAACATGTTTTGAGATGTGAAAAATGACAGCTGTACTACTCATAAGAAGATGTGGTAAAATGGCAATGTTGAAAATCTGGAGTGAAAATATTAAATTTGCGAACTTACGAGCCTGCGTAGGAACTGCGCAACGCATGCTCGTAAAACAGTCATTTTTTGGAATTTTGGCACCAAATTTTCAACATGGGGGTTTTTGGGACCCCCTTCTCATGAATGATATCACTGTCATGGCAGTATTTGGGCCTGAAGGGTGATTTCACAGTCACTGCGCAGTCACTGTGCGAAATCACACTTTGGGCCTGAATAACGCCATGACAGTGACATCATTCATGAGAAGGGGTCCAAAAACCCCATGTTGAAAATTTGGTGCAAAAATTCCCAAAAATGACTGAGATATGCAAAAAAGTTGAAACCCCCCTATCTAGCCCATTATACAGCTTACCGGCATTTCCTCAGTTCGCGGTCGGTTTTGAAGAGTGCAGATGTGTTCCCGGTCCACCGAAGATTGTCACGCTGGAGTCTGGAGGTAAGTATGGGGTGAGGGGGTGTGGGGAGGCTGGGTGCGCAGTGGGTGGGTGCGGGTTGTGGGAGTAGGTCGGGAGATGCACCAGGGACCGTTTTTGTCTTACAGGTAAAAAAAAAGTCGCGGACTCTTTGCCACGCTGGGTGGGCTCCCAGCTTGCACAAGGACGCTATGTTCAGCGATGGGGGATTGGGCACCCCGTCGGCAAAAGGACTGGATTGCCACGCTGGGGTGGGCTCCAGCGTGGCACCAACTACTGGGGGGGGAGGTGACGCAGCTCAGCCAACAGGGATTGGGCACCCCGTCGGCTATACAGTGTGTGCGGGGGCGCGCATGCCTGTGGGTGGGAGGGGAGCTGCACGTGAGCAGCTTCTTATCGCTGCTCACTCAAGCGTAGCTCCCCCTTTCAACTGTATGCCACTGCATTTTGGAGCATGTCATAGACAGCTCCAAAATGCATTGGCTTACAGGGGCCGCGCCTGCCAGCACACTGCCTGAATTGGAGGAGGAGGTGACACACCTCCGAAATCTCCGATGATGGCACTATGTTTCTTGCACATGCGTGCAAGCAACATAATGAAACAGAAATTTGTGGTTACTACAGTAGCTAGAAGTTGCCACCCAGCACATTCAATAAGGGTGACACTAGAGGGGTCGCTTCTAAGGGTGAAAGACAGTTGTGCCTAAGATGAAATGCTTGATGCATGGCAAGAAGAGCAGATCTGTAGGTTTCTAGAGAGGGGTTACAGAGCTACTAGCATTAGTACAGTTGCTCAAGAAGTAGGAGAAGTAAAGTAGATAGGAATACTTTACTTCTTAGCAGATATTAAAAAAATCTGTACAATCAAGTGTTGGAACTCAAGCCAAAGGTTTTTATAGACTCATCACAACATATAGTTGTGAAGTTGCCAAAGATAGCTTAGTCTATCAACACTTGAAAGTGATTGCAATCAGTCTGTATTCTTATTTAACTTATTTAAAGTGCTATGTGGTATAAAGTGCTTTACAGTGCAATTGTATCTTTTAGTAAAGTGTTACTTTTTTTTAATTGTTTTTGTGCAGAAAGAATGTCATATCCCAAATGGGAATCTTTTTAACATTTCTTGTTTCCAGTACTTCTCTTTACAGCTCAATTGCCTAGACCGGGGTGGGGGGGGGGCACCTCTTTTTTTATATTCCTGGCCTTGAGGCATTCTGATGTTGAATTTAGTTTTCTTTCTTCCATTTAACCATTTCAAAAAGTTGATACAAAGGTGGTAATATGCAAGAATTGAAACAACCACATCCATCGAACACTGGGGCAACTTTCAGGCTTTTTTATTAATGTTGTGAGTTTTTTTAGCTGCTGATTAAGCTCCACACATCCTTCGTTGGCCTGGCCTCCAGATCTACTAAGATGGAGGTGCAGCTGACATTTTGGAGTCATATGACCCATCCTCAGAGCTGTTATGTGCTACTCAGTCACCTGTTTTATGTAATGTGTTCCCATGGCAGCCTGAGCTAGTCCTGTTTCTGCAGCAATGTTGGGTCACTGGTGTAAATGAGATGCATACATAACAAAATACAAACAAGCCTCAGTGTCCACTTCTCTATGCTTTTGCTTATCTCAAATGCACATATATTCTCTATCTTAAGTAGATAATACATAAATAATAACAATACTTAATAAAATGTGAAAATAAAATCCAACTTTAAAATCAGTGAGACTGCTGGTGCTTTATACTAAACCCGCTAGTGCCTAAGGTCCCTGTGTGCTCCCTCCATAGAATGCAACATTTTTTCTATCATTTTGATGCATTATTTTCTATACATTCTTTTATTTTGTTTTATTATTTTTCTACACAGATTTTTAAATTCCATTATTTCTCTACTTTGTTACTCATATTGTCATGCTTTTCCCCATTTAACCTAGATAGCTATTCAGACCATGTTCCTCATTTAGTCCCTTTGGTTGCATGATCTGTACTTCAAAAATCTAATACGTTTCTCTTTGTTGTAACATATTTTGCATATTTCCTCCTCTTGTAGCAGTTTCCAATTTTTCCAAACCAATATGTCTAATAGAAGCAGCCAATCTGTGTTTGGCATCTAAATAATGTCTAGCCACGACATATGTTATGTTTCTAGTTCTTATTGCTGTCTTGTGCTCCCCACTTCTACTTTTTAATGCTCTTTTTGTTTGGCCTATGTAGTCAATGACATTTTACCATGGGGGGATTCCAGGGACAGACTGTGTCCAAGGCTGGGGCTGCTGTCAGGGCTGCAACCACCCAGGGCCATGGCACTGTTTTCCCTGGACCCCCCCCAATGGTAACATGACATTGGCTTTATAGTTCTATGAAGAGCACCACTGCCAGGTGCAACATCACTCCCTGCATGCCCAACGGCTTCCCAGCATCGCTACAGCACCCCCTGTGCCCATTCAGCTGCTGGACCCCTTTCAGAGCCCCCCCTCTCAAGTTCCCTCCTTTGTTGCTCTGGTGAGAGGGGATCACACCACCTCCTAGGTGTTCTAACTCAAGCCCCTTGCTGCATTGTTGGCAGGGCTTACAGAATCTCAAAAAAAGGGGATGATGCAAGCCCCTTGCAACCAGGCACACCCCGCTTTAGGTTGCAAGGATGGTGCAGTGTCTCCCATTTTAGATAGAGACCATATTTCTGAATTGGGAATACTGTATGTTTCAATGCAAGGTGCCACTTGCATCATTTATATTTGATGTTGGTACCTTGGTCACTTTTCATGCTTTGAAAATCTGGCCCATTGTTAGGAAACCATCTTTGGACCCTGACATCATCTCAAATTACAGGCCCCTATCAGACCTTTCTTTTTGGGGAAAATTGGTGAGAAGGTGGTGGCGGTATAGTGGGAGCAGCACCAGGAGACATATGATGTCTATGAGCCCTTACAGTCTAGATTTCAGCCTCATCATAGTACAGAAAGTGTTCTGGTTAAGATGCACCATGATAAACTCCTTGTTAAGGTTGGTGGATATAGTTTCATCTTGATCCTGGTTTATGTTTCTGTGGCTTTTGGCACAGTGGACCATGTAGTGCTTCTGGCCTGTCTGGTACACAATGTGGGACTTGTAGGATGGTGTTATGGTGTTTTGAGTCCTATTTATCCTGCAGAGTGCAGCAGGTGGCACTTGGCTCTTTTATTCCAGGCAGTGTTGCACTCTTTTGTGGTGTGTCTCGGGGTCAACTCTGGCTCCAGTGCTGTTTGCTGTGAACATGTTACCATTGGGGAAGATCATTAGATGATATGGCTTGGGTTTTCATTGTCATGCTGATGATACCCAGTTGCATGTGTCTTGTGCACCTGAGGACAGGGCAGCAGACTCAGAATTGTCTGAGTGCCTTAGGGCAGTTCAGGACTGGATGGTGGCCAGCTAGCCCAGGTTGAATGCTTCAAAAACAGAGGTGCTACTGGTGGAGCCAGAGTGATATGACTTATCAGTTTTGAGCTGCGACTCCAGTTTATCATCTTTGGATGGTGTTACTCTCAAGACTATAGCTAGGATAAGGAATCTGAGGATCAGTCTGGACCCTAAGCTGACATTACAACATCAGATGTTGGTTATTGTACTCAGTGGCCTTTATCACCTTCAGAACATCTCCTGGATCAATCCCTTTCACATGCCAGCTGGCCTAGCAACACTGGTGCATGTCCTTGTTTCATCAATGCTCAATTACTGTAATGCTCTTTACCTGGGGTTATGTGCAAAGTTGTTGTGTTGCTTAAACGTGGTCCAGAATGTGGCAGTCAGACAGGTTACTGGGTCCTCTCAATTCAAACAAATCATTCCAGTTCTCCATGCTCTTCACTGTCTGCCAGTGCTGTGTCACATCAACTTCAAGATGTGCTCATTAACCTACAAAGCCCTGCATGGTCTGGGTCTAGGCAACCTGAAAGACTTCCTGACGTGTAAACTCCTGGCCGCTACAGTCTGTCTTTGGATGTGGGACTTTCTTGTGTTCCAAGGTCTCATTTAAAATCCTTGGGGGATAGGGAGTTTGGAGTGGCTGCCCCACTTCTCTGGAATTTCCTTCTTTCAGAGGTAAGAAGTGCAACTTCCTTGACCATCTTCAAATCCAAGCTTAAGACTTACTAATTTACTGTCTGTTTGGGGGCATGATGCTGTCATTTTAAAATTATGATATGCTTATTTATTATCCAATTTTATTATTTACTATTTTAATTGTACAATTTCATTAATTGTTTTTTTTCTATTGTAAAGCTTTCACACCCACAGGATTGGGCACCATATAAATAAAAATGCATTGCCTTGCCAACATGCTTTGCATAATTTATCAGTCTTGCAGATCTACTGCACATCTGAATGTTTTTGCTTGCACTATATAACTTTATCATGTACTATGTATTCATGGATTTTATATACTTGTATCTTGGACCACTGTCTTAACTTGTACTCTACTGTACCTGGATCATGTCTGAAAAAGTTGCTTGGCACTAGCACAACTACCCGGTTATCAACATATATAAATATGAAATAAATAGAAGAAGGAGAAAAAAATAATAGCATAGTTTTAGAGTCAGAGGAGTTCTTTATGTAATTAGTCAGTTAGTTAGTCGATTAGTTAGTTAGGTAGTTATTTTACCTATTTATTTATGTTTCAAAAGTTTCACCAGGAAAGACAAACTGAGCTGATAACAGCTTGTTTGCACATGTGCCTTGGGGGAGGGGTGAGGAGGAGTGTACAATAAGAAAAATATAACTGGAAGTACATTAACAAGATTCACATACAATAGTAGATGCACGCAATGCCACACAACAAAAGGAAGAAGGTACAGTATGTTACAATAAGTTATGAATGTGAAAATTAATAATTAGTGCAGCAAAAAACAATGTAACAAAGTGCTTATAGTGCACCCCACCATAGCAACACAGTGGGGGTAACAAAAGCAAAACAGGGACAGGGCACATAGAGGCATGGGGTCATAGCATCAGGTAAAGGGTCAGGGAAAGTTGTAGGTGGGAGCTGTAATGTCACAAAGAAGACAAAAGGGAGAAGGAGAATTGGCAAAGTGAATGGACGGGGGAGAGTGGACCAGAGTTCAGGGAAATAATATAAGAAGGCAGTGTGGCCAGCAGTTGATTTCTTGGGTGGTATAGGTAGGGAATGGGAAACATTGCTATGTAGAGGGTAAGAGGAGGGGAGGACAGGAAAGAAGAGAGGAAAGGTAGGAAGGAAGGGAACCAAATCAAAATTTCCACATGAAGGAGAAACAGTAGGAAATGCACACAGCTATAAGGGAGAAGAGGGAGAGGAAGCTATGACTAGAGCAGTGGTCAGTACGAGGAGGACAGAGAGTGTGATGGGAGAGAAGAGGAAAGAATGAAGAGAGAACAGCAAAGGAAGAGAAGGGTAGGGGAGATCTAAAAGGTGGAAGAGGAGATGAGTGAAACAGCACATGTGTTGAAATAGGCATTCAAGAATAGGGGATCTTCCAGTTTCAAAGGACTGAAAATTTAATTTGAGAATTTTCTTTCAAGAATTCATTTCCAGTTTTTGTGGTTTATGTTACACATGGGCATATTTTAAATTATTTCTGTTTCTTTAAGGACTGACTCTTTTCTTTCTCCTTGCTTCCTTTTGTCAATTTTATAGATGAGGTTTCCTTATTGTCTTCTTTTCGACTCAGTTTTCTAATTCTGATTTCCCTTGCTCCTTTGCTACAGAAATACACAAGACATTCCTACCAAAATACATTTCATGACCAGGTTTCAGGCTCAGTGGGAATGTATTTATGTGATGAATTTTATACAGCACAGAGTGGCAAAAGCCTTCAAAGACATGACTATCCATACTAGTACAATGCATACAGTTGAAAGACTTTCTGGAGTAGAACTGAACAGTTAAAACATAGTTGATCTACATCCAGGTAGGAGAACATGAAATAATCATTCAGGGTAATTGATCGGAGATAAAAACCTTTTATACCTGCTTCTTGATAAAATATACTACTAGTGGTAACAAAATAGTGTGCACAGGACTTTCTGGTGAGCACAGAGATCACAGCATGAAAAAGAGAAATATGAAGAAAAAACAGAATGATTAAGGAAAAGAAGAAAAAAGAGCTGCAAGAAAGATAGAAAGAAAAAAAATTAGATTGAGGGATTTATACTGTCGCACTGAGAGAAGCCCCAAAGGCCTCATTAACTTGGCAGCAATTTTATGTAGAAATGCATAAGAGATGGAGGTATCACATATGTTGGTTGAGGGACACACACAGTTTTCTGATAAAATGTGATCATCCAGCTGTAGAGGGAGTATTTGATGTTAAATAGGCAACAGCTGAAACTAATCCTAGGAGAAATCCAAGCTTCATATGCTCCTCTGAATCAGTATGCTTGTAATATCTCAGACAAAGCTCTAGACTGATGTACTTTAGTTAAAAGGTTTACTGCAGAGCTGTCCTCTATTCCTAAAACTGGAATAACATTAAAGAAAAATAATAAATTAATCCTCATGGCAATAAAGTAAAGTAAGTGTGTGTGTGTGTGTGTGTGTGTGTGTGTGTGTGTGTGTGTGTGTGTGTTCTGTTATCTGTAGTCTTTTTTTTCTTAAGTAGCATATGGTTTATTTTCTATGTTAAAATTGGTGAATAATATTTATAATTTACTGTAAGAATAATGTATATCAGCCATACTTAAAAAAAAATTATTAAGCTATTGTTCTGAATTTAAATATTGTTCCCTAATCAAGAAGTTATTGGACTTTTGGTGACCTCATGATCCTTTGAGCAGCAAACCAGGACAGCTCTGTGGGGGCCCAAAGCTAAAACCTCTAAAATCTCACAAGTTCTTCACAAAATCCTTACTTTTAGAACAGCAGAGGTAACCAGAATAGATGAAACATTCCAGTAGGATTTACTCCCTGGTAGAGTCCATGGATGGAAGTCAAAATGGACATGACAGTTCTGACAGTAAAAGCTACCTGCCACCACATTCAGCATAGCATGGGAGTAAGGAGGTCATGGCTCCCTCAAACTGTATCCTACAGAGACAAATTTAATTTCATTTATTTTGAAATTTCAGGTAAGTACTCTGGAATTTACATTCCATTTTCAGATATGACCTGAAGTCAAGTAAAGGTGCAACATACAAATATACATATTTTAACAATATAAAAAATATAGAAGTAACAGTAATACAATACATCCATTTACATACATATTCATTCAAACTTTTAAAATGATTAAAAGCTGCCATGTTGAATGTATTAACAGCTGTAGATTGCTTAACATTGAGAGGTAAAGGGTTCCAGATAGAAGCAGCACAGTAGGCAAAGGTTCTCTTGCCTGCATTTGCTTGTATGAAGGGCAAGGCCAATTGAGACTTTGTGGATGTTTGTGTTTCGTAAAAGGAAGAATATTTGGTAAGTAAATTTAGTAACGTGACTGGAATTCCAGTATTTATTATATTAAATATAAAATGGGACAATGTAAAACTATAATTATTCTGTACGGAAAACCAGTTGAGTTGATTTAATATTTGCCAGTGGTGTGTGTGATGGGGAGCCAAAAGTGCAGACTACCCTATTTTTTGTAATAAAGTTTATTTTCTACAGTAGATACAGTACAAGAAGGAGCAGTATCAATAACCATCAAGGCATAGTTTAATATTGGGAGGAGATTTTGCTGAGCAATAGCAAGATGTGTTTCGTTCATTAAAAAATGTTGTAATTAGTATAATGTTCTTATCCTATCCCAAATGTACGTAATGATATTAGAGTTGTGCAATTTGAGGCAGCAAATGAAATCCATGCTAGCTTCTTTGCACAAGGACATCAGGAAAATTGAAAATAAGCAAAATACTATGTATGATCAGCTCACCCAACAGGACAGCCACCTAGATGCATCCAGTCAGAAGTATTGAATATTAGGGTAATAAATCTGTCAGTGCTTGGGACTAAATTGTACAACAAAAAAATAAATAAAAAATAAGAAGCAGCAAACCTTTTTATACATCTATTTATCTATGTCATATAGTCAGTAGTTGGGAGAGCACTGGGAAACACTGTATATATTCACAGTATATATTACATTCACATTTTGTAGTACTCACTTACTAGTCAGTGGGCTATCTTTTATTGTTTCAGTGCCCCTTTTTATTGGAAGCTGGTTGTCTCAATTTGTGGGATTTTTTTCTAGGTTCACACTGGTGCTGAGTATTAAATGGTACAGTGTGTTTGGCACATTCCGCCTGGACCACTTATGGGAATCCTTTTGGAAAATTTGCCATGATTTTAGACTCTAACATTGTTCAGAGTCTTTGCCCTGTGGTCCACATGAATATGACCTTTCAGTCAATGGAATTTGTAACTGCTTTCCCAATCTTTAATACTCCCCACTCTATGGCTGACCACGTTAGCACTGGTCTACACGTTACTACCTGGACTGTTTGGCTCCCCCTGCTTTTTTCTGCAACTACCGATTGTATTCTATGGCCACTTGCATTGTGCCCCTTCTGAGGCACTCTGTCCTGATGCTATCTTCTCCCACTCTGCTGGTACTGTTCTTGACTCAACTCCGATCCCCTCCCTTGATGTCGTACTTTCTGTCCTCGTCATCCCCTTAAGCTACTGTCCACCTTGCTCCTAATGGTTTAGCATGATACTCTAAACTACTCCAACTATTATCTGTCACACCTCAGCTTCTGAAAAGGCCATAATTATCCTATTAATGAATTGGACCTTTATTCCAAAATATTCTTCACTCATGTATATGATTTCCTAATGTTTACCAATTTTGTATACTATCACTGTTTTTGCTATGATTGTAACTGTATGTACTGCACATTGTTTTGTTTGTGACTGTTTTACTTTAGGTAATGTGTGTCTCAGGTCCATCTTGTAAAGGAGCTTGCTCAATGGTGATCACCTGGATAAGTAAAGATTTGATTGATTGATTGATTGATACGTGCCATTCTAATTTACTCCCCCTGCTTTTACTAACTGATCACATTTAGAATTGTTTAATTAAATTGTGCTACTTTTAGTTTATGTGGCATCTTGATTTGACTCTCATTAGATTGTCAACCAATGTCATTAAGAATAGATGAAAACATTAATAGTTTGGGGTTTAACCGTGTAAGTATGATACTCACTAAGGGAGTAGTATGAATGAAATTCTGGTATGACAATTAATTAGTGTAATGACTTAATGATTTTAAACATTGTTTGAGAATATCTGTCCCTGATGAAGACCAGTTTGTCCAAAGCACTAAGGTTTGTTCGGCATACTCCTTGTAAGTACCTTGAGTTCCTATTTCTCACCTGGTTATTGAAATAAGTACTTTTGGATCTGCCTTCGAGTGGTTCTCCAGTTCCTCAAGTGCAATTCCTTGCTAAATCTCCACATGTGATCTTGTCCCTGGAATACTCCCACATGGCTAAAAATTTTGGATGATCCTTCTCAACTTTACCCACCCCATGCCAGTAATGGAAGGATGCCCCTCCACATGAGGCCTTTCCTCCAGGCAGATTTCTACCCTAAGGGACAAGAATGGCCCCCACCTTGGAAGCAGAGTAATAGCTGAGTCTCATTTGGGCTACATCAACCTCTGTTACCATGGGCAACACCTCCCTGGAGTATTACGTTTCCCCACATTTACACATCGTTGGGGATACCTTACTGTTATCTGTTCCTAGTATCCCTGAACTAGAGAGTCTTCTGTCCAGTTTGAGTCATGCACTGTTTTCAGGTTGCTATATGCTGGAAAAAGGTGATGTCATATGGAAACATAATCCATGTGTGTGTTGTGGCATGGGGCTGGTTGTCCCTTCCTTGGAGTGAGTAGAACACATGGGCAGACACATCAACAGACACCACACCTTATTTAAATATCCTTGCCAGGTAGTCATGTGATGCAGAGCACCAGGTAACAGCTTACTCCAAGAGCTCCAGCCACCCGTCCTCTACTCTACAGCAAAAATCATTATTTTAGTGAAAGTTTTGTTGGGCTGACATTATTTGTCACTGTCTGAAGACTTAAGTTACCTCCAAGAGCATTCCAATGGAAGCTGAGATGTGCAAGGCTATGCTGAAACATACCCCGCCTGCAACTCCTGAAAAGGCTCCGAAAAAATCTAAGGCTTCTTCTACCCACCCGACTCAAAATCCAGCTGCCGCCAATACAGATTCTGAACCCCTCACACTCGCCAGATTTTTAGAGGAGTTCCTACCTTTTAAGGTGGAAATGCAGCAAATCGCTGGGGAAATAAAATCCTTTTTCAAAAGTCTTAGAGGATCTCACACAGAGAACATCGGACATTGAGGCCAGTATCCACTCTCTTGAGCATAAGCAGGACAAAATCAACCCTGAGCTGGTAGCAGTTCATCAACGCCTAGCTAAAATGGAAAGCAAGGTCAAGGATCTTGAGGGGCAAAGCCACTGTAAAAATGTGGTATTAATTGGATTTCCCGAGAAGGAGGAGGGCTTGGATCCAATTAAGTTTGTGCAGAAATTCATGGAAAAAGTAGCTGGCCTCTCTCCGTTTGGTCCCAGATGCACAATTGAAAGGGCTCATCATGCATTGTGCCCAATGCCACCACAGGGCGCAAACCCACACACCTTCATTTTCCACTTTCTGAATTTTCAGGAGCAGTAGCACTTCATACTGAAGGTCTGAGACACCCAAGAGTTACAGTGGGAAGGGGCAAAAATTAGGGTCGCTCAAGACCTGCCGCTCTCGGTACATCAGAAAAGGTCCTCCTTACACCCTTTGGTGTCAAAGTTAATTGCTGCAGGGATCAAATTTAGAATGGGATTCCCTGCTCGGCTCCAAGTATGCCTTTCAGGTACCTTGGTTACCTATGAGGAAGTGGAACAAGCAACAATCGGCCTTAAAGCAGCGGCTCCAGAGCTCTTCCAAACCTCCTGACTGTTGCGACAGATTTTTTCCTGATCTTACTTGCTGCATCTATGAAGGTCCTGCCTCCTGATTTAATCTGCCATCGAGCCATCTTGGATCAGTAAAGCAACATCCTTGTTTGCTGTGCCTGATGTGGTTCTTCTGGGTTGTGAGTTTCCCCAAGCAGAAAGGGCACGGATGATTAAATGTATTATAGGGGTGACTGTTTAGTCTCTATAGATGCAGGAGGGGGGCTCTGTTTCAAAATGTTTATCATTTTCGGACGCTCTCCCCAAAGCAAGGTTTGCTTTATTGAAGGGCTGTGGGGCGATTCAAGGTCTCATCAGTAATTTACTTAAAGTTGATTAAACCTGATATTTCGCCGTTAGATGGTGCCAGAGCTCGATATGTCAATACAAGCTCAAATGGAAGAAATGTTTTAGATTGGACTGCTTCTGACATTGCAACCTGAACTGAAACTCAAGTCTCTGGGACTTTTGATTGGGAAATATGCAGTTTTTTGTTGTTGTTGTTTTTCCCCCTTACTCCTGGTTGGGGACAGGCAATTTCTATTTAATTATTAGCTAATTTTTTTTTCTCTTTAACATATTGCCGCTTTCATGATGATGTATGGGGGAGGGGGTTTATTTCTATTTCTATTTCTGTTTTATTATGACTGAATCTGTATATAGGCTTTATGTGTTTAACCTGCATATTTCATTCCTCCACAGGACAGGATTTCTTTTAGAGGATTCTTATTAGGGGATAGTTTTCTTATGTTGGCTCTTACGAGTTAAAAGACTTAGTACAAGGTGCCAACCCCACGTTAGGAGGTACTTGTATAGATTTAAGTTTAATTATTCCACCGATATAAAACCCTCATTAGGGCTTCAGAATTCACCTTATAGCGAGTTTTATAGATAAGGGCACCTTTGTTGCTGGGTTGGTAATCTACTGTTAATTTTGGGCAACATAGGAATTATAGTTGATTGTTGAATATTTCGAAGTTATTTCTTCTATGCTTACAAAATACACCCTATTAATGATGACATGAGTTAGCTTGCCTATAGGCATTTGTGCTATATTTATAGTATATGTTATTTGTCAGTGGGGGCCGGGTAGGCCGGGCGGAGGAGGGTAAAATGTGTGTGCTGTCCATCATGGACCATTACAAAAAGGGGGGAGGGGTGGTTGGGGGGGAGGACCAGGGGTGTTTTTGGTGTTTGTTGTGTTTTATCTTAGGAACGGTTACCTAAGGGGAAGGAAGGGTGTGTCAGGGGCTAGTAGGGAGGTGGGAAGCACAGGCTTCACAATAATTGAGGGATACAGGGACCATGCAAAAGTCAATGTACCCCAGGATAGTCTCTTAGAACAAAAGATGTTTTATGGCTAGAGGTCTTAGAGTGATCACCTGGAATGTTAAAGGGACCCGACACAAGATTAAACAATATAAAATACTGAAACATTTAAATCTTCTTAAAGCCGACATTATGTTCATTCAGGAGTCCCACTTGCTTAACTCTGAAGCACTTAAAATGAGTCATCAATAGGTAGGACAGGGTTTTGCTGCTGAAGGTAATACCCAGAGTACAGGAGTAATGATTCTAATACACAGATCGGTCCTCTTTAAACATCTCCAAATTATATCAGATCCCGCAGGCAGATTTCTCTTAATTAGAGACAAACTGCACACTCTGGACATCCTACTGGGTAGTATAAATGGCCCAAATTCTGATATTCTAGGTTTTTTGTACAGGTTATGGAGGCCTTAGTCCCTTTCTTGAATATCCCAATAATTCTGGGTGGGGATCTCAACATTGTATACGATTCAACCCTGGATAGGTCTGGTTTCTCCCATATAAAGGCCTCTCCCCTGCTCAAAGGGTACTCAGGGAATTATTAGACCGTACCAGTCTATGTGATATATGAAGAATTCTACACCCCACTGCGTGAGAGTATACCGTCACCTCTCAGGCCCATGGGACATCCTCCCAAATTGATTATCTTCTTATTTTGCAATCCCAAATACCAGGTGTTTTGGACTCCACTATATGCACAGGGCCTCTCTCAGGCCACTTAGTGGTCACTTCCCTAATTTCATTTCCGGCTCTTCCGGGGAAAGGTAACAGATGAAAATTTAACAACCAACTGTTACAAGACCCAGAAGTTGTTAAATATATATCCAATCATATATCTCAGTTTATTTCTCCTAATCATAACTTCACAAACAGACCCAATATAGAATGGGGTGCACTCAAAGCATACCTGGGAGGGGTCCTGATTAGTTTAACCTCTCGAAGAAAGAAAGATAGGGAAAAGCATATTGCAGCTCTCCTTGCTCAAATTCGGGATAAAGAATCCAAACTCACCTCATGCTCCTCGGAACAATATAGACAGGCATTAGTGAAATTAAGGAACTCCTACCTGGACTTTTTGGGGGAACAGGCCAAATTTTCAATTATGAAAACTAAAGCAGCCTATACTGACCAAGGGAGAGAAGGCTGGTCATTTGCTTGCATTGAGGGTTAAACAATAGGAATCCTCCAGACTAATTGCGGCAGTCCACGCCTTAGAAGATAACTCCCTGAAAACCTCTCTTAAGGATATAGTGGCAGAGTTCAGCCGCTATTATAAACAGCTCTATGGCCCTATGATAGCTCCTCCATCTGATGAAAATCTAGTCCAATACCTGGAAAAGTCCCATTTACCCTCACTCTCAGATTTGCAACAGGCCCTTCTCATATCAGAGATTTCCCAGACTGATTTAGAAAGAGTAATCAGAAATCTCCCCTGAGAAAATCCCCCTCCCGGATGGATTCTCAGCCAACTTCTACAAAGTATTTGCCGAAAAATTAATACCCATTCTCTTGCCTCTCTATCAATTTATCCTCTCAGGTCAAACATCCGACTTATCCTTCTTTGAGGCTTTAATTGTTCTACTGCCCAAACCGGATAAACCTCTCAAGTTTGTGTCAATTATAGACCAATATCACTCCTTAATCATGATATTGAAATCCTGACAAAACTTTTGACTGACCATGTGAATGAAGTCCTCTCCTGCATAATAGGGTCAGAACGGGTTGGGTTTATGAGGGGGAGATCCTCCGTGGACCACATGCATTACCTAGCCCATGTTTTCTCGGTCTCCAGGGATGCCCTTTTCCTTGCTGCCCTGATTTCCCTGGATGCCGAGGAAGCTTTTGATAGAGTTCATTGGAATTATTTGCCTCAATGGAAGCATTTGGCTTCCATGTAGTCTTTCAGAAATGGGTTGTTCTCTTTATAAAATTCCCACCGCAAGGATATGCTGCAATGAGACAATTTCCGAATCCTTCACAATATATGCAGGGACAAGGCAAGATTGTCCTTTGTCTCCCCTGCTTTTCAGTATTTACCTAGAACCTCTCATACGCAGATTAACCAATTCTCCAGAAATTTAAGGTATCCCTCTCTATGGTCAAGTAGCCAAAGTCGGCCTTCGCGGATGATCTCCTGCTTCAACTATAATTTCCTGTCACATCTCTCCCTGCTATGCTAAATGTCATTGACGGATTTAGCAAAATCTATAATTATAAACTTAATATTGGAAAAACTTTGGTCTTTCCTCTTAATTATAAGTTTCAAAAAGGTGAAATCTCCACTTTTGGACTTTCATGGAATTCCTACTCCATTAAATACTTAGGGCTAACTCTCACAAGGAACTTATCTTGCCTTCAACAGCTTAACCTTGACACACTTGTTTGCACGGTCAGTCAGGACTTAAATAGGTGGTATCTTCTCTCCCTCTCCCTTTGGGAAAGGATTAATTTAATCAAAATGAATGTCTTCCTACGCATTGTTTCCCTCTTAATTTACTGAACATTTGGCTTCCCTTAAAGTGGTTTAAAAAATCCATAGTATTATTACTGACTTCATCTGGGCATGCTAAAAGTCTAGAATGGCACTTCATAAATTAGCAGCACCTAAGATAAAGGGAGAATTATGACTGCCTCATATAGGGTTATACTACTGGTCTCAGTCTGCCATAGGCTTCTTTAGCATCATCCTTCACCTCATTCAGAAGCCTAGCCATCATAGTTTTAGGATTTTGTTCTACCAAATGTGTCAATAAATGTATTTGATATACAGTAACATGTACAGTATACAGTAACTTCCCCCTCATTTCCTAGGATTGGCATTTTATAGATGCCCGACACTTTGTTTCTCAGCACATCGTAAGGACCTTGCCATTTTGACAAAAGTTTCATTTCACTGCTTGACAACAACAGCAGTACCTAGTTTTCCAGACTGGAAGTGTCTTTTTTGAACATGCTGATCATATCAACCTTTCTGTTAAACGTGGCTTCTTGTGCAATATTGCTAACCTTGTAACTTTATTCAGATTTTCCTAGGTTTCCTAGAGCCTTATAATGCATTCAATCATGTTCTACAAGAACATAGATGGGGCCTCCTAAATCTCCATAATGATAAAAAAATGATCAAGCTAGTGTGAATACAAATTTTAAGACCCAATTTGTGACTACAGTATATAGTGGAGTCTATTGTAACTGGGAATTCAGAAAAAAACAGAATAGTATAGGATTTTGTTTAATAAAAATAAAATCAAACAGAGATAGACGGGGATCAACTGTTAACTGAAAAGCACTGTACTATTTGTAGTAATAATATTATAAACATACTAAAGAATTCACACATGGCAAATGTCTTGCTCTTGAAACAAATATTTATACTTAAAGAGGAAGTGCTGTCTTCCAGCTGTGAGATGCTTCTGTAGAAAACCAGATGCTGATTACAGACTTAGCAAGGAAGCCTTTGTACTCAGATCCAGATAGTGACAGTGTGGAAAAGAGACTGACTCCAATTAATCCCAAGAACTCACACAAATCAATAATGTACTAACACAGGGAGGCCTGTTAAGAGCTTGACTACAGTCCAGTTCCAAGGACCAAGTATTAAGATAAGCTGAAACATTAAACAAGAAGGTAAAAATTAAAATAGATAAGAAACGAAAACAAAAGCCATGTAGAAACAAGGACAGCCAAGGAAAGAAACCAATCTGAGGGCAACTTAGGGGAAGGAGGAAATTTATGAAATCATATTAATATTTGTGATAGTATGAGGGATTTAGATACAGTAACTGGAGACAGTTAAACGTTTGATTCCATCAACCTGCTAATACTGTATGCCTGTGAATAGCCCTAGGGCCAGATATTCAAAGCTTTGCCCCTGGCCAAGATTAGCAATGCCTGGTGTGCAAACTTAGCCCAGAGCAAAATGCAAGCCATATTCAAAAGGAACAGCCCGGGGCCAAACTAGATGAATATAGCAAGCAGAGGAAGCAGGGCAAACAGAGCCAGGAGTGCAGGGCAAAAACAGTCTGGGAATAACACAGCACTGAATATGACAAATAAGACAGCACTGAATATAGCACCCAAGGCAGGCAGTGCAAACACCAACAGGTACACAATGCAGATGGAGCTGCCAGGCCCTGGACCACAGGCAAAGGAGCACAAGCTGGAAAGGGACCCCAAGAGCAGACAGCGGTGCAGAACACAGACACCGATACACATACACAGTCAGAGGATAGGCCAGAGTGTGGCAGAACGCATGAGCAGAACCAAAGTACAGAACAGCCCTGCAGTAAATGGCAGTCACACAATAAAGACACAGGACACAGTGCAAGTATGAAAAAGGTATATATAATACAAGTGATGCAGGGGACAGAAACAGGTATGCAACACGTGAACAACACAATCAAACCAAACAGCAATGTAATGTAGAATGACTAGAACTGCAAAAGGAAATCTACACAAAACACTATACACACATGAACAGGACCTACAGCTATGACTACAACTGCCGCTATAACTAACACTACAACTACCTCTACAGAACTTACAACAAACTATACTACCACTATATCTACACACTAAACTAAAATGGTGACTAAACTATAACTAACAAGTGAACAACAGCAACAAAGGTAAATACAAAGATAAACATATGTACAGCGGTGGAGGAAATTGGCCAAGCAAAGTCACAGGTGGAGATGGGGATAGGAACACAAACAATGAGGGATAAGGGTGGCAACAGAAAGCAAAGTCCAGGTGGGGTGGTGCAGGGTAAACAAAGGTGCTCTGCCACAGGTTATGGCTATGATCTTGCAGGTTCTGGCAGATGTGCCTCAAGAACAGTGGCCACCCTCCGGGTCTCAGCAATGAGCACTGTCTGCTGCTCTATAAGTGTGCGTTGCTGGCACACGATTTTCCATAGGAGGTCCTCACTGCTCACTGACTCCTCTGGCCACATAGCCCACAATGAGGATTGGATTGTACCTACAAGAGGAAGGGGGAGCAACTGAGTATGGTAAAGCAGCCAGGAGGCAAACTGTAACCACAGGTGGCCAGACAGGGATGGACAGCATGTCCCGACAGCAATGCCCATGTGGTGCCAAGGAACACAATGGTAGGCACAACCGACAGTCACCCACAGGGAAGGCTTGGAAGACACAGGCAACAACCCAACATCCTACACACATGGACAAGTAGGCCCCGACAACACCAAGTCAAGGACAGCACCACCCACCCCAGTACTGCAGACAGTGAGCGAGTGCAGACACACAGGCAAACCCCCGAATGGTGGTGGGTGTAGGCCACACAACACGCACATGGGAGACCTAACATTGGGACATGCTTCCCACAGTCAGAAAGCAAGGTACCTGACAGCGGAGTGCAACAGCAGACAACAGGGGTGCAGGAGCAGTGCACTGCCGGCATGGTGGGTGTCCAATGGCCAACCTATGCCAGGGCAGAACCAATCTGCAAGAGCTGCAAGCCCACAGGACACACACACACCAGCAGGAGAGGACCAACAGACACTGCCACACATGGCCCATGTACAGCAATGTGCTCGGTGTCCTGCAGCCAGAACAACCACATGGCAGGTGACCAGCTGAACTTAGCCAGCGGTGATTGTGGACAGCATGGCAATGCCAGCTATGCATGCCGTCACTGGCACATACCGCCCCCCCGTCACAGGGCATGGCATCCAAACATCCACATAATGCCAGCACCAAGAAACAGCCCTGTGCAACACAGCAGAAAGCAACAATAGCATGATAGCCATGGTGGCCAAACCCCAAGCACAGTCAATGACAGCCCAGTGAAGGAACAACACATTACAGAAGCACAGCACAAATGAAGACTGAGATGTACTCATGCAATAGGCCCCTGGCCTCGGGGTACTGTCCTGGGCCCACTGTTGCATGGCCAGCACCATGGGGCTGCCTCTGGTTGGTACCTGGGACTACTCCTGGCCTCCTCTCCCTGCATTGGGCTGCACAGTCTGCTCTACAGTGGACAGGGGAAAAAGCAGCATTACTGCAATGCACAGCAAGAACCGTGATCACAACAGCAAGATACACACCCACCACTAAGACACTGTACACGCAGGGCAGTCCAGGGACAGTGATAGCATGCAGGGGACACCCACACAGTGGACCCCATGACCCATTGACCATGCTCCAGGCACACAGGGCATGTAGGCATGTGGGTCCAGTGTTGCAACCATGCAGGGCACATGGGCACAGTGACTGGAGGCATACACACCTGTGTAGGCGGTCTGGTGTCCATGTGTCAGCTCCTCCTCACAACACTGGTGAAGGCTGCAGGATGGGCCTGTAGCATGCCCCACTGCCCACAATGCCCATGCATGCAATGCCACCACCATGATGGCCACCTGGCACATGTGGCGGTCATGCCTTCCCAGACCACTGTACCCCCAATGTGCCCCACAACCTGCGCCACATGTGACCCACCAGCCAGAACACCTACACCCTTGTGCACACACCAGTGTGCGCATACACACACACACACACAGGCTCATACAGGCACACACAGGCAGACCACTACATAAGCTGTGGATGTGTGCAACTTGCTCAGACACTCACCTGGCACCAGCACAGTGCCCTCACACACCATGCATCTGAACGTCTCCAGCTGGCCCATCTGGCAGCGATGCTGGTCCGTGTACCTGTGTCAGCACTTCTCAGCATCCCTCTGGATGCCCGTCTGCTCTGTGAGCCACCTGCGATGGACGCCCACACCTGCCACTGTGGGAGGTCACCCTCTCTTACCTCCCCAAACAGTTGTCTGTGCAGCTGCTGTACAAGCTGCACAAGGTTGGTGGTCTCCACCTCCCCCCAGCACCTGTCCCTGTGCACCACAACTCACTGTTTTCCACTTCCTGGCATTGCCCATGCAGCACAGACACCCTGCCACCTGTTGTACTACATAGCTTTTCCCATGCCCAGGAACCTCCATCAATCAGTGCAGTAGCACCGCGCTATCACATGACATGGAAAGCGCTATCCGGAATTGGGCCCACTGTGCATGCATGACCCTGTCATGACCCTGGAGCCACAACACCACCCATGCACGTAGCTCCATGTTGTATGGGCTAGTGCAGTGCTATGCTGCTCTATACCTGGATGCTAGAGCAGCCCTGGGGCCTCATAGGCATGCGTGGTGGTTGCACTATGCCACATAGCACTGCACTACTGGGCCAGTGTGGCGCTGTCCTTTTCATAGCCCAACACTGTTGTTTGCATGGTGCTAAGCTGTTAGCCCTATGCTAATTAGGCCCATATTCAACCGGCATATGCAAATGAGGGTACTTGTGCATGCGTGGTGCAAACACTGTGATTAGCATATCATTAACCAATGCTTTGCATGCGTTATAGGCTGGATTGCCCAGCTGGGCTATCAAGGGGCAAGCAGTGCTCCACCGATGTTGTGTTGTAGGAATGCAGCATACAGTAGATGCTGCAGTCGAACATACAAAACTGAAGGAGCCATGCAACAGGAGGAAGAGCAGCGAGATGCAGGTTGCTATAGCTGCTGAAGAACTGTTGGAATGGCACTGGCATAACACAGGGTTGGGGCGTATGCACTGCGTACCTGCAGTCCACAGCTGTACTGGCTGGGGACAGGTCCGCCAACAGCAGAACCAGATGCAAGCATGGTGCTGCATAATGGTGCACATAGCCATATGGCTGGCAGTCCAGCAGACCGGCCTGTGCGCTGTGCCATGCTCTTGTTTTAGCCTGCACTGTGTGGGACCACCTGAACACTGTGGGTGCTAGACGGGGGGGGAGCCCCAACGCAGAGTGCAGGTGTTCCCGCAACAGTGGCTCACTGCCATGGGGTCCTTGGCCCCTTGGTTGTTGCCCTGGATGTGGGACATGGAGGGTTGCAAATGCTCCGATGGTGGTACATAGCTACAGCCCAGGGGTCACAGGGTCCTGGCAGTGTGCTGTCAACAGCACTGTGCGGCTTGTGCCTGGTAGCCTGCCATTGTATGTGTGCCATTCTCCATGTCCACGCCATGTGTACAGTGCTTGTGTCCCCTAGGGGGCACGGTACAGTGCCAGGTGGTGACCATTGGGGTGGCCCCGTCCTGGGGTACACATGTCAGCCAAGGGCAATGGCAGTGCCCTTGTGGGTCCAGTGCATGCTGTATGGACACTGATAGCCATGCTATGGCACAGTGCACACAGGGATGGCTGCAGCACGCTGTGGCAGTGTGTGCCGTACACGCACATGCTGGCCAATGGCACATCCATGCGACCTGTGCCAACCTAGGGGGTGGTATGCACACACTGTTGCACATGCATGATGCACCACAGGCCCATCACAACTGGTGACACATGTTCCTTTCCATCCCTCCCATAGGTAGTGCAGCACGGCCTGAACGCATTCGTGCCCATTGCTTTTCCCCGGAAGAAACTGAAGACCATGGTGCATGGTGTGAAGGAGAGGGATCAGGTGCAGTGGCAGCACAGGGCCATGGATGCAGTGGTGTGCCAGGCATGGGAAGAGGTGACAGCAGGGGTGAATGCAGTCAGTGGACGTGGCAGGATGACTAAAGCAGTGTGCAAGTGCTGGAGTGACCTGCTGCTCCGGATGAAGGAGGAGGAGGAGGCACAGCGGCTACTCGATAGGATGCATACCGGTGGTGGCCCACAATCAACACAACAGCGGGAGGAGGACCCACTCCTGGCCGTGGTGGCATCCACACTGTGCCCAGTTGCTATTGCTGGTGTACCAGGTGATGGGTGTGAGACACCTCTCACTCCACCCAGGACAGGTCTGTATCCACATGTGTGTACCCCACAGATGCAGGGTGTTGGTGTTGACGCTGAGCCTGGGGTACACTGTGGGGCTGCACTGCTGTACACGCTATGCACAAGGGATGGGTATGCATGCACACTGTGGGGTGGTTGGGTACATGTGGCCACAGGCTATAGCCATGGGGATGGTGTGCATGTACACAGCGGGTGGCACGTGTCCTAGGGTGTGCATGTTCAGGTGGTGGTGATAGGGCACACTGTGCATGTACAGGTGACTGACCCTGTCCCATTTTCCTCCATAGTGGTGTGTGCAGAGCCTGCAGCAAACCAGAACCAGGCTGGGATGGCTGCCTCGGGACTGGAGGAAGAGGAGGAGGAGAACCTGCCATCAACATCTGGTTTGGGTGGTGGACAAGGACTCCCCAGGGTTGCACCATGTGTGACACTCCCTTGGACAGGGGTTACAGCTAACAGGGGAGGGGGCCCCACTGCAGGTTGGGAACTGGACTTCAGTGCCAACCTGGAGGATGCCCAGGTGGAGGATCTGTGTGGTGGGTAGGTGATCCTGCTGACAGTGACCAGTGACATGGAGACGGATGTGTCAGAGGGTTCTTACCTCCTGCCCATGGATGGGCCTGTAGAGGGGGGCACAGGGGTGGGGCTGGGTGCAGGCCGCAGCATAGGTGACTGGGGCAGTGGTTGGCCTTGCTGGCATGGGTGTACCAATGCAGCTGATGGTTGGCTGTGTGGGGGAAGTGTGTTCCCTGTTGGACATGTGGTATCCCCCATGGGTTGGAGGCAGGGCCCTCCACACGACCACAGCACACCGCCAGTGGCCTGCAGTGGCAGGACATGATGCCCATGCACTGGCATCCTGACCCTGGTGAACTGCAGGCACCAGTGCCAGCTGCCATAAAGGGGGCTGCCCCAGGGGCCTGCCCATTGCTCCAGGCTGCACTGACATCCCAGCAGCAGGCTTGGATGGACCTGCATGGCCTGCTGCAGGAGCTCAGGCATGGGCTCTCACTGATGCAGGAGTCCTTGTCCCTGGGTTTTGCTTGTGTGGAACAGTGGGTAGAAGACAAGATGGGCAGCATCATTGCTGCACTGGACCGCAGCTTTGCTTGGCTCATGGCCACAGTGGTTGACCTCACCACTGTGCTGCACAGGGTGCATGGGGCTCACCAGGCTGTGCAACAAGGTCAGGGTGACCATGGCACAGGGGCCCACAGGCAGGCCACCCGTGGCTGCAGGGCTGGCACTGGCTCCAGCACCAATGCATCGGGCACTTCTACAGGTATGCAGCCCCACCATGGCTGTCTGTCCACCCTGTTGGACTCCGCTGGTCAATGGGAGCACAGGTAGTCTGCCCTGCCTGCCTCACCAAGGTCCTCCCCTACTGTGCCCCAGTACAGAACACCCCTGGTTCTGTGACCCCCACCCGTGGTGTGCACCATGTGCATAGTGGTTGTTGCCGGTGACGGGCATGGCTGACTTGCACCTGTGCATGGTCATCACCCCTGTGTGCACACTGGCACACCCACACCCCTGCACATACATGCTCACATGCTGACATGCACACCCCTGCACTTCATCACATGCACCGTCTCACTTGCATGGCCATGGTGGCCCTCTTCACATTGCCATCACACTTCGGGCATCACCCATTCTACTGTACTGTAGCTGTGTGTCCACCTCTCGTGTGATCTGCATCCCCTAAGCATCACACCACTTACACATACTGTATGCATTATGTGCCACTTTGTTGTGCTCCTGCTATGATTGATGTAGTAACTGTTGTGATTGTCTGTACACATTAAACCATTCACCATTGTACTGTTTCATGTTGCTGTGCAGTCTGTACTCTCCCTCTGGCCTGTGACAGTATCCTGATGATGTAGGCCCTGTGTTATATGGCCCTGTGGGCCATGCAAGGATCCCTCCTCTCGAGTTTCTCCACTATCCCCCTGACCACTGACTCTGGATCACTGTTGGCTTGTTCCTCGGGTTCAGGTGCCTGTATCCCATGGGTCATCACCATGTTGTGTAACATACAACAGGCTAGGAAGATACAGCATACCTTCTGAGGCCTATACTATATGGCACTGCCTGATGTGTCTAGGCACTGGAAGTGCAACTTCAGTATGCCAAACACCCTTTGTATGATGTTCCTGGTGCTGGCGTGTGCCTCGTTATACTGCTCTTTGGCCACTGTGGCCGGCCAGGGTACCAGTGTCAGCAGCCAGGGTTGCAGGGAATAGGCACTGTCCCCTGTCGAGAGACATGCACCTGTTAGTCTTGTACTGCTGTCTGCCTGTTACTGTCATGCATCCCTGTGTTGCCCTCCCACACCCCTTCCCTGGCCTCCCATGCCTGTCCCCATCCATGCTGTGGTGTGTGTGCCTTTTCAGCTGCTACTCACCGACTAGGTGCCCGCTGAGTATCCTGCCCTCCTCAAATGCCTGGCACAGCTGGGACAGGTGCCAGATGAAGGTGTCGTGGGCACTGCTGGGGTACTGCGAATAGACATTGCTGATGTGCCCAGTCGCATCGCACACCACCTGGCAATTGATGGAGTGGTACTCCTTCCTGTTTATGTAGAAGTCACTGCCATCACCAGGCGGTGTACGGATGGGGACATGGGTACAGTCAATGGCACTCAGTACCGCTGGTAGGTGCGCAACTCAATGGAATTGCTGCATTGTTTCTCTGTGCTCTGCTTCCATGCTGGGGAATATTATGAACTCCCTAGCATGTGGTAGAAAATCCTCTAGGAACTGGGCCAGGAGGCATGAGGTGGCAGACTGCGATACCCCAATGATGTCCCCCACTGGTCATTGGAACATCCCTGTGGCAAAAAAGCACATTGCTGCTGTCACCTTCTCCTCTTCTGTCATGGCATGGCTGCGTCTGGTGTTAGGGTGCAGCTGCTCATGCAGGAGTTCACATAGCTGCCTCAACATTCCCCTGTTCATCCTGTACCGGTCAGTGATGTGCTCATTTGGCAGGGTCTTGAAGGAGACCCTGGGCAGATAGCATCTGTTTGCAGCATACCATCTCCTCAGCCTGCGTTGCGGCCCATGTTGGGCCTGCTCCCTCTCCTCCTCCTCCTCCTCCTCCTCCACTACGGCTGCCATGAATGGCAGCATCACTGATAATAGCACTCATTCCCACTTCCTGTTGTGGTCTCTCCTCCTAGGTGATTTGTCCTGGGTTAAGACCAGCCTTTTACAGGTGGTAGCTTGTGCCACACTACGTGTCATGCTATGTGTCCTAGTGTGATGCTGTGGTTTTGAATATCCCGTTGCATGTGTATGCAGCTCCCACCTTTGGCCCTTGCATACATTATCGGTTTGCCCCACACTACTGCAGTTAGTGCATGCTAACTGGTCCTTTGAATATGGCTACTCCATGCTATTCCCACACTATTCATAGAAACATAGAAACATAGAATTTGATGGCAGATAAGGACCACTTGGCCCACCTAGTCTGCCCATTTCCCTACTTAATGGATAAGTGGCAGATTCTAGTTAACAAACAGCCTACTTCCTCCTACCCCCCACTAGAATTGACTTATGTCTGTCCCATGCATTCTTGAATTCCCCCACTGTTTTTGATTCTATGACCTCCTCAGGAAGGCTGTTCCATGTATCCACAACCCTCTCTGTGAAGAAGTATTTCCTCATATTACCTCTGAGCCATCCCCCTATATCTTAAAATTGTGCTCCATTGTTTTTGCACATCTCTTTTTCTGAAAGATGCTACTCTCTTGGACTTTGTTGATTCCCTTGAGGTATTTGAAAGTTTCTATCATGTCCCCCCTCTCCCTCCTTTCCTCGAGGCTATACATCTTTAGTTCCTTTAGTCTTTCTTCAAATGTCTTCTGATGCAGACCCTGCATCATTTTGGTTGCCCTCCTCTGGACAGCCTCCACCCTGTCTATGTCTTTGCAGAGATGGGATCTCCAGAACTGTATATAGTACTCCAGATGTGGTCTTACCAACTGCCTGTACAGAGGGCCAACAACTTCCTGTTTTCTACTTGTGATGCCTCTCCCTATGCATCCCAGTATCCCCCAGCCCTCCTAACTGTCTTCTCACATTGCTGGCCCACCTTTAGGTCATCTGATATGACTACCCCCAGGTTACTTTCCATTTTGTTATTGTCAGTAACTCACACCCAATTGTGTACTCTTCCCCTGGGTTTTTGTTTCCCAGCTGCATTACTTTGCACTTCTTTGCATTGAATCTAAGCTGCCATTCATTTGACCATTCCTCCAACCTTGCCAAGTCCCTTTTCATCCTTTCCACCCCACCTTGTGTATCAACTCTGTTGCAGATCTTTGTGTCATCTACAAAGAGACATACTTTCCCTTCCAGTCCCTCTGAAATGTCACTTACAAAGACATTAAAAAGGACCGGCCCCAGTACTGAACCCTGTAGTACCCCACTAGTAACCCTCCTTTCTTCACTGTGGACTCCATTTACTATTACCCACTGTGTCCTGTTGTCCACCCAGTGTTTTACCCAGGCTACCACCCTAGGACCCACTACCAGGCTGGCTAATTTGTTTATTAATCTTTTGTCTGGGACTGTGTCAAATGCCTTGCTAAAGTCTAGGTAGGCCATGTCCAAGGCCCCTCCCTGGTCTACTGCTTTGGTCATCCAGTCAAAAAAATCAATTAGATTTGTCTGACATGACCTTCCCACTGTGAATCCTTGCTGCCTTGGGTCCTGTGCCCCACTGGCCTCTAGGTACTCAACAGTTCTTTCCTTCAGAAATGATTCCATCATTTTCCCTACCGCTGAGGTCAAACTGACAGGTCAGTAGTTTCCTGTCTCTGTCTTGTTCCCACTTTTGTGAAGGGGAATCACATCTGCCCTCCTCCAGTCCTCAGGTACCACCCCATCCTCCCATGATTTATTAAAAAGGCTAGTCAGTGGTGTTACTAGTTCTTCCCTTAGTTCTTTTAAAATTCTGGGGTGAATCCCATCAGGCCCCATTGCTTTATCCACCTTCTTTTTTAAGAGTTCTTTCAGAACCCTTTCTTCTGTGAAAGGACTAATATCAACCCCCCTATCCAGAGTGCTTCTATTGACCGGATTAGGTATTTCCCCCTGCTTTACCTTTGTGAATACTGAGAAGAAGTATTCATTCAGTATCTCTGCTTTTTCACTGTCACTCTCTGCCCAACCACCTTCCGCTTTGTTCAGCCTCAGTATCCCAGCCTTAGTCTTTTTTTGCTCCCTAATATACCTATAAAAGGTTTTATCCCCCTTCTTAACCAAGTTGGCTATCTTTTCCTCGGTTTGGGCCTTTGCTATTCTGACTGCCTTACCCACTTCCTTCTGCTTTAACTGGTACAGTTCTCTGTCCTGCTCCTTATGTGTTTCCTTATACTTCCTGAATGTTATCTTTTTTTCCCTTACCTTCCCTGACACTTCTTTTGAGAACCATAGTGGTTTTTTCTTTCATTTTGATTTGTTTATTTGCGTCACACGAAAACTTGTTGCCTCTGTGATGGCAGTTTTGATATTTCCCCATTGTTGCTCCACCCCTTCTTCTTGCCTATTTGCTAGTGCTTTTCTGAGGCACTCTCCCATTTTGTCAAAATCAGCCCTCCTGAAGTCCAGTACCTTCACTTTTGTGTGGCTTGACTCTACAGCTAAGTTTATCATGAACCACACTGTTTGGTGGTCTCTTGTTCCCAGATGGCTACCCACTTCAAGATCAGAGATCCTCTCTCTATCCCCATTTGAGAGTACCAGGTTTAAGATTTCTCTCTCCCGAGTGGGTTCCAAAACTAGCTTTCTGAGGCATGCCCCCTGTAGGGCATCAAGAATGGCCCTGCTCTTGGATGTGGCTGCAGCAAAGGTGCTCCAGTCAACATCTGGCATATTCAGGTCCCCCAAAAGCAATATCTCCCCTTTCTCTGCCATCCCAAGGATGCCTTCTATCATTTCCTTGTCCATTTCCTTCCCCTGAGATGGGGTCTGTATACAACCCCTGTGTGGATTGTGAAGCCATTTCCAGTCTCCAGGATTACCCACAGTGCCTCCTCTCCTTCCTGTTTACCCTTTAGTTTTGTTGCTTTTATCCCTTCCCTTATATAGAGAGAGCTACTCCTCCTCCTCTTCTTCCCTCCCTGTCCCTCCTGTAGATTGTGTACCCTGGTATGTTGACATCCCAGTCATGGTTCTCTGTGTACCATGTTTCTCTGGCTGCCACAATATCCAGGCATCCCTCATCCATCAAGGCCACCATTTCAAGGAACTTTTTACCTAGACTATGGGCATTGGTACTCATTACCCTCCATTTTTTTATGGCTTTGTTTCTTTTTGCCCCATCCCTGTCCCTACTGCCTTTGTCTTTTTCTCCATTTACCCCTGCCCTTCTCCCTATTGACTGCTCTATTTTGCTACTAGTTTGCACACTGCGCTATGCTTTAAATATCTGGCCCCTAGTACTTTGTATGGTCACACTAGATACCCCTTACAGAGGTCAACTGTAATACAATTTTTAATTTCTGGAAGGGAAGGAAGAAGTACTGATTTTACATTGACAAGCATAAAAAAAGAGGTAAAGCACAAGACAAATATGAAAAATTTATAAAGATGTTAACTATAAAATATTACTTGGGGTAGTGGGTTGCACACTATCCCATGTCTTGTTTTATATAGTTGCTGAGTAGAGTTTTCTCACCTTGAAAATACTAGCCAGATATTATAGAAAACAGTGTGGCCAACTGGCCAGTGGTTCCGTTGGTGTAGTCAGGCTAGACCATAGTTTAAGTAACATTTTCCTTTTTTTTCCTTTTTGTGCAAATGCCCAAAAGTAGACAGAAAGGAACAGAATAGAAACTCTATGATCTCTTTCTCTTGATCCGTTGACTGTGAGCAGATTGAAGTGTGTACATGAGGGAGAAAATTGGCACATGCATTGAGCGAGGGAAACCCGGCACATGTTTGCCGTTATAACAAGCTGATTATAACAGCAAACTATAACTGGGTTACCCCATGTACAACACAACACAAGTTGATTCTAAGCATGATGAAATTCTGAGGAAATATAGGAAGATTGATTATAACCAGTCTAGACAAATAACAATGATAATTAATCATTTTGAATTGACTATGGACTGATGAAATAAATGAAGGGAATGGATCAGTGGATGATGTTTCTTAAATGCCAGTTCCAGTAGATGAAAGAATGGCAGATTGCAGCCAACATAGGGTAGTGAGGGAACTAACTCTGGATATTACCCTCTCTTATAACATTCAATTAATAGATCAACATTCACAGTCTTAAAAAAAGCAGCAGAAATAGATTGCCAGACTGGTGAGACAGTTGTCTTATTGCGCAGGATAAAAATGAACCAGTGGGAGACAACTGCATCATTAAGACAATTTCTATTTTCAAAAAATCTTTTTGGGATACATTTGGAATGAGATGGACTTAAATGGAGCTAAACATATTATGGATATAATGATTACAACTAGATTCATATAGTCATGAGGTGTCCCTTTTTGCATAGAAACATAGAAACACAGATTTTTGTCAGCAGAAAAAGTCCTTGGGCCCATCAAGTCTGCCCCTCATCCCTGCCCATTCTGCCATCACCAACCCCAGTCAATCATAGGTGTCACTCTCTAGCCCTTTCCTCTACATAATATGCCCCTGTACCCATCCCAAGCATGCCCAAAGCTCTCCACAGTCTCTGCTCCCACCACCTCCTCTGGCAGTCCTTTCCAGTCATCCACCACCCCTCCCATGTACTGTAGAAGTAACTCTACACAGCTTTCCAAAATTTCCCCCTCTTAGCTTCATTGCATGTCTCCCTGGTCTAGTTCCTTCCTTTCTCTCAAATAGACCCTCATCTTAATTTTGTTCACTCCTGTGAGATAGCTGTAGATTTCAATCATATCTTCCCTTGCTCTGTTCTCCTCCATGGAGTACATGCTAGAGCTTCTGCAGCCCTTCCTCATATAGCCTCCCCATAGTCACACTACCACCCCAGTTGCCCTCCTCTGTACTACCTCCAACTCTTTAGCATCCCTATACAGGTGCAGCCTCCAGAACTGGACATCACACCCCAGGCAGGGTCCCACCAGTGAGCGACACAATGGCAGCACCATCGCCTGTGAAGTTTGGCTCTTGTCTTTCTCATTGTATTGTTTTCATGATGACTTGTATACAATTTGCACTTTACCTTGCACTGTTACATTGATGCTGTGTACGCTGTAATATTGTATTCCCTTCCCTTTCAGTTCAAGCATATTACACTGCTTCTCCATGGTCTTCACTGGCTGCCAGTGTCATGGTGCATCAGCCTCAAGGCCTTCTTATTGACATACAAGGCCCTGCATGGACTGGGTCTGGGTACCTGAAAAACCTCCTGATACCTTATGTTCCTGGACATCCCATCTGGTCAGCAGAGGTAGATTTCTGCTAGTATCTATGTCTCATTTGAAGTCCTCGGGTGACAGGGTATTTGGGGTGGCTGCCCCAATTTTGTGAAACACCCTTCCCTGGGAGATAAGAAGGGCTTCTTTGCTGGCCATTTTTAAAAAAATCTTTAAAAACTCACTTTTTTCACTCAAAGTTTTGGGTCTGAGTTCTTGACTTAAATGTTTATAGATAAAATGGCCTTGCCCCCACCCCCCAACCCTGGTCGCACTTGGAAACAAGCCTTGGCTAATTGTGCCTCTCTCAGTTATCAATTTTCAAACAAATAAATAATCGAACAGCTTGGGGGAATCTTAGTCATTTTGTCAAACTCCCAGCTTGATATTACTTTAATTTTCAGTTGCATAAGAGAAACTCACAGCTTAAAAGGGTTTGCATGGCCACCATGGGTATGATATTGTCTTCTAGACTTCTAATCTCCAGTACAAGTGTTGTATTACTTTCTGTTTTAGCACTGAAATAAGGATACTAAATATGTCAGAATAGATTAAGCATGAAACAGTCCTTACTAACTTTTGTTCACAGAGATTCCCATGTTGCCCTTGGGGATACAACCAGCTCCTGAAATCAGAGGAATCTGTTTTACTTTTGTTTTTAAACATTACTGGAAAATTTGTTTTATTTACTTATTCATAGTAGGGTAACTGTGCAACCCAAGGAAGAGGTGAGTGATATGATGTAATGTGGAAGTGCCAGATCAGACAAAGACCCAGATAGTACTAATGGAAAATACAGTAGCCCGCAAGAAGTAGCAGTATCAACAAAACGGACAAATCTATTCAAAATAATATTGTATGAATTCTAACATCTGTCTGCAGAGGACCTAGCATGAATAAGCATGTTTGGCGAAATGTTGCATAGAGGCCTGCTAAATGGAACAGAAAATGTTGGTACTGAGATGTAATTTAATTTTTTAGTTCCTGAAAGTGGAGACCTGTATGCCTCTCAACAGAATTCAATCAATTTGCAAGTAAAATTGGTCAAACTGTACATGTAAACTTACATGTTCTACTAAGTGACTCCAGAAGTTAAAAACTGTGTGGGCAAAAAAACTTGTTCAGACATCCTTCGAACTTCAGTGATAAGTTGCTGCATAGCAGTATGAGAAAGGGACAGGAGGATCACAATACATGGGTCTCTGTAAGGTCCTCAGGGTTCCATGTATGCAGAAATTGCAACATCTGTTATTTTGGGAATCCTTGCAAAAAATGTTACCATCTAAACAAAGACAGCAATTGTGATATAAGGGAGTTTATAAGCTGCCTTACCCCATTTGTAGTATGCTGTGTGATATGCTACTGTCTGTGGCATTTTATACATTTGCCGGACAGTGAGGCCACTGAAGGAACATGTACAGGAGCATGTCCACAGCATTACCAGAGTAAGAGAAAATACCCCATTGGGTAGTGCTGTGTGGAATTTTCAAATTCTGATGGAACGAAATTCCATGGAATTTTAAAAATTCTGCCAAATTTCGCCAGAGATGGAATGGAAGAATTGCTTGTCAGAAAATACTTGCAGAATGATTTTCTGCAGAAAAAAATGTTGTTCTGCTGAATATTACTCCACTGATCTCAATATTTTCCACGGCAATTGTTCCAGAATAATTTTCAACAGAAAAATGCTGTTCCAATGAATATTATTCCATGAATCACAGTAGGCAGAATTCTGCAGAAGAACCAGTGAAATTCTGGCAGAAATTCCACCGGTGGAATGCTCATTCTGCACGTATTTTGTTGACAGAATTCCACATTCCCTGCAGAACTGCTGACAAAGTCACCCTACTAGTACCCAGAACTAGGACCACCCGGGCAAGTAGTCGTTCAGCTACAGAGTCCTGTCCTGTTTCAACTCGCTCCCCCCAGCCATCTCCAGCATTCCCAAAATTGCCCCCTTCAAAACCATGCTTTGGAACCTACTGTTTAACATCCGCTGCTGCAACTGTCTCAGGTACTGTCAAAACACTCTTGACATAGCCCTCTGGGCTGAACTCCCACCTCACCCCCGCCCCCACTCCCTCATGGCCTCTCATCTCTCTGCCGGTACCTGCTGGTACTAAATCTGTCACTCTGTAATGTTTCTAATTATTCATTGTATTCTAGCAACCGTGTAAAATTATGTTATTCTGTGTGATTGTATTCTGTAAATATATGACACTGTATGACCTCTCTGTGATGAGGTACCTTTGTAAACGAGACCCTGGCTCAAAGGTTGTAAATCCAATTGTACAATAAATAAATAAATAAGTAAAACACTTCGGTTTGGGATGCACTGTCACAATGTTCACAATTCAGAAGCTAATGCATTTAATTTTGTAGCTTTAGAACATATTAGACAGCCCTGGAGGGGAAGTGATCACACCTGTTTACCTTTAAAAAGAGAGGCATTTTGGATATTCTGTTTTGAGACACTGAAATCGTACGAAATGAACTATGATTTCAATATGAAACCATTTTTATAAGGGGCCCTGATCAGTGTCTCCTGATCAGTATTTGGATGTTGGCTTCTCATATTTATGGGACAGCTTTAAGCCAGAGGTTCAATGGGTGGAGAAACATCACTCCCCCGTCAGGCCTTGAAAGGCTACTCCTCCTGGACTGTTCCAGGATTCATTTCTTGTTGCAGCCAGAGGCTTCATCGGCTGCTCTCTTGCCTGCTTTTCTCATTGCCTCTCGTTTCTCTGCTGATTTAATCCCACCCAGGTCCCCTTCCCCTCGACTGCTCCCCTCTTCGCTCCTTCTCTCATCTTCCTCCCTCCCTCCCAGTACCTCCTTCATCCACTACTTGTCCTTATCTTGTTTGCTTGGGCTTTCTCCTGCCTCTGGCCACCACTTCCATGTGCATGCTGGGCTTGGGTGTGCCATCCCCACCTGCTTGCCTCAACTCCTCTGTTCTCACCTTTCCTTTGTAGCTGCCGCTTGGCTGCCTCGTCTTCTCCTCTGTCTGTTCTCTCACCTCCATACTCCCACTGGCTGCCTCCTTTCTCTTAGCCTGTATTTCAGTACTTCTCCCTTTTCACCTCCTTTGCCTTGCTCTTCTCTCCCATCTAGTTGGCATCCCTTCCCCGTTCCTCTGTGGAGCTTGTGTGCTCCTCCACTTCTGCTGCTTTCCCTAGCTCGGGTCCTTGTTTTGCTTTCTCTGTGGGGGATTGCTATCTGGACCTCTGCTTACTTCACCGCTCCTTGCTTTGCAGCACTGCACTGCTGACCTTCTCTGGGTTGGCCACACTTTCTACAGTGCAGTTTTCCTCCTGTACCCACCTGCTGGTCATAACTCTGGTCTGCTCTTACACTCATTCAACTACTGTTTGTGGAAGATTCATCCCAATTTCATTCAAATGCCTATCTGCAGTTACTGTACCGTTCTGTCTAATTATCTTCTGCACTTCTTTTGCACTTGGAGAAAATAATGGGACAGAACTATAATTCCTATTGGGCTCTGGGTTGTGCGCTCCTGTTTTAAACAGACAGGCATGGGTCTGTTCACGAAAAGGGGTTATTATTGCCCAGCATAGATACAAAAGGCAGAACAGAAAAATCTAATAAGTGTCTGGTATGCCTTTTTCATTGCATTTGATAGTCGGTTACATGTAGAGATAGAAAACATAGGGTCATAGAACTGTATGGTGTGTATATGTATTATTTTTTTATTTTCAGAAGCATTTTCCTGCTTTTTTCCCAGGCAAAACTGTGACATTGCAAGCCACATGTTTTCATGTATTTATTTACACTGCTTACTTTGATACCTGCCATTAATAAACTCCCTTTTAAAGCAGTATTTAGTTGTGTGTTTAATTTCTTTTTGCTTCCCCCCTTTGTTTAGTATTAAATGACATTTATTCCCCCCCCTGCAGTTTCTGTGGTGATTGCAACTGCCGGTGTCATGGCAGGTTACATTCACTCATAGCCTCTCCAAATGTTTTGTGGTGCTGCTGACCCATGGGAGAATGTTTGTATTGTTCCCCCAAACTCTCCCAAGTGCTGTGCTATCTTTGTGATGGAGCAAGAAGCCCTTTGAAGTCCATGTGGGGCAACCTTTGACCCCCTGCTCCCACCGTGTCATGCTCTCACGATGTTTGTCAGTCACCTTTCAAGACTGACTATTTTGAGCCAGGCACTTATCATGATTTTTTTATGGGAGCAGGCGGAGCGACTTTGTCTATAAAATGTTGCCGATTGCATCGCTCGGTCTCATTCACTGAACCTCTGGACAAAGAAGAACTTCTTGGCATCACAACATTCTCCCTGAATTTCGTTTCACCAGCAGATAAGGCCAGAATTACCTTTGCTACAGTCTTGGGAGGGTTTGTTGGTGAATGGAAAATAATTTGCTGAATGTGGCCATGGGGTAATCTGTAGGAACGTTCCAAATGCACACAGTTAAAGTAAGTGTTGCAGCAAGGCTGGATTTTAGGGCAGAAGTTTCTTCTTTATGTATTTGTGACACCAGGCACCTTTGGTTACATGTTCTTTCAGCACAGGGTGTGCCTGGTGTCACAGTTACTTAAGTCATGCCAGTTCTGCTTGCTGCTCACTTCAAAGGGGTACAAATTATTTTATTTACATTTCTCCCCAAAAAAGTTTCAAAAGACATGGTGCTTGGTGGGTGTGTGGGGGGGTGGTCAGCATGCAGGGGATGAGAAATGATGAATTTATTTACATACAGTTTATATGCATCACAACGTTTGTTATTATAATTGCTTAGTATGGACCTTGCTTTTGTGTGTGTGTGTGTGTGTGTGTGGGAGGGGGTGAGGCGAAGCTACAAACTGTTCAAACAGTTAGTTTGCTGTGAATGCCCTTGGCCAGGTGTTGCCTAAAGTTTGGCCATTGTAAGAACCTCCTTTGTTTGGGGGGGGGGGGAATCCATGCATTTCTTTGGGGACTGTCTGGCCTGCATAGGTGAGCACAAACACAGCTGGAGGGGCATCAGCCAGGTTAGGTGGCTTTTTATTGGTAAATGTGCCTGCACTCCTGTACTTCCAGCTTTGTTTGTTTGTTCACCTACGTTCGGCCATACTAAGAACCATGCAGCCTGCTTTGTTTGGTGGGAGGGGGGTTGTTTGGGATTGAAATCTGACCTGCTGTTTTATTTTGCTACTGTGTTGGTACTGTCTGGTCAAATGCAGGTGATCACAGTCACAGCTGGAGGGGCATCGGCCAGGATCAGTGGCTTAAAAGCAGGTTACATTTTTTTGTTTTGTAAATGTGCCTGCACTCCTGCCTTCATTCCAGCTATGTGTGTTTGTTCACCTACGTTTGGTCATTTTGAGAACCATGCGGCCACCTTTGTTTGGTGGGGGGGGCCTGCTGTTTTGTTTTGCTACTGTATTGGTACTGTCTGGCCAAACGTAGGTGAACACAGACACAGCTGGAGGGGCATCAGCCATGTTTGGTGGCTTAAAAGCAAGTTAACATGTTTTGTGTGGGGGAAGGATTGAGATCCATGTTGCTTTTTTTTTTTTTTCAGTTAAGTGATTGCATAAATTGCATTTTTTGGTGTTTTGTTTCTTCAGTGACTAACAGCTGTTTACTTATAATTTTGAGTGTGTCTCCTTTGCTCTTTTGATTCTGGTGACATGTTTAGCGCATCTCCTTTGGTAATGTTTAGCGTGTCTTCTTCAGTCAGTCTGTCTGCCAGAGAATGTGGAGTGAGTCTCCACAGTCAATCTGCCTGCCTGAGAATGTGGGGCATGTCTCCTATAGTTAGTCTGTCTGCCTGAGAATGTGAAACCTGTCTCCCACAGTCGGTCTGTCTGCCTGAGAATGTGGAGTGCATCTCCCACGGTCAGTCTGTCTGGCTGAGAATGTGGAGCGCGTCTCCCTCCGTTGGTCTGTCTGCCTGAGAATGTGGGGCATGTCTCCTATAGCTGGTCTGTCTGCCTGAGAATGTGGAGCATGTCTCCTATAGCTGGTCTGTCTGCCTGAGAATGTGGGGCATGTCTCCTATAGTTGGTCTGTCTGGCTGAGAATGTGGAGCATGTCTCCTATAGCTGGTCTGTCTGCCTGAGAATGTGGGGCATGTCTCCTATAGTTGGTCTGTCTGGCTGAGAATGTGGGGCATGTCTCCTATAGTTGGTCTGTCTGGCTGAGAATGTGGGGCATGTCTCCTATAGTTGGTCTGTCTGGCTGAGAATGTGGGGCATGTCTCCTATAGTTGGTCTGTCTGTCTGAGAAAGTGGGGCATGTCTCCTATAGTTGGTCTGTCTGGCTGAGAATGTGGAGCATGTCTCCTATAGCTGGTCTGTCTGCCTGAGAATGTGGGGCATGTCTCCTATAGTTGGTCTGTCTGGCTGAGAATGTGGGGCATGTCTCCTATAGTTGGTCTGTCTGTCTGAGAAAGTGGGGCATGTCTCCTATAGTTGGTCTGTCTGCCTGAGAATGTGGTGCACATCTCCCACGGTCAGTCTGTCTGCCTGAGAATGTGGAGCGCATCTCCCACGGTCGGTCTGTCTGCCTGAGAATGTGGAGCACGTCTTCTTTGGTCAGCTCATCCACTTCATGCCATTTTGTCAGTTATGTACTTACCGCTTGTATCTATTTCCTGTGCAGCCTCTCTGTTTGCTGCTTTTTATTTGAGCAGAATGTCTAGCTAATATCAGACTTTTATCTCAGTTTGTTTTTGAAGCAATGGAGATGAGAAGACCTTGTGTATCCGCTGCAGATTTGATCAGAGATGCACTGAACATTTCGCCTTGTGCACTGTCAGTAAAGAAGAGAAGTCAGTGATACAGAGACAATGTGAAGAAGGATCCAGAACGTTATGGCAGCTATTTGGAGAAATGCAAAGCACGGTCACAATCTTATCAAGATACGATGAATGATGAAAAGAAGAAAAACTATAATGAGAAGGCCAGATTAAGAATGCAGCGATACAGAGCACACAAGGCCCAAGCTGCAGTAGCTGCAGACTGCAGAGCCACTTGTTCAAAGGCAACCACCAGAAAAGATACATAAAAGAAGAATGAAGAGAGAGCATGTTGGAGGGAGAGAAAACAAAAAGAATGGAGAAACATGTCTAGTCAGAAACACAGATGATTGAATGAAAAAAGGCGAGAACTGTACAAGAAAAATAAAGAGAATGAGATACCAGTTTGCACCCCCCCACCCCCTGCCACCTGCGCCATGTGCAATGCGTCTCTCGCAGAAAATACTTGTGTCACCCAGGAAACACACTGTGACACCCCAATGGCTGCCCTGGCCCAGAATACATCCTGAGACACCCCAATGGCCAACCAGCGCTCACAGAGCACTATCAAGAAAGCAGTTCAGAGAGCACGACACAGTCACCCATACGGTTTGTTTGCACAATTGCAAAGGTAATTTCATCATGCTCACCAGCAAAGTAGAATGCCCTGGCAAAGCAAAACATGAGCTTGACCTGCCACACTAACCTTCAGGACAAGATGGTTGAGGTTATAAAGGACTAAATGTCACAGCTGAAAGAATGCAATACCAAACAGCAGTAGGAATTCAAAAAGAGCTTTATAAGTTCTTTTCTGGTGCTGAAAAAGTACCGAATGCTCTGTGGTGCAAGCACAGCACTTGGAATCAGTTGGAGGAGAATGATGAGGGCATCAAGGGGGGAAAGAGAGCCAAAGAGCAAGCAGCACAAGGCTGCACTATCTGCAGAAACAGTGAAGAATGTTAAGAACTTCTTTGAGGCCTCTTCTACACAACTGCCTCACAAGAAGGCAGTTTCCAAAAGGACTGGGGCAACAAAGGCTTTCTTGGACAAGACCCTTAATAGCCTCCACCAAGAGTTTCACCAGCAACGCCCTGAAACAAAAATAGGGTCCACTAAGTTCCACAGCCTGAGAACAACAAATATCGAACTTGCCAGGCAACAAAAACTGGATCAGTGCCTGTGTGGGTACTGTGCCAATGCAGAGTTAAAGCTGCGATCCTTGAATTGGTTTGTTGATGTAAAACATTTGCCTCAATGCAAAATTGAAAACATTTATAGGGCTGTTGAGCTCACCATGTGCCCATGCATGCCTGGTGACAAATTTTTTGCAAACAGTTGCATCAGCAAAACTTGTGAGAACCACAGTACCAGTGCAATATTTAAAAAAACCAGAGGAACTTGTACAGAAATATGGGAATGATGTAGTCAAATGGTTCCAATGGGAGACCGTCAGTGTGACCAGAGACATGAATGACACTGTGGGTAAACAGTCTAGAAAAGTGCACCAACGCAAAGAAACCATTGTGACTCAACTTATGGAAATGATAACAGAAGATGTGAGTTTTTTGTGCCAACATGTGCACATTGCATCATGGCAACATAATCAGTTCATAACTCTGAAAGACCAAATGCCAACAAGTTGGGTCATAATGGTGCTGGACTTCACAGAGAATTACACTTGTAAGTTCCAAGATGAAATTCAGGCCTGTCATTGGCACCACAAGCAGGCCACAGTACACCCTATAGTCACGTACTACAGGTGTTCAAAATGTGAAGGCCTTGTCACTGAGTATATTGACTTTATAGAAACATAGAAACATAGAATTTGACGGCAGATAAGGACCGCTTGGCCCACCCAGTCTGCCCATTTCCCTACCTACTGGATAAGCTGCAGATCCTTGTTAACCAGCAGCCTACTTCTTTCTACCCCCACCCCCCAGAATTGCCTTATGACTATCCCATGCATGCTTGAATTCCACCACTGATTTTGACTCCACAACCTCCTCCGAAGGCCATTCCATGCATCCACAACCCTCTCTGTGAAAAAATACTCCTTAAATTACCTCTGAGCCACCCCTCTATCTTCAAATTGTGCCCTCTTGTTCTTGCACACCTCTTTTTTTGAAAGATGCTACCCTCTTGGACTTTGTTGATTCCCTTGAGGTACTTGAAAGTTTCTATCATGTCCCCTCTCCCTCCTTTCCTCGAGGCTATACATATTAAGCTCCTTAAGTCTCTCTTCATATGTCTTCCGGTGCAGACCCTGCACCATTTTAGTTGCCCTCCTCTGGTCAGCTTCCATCCTGTCTATGTCTTTGCGGAGATTGGGTCTCCAGAACTGCACACAGTACTCCAGATGGGGTCTCACCAGCTGTCTGTACAGAGGGATAATAACTTCCTGTTTTCTACTGGTGATGCCTCTCCCTATGCATCCCAGTATCCCCCCAGCCTTCCTTGCTGCCTTCTCACATTGCTTGCCCACCTTTAGGTCATCTGATATGACTACCCCCAGGTCCCTTTCCATTTTTGTTGTTGTTAGTATCTCACCCCCCATTGTGTACTCTTCCCCTGGGTTTTTGTTTCCCAGGTGCATTACCTTGCACTTCTAGCATTGAATCTAAGCTGCCATACATTTGACCATTCCTCTAACCTTGCCAAGTCCCTTCTCATCCTTTCCACCCCACCCTGTGCATCAACTCTGTTGCAGATCTTAGTGTCATCTGCAAAGAGACATACTTTTCCTTCCAGTCCTTCTGCAATGTCGCTTATAAAGACATTGAAGAGGACTGGTCCTAATACTGAACCCTGCGGTACCCCGCTAGTAACCCTCCTTTCTTCTGAGTGGACTCCATTTACTATTACTCTCTGTGTCCTATTCTCCAGCCAATTCTTCAAATGACCTTAAGCATGACCACCATGCTGTTCACCGTTTTGTGGGACTTGCAAATAGACATCTACATAACATTCACAAACTGAATATCGAACGAGTGATACAGTTCACTGATGGCTGCAGAGGTCGATATAAATCTAAGTGGGCTTTTAACTCTATCTCATCTTCACCGATACAGAATGGGTTTCAATCTGAATGAGAATTTTTTGGTTCATGTCATGCGAAAGGCCCATCAGACGGAGAAAGTGCTGTCATCAAATCTGCTGCAAGTCTGGCTGTGCAGAATCGTTGGGTGGTGATTTGAAATGCAGAAGAACTATTCCAATTTTGTGCAAGTAATCTGACAAGAAAGTCTGACAATGAAGGATGCAGCCATGTGCTAAGAACTTTGCTTTGGGTGGGAGACAGGCAAATAAAACAGTGAGCAGGACCTGAACTGCGCACCATACCCGGAACACGGAGGATCCATAGTGTTAAGTCTGTGGCAGACAGCACAGTTGCAACAAGAGGACTGAGCTGTTTTTGTAGACCATGTCAAAGGGAAGATGGCCCATGCAAGAACTCTTGTTATGTGGAATCATGGAAGTTGCGCACAATTGGGAAATCTTCTGGATATTTGAGCCATGTCATGCCAGTCACACATGCGACCTCAGCATCTCCTGTCACAATGTCTGATACTATCCTGCCAACCCATCCTGACAAAGACATGGTTCCTGAGACTCTGGCTGTTCCCAAAAGCAGCAGCACCATCAACCAAAGCACTGCCACTGCCACTCCTTCATCTGCCATGGTTCCTGAGACTCCAGCTGTTCCATCAAGCAGCAGCACCACCAACCAGAGCTCTGATGCAACCACTCCTTCTGCCTCTTCAAAGAAAGTGAAGTCAAAAGTCAAATATACAGGTGAACAAATTTTATGCTGTGTATTATTCAAATACCTTCTATATCAGTCAGCTAACCACCATGGATGAGAGTGGCAAATTCCATTTCAGCTTTATGCAGCAGCGTGGGGCTAGCAGCTTCACGTGGCCATGACGCAAGGACACAGATTCATTATGGAAGACAATGTGCATATTTTATCGGCCCATAAACTTTGAAGGGAAGGGCACTCTCAATCTTCTACCTGAGGAACTGCAGACCATCAATACCAAATACGAAATTCTGAGACGGCGCTGGAATTAACTGGTATCCATACTGCAATACAATAGCATCACTCACCAACTAACAGGATTGAAAATAGGCATTCCTACACTTTGCTTTTTAATCTTCAAAAACATGAACAGTCTCTCCACTGGCCCATGGATTAAAGCTAACTTAATATACAGCCTCACAAAGAGACTCAACAAATCAGCTTGCCCATTCCTGTCAACCCATGTTTTATAAGCCAGTAGTATGTTAGCCGTTAGTAATGTTCAATAAAGTTTTTTTTAAAACTGAAACAAATTTGATGGGTAATTACTGTACATTCACCATGGTAACTGGTTTCATTCACCACATTATGTTGGGTCAAACATCACATCTGTCAGTAATGTTGTTGAATTGTCAAATTTCTCCAGGTTTTGTAGTGCTATGTCAGTCATTAGCAGCAGCATGTTAGCTGTTAGGCATGTTCAATAAAGGTTTTACAACTAAAATAAATGTGTGGTGTCACTCGTTATATTCACCACGGCATGTGGTGCCAAACATCACACTTGCCAGTAATATAATTGTCAATATTTTGCATGTTTTCTAACATTATATCAGCCAGTAGTAGTAGTAGTATGTTAGTTGTTAGGCATCTTTATTACAATTTTAGTGAGCAAAACATATGTGTGGTGTCACTTGTTACATTCACCATGGTACATGGTGCCAAGCATCAAATTTGACATTAATGCAATAGAATTCTTGTAAATATTTGTTTTTCATGTTTAATATAACTCATGACATATGTTGGTAAACTTTTTACAACTAAAACAAGTACCTTGTTTCACATGTTACATTCACCACGATGTGTGGTGTCACTTGTTACACTCACCACATTAGAGTTCTTTTATCTCAGGAATATGTGAAGCTTTTATCTTCCAATATGTTTATTTTTTCATGCTTGGGTCATAGTATCTTGAAATGAATCACAAAACTAATCTAGAAGTAATCTGAAAATGTGACCCTCATGTCATACTTCGGTAACCCTTTTTCATGAACAGAACCCCACCTTGATTTCCCCCCACTGCTATCACCATCAGCCTGCTCTTATTCTGCCCATTTCCTCAATTCTTTCTCCCCCCACTTGTGGAGTAATTCCCTCCCCGTGGCAATGGTCTTGCCTCCCGGGTGTGTGCTTCTACCTGTCTTGGGCCTTTTCTGGTTTGCTTGCCACCACCACATGTCTCTACTGCCAGTGCTTTAATTTTACTGCTGTGCTGTTGAGCTGCTTGGTCAGTTGGGACCCTATGGGGTCCTTCCCCTCAGGGGTCTTTTGCCCTTCTCCACTCATTGCTCTTAGTTGCACCATTCGGTGCTTTCTATATTTTGTTCTGACTGTGCCTCGCCCTTACCTCATTCCTCCCTATGGTGGGTTCCCACCCTCCTCCTCCCATTCTCTCTGCTCTCCTTTCCTCTCCTTTTTTGACCTCTGCTTTCTTTTGGGGGCTTTCCTATCCTGCCGTCTCGCTATTTCCTCCTGCTGCCACCATACCCTAATCATTCACATTGCCTAATATTCCCTCCTGCATATTGCCCTGCCTAACGTGTTTCCTCCTCCAACCCTATTCCTTAATTCTTGTCAAACCTATTCAGATGTCGCTCCTACCTTCATGCAATTTTATCCATTCCTAATTTGGCTGTCAATGGGCATGGTTGGCATGCACTCCCATAGTTACCAGTACTGGCAGCTTCCTCATAACATGAGCCTGGTTCTCCTTTGCTCAGTCTGACCTCAGGGTCTACAGATTCACATAGATTAATCCAGCATACTTCTCATTTGGTCTTATGCTACCTCATCGATCTGCTCTCCACTCAGAGACATGCCTTCCTTCAGGGCTAGCCCATAGCCAACAGTCTTGCTCTGCACCCATGAAGTCCGCATCTAGAATGTGGGAAGCTCAGTTTGAGGTCCTTCTCACTGGCCCATACTCGTAATTTCTTCACTGCGGGTGGACCTTCAGTTGTCCCTCATCTCAGAGACATCTCTGGATGTAGTATTTATGACTTCCAGCTGCGAGGGGTGGTGCTGTCATCATCAGAGCCTCTTTGGCTGCATGAGCAGGTTCAGAGGCACCCTCTACACTATTCTCCACTACAACCACCTCTGGTTCACCTGGTCTGTTTCGTCGGCTCACATATGCCAGCTGAGTGCCTCAGCAGTCATCTCTCTCCTCTCTTGCTTTTGAGCGTCAAGTTGAAGAGACATCTCTCATAACCCTCAACAGCTGTCCATTTAGAAGGACAGAGCAAGAGCTCCTCTAAATTGTAATATTTTCCTTCTCCCTTGATCTCGACTCTAAATTGCAGTAGTTGAGCCATCACTAATCAAAACATTCTTCAGCCTGGAGGGAAGATGACCTAGGCTCTGGATCCCCAGAAGTTTCCTCCTCAAAAGGAGTTTTTCCTCTCCTCCATGCCAATGGTCATGATATTAGTCAGGGTTAGTGCTTTCATAGGTTCCGTAGTTAGGTTTTGCTGTTGGATGGAATCGGATGGTGGCCCTGGCTGTTCCCTCTCTCCTTAGGAAGTCTGCCCTTCTGCATCTTGTCAGATTTCCTTTCATTCATTGTCCTAGCCTTCTATCATTCTTCTCCTGTCCTTCCTATCTCTGTCTGTCACATTTATTTCCAGTCTAGATATCTTCTGATATTCTGATATGATAGATATCACGTCTTCACCATGGAGAAGGATGGACCAGTGCCTTCAGGAGAAAAAAGAGGAGCAGTTGGAGGGAAACACAGACATAGTAATAGAGGAGGATAGAGTGAGGAAGGGTCTGCTGCATTGAAAGTGGACAAATCACCTGGCCCGGACAGAGTACATCCAAGGGTACTAAAGGAACTGGCTGAGGAGCTGGCAGGGCCCTAGCAGACCTATTTAATAGTTCACTAGAGTCAAGCTTGGAACCACAGGACTGGAAAACAGCATATGTAGTGTGTCCCTTCACAAAAGTGGTCCCAAGGATGATCCAGGGAATTACAGACCAGACAGTCTGACCTCCATTGTGGGAAAGCTGAGGGAGACCATACTAAAGGAAAGGTTGGTGGCATATCAGGAGAAGCATGGTCTCCAGGATGAGAGACAACATGGGTTCATGGGGAGGGATCATGTCAAACAATCTGATTGACTTCTTTGACTGTGTATCTAAGACAGTAGACAGGGGCCAAGCAGTAAACATCCTCTATCTTGATTTTAGTAAGGCCTTTGACCCTGTGCCCCACAAAAGGTTGACTAGGAAGTTGGTGGATCTTGGAGTTGGGGAGAAGATGGCCAGATGGGTGGAAAACTGGCTGAGAGACAGAACCTAGAGGGTGGTGGTGGGGGGGAGAGTTATCTGGCACCAGAGATGTAACCAGTGGGGTCCCACAGGGCTCTGTACTGGGGCCAGTGTTGTTCAATGTCTTCCTCAATGACATTGGGGATGATATTAAAGGCAAAATGGCCAATTCACAGATGACACCAAACTCTGTGGGAGAGTGGACAGAGCTGAAGGGATACGGGACCTACAGGAAGATCTGGAAAAGCTGGGGAGTTGTTCCAGGATCTGGCCGCTTGGCTTTAATGCCAAGAAATCCAAATTTATGCATATTGGAGCCAAATATCCCAGGACAGAGTATTACTTAAGTGGAGTCCGAGTATCTGCATCAGAGGAGGAGAAGGACCTGGGAGTTATGATCACCAGTGACCTGAAGCACTCCACACAGTGCAAGAAAGCAGCAGCAAAGGCAAACAAGATGCTGGCATGCATAGATATGGGTATCAGTAGTAGGAGAGAGGAGGTTATACTGCCCTTGTACAGGTCACTAGTAAGGCTGCATCTAGAGTATGGAGTTCTGTACTGGTGCCCATACCTCAGAAAGGACATTAACCTCCTGGAGAAGGTACAGAGGAGGGCTACAAAGATGATAGCCAGTCAGCAGGACAAGCCATATGAGGAAAGGTTGAGGGCACTGAACATGTACTCCCTGGAAGAAAGGAGAGAGAGAGGGGACATGATTGGGACATTCAAGTACTTGAAAGTGATAAATAATGTTGATAAGGAAAGTTTCTTTAAGCTGAGTGGCAACCATATCACGAAGGGGCACAGTCTTAAGCTGGAGGGTGGGAGGTTTAGGAGGGATGTCAGGAAGATCTTCTTCACAGAAAGGGCGGTGGACACTTGGAATGTGCTGCCAGAAGAGGTCATCTCATTAAAGACAGTGAGCAGCTTTAAGAGAGGCTGGGATTGGCATAGGGGGAAGATAAGAATCATGGGTAGGGAGAATGGGAGGAGCAGGGAGGGAGGGTGGACCCTGCAATATGAGCAGACTTGATAGACCAAATGGCCTTCTTCTGCTGGCTTGTTAGTATGTTCATATGTATGTTTTCGTATGTTCTGATTTCTCACCTCTTCGATGTTCAACACCCCTTTTGGGTATTTTTTGGGGGGGTTTCTTCCTAAGCTACCTTTAGCCAAGGGAATTATTCCTGCAGCGCCTATAGCAAGCAAGCAAGCAAATCTTTATTTATATTGCGCCTTTCAGTATCAAGGTGCTAAACAGAATATAAACCATAAATATACAAACAAACAACAATATAGGTTTAAAATCAGTCTGAGAAAGCCAATGAAAATACATAGGTTTTCAACAAAGATTTAAAATTACTGATGGTCAGGCATTCTCTTAACTGATGAGGTAGAGAATTCCACAGTGTAGGCACTACAAATTAAAAAACACTAGCTCCAGATGTTTTAAGATGAACCCTGGGAATCTCTAACAATCCCTCGTCAGCTGATCGGAGAGGGCGATTGGGGGAGTAGGGAGTTAGGAGGTCTTTCAGGTAGTCAGGTTCCTGTTCGTGTAGGGCTTTAAAGGTAAGCAAGCCTACCTTATAGGTGAACTGCTACTGAACTGGCAGCCAGTGCAGTCCATGCAGCACAGGCATTATGTGACTGGACCTAGAGGTACCAGTCAACAACCTGGCTGCAGCATTCTGCACCAGCTGCAAGCAGTGGATATCAACCCCAGACAGTCCTAGGTAGAGGGCATTGCAGTAGTCAAGATGGGTAGTAATGAAGGCATGGACCAATGTTGGAAGTTCGCCCGGCGGAATCAGGTGTTTCATCCAGGCGATGTTCCTCAGATGGTAAAATGAGGATTTAACCACAGCTGTCACCTGAGATTTCATAGTCAAGCCTTTGTCAAAGATAACGCCCAGATTCTGCACCCAATCTGAAGTAGTGAGCTGGACATCATCAAGCCACAGGCCCAACACGTGCCCAGCCCTCAAACCCACCCCCGGGCGACCCGGGTCCACAACCAACACATCAATCTTATCCGGATTCAGTTTCAGCCAACTGGAGCTCATCCAGTCATTGATATCAGAGAGGTAATTATTTAACATAGAGACTGCATCAACCTATAAGGGGGGAACCCCCTTCTAGGGTTCCTTGTGTCATACCCCTACAGGGTGGTATATCCCATGGATAGAGAGGTGAACAGCCACAATGTATCAAAGTCACACAAGTATACATCTCATCCAGTTGCATAAGCACAATTGAATGGAACGGCTTTAAACCTGGGGTTTAATGGGCAGAGCAACAATGTCACTCCCCCATCAGGCTTTAAAAGGCCACTCCTCCTGGACTGTTTCAGGATTCTTTTCTCATTGCTCAATCATCCACCCCTCCTCCTCCAGCAGCTCATCTCTCTTTCCCATGTGCTTCTTCCTAAGCTACCTTTAGCCAAGGGGATTATTCCCGCGGCATCTATGGGGGGAAACAGTTATATAGGGTTCCTTGTATCATACCCCTACAGGGTGGTATATCCCATGGATAGAGAGGTGAACAGCCACAATGAATCAAAGCCACACAAGCATACATCTCATCCAGTTGCGTAAGCACAACTGAATCTTGTTATACTGTAAGAGTAGATTGTTACTGCCCTTGATTTTACATTGTTTGTTTACTAATTTTAACTTACACTGACTCTTTTTGATTCTGTCCATATGTATCCCTTGCCCTTCCAGGAGAAGAGCTATCAGCTGCATGGACAAAGTCGTACTCCTTCCTATGCATCTTAACAAATTCTTGGATGGGGACATTGTTCTTCAGCTACAGGGTTTCAGCTGCACTAGGATGTGGAGCTTGAATATTCATGTGGACTCGATATGGATATGGATCTATTTAATAAAATCTGAATCATCCTATTATACCATCACTTCTTTTCTTTATGAAGTCTGGCAGTAATGGATTAGTTATAATGATAAGGGCTTTGTTTAATGTAAGCCACATAATCCAGCATTTTACCATGCATGTGTTGTATTTCACTGCAGGATATGTTAGATAGCAGAACCATTGTAACTAACGAGCAGGTTATTATTGGATATACATTTACTGTCTCTATGCTAACATCTTCCCATATGTTTGATGTCTTCCTTTCACTAAGTTTAATTAAATTATTATTGTACTCACAAATAAGTCATATTTCTCTTTATTGTTCAGAATGTGCTATCTGTTTATTAATGGAGGATCTGACCTTTTGAATATGAATTTTGTATCCTGTATGACACTTGAAGCATTCATTTGTGATTTTTTTTTATTTGGTGTTTTGCATCTAATCTTATGTATTTATGTACAATATTCACTATTTTCACTGTGAATTTGAATCCCTGTTACTATGCCCTACCAGCTGTCACTGTTTGTACAATATGCATTAGGGTAGTGTCTTTTGGCAGCACCGGGTGTCTAAGGTATTTGAGCTGACATCAGGTGAGTTACAGGGATCTAATCTATTGGATGCTACTGGCTAGTATTTAATCAGGGTATTGCTAATGTACCAGTGATGCCCCTTGACAAAGCCCATCTGTCAAAGCACTGGCAATGGTAATACTGGCAGCTCTGGTAAGGGTTGACTCTGTTTTTTGACATAGCTACTTTGATTGTATCTTGAGCACTTTATGCATAGCAGAGTTACACCTGCTATGTGATTGCACTACCATATAGCCCTATGGGGCAGTGCATGTGTTATATTTTTTAACTTTAAGGAATATCTTGTTTGGATGTTGGAGACAAGAAATGTATTGAAACAAGAATCTCTTGTTTAAGACTGTGATATGCACGTTCATTAAATACTGCTAACGTTATACTGCAAATGTTTCATTTTATGGTAGTGTTCACATTTGTAGTACATCTGAATGCTTTCTTACCCTTTTTTGTATCATATTGTGCAAGGAGAGTATATATATTTGAAGGATTTTCTTCTACTTGTTCCCCTGACCCATAGCACCTTGCAACTAGAACTGAGTGGACATCTTCACACAATTATGCAGACGTTGGCTCTGCTTGCACTGCTGCCTGTGCTAAGCCAGGTAGCAGAAATGCAGTGGAGCTCATGGATATCCATTCCTGGAGGAGGAGAGTGTCATCTGGGATAATCAGTTCGCCCTCCCTCCAGGCCAGGCGCTGATGACTTGGGCTCACTTTCAAACCCAGTCCACTGGCATCAAGGTTGGCTGCGGGGGGGGGGGGTCAATTTGACTATGGCACACCTACTGTTTTTTATGGGCAGGCCACTAATGAATTCTGCCCCCCACACACACTTCACATCAGTACACAATCAAATTTGCAGCAGGCAGCTTCTATTTTCTGGCACAGCAAGGAGGGCAAAAACAGCACTCTCAGTAAATATAGGTGCAATCAATTTTGGCTAAATAAGAGGCAGAAAAGGACTGCACTCTCAGAACGGGTGATGCTTTGTATTTGGTATTTATTGTTGATTCATCTTATGTTATTACTAGCACCACCATGCATAATGTGGTTGCTGAAACAGGACAAGAAGACACCTTCTATTTTCTGCCCTTGGTTATTCATAGCAAGTTTAATGTTAACCAATGAAATGCCACAGCTGCTGTTGTATTTTACTGGTTGGCACTAGATTCACTATGGATAGCCAAAGGTGTACAGCTGCATATATGAGTTTACGATAATGCTCTCATGTTTTCTCCTTTTCCTTACTTGACACAAAAGTTACCGGCTACAAGCTTTCCTTGTGTGGATGTGTGGTGAGCCATTTGTGCATTGCTGAGAAAGGTGCTTTAAACTTTGACATAAAGCAACAATACAATTGTGCTGCCACCTCTACCTGTGAGTATGGTCATTGTTGAGGAAGAGAAAGGTCTAGTCACTGTCTTCCCTCCCCTAACCATATGTTGGTGGGGAGCTGGGCAGGCCAGAGGCCGATGGTCAGGAGGACACCATGGCATTTAACAGTAAGTGAATTCTGGCAAATGACAGAATCACCTGCTTGCTTGTTGCAGGATCTCTGTACAGCTAGGACACAGAGTACCATATATAAATAAAAATGAAAACACTGCAAAAGGTTCCCACAATCCATAGATGCCATAGCCAGCAGCACAAGGAGAGTCCACTGGAGTTACTGCAGGTATCTCCCCCAAATAAGATAGCACAAAAACCAGTTCATACAAGGAGATAAACAGAAAATAGTCAACTACAAAATGCATTGCTGGCATCCTGCTGTACCCACAGTAATAGCTTTTGCACTTGAGGTGTTCATTGTATCTTCTTGTGTGCACTGCTTTTTAAGCTGTTTTTTTCCAGGTAGATCACTGCAGTAACTCCTGTGCACCCTCCTTTGTTTTGCTCTGTGTTTCCCAATTCAGCAGTAGCACCAGTCCACTTCTGCTTGCATATTCCATTTGCATTTTTTCTGATAAGATTTTCCCCCTCAGGCACTAGTCTTCAAGGATATACCTTGGTCCCAGGAAAACAACCTGTTTAAGCATAGCATTCTTCGCTCCCCAAGCCCAGCTACCCCACGATGGCTCCACTGGCTTTCACTCTCTGAATATTGGCCACCACTCCTCCCGGGGCAGTCCACCATGTGGACAGCAACTGTTGTGCCATTATCGGGTACTACAAATATTGTGGAGAATGCTGTCAGAGAATGTGTTGTTCAGGGTTCTTACCATCCTATGTTTGGGCTGGCTGAGCGGGGAAGGGTGTGTTACTGTCTTACCTGTGGCTGAAGTTTGCACACCCAAAGGTGGTGATGGAGGAGAGTTCCAGTGTATTCTCAGCCAGTGTCTCCTGCTTATTGCCGAACCCCATTGCTACTATCTGCTGGGATTTCCCAGGGGCAGCCCCACATTGTTTGGAGACCTGTCACTGGTTTTATTGGGTGAGAAGGTAAGGGGGAGCACAGGGCTTGGGGAGGGGTTGCAAGCCAAACTGCAGAGGTGCTAAAGAACCTGCAACAGGCAGATAGTGGATTATAGTATATGCTTGGCCTTTATTCTGTATAGAAATCCGTAACTACAAAACCCTTGTTGTGCACATTCTAATTTACTCAAAATTTACAAAAAGGCTCCAAAAACTGTATAATTTTATGGGAGCCTAGGCATCTCAGACAAGTGGTCTTTTTGTTGAGGATTATACGGTCCCCAACAATAAAGCTACTTAAACTGCCTTGGCTGGCATCATGAGGGGTACGGCTACAGCTGCATCGACTGACTGACCTAAGGATGTTTTTCTTTTTTTTTTTTTCGCTTATATAAGAGATCTCAAAGGTTGATCTTGTTTATGATTTTAAGGTATCTGAAGGTCTTGCTCATATCCTCCTCTCTCTTCTCTCCCCAGATAAGTACAAGTTTAGATTCTTTACCCTTCGTTCATATGGGACATCCTGTTTTCTTGGATAATCTTGGTATCCCTTCCCTGTACTACCTCCAGTTGATTTATGACCTTCCTGAGGTAGGGGTTCCAGTACTGCACACAGTACTCCAGGTGCAATAACACCATAGATCTATATAGCAGCAGAATGGTTTCCTTCCTCATGCCTGTGAATCACCTTGATATGCAAATCAGCATTGTGTTTGCCTTTGCCACTGACTTTTTGTAATGCATTGAAGATTTCAGGTTGCTTTTGATTGCTATCCTTAGGTCCTTCTCCTCCTGTGAGAGACTGTGACCGTCCCACCCCAAGCCTGTACTATGCCTAGGAGTCTTGCTCCCTATGTGCATTACATTGCACTTCTTTGCAATGAATCTGAATTGCCAGATTCCAAACAATATTTCTAATCTTGCTAGGTCCTCCCTCAGATCCCTAATACCTCCTTATTGTCCGTGCTCCCACAGAGCTTAGTATTTTCCATGAAAAGGCATATGTTGCCTTTGATGCTGTTTCCAATGTTGTTAATTTTATTTCGTTTTTGTTTAGAACATAAGAACATAAGAAAAATGTTGGCAGATGGGGACTGCATGATCCATCTGGTCTGCCCAAAAAGACTACCCCCACCACCACTGCATTGCCTGCCACCTAACCTGTCCGCAATGCCTATCCCATGCAAGTTTGAAATCTTTAATCATCATTTATGCTACAAGTTCCTGGGGCAGGTTGTTCCATGGTTCCATCACTCTCTCTGTGAAGAAATACTTCCTGAGGTTACTTTTGAATCTACCTCCCACCAATCTCAAATTATGGCCCCTTGTACATGTTGTTGTATTGTGCTGAAATAGATTATCTGCCTGAGTTGTGTTTAGCCCCTTCACATACTTAAATGTTTTGATCATATCACCTCTGTTTCTTCTTTGCTCGAGGAAGTATAAATTTAACTCCCTGAGTTGCACCTCATACATTTTGTGGTGTAGACCCTGCACCATTTTTGTAGCTCTTCTTTGCACCATCTCCAAACTGTCAATGTCCTTTTTGAGGTGAGGTCTCCAGAACTGACCACAGTATTCCAAGTGTGGCCTTACCAAAGACCTGTAGAGAGGCATGATAACCTCCTGCTTCCTACTAGTGATGATCCTACTAATACAGCTGAGGATGCTATCTGCTTTCTGTGCTGCCTTCGCACACTGTTTTCCTACTTTTAAGTCATCAGTGATCACTATGCTAAGATCTCACTCTGTGTTTCATCGAGTTAATGTCCTCCCAGTGTATACTTATTTCTTGTGTTCTTTCTACCCATGTGCATTACCTTACATTTTTTGGCATCAAATTTTAACTGACAAGCCCTGGACCAGTCCTCCAACTTTCTAAGGTCAGCTTTCATGTTGTCTGCCCCTTCCTGTGAGTCCACTCTGTTGCAAAGCTTAGTATCATCAGCAAACAGGCAAGCTTTCCCTTTCAAATCATTTGCGAGGTCTCCTATCATGATGTTGAAGAGGATAGGTCCCAGTATTGACCCCTGCAGGACGCCACTGGTTATACTACCTCCCCTCAACAGAGATCTATTTACTATCACTCTCTGTGTCCTATTGTTTAGCCAGCTGCTGATCTAATTAACTACCTTTTGTCTGACTCCTGTATGTTCCAGCTTGTTTGTTAGCCTTCTGTGAGGGATGGTGTCAAGGCCTTGCTGAAATCCAGGTATACAATGTCCACTGCCCCTCCCTGATCCACTATTCTGGTGACCCAGTCGAAGAAGTCGATCATGTTGGTTTAACAAGATCATCCTGCTCTGAAGCCTTGTTGCCTTGGGTCCATTTTTCCAGCTTCTTTCAGGTATGCCACTATCCTCTCCTTTAGTATTGACTCCATAATTTTCCCTACGACTGAGGTCAAAGCAACAGGGAGGTAATTTCCTGCCTCTTCTTTGATCCTGCTCTTGTGCAAGGGCAGCACTGTTGCCGTTTTCTAATCTTGAGGTATTTCCCCGCTGTCTAGTGACTTGTTGAAGAGCTCAGCCAGTGGTGTGGCTAGTTCTTCTCGCAGTTCTTTTAAAACCCTATGGTGCATGCCATCAGGTCCCATGGCCTTGTCCATCTTGAGTCTACTCAGCTCTTCTAGGACCCTTTCCTTTATGAAGGGGATAGTGTCCACTACCTGACCATCGTGCTCTGTCTGACCTGGCATGGGACCGTTGCCACTGTCTTCTATAGTGAAGACAGAGCGAAATAACTTGTTTAGGGCCTTGGCCTTTTCCTCATCCCTCATTGCTATCTTGCCTTCTTTGGTTGGTATTCGGACTATTCCTCTGTTAGTTTTTCTTTTCTCCATTATGTATCTGTAGAAGGTTTTGCTCCCTTCTTACCCTGTGCTATTTTCTCTTTGGTCTGCACTTTTGTCCTTCTGACTGTCTTCCCTGCCTCTTTCAGTTTTTTTCCTGTATTCTCCTCTGTCTGCTTCTTGCTTTGTTCATTTACATTATGTAAAAGCCCTTCATTTCTCTTTGATTTTGGTTGCTACTTCATTTGAGAAGCAGAGAGGTATCTTTCTTCTTCTAGACTTACTTGGTAAGTACACGTGGCAATCAAATTCATATCTTCAGGCATGACCTGGGAGGTTACATGCAAAAATGTTTACAAAGTAAAACATATATATAGGTTGGGATATTTGAATGTTTAAATAAGAACAAATATGGGTAGTGGGCGTTAAAATGTGTTTGCGTCCATTCAGCGATTGCTGTCCCATATTGGTCATGCTGGTGTAGCAAATGCAATTTTGTCTGATGCCACTAAAACCACCGTATGCAATTGGCATGCAAGTGATCTTCCTGGCCATGCATAATAGGCGCAATCACATATTCAAGGTAATTAGCCTCTGTAAACCATGTGCATGTGATTGCAAACAGAACATCCTCAAACTGCGGCAGTAACCAGTCGCAAATCAAACAGGGATAATGAGCACCTGTGCAGGGAGCTGCAAAAGCCAGGCATGCCTGTGTGAGATACACCCAGACATACACCATGCCCCTGAACTGGTTGCTACTGAAACACTCCTGGGATTTAGACCAGGCCCAGGTCTATGCAAGCTACTGACACAGGCATGTTCCATGGCCATTTGACCCCAACAAGGTACACAGGCCCCACCACACCTACCTGGAGCTGTTTAATCAACAGATAGTGAACTAGTATTGATGTGACTACAACACCATCTATGAACTATGTGACATACTCTGGGAGAACCTTCAGAGTACCACAGCCCGGAGTCAGATATTGTCAGTGGAATTCAAGGTAGCAACTGTGCTGTGCTTTCTGTCTGCTGGCATGTTCCAGATGCCCTGTAGGCACACCCTGGGGATCACACAGTCAGCAATATCCATCTACTAGCCTAGTTCTGAGCTGCTTTAAGAGGTGTGAATATTACATCACAGGAGCAGAGATCAGCAACTATGCAGGCATTCTACTGGGTTGCATGCATGCCCAATGTGCTGAGAGCAGAGGATTGCACCCATGTTGCCATCAAGGCACCACCTGGGAGAAGGGGGAGGCATTGATCAACAGAAGGGGCTTCCACTCCCTAAGTGTCCAGGTGGTATGCAATGGCAACTACTACATCATGAATGTGGTTGCGAAATACCCCATTGGGACACATGATGCTTTCATTTGGAATACCTACTCCATATGCTGGATGTTCAAGATTGAGCAGATAGAGGACAAATGACTACTTTGTGAGTACAGAACCCCCTCATATAAAAACAACATACGGCACTTATCTCTGTAGGTGACAGTGGATATCCCCTGTGTCCCTGGCTGATGACACTAGTGCTGTGGCTGCAAACTGGCAGCAAGGAGTGATACAATGAGGCTCATTGTGTAACATACAACATGACAGAAAGGGTCTTCTGGCTCGTAAAGATGAGGTTTTGATGCCTTACAGGTCCAGTCAGTCCTTGCAGTACAGCCCTGTGATGGTTTCCAAGATATTCATGGCCTGCTGCATCCTCTACAACCTTGCAGACCAATGTGGAATACCTATGCACAGTCCTGAGGGTCACACCATGGAATGTGATGTCGGGTCAACTACAGTAGATCAGCTACCGGTCCACTATGGCAGGCAATACCACAGAATGGCTAGATGATCGAAGGAGGTAAGGGATGGCATGACTGAACAGAGCTTTGCAGATACAAAGTAAGACACAAAACAACAGTATGCTCCACAAAATGTTTACTAAAGCAAAGCAAGTAAGTATATATTACATAAAGGGAAATGGTACACAAATGCATGAAAGGGTGAATAGGGAAAGGGATAAATGAACAGACTGCAAAACATAAATGAAGTGCACCTGGCATGGGGGAGGAGAATTTAATGGGTACTGAAGCACAGGGAGGGAAATATAGCAAATACAGTGCACCTGGCATTGGGGCATCGCATGGGCTAAAGCAGCACAGGGGAAGGGAACAAACATAAATAGCATGCACCTGGCACCAACGTGACATTGCATAAGGTTAGGCAGCACAGAGGTATGGAACAAACATAAATAATGTGTGACTGGCACAGGGGAGGCATTGCATGGGGTAAGGCAGCACAGGGAAGGGAAATAGAGCAAATATGGTGCACCTGGTGGGTGGGTATTGCATGGTGGGGAGTTACGACACATCAAAATATCCTCTGTGCTGCCTATGTGTTCTGCCCTGGGGGCTGAATTACAAGGGACCTGCCAATGGTGTTCAATTGCCATGGCACCCACAGGTCCCCCTGCCATGTGTGGGATGCTCCTTGGGAACACTGTCTTTCATGAACCCCTCACCAGCAGGGATCATGGATGAGCTTGCACCATGCCTACAACCACCCACGGAGGTGGAGGCATGTGACTGTGCCAGGGGAGATGGCTGCAGTGCAGTCTGCATGGCTGGACCAGGATGTAGTGGAGATCAAATCACACCCCTACATGGCATCGCCCTTGTGCCCAGACCCTTCTAAATCATATACTATGCATTCTTCTGGCACATCACCTCAGCTACCTCCACTAAGCAGGCCAGGGATGCTATCTGTGACTCTGCGGACACAGTACTGTGGGATAGCAGATCTGAGTAATCCTCCCATGACACAGCAATGCATGACAGCAGGCTGGCATTGTGGCACATGGTGGTAAGGTTGACCTTCATGGAATCATTGCAGTTCACTAATATCTGCACCTGCCTGTCTACCTGCTCACACACCTCAGCCATAAGTTACTGTAGCTCCTGTGCCACAGACTCATGGAACACCACAACCTCCCTGTCAGTTTCTTGGAATGCTGAATCCACATTGAGGGATTCAGATGGTGGAGATGAGGGCAGCTGTCTTGATGCCCATTTGTGGCCATGAGGAGGGGACTGTGTGTCACACCCAGGATGTGTGTCCCCCTCCCCTGCTGAATGGGTTTGTTGGACTGGGGACTTGTGCTGTACATGCTCCTCCTCCTGCTCCTCCATCACCTCAACCTCCTGTACCACATAAGAAGCTCAGTCTCCCCATCTCCACATAAGACAAGAGGAGCACTGTGTGCTCCTTTCCCTATTCCCCCTCCTGCCCTCCCTTTCTGTCCTCCCCAGATGAGTTGTTCTCTTTGGATTATCTATCCATGCCATCCAAGGAGTCATCCTGGCTGCGGTCACCTCCATCATCCCCAAGCACTGGATCTGGAAGGAAGGGAACACATGTGTCACAAACCAGCCAACAGCACAGCTGTGCTGCACACTATAAACTACTCCAATCAATGCTACAATGCAAAGTCATACTGCAGGCATTTGTGCCATGCACAGACCCGTGCACACCTGGAACACTTTGCATGCATTGACATGTGGTGGGGGAACAAAATCCGCATCACCTTGTGCACTGCAACTGCTCATGCCACCCATGTGCAGCCTGACCACTGCCACATGGTGGTTTTTGTGGCTGGTAAATGTATACTGCACTATATCCATGTGGCCCACATCACTGCCCCTAATAATATAGTTGATAATGCTATGAAAAAAACAACTACATAACTAATAAATTCACATGCATATGCTCATCTTGGTCACTGCTTGTGGCCATTGTGTCAATGGCACCCTCATACCTTCCACCTAATGGTGTCCAAGGGTGCTGGCAACAAGTTTCTCCTCTTGTGTGGGGGTGCTTTGTGTTGAGATCCCCTGCCAGTGTCATGCCGGTCCTGTGTAGCCATGATTAGCTTCTCCTTAATACACCTCCTAAGGTCTTAGAAGTGTTTTTTAACTTCCTCTGTCATGCACCCACTTCCACACTCAGAATTTATCACCTTTGCTATCTTCTGGCATGCGTCAGTCCAGCTTCATGCAGTGACACTACTGCAGAACTGCTCTTGCCTTGCCAGTCATTCCCTGACATGAATCTGTGTTGGAAAAACAATTCTGAGTATCATGCACAACAAAAATGAACACAACAAACACAGCACAGTATGCCCCCCATATGCCCCTAATAGCTGGTGCCTGTGTTTGGTGGAGGTATATAGTATCCATGCATTGCACACACACCTTGGTATGTTTTCACACTGGCCTAGTCACACTTGGACCGCTGCCTGTGTCCACATTCAAAATGCAGTCTATCAGAAAGGCATAACTGGTGTACTGCTCCCTATGTAACTGTAAATAAGGGGTTTGTAACACATACCAATGGGCAGAATACTGTTGACAGGCAGTACTGGCCATTGTATAGACTACAGAGATATGGATACGGAACATGTTACAAAGTGTATTCCTTGGCTGGTGGGACACAATACTGACACGAATACTATGTGACCAGAAATGGCACATGTAACCTCCCCACTGACCCCTGTCTGCTACAGAATGCAGATTGCCTAGTGTGACTTAAATGGTAACACAGACTGAAATAGTCAGTGGTTACAGATGTGGGCTACACAATGCACTGGCTACAAAAACAGGATCCCCTTGTAAATGAGCATCATGTACTTGTGTCATTTAAATTTTAAACTAAGTAGTAGTAGGGAGATGGCACTAGTGGACCTGATGCTCACAAACAGGGACAGTATGACAGGGGTTACAGTAGAGGAACACCAGGGGAGCAGTGACTATCGAACAGTGTGGTTTGAAATAACAGAGGGGGAGGAACTAAGTCACACAAAGACAAGATTCCTAGACTTTAGGAGGGTGGATTTTAGAAAGATGGGAAAATTCCTAGAGGAAGCACTGGTCAGAGTAGAGGAGCAGAAGGGGTAGAGCAACAGTGTGCGATGATCAGCATAGGGTTTGCATTGGTGACACAACTCTGTGTAAGACAGGTTAGCAAGTGGGAGAGGAAGAAGAGGCCACTATGGCTTTCTAAGAAGGTAGCAGAAAAGGTTAAGCAAAAAAAATGTATATGTCATTTAAGCAATACAAAAAGACACAGGAGGAAGGGGATAGGGACAGGTACAAGGAAAAACAGAGGGAGAGAGGCAGGGAAGGCAGTTAGGGAAGCCAAGGCACAAACAGAAGAATGCATAGCAAACTCAGTGGTATGGGGGACAAAACCTTTTACAGGTACGTCAGTGAAAAAAGGAAGGCAAGGGGAAGGATTGTGAGACTGAAAGAGGAGGATGGGGTAGTGTAGAGTATGACCACCAGAAATCAGATATACTGAACAAATACTTCTGTTCAATTTTTACAAAGGAGGGTGCAGGAAATGGGCCAGCAATAATTGATAGGGGCTGGAAATGCATGGACATGGACACAGATCCCTTTCCAAAGGAAAGGGTCCTTAAAGAACTGGAGACAATAAGAGTTGATAAGGCTATGGGACCAGAAGTATCCAGTGAGGATAGCAACTGAGTATGAGCAACTGTCAAATGGTGACTCATAAATGGCGCTATCCTCATGGGCTACCCTGCAAGGGTAATAACCCTATTCAAAGGCAACCATAGGAGAGGGCGACTGGATAGGGAGAATAGCAAGGGGAAGGGGAGCGATAGGTAAGAGAGTTTCTCAGGGGGTAGTGTGCCTTCTGCAGCCGATCTAGCCATGTGGTGTGGTGGTGAGGGTGGCTGGCTGTGGTCGCAGGTACTTGGTTTGGGGCTGGAGAACAGGGGATTTTACCACTTGCTGCTGTTTAAATTTTTTGTGCAATCCAGAGTGTAACCCCTCACCCCCCTCCCAACATACACCCCCCTGGGTTAGTAATCCATAAGCAGGGGTGCGAGGTAAAGTCCCAAAGGGCAATGTGGAGAGCATGCCTCACATAAATATTAAGTCCAGTTGCTCAATGTTTGTTCGCCATGAAGTGTATATTGCCTAGTTGCTTTTCGGCGATATACATGCACCATAATGGCGATTACGGTTTCATGATTTCCTTTATCACATATAACTGGGACCAGATGGAGTGCACCCCAATAATGAAGGAGCTAAAAGAAGAGTTGGAAGAACCTCTGATTACCGTGTTTAACCTGTCATTGGAAACAGGGGTGGCACCCAAGGACTGGAGGAGAGCTGATGTGGTCCCTCTGTGCAAAAGTGGAAACAGGGAGGAAGCGGGGAACTATAAACTGGTCAGCCTGACCTCAGTAGTGGGAAAGGTCATGGAAACACTACTAAAAGAAATAATAATGGAACACCTGGTTGTCAGTGATCTACAGGACCCAAGGCAGCATGGCATTATGGGAGGGACATTGTGTCAGACTAACCTCATTAGGTTGTTTGACTGGGTAACCAGGAAGGTGGATAGTGAAGGGGCAGTAGATGTGGCCTACCTGGATTTGAGCAAGGCCTTTGACACCATATGGCATAGAAGGCTGTTAAACAAGCTGGGAAGCATGGGGGTGGGAAATAAGGTATTGAAGAGGGTGGAGAACTGGCTAGATAATAGGTCCTAGAGGGTGGTGGCAAATGGCATTCACTCTGCAGGGAGTACAGTGACCAGTTGGGTATAACAGGGACCCCAAATCAAGTCAGGGTTGCACGCCAAAGTCCAGACAGTGAAGCGCAGTAACACAATAAACTAAAGTTTTAAAACTTCATTGATTTTGTTGAAGGTAGTGTGCGATATGGTGATAGTCACAAAAAACACTTCACTCCAGTGCTTCAGGTCCACACCCTTCATCAGGGAGCATGGTTTTTAAGAGAAGCACATGATCTTTTATATCCAAACTCTTTAATTATACATACATATCATAATCATCATTTGTTGTTCAAAATAAACAAATTAAAGGGAAAACAATTATGAACTCCATTCATGTAAGTTATAAAACATAAAGTAACCAAAAATTCTGCAAACAGTGCAAACTGCAATTGTATTTGATACAATGTATCATTAAATAATTCATGATAAATTGCCATTTGATATTTTCTTAGGAATAAATATCCCAAAACAAAGCATGGGACATCCACAAACAAGCTGGAACATACAGGAGTCGGACAAAAGGAAGTTAATTGGATCAGTCAAACTACTAAAACGGCTGCTCTGAAAATATAAAAGTGAGAGTACAGGAGGTAATGAGATCTGCTTCCAGTAGTGATAAGCTCCAGCTTCAAGTAGGGAAGACAAAGACAGATGTTCTAAAAGACAAGAACAGAGAGGTGCAATTAGAATGCACCACATACAGAAAGAGAAAAACTGACTCAAATATATATACGCACTAACATACAAATTTGCCAGCAGAAATAGGCCACTTGACCTATCAAGTTTGCTTGAGTGTGCAGCTAGCACCCTCACCATGCAGCAGCCCTGCCCCCTCCACTTCCCAATTGCCCCCCCATCTTATCCCATTCCCTTTTGAAACTACCCACTGTCTAACAGGCTACCTCCTCCTCCAGTAGAACATTCCATTCTGCCATGACCCTCTCCGTGAAAAAAGTGTCTCCTCATTTCCATCCTAAATCTTCCCTCCTCCAATCTAAGGCCATGCCCCCTCATGTCCTCCCCCTCCTCAGCCTGAGTATCTCTGAAAATTCCAAACAATACGTAGCAAGTAAAGAATATAATATTAGCATTTACTCTATCATACAAATTCTAAATATTCACATTATAATAATGTGATACTGCATTTTAAGAGGTACCATCATGTTGTATTCATTATACATGTGGGATAGTAACTTACAAAAAAATTAACTAAAACTGCTTTATTATATAAAGAATCTTATTCTTTGATTTCTATAGGCTTAGTATCCAGATACAAAAATATTTTAGGTCTAACACAAGATATTTATATATCAGATAGTAATCGTGTGTGCTTAGTTCATACCTTAATCTAATAGATAGGGTTTTAAGTCCCAAAAATCATTCAGTCCTATGGGTTTGATACTTCAGACGGTATGGATCCAATAGCTCTCTTTTGAGCATATCATTTGTTCTATTGCCCCCTATCTTGCTAACCTTAATCTGTTCAATTCCTATGAACTTAATCAGTTCTGCATTGGAGTCATGAAAGTCGGAGAAGTGCACAACTACTGGAGTGTCCTCTCTAATATTAATAATAGATCGTACATGCTCTTGTATACATTGTTTTAGGGGCCTCAGAGTGCATCCTATGTAGATCTTTTTTCATGGGCACCAGATGGCTTAGACCGTAAACATGGTGTCGCATGTGATGCATTCTCTGAGTTCCATTTTTATATTGTTTAAGCGGAAGTGCTGAAAATGATTTCCAGTGTTTTCAAATTTACAAGTATTACACAGTTTACAGGGATAAAATACAGGTAATCTATTTGACAGCCAGTTCCTGAATGTGGGAGGAGGGTTCAAGTAATCTGCTTTGTACTATTAAATCTTTAATCTTCCTTGCCCTACTAAATGATACTCTCGGTTTATCACCCACTGCTAAATTTGTGACCTGATCATTTAATAAAATTGACCAATTTTTATGTACAATATTTCCAATTCTCCCAACTAATCCATTAAATTCAGTTACAAAAGTGTTGGTTGGTTACTGGATGTACATTTTTTTTCTTTATGTATGAATGTAGCTCGATCATACATAACAATTTTTTCCTTTGTCTTTTTTAACAGAGCTTTGGTGTAACCCCTATTCCTCAAACCTATTCTCCAATTCCTCACATTGCTCAGTGAATTTCTCCATAGTACTGCAGTTTCTGTGGAGTCTCAACATCTGGCTAAAAGGGATTGATACTTTGAGTTTTGGGGGATGGGCACTATCTGCTGTTAATGCCGAAATGGTTGCTGTTGTTTTTCTATAGCAACTGGTGGTAGTGGTTTCTCCTGGCACTCCAGAAAATTCTAGATCTAAGAATTGTAGGTGTGTTGGATCAGCCACATGTGTAAATTTCAGGTTGAGATCATTCTTATTCAACCATTCCATGAATTCAGGTATGAATTTTGCATCTTCCTCCCAGATACATATACAATCATCTATGTACCTATTCCATGTCCTACTGTATTTGTGAAAGGGATTTGTTAGTGGGTTTAGCATGAATCGTTCTTCCCAACATCACCAAAAAAAGATTTGCATAGCTAGGGGCCATGCTAGCACCCATAATTGTCCCACAACATTGTAAGTAATAGGTGTCTTAAAACTCAAACATATTATGAGTAAGAATAAACTCAAGGGCCAGCAAAATAAAATCTGTATGCAAGAAAACCGTGGGCATGTTTTTTGGCTGCCCTGCCCAGTATCAAATCCTGTTCTCCTATTCTTTCAGTTCTATGTCTTGATGGCTTCCCTTCGGAATCTGTTAACTCTTTTAGGTTTCTAGGCGTTACACTTGACCAATCTCTGGGTTTTAATCTGCACATTGCTGCTACTTGTAAGTCGGTAAACACCAAACTGGGACTTGCTTGTAAAATCAGGTCCTCCCTCAATGATGCTGCTCGGCTTGCTATAGCGCAAGATTTCCTACATCCCTGTCTTACATATTGCTCCTAGGCATACCTTGATGCTAGCAAAGGAGCCCTCCAGAAATGGAGCACCTGCATATGCAGATTTGCCCTCTCTGCTCACAGTCTAACTCATCATTGTCAACTCTACTCCAGACTAGGCTGGCTTTCCCCATCATCATATAGACTCTAGTCTGCTGGCTGCCTGACTGATAATATAATCAGAACAGGGACCCCTGAGTACCTCTTAAGGCTGCTAACCCATCCCACCCAAGCTTATCCCCTTAGGTCATCTGTGCAAACTCCTCTTGAAATTCCTAGACATTTCACTATAAAGGGTAAACTCTCCTTTGCAACATCTGCTCCTTACATTTAGAACGCCCTCCCCCTACAGGTCAAACTCATCAAATCCCTCCAGGCCTTCAAACACTGTCTTCACTCCTACCTAATAGACTCTAGCATCTGCTCCTGTTCCGAAACTTGACCCTTACTCTTAGTGCTTTTCCTCCCCAATTATGGCACTTTCTGTTTCTCTGTATTTTCTGATATCTGCTTGTTCAAACTTCCCTCACTATATTGTTATAACTTATTTATTTCAAACTCCTGTTGCCTGATTTCAGTCAGTACTTTCATTCATCTAGTGCAAGTAATTAATGTATTTTATCCATTTTTAGGGACTCTGTAGAATTGGCTTGCTCTTTGTCTGTAGACATTGCTATGTTTTTGTTCTCATTTCATGCTGTGCCATGAACAACGTGACTCCTGTCTGTACTTTGTTTCTTCTGTTTTGTACTCTCCCAGATCATGCCAGAATATAGGCAATACTCTTGTCTAGTGTACTTACCCGCTAAACAAAAATGAAATAAATAAATTTCTGATGCTTTCTCATGATTTTCCCAAAAAATATTTGCAAGCATTTATCCCGTTCATTTCATTGTATATTAGGGATTCAACATCCACTCCCAACCTGACAAAGCTATTTTCCCAGACAACATTACCAAATTTCCTTAAAGTGTGAGTTGTGTCTTTCAGATAAAAACGTAATTTAACTATACACATTTGCAGAAAAAAAGTCTATGGAGTGACCCAGGTTCTCTGTGAGTGCCCCATTACTGGAAAAAATAGATCTCCCTGGAGGATTTACCATGATTTTATGTATTTGGGGCAGGCTATAGAATCCTGGGGTGATAGGGTACTCACATAAAATAAATTTGAATTATGTCTATGTGATATTCACATTTTTTACTGCTTCTGATAAAATTTTAAACAATTGTTTCTTATAACTGGGAATAGGATTATAACTTAAAGAAGCATAGTTTTCTTCATTAATAAGCAAATCCATCACAACTGTAATATATTGTTGTCTATTTATTATTACCACATTCCCTCCTTTGTCTGCAGCTTTGATCACCACATCATTGTTAGCTGCAAGTTCCTGTAAGACTGTCCCTTCATCCTTTGTCAAACTAAATGTACTGGGATGTGATATGATAACTAATAGCTCCTGTAATTGTTAGAGCACAGTTTTTTTCATAAGTTGAAAGAGCAGAGTTAGTAATATTTGGATAAAAAAGCTGACTTGCCTTTAAATTTGTACTTTCTCTGTTCCCAGATCCCACTTGACAAGTCTTCACCCTCATCAGTAAAGTTACTTTGTTCTTGACTCAAAGCAGAATCTTCCCCCAACTTCCAGCAGTGCTGCCAGTGAAGTATCATGTAGGCGGTCCAAATTGTTTATATTTCCCACGTCCAAAATAGCATTGTGAGCTAATTCATGTCCTGTTATTTCTTATAAAATCAGTTCTAAATCCTCCTCAGATGGTGGCAGTGTTTCTTCAATTACACCCATACTGATTGTATTTTCACTACCCAGTGCTGTTTTATTAGCAAAGAATAGTTTCAGTCTCAATTTATGAAAACATTTTTTTAAGTCCGAGACAATAGAAAATTCATTTATTTTAGGTGTAGGTGTAAATTAGTCCTTTACTTAGCATGGATAGATGTGCAGGACTTAATTCTACAGAAAAGATATTAATCACATGTAAGATGGCTGTTTCTTCCACTTCTTCTCTTTGGGGTCTGTCTGTATTTCTTGACCCCTCACCTCTTGCCTCTTCTGTTTTTTTCTTTTGCTCGTGCTTCGTTTCTTTTCTCTAAAAAAAAAACTCTCTCTGATAACGATGCTGCTGTATTTTCAGGCACTCTGTCTGTAGCCTGATCTTTACTGGGACCTCCTGCTTGATTATCGGATTCATTTTGTGTTTAGAACCTTGCTGGAGGCGCAGTCTTGACCTACCGCATTGTCTACTTTTTGACCTGGATTGCTTTTTGTCCCACTTTAGGATACCCCCCTTTCAGTAATCCTCTGATTCTCTTGTTAATTTAATTTGCTTCCTGCTAATGATTTCTTTCTCGAACATAATCAGTTTTGTCTGTAATGCAGCGTCACATTCACCGTTCTCCATGTCCCTGAATGTCAGAACTTGTTCCTTAGCCTCCTTTAGTTCTTTGGTTAGTTTATTCAATTTGTCAGTTTCTGATTTAATTAGCAGTTCTAAGAAAACATTGGCGCATGCTCTTGCTGCCTGGATCACTTCCTCTCAGTATTCAAATTCTTCCAAACCACTGGCCAGAATTATATTACTTCTTAGAGCCCACAGGCCTTGTTTCTTTAGCAAATATTCCTCCAAAATAATTATTGTATAAGTTAAGTCAATATCTTTTGTTAGCAATTTCTCAAGTTTTGTAAAGAGATTTTTAATGTCACCTCTTATAGTGGAGCTTGATTCAGTGCCGCTTAGTAGATTCTTTGCCCTTTCCAGCTTCTCCATGCAGCTCACTGTCTTCTCTCACCTGAAGCTGTTCTCCTCATTAGTGCCGTCTGTCTCCTGCATTCCTCTATTTTGGTACTCGAAGGTAGAGATCTAAGGATCGGGTACTCAAATAGAGGCAGCTCCATGGAAACAATGAGGCCAAAATATCACTAGCTGAATTTTTATTGGAATGCTTAAAGGCATAGGGGGTGATCTGTGGTCTGAAGGCAACAAAAATAAAAGTTCAAGGTAGGACCCCAATACTCCTTTTTTATGGTGGGTGCAGACTGCAGGCAGCAAGCCCAAATGAAACACCAAATCCAAATCAGAGCTGCACTTCAAAGTCCAGACAGCAAAGCACACCAACACGTTAAACTCAGTTTTTAAAGCTTTATTGCTTTTTTGAAAGTAGTGTGCTGTATAGTGATAGCCACAAAACTGCTTCACCCCAGTGCTTTAGGTACAAACCCTTCATCAGGGGGCATGGTTTTTAAGAGAAGCACATGAACTTTTACACCCAGGGTGGGATATTCAGACTGTGCCAGGCAGGGCTGCATGCCTGGGTGCAGCACAACTGGGCTGCACCAGGGCATGGACCAGGTGATATTCAATGGTGCTGTTCCATGGCTCAGCACCATTGAATATTGCACTGAGGGCACATGCACTGTGCATGGTGCAGTGGCACTGTGCCAGCGCAAGTGGCAGAAGGTGAGCAGGGGGTTCACCTAGCACCACTGACAGAGTGTGCAGGACGTGCTTCTGGGTGTCCGGCTGGATGCCCATTGTCCACGGCACACAGTGGAGGCAGCCACCATCTCCACAGTGGCTGCTATCCTCTCCAGTGCTGCAGTCATGCCCACCTGCAAGAGGCGTGTCTCTGTCAGCATCTGTGCATGCCACGCGGTTGTGGACTCATGCTCCTAGACCATCACAGTCCTGTGGCTACATAACTCCACATGAAGGGCCTCCTGGCCTTCCACAGTGGCCTGCAGGAGGTTGAGGTAGCCCTCCATGTCATCGATGGGTGATGCTTCACGGTGGCATCGCTGATGAGCAGGGGATGGAACAGCCTGTCCCAGTGTATCCTTGGGCGGTGATTGCACAACAGCAGGCTGTGGCATGGGTGGGACCTGGCCATGCACAGCCACTGTATGCTCATGGCTGGTGTTCTTGTGGTCCAGTGGTGCAGAGGCATACACCACAGCACCCTACCCAGACATCACTGACATCGCCAACACCACACATGGCACAGGTGCAGAGGGCACAGTGCTCACAGCTGCGGTGAGCTGTATGGCACTCATATCACACCCTGTACCATGCACAGCGAGGTTGTCAGTGACGTCTTGGGCCACATGCACATGCACTTGCTTGCTGCTTGTACCACTGTTGGCAATGTCCCTGATGGAGTGTGTGGCACTGATGTCCACAGTGGGTCCACTGCCCCCCTCCACCGTGCCACTGGCAAGCACAAGGAGGGCATCTGCGATGTCCACTGCATCATCTTGGTCATCGTCAGAGAACCCTGTCAGGCACTGCAGCCATGCTGTGACCCACAGGCAGTCATGACAGCATCAGTCGAGATGCCTGAGGGTCCCGCCATCACAGGTGCCATGATAGGGGTCTCAGGTGCAGTGGAGGGTCCAGGGATGGCATTTTCCATTGCAGTGCCATTGGCACTGTGCAACGGGCCCACATCATCACCCGCTAGGGCATCACGTGCAGTCATGAGGCATGATGGTGCTGTGGAGATAAGAAGGGAGAACATGGTTAATGCACAGTGATCTTGGTGTACATCAGGACTGCACAATTGTACATGACTGTCCACCATGTTACCATGGCTACACATGCCTGTCCGCCACAGTGCTATGCCACAACCTCAGCAACACACAGGCCTTGCACTCTTTGAGACTGTCACTGTGGCATGCTGCATACTGTGTGGCATGTGATGCACACATGCACAGCGCAGCTAGCCACCCCCACAATGGCACAGTGGCATGGGTGTCAGAACACCACTGGGCACATTTTGTACAGCTGTGGGCACTCAGAAACACAGTGACAGTGCATAGCACATAGGCACAAGCATGGCGGCCATGGCACACGTGGGACTGGGCAGACCAAGGATACACAGCTGCTTATAGCGCTGCGACAGGCTACCGTGGGTCTGCGTGGAGGTCCGTGTGATTTTGGCAGCCAGTAGCTCCTCATTGGGGCTGAGGGTGGCCCCCATGCTGGGCCCACTCCTGGTTTGCCTGAGGGAGGCCTGTATGTGGGCTACCTTCTCCTTCACCCTCTTGTGGCCATCATTTTAATGCTTCCTGCACTCCTGTACTATCCTGTTGTAGGACACAATGTCGTTTACATGCCAGGCAACATCCTCCCATGCAGTCCGGCTGCCACCCCTGCCAGTGATGGCTTCCAGGTGCAGGTTGTACACCTCTATCAGTGCCCTCTCCTCATCCTTTATGAAGTTCGGCCTCCGTCTAGTGGCCATGTTGCTGCCTTCAGTCATAATGGTTTCTGTGGGGGAAGGCATACATAGAAACATAGAATTTGACGGCAGATAAGGACCACTTGGCCCACCTAGTCTGCCCATTTCCCTACCTAATGGATAAGCTGCAGATCCTAGTTAACCAACAGCCTACTTCCTCCTACCCCTCACTAGAATTGCCTTATGTCTGTCCCGTGCATTCTTGAATTACCCCACTGTTTTTTACTCTATGACCTCCTCAGGAAGGCTGTTCCATGTATCCACAACCCTCTCTGTGAAGAAATACTTCCTCACATTACCTCTGAGCCATCCCCCCATCTTCAAATTGTGCCCCCTTGTTTTTGCACATCTTTTTCTCTGAAAGATGCTACCCTCTTGGACTTTGTTGATTCCCTTGAGGTATTTGAAAGTTTCTATCATGTCCCCCCTCTTCCTCCTTTCCTTCAGGCTATACATCTTTAGTTACATTAGTCTTTCTTCATATGTCTTCTGATGCAGACCCTGCATCATTTTGATTGCCCTCCTTTGGACAGCCTCCACCCTGTCTATGTCTTTGTGGAGATAGGGTCTCCAGGACTGTACACAGTTCTCCAGATGTGGTCTTACCAACTGTCTGTACAGAGGACCAACAGTTTCCTGTGTTCTACTGGTGATGCCTCTCCCTGTGCATCCCAGTATCCCCCAGCCCTCCTTACTGCCTTCTCACATTGCTGGCCCACCTTTAGGTCATATGACTACCCCCAGGTCCCTTTCCATTTTTGTTGTTGTCAGTATCTCACCCCCCCCCCACTGTGTACTTTTCCCCTGGGTTTTTGTTTCCCAGGTGCATTACTTTGCACTTTTTTGCATTGAATCTAAGCTGCCATACATTTGACCATTCCTCCAACCTTGCCAAGTCCCTTTTCATCCTTTCCACCCCACCTTGTGTATCAGCCCTGTTACAGATCTTTGTGCCATCTGCAAAGAGACATACTTTCCCTTCCAGTCCCTCTGCAATGTCACTTATAAAGACATTAAAAAGGACCGGCCCCAGTACTGAACCCTGGGGTACCCTACTAGTAACCCTCCTTTCTTCACTGTGGACTCCATTTATTATTACCCACTGTGTCCTGTTGTCCAACCAGTGTTTTACCCAGGCTACCACCCTAGGACAGACTCCCAGACTGGCTAATCTGTTTATTAATCTTTTGTGCAGGACTGTGTCAAATGCCTTGCTAAAGTCTAGGTAAGCCATGTCCACAGCCTCTCCCTGGTCTACTACTTTGGTCACCCAGTCAAAGAAATCAAGTAGATTTGTCTGACACAACCTTCCCACTGTGAATCCATGCTGCCTTAGGTCCTGTGCCCCACTGGCCTCTAGGTACTCAACAATTCTTTCCTTCAGAAGTGATTCTATCATTTTCCCTATCACTGAGGTCAAACTGACATGTTTGTAGTTTTCTGTCTCTGTCTTGCTCCCACTTTTGTAAAGGGGAATCACATCTGCTCTCCTCCAATCCTCAGGTACCACCCCAGCCTCCCATGATTTATTAAAAAGGGTAGTCAGTTGTGTTAAAAGTTCTTCCCTTAGTTCTTTTAAAATTCTGGGGTGAATCCCATCAGGCCCCATTGCTTTATCCACCTTCAGTTTTAAGAGTTCTTTCAGAACCCTTTCTTCTGTGAAAGGACTAATATCAATCCCCTATCCAGAGTGCTTCTATTGACTGGATTAGGTATTTCCCCCTGCTTTTCCATTGTGAATACTGAGCAGAAGTTTTCATTCAGTATCCCTGCTTTTTCACTGTCACTCTCTGCCCAACCTCCTTCCTCTTTGTTCAGCCTCAGTATCCCTGCCTTAGTCTTTCTTTGCTCCCTAATGTACCTATAAAAGGTCTTATCCCCCTTCTTAACCGAGTTGGCTATCTTTTCCTTGGTTTGGGCCTTTGCTATTCTGACTGCCTTCCCCGCTTCCTTTTGCTTTAACTGGTACAGTTCTCTGTTCTGCTCCTTCTGTGTTTCCTTATACTTCCTGAATGCTATATTTTTTTCCCTTACCTTTCCCGCTACTTCTTTTGAAAACCGTAGTGTTTTTTTCTTTCATTTTGATTTGTTTACTTGCTTCACAGAAAGACTTGTTGCCTCTGTGATGGCGGTTTGATGTTTCCCCATTGTTGCTCTACCCCACCTTCTTGCCTGTTTGCTAGTTCTTTTCTGAGGCACTCTTCCATTTTGACAAAATCAGCCCTCCTGAAGTCCAATACCTTCACTTTTGTGTGGCTTGACTCTACAGCTAAGTTTATCATGAATCACACTGTTTGGTGGTCGCTTGTTCCCAGATAGCTACCCATTTCAAGATCAGAGATCCTCTCTCCATCCCCATTTGAGAGTTCCAGGTCTAAGATTGCTCTCTCCTGAGTGAGTTCCAAAACTAGCTGTCTGAGGCGTGCCCCCTGTAGGGCATCGAGTATGGCCCTGCTCTTGAATGTGGCTGCAGCATATGTTAGTCATGGCAGTAGGGTACCCCATCCCTCTGTGTGACAGGCCATATGTGATATGTTTGTGCCACACATGCCTCCATCATATATTGGCTGGGCATGCCTGTACACATACATGCACAGTGGCCAGCATCCCATGTGACCGTGTCTGTTGTGTACAGTGCAGTCGCCCATTACGGACACTGTACCACCAATGATGCACCACTGCAGTCCTCAATGGGGCACTTGCAATGCTGTGTGCCATACGCATGCAGTAGTAGCACAGCAGTGTGGGTGCAACTGCGTGTGTCCCCCACTACCATGGCACTCCCCCTCCCAGGCTCACCTACCACCTCCCATCCATGATGGGGCCCTTGTCATGCCATAGTCTCCAACAGGTGTTCAGGCACAGGGCATTCAGCCAATGTGAACAGATCTGCATGCCACTGTCAATGGCCTGACAACAATGGCATACCTCCTGCACAGCAGCTGCTGTGTGCCTCAGACTGTTCTGTTGCACATTGCAGCTTCCTGCTCCAGCAGCACTCCTTGCAGTCATTTGTGTGGCTACTGACACCCACACACATGTGAAATCCCCAGAATACCTGCTGTAGAACAACTGAGAATATCTGTGTACTCACCTGCAAGGGCTCTGTATCCTCTCAGTCACCTTCTCTCAGCCTGCTGAATTGGGAGCATTTATGGCTCAGGGCATGCAAATGAGGTCAGGGCCTCTGTTAATGAGATGCTGATCGGCTGAGATGCCCATGCGTGTGGAATGAGGCTGTTTCAGGTGCATTATTTGTGACTTGCATAAATGCTCCTAGCTTATCTCACTTCTCACAGTGCATCTGTTGATTTGCATGCATCCCTGTATGGTGCATCCATGGGGCATGTTCTGTGTTGTTGTTGCATAATCCAGGTTCAGATCACGCACATGTGATGCGCATGTGACCGCCATGTTATGCACAGCATGCACTATACAATACGTGGCACCCCTGTAATGCACAGCAACCACCGATCATGCATGGCATGGGAATGCGCAATGCACATGCCATTGGTGAGTGTCACAGGCCCATGATCGCACATTCCCATACTATGCGCTATTGGTAGTTGCTGAGCATTACAGGGGAACCCAATAGTTGTGCTGCATTTCGTTATGGCGATCATCACGCACATCATGTATGCACATCCTGGACATGGCCCCACCACACCTTATTGTTCTGCATTGTGCATTCACATGCGTGGATGTGTGTCATTCAACCAATCGCACTTTACGCATCCGAGCATGGTCCGCAGTACGTGCCCTACACTGTCGCATGTGACGCATACTGCCAGTTTCATGTCATACATCACGATCTGCCACATTTGTACTGTACACCTACAGGATACCTAGGGCAGTGAGGATTGGACCATGGGCCATGAATTGGCCCCAGGTTGAGCTGCTGCACCTGGTGGTGCTGGTGCTCCCTGTGGTGGGCCAGTTCTTTGGGCAGGAGGATCTGCATGTGCCCAGGGCAGAGGTGTGGGCCTCCATTGTCAGTCGGCTGGTGAGGTGAACTGGGATGCCACACACTGGGGAACAATGCAGGCATTGCTATAGTGACCTCCAGAGGCGGGACAGAGAAAGACTGCTTCTGCGGAGAGAAAGGGTGTATTATTACGTGGGCTCCTATATGCACTATGCATGCACATAAGTGTTTTTCAGTAAAGTACAGATCAATGGTATCAAAACAAGTGGCTGGATTCACAAAAGAGATTCGCTGAGCGCAACTGAGATGCACTGGTGCAAATCGGATGCACCCACCAGAGACAGAGCAATTCACAGAGGCATGTACCATGGGACTTGCCCTGCACAAGCCAACTGTGAGTTGCAGTGAAACGGCATGGTGCAAATCGAGATGCCCTAGCAAGATGCACCAGCACATGCATGATGCACCAGTGCATGCAGGTGGTCAGTGCATCCAGGATGCACTGAGCCACACAGTGGAGCAACACAGACCAAGTGGCGAAAGCCAACCATGCAAAAGGTAGCAACTAGGCCAGAGCACCTGTACACAGCAGGGAGGCACAAAAAGCCAGCAGACAAACACCCGCCAGGGAGGCAGGTGCACAATAGTGGCCACAAGGTGCACAAGACCAGGATAGTGGACCATGAACAGCGGAGACCAGTGCCACGGCACACCTGAGCTGTGACAGACATGCAGCAGTGACACCACACACCCAGAAAGGTAGAATAGTGAAACCACATAGACACAGGAGCAGATGTAAGAATATTTATAAAAGTATAAAAATAGAGGAACAACAATGGTACAAAACCAACAAAACACATTAGAACTATATACAAGAACAACAAAACCAGGGAGCAGGGTGGGAATATCTGGGAACCAATGAGGGATGTAGCATTGGGACAGACATAGGGGCCATATACAATGGGTGCAAAGCACTCCAGGCATTCTGGCCACTAGCGCGGCTGTGCACCCCTGCGCACCACTCCCACACAGCCGGGAGCAGGTAGGAGGCACAGTATCCCCCGCAAGGCAGCTGTAAGATGGCCCACAGTCCTGTATAGTGGGCACAGTGCATGCTGGATGGCCCTTCCAATCCTCCTGTCCAGGTCCTGGATGACTGCAGCATCACCTCCATGCCTATCCACACATCACAATCCTGGAAACCTGCAGCAATGGCAGAGGAAACACACACTAAGGACCACACTGCAGACACCACCCCCACCAAGCAACAGCCAACAGCACCAGAGTGGCAGCAACTGCAGAATGCGGCACCAACTTGCCCCCACACAGGCACCACACCTGGCACCTGGAATGCCCCTCCTTCTCAGTTCAGTGGCCTCTGTGGCCCACGGCCTGGCCTCTGACCCTGTAAGATACAACAGACAGAGGGTTACATGAATCAACGCAGTGTTGCCAAAACCACACCCCAACACCCGTGTGCACATTCAGTGCAAGGACAGACATCCCATATTACAGCATGGGCAGTGCCACTGGACCACTGTCCTGAACAACCACAGTGTCCCCCAATCATTGATCCATGTGCATGCAACAGATGCAGCACCCAGCCGTGTGATCCCCAGTGCCCTGCATGCAAACCCGGCACCACACTCTGCCCACCCGAGGTGGCACACAGGATAGGCCAACACTGGTGATGTGCTGCCACAGCCATGTCTGTGTGTGACGAGTGTGACACATGTGAGTGGCCCATGTGGGTATCTGCATGCACATCCCATCTGTGCGTGTGAGGTATGTTGAACCACAACACCTACCTGGCTGTGGTAGTGCACCCCTGCAATTTTCTTACAACTATTTGATTATTTTGTTTTATAAAAAGCCCATTTTTTTCAGTTTGGTCATATTTATATTTATTATACAACCTTTCCCTCTTTTTAATATTCTTTTAGATTTTCTTGTTCCACCATGCTGGGGTTCTTCCCTTACGATTATATTTGGGAATCTCAGGTACCCACATTTTGACACAGTAATCAATTTGTTTCTTTAATTTAGTCCATATTGCTTCCAATCATAGACCCTTTAGTGCAGTTTGCCAATTCCACTTACCTAAATACTGTTTAATTTTTGAATAATCTGCTTTGTTATAGTATTTCAGAAATGTTCTACCTGCGATAGTTTGATGTAACATATTAACTTCCAACTTGATTACATTATGGTCACTGTCTCCTAGGGGATTCTCTACAGTGACGTCTTCAATTTTTTCAGCAACATTACATAACAGTAAGTCTAATATGTTGTTCTTGCAAGCATTTTCTTTTATTACTTGTTTGAGATTATTATGCAGTGTCATCTCAAGAAATTTACTTTTCACCAAAGTTGAGCCTTCCAATTTAGTCCAGTTAATGTCTGGAAGATTAAAATCACCTAACGACACAAAGTCACCATCAACATCCATGCTCCCCAGGGTTTCATTAAAGGTAAGATTTTCTTCCACATTCAAAGTTGGTGTCTCTATAGCCCAGGCCAAGTGTTAGTAATTGCTTTGGTAACTGTATTTTAATCCATAATATTTCCATATATTCTTCAATATTTCCTTCTGGTTTTAACTCATATGCTTTTAGTGTATCCCTTATATACACTGCTATTCCACCCCAGTGTTTTTCAAGGCGGTCTTTTCTAAAAACAGTACCCTGGAATTCCCGTATATCAATCTTCTTTCTTAAACCATGTTTCTTTTATGGCACATATAGATACATTTCCTTCCCTTAATCTGTACTGTAACTCATCCATTTGTTTCGTAAACATCTGGTGTTGGTCAGCAGTATAGTTACCTTGTTCTCTTCTATCTTATTATTCTCTTTTTGCCTCTTTACCCTATTTTTTGTTGGTTTTCCAGCATTCTTTTCAGTAAAGTTAAGTGGTTCCCTTATCCCCACATCACTCAGTTTAAACAATCCCTCATATATTTAGTAAATTTTATGGCCAACCTGTCACTTCCCTTTCTACTCAAATGTAGCCTATCATCACTAAACAAGGTGTTGTTCCTCTCAAACCGTTCCCATGTCTTGACACACCTAATATCACTGGCAAGACTCCACTGCCTCAGCCAGTTATTTAATTTTTTTTTTTCCTACTAACATTCTGGTTCATCCTGGATATGGGTAATATGTCTGAGATTATCATCTCACATGTTGCCGTTAACATTATCTTGTGTATCTCCTTTATTGTCCTGAATATATCTTCAATTGCATTGTATCTTATTTCATTAGTACCTATGTGGACCAGTATCAGCAAATTTTCTATTATAGTTGCCATCAGATCTTTAATAATTGCCAGCATGTCTCTAACCCCGATGCCTGGGAAACAACTACTGATAACTTGTTGTTTGTTAAGTTTGGTGGTAATATGATCTGTGTACATAATGACTGAGTCCCCTAGGATATAAATTTCCTGGTGTTCCATCTATGCTTAATGTATGCATGCTCTCCTCTTTGTCAGTACTTTTTGTCGCAACCAAGTTCACATTCTCTCTATGTTGTCAATTTCCTTATATTTCTTTGTCTACTCTATTTGATAGTGATATTGACTGATTATTTTTATCACAAGTACCATCACTTAGTCATTCTAATAATGCAAATTGATTCTGTGTTGGGACTGCAAACTCCATTGCTCTCCTCCCTTTCTTTGTCTGTCTAAACACTTTTGTTTGTTTAGTAAGTTACTCACCATCCTGGTCTCTTGGTCTTTTCCCCAAAGGTTCATTACTATACCCCCCAACAGAAGTGTTATTATTTTTTCAACCCTTTATCCCATTCACTGTAGTTACCTTATTTTACACATTTAATTTCCAGTTCTAATCCAGTTACTTTACTATAAAGTTCCCTAATTTCAATACATTGTGTACGCATGTAGTGGCTGTGACCCTCCAATTCCTGAAAACTAAATTTAACCCCTCTATCTCCATTCTTTATTACCACATAAGGATGATACGTTTCTTATATTTTGTTAAGTTCAAGCCAATGGAAAAAGCATATATACTTAGTAACAGAATATTACTTAAAGTTACACTGCACTATATTGGTTTATTACTCAAGATTTCAAGCCCCAACCACTACTTCCCTCTCTGATGCCATCATATGCCATTTGCCTCTGCCCACATTGCTTCTGTTCTACACTCGACTCTGCTTGCTGGAGCTGAGCACTATATAGGGTGCTTTGCTGTGATGTCACCCGTTACCAAGATGACACTCACCCTAACTACCTTCCTGTACTGGTGGGCAGTGTATATAGGCTGCCTTCAAAAAGGCAGACTAGCCAACACCAGGCAGCTGTAATACCAGCCTCTCCTAAACAACCCAGCAGTGGGTGTCTGACCAGTTCCTGGCCCCTCGTTACAACAGAAGGCACAGGAATGCCTTGCACAGCTACTACCATTGTTTCCCAGTCAAATGTTGGCTGCTAGTACCTGCAGCTTCCCTTGCACACAGTTAAAATAATAAATATCATGCTGTCTGCACCTGCAGCCTACCAAGACTGTTTCCCCATGCTCACTGGAGCTGAATGCTATATAGGGCACTTTGCTGTGAAATCGCCCATTACCATGGTGACACTCACCCTAAATACCTCCCTGTATTGGAGGATAGTGTATATAGTCTGCCTTTAAAAAGGCAGACTAGCCAACACCAGGCAGCTGTGATAGCAGCCTCTCCTAAACAACTGAGCAGTAGGTGTCTGTCCAGTTTCTCGCACCTCATTACAACAGGGGGCACAGGAATGCCTTGCACAAGTACTACCATTGTTTCCCAGTCAAATATTGCCTGCTAGTACCCGCAGCTTCCCTCGCACACAGTTAAAACAATAAATATCACGCTGCCTGCACCTGCAGCCTACCAAGACTGTTATAGGGTAAAGCTCAGGGAGGAAAAGGTGAAGCAGGAGACAGCAGATCGGTTACATGCTCTCAGACCTTGAGGAGGAAGGCTGAGAAGCAGGGAGATGAAGTTCATTTTCTGTTTTATAAAGGTATGCCATCTATGCCTACAAAGTTTATCTCCTTACCAAACCAGCTTATTGTTGAACACTAGCTGTGCAAAATTCCTCCCAGTGTTTGTCTTTCTTTGCCAACAGAAGAAGGCCACATGTAGGTGGAGGTCTGCGGTGAGGTCCAGGAGTACTCCCTCAGGGAGAAGCTGGATTACCGGCAAAGACGAGAGGCCATTTGGAGCAACTAAGAACACCAGAAACACGGAGAAGCATGGAGGACTTGCATCATTTAAACAAAAGAGACTCCACTTAAAAAGGGCTGTCAGCTATTTTACGAGTTCTTTTTCTCTAACTGAATGCTAAATGCTAACATTATACTTTTTGTAAAGGTTTTCAACCTTCTAACATCACCCTGCTAGCAGCAGTGGTAGCAGCTGTATAAAGAAAACAAAAGCTGTAAAGAGGGCTAGGATGTAGTCTATGAATTTTTCTTTCTCATAGTCAGACAGGGGGTTTTAAGGTAAAAAGGATTTTTTATCGATTTATGATTTTATATGTTTTATACATTTTATATCTCTTAAATTTAAATATATTTGTTCATGCCATATGCAAATCTAAGACACCTGACTGAAGGCTATTACTGTGCAGTGGCAGCTTTTTGCAGTCAGAGTCAGCTTGACTGCCATGTTGCACGGAGTAAATCTTGCAAACATCTATACGTTCTGAATGCTTATAAGTCCATAGCATTTCTGTGTTTTGCAATTCCTTAAGCTGCCTTATTTTGTCTTTTGGAACTCAGCTACGTTCAGGGAAGAGTAAACTTCTTTGAGAGTTGTGATGTATGATTGTTTGTTTGGGCTTTATTGTCTCCTGAACTTGCTGTGAGTGTTTTTAGCTCCTAGCCATGAAAATCTTAATGTGTCTGTGAACGTTCATGGTTTTTGAAGGTTTGAAGAGACAAGTTCTGAAATTCTTAGAAAGCTAGACTTTTCTGAAGCTATGGAGCAAAAGTAAGATCTGACTGAGTGTAATTGAAATTACTTAGTAAATAAGAACAATATAATATCTACTTGGAATTAATGGCTTTCTGGTAAAGTTTTACATTGATACACTGTTGTATCTATAAAGATATATAATTGTTAAAAGAGAATGTATTAGAAACATAGAAACATAGACTTTGACGGCAGATAAGGACTGCTTGGCCCACCTAGTCTGCCCATTTCCCTACCTAGAGGATAAGCTGCAGATCCTATTTAACCAACAGCCTATTTCTTCCTACTCCCCACAAAAATTGCCTTATGTCTGTCCCATGCATTCTTGAATTCTCCCACAGTTTTAGACCCTACAACCTCCTCAGGAAGCCTGTTCCATGCATCCACCACCCTCTCTGTGAAAAAAAATACTTCCTCACATTGCCCCTGAGCTGTCCCCCCTCTATCTTCAAATAGTGTCCCCTTGTTCTTGCACATCTCTTTTTCTGAAAGGTGCTACCCTCTTGGACTTTGTTGAGTCCACTGAGGCACTTAACAGTTTCTATCATGCCCCCCCCTTTCCTCAATGGTATACATATTAAACTCCTTTAGTCTCCTCGTATGGCTTCTCTTGCAGACCCTGCACCATTTTAGTTGCTCTCCTCTGAACTGCCTCCATCCTGTCTATGTCCTTGCGGAGATGGGGTCTCCAGAACTGGACACAGTGCTCCAGATGGAGTCTCACCAACTGTCTGCACAGGGGGATAACAACTTCCTGTTTTCTGCTGGTGATGCCTCTCCCTATACATCCCAGTATCCCCCCAGCCCTCCCTACTGCCTTCTCACATTGCTTGCCAACCTTAAGGTCATCTGATATGATTACCCCAAGGTCCCATTCCATTTTTGTTGTTGTTACTACCTCCCTCCCCTATTGTGTAATCTTCCCCTGGGTTTTTGTTTCCCAGGTGCATTACTTTGCACTTCTTTGCATTGAATCCAAGCTGCCATATGTCTGACAATTCCTCCAACCTTGCCAAGTCCCTTCTCATCCTTTCCATGCCTCCTTATGTATCAACCCTGTTACAGATCTTTGTGTCATCTGCAAAGAGGCATACTTTTCCTTCCAGTCCCTCTGCTATGTCACTTATAAAGACATCAAAAAGGACTGGACCCAGTACCGAACCCTGTGGTACCCCACTAGTAACCCCCTCTTTCTTCAGAGTGGACTCCATTTACAATTACCTTCTGTGCCCTGTTGTTCAGTCAATGTTTTACCCAGGCTACCACCCTGGGACCCACTCCCAGGCTGGTTAATTTGACTACTAATCTTTTGTGTGGGACTGTGTCAAATGCCTTGCTAAAGTCTAGGTAGACCATGTCCACAGCCCCTCCCTGGTCTACTACTTTGGTCGCCCAGCCAAAAAAATCAATTAGATACATCTGACATGACATTCCTACTGTAAACCCATGCTGCCTTGGGTTGTGTGCCCCACTGGTCTCTAGGTACTCAACAGTTCTTTCCTTCAGAAGTGATTCCATCACTTTCCCTACCACAGAGGTCAAACTGACAGGTCTGTAGTTTCCTGCCTCAGTCTTGGTCCCACTTTTGTGAAGGGGAATCACATCAGCCTTCTTCCAGTCCTTAGGTACCACATCATCCTCCCATGATTTGTTAAAAAGGGTAGTCAGTGGTGTCACTAGTTCTCTGCTTAATTCTTTTACAATTCTAGGGTGAATTCCATCTGGCCCCATTGCTTTATTCACTTTCAGTTTTAGGAGTTCTTTCAGAACACTTTCTTTGTGAAAGGACTGGGATTGACCCCCCTCTCCAGAGTGCTTCTGTTAATTGGATTAGGCACCTCCCCCACTTCCTCTTTTGTGAATACTGAACAGAAGTATTCATTCAGTATCCCTGCATTGTCACTGTCACTCTCTGCCCACCCACCATCCATTCTATTCAGCCTCACTATCCATCCCTTTGTCTTTCTACGCTCCCTGATATACATATAAAAGGTTTTATCCCCCTTCTTAACCAAGTTGGCTATCTTTTCCTCAGTTTGTGCCTTTGCTATTCTGACTACCCTCCCTGCTTCCTTCTGCCTTAACTGGTACAGTTCTCTGTCCTGCTCCTTCTATGTTTCCTTATACTTCCTAAATGCTATCTTTTCTCCTAACCTTCACCGCCACCTCTTTTGAGAACCATAGTGGCTTTTTCTTTCATTTTGATTTGTTTATTTGCTTCCTACAAAAGCTTGTTGCCTCTGTGATGGCAGTTTTGATATTTCCCCATTGTTTCTCCACCCCTCCTTCTAGCCTGTTTGCTAGTGCTTTTATAAGACACTCTCCCATCTTGCCAAAGTCAGCCCTCCTGAAGTCCAGAACCCTCACTTTTGTATGGCTTGACTCTGCAGCTGAGTTTATCATTAACCGCACTGCTTGGTGGTCACTTGTTCCCAAATGGCTACCCACTTCTAGATCTGAGATCCTCTCACTGTCCCCATTTGAAAGTATGAGGTCTACGATTGCACCCTCATGAGTAGGTTCCCAAACTAGCTGTCTGAGGCATGCCACCTAAAGGGCATCAAGAATGGCCCTGCTTTTGGATGTGGCTGCAGCAAAGTTGCTCCAGTTAACTTCTGGCATATTAAGGTCCCCCATCAACAGTATCTCCCCTTTCTCTGCCATCCTAAGTATGCCTTCTATCATATCCTTGTCCATTCCCTGCCCCTGACATGGGGGTCTGTATACAACCCCTGTGCAGATTGTGGTGCCATTTCCAGTCTCTAAGGTGACCCACAGTGCCTCCTCTCCTCCCTGTTTACTCTTTTGTTCAGTAGCTTTTATCCCTTCCCTTACATAGAGAGCCATGTTTCTGTGACTGCTACGATATCCAGGCATCCCTCTTCCATTGAGGCCACAAGTTCAGGGAGCTTGTTGCCCAGACTACGGGTGTTGGTACTCATTATCCTCCATTTCTCGATGGCCTTACCCCTTTTTGCGCCATCTCTGTCCTTATTTTGTTTGTCACTTTCTCCATTTACCCCAGCACTTCTCCCTGTCGACATCTCTATGTTGGTGTCCACCTCACTTAGTACCCTGAGTTTTGAATGGGCTAAGATTTCCCTGCTCCTTTCCAGTGACTCCCCCTTGGCTAGTTTAAATGCTTGCCGATGAAGTATTTAAACCTATCACCTAGGATCCTGGCTCCCCTCGTGGACAGATGCAGACCATCACACCAGTATAAGCCTACATCCTTCCAGGTGGACCCCCAGTCCCCAAATGAAGCCAAATCCCTGAGCTCTACACCAGTTTTTCAACCACTGATTGAATCCAATGGTGTGGAGCACTCTAGTCTCACCCATGCCATAGACAGGAAGCACCTCTGAGAAGGTTATCGTGTGTGCTATTTGTATAAGGCCCTTCCTCATCTCCACAAACCCTTCTTGCACTGCTCTGATCCCTTTCTTTGCCAGGTCATTTTCCCTAGGTGGACAATGACATCCAGCTCCCTCCCCTGTGCTGCTGCTCCTGAAATCCTGAGGATTCGCTCCCTGTCGCTCCAAGCCATGATGCCAGGCAGGAACCTTACATCCCTCTCCCCTTCCTCCCCCAGTTCTACCTTCCTAACAATGGAGTCCCCCAACAGGAGTTGTTTCCTTACCCTGTGCAGCCCCATGCCACCCTCCTGTGGGTCTCCTTTGTGGAGGTTCCCAGTATCCTTCTTAGTCTCCACTGTGGGTGCCTCCATAGAGGAGCCACACTTTTCCAGAACAGCATAGAAATTGTGGAGAGGTACAGCTGCAAAGATGTGCCTCTGTTCCACCACCCTCACCCTCCCTGAGCCCACTGTGGTCCAACCGGTCCTCTTTCTTGGCAACCTCTGAGGCAATGGTGTTGATGTTTTGTTACAGTCTTACCTTTCTTCTGAACTAGTGAATACGTTGCTGGGAGAGATAAAGACTCGGTGGGTGTTATTATCAGAACAGAAAAAGAAAAGGCAAAAACAAAAGGCAAAGGCAGAAGCAGAAGCCACAATACATGGCAGAACTTGGAACCTGAAAGTAAAATCTCCTATAAACTGTCAAACTGTGGAAAGTGCAGCAGATTGGATAAGTACTGTGGATGTGTAGAAGTGCAGACAAAGTGCAGATGGTCGGATAATTACTGAAACATCTTTTCACCTGTTTGCTGCCATATACCTGTTAAACACTTTCCTTAGTGTGGAGCAAATTTTTTCTCTACTATTTATATCAACCGACTTATGTGAAGCCCACATAATTTCAGGGAATAGTTTTAGCACTTTCTGCACTTTATTGCAATTTATTGCATTTTGAAACTTATTTAGCTGAGTGGGTAAAATGAGTTGTTCATTTGTCTACACTTAGAAAAGCTCTGGGCTACAAGAAAAAAGTACAGACATATACAACAGCAACAAAAGGGACAATTTTTCAAAAAATTGCACAGTTTATATTTTCTGTCTTTTTTATTGTTTTTGTTGTTAATTACAGTTTCTATCAGATTTAGCTGATTAACTGAACATTTTGTGATTATTTTACAAATGGATAGGTTGTTTACTGCTGATCTTTGTAGCTGACAACTTTTTCTACATTTTTGCACATTAGTGTTTTGTACCTGCCTTTATTGCACTTAGTATCAGATACTTACAGTATAACTAGTATCAATTATATACATAAGGGTCATTAGACTATTAAAAATGATCATTTGTGGCTGGCCCAGTGGCACTGAGGGTTGAGGTGCTGGACTCCACACCTCGCACCATCATGGAGACCCATGTTCAGGAACGAACATGGGCCACCAGAGGTTGGCAGGAAGGAGGTGGATTGAGCATCTGATGGACTGCTCTCATCTCCAGGAAGGGGGTATTCCATGACTGGTGCTTGCCTGACCCCAGGCAGAGGCTGGAGCTCAACGGCATGGAGCCATTCAGTAGGGGGAATGGGGACGCGGCAGCCGCTTGACAGGAGCGTGCAGAGGAGTGTGTGCAGTCCCAGTTGGTGGTGACATTGCACTCCACACTCCCACAAAAGGAGAAAACAATAAAAAGAGCCACAGATTATGAAGGGGGAACTCACAGGCCCTGCATCCTGCTAGCCACAGCTTGGCAGCACTGGATCCTGTTTCAGAGGGGAGGGCCCCCTCTCCAACCCCGCTGGTGGGATAAGCCCCAAGAGCAAAGCTATGCTGGCTGGTAGATGCTGGGGTGACAGGTCTGGGGTTCCCTCAGAATGCAAGGGCTGTAGAACTGGAGTCTAAACTGTACACCAAAAAATGATAATTTGTAAACTGCCAACATGGTTGTTACTAGAGCACAGTCTGTGATTTTTGATAAATCATGGGACATAGACAAGGTAAAATTAGGGGTAACAAAAAATGATAAATTTATACAGGATGATGACTTAGAGGCAATAGAAGAAATATACAGTAATTCATCAGTAAATAAGCAAGTAAAATATGAGAAAGGGAAAAAGCAAGAGATGAATGGTAAAATTCCAAGGGAAAAAAATTAAAATAAAAAAGAAGTAGAAAAGATAGGATCTCACAAGCAAAAAGGAAATAAATGAAAAGGTGGTAAAGGTGGTAATACTATTAAATTTGATGTAAAACAACCAAGACAATCCCATTATTGAAAAAAACAGACACCACATTTGGAAGAGAAGGCTTTTCTGACTCAAATGAGTACAAACAAGATTATTGGTGAGCAACTGGTAAAAGAAACAATGGGCTTAAGTGGATTCTCCACTTCTACTACAATGATTGAAAATAAGGCAAGAGTATCCTTAAATCCACAAGCAACAGAGGAACCTAAAAATGCTAATCAAGTAATAAGTTTAGCCATTACAGACTGGGCATCACCAGAAAATAATCCAGGTGAATAAACTATATACTGTATACACCTATAGTACCAGGTAAAGTGATTACTGGCTACAGTATATAAATGAAACAGAGCTTAAACAAAATGAAATAAAAAATATATTATCAGACTTCCAGAATACAATCCAGGGACAGCGGTCACTTGATGAATGTCAGAAAATGAGAGATTTACATATCCCTAAAGTCAGAATACAGAGTTTGGCAAATAATAAAGGGGCTGAAGGAGACAGTGAAGGGTTGGGGAAAATAAGGATGAATCAATGATGACCCCACAGCAATTAGTGAAAACACTGTGGAAATAATGAAGAACCAGCATGCAGTGAACTTAAAATTGATGGAGCAATTGATCACTGTACAGAGTGAAATTGAAACAATTATTGCACTAAATGGTTTTAGGTTAGATGATGTTGTGAGAACATTGAATGAAATTCACCCTCCTAAGGAATCATCATCAATTCCTTTTGTAGTAAGTGAAATAATTCAGCAAAATGAGGATGTTAAGGAGAAATTAGATTTATCAGCAATAATAATTTCAGAGACTCAATCTGAGAAGGGTAATGGAAAAAACAAAAAGAAACAATAGGGGAAAACAACAACAATAAGAGGAAAACAAACTTAAAAAAGATGAGGAAACATGAGATCTTGGAAAAGTCAAAAAACACATAATGGGTAACATACAATTAAAACAAGTAGATGGTGGGTTAATGAAAAAGGCACAAAATGATGTGGACAATTACTTTGGTATACTGAATACTGATGACATCACTAATGTAAAACAAGACCAGGAGTTGAATGATAACAATCAGCATCTAGAACATATCATGGAAAATACATCTAGACGTGAGATTTCAGTTAAGAAACAACTAAATGAGAAAGATCACTTGGAAGAAAAAAGAGAAGTTAATTGGGAAACACATGCTTGTCTGACATTATATGGGTTAAAGAAATTGTTCAATAAAACAAAAGACTCAAAAGAAGAAATATTAAAACGAGTTATTCAAATCTTGGAATTACAGATTGAAAATACTGATATACTAGAAGTTAGGCCACTCAGTACTGGTTTTGTTAACTTGGTTATGATTACTGTGGCTCACAAAAGAGTGGCAAATTATATATGGAGAAATGCACACTTGATTGAACAATTAAGATTGACCATTGAATGGGAGAAGTATTAGACTATACCTCCATCATTACTTGAACAGGATAATGGCTGGGGACAACCAGTGCATTATCATTGTTTGGCTATGGTAAAATGTACAAAGAGACACTGAACATTTTTTTGTGATCCATATGCAATTTCTTCTCCAATGTTTTGGAAATAAGACTGGGTTGGCAGGGTATTGTGGAAGTGCACTGTCATGAGAGTTCAAGAGGAGATAGTCAAGTCATATTATGTAGAAATGAACTTGTCTCTAATAGGATTTTAGATAATTATGTGGAAATGGACACATTAGGTCTGCATGTAGTGAATCTGAATAGACTTACAGAAGACACATCTAAAATGCTTAAGTCAGTAATTAATAGAATAGAGGAAGATACTCAAAAAATAAGTAATATTGGAGAAAATACAAAAAAAGCTGAAAGAACGCACAAAGAGCAAAACAGGTATAGATGCAATTAATGATGCGATCAGTACACATAATATATTTCAGATTTTGCAGGCTAGAGAAGTTTGACTCCTCCAGAGTATAAAGGCTGAAGAAGGAAATTATGAGGCCCTTAATATGACAAGTAGCAATCTGGAAATGGATAGTGTATTGGAAGATGATAATAATAGGATAAGTATGCAGTCATGGAATATAGAGGGATACAATGACAAAATATATGATACAGAATGCTTGAATTTTATTAAGCAACATACAGTACTTTGTTTCCAAAAAACATGGCACAATAAAACAAATAAGATGAATATAAATGGTTATCAGACTTTCCAGAGTGCTAGTCTGAAGACTTCAAAATATGGGAGGAGAGCAGGGGGATTAATCATCCACATTAAGACTGGAATCGCTGATAGTAAAGAGGAAATAAAAAAAATGAGTATTTTATGGTTATTAGTATACATATAAATAAAACAAAGTTAATGCTGGTTTCGTGTTATATTCCTTCCCCTAAATTGCATTTTTTTACAGAGAATGCCTGGACTTTATTGGAGAAAACCATCTCTGAAATTTCCATGGAACACCTGGAGAATTATCTAATATTATTAGGTGATTTTAATGCTAGAATAGGTCATTTCAGTGGAATATTAGACAGTACAATTATGAAATGGATGTACCCAGAGGTAGTTGATATAAGATGTCAGACAAAAGATGAGAAAATTTACCGTAATGGTAGTGTGGTAGTGTGGGTTCCAATAACAGATCTTACAACCAGTTTAAGATGCATAAAAAATGCATACTTCTGCGTTTATCATTTTATTGTCTCAATAAATCAAAAAAAATAAAACAAATTAAAAAAAATTAAAAAATACTTGTATACAGAAAGGAAAATAAATGGTGTTAGTCCTTCACACCTTCAGAACACAGGATATTATTCTTCTTCCTTCAGAGAACATAAAAGAATTCCTGCAGTCTTTCCTTTCCATGGAACAATGTGAAAACTGGCACACTCTCACTAGAACCTTCTCTCACTGTGATCAGCAAGCTACTGATCACCACACCTGTCTGAGCCTCCTAGAGGAGCACTTTTTAAGTCAATCAGGGGTGACCTCATAAGTCATGTGACACCCTTATTAAGGCATAAAGATCTACTGGAGCCTTTGGATATACCATACATGTTTTACATCATCAAACAATGTGTCCAAGTCCTTATCATTTGAACATATGTTCATTTAATGCAGCACACCAAGACAGAAGGGAGCTAAATGCTTAATTATAGGGCTAATGATGTCAGAGCATTAGCTTAGCTCTTCCCCCTCATGACATCACTCTCTCCTGGGTCTATAAAACCTGTCAGTCTGTGGGCAGCCAGCCCTGTAGCAGCACCTGTCTCAGCTACTGAGGACCTATCTCAGTAAACAGGGTAACTATACTTGATATTTCTATGGCATCATGTTACCTTTCTTCATTTGGAAACAGAAACCTAATGATAACGTTTTGAACAGTAGCCTTGGACTCTTAGTACACAGATACCTTTGTTTTCTTAATTATGACTAAGGAACTTGTGTAATGGGGAACATGTTTTAAGGACGTCTTTAAGACAAAATGGGGGGGGGGTTCAGGCTGCATTTCAGACAAGGGATAGATAAGAATGAAGAGTATCAGGTTGGCCACCCTGATATGAATAAAAGCACAGTCAGAAAAAGGAAAGAAGATAGGAGAGAGTGAAAAGGAAGTTGAAATTGTAAGCTATGCCTGATGTTTGTTTATTAACATCCTAGCACAGGTAGAAAACTGCAGAATATATTAAAGAACTACACCTGTGTAGTGCTCCCTGATTAGCCATTAACTATATATATATATATATATATATATATATATATATATATATATATATATACATATATAGTTAATGGAAGATTAAAATGAAATAATAATGATGTAGCCAGTTACTTATCAGACAAAGGAAATACAGTATTAGATTTAATATTCTGAAGAGGGCCTATGGATTGCTGGCATTATATGAGTATACCCACCAGAACTGAAATTGATCATCTCCTGGCCATCTGTTACACAAAGAAAGTAGAAAGTAGTCCGAATTTGATTAAAACTAATATAAATATTACTCAATATGAAATTAGATATTAGAAGAGACTAGTTTGATCTGAAATGCTGGATTAAGATTTATTTATTTATTGAACACTTTCACCAGGAAAGGTGCACTGAGCAAACAACTTGCTCGTCTCACAGCACATCCTGGAGGAAGGGGTAGTTGGAATAATACAGAATAATATACACCATCAAGAACATTACAGAGTCACACAAAAGTTACAATAGTCATAATTCAGAACAACTACATCCAGGACATTACAGAGTCATACAATTAGAAAATGAGCCATAATACAACTTAAATAGGTATATAGACATTAGAGTAGCAGCTACAGGTTAGGTTATAGTGCTAGTGCAACTAACAGGAATACAAATCAGATACTAGAAAATAGTTTGGGATTTACACATGTAAACAAGTGCCCAAGTGGGCTAAGGTGGCATTTGGGCACCTAAAGTGCTAGGGGGCAAGAAATGCTTAAAGGTGCTTAGGGTGTTAGTGATGGTGAGGGAAGGGCCGATTCTGGTAGCCAAAATGGCCATTTATGCCATGAAAATGGCTTGGGGGGTCATTTGCATACACAGCTGGTTATTAGGTAGTTTGAGAAGGCCAATGTGAGTGAGCCTAAAGTGGAAGAGTGATGGATTTGTGGGGGGAAGGACATTCCATAATTTGGGCAGGAGAAAGGAAAAGGCCTTCTTTTTTGGATTCAGTTGAACATTTAGGGATTGCCAGGGTCCTTGAGTTACTTGATCTTAGGGAGTATTGGGAAGGAGGAGGGGTGGATATGGAGGAGGAGGAGATATAAGAAGGGAGTGAGCCAAGTCTGAATTTAAATATGAATTTGGCACCATGAAGTGAATGCCTGTTTGAGAGAGTAAGAAAGTTTAGGGAGTGGTAGCAATCACAGTGATATGAAAGGGGAGGGGCATCAAGGGCAAAGTGGTAGAAGGAGTTAAAGAGGGTATCCTGTCTGGCTAGGAAGGACTTTGGGGTAGCACTGTAGACTATGTTGTGGTAGTCAAATATAAGTAGGATAATCTTCTGTACTAACTCATGCCTGGCCATAAGAGAGATGCAGCTACCGTTTCTGTAGAGAGCACCAAGTCTGGGCCATAGTTTTTTCAGAATTGCCCCTTGGACAGCGGTCATAATCCAGCCATAGCACCTCTACGGTGCAAGGATCCTGATCCACCTATCCTCCAAAGAGATAAATAAGGTGCCACTTGCCCCCTCGGGCAACGGTCACAATCCAGCCATAGCACCTCTACTGTGCAAGGAGCCAGATCCACCTACCCCCTAAAGAGATAAGGTGCCACTTGCCACCTTGGGCAGCTGTCACAATCCAGCCATAGCACCTCTACAGCGCAAGTAGCATGATCCACTGAACCCCACAAAGAGATAGATAAGGGTACGATGCTTGAAAAATTGCCACAATTTCTCTGGGCTGTGTGAACGCTGAACTGGATCATCACTTGCAATTTGCTGTTTTCAATTTCAGTGCCTTCTCAGGGTAGCGCTATTGGCTCCACACCTGTGTAGAGCTCCCTGATTGGCTGATCTCACTCACCTGAGACAGGAGCACCCGAGACGAGTGGCTTAATGTAAGCCTGCATCCCTGTACTCTGCTTCTAATTTATATATTTTTATTTAGCCTGTTCTGCTCGGCCTGTGTAAAGTAACTTACCATTCCCCCCAATGCAGTTTCTCTCAAACTGTATGTGCACTGATTCAGTGCTATCTCTGCAAACTTCCTCTTGATTTTTCATCCCACCCTTCCCTCCCCTCCACCTTCCATGTATGTGCACTGATTCAGTGCTATCTCTTCAAACCTCCTTTGATTTTTCATCCCACCCCTCCCCATGTATGTGCACTGATTCAGTGCTAGCTCTACAAACTTCCCTTGATTTTCATCCACCCCTCCCCTCCATGTATGTGCAGTGATTCAGTGCTAGCTCTGCAAACTTCCCCTTGATTTTTCATCCCACCCCTCCTTCCCCTCCCATGCCTTCTTTAAATGCACACAGTCTCCGCCCATTCCTATCTGATGTTTCAATTTATTGGTTACTTACTGTCAACACCTGCAATTCCTTCCATCCCCTTTTGCAACTAAGCCTTCTAGCAGCTTTATCTCATTCTGTCTTGCTGAGGCATACCATTTTGGTACTTTAGGTTTGCTTATTGCTGACTAGCATATCCTGTCTGGCAGACTAGGATATCCTGTCTTGCTATGGCACTGTTTTACTTGAAAATTGCACTACAAATTACTGAAATGTGACTGATTTTCCAAAAAACTGTGTTTATTGTCTGAAAATGTTTCCAGCAACCAAGTGTTACAGCCCCTTCATGACTTTGTAGCTCTCTGCAGACTGGCAGGTGCCAAGGAAATTGTTGGCTTTTCAGTTGCTAATTGAGCTGTTTTCTCTCAGACTGCTAGCCATTGTGTTGCCCCACTATTAACTTGAGCTCCTCACTCCTTTCTCTACCTGAAGACCCACTAGGATGCCCTCCATGTGGACAACGGACGCTGCACGGTCGGTGCTTCCGAAGCTGTCGCCCTAGACCTCCTCGTTGGACTCCACTGCTTGAGAGGTACAGCAAAACTGCAATTTTTCACCCACCTGCTCATCCCCCCTCCTGTGTGCTATTATATAGACCCATTAGCACCACCCACTCCCATCCCTGACTAATCTCCTGCCTTCTCTTTCTTACTAAGACAATTTGTTACTGCCAGGGTTCCGCCAGGAGAATCCTGCAACCAGCAGCCAGCAAGTTACCCTTGTTATCAAAATTCCCTCATTTACCCAACAACTGCAATTATGGCAGCCTCATGGCAATTCTTCCTCCTGAATGCACTGTGTATCATACCCCTTACTGGCTTATTATCTGAAAAATTTGAGACTGGGGTACACCACATCCTCATCCTGAAGACTGCTCGCCCAATCTGACTCTACACATCACATGTTATGCCAAGGCTCCTTGCCAACTGATTGAGGTGGACTACCTTCCTCGAAGAGCAACTATTGCAGGTTTGTCTGCACCTCCTTCTTTATCTCTAATTAATTTGAGTTACTCCCACTGGCATTACACAGCCAGAGTATTAGCCTCAGTGTCCTTAGGCTTGCATAAATTAAAAAACAAAGCTTGGCACCCCAATTCCTTCTCCATGCTAAGCTGGAAAAAGCCTCAAGCTCATTGCCTTTCACTTGAATCCCTGAAAAAATTGCTACTCCTCCTCTTACTCTGCTCTGGCAATGTCGAGCTTAATCCAGGGCCCATAAATAAACTTATCTCCCCTTCTGAGTTACTATCTCTTAGAGGTATTAGTTTTATGCACATTAACGTGTGTAGCCTGCTGAAAAAATTCACCCTTTTCGAGGCTTGGACCACCCATACAATGCCAGATGTGCTTGTTATCTCAGAATTCTGGCTACGGCCCACTATGACAAATAGCATGATTAATATACCTAACTACCAGATCTTTAGATGCAATAAGCAATCCAGAGGAAGTGGGGTTGCCATCTACATCAAAGATAGATTTGTGGCATAAATACTTAATTCTAACTCACTGGTAGTGGGATCTGTGTGTCTGGACATAAAAATTGACCTATACCCATTGTTAGCACTCCGAGTGATAGGATGTTATAGACCACCATCCGACGGTACTCAGCTCTTGTCCTATCTTACAACTATCTTGGACACTAGCCCCCTGGAAACAATTATCCTTGGGGATCTAAACTATGATTGGATGTCGGAAGCCAGTCATCTGCTTAAATCTTTCTGTGACTCCCTTGGTTTCTCCCTACTCAAAGAAGAGCCCACCCATATCAACAAAAAGAATACAGCCAAAAGTACCCTTCTGGATGTCCTGCTTGTGAATAAACCCCATTCCTTCTCCCACGTTGCAACCTTTGGCATGGATATTAGTGACCATTGCCTAATAGCTGGAGTTTGGGCAACCAACAAAGTGCCAACTACGGCCAAATTCTCCACCAAAAGGTCAACCAGGCCATTTGACCCAAAGGCATACCTACTTGACCTAAAAAACTCCCCCATGTTGCAGAGTTTTTACCTTGCTAAAACAGTGGAAACTACATATTCTATACTACATGAAATCATTACCTACACCATGACTCTACATGCCCCTCTGTCAGAAATACACATAAAGGCTAGGAAATGCTGTTGGTTCACTCAAGATCTCTTGGCTGCACTACTGTCCAGGGATAAACTCTGGAAACTGCCCGCAAATCCCAAAAAGAGGAAGATTGGCGCCTCTTTAGAACAGCCAGATATCATTGCACCAAGTTGATTAGAGAAGCTAAAGCCTGCTAATACCAAGCAGAACTAGATACTGCAGCCAATTGCCCCTCCAAATTCTGGGTCACAATCAAAGAACTGGTGGGATCCATGTCACAAAATATGCTCCCTACAAAAATTACCTCTGAAAATACAGTAATCAATGACAAAAAAAAGATACTGCAGGCATTCAACACGCACTTCGCCATAGCAGGCTTAGCCTTCGATAACTCACCTGCAAGTAGCCTGCGCACCCAACTTGGCATGACCTCACCAAATGTTGACTCCGTCAGTCAACATTTCTCATTCTCATCGGTTTCACTCAAGGAACTGGAAGACTTGATTCTCCACCTGGATACTAAGAAAAGTGTTGACGCAGATGCGTAGGTAGATCATGTCAAACCAACCTTGTGGAGTTCTATGAATGGGTAACATCAGAACTGGACAGGGGTAAGCCTGTGGATGTATTATTCTTGGACTTCAGCAAGGCGTTTGACTCTGTCCCCCACAATGGTCTGGTGGAGAAACTGATGGGGTTAGGAGTAGGCCCTTTGATGGTCAGATGGATTGAAAACCGGATAGCTGGATGCACTCAGAGAGTAGTGGTCTGTGGGAGCTCTTGAACCCTACAGAGGTTGGTAGTGGGGTACCACAAGGCTCGGTCCTGGGTCCAATCCTGTTTAATGCATACATATCGGACATCAGGGATGGTATAGGGTGTGAAATGGTCTCTTCACAGATGACTCCAAGATGAGAGCAGTAGTTGAGGGAGAAGAGGGGAGGTTGGCCCTGCAAGGGGACCTGGACACCCTGGAAAGCTGGGCTCACACATGGAAATTAAATTTCAATATCACCAAGTGCAAGGTGTTGCATCTTGGTCAGAAACCTAAACACAGGTACACCCTGGGAGGAGGCGCTGGAAGCCTCAACAGGGAAAAAGACCTAGGGGTCATGGTGGATACATGTATGAATAACTCCTGACCAGTGCAGGAGAGCAGCTAGCAAGGCAAAACAGGATGTTGGGATGCATCGTAAGGATCCTCTAGGAGTAAGGGAAGTGATTCTGCCGCTGTACAATGGACTGGTTAGACCACACCTTGAGTACTGTGTACAGTACTGGAGACCACACTGAAGAGGGACATACAGCTCCTGGAGAGGGTACAGAGGAGGCAACAAAGATGATACGAGGGCTAGGGATTTGACTTACGAGGACAGACTTGAGGAGCTCTGCCTGTTTTCATTGAGGAGAGAGAGACAGGGGGACATGATTGAGTTCTTCAAGTACCTCAAGGAATATATAGGGTAAACATGGAGGATCTTTAGACCAAAGCAGGGAGGCATCACCAGAGGGCATGGTTTGGTTTGAAGGTGGAAGGGTGAGGGGGGAAAAGAGGAGGAGGTTTTTCACTGAGAGGGTGGTGGACCCTTGGAATGCTCTGCCTGGTGAGCTGGTTCAGAGATCCACAGTGGAGGGATTTAAGAGAGGGTGGGACAGACACAGAAAGTGGATGTATCCGATGATGGCATGTCCCGGGGTGGGTGGGGATGGATGATAGGGGTTTCTGGAGCACAAGGGATGGGAAGGTCTCGGCACCCAACTAAGGATCTAGGTTAGAGCAGACTCAATAGACCATAAGGCCTAATCTGCTGGCAAATAGTATGTTAGTATGTTAGATGCACTTGAACCATACTTCCTAAAGATAGCATGTCAAGTATTGGTAGTGCCTATTACTCATTTATTCAACCTGTCCCTAACACAAGGTACCCTCCCTCAAATATGGAAGATTGCACACATTATCTTGCTATTTAAATCTGAAGACCATTGTGACCTTAATAACTATAGGCCAATTTCTCTCCTACCCACACTCTCTAAGCTACCAGAAAAAATAGTAAATGGCCAACTGAGATCCTTCATCGACAGAGAAAAATTACTAAACCCCCTTCAATCGGGATTCAGAGCCAACCACAGTACAGTCTCGGCATTAGCTACAGTAACCAATGACTGGCAACTGGAGTTAAAGCATAAAAAGTCATGCTGTGTTTCTTGACCTCAGCAAAGCATTCGACAGAGTCGACCACGACCTGCTCCTCGACTTGCTAAAAACACTAGGACTGGATGCTACTTCTCTAAACTGGTTCTCTGAATATTTGACAGACAGATACCAGCAGGTGAAAGCAGATGGCAAACTATCTGCCTTAAAACTCTTACAAAGAGGTGTCCCTCAGGGATCCATATTAGGTCCCCTGCTCTTCGCAGTGTATATCAACAACATTGATGAGGGAATCCAGGATGCAAGTATTCACTTATTCACGGATGACACAGTGCTGTACCTGAGTCGTCCCACACCAAAAGAAATTTGTACTGACCTACAAAAAGATTTCAACCTCCTGCAACTCCAACTATTCAATAAAAAACTGCTAGTAAACGCTAAGAAAACTAAAGCCATGTTATTTTCCCACGCAAACTACACAAGCGCTACTGACTCCCTCCCCCCAATAACCACTATGCTGGGAGAGTGCTTAGAGTAAATTCCGAAATTCAGATATCTTAGGGTCTGGATCGACTGTAAACTCTCCTTCACTGACCACGTGGAAGACTTGCTGAACAAATTAAGGCAAAGATTTGGCCTTTTTTACAGGATAAGAAGACTTCTTACAGCAGACTCAAGAAATGACTAGTCCAAGCCACGTTCCTTTCCTTAATTGACTACGCAGACTTCATATACAGTAGCTGTGTGGCTTTCTATCTTGGAAAATTGAATGCGCTCTACCACAGAGCTATACGCTTCATCACTGACCTCCCCTTCTCTACTCATCATTGCACACTATATAGAAGAAACACAGAACGTAAGTACTGGTAATCGATAAAACACACATCCAATGCTGAAATTTTAGTTAATTCAATTGAAAAAGCGACTTTGCGACGTGAAACGTAGGTCTGTGCTTTTTATATGCTGCCTTCGGCTATCCTAGCCAAAGCTGTTTTAACTACAATTTCAGCATCGGATGTGTTTCATCGATACCAACAACTGTGTTTCTTCTACAATTTTCGGTGTTTGACTCCGGTCTTGTCCATTGGTGGCCAACTTTTTGTACATATAATTGCACACTATATGCTGCCACAGGCTGGACCTCACTTCACTATAGGCACAGCTTTAATGCAGCAATCTGGACACTTAGAGCCCTCAGTGACAAACTCCCTCAATACATCGTTGACTGTCTGTCTCTGATTGTGCCCAGGAATTATTCCCTTAGAAGCTGCTCACAACTCCTGCTAAATATACCCATGACACTCACACGAGTTGGGAGAGCCATCTTTGGATTCTCACTCCCATCAATATGGAATAAAACCCAAAAAATACTTAAGTTGAAAACCCCAGTAAGTACCCTTTTGTTCAAAAGACTTTACTGTGATGGCATTACGGAAATTTGCAACTGCTTTACTAGACACTAACTAACCTTCCTGTCTCAAACAGCAGCCTACAAATGGTGGCACCCCAGCTGAAATGTGTGCCTCTGCCTCTAGCATGCCCACCAACAGATCTACAGGATTTATTGCCAAACTCCCATATCTTATTCTTTGATGCTCTGAACAGCTGAAGCCTGATTCTAGCACATGCTACCACACTTGGGGATAATTATCATCTTTCACCCAAAAAAATATTTGGTCCCTCATCCATCCAACACCTCCCTCTGCCCCAACCTCCAAGACCCTCACAGTTATGCCCCTGCTAGTATATTCCTCATCTTGCACTTAGTACAACGGCAGCTTTTATCCTCCATATGCCACCACATTTTGGTGCAAAAATCACTTTGTCACCTTTCATACAGACCTCCACCCTCCCAATCCCTCACTCTGCTCTAACAATTGGGTCCTCTTTGCTTGCGACCCTATTCCCCACCTCTCCCTACATTATGCGCTTATCTTCTATCTGGTATGCCGACCCTCTCCCTAACATTTCCCATTACAAAATGCACAGATTTTGGACTTGGATCCAGCACAAGTTCATTATCCACAACTCCTTGTAGTTCTATGTTCAATGTGTATTACCTGTAAATGTGCATTTTTACTATAATAGCAGCTATTTTTACTGTTTGTACTATTGTAACTTGTCTTTCTATATTATTACTGTAGTACCACAGGTCCACCTTGTAAATGAGCTTGCTCAATGGGGCCCACCTGGATAAATAAAGATATTGATTGATTGACTGATATGTACTGAGAAGTTGAGGTACCTGTTGAGCCAGATGCTCAGGTACCTGAAAGAGGAGGTGTCCTCTAATACAGTCCCACCAAGGGTGTGGAAAGTGAGTAGGTAGTTTAGTCTAGTGAGTTTCTGCCTTGTGCCAAAGATCATGGAGACATTTAAGAAAACACTTGGAAGAGTTCATAGAAAATATAACATTATGTATGGATCATATGGACTCCCTGCTGCTTTATGACACATTAAACATTTTCTTTAAAGAAATTCAGGACATATTGTATAGAAAAGAAACATTCAAATCAGGGAAAGAAAGAGAGGAAGATTTGATAATGATTGTAAGATATTGAAAAGTCAATTAAAAGGAATAAGGAGTTATAGACAAAATCCTATTGTACAGACAAAAGATAATTTAAAGACACTAAAAAAAGAGTATAGGAGACTATTGATATTTAAAGAAAAAATATTATGCATCTCAGTAGGAAGAAATGTTAGTTGTGATAGAAACAAAGGGAAGTAAAAATGTCTGGGCTTTAGTGGCATATGGCTGTAAGGACTCAATGCTAGAAATAGAAAACTATGTCTCAGCACAAGAATGGGTAAATTACTTTACAAACATTATGCTAAATAGGCATACAAACAGAACATGGCTCACTTTGGGTAAAGTCATGATTAGGTTGAATTTTACTCAAACAACAAAAATAGAAGTTTAGGACTCTATATGACAATTGCAATCAAATAAAGCCCCAGGTCCAGATATGATGCTAGGTGAACTATTTAAAAGTAAAATGGATCAATGGGCAGAAGTGTTATGCTCTTTGTATAACAAATGTATATATGAAAACATTATACCGGAATCTTGCAGAGGGGCAGTGATTGTGCCTATTTATAAGAAGGGAAGTAAGTGTGACCCAATGAACTATAGAGCTATAAGCTTCTTGGACATAGCTGGAAAAATATTAGCCAAAATACTTCTGGGTCAAATAATAAATTACATTAATAGAGCAGGAGACCTGCCACCATTTAGGCAGGTTTTCAGCAAACATATTCAACCATGGACTATTGCTTTATTCTCGCACATTTATGTGAAAAATATATAAAACTAAAAAAGCAAAAACTATATGCAGTTTATGTTGATTTTTCTATTACATTCAACACCATTAACAGAAGTATATTATGAGAAATAATGGAGAATGCGGGGATAAATTTGGTAATGATAAATACAGTTATATTGTTTTATTCCAATACATCTGCACAAGTCAGGCTGGACCTGGTGAGAAACTTGTCCCCACAGTTTCTAGCCAACATGGGAGTGAGACATGGGTGCATTCTTGCACCCACACTGTTCTCACTATGTACTGATCCATTGGTGAAACTGTTACAATGTTCTATAACAGACTCCCTAAAGATCAGCAAAGACTTATGTCCAGGAATGGCATATGTGGGCAATCTTATATTACTTTCATTAACAGCAAGGGGATTGCAAAAAAAAAAAAATTAAAAATATTGGAATCGTTTGCAAATGGTATGAGTCTAAAAATAAATAGGACTAAGACAAACATAATGTTGTTGGGTAATAAAAAAATATCAAGGGAAGTGGTATATAAATTCTAAACCAGTTGAAATAAATGATTATATATATTTAGGTCTTGTGTTCTCGAAAAACCTATGCTGGAAAATTCATTATATAATGACAATTAGCAAGGTTATGAATACATCATTAGCACTGAGACAATTTAATGCAAAATATGGTGGCCACTCGATCAGACCTTTAGTGGCAGCAATTGAAGCAAAATACAATGCACAGATTTTGTATGGAGCAGAATTGTGGGTATCTTAAGTATATAGTAAAACTAGAAAAAACAATAATGAGGTTGTTGAGAACATCGATAGGATTTCCCCCAACAATTCCATCAACTTTTGTTAAAACTGCAATAGGACTTACTAACTTGAAGGCATTGGCAGACTCATGGGTAATAAACTACTGGATTAAGTTAAATAGACAAAATGAAAATACTGTAGAATTGCTAGAAAATGTCTAGAGGAGAAAAAATATGGAAACAGAATAGTTATTGGGAATGTCCCTAGTTGTTGAAAGTGGAAAAGATCCTATGTTCAACTGGCCTGGATTCTCTGTTAGAATGGACATACAAAAATGTTATGCTATTAAAGTAATATAAAAAGTATATTAAGAAATGACTTGTCAAAAGATATAATAGGATTGATTTAGAAAAAATAAGGATGTCATGATTTTCTGTGTGGTACAGCAATAACATACTAAAACATATATATACATGTTATCTCAATATACTGGACAAGCCAGAACAAAGAAAAATGTATGCAAGGTTCAGGGTTGAATTTTTTGAGTCTAATGTGCTTAAAGGACACCTGAACAACATTTTGACAACAAACTATTAAAAAATCTGACTCCACAGGTGACCAAAGGAAAGGCTGCTGTATTCACTAATGCTAAAACTACATATATATAATTTAACTAAATGTGGTTCCAGATCATTTGAAAATTGTAAAATCAGTCTTCCAATTTAAAAAAAAAACTGTCTTACCTGCTTCCTAAAATGGCCATCAAATGTGTTATGTGATGAAATCATTTGAGCCAAAGTCAGATAGATATTTGGTTTTCTATAGTGCTAACTACAGTAGTTCTTTGTTTCCTCTTTGTCTAGAATTTTCACCCAAATGGTCAAAACCATGTGCATTATTTTGTATCATACACATGTTAGGCTATGGTCCTGTTTATTTTGTTTACTTTAACATGCTGAAATTGTGTTTTAATTCAACCAACTTTCTCTGTGGCAAACCACAGTACAGTACAAATTTTGAATAACCTGGTGGTCTAGTGGTTATGGCGGATCCAGAATGCTACAGTTGGGTTGCTGGGGTGGTGTGCATGCTTAATATGCAATTTTTAACATATTTATTAAACCATTATTCTTTTCTAGTACGTTTTTGACAGAACCTACAAATATAATCCATAGTTTGAATGTAAACATTTGTACAATCAATAAATCAGACTTCTTCAACAAAGTGAAATGCAGCAGCAAGCATGTTACTATATGTGTGTGTGGGGGGGGTTCAGCCACACATTTCACCACCCCTAAAGCCATCACTTTTTAGTAGCAAAGTTCTTGTGCAGTCCAATGTTAGAGTTCATGCTTTCTCAAAACTCAAATATAAGCTTGCCTTGTCTTCTTTTTCCATGGGAAATAATAATAATCCACATTTATATAGTGGTTTTCATACACATTGTATTCCAAAGTGCTTTACAAGCAATACTAGGCTGGTAGTGAAGTGAATGAACGTGTAGTGGCAGCCATTTCTTACATTAATAACCACGCACAGCCTTGGACAATTGCATGAACTGGTTTTATGAGAATGGGAATGTTGGCCAGGACAAGGGGGTCAGGTAGCAATCAAGGTGCTGGCAGCCCCACATCTTATTTCTCACAGTAATCTGCTCATATTTCTCTCCTTCTGGCTTCCCCTTCCCTGAATATACAGTAGCAGTACCTTGCAAGAGTAACCTTCTTAGTCCCCCTCTGGTATTCATTCTTCACTATTCCTCCTTACACCAAAAACTGGTGAGCTCATCACCCTTCTGTATCATGAATGCAAGTAGTCCAGTCCCAGTTTTATTTTGACATATCAAATATAAATATATATTTCCAGTATGTCAGGCTGATAGCAGCAGGGAACAAGGGGAATAATGAGCTTTCCTATCCTTAAAAGATCTAGGCTACCTTTGATTAGGCACTATTAAATGACGGGTGTGTGCATCATTATGCACGTCATTTAATAGTGTCTAATCATAGGTGGCTTAGATCTTGTATGGGTAGGAAAGCCTATTTTTCCCCCTTGTGCCATGCTGCTATTAGCGTGGCTTACCAGAATATCATGTTTATTATTAATATGTTAAAATAATATGGGAGACTGTACTAAATACATTCATGTTGGAGAAGGGTAGTGAACTCACCAGTTGTTGGTGTGGGGAGCAGGTGAGAAGAATGAACGCCAGAGAGGGACTGAAGAGGACATTCCAGCAGGGGTATAGTTATATTCAGGTTAGTTGAAGACATGAAAGAGGACATTGAGCAGATCACTGTGAGATCTGAAATGTGGGGCTACCAGCATCATGATCACTACCTGACTGTGCATGAGAGTAGCCAGTGATGACAAATACTCAGAGTGGCAGGATGTACCTAAACTGTTACTTGAATTCAGTGTGGGGTGAGTACCCTTGGGTGGGGGGGTGTTGACATTTGTTAGAACAGTATTGAGGGAGTTGTGTTTAGCTCATTCAAGATTTGTAAGGGTGGTGGCCAACCAACTTGCATTGTGGAGTAGAGCACAGAAAAACACTGGAGAATAATTGCTGGGAACTGTCCTGTAGGGGTTCTGCAGATCACAAGTAAAGGAGTAGACTGACACTGGAAGTTGGGTGGATTCACTCAAGGTATTAGTATGCCTCTCCTGCTAATAATATTGTTATCCATTGTAAGTGCAGCCCTTATGAGGGCATGAACAGCCATTTTTCTGGTGAGTCATGAAGCTTATTGATTGGCCCTCCAGGAAGACCTAGTTGTTGGTTAATGAGGTGGGGATAACACTCAACAGGGGAACTGTACATACTACCTTCACTGTGCAGAAGGGTGGTGATCCACTCAATGTTTACTGTGGGAGCAGAAGTCAGACATTGAGAATGTGGATTAGAGAGTGATTTGGGAGGCACTGTTAACAATGCCAGCTGATTATGCATATCGGTATAGGCGTGTACAACTCTCTGAGATACAAGATTACAATATGAGGTGTGATAATTCTCTTCATGAGACTGTAAACTTATATGCGGCCTCAGGCAGTACTAAGGACATGGTATAGATGGTGGGGTGTTCAACAGAAGGCAGACTAGGTGAAGGGGGTTCACATGGAAATAGAAAGCTTTATTTGTGGATTAACAATAGAGCATGAGCTTTGGAACCGAACCAGACCAGTACTTTGCTGTGTGACTCTGAACAAGTCACTAAACTTCCTTGTACTCCCAGGCCACACCTGTAAACAAGCTTTCAGCTTAGTGTGTCTCTCTCCTGGTTAACAAAAAAACAAAATTCAGTGCATCTCATAACCACTAGATCATCAGGTATTTGAAGTGTTGTACTTTTAATGCAGTTTGCCAAGGAAAAAGTCAGTTGGATTGCATAACATTTTCCGCAAGTTAAAGCAAACAAAATGAACAAAATCATAGCCTAACATGTGTACTGATCAAAATAATCCACAAGTTAATACATGGTGTTGATCATTCTGGTACAACAATTCAAAACAAAGAGGGAAAGAAGAACTAGTTAGCACTATAAAAATATGTGAGAGTCTCTGTCTCTGGCTCAGACGATGTCATAATGACTCATCACTTGATACACTTGGCAGACATCTTAGGGAGAAACCAAAGCTATTTTTGAATGTGAAAGGCTGATGTTTACATTTTTCAAAAGCTATGAAACTGCATTTATATTATTTACGTAAATGCAGTTTTAGCATAAATGTAAACAGCAGCTTTTACTTTACCTCACTATAAAGCCAGATTTTGGAGTTTAAAGTTTTCAAAAACTGCTTGTTTAGGTACCCTTTAAGGCAAGGTTTAAAAAGTCAAGGGACTTAAAACACACATTATGCTACTGTGGAGCACAGGAAATTGAAAATAGCCTACATGTCATATTGAGATGCTCCTGGTATGAAAGGACAAGAAGAAAGTGGTTAGGAGAAGTACTTTGTTCCTTACAACACTGTGCAGATGAGGTACAACTTAATGTACTCTTAACAACAGAGGATGACTTTATAATAACCAAGATGGGCATTTTTTTAGTACAAATACAGCAAATAAGGAAATTGAGAACAAAAACAAAAATTGAATTAACTTGCTAAGGGATGCACTTTAGAGACAGCTATTTTATGGAAGCTTGACTTTAATTAAATTGTTAAATGTTTTATGTGTGTTTTTTGATTCTTTTTTGTGTATGATGTGTTATTTATTTGTAATGATTTTATTAGATTGAAAAATAAAAGAATACCATACCGCTATTCAGACACTATTACTAGCATGAAATGTTTTTATGCTCGGGGTCCCTGGGTCTGCTGGGATGGGAGTGCTGCTGTGGGTTCAATTTTGTTATTAAATATGGAGAAACAGATCTGGTGGAGTAAAGGGTTTTCTTTAATAAACAGCAAGGTTCCTAGTGTGGGCTAAGAGCTCATGACTGACAGAGGGGTTCATCATCCTGTCAAAACCTGCCAAATTTTACTTGACAATTTCACTAGTAAAAGAAGCAAATTTCATTACTAAATTTCAGATTCATTCATATGGAAAATTCAAATGAAATCTGCCTCTTTTACTTCAAATGCACAGTCCTGGAAAACAGGATAGTTGAAGGTTTGTCCACAAGGAGAAGCCTTAGCAGCTCATGCTGCCATGTAGGTAGCATCCAAGACTTAAGTCATAGGGTATGTAAAATATTTTATTTCATATTTATTTTAATAACCCACTTACAGTCTTCAAAATAACATCACAAAAATCTGTCTTTTTTTGTGGACAGAGGGGTGCTGGGAGGTACTGAGACTGTGTCTACGGGGAGGGGGTTGAACTAAAAGAGTCTGGTGCTGGGTGCTGGGGTGGAGTGTGTATAGCAGAATAAACTTGTCTTCACAAATAAATGAAATTGAGTTCTAAAAGGGTCAATAGAGCCTCTGAAGTTCATAAACACATAGGTGTTCCCATTTGCCAAGTCCAGCTGTTTTATAGCTCCTTTTGAGTACTTTCAACTTTTATTTCCTTATTGCAGTCTGTTATTGTCATGGGGACATGAGAAGAGTGTGCCTATCAAAGAAATGAGCTGCTGTACATAATTTTCTGCTTCTTGTCCCACATCTCTTGAATGGTGTTCCCCTCACTTTCCAGCAATACTACCATATTCCTGTGACAACAGAATTTAGCTGGCAACATACGAGAGTTCTGTTACAAATAGATGCAAATATTTACCCAGGTTTTTCCAGTATTTTCCAGTGGTACAGCAACTAAAAATATAAAGGTGATGGGTCAGGGCACAGGGTGATCTTAATTTGCTATTTTTACCTATTTTTAGCTAAACTAGCAATTTTATGCCAAAGCACAACCTTGTCTTGTAGTAATTACTGACACAGCTGGCATATTAGAAACATCAGTATTTTATCTATTTATACACATTATTTTTCCCCGAAATGGAATATGTGGAGCAAAGGGCCTGTAACATAGTCAACCCTAGATTATGATAGTATGATTCCAGATTTCTTACTGAAATTGCTCTTTGAGAGTAACCCTAGTTTGGTGGAAGTGTGTTGTGTGTGTGTGGGGGGGGGCAGGTTGTAAAATATGGATATGCCTTGAGTAGTTGACAGCACTAAACTCACAGAGGAAACAACACTTTTTAAATTCCTTGAGCTACAGATGTGGACTACAACTGAACGAAAAGAAACTCTGGCCAGAGCTGATAGGGCTATGGCGAACTGTCAAGTGACCAACATTACACGTGTGCATAGAAATTATTGAATGCCCCGGTGTAACTTGGCTATTATTTGGAAGTGTTGCACCAAATTTTCAACATGGCCTTTTTGGGACCCCTCTTCATGAAGAGTGCCAGTGTCATTTGTTCACTTGTCTCAGTGATTTTGCAGTGCGAGCACGCCATTCTGTGCCACAGGTGCGAAAACATGTTTCAGGCGGGATGTGAAAAATGACAGCTGTACTGTTAAAAAGGAGGTGTGTGAAAATGGCAATGTTGAAAATCTCTAGTGAAAATATTAAAAATTGGTGAAGCTAGGAACATGCATAGAAACTGTGCAACGCATGCTCTAATGCAATCATTTTTTTGATTTTTTCACCAAATTTGCAACATGGGGATTTTGGGACCCCACCTCATGAACAGTGACACTGTCATTTTGTTAATTGCTCCCGAAAGGTGATTCCGCACAATGACCACAAAATCACCTTTCAGGACTATGTACTGAAATGACGGTGACACTGTTCACAAGGTGGGGTCCCCAGAACCCCATGTTGAAAATTTGGGCCCAAAATTCAAACAAATGGCTGATTTATCAACTTAAGTTGAAAACTCCATTGAATGCTATTATAGCACGCTTACCTTTGATTCTTCAGTTTGCGGCTCGGCTTTGAAAAGTGCAGACTTGTCCTGGTCCAGAGAAGATGACAGCACTGACCTCCGGAGGTAAGTATGAGGTAAGGGAGGCTAAGCGGATGTGGATACTCATTGGGAGGGTGGGGATGGGGAAGGGGGGACTGGGGTGACGACAAAGGACCATTTTCCTTTTTACAGCTGAAAAAAACAGTTGGGGGAAGATTTTCTTTATTTACAAGAAATGAAAACAAAACATACAGCTTGGCACACTGAGGTGGGCTCACAGTGTGCCACATGAGTTGGGGGGGCTGGTACATGATGCAGACAGGGGGAAGGAATAACAAACATTTGGGCACACTGGGATGGACTCCCAGTGTGCCACATGAGTTGGGGGTGCACATAATGCTGACACATGGATTGGGGACCCTGATGTTGGTGCGGGGAGTGGGGAGGATAGCAGCAGTGGGAGGGTTTTCTTTCCAACCAGTGCTGGTGGCAGCACTGCAACTGCACATGCGTGGCACTCGCGCATGCATAGTTGCAATAAATTTTGCCATTCACAACATGGTGGTGCCAGCAGAACTAAGTGTGCACATTAATCATGCATGCATAGTTCTTATCCCAGAATGCAGAAGCAACAGCCAACATAGTGAGGCTGTTGTTCTGTAGCAGCCAATCGTGGTAGACTGTTTCAAGCTCCATTGGACTTTTCAGAAGGATACTTACAAAAGTCCAATGGAAGGTTCCATAATCAGCTGTTTTTAGAGCTACGATCAATCCCAAAATGGCACCCTAAAAATAACACAGCTGCCTAAACTAAAATTACATTGATGGGTGAGGAAATCAGGAAGTAATGCTTGGGCATGTATTAATTGAAATGGGTGCAGAGTGTAAGGCTGCTCTTGAATAGCACCAATATTGTAGTCAAAAGAGTGACAATAAATGAGAAATAGAAGAAAATGTTTTATATACAGTATGTGATGTTATGCTAATACACAACAGGCATAAACAAAGGGAGGGAATAATAGAGAAAGGACATCAGCATGACTGCAATATAGCCCAAGTAAGCTTTGAAAGTATAAACCTCCAAGACTGAAGGTATAAAATCAAGTAAAAAGGGAGTGCACACTTTATTGCTCACAGCTCCCTCCCTCTCAACCAAAGAGCCCAAATATACACAAATAGTGAATGAAATGATGATATCCTCAGGTATGAAATAGGTGTCGGCAATCAGGTCTCAGTATAGGGTGATGTCATCATTTCATTCATGTCTTTTGAAACTGAAGACAGTGAGCTTCTCCATTTCAAGACCATCTTCATTCCCCTTCCGAATGATGCATTCTAATGGGGGTCCCTGTGTACCATGCTGTTCAACTCCAAGAGTGGTGGTCGAGGAGGGAAAAAAAGGGACCTCAGTGAAAAACACCTATTGCGTCTCAGCTGGGATATCATGGGTAAACAACTTGCAAATAATAGTTGAAGAAAGTAGACCTTCCCTTCCCTAACACCAAGAAAGTGGGTCAGACATAAAATTAGGGATGGGAGAACCTCAAAAGGTTCCGAGGTTCTAAAAGGTTCTGATAAGCCAAAAAAGGTCTGGATCCTTAGAACCATTGCTGAGATTTTTATAATCTTTATTGTTTTATGGCAACTATATGTTAAAAAATCATTTTAAACTGCTTTTAATCAACATATCTGCAGCAAAAAACAATTAAACCAATGTTTAGTAGTAGAGAGTGCTCTTTAATCACTCTTTTTTTTCTGACATTTAAGAAAGTAATACTGATACTGTGTATAAGTTATTAACAGTGGTGATTTCTATTTCTCAACAGGTACAGGAAGACACCAATATGAATGTGTCTTAGACAGTTACTGTAAGTAATGAAGAAGAAGCCAGGAACCCAAAACAGCACCAGTCCAGAGCAGAGGGCAGCCAGTCAGAGAGAACCAGTCATCCAGCTACCACTTCAAGACTGCTACTGCCCCTGCCTACTACAATCAGGGGAAAACCAGAAGTAGTCTACTAGCACTGAGATCAATATGATTAAGGCACATTTATCAACACGCATTTGCCAATGCTGAGTGTTGGCTTGCCGGCATTGGCATTGGTAGCACAGGAGTTAGGGACATGCATAATAGGAATGGCAGTGAAGTATGGAACTGACATAAACCCCACCCCCACCCTGTAGAGACTGACAGGTGTTGGGGTGTGCCTTTGGGTTATCAGCCATAATGTTCATTCCATTTCATCTCACTCTACCCTGCAGACTTTGACAGGTGTTGCGGTGTGCCCTGGGGTCTTCAGGCCTTATACTCACCCAATTCCACAAGGAAATATGCTGAGATGGGTACGGTATAGGAGAATGGGGTGAACAATGAGGCAGAAAACCCCAAGGAACACCTTGATGCCGGAACACCTTGATGCCTGCCACAGGCTGCAGGGTGGGGGTGGAATGGTATGAGCATTACGGCCAATGATCCCAAGTCAAACCCCTGATGCCTGTCAGTCTCTACAGAGTAGAGCATTATGGTTGGAAATGCTAATGCCCCAGACATTTGTTGGTATTTTCACTCCAAATTTTCAAAATGGGAATTTTGTGACCCTGCCTCATGAACGGTGCACTATAATTTCATTACTCAATCCCAAAAGGTGGTTTTGCACAGGGACTGCACCATTTGGTGCCACAGGTGTGAAAACACATTTCTGGCAAGATGTGTAAAATGAAAGCTATACTGTTCATGAGGTGGTGTGAAAAAATGGTGATGTTGAAAATTTGGAGTGAAAATATGAAAAACTGGCGAAGTTACGAACATGCAAAGAAACTGCATAATGCACGCCTGTAATGCAATGATTTTTTGGAATTATTTCACCAAATTTTCAACATGGGCATTTTTTAACCTCTCCTCTTGAACAGTGGCACTGTGATTTTGTTAATCTGTCCCGGAAGGTGATTTCCCACAGTGAAAGCACCATTCTGCACTACAGGTGTGAAAACACATTTCAGGAAAGATGTGAAAAATGAGTTATATTGTTCATAAGGAGGTATGAAAAAAATGGCAATGTTGAAAATCTGGAGAGAAAATATTAAAAATTGGCAAAGTTACGAGCGTGCATAGAAACTGCACAATGCATGCATTCATTTTTTTGAAATTGTTCATCAAATTTGCAATATGGGCTTTTTGGGACCTCCCCTGATGAACAGTTTCATTAATCAGTCCTGAAAGGGGATTCCACCCAGTGACCGCAAAATCACTTTTTGAGACTAAGAAACTAAATGACAGTGACATGTTCATGAGGTCAGGTCCCAAGAACCCCATGTTTAGAATTTGGGGCCAAAATTCAAAAAAATGGCTGAGATATCAACCTAAGTTAAAACCACCCATTGTCTCCCATTATGAAGCTTACAGTCATTTCTTTAGTTTGCAGTTTGGCTTTGAAAAGTGCAGACACATCTTGGTTCAGAGAAGATTGTGGCTCCCGACCTCCGTAAGGCAAGTATGTGTGAGGGGGAGTGCAGGGAGGTGAGTGTGCAGAGGGAAGGTGGGAATGAGGGAGGTGGATGAGGGAGACAATGATGGACCATTTTCTTGTTTGCAGGGGAAAAAAAAGACCGCAAGGGAAGGTTTTCTTTATTTACAGGTTAGACTCACACAAAAAAAAGGCACACTGGGGTGGGCTCCCAGTGTGTCACAATTGGGGGGGATGCCGACACAGGGATTGGGCACCCCAATATTGGAAAGGTGTATAGACAAGGGGGGGCATTCATCCGATGATGGGAGTGAGCATTCAAGTATCGGAAAAGAAAGGGGAACCTGTTTAACCAGGAAAGACACACTAAGAGAAAAGATACACTAAGAGGGGGGGATGCCAACACGGGGATTGGGCTTTTCGGGAGTGGGTAGTGGGCGGCAGGATCTGCCATGTTTCAGTGTGCCACATAATGTGGGAAGGGACATGCCAACACAGGGACTGGGCACCTTGATGTCGGTTTTCCGGGGATTGTGTTGCGGATGGCAGGGGCTGCCATATTTAATGAAATGTTTCACCAGGAAATGGAGGCATGTCATCTGCCGCTGCAATAACGAGTCTGTTTCTGATTGCAGCAGCAGGTTCATTTCAACTCCGTGGCTCTCTCTGAAACTGCTGTCATCGGCAGCATGCTCATTGATTGGTGGCTGAGGGACACACCCACTAAAGCATTTCCTGCATTCACCACAACACTGACACACCTCTGAAATGTGCTCTTACCACAAGATGCTGCTTGCAAGTGTTGCCAAGCCAACATAAAAATGACTGCTTAGAAAAGAATGAGAAAGTGACTGTGATGACAGGAAAGTCCAAGACTAGTTTGTAAATAAATAGTCTCCTCCCGAGTCTGATTTTTTTAAAAGGGTATAGTGTGTTTAATTCTACTTTGTATAGTTCATTTACTAATTTTATTTCTCTTTCACAGGCACCACGTGTTTTTTGTTTAGCAGCAAAAGCTCTCTCTCGTTATGG